>JAPDPM010000025.1:6536000-7796500 GCA_032173925.1 Heritiera fomes
CCTTAAGAAACCCTAGCTGCCACAACCTTTTTTTTTCTACAACATCAGCAATTCAATATCCTCCCTGCTTCCGAATTATGTCTGATATCTCATCTGAAACCACGTCAAATACCCGTCCCAATCTGAACCCTGAAGCCCCACCTGCTCGCGTTTCTGAAGCCCATCCAGTGCAGATCACAACAATTCGGCTGAATGGCAATAACTTTCTACGATGGTCTCAATCTGTTCGGATGTACATTAGAGGACGGGGTAAGATTGGCTACTTGACAGGAGAGACTAGGGCTCCAGACATGAAGGATAGTGCTTATGTAACGTGGGATGCTGAAAATTCCATGGTTATGACGTGGTTGGTGAATTCCATGGATGAAGACATCAGCTCTAATTACATGTGCTACCCGACAGCGAAAGAACTTTGGGACAACGTCAATCAGATGTATTCTGATTTGGGGAATCAATCCCAGGTGTATGAGCTCACTCTAAAGCTCGGTGAGATCCGTCAAGGTGAGGATGGTGTTACTAAATACTTTAATTCTTTGAAAAGATTATGGCAAGATTTGGATCTTTTTAATGATTATGAATGGAAGTCAGTTGATGACTGCAACCATAATAAGAAAACGGTTGATGCTAATCGAGTATTTAAGTTTCTTGCTGGTTTAAATGTTGAGTTTGATGAGGTTCGGGGACGAATCATTGGTAGAAATCCACTTCCTTCGATCAGTGAAGTGTTTTCCGAGGTTCGCAGGGAGGAGAGCCGCAGACATGTTATGCTTGGCAAGAAGAGTGTTGGTGGCTCAATAGATAACTCTGCATTGGTGGTTGCTGCTGCGGCTAATGCTAGCCAAAAAAGTTCCTTAAGTCAGAAACGAGATGATGAAAAATCTCGGGTGTGGTGTGATTTTTGCAACAAACCACGCCATACTCGAGAAACATGTTGGAAAATTCATGGCAAACCAGCCAATTGGAAGAGTAGCAACTCACGGGACCGATCCAATCGTGAAACACCCTTTGCAAATGAAGCAAACTCAAGTCCATTTAGCAAAGAGCAGATGGATCACCTTCTTAAACTGTTAAAGTCTAATTCGGTATCTGGTCTTCCTAGTGGTTATTTGGCACACACAGGTTGTAATCCAATTGCTTTATCTAGTTTCTCAAAATCTGTTCCTTGGATCATTGATTCAGGAGCTTCTGATCACATGACTAGTTCTTCTTATTTGTTCAATACCTATTCCCCTTGTTCAGGTCATGAGAAAATTAGAATAGCTGATGGTAGTTTCTCACCTATTACAGGAAAAGGCCTAATCAAAATATCACAAAATATTGAACTTAAATCTGTCCTTCATGTTCCTAAACTTGCTTGTAATCTGCTGTCCGTTAGCAAACTTTCACAAGATTCTAACTGTTGTGTTATTTTCTATGACTCTCATTGCATTTTTCAGGACCAGAATTCGGGGATGATGATTGGCAGTGCTAGGATGATGAATGGACTCTACTATTTTGAAGAGAATTCCCTTGGTAATAAAAAGGCTCAAGGCTTTAGTAGTGTTAGTTCAATTTCAGTTAGTGATAAAATAATGCTATGGCATCGTAGACTAGGACATCCTAGTTTTTATTATCTCAAACATTTGTTTCCAAGTTTGTTTCAAGGAGCGAATTGCTCAAATTTTCAATGTGAAAGTTGTCATCTTTCTAAAGATCATCGTGCAAGTTTTCTACCAAAACCTTATCGTGAATCGAAACCATTTTATT
The DNA here is from genome assembly GCA_032173925.1 of Heritiera fomes. Classification (NCBI taxonomy): domain Eukaryota; kingdom Viridiplantae; phylum Streptophyta; class Magnoliopsida; order Malvales; family Malvaceae; genus Heritiera; species Heritiera fomes. Next base: position 6,537,747 of record JAPDPM010000025.1, read on the forward strand.
TAATACATAGTGATGTGTGGGGTCCTTCACGAGTCACTACTTTGTCTCGAAAAAAATGGTTTGTCACCTTTATCGATGATCATACACGGTTATGTTGGGTTTATTTGTTGAATAAAAAATCTGAAGTGGAAAAATTGTTTCAAGACTTTTACCAGATGGTTCAAACCCAATTTCAAACAAAAATTTGCATTTTGCGCTCCGACAATGGTACTGAATATTTCAATGAGTGTTTGGGACCTTTTTTGAAAGAAAAAGGAATAATCCATCAGTCTTCATGCCGTGACACTCCTCAACAAAATGGCATCGCTGAAAGAAAAAACAAACACTTACTTGAAGTAGCACGAGCTATCATGTTTTCTATGCATATTCCAAAGTATCTTTGGGGAGAAGCTGTTTTAACTGCATCATACTTGATTAACAAAATGCCTACCAAGGTTTTAAAGTTTGAAACTCCATTAAACTGTTTTAAAAAAAATTTTCCTGCTGCTAGATTACATTCAGATCTACCATTAAGAGTTTTTGGATGTACATGTTTTGTCCATATACCCACTATTTCTCGATCAAAATTGGATCCTAAAACAGAAAAATGTGTTTTCATTGGGTATGCTCCAAATAAAAAGGGTTATAAGTGCTTTAACCCAATTACAAAAAAGACTTTTGTGAGCATGGATGTCTCTTTCCTTGAAAATCAGCCCTATTTTAAAAATCATCTTCAGGGGGAGAATAATAGGGAAGAAGATAATTTTTGGGAGACCACAGAATCATTACCAAAACCAGTTTTCTCATACAATTTGGAAGAAAATGTTTCTAATAATGAAAATAAAGAAGTTCAATGTCAACCAATGCCTAGTATTATTGTATCACAAATAGAGGGAGAAACTCTACAACCGGATCAATCCAATCCGAATCTTGAGCTTCATGTTTATACTAGGAGGAAAGCTCGGAAAGATACTACAAGTCTACCTCTCTCCTTAGCACAAGATCAATCACAATCCTCGAAGGAAGGTACAAATCCTACTCTTGTTCCACTATCTCCTGTTAGAGAACCACATAATTCTGAGTCTCTTGATTTAAATATTCCTATAGCCCACCGTAAAGGAGTCCGGTCATGTACCCATCATCCCATTGCTAAATACTTGTCTTATAAAAAACTATCCACCAACCATAGAGCATTTACCTTTAGGATTTCTAATTTGTTTGTTCCAAGAACTATTCACGAAGCACTTGATCATCCGAATTGGAAGTTAGCAGTGATGGAAGAGATGAATGCTCTAAAGAAGAGTGGCACTTGGGTTATAGTCAGCTTGCCTAAAGACAAGAGACCGGTGGGGTGCAAGTGGGTCTTCACCGTGAAATGTAGGGCTGATGGAAGTGTAGAACGATATAAAGCAAGGCTGGTGGCAAAAGGTTTTACACAAACCTATGGGGTAAATTATCAGGAGACCTTTGCTCCAGTGGCAAAAATAAACTCTATTAGGGTGTTGCTATCTCTAGCCGTGAATTTTAATTGGCCACTACACCAGTTGGATGTCAAGAATGCGTTTTTAAATGGGGACTTGGAGGAGGAAGTCTTCATGAATCTCCCACCTGGTTTTGAGGACAACCATGGCAAAGATAAGGTTTGTAGGTTAAAAAAATCCTTGTATGGCCTCAAGCAGTCACCTAGAGCATGGTTTGAACGGTTTGGAAGAGCAGTGAAGAGCCACGGATACATCCAAAGTCAGGCAGATCACACACTGTTTTACAAGCACTCAAGAGAAGGTAAAGTTGTTGTCTTGATTGTATATGTAGATGATATCATCATAACTGGAGATGATGGTACAGAGGTTGAAAGGTTGAAAAGAAAACTTGCTGTGGACATTGAGATCAAAGATCTAGGAGCACTGAAGTACTTTCTTGGGATGGAATTTGCTCGATCTAAGGAAGGCATCTTTGTCAATCAACGTAAGTATGTGTTGGACTTACTTGGTGAAACAGGGATGATGGGATGCAAGGCAGCCGAGACTCCAATTGAACCAAATTTGAAGCTTCAACCTGCTGTTGTTGAAAAGGTGAAGGACAGAGAAAGGTATCAAAGGTTAGTTGGACGACTAATTTGCTTATCACACACTAGACCTGACATAGCCTTTGCTGTGAGTGTGGTTAGTCAATTTATGCATTTTCCTTGCCAGGACCACTACGAAGCAGTGTATAGGATTTTAAGATATTTGAAGGGAACTCCAGGCAAAGGACTATTTTTCAAGAAACGTGACCAGTTACAAGTAGAAGCATATACTGATGCAGATTGGGCAGGAAGTATTTTAGATAGAAGATCAACCTCAGGTTACTGCACATTTGTGGGAGGTAACTTGGTTACTTGGAGGAGTAAAAAACAAAGTGTGGTAGCCAGAAGTAGTGCAGAAGCAGAATTTAGATCAGTTGCTCTTGGTATTTGTGAAATGATGTGGATTAAAAGGCTTTTGGATGAATTAAAGATCCCAACTCCATCTCCAATGAAGCTCTACTGCGACAACAAGGCAGTCATCTCAATTGCTCATAATCCAGTCCTTCATGATAGAACAAAGCACGTTGAAATAGACAAACACTTCATTAAGGAGAAAATTGACACTGGTCTTATTTGCATGCCTTATATTCCTACCTCTGGTCAAGTTGCTGACATATTAACCAAAGGACTACACAAGGCACAGTTTGACACTTTAGTAAGCAAGCTGTCAATGGAAGACATTTTCATGCCAGCTTGAGGGGGAGTGTTGGAAATCAGAAGAGAGAAAAAATAGGAGAATCTGTCAGCAGTAATTTGGCTGCTACTGATTTCCATATTTGGAGCGATTAGGATCACACTTTAGTAGGAGAATATCATAGGAAAATCAATTAATTGTAATTAGGAAAGTTATTTTATTTTATTTTTATTTCCTATTTTAGGGCTGCTGACTCTTCCTATAAGAAGAGATCAATTTGTTCTGTATTTTGTGTATGTAACTACAAGAGATTTCTATTCTCTATTCAGTTTTCTTATTCTTTAAATAATAATAATAATAATAATAATAATAATAATAATAATAATAATAATAATAATAATAATAAGTGATTGGCTTCTTGAAGAAGCCAATCACCATCTACCTACTCCCACGTCAATCTATAGCCAAGGGAAAAGCTTTATTTTCGGTTTTTGCAAAGCTGAAACAGAAGACAACTTTGCTAGTGTCAGGCGAAGAAAAGAAAGGCAATAGAAGAGGAGGATAAGGGCACCTAAATCGTAGCAACAAAAGGCCAATTTTTGAAGCAAATCGAGAGCCATTCTCGGTTAGAAGCCATCAAGAAGATCAGCAGTGGAACAACTTGTAAAAGCAAGTGAAAAGCTGAGAGTGATTGAGGGAGAAAGAGAGCTATTAAACACCACCATTTTATCTTCAAACCCAGCTCACAAGAGCTATTATTTCTTGAGTTTAAGAAGCTGAAAGAGTGATGAGAATGCAGTTGGGCTTTCTCAGTGGTTAGGGATTCAAAACAGGGGACATGAAGGCCTCATCTTGACAGCAAATTTTGGCGGCCGATGAAGGTTGTTCTTAGCCTCAATGGGTGCTAGATTTATACACGTTTGTTACCAAGAAAGGGGCTATGTACAGGGGGCTCTCGGTTGTGGCTAGAACGGCTGTTATCTTGGGTTTATTGGACAGAAATAAGGGAGGTTGAAGGCAGAAAATAAGAGAGGCGAGGAGTAGAAGAAACTGAAGAGAAGGATCGTGAGGCAACAACTGGAAATGTGAACCACTGTTGTTGCTTATTATTTGCATTAAACCGAGAAAGAGGAAAAAGGAAAGCGAAAAAAATGAAAGAGAGGAAGGAAGGAAACTTCAGCCTACTCCACCATCGTATTCTCCATCATTTTTTAAGCCATTAAAGCTCCATGGACAGCAGCTGAAATGTAGGCAAACAACTGCTAATTGGTGAAGACAGAAAATGCAAGAGAGTGCTGCCATAAGGTGATCTTACAGGTAAGAGTTAATTCTATGAGTTAAGCTGAAATATAAGTTAGGTGGGATGAAATTGAGATCATTTTAGTGTAGGAATATTTGAACAACCTTGAGGAATTGTTTTGGTTTTTTTTTTAAAGTAACATTGAGTAGTAATTGTCGATGTTTAATGTAGAGAAAATATTGAAGAGGAGGAAATAAAGGAAGATTTTCTCAATAGTGTCTTAAAGGAAGTAAGAGTAGAAAAGTACAAGAAAATCCTTGTGAAGGCTCACGGCCAAGTAAGTTTCATAAGGTACGTTGATTCTTACTATGTAATTATAATTCTAGTCTATATGTGGAATTATCCTAAGTGTTTTAGTATGTTAAATTTATAGAAATTTATCAAGGAAGTGGAAGTGCATAATTGGCCAAGTGTAGTGTTCTAAGCACCAAGTCTTGATACAAATGGTAAGAAGCTACATTGCAAGAGTACACTAGCCGTGATATGTGAATTTAATATATATGTATGCATGTGCACGTGCTAGAACAATGATGACCATTATTTGGTATTTATTTGTAGAGAGACACTAAGGAAGTGAGTTGATGTAGCCACCATAAAGTAGAGGTAAGGGAATATACGGTAAATGTTTATTAGTCTGCTATGTTGTGTATGTCCAAATTATTGCTATTTTATACTTATCGATTCTATATGCATTTTTGGTTAATTTCATACGTATTGGACTGAGTTGAATTCCAAATGGTCTTGAGTTTGAACTGTGTTGGATTTGTGGATGAATGTACTGTTGGTTGGAGTTTTATGCAGGTTGTTTGGTTGTGGATTATGATGCTGGGTAGTGTTCTACCTATGCCGTCATAATGCCGAAATTTCTTTAGAAATTATTAAATAGATTTTTGGCATTGATTTAAATTCTATAATATATTTAAAACCTCATATACCTCAAGCACTATTACTAGTCATCGAGATACTGTTTTTTTTAAATATGTTTTGTACGATGAGGTTATCAAAACGTGAGGGTTTAATACGAATTATGTCTCCCATACTCAAGATACATTGTAAAAGTATTCTTGCATGAATTTTGGCATACGAGACAAGGAATGCTTGGAATTTGCCTGTGTGGCACTTAACACGCTTGTGTGGCGCTTACTGAGCTTGTGTGGCACTCGCCTGTGTGGTGTTTTTTAAGCCTGTGTGGCACTCGCCTGTGTGGCATTTAAATTATGCCTATGTGGCATTTAGTGAGCCTATGTGGCAACTATCGAGAAATATCCTGAATGCTTTCTGGTCTTTCAGGTCCTAGATGCTTTGTGGTCTTCCAGGCACCCGACAAATAGTCGTGACTTATACCTCAGCTACTAGATGATCACTGGTGCTGGGATGATTCATGATCATGGATAGAATCTGGTTCGGGACTGTAACCACTGCTAGCTATAGTGGATGCTTTCATAGAGGCTTGTCGGTTATTTTCAAAGATCCCGGTTATATTACCCGATCTTATCAATGAATGTTTGTCTCTTGAAAATATTTGGATTGTGTATTTTGATTTTATAAATGTGTGAGTGCAAGTGTTTTTATAGCTTATAGAACAATGATTTGTCAACTTGCATTTTCCGTAAAACATACTTAAGCATGAGTTTTGACGCACTCATTTACGCATACACATGCACGAACATAGTAGAACATCTAATATCACTTAGCGTATGTTTTCTTACTAGGCTTTCCCCAAAGCTCACCCCCTTCCACCTCAGATTATTTCAGGTAGACTCGGCAAGAACGCGGTGCATCGAGAGTCATTTTGTTGAGCTACAAAAAGTTGTATTTTGAGCCAAGGTATAATCCTTTATTCTTTTGTTTATATCCTTGACTAAAGTCTTTTATGTACACAGTGAATAAGATTCGGGATGTAAGTACTAGGTGATATCGAGTCTGCAAACATACTGTGATTCGTAGTTAGGTTGTAATCTCGATATGTTTATATATTGAATCACATGGATGTCTAGTATTTTAGAAGTTACATGGAGATTTGAAATTTCTATAGGTTCAAACGATGATGTGCTTAGTAGGGGGATGGATACTAGACTAAAGTAGGGGCGGAGTTTTTCAGTGTCGTTTTCGACATGTCTTACGAGAAGACTATAATGGGACCTAAGACAACTAGTCTTAAACAAATATAAGAGTAAGACTACTCATTAGGTTTTTAGCTACACTGAGCGAGTGACAAACATAGGAAGTGAAGGAAAAAGTTAGCCCAAAAATCCGGCTTCCGAGGGCATTATAGTCATGGCACTGGAGGTGAGATGACATCCAAAATAAGCCTAACTAACCAAAAGAAGTTGATTTTAAAACCATGAAGTTCAATTGTTTGTCATAAGCAATTGCTAAAGCCTGAAATGTTTATTGTAAGGTAAAATATTGATATCATCTGTCTCTCATAAAGACTTCTGCCTCCCTATATGTAACATCCCAAGTACCCAATATAACTAATATTTACTTAAAAATTTCCCTTTACTTACCGGTTGGGCTGTCTGTGATGCTTAACAACTCTTTAATATTTAAATAACAATTAAAACTCTTATTACATTAATGCTCTAAGATGTATACACATTCCCTTCTATGTAAAGTAGTACTGTACAATTTTTCTGAATATATAAAAGAAATAATATACCTTTGATATTAGATATCCACTTGCAGTCGATAATTTCTGGAAGGTAATTCTCTTAACCCAAGATCAACAATCTGTGGAGTGGAAAATAAGGGGTGAGCGATAACATGCTCAGTAAGGAAGATGTACATAAATCTAACTTTATTTTCCAAAACTTTTTTTTTTATAGTAGTAAACCCAGTGGATATAGAAAACAGTTTACAATATCATTGGCATAATCAGTGAATAGGATTGAACAAATCCTCTCTGTAAAACAAGTTAATAAGTTGAGACTAGGCATCACCCTAAAATAAGTCATGCTATCATCGTTCCCCCTCCCCCTTGCGAGAACGGCATAATCATCCCAATAAGGATGTAGTAGATCTATGGCCACAATCTATAGGTGGTCCTCGGGTCCACTTGCCAAGTGACCTCGAAATCGCTAATGACTTGGCTGGTCCATCAGCCATATAACTCGTAACAAGGCATGAAACTAGGGGCCTAAAGTCTCAAAATCATAGCTAAAATACCTTTAAAAAACCCATTTAAATAGTTAATCATTTCTCATTTGCATAGAGAATATAAACTGAAATCTGGTCGCCCATGGTCAGCTCGCCCCGTCTGGGTCGCCCATGGTCGACAATCCAGTAGGGTGAACTTTTGTTCGCCCGCCAATTCAAAACAAGGAAAACCGGCTCGCCCTCACTGGCTCGCCCATGGTCAACTCGCCCATTGGATCAACTCGCCCAAAAGGTTTCGTATTTTCTATTTTCAAAATATTATTCTATCTCATTTTTCGTTTAAGAAAATGTACTTTATATCTCTTCGCCATGGTCAGCTCGCCTATCACGGCTCGCCCATGGTGAACTCCAAGGTGGGTGAATTAGTATTCGCCCGCCATCTTTTCTTTTTAATCAACAAATAAAACTGGCTCGCCCATTATATGAAAAGATAGTCGCCCGCCCCAGAAAACATTGAAAAGGGTCCGCCCACAATGGCTCGTCCGGATTTTCTATTTAAAACATGGTTACTCGCCCGCCAAAATATCACATTAGGGCTTTTCGCCCAAAACATAACGAAGGGTCAACTCGCCCGCCCTTACCAGTTAGCCCAATAACAAGGAAATTTATCAAAATAGTATGCATGTCTTAAACCAAAACAAATTATCAGTACTTTCATAATTTAACTCCACAGGACATGCATTCTTTTAACACACAACTCCCTTACCTCGTCTGAAGAAGCCTTGCTTCTCGTTCGCCTTTCTCAATTCCCGTCTGCACAATTACATTAAACTATTAATATTCCTTTTTCGAATATTTTTTAAACTATTTATATTTTCCTAATATTTGGGACACTTTGGCGAGACTGAGTTCGCCATTCGCCCATAGAGTTCGCCCGACCATTCAACTCGCCATACCCTGCATGTGAGTTTGCCCGACACTACTGTTTTGTTCATTGGCGGCTCACCTATGTATTAAACTTGCATGTGGCGATCTCGCCCACTTCCTCATTCCAGATTTTAGCTCACCCATTATCATTTTTTTCCAGTATTTCCATTGTTTATTCTGATTCTGACTACACCTTATTCTAGTTCTTATACATTCTAGTAAGGTTTAGCTAACACAAGGCTATATCTATGTTTTACTACGTTATAAAACATAGAATTCCAGTATTGAATATCAAGAGAACCATAGAAATTATGGAACTTACCTTAACCCAATTGTTCCTCCAAAAACAGAATATTTCCTGCCTCCCTTAGCTTTGTTTCTCTTGTTCCTTGGTTTTTCAACACTGTAGAAGGGTTTGGCTAGCTAACAGATGAAATTACTTGGCTCATTTATGATGAAAACGGAGGAATTAAAGATGGATATGCAAAAATACAGAATTGGGCGAGGAGGTTGTTTGAGAGGATGAAGTTGACGACATCATCTTCCCTCACATATTCCTTTATATAGCCATTTGATCCTGTTAGAAACTACCGACTGTTTTCTTATCGCGTTTCTTTCATCATTACATGCATTAAATTTTGTGGAAAGACTGCAGCTAGTGGACGGCGGTAAGAAGAAAATTCCCTGCGTGTGTTGAAAATTTTCTTTCTTTTTCCTCTTCTTCTTCTAGTCCACGCCGCTGTCAGTCACTCTTATTGGCTTGCTCCTCTTACTATTAAATGCTTAGTCTCCTTTGTCAAATAAAGCAACCGGCGAGAAGTCCACTGCGCCCCTTTCCTGGACTTTTTCTATTTCCTTTTCTGCTCTTCTCTTCGCCCATGTCTCCTCCAGCCAACGTTGATTGGCTAACTCCCCATCCTTTTCTTTGTTTTGTCTTCTAGCCCTTAATTCTCTTGTCATTCTTCTCCACGCAAATGTTAGCCACATTGATTAATTTTATCTCATCTTATTTAATGCTTTCATACCTTATATATACTATTTTAATCTTTTATCAAGATTAAATCCCATATATTCCTTCTTACAATTGATATTTGTTTTTCTTTCTTTTATCAACCATACTATACATCATGACTTAAAATGCAAAGTGGAAATTCACATTCAATGATTCTTTAATTTCACTAAAAGAATTAATTTCCACCATCAATCATGTACAATATGGTATATAGTATAATAAAATTCGGGTCTTACATTTCTGCCCATCTTAAGAAATTTGGTCCTCCAAATTTAACTCGGACCTATCCATTGAAAAGCTCTGGATACCTCTCACGCATAAGGCTTTCTAACTCCCAGGTAGCCTCCTCCTCGTTATGATACTACCAGAGCACTTTAACTAAAGGAATCGTCTTAAACCGCAATACTTTATCCTTCCTATCCAAAATCCGTACCGGTTTCTCAACGTAACTCATGTCTTCTCTGATTTCCAATGGCTCATGTCGAATCACGTGAGAAGGATCTGGATGGTACTTTCTCAACATCGAGACATGGAATACGTTATGCACACCTGACAAGTCTGGTGGTAGTGCTAACCGATATGCCACATCTCCCACGCGATCTAAGATCTCATAAGGCCCAATGTACCGAGGACTCAACTTTCCTCTCTTCCCGAATCTCATTATACCTTTGGACGGTGAGACCTTTAAAAATACATAATCACCCGCTACAAACTCCAAAGGTCGGCGTCTAGTATCTGCATAACTCTTTTGCCGACTTTGAGCCGTTCTGAGCCTCTCACAAATCATCCGTACATCACGAAAAGCCTGCTCGACCAAATCAGGAGCTAACAGTTTACGGTCTCCAACTTCTTCCCATGCTATCGGGGATCTGCATCGTCTGACATACAATGCCTCATACGGTGCCATGCCGATACTAGTATGAAAACTATTATTATAAGCAAACTCTGCCAGAGGTAAATGATCATCCCATGAGCCTCTAAAATCTAATGCACACGCTCTCAACATATCCTCGAGCGTCTGTATCGTACGCTCGGACTACCCATCAATCTGTGGATGAAAAGCGGTGCTAAAACTCAGCTGGGATCCCATAGCCTCCTGAAATCTCTCCCAGAAATGAGAGGTGAAGCGGGAGTCCCTATCAGAGGTAATACTCACTGGAACACCATGTAACCTCACTATCTCTCTGACATATAATTCGGCCAAGGCACTAACTGAATCTGTAGATCTCATGGCCAAGAAATGAGCAGACTTAGTCAATCTATCCACTATCACCCAAATAGCATCATATCCCTTCCGGGTCCGTGGTAATCCCATAATAAAATCCATAGTAACATGCTCCCATTTCCACTTAGGAATCGATAATGGTCGAAGCATACCTGCTGGCTTCTGATGCTCAATCTTAATCTGCTGGCATGTTAGACATCTAGCAACCAACTCAACGATGTCTTTCTTCATCTTAGGCCACCAATACACTCTCTGGAGATTCTGGTACATCTTAGTACTACCCGGATGTAACGTGTATCTAGAGGTATGAGCCTCTGATAAAATCAAGTCTCTAAGCTGTCGATCATCGGGAACACAGATCCGACCTCTAAACCTCAGTATCCCGTCTGTGCTAATCTCAAAGTCTAACATAACTCCCATCTGAATCTGACTGGCAATCCCAATGCAATAATCATCCTTCCTCTGAGCTTCCCTGATTCGATCCATCAAATCCGACTCTATACGAAAACTAGCCGTAAATCCATACTGGTCAGAGGAAATAACTGTCAGACTGAGGTTAGAGAACTGCTCTATCAACTCATGCTCCCTGATTATCATATATGATACCATGCCAACATGCTTACGGCTCAATGCATCAGCTACTACATTAGCTTTACCTGGGTGATACAAAATCTCACAATCATAATCTTTTAATAGTTCCATCCACCGTTTCTGCCTCAAATTCAACTCTTTCTGCGAGAATATATATTTCAGACTCTTGTGATCTATATATATATGAAATTTCTCCTCGTACAAGTAATGTCGCCATATCTTCATTGCAAACACTACTGCGACTAGCTCCAAATCATGTGTCAGGTAGTTCCTCTCATGATCCTTTAACTGTCGAGAACCATAGGCTATAACTCGACCATGCTGCATGAGTACACATCCTAAACCTTGAGCGGATGCATCAGTATACACCACAAATCCACCTGATCCGCTAGGAAGGGCTAATACCGGGGTAGTAGTCAATCTCCTCTTAAGCTCACCAAAACTACGTTCACACACATCATTCCACTCAAACTTTACATCTTTACGTGTGAGTCGTGTCAATGGAGCAGCAAGTCTAGAAAATCCCTCCACAAACCTGCGATAATATCCGGCAAGACCTAAGAAACTCCGTATCTCGATAACCATGTCAGGCCTCTCCCACTGAACAATGGCCTCTATCTTGGACGGATCAACTGATACCCCGTCCTTCGACACTACATGCCCGAGAAATATTATATGGTCAAGCCAGAACTCGCATTTACTAAGCTTAGCATACAATTTCCGCTCTCTGAGGGTCTGCAGAACAATCTGCAAATGCTGCTCATGCTCCTCTGGAGTCTTAGAATAAATCAGAATGTCATCTATAAATACTATGACAAACTTATCCAAAAATGGATGAAATACCTCGTTCATCAAACTCATAAAAGCTGCAGGAGCATTTGTTAATCCAAAACGCATCACTAGGAACTCGTAGTGACCATAACGAGTCCGAAAGGCTATCTTATGCACGTCCGACTCCTTGATTTTCAACTGGTGATAACCTAATCGGAGGTTTATCTTGGAAAATACCTGTGCACCCCTGAGCTGATCAAACAGATCGTCAATCCGAGGTAGTGGATACTTATTCTTAACGGTAGCCCGATTTAACATCCGATAATCTATACATAACCGGAGATTACCATCCTTCTTCCGAACAAATAATACCGGAGCTCCCCAAGGCGACACACTGAGACGTATAAATCCCTTATCTAATAATTCTTGGAGCTGCTTCTTAAGCTCATCCAACTCAGTTAGTGCCATCCGATATGGGGGTCTAGAAATTGGCTCCGTACCGGGTACCAACTCGATCGTAAATTTTGTCTCTCGATCCGGTGGTAACCCTGGTAAATCCTCTGGAAATACATCTGAGAAGTCCTTGACCATAGAGATTTCTTGAATCTTTGGATATTTCCTCTCTACATCTTTCACACTAGCAATATATCCTTCATAAACATTCATATACAACCACAATTTTGGAATACATGTCATTTCATAAAAGTCACATACTTTTTATTAATTTACAATAACTTTACAATGTACTTTTCGGGATGAGAGAAGGTAATAAACTTAGTATTACAATCCAAACTAACATGGTTCGTAGCTAACCAGTCCATACCCAAGATGATATCAAAATTATATATGTTCAACAAAATTAGGTTAGTCGTAAAAACCTTCTCTCCAATAGTCAATTTACAATTCCGATATACAACATCCGTTCTTTGGAAATCATTAAAAGGAGTTTTCACTTGTAAAGTACATTCTAACAACTCCGGTTCTACTGGGGTCCTGTTGGCATATATAGGCGATAAGAACGAATGGGTAGAACCCGGATCAAATAAGGCAATTACAGGAATGTTAAAGAGATAAATTTTACCTTTAATTACATCGATAGAGGCGTCGGGAGTCTCTTGATCCAATGCGTACACCCGACCCTGAGTCACAACCTTCTTACCCTTCTCTACGGCTGTCGCCCGCCTAGGCTGTGAGGGTGTCGCCTTCTCTGGCTCACTCTGAGCTGCCGGGGCCGCTATCTGCGGTAAGGCAGGAGGAATAGTAGAAGCAGCAGATTCTCTGAGCATCGGGCAATTCCTGACAAAGTGCCCCGTCTGTCCGCAATTAAAACATGCCCTAGACATTAAAGGACAAGGGCGTGACCCATGCGACCTTCCGCACTGTCTACATAAAGATGCAACACTCCTTTGAGTAGTGGTAGGGCCACTAGTAGGTGTAGAAATTGCTGGTCTAGTAAATCTGCCCTCTGAAATCTGTATGCCCATAGGTCTGCTCCTCTTAGGCTGCTCTTTACCTGATCTTTTCTCTATAAACCTCTTAGTCCTTACCTTTGCTTTACCTTTATTCTTGCTACTGAAATCGAGCTAGAACTGCTCATAATCCCTCTCACATAGCTGAGCCCGTTGAACTATCTCACCATAGGTCTGTATAACAAATGGGGATAACTTCATTCTGATGGATGGCCTCAAACCAGCTCTAAACCTTGAAATCTTATACCGGGTATTCGCACTAGTTTGTGGATCAAAACGGCTCAGTGTAGTAAATTTGGCCTCATACTCGTCCACTGACATGCTGCCCTGAACTAAACCCATGAATTCCTGCTGTAATTTATCCTGAGCAGTGTCAGGAATATACTGCCTCCTAAAAGCTTCCACAAAAATATCCCATGACAAATCTTGATGCTGAGCAAATAATACTGTCTGAGTGGCCTTCCACCAGTGTCTCGCATCATCTGCCAAATGGAACACTGCTAAGCCTACCTTCTCTGTTTCTGAACATCTCATAATTTGAAGTAATCTATCAATCTCAATAATCCATTGCTCTGCCGCCAATGGATCCCTAATACCTTTAAACTTGGGTGGATCCAACTTTTTAAATGATTTCACCAATGCCACATTACAATAAGTCTCCGCATTTCAAGGCGGCTGAACCAACAGCTATGGTGGAGCTACTGGTGGCTGAGGTGCCGGTGGTGGAATAGGCTAAGGCTCAGGCACAACTGGTGCCGGCGGTGGCGGTACTGGCGCTTCTACTGGGGCTGCAGGAGTTGTGGCTCTCTCTCTCTCTTCGCCCTATCCGCAGCTTTATCCGCCTGATACATAGCCATAAAATCGGCTACTAACCTCTCTACCTGGTTCACATGAGTATCAATGTTCTCTAACTGTAGAGGACGTGGAGGTCTAGGGGCAGGTTCCGGTGTCTGCGATTCCGGAATCTGTGCCGCCCTACCTCGGCCGATATCTCTAACTGAGCGTGTCACCCTCCTTCTTCCACTCATTTCTGGACCACAGAAATTATTTATTACTCATCATTAGCATATATTCAGAATATACAGTACTACATGGAATGTTTACTATTCACTTTTCATTATAAACATCACTAGACATCTGACCAACCTTGCTCTGATACCATTAAATCTGTAACATCTCAAGTACCCAATATAACTAATATTTACTTAAAAATTTCCCTTTACTTACCGGTTGGGCTGTCTGTGATGCTTAACAACTCTTTAATATTTAAATAACAATTAAAACTCTTATTACATTAATGCTCTAAGATGTATACACATTCCCTTCTATGTAAAGTAGTACTGTACAATTTTTCTGAATATATAAAAGAAATAATATACCTTTGATATTAGATATCCACTTGCAGTCGATAATTTCTGGAAGGTAATTCTCTTAACCCAAGATCAACAATCTGTGGAGTGGAAAATAAGGGGTGAGCGATAACATGCTCAGTAAGGAAGATGTACATAAATCTAACTTTATTTTCCAAAACTTTTTTTTTATAGTAGTAAACCCAGTGGATATAGAAAACAGTTTACAATATCATTGGCATAATCAGTGAATAGGATTTAACAAATCCTCTCTGTAAAACAAGTTAATAAGTTGAGACTAGGCATCACCCTAAAATAAGTCATGCTATCATCGTTCCCCCTCCCCTTTGCGAGAACGGCATAATCATCCCAATAAGGATGTAGTAGATCTATGGCCACAATCTATAGGTGGTCCTCAGGTCCACTTGCCAAGTGATCTCGAAACCGCTGATGACTTGGCGGGTCCATCAGCCTTATAACTCGTAACAAGGCATGAAACTAGGGGCCTAAAGTCTCAAAATCATAGCTAAAATACCTTAAAAAAACCCATTTAAATAGTTAATCATTTCTCATTTGCATAGAGAATATAAACTAAAATCTGGTCGCCCATGGTCAGCTCGCCCCGTCTGGCTCGCCCATGGTCGACAATCCAGTAGGGTGAACTTTTGTTCGCCCGCCAATTCAAAACAAGGAAAACCGGCTCGCCCTCACTGGCTCGCACATGGTCAACTCGCCCAATGGTCAACTCGCCCATTGGATCAACTCGCCCAAAAGGTTTCGTATTTTCTATTTTCAAAATATTATTCTATCTTATTTTTCGTTTAAGAAAATGTACTTTATATCTCTTCGCCATGGTCAGCTCGCCTATCACGGCTCGCCCATGGTGAACTCCAAGGTGGGTGAATTAGTATTCGCCCGCCATCTTTTCTTTTTAATCAACAAATAAAACTGGCTCGCCCATTATATGAAAAGATAGTCGCCCGCCCCAGAAAACATTGAAAAGGGTCCGCCCACAATGGCTCGCCCGGATTTTCTATTTAAAACATGGTTACTCGCCCGCCAAAATATCATATTAGGGCTTTTCGCCCAAAACATAACGAAGGGTCAACTCGCCCGCCCTTACCAGTTAGCCCAATAACAAGGAAATTTATCAAAATAGTATGCATGTCTTAAACCAAAACAAATTATCAGTACTTTCATAATTTAACTCCACAGGACATGCATTCTTTTAACACACAACTCCCTTACCTCGTCTGAAGAAGCCTTGCTTCTCGTTCGCCTTTCTCAATTCCCGTCTGCACAATTACATTAAACTATTAATATTCCTTTTTCGAATATTTTCTAAACTATTTATATTTTCCTAATATTTGGGACACTTTGGCGAGACTGAGTTCGCCATTCGCCCATAGAGTTCGCCCGACCATTCAACTCGCCATACCCTGCATGTGAGTTTGCCCGACACTACTGTTTTGTTCATTGGCGGCTCACCTATGTATTAAACTTGCATGTGGCGATCTCGCCCACTTCCTCATTCCAGATTTTAGCTCGCCCATTATCATTTTTTTCCAGTATTTCCATTGTTTATTCTGATTCAGACTACACCTTATTCTAGTTCTTATATATTCTAGTAAGGTTTAGCTAACACAAGGCTATATCTATGTTTTACTACGTTATAAAACATAGAATTCCAGTATTGAATATCAAGAGAACCATAGAAATTATGGAACTTACCTTAACCCAATTGTTCCTCCAAAAACAGAATATTTCCTGCCTCCCTTAGCTTTGTTTCTCTTGTTCCTTGGTTTTTCAACACTGTAGAAGGGTTTGGCTAGCTAACAGATGAAATTACTTGGCTCATTTATGATGAAAACGGAGGAATTAAAGATGGATATGCAAAAATACAGAATTGGGCGAGGAGGTTGTTTGAGAGGATGAAGTTGACGACATCATCTTCCCTCACATATTCCTTTATATAGCCATTTGATCCTGTTAGAAACTACCGACTGTTTTCTTATCGCGTTTCTTTCATCATTACATGCATTAAATTTTGTGGAAAGACTGCAGCTAGTGGACGGCGGTAAGAAGAAAATTCCCTGCGTGTGTTGAAAATTTTCTTTCTTTTTCCTCTTCTTCTTCTAGTCCACGCCGTTGTCAGTCACTCTTATTGGCTTGCTCCTCTTACTATTAAATGCTTAGTCTCCTTTGTCAAATAAAGCAACCGGCGAGAAGTCCACTGCGCCCCTTTCCTGGACTTTTTCTATTTCCTTTTCTGCTCTTCTCTTCGCCCATGTCTCCTCCAACCAACGTTGATTGGCTAACTCCCCATCCTTTTCTTTGTTTTGTCTTCTAGCCCTTAATTCTCTTGTCATTCTTCTCCACGCAAATGTTAGCCACATTGATTAATTTTATCTCATCTCATTTAATGCTTTCATACCTTATATATACTATTTTAATCTTTTATCAAGATTAAATCCCATATATTCCTTCTTACAATTGATATTTGTTTTTCTTTCTTTTATCAACCATACTATACATCATGACTTAGAATGCAAAGTGAAAATTCACATTCAATGATTCTTTAATTTCACTAAAAGAATTAATTTCCACCATCAATCATGTACAATATGGTATATAGTATAATAAAATTCAGGTCTTACACTATATCAATAGGCATTGAACATTGACGTTTTCGCATGGCAATGAGTGTGAAAGCATTGGCCAATTGAGCCATGCTAAACAGCTGCAATTTTCTATTGTAATAAATAATTTCTGCTACATTTCTTCAACTTCTTAGCTTTGCAGCAATGGGACCGTACCACTAGACAAGGGTCCTAAGGAGTTTAAGCCAGAGTCATCATCTGTCATCTCTTCTTCTTTCGCTTTTCCCCATAATACAGCGTAAAGACCACTAGTTAAAATCACTGCTCCAATAACACTACAAAATTAAGTTTGATTCGGGCTTGTCAACCGTGATTCTACTATTGACCTGTAAAAGGAAAAGTATAAAAGGAGAGTTTTAGTACGTACCTTCCAAGATACACTGCCTCACCAAGGAATATGCACTCAGAACAACGGCTATGACAATGGAAGTTGACCTGAAAATTGCTACAAACACAGGCCCCTTCAAGCGTACGCCCCATGTGTGAACAGCAGAGCTAAATGAGAACCCGAAAAGTCCCTATAGAAGTAGTGAGGAAGAAAGTTACATTCTGATATTGCAAATCAGGTAGTTGAATTGAACAACTTCAATTGATTACAGAAGTATTACCGAGTAAAGGACTGCAACAACTGCTATACTACTTGTTAGTCTCCAGGAGCTCAAGTTTGGTTCAGCCAGTAAGCATACTGGTAGAGATACAAGGGCCACAGACAAGTTGTAGAAGAAATTTACAGCAATCTCTTCTGGATATATCTTCATTACTTGGGACTGTAAAGTGCTATAAAATTCAAGTTTAGTATTATGTAAAGATATTACAGAATATATGGCGGAGCTTGGAAACATATTTTTTACCTGAATAATATACGAGAATGAAAAAAGAAGATATGCAACAGCTTCTAGGATGCCACCAATTATCCAATTTGATTGAGATGACCCTAAAGGCCTTTGAAGTGAAACAGCCGAAGATGGAGAGGAAAAAACTTTGGGGCCCTTGTAGAAAACAATTACTAATGCACCAGATATTGATGCTATGGTGCCAATGATTTTAGCTTGAGTACTTGAATTTCTAAATGCCACTTTTTCCATCCTTGTTATGCCATGTTCAAAAACAGGAGAAAAGTAAGGGACTCAAGAAACTAGGTAGCTCAAGCATAGAAAAATCATAAACATGAAACAATAATATAATTGATCCATGAGAAATTCTATTCACACCCACCCTTTTATTAGGCAGACCTTAAATGCTAAAAAACCCTAACATCATTTTATCTCTTTTCATTTTTACTTGATACACCCTAAATTTTCAAATCTTATTTCTAAACTACTCTTTACTCTCTTCAAATCCTAACAACACACACCCTACCTCCCATTCTCATTTCCTCAACCTTCACTCTTACAAAAATCTTCAAATCCTTCAAATATTAAAGTTTTGCAAGATTATAAGGTATATGTAGTTTACTTCTTCATTGATATATGTAGTCTACTTCTTCATTGAAATATATTTATTCTTCATTTTTTCGCATTTAAATCTATTAAATTGTTGATTTTTAAAGTTTAGAATAATGATTTTCGAGTGGATTGGGGTTGGGAATTCCTTGCTGCGAGTCAATGGGGTTCCCGTGACATCTCCTTGTCGCGAGCCATTGAAGGCTCATGGCAAGGGTGTGCTGCAAGCCTTGAAAGGCCCGCGGTAAGGGTGTGTCACAAGTTTTGCAGCTCCCATTTGCCGTAAGCGTTTACTTAGATTTTTTCAAATTGAAAAAATAAAAAAAATTACAAATAATAATATACTTAGATGAAATTTAATTGATTTAGTTTAGAATGTATGAAGAGAGAATAATGGAAGAAGAGAATGGATTGAATGTGCTGGGGTTTGTTTTTTGGGAATGATGATAAAATAATAATGTTGAATAGGAGTACTTTGTATTAAAAAAAATTTCCACCAAAAAAAATTTCATATATTTAGGGTACACCTAACACCTCTTAGGTTGTGAGTTATGATAAAAGATCTAAATTAATAAATAATGATATTGATTTACAATATATTTTTTTCTATATTTTATTCTCCATTTTTATCAGTTTCCACTGTTTATTTATACTCTTTTTTTGATAATCTTCCTTGGGCACATCTCTTCTGCACATGGTAAAGTTCATGATGTTTCCTTCAA
The DNA here is from genome assembly GCA_032173925.1 of Heritiera fomes. Classification (NCBI taxonomy): domain Eukaryota; kingdom Viridiplantae; phylum Streptophyta; class Magnoliopsida; order Malvales; family Malvaceae; genus Heritiera; species Heritiera fomes. The sequence continues at coordinate 6,556,992 of JAPDPM010000025.1, forward strand.
TAAAGAAAAGCATATAAGCAATCGACAGAAATATTTTAGTCAATGGAGTTATACAGGACAGATCATAAGAATAGAAATTCTCCTGTATGAATTGGTTTATTCTTTCAGTTAAAGGGGAAAAAAAAAGATAGAAACCATTGTAAGTTATTAACTCTACAATTGAAGGTTGAAGGTAAGGTAAGATTTTTAATTTTTTCAATTTTGATGTTTGTGATAAAAATCATGCATTAGTTTAAGATTTTTTATTGTTTAGAAAAATTAAATATATAAATATGAGATTTTGAAATTTTATATTTGATAATTTTAATCTACAAATGTTTCGAATATTTGTATTCATTTCTGGAATTTTTTATATTTTTCAAATTTCAATGTTTGAATCTTTTTGGATTTAAATTTCACTACAAGTTGAATCAACGAAATTAGTAATTATCTCTAATTTGGTGTTAATTTCATTTTCATTAGAAGTATAATCATAATTAGGCAAATCAGCAAATAACTATAAGTAATTAAATTAGTTAATAATTAAACTAAATTCAAACTCATATTTTAGTGAAACTCGAACTTTGGACCTCAATGTTTCAGGACCTCTTCCTTGTCACTAAAACATAAACTAAACTCAAACTCACACTCAAGTAAAAAAAAAAAACCTGAGACCTCGATGTCCTAAAGCCTCCTCTTTATCACTATGTCATGACCTCATTCTTGATTTTAAAAGACTAGTTAGTAAAAATGTATTGTAACTTTCTATCAAATTGTAAAATGTTTTATTTTACAGACGGGTAAAATGTGGCATGATATTTGTTGTCTTACATATGCTCCTCAGATTCGTTCTCGAGAATGCAATAATTTTATGTCTTACATTATTGGGTTTGAACTTGGGAGCATGACAATGAAAAACCAGAGAAGGAAAGAAGAAACCTGAAGAAGACAGCAAGTACGAAGGTAAATGCTGGTGTGAGGTTACTGATGGCTGAAGCAAGAGTTGGAGAGCCAAGTTCTATACCTTTGTATGCGCATATCAGACCCGAAAACCTGTCTCATAAAGTTCATCAAATCATGGGTTTTCTTTCTCTTTCTTACTATATTAGACATTAAATTAATTGAAGAAACAGAAATTTACTTGAAAATGTACTCCCATACTTACCCAATAAGCCCTAGAAGGAAAATCCTAGAGAGGAGAGGGAACTTCAGAGGAGGAAGCGCTGTTTGTCTGCAGACATCAGATAAACAAAGAAGATGTGTTATTGCAGAACTTTAGAATGAAATTCTGAGAAAATATACAGAAGAAAGTTAAAAGAGCTAGCAGAGGACCTTTTAAAGAGGATGACTAAAGGGAGGAAAACAAGGGTGCCTAAGACATAACAGTAGGCGATGAAGATAAAGTAGCTCAACCCCTTCAAAGAAGCAGCTTTGAATAGACTGTTTAACACTACATTGGAACACTCTACTGCAAACATGGCCGTGCCTGGTAGGACTTCCTTGTAGCCATACTTTAGCCCCATCTCCCTCTCTACCTCCCTCTTTCTCCTCTCTTTCTTCTTCATAGAATCAAATCTTTGAACAAAATCATCATTTTCCTTATAACAAGGCTGGTGGTGGTGATAATTAGCTGGTACATGGTTGGCTGAACCATCTTATTTCCATTTTCTTACTCTTAATTTGTTGGTTTTATTTATTAATGTCTTAATCTGAAACTAACACATGGGCACACTTATTATACTAAATTCAACTAGAGAAACCAATCAAATTGTTGGAAAACTCAACTGATTTTAAAACCTTTGAATTCTGATGGTTATTCATATTCAGTTATTCTGGAACACATCTGAAGAGTATTATCTTATAGGCTAGGTATAGGATTCCATCAATCATTTGGAAATACTTGGTTATTTATATCACCAAAGAAACATGTGCTGCTTTTATCAGTATATGAACTTTCTCAAAATCAATAAGAAATTAACTGTACTGTTGTAGGCCCAAACTGGTTTAATGTTTATAAATACCTGTCAAGGTAAAGGTGTCTCCCAGGAACATGACAGTCATGAAATAAACATACATGATGGTTTTATAAAAAAAAAACAATTCAGAAAACACAGATCTTCCGGAACATAATAAGCAACTTCTGAACTACCTAGTTTCACACACACCAGAAGACAATCTTTCTTTTCATTATCGGAGGGCCCCCCTTCTCTCTTTAGCATGTAGACTTTGGCTCTCTGGAAGACCTTGTCCCAATTGGACTTTATAAAACACATCTTAAGTAATTTTTACATAACAGCACAGAATAGTATGCAGAACAGTAGTAGTCTTTTGGCCTGGTGGCTTGGTTGGAACTACTAAATATGTATATTTCTTACCATAAATGTTTCAAAAACTAATATAAAGAGAGAGAGGAAACTAATGAAAATCTTTTATATATATAACCAAAGGTTATAACTTTGAGAAGCTTTCAGTCATTTCCGTTAGAATAGACACCTAGACAGTAGAAACAGGCATGCTCCATGGTTTAAGCCAACTAAAAATGAACCAACAATTCTTAGCAATCCTGGAAAAAGGCAATCATCTCAACCATCTAAAGCAACTCCAGTCCTTCGTCATCACCCAAGGCCAGTCCCAAAGCCAATTCTACATCTTCAAACTGGTTCGTTTTTGCACACTCAAGATTTTCAACTTTTATTATGCTCGCTTACTCTTTGATCATCTTTATGCGCCCAATATATACTTATACACTGCCATGATTACTGCTTATGCCTCCCATCCCAACCACCATACTTCTGCTTTTGCTCTTTACCGTCACATGCTTTGCAAAGGCAAGCCAACTCCGAACCATTTTATTTACCCTCATGTCTTAAAGTCAGCTCCTGAGGTTTTGGAGTCTAATGGCACAAAACTGGTTCATACCCAGATTTTTAAATCGGGTTTTGGACAATACCCTGTTGTTCAAACCGCTCTTGTTGATTCGTATTCGCGGACAGGTTCGTGCATTGGGATTGCAAGGGATTTGTTTGATGAAATGGCTGAGAGGAATGTTGTGTCTTGGACTGCTATGGTTTCTGGGTATATGAGAGTAGGGGATGTTGGGAAGGCTGTTTTGCTTTTCGAGAAAATGCCTAATAGGGATGTTCCTTCTTGGAATGCTGTTATCGCTGGGTGCACGCAGAATGGATTCTTTTCCGAGGCTATTTCGCTCTTGAGAAAGATGGTAATGGGGGGAAAAGAAGGAGGGAATAAGCCTAATCAGGTTACAGTTGTTTGCAGTCTATCAGCTTGTGGAAACACTGGGATGTTTCATCTTGGTAAATCAATCCATGGTTATGTTTATAGAAATGGTATTGGTAATGATTGTTTAGTAGCTAATGCTTTGATAGATATGTATGGGAAATGTGGGAGCTTAGAAACGGCAAGAAGGATTTTTGAAATGAGTTCCAAGAAAAACTTGACATCTTGGAACTCTATAATCAATTGTTTTGCTCTACACGGACAAAGTGACAAGGCAATTGCTGTGTTTGAGGAGATGGTCAATTGTGGAGTTGATGATGTAAGACCAGATGCGGTTACCTTTATCAGTCTGTTGAATGCTTGTACACATGGAGGATTGGTTGAAAAAGGTCGTGCTTATTTTGAGTTGATGACTACAAGTTACAGTATCGAACCTCGGATTGGTCACTATGGTTGTTTAATCGATCTTCTTGGTAGAGCAGGAAAGTTTGAAGAAGCATTGGTAGTCATTAATGGTATGAAGATGGAGCCTGATGAGGTTGTTTGGGGCTCATTGCTAAATGGGTGCAAAATATATGGTCGCTCGGATTTGGCAGAGTTTGCAGTAAAAAAACTGATTGAAATTGACCCAAACAATGGTGGTTATGGCGTCATGTTGGCAAATTTATATGGAGCGTTAGGGAAATGGGATGAGGTACGCAACTTAAGGAAGAAGTTGAAGGAGCAGAACGCTTATAAGACCCCAGGTTGCAGTTGGATTGAGGTTGATAGCGAAGTTCACCAATTCTATTCTGTTGATAAGACGCATCCTAGAACTGATGAGATATACAATATCCTGGAAAGCATGGTTGGTTTGTACTAAGCTCATATTGTTTTCACAGTTTTGCCTGCCCGGGACATTGGCTTTACGGTCCAAATATTTGTTTTGACTCGGTGCTTTAACGTACAAGATTGTCACTGATATCAGAAAACTTTTCATTTGTTCTTTTATTTTTCACAAACTTTGGTTCATATATTAAGAAGCCTGCTAGTGAACACGCTTGATGGGAATGTATTTGCCCAGAATGGAAGCAGGAGCTTGCTTTAGCTGTGGCAGAACTTCAGTGGAACTTGTGGAACTGAAGGTTATTTCCAACATGCTCTAAGGGAATTTCCAGGAAAGAAAAAGAAAAGTGTCATACCAAGTACTTTTACAGTGGTACAAGATATTCAAATCAGAACTGCTGACTCTCTAGAGGTGCAAGGGGAAACAGGAGTCCAGAGTGCTAGATGATTTTTTTTTATAATTGGAGAAGGGGGATTGAGATTGCTTAGGCTCGACCTCAAGTTTCCGAGTTTTTCCTTAACTATTAAGCCAAGAGATTGTTGGCAAATCACTGTTTTTTAATGTATCCCCAACATATCTCTTGAAAAGGAATGCGAAATGAAGAACAGAAGCACAAGTTAAGATTGCTTGTGATTGCCACTAATGAAGCTCTTTCTCTCTTTATATTCTTCTGACAATACAAAGTTCGTTATATAATTTAACTGCTCTGAATAAGACGGGCCTTTTGGCTGGATGATTCAAGGTGAGAAACTTCATTTTCCAGGAACATGTTCTTCTCGTTCGCTTGTCCCCACATCACAGTGTAGAATCCAATTGCAATAATAACAGATCCAATCACACTGCATAGAAATAGACAAGAATTGATCTCAGGTCCTTACTAACTTGGCAACTGGTTAACAGGTATTTTCAGTTGGACTTCAAGTAGACAATGACATACCTGCCTAGATAAAGAGTATCACCCAGAAATATGACCGTCAGGATTACTGCAATAACAATTCCCAAGGGCTTGAACATGGAAACATACACTGGTCCTTTCTTCTGTAAGCACCATGTATGAATAGCAATACGATACAAACTCCCAAATATTGCCTGAAAAATACTCCCATATCAGTGCATGATGGAAAAGGCTGGTGCCAAATAACACATAATATATTATTCATTATGTCTTAATTCCCATTTTATTTCTGAAGTTCTTTTGTCAGCAATAGGAATCTTAAAGACAGAAGAACAGAGAAGTCGCTATTCAACCCTGCTTCGGATTCTCCCAAATATCAATTTATAATGTCTTAGATTGACTTAGCTGCAAAAGTGATAAACCAGCATCAAAGCATTTTAAATATTAACATGTCAAACTTCTAAACATCTGTAACAGTGAAAATATCATCGAGGCTTTGATGGTTATGATTACCGTGCAGACGATGGCAGCCACTTCAACAGTAGACTTCAACTTCCATGCAGTTGGATTTCTTTCCAAAATTAGAGAGAAAACCAAAGATTGGATAGTTATGAAGAATGTGTAGAAGAAGACAATTGTCATTTTATCTGGATACTCCTTAACAGTGGCTGCCTGAAACCATGAAATCATGCCAATTATTACAATACAACTGTTATAGCAGAAATTTTCACCAAAAGTCTTAAGATGTAAAATTATTAATGGTAAATCCACGTGGAAAGTTCATGTTTTACCTGCATAATATTCCATGTTGCAGATGAAAGGCAAACCAATACAATAAGAAAGCCTCCAATAACCCATCTAGATTGCTCTGAGAGAAGAATGTGCTGAGGAAAGTTTGACGGAGATGAAACCAGAACTGGAGGACCCTTATAGACAGTCACTACAAATGCTCCTGTCACAGCTACAACAGCACCCAAGGCTTTAGCTTGACTGCTTGATCTTCTTATTTCTAGCTTTTCCATCCTATTCAAACCATCATGAATTACGTATCAGATAGGGGAAAAAATGTATCACATGCTTAAATAACAGAAAATAGCCAATCCTAGCTATATTTTCAAGCAAGAATTTCTAATTCCAAGTCTTTACATTCTTAACTTTTTGGGTTTTTTTTTTTTTTTTTATGGACAAAAGTTTAGGAGAACATCAATCCATTACTAAGATTTATAAATTCATTAGACTTTCATTGTAGATTTTTCAAAATTTACGAATCGTTCACCAACAAGAAAGGTTTGAACCTGATAATTGCGTTAGCATTCGAACCTATACAACGGGTGACAGGTTTTTCTGTTTTTTACATACTGGGAATCTTGAGATAATTGAACATACCCTAGATTCAATCAACGGTAAAACAGTTTCTGCACAAACTTAGAATATTGTTCCTTACTACCTGAATGTGACTGCAAGCAGGAAAGTGAAAATGGGGATAAGATTTACTAAAGCCGATGAGAGAGTAGGAGAGCTGAATCTGACTCCAGTAAGGTACACAATCTGTCCGGAGCTTCTGCAAGAGAGCAATTCTCTGTTGTCAAACAGTTTGTTTCTTTTTCAAACATAATCTCAAAATGGAAAACAAAAATCCAAAAGAATGAAGGGTTGACCCTTTCAGTTCAATCTCCATTACCCTATCAAGCCTAGGAGGAAGAATCTCCAAAGCAGAGAGAAAGTCAAAGGAGCTTGCTTGTTTCTGCAGAAGAAAAATTCAGGGTTTGGAAACAATGGAAGTCTTCCATAAAACATCAAAGTTTCCAAGCTGTGAGCCAATGCTCAATGGAATTAAGCAAACAAGAACAAAAACACTTACCTGCAGAAGATGAAATATGGGAGAAGGATCAAAGTACCAAGAGCATTGTAGTAGACAACTGAAACAACATTGCTCATTCCTTTTGTCAAAGCTGCTTTACTGATCACTGATATACCCACATCCGTACACTCCACAGATATCATTGCCACAAAAGGTAGTGCACTCCAGAGGTAAGAAGCTAACCTCATCTTTTCACCAGGATGTTTTTTCAGGCTTTTTTTGCCTGATTCCTCCTCTTTTTTCGGTGGATGCAGGCCGGAGAGAGAAATATGTGGATGGTTTGTCTCCAAACAAGGAGAACATTATTTTGTATGATGTCTGTCCCCACAAGGAAAGAAACAAGGTGGTTGCAACTTGTTTGATTAGAACATGTGATTTTAAAATAGTAAACAAACATCCAGACAATGTTTTTTATGTCAGCCACTTATATTTAACAGTAATGCATCTAGTGCCAACAGATCATTAGTCCAACTGAAATGACATTGATGTTGGATCCTCAAAAGTTGTAAGACTCAAGAGGGCTTAGGGTTGAGAACCAAAAAAAAAGAGGGCTTAGATTCATGGGAATAATGTTTTTTTAAGTGAATTAAGTAAATTGAAAAGGGGAGAGTTCAGATTAGATTAAATTATTTTTAAAAAAAAGTTACAATTTTAAACATCACAACATATGAAAATATCACCAGAAGCTTTTATCAAAATAATTTAAAATAAATTATATAAACTCATATATGAACTCATCAAATCCAAAAAACGTTTCAATAAAATTTTCAATTCTGTTCGTTTCATGATATTAGATGAGTTTTTAATGATTTATTGTCAAAACTTACCGTTATTCTTTTTTTATTTGAACTTAAATCTAATTGCATTTTTGTATAACATTCAATATAAAACAAATTAATATGAAAATAAAATAAAAAAACGAAAATAAAAGAATTGAAATTCAATAAATTATATATAAATTTAACAAAAAAATAATATTTTATATTTAATATATAAATATAAATTTTAATACAAAATTTTCTTATTTTAATTATACATCACAACCATAATTTAACAGGAACTAACAGGACTTGATGTAACACCAACACCAATAAACTCGAATTGTGTTCCTTTCCTGTCCAAAAAGAAAGTAGTGTTCGCGTGTGTGTGCGTGTTCTCGCGTGTCTGTAGGCAACCCCGATAGTGAGTTGTCTTTGGATCACATCGGCTGTGTGAGTTTTTTGTGGTTTATAAGGAGCTTCGGCCCTCACAAAATCATAATAATTTTGTTGAGGTGCTGTGTTCCTTCCCTGTCAAAAAAAAGAAACTCGAATTGTCAGAAATAAACAATAGTGTCCTGTCCAACTTTTTTATATAAAGAAGGGTCACATCGCTGGCCAAAAACAACTAAGTAGATCGATCATGGCGTCGAATGAAAACGAAATGAAAAGAAAAACATTTCATCACGCAGTGCTTAATGATTCTTTCAAAAAACAAATTTCCCCTAGCGTCTGTCATTGTCTGGGATTGTCCACACACATTCAAAGACACCTACTAACAAAAAAAATGAAAGATAATTTACAGGCAAAGTGTCTGGAGATATTTGATATACACAAGTTCTAAGAAAAAGGAGTAAAAAATTATTTATAGGCTACAAAAATGTTTTACAGGCAAACCCGAAACAGAACTGCGGTTCACCTCTTCCTACGCTTTCTTTTTAAGGTAGGCATTGGGCTTAGACCACGAAGAAAGGTCGCACTCGCACCAGTATCAGTTATGGCTTCATCCTGAAGAGCTGTACTTTCCTTCAAATCATCTTTATTTCCTGCGTTTTGATGGTCCAGGTTCTGCTCAGGAACTGGTTTACGTGCCCTCCCTCTAATTTGAAGTCCATCCAATGATGTTTCAGAACCGGAAGCTGGTTCTGAAGAGTCAGTTACCCCGTCAGGATCTTGGTAGGCAGCAGCATCGAGGTCCTTGGTTGTCTCACTTTCTTCCATGCAGAATCCCCCTCCCATTTGCAGGTAATCTTTAGATGTTTGCGCTTCAGAAGAGGGATCAACATCTTGGCTAGCATCAGGTTGACCGATTTCCATTTCATCAGTGCAAAATCCGCCTCCCTTTTCAAGATAATCTCTACTCAAGTCCTCCTCAAGAGAAGGATCTTGCATTTCAGCCAGATTCTTTGCTTTTAGATCATCAGCTGCTTCAGAAGAGGGTTCTTTATTGCTTAAGCAAGCCTCATCTTCTAGGTCATTGACAGTGTAATCCACAGGGTTTCGAGTTCTCGTAGACTGCATAAACAAATAGGGTTGAAGCAAATCGTTAATATCCCAAAAACATAGTAAATTAGAGTTTTTTAAGAGGGGCAATTAATGGGGTAAAGGAAGAAAGCTTACCCTTCGCAGTACCTGTGGCCAATCTAACTTCTCCCCATCAACTTCCTGACAATCGTTGCCACTATTACCAGCAGAAGAGATGGTTTCAGACTGCTCAAAATGAGGATTTGTTTTACGCCTTCTTTTTCGTGCAGCATTACCTTTAACTCTTCCTTTTGTACGTGATTGTTTAATGGCTTTTTGCCTGAGAGCTTCCTGCAAAGGTAGTTCGGGTGTGCTCATCTCAGATGTAGCATGCTTTCCACGGTTCTTTCTTTTCCTTGGTGGCTTAGGCACTGATTTTTCCATGGATTTTCTCTGGCATGGAGGATCTATGTCCTCATTCCTGTTTGATGGTTCCCCTGACTTGTTGTCTCCACTTTGAACTGGGCCAATTCTACCTTTTTTCCTACTCTTAGAAACTTGTTGCACATCATCATCTATCAATTCTGACGATTGGTTTCTAGTGATTCCTTTAACCGCTTTCTTAATTCTCTTGCTCCGAATTTTTGCAAATCTCTCATTGAAAGTGTAAAAGGCTTCCAGTCGCAATTGAGTCTTCAAAGAAAAATTAAAGTTAAAACATACTGTATCAGCAACTTCATCTATGATAAGTCCCTCATCAATCACAAAATAAAAAAGCATGAACAGTCACCACAATCTTATCCTGAAAATGCTTTCTAGGGCATCATGTGCACAACCATGTCTACATAAGAAGGAAAGGGGAAAGTCTAACCTCACGTTTTTCGTACTCTCTCAAAACAGGCAGTAGCAACTCGTCTGATTTCTGACTACCCCACCCAAACTTCTCCCAACACAGTCTGCATGCAATCAGAGCAAATCAGAAAACAATTATCAAATGCATAGTATACTCCAGTAAGCACCCCAAAAGTGTTTATATTAGAAGTCTTAAAACGTTCGCCGCCGAAAGACAACATACTTTGAAGGAAAATGAAGTGCGATCACTAATTTCTTTTAAAAGCTAAGAGCTAAATGTAAGGCAACTAACTTGTGAAGTACATAAAGATCTGGCCTTCCCCATGTGAAAGGCTCAGTTGACGTATCCACTTGTGGAGAAGAGTATGCAAAAATAACTGCTTCACTTGGGAAAGACGAGGGTATATGCCAGTTCTTGCTCACATTTCTCTGTACATTATAATTAATAATTTCTAAAATTGAGACAGAAAAGCAGAATAATAATTTAGTTATAAGGAACGCAATAAAAAAGAATACGCAAGGAGCAAGGTACTCACATGCTTGTCCATGAAAATCTGCTTTATCTCATCTATACAATCAGTAGACTGCTTGTTCTTGTCAGCTTGAGAAATGTTCTGGTCAAATGAAGACACTCCTTCCATGCTGCTTATAGAGTCTCTCGTGCTGGTTTCTACACTATTGACATCGTTGTCAGTGAATTTTGACCCTCTCTTCGTTGCACTAGATCCTTCTTGCACATTAAGCTTCCCCAAGATGGTAGGATCGGGGGACTCAATCCACTCACGAAATTTATGAAGCCCCGCTTCTTCTGGAAATGCATTTACAACCTCAATAGCATTAACAATGCCAATCCCACTGCAGTAAAATGTACATAAGTTAAAGACAAAGTAATCACCAGGCTATCACTGCAGAGGAACATCAAACTAAGGCTCCGTTTGGTTCGCGTAAAATGACTTTTAGAAAATGATTTCTGTAAAATGATTTCTGAAAATTTGATTTTATGAAAAAACTGATATTTTCTGTTATTTGATTGATATGCTGGAATATATTTTCTATCGTTTGTTGTTTTAATCCAATGCAGATTAGGTTGAGTTTCAATGAGGATTTTTTTCTTAAGAATGGCATAGGTTTGGAACTTGTTTGCCCCTTTTGAAAAGGGAAAGACAATTTTCCAAAATCTTTGAAGATTTTTCATTGACTGAATTTCATTTTTCATTGACCGAAAATGTTTTACGTGTACCAAACACTCGAAAATATGGAAAATATTTTCTGAAAAATGAAATACGTCAACCAAATGGACCTTAAGAACAAATATTGATAAACGAAAGAGAAATTTAGAAACATAACAATACCGAATGGAGCAGTTCTAGAAAAAGTGTTAGCAATTAAGGGTAAAATGATTTTCTTTCAATTCATGAAATCAGTGAAGCTAAAATGCCTCCATTATTTACCTAACCCCCTCAGTATAGTCACTCCCAAGAAGCAAAGCCATCCGTATTAACTTTTCCCTTGTTAATCCAAGCTCTTTTTCAATGTCCTGGACCAAGATACAGGCAGAGCAGGAGAGATAAGCAAACAAAAAAATGGAAAGGGGAAGGGGAAGGGGAGAAGAGAAACAACATACTGATGTATGCAGGCCGAAATACTTTGAAAACGCCAATAATAATAATAATAATAATAATACATCACCAGACTCTTTTTCAATGTCCAGGACCAAGATACAGGCAGAGCAAGAGAGATAAGCAAACAAAAAAATGGAAAGGGGAACAGGAAGGGGAGAAGGGAAACAACATACTGATGTCTGCAGGCTGAAATACTTTGAAAACGCCAATAGCATAATAATAATAATAATAATAATAATAATAATAATAGTACATCACCAGAACAAGGCAAAAGATGTACAGATTGCATTATCATTATCATCATCATCATCATCATAATAATAATAATAATAATAATAATAATAATAATAATAATAATAATACACCACCAGACTCTTTTTCAATGTCCTGGACCAAGATACAGGCAGAGCAAGAGAGATAAGCAAACAAAAAAATGGAAAGGGGAAGGGGAGAAGAGAAACAACATACTGATGTATGCAGGCCGAAATACTTTGAAAACGCCAATAGCATAACAATAATAATAATAATAATAATAATAATAATAATAATAATAATACATCACCAGAACAAGGCAAAAGATGTAGTAGTGGTAGTATAATAATAATAATAATAGTAATAATATCAAAACCTTTGAAAAACCAAAATCCACCGAACTGACAGCACCCATTTACTGATATGAAAGCCTCACTAAAATAACGAGAAAAATGTGTACAAACCAACTAAACATTATGAAAGAGTTCATCATCATCATCATCATCATCAGAGCCTTTATCCCAATAGAAAGAGTTATGAAAGAGTTAATTAAAATAAAAAGAAATTTAACACGAGAAGAAAATAAGAACTGCTCTGTAGCTTTGTCACAATTCAGACCTGTATAAAGTAAGTCTCCACATATTTCCGATCATCAAATATATTCTTGTAAACACTTCGTGCCCCAAATAAGAATACATCAGAATCGTCAGTGACAACACCATCAACAAGGTTAGTTAGCTCCATATAAGCACATTGAGCTTCTGCCTCCATTGGTGCAATAATATAGGGTAAGCCAAACATTTGCAGCAGTTCCTGCATTGCATCATGTGCAGCAACTTATCAGCAGACAATAGGCAGAGAGCATTTGTGGACAGAGAAGATTCAACGGAAAGCTACATCCCAAAATACCTAAAATTCCTAAATATTGACCATAAAAAGTTAGATGCAGTTCTTGTGTCTGTTCTCTACTATGTTATATCCCCCTTCTGTTCGCCAGCTAGACCACTAGCATGTAAGTTATAGGAGAGAAAAATAACCAAACAGGTGAGGCAATCAACAAATCCTAACTTCTAAGTACAATGCCTCATGGATTTTTTTTATGTGCATACTAATTGTTCAGACAGATAAAATCATGTAAATTTTTGGCCTCAGACCCTTGTAACTCTATTGTAGACTTGAAATGCTAGCTTACCAACTATTTTGCTTCCACAATATGTTAGAAATGATTCTTGAATCCATAAAAAACTAACAAGCCAGTCCAAGCAATCAGTTGAACATGATTATGGATGTTCTTTTAAAACAAGATGAAATTCAGAACACTAACCTGACATTCTGTAAACATCTCACTACTGACAGATTCTGCATTTCGTTCAAGCTTCCTCTGCTCATCTCCTAGATTCATACATTCTTGACCAAGTATTAGCAGTTCCTCATCCAAACTAGCCTCAGTGAACTCAACTTCTGTCCTATCATTTCCCTTACTGGTAGAAATGCCAGTCTCCAGCCCTGCTTCATTGACACAATTTTCATAAGTTCTATCCCCTGCTAATTCTTGCTCAATGTGAATATCAGATATTGCTTTATCCACAGATGATTGCCCTGGGAAAATGGATGAGTCACCTATCTCAATTGATTGATGCAATGGTTTAGCTTCAGAATCATTTTTCTTATCTTGAACCATAGTATACAGTTCAGCTTTATTACTACTTTTCTTATCACTGACCAAAGTGGATGCTTCACCTTCAGAATCATTTTTCTTATCAACCATAATGGCACCATGAAGGTCACCAATGGCATATGAATCGTAAGAACCATCCTTAGCCCAACTGTTGGAGACGGTTGACAATCCATCAACCACATTAGAAGCACCCAAGTGCTTTCCTGCAGAGGAATGGGCCTTCTTTTCCAATGCTGTAACTAATTCTGTACTTGCGTTCTGCGTTAATTTTTCAGAATGGGGACCATCAGATCTTTCACAAGGTTCATTTATTAGTGTCCTTTTATTATCACAATTATGTGCTATAGGTGACAGCCTCTCTGGAGAATGACAGGTTTCCAATATTCTTGGTTCATCCACACTACACAGCTTCTGGACTCTATCTAGATTTTCACAAGAAGTATTTTGCCGATTAACATTATTCCCTGGAAAACTTGATCCATCCATATTACTTTGTTCATGCAGAGATCCAAAACCTTCATCCACATTTTCTCCAATATTTTTTGATTTCTCAACTTCAGAAGGAAAATAATTAGATTTTTCAACACCTACATCTGTGAGACTTCTCCTTATTGCCTCCTGCAGATCAGCCTCCTCTTGTAAATAACCTTTAGAAAGCATTCTTCCTGATTCAACATGACCAGAGGATGTCTTGGGAGCATCAGAAGTTTCTTCCTCCCATTCCACTTCACTCTCATCACTAGTATTGCTTTCTTTATTAAAGGGATAATTTTCAGCATTCATTCCATGACCAACACCATCCCATTTTCCTTCAATCACTCCATCTTCCCACTCACAGTCTGAATCAGGATCAGAAGCCTGCCTTCTTGAAGGCTTATCCTCAGGAGAAGGTAGTGCTACAGGATCACCTGCAGCTAAACGTGCAAAGATATCATCATCATCATCAAAAAATTTGCCCCTTCCATCATCTTCAAAAGTTATTTCCAAACAAGCTTCGTTTTTAAACGCAGACTGCTGATTACTCTCATTCAAATTTACAGATTCACAGTTACCATCATGTGAAGCTTCTACAAACTGGTTTTCACTAGACAAACTCTTTGAAGTGCCAATTCTGTTCCCGTCTGACGCAGACTGCATATTCACACTCTTATTTGAATTTGTTCTTTCCTGTTCAATCTCTTTCATCAAATCCAAGTTCCTTTGTAAATCACGGGTCATACGAATCCCCATACCTCTCACTCTACTGACACGTACACGGCCTCTTTCATCTAGATACGTCCCAACATCTTCATCAGGTGCACTAGTAGGTTCATTTGGGACTGATTCTGTCACAACATTGGACTTAGAGACTGATTTAACACTATTCAGAGAACCTGAAGGATGATTTGAATGTATCTCTTCTTGCTTATCTTTATCTCTCTCTTTTTTGGATGATGTAAGTACCCTGGCATATTATGGATGTATTAACCCAAGAAAGTTATTATTCAGTATAATGAAAACCAAGAGAGATAACAAGGTGCAAAGAGGCAGCATCTTGTTTGAAGAAGATAGATATCATGCACTAAAAGGTGGTTTTTAATAATAACTCACAAGTTCATGGCTTCTATGATCATGCGGAAAACAACAACAACAACAACAACAAATCACTACTTACTGTTTGTCACCAGTAAATGATGACGAAAAAATAAATTCTCTGTTGGCTTCAGAGGCTATCCTTGAAGTATGTACACCAGCAACCCCTCTACCGGCAGCAGCTCTCTGCACTTGATCTATCTCCCGACGGAAAGCAACAGTTTTAAGATAAGACTGTATTTGTAGCTCAGAGAATTTTTCAGGTGCCTAGATGTGCAATACGTATCCATTTGGTCAGTGTTCCTTTAAGTTACAGCGTTTTGAATACACAACAGACCCAAGACAGTCCATCAAGTACATCTTCAGGAGAATCATATAGCTTGGGCCATGCAATATGGTATACATTTTGATTTTCATGTTAAATGATCAAAGAAAATACCTTTTTGACTTTTTGGTACTTTTGTCTGTTTTCAGCCATTAACCCTTCTCTCATCTACAAAAGAGGACAAGAAACAATCATCAAAAGATATTTTGAAGAAGAAGCTGGAAATCCAGAACTGACAAGAACATATACCATATATATAACAGATATCATCACCTGAACAAGAAGATTAAGTTGCAGAGATGGAGGCAAAGCAGCTAAAACAGCTGGATCAACATTCCCATGCATTGCTGGCTGAAAATGGATGAGATTACAATGTTACATAAATATATACATAAAAATCAGCTGTCACAGAAGGACTTAATAACATAAGATTAACCACATAGAGAGACTGTCTTTAGCAAATAGGCAATAAGACAGTTCACGACCAGAGAGTTTTCATATTTTTCCAAACTGAACTGGCAAAAATGATAAGCATCTTCAAAATGCATGATTTTCTATCACATGCCATTCTGGAGCATAAATACATATTATCCTCCATCTTTCCATATGTTACATTACCTAGGGTTCAGAGTCAAGTTAGATTGAGCAGTTTCTTCTGATAACATTTATTACCATAAAAACACTGTATGCATTAAGTACTATGTCAAAATACAGGAAAACTTTACAAGTATCATCTCTTCATCTTCATCATCTTCGTCCTCAGAAGGGATGGCTGCAGCTGATGTTGATGCATTCCTAGCTAAATTGCTGTCATCCTGTGCCGCCAGAGATGATGCCAACCTAATTTAACTCATCAAAACAATCAAAACAAACTATCCAACCAGAATACTTGATCTAACTTCAATTGCAAATGTTGCTCACATTTCATCCAGCTCTTCCTGACTGTAACTACTTGAAGCCATAGCGTCATGTTCTGCATTACTCCTCTCCATGTCAGATTGATTCAGGTCATTTGAGAAAATCTTCTTACCTTTACCACCATTCTGCACTTTAATAAAGAAAACTAAATGATACCAATATCAAGAGCCAAAATAAAAATAATATGGAGAAAACTAAATGATACCAATATCAAGAGCCAAAATAAAAATAATATGGAGAAAGCTAAATTGGAAAGCAGAAACAATAAAATCTCTCAAACGCCTATCTTATAGGCCCCACACCTGACTAAGAAGTTGGCGTTGCAGTGACTGTGGCAAGGCAGCTAAAACATCTAAGTCAATATTTCCGTCAATCTCTGGCTGTAAATGAATCAAATACTATCCATCATAAACTACATAAGTTAAAAATGTTAAAAGCAATGAGTAATAAACCAAGAAAAGCAAGACTTCCATAAAGATAACAACTTGAAGCATATAGTTTGTCAACTCTTACTAGTATTATCTCTTCATCTTCTTCTTCATCTTGGTTCTGATCCCCATCCTCGGAAGGAATAGGCACTTCTGAACTACATAATATGAAAAAGCCCATTTAACAAGAAATCAGAAATTTAGCAAAAAAATATCCTTACAACAACCAACCAACTATTTAATCTGCAACTCACTTTTCTTTCAGCTTTACATGATCAGAACTTGTCAGTTCCTCATTGGCATTGCATCCCACAATTTGGGGATCCGACAGTTTATCAGAGGAAACCTTCTTACCCTTACCATTCTTCTTTTGCATTTTCCTTTGGTTCTCAAGATCCTTTGCCAGCTCTTTCAATCTCATTTGCTTAAGCTATTAACCAGCAAAAGATAGAACAATAACACCCAAAAAATAAAGATAGGACCAAAAAAAAAAAACCTTCTCCAGTAAACATTCAGAATTATTACAATTACAAGGGAAAAAATAAAAAAATAAGCTAACAAAAAATTTTGTAAATTTTCATTCAATTCCATTACTACTACCTTAAAAAAATTCTAAATTTTAAAGTAAAATGTCAAAAAAAATTGTTTCGATAAAAACAAATACTATCATTTTTAAAGAATTAAAAATTAAAAAATTTACTTTTATTTGAAGCATTAGCATTCAAGTATTCATTTTTTTAATTATATACTAGTACTTTACATTTTACTTTACTTCTTGATTAGTAACAAAATATAGTAATAACCAAACTTACATTATGTTTGGATAAATATTAGTAAAGGAAAAGAATGAAAAAGAATGTAAACTAAAGAAAAAGAGAAAAAAGGAAATGATACATATATCCCTTGTTTGAATAGCTAAAATTAATAAAGGAAAGAAAAATAAAGTAATTCTAACAATCATTCTTTGGTTAAGCAATGAAAAGAAAATTAAATGATTCATTATAATGTTTTTATTCCAATTATAACATTTTTTTTAATTTTATAATATAATAAGATTAAACTTAATACTTTACATGTTAAAATTTTTTTCAAATTTCTTTTTCTTTTCCTTTATTTCAAATTGGGATTTTAAAAAAACTGAATAAGTTAAAAGAAAGCAAAGAGTGTTTAATCCTCTTCTCTTTCTTTCCCTTAACTAAAAAATTTTCCAAAAGAATTAAAAGGTTTACAACTTTCCATTGTTTTACCCTATGTTTGGATTAGGGATGGGGAAGGGAAAGGAAAGGAAAGCTAAGTAAAACAAAGAAAAGTTGTGAACCTTTCCCTTGTTTAGGAAAATTTTTTAGCTAAGGAAAAGAAAGAGAGGAGGAGTAAGCACTCTTTGTTTTCCCTTGACTTAATTTTTTTAAAGCCCCAATTTGGGGAAAACGAGAAGGAAAAGAAACTTGAAAAATATTTTAACATGTAAAATGTCAAATTTAACTTTATTATATTATAAAATTTAAAACAAAAGCAGTTATAATTGAAAAAAAAAAAGCATTATAATGAATCTTTTCCTTTCTTTTTCATTGTTTAACCAAACAATAGTTATTAGGATTATTTTCCTTTCATTGCCTTTATTAATTTTAACTATCTAAATAAGTGGTACATGTACTCTTTCTTTTTCTCTCTTTTCCTTTTCATTCCTTTCCTTTACTAATGTTTATCCAAACATAGTGTTACTTTCTTTTCCTTTTCCTTCCCCACCTCCAATCTAAACATAAGGTTAGACTAAAAGCTCAGCATTTCGAATTAGAATCTAAAGGAAAGAAAAAAAAAGAGAGGAGAAAAAATATTACGTGATTAAGGAGCAATTTTTCAGCGGTTTTACGGATTTTAGCTTGGGCGTTTTCTCGCTGGCGACGGCGAGCAATGACGGTGCGGCGCTTGAGAACCGGTGTGGCACCATCGAATACGAAAACAGGTTTCGTTTTTAGGTACAAAAGCTTGCAAATTCTCCTAAAAAACCCTAGCAAATGCGCGTTTCGAACCATTTCTCCTTTCTCGTCTCGCATCGCTTTCATGAATTGAACCATCCAAATACTTGCATCTTCGAAAACAAAAACAAAAGAGTAAATAATTTGTTAAAGAAATTAAAATAGTTAGGGTTAGTAATTTGGGGTTACCAATGGCGAGTTTCTTCCCAGCTAGGGTTTCGACGGAGACGCGGCGGCCGACGGGAGCCAGTAGTTCCCATAGACCGTGAACTCCCATTTTTTGGCTTGCTCTGAAAGTTTTTAAAATTACTTGTTTTTTTTTGGTCGATTTATTAGTTACCTAAAGTTCGTCGACGTTGCCGCCTTGATGATGAGCTGTGTCTAGAAACGACGTCGTTTGACTTTCCTCTCTTCCCTCCCCGGTCCTCTTTACGCTTTAATTATTAAAAAAAACTTACACTCATAAAAAATAAATTTTATTTTCATTTGTTCCTATTTAATCAATATTATCACAGATACAACACGTAACATAAGAAATTAATCAAAATTATCCAATGTAAAAACAATCAAGAAAGACAAATAAATATCTAACCTACTTGCACGATGGAAATAGCCACTGATTTATCTCTTCATGGATTCAAATTAGCTAAACCTTAATTCTTGACAACTATAATAAAAAATAATAATTCCATAATAAGAATATTTTCATAATTTCATTATATACCAACAATGGTATAATCTATTGATTGAGTACTGAATTTTTTTAATTTTCGTAACCAGAATTCAATCCTTTTACAATCTTAATTATAAAAAATGAAACAATTTCATTATAATTTTGAGCAGTATAAATGAAAAATAAAGAATTTTTACAGCGTGCTTCCTTTTGCTAAAAATGAATTAAGGAAGTGCTAAATGCATCGACCCGTATAGCAATATACCCTTGAATAAATTAGTTATATAAGTAAAGTTTGACTTTAGAAACGACAATGATTTCTGCTTCAACTGTCAAAGTATCACAAAAAAGGTAGTTTTTCGATTTGTCCTGAAGCAACGACAGTCCCGTGTAGTATCCATAGCCCCTTGAAACATTTTCTGATGTAAACCAATTTGAAACTACAAAAGCGACAAAATAGAATAACAATATAAAAGATTCGTATTGCATACTAAATAGTATGTAATTATTGCCATCCATTTTAACAAGGGTTAAAGCTCCAAATTTAACTTCGATATTTTTTCGAAAATATAAGTCACTTTCATTCAAAGTGCGATACATTTTTTTGTTAAATGATATGTTAAATATTGAATTTTCGTAGTTTTATATTCAAGTTAAATCTTTTTTTTTTGTTACGAATAGTTTTACTTAAATGCTTAACATATTGTATATTAAAATATAAATTCTATTCTGTAATTTTTGTTTATTACTTTACCCAAATTTGTCACGTGATAAGTTTTTTTGTCTACCTACACAGGATAAAATTTTATTAAAGTTATGTTATTGCACATTTATTAAATATTAAATTTTTTGTAATCTAATATTCAAGTTAAGTTCTTCCATTTTGATTGAATACTTAGATAAATTTTAAATTGTTCTTTTGACAAGATCGATTACCTGTAATCTCATCGTCGTTGCTGGAATCGATAAGGTCTTTGACGCTTAACTTGAATTTTGCGTACACTTTTCCTCTAGGTGGAAGCCTGGAAGCCTCCACCAATTCGAAGAAGACAGAAACTGCCCTATTCTTGTATGTTCCTTTTCCCCTAGGATAAACTACCAATTTCCTGCATATTTTCATCGACAAAATTCAGTAAAAGTGAATAAATGCATCAATCATCACGAAAATACTGCATATTTTCCAGTACCTTTATGCACGAAGATCTCTACCCCAAATGTGCAACAATCATCAACCAAGTAGCCTTTTGAAGCATCGTTGAAGTGATCCAGAGAGAGCAATTGAGCAATGCCCCATTCAGTTTTCATCTGGTAAAATCGCTTGAGCGCCCCATCACCCTCTGCACGAATTAAAAAATATAAATAATCATCATCAATATAGAGAGAGGATGGATTAGGATGCAAACAACTCATAAGTATGAGGTACTCGAATTTAACTATATAATTACTCAAGTTTTATTTATTTATTTTTGAATCAAGTTCGAGTTACACAAATAAAAAGTTGAACAAATTTCTAATATCTCAATACTTAGCTCGAGTAGCTCGAATATTCTATCCAGCCGACTTTACACTTCTAAAATTAAGATCAATCGAACTTGAAACTTTGAATATTAAATCAATCGAGCTTGAGTTGTAAGTTTTTGAATCAAGATAAGTTTTGAATTATTGAATCAAATAGAAATCAAACATAATAATAAATCTTTTCGATTCGACTAAACTATTGGGATTCTCATATCAATTGTGGAAAGAATTGGATATGCATTTATAAATGCGAGGGAAATCCTCACTCTTTGACCTAACTTTTAGGTTGAGAAAGTCCATAAGCACTCAACTATAGTATCAGAATCAGGTTGACAACTTTTTTTTCTCTGTTTCAAATAGAAAAAACATTCTATCCAAAGCTCGATGTGCAAAAAGAGAGGTTATTGAAGTTCCTATATTAATTGTAAAAGAAACTGGATGTGTTTTTATAAGTGTGAGGGAAAACCTCATTTCTTGCTCTAGCTTTTAATGTTAAGAAGATCAAATATTACCCAACATAAATTACACCTTCAAGATGAAATTTATTAAAAAAATGTCAGAAAGGATACACCTTCTATGGTTAAGTATTTGTCATGAATTTGATCAAGTATGAAGAACCTAAAGTTGGCATTTACTTCCCACGTACGAGGAAGATTTTCTGTCGCTTCAATTTGTAAGTAAAGGGAGATGAAGCCAATGCCATCGTTTTTCTTGTTTCCATTTGGGTAGAGTGACAACCTCCTGCAAATGCCAGAGAAACTAAGAGGAAAATCAAAAAGATTTGAGAGAAAGCATGTGTAAAAAAGTAGTAGTTTTTCCATTATTGACTCTTAATTCAAGCATTCTAATAAGCTTGCCCATCTTCCCAAATTTACTTTTGTGATTTAATATCAGAAAGTTTTCATAACCATAAAGTAAATTATCTTCCCATTCAATAATTTGTGTTCATGTTATATAAAATCTTATTCGTACCATGCAAATCAAGAAAATTTCATGTTAAATTTCATTTTGACATGCTAAATAATTTTTTTTAACTTTTATCATACTTATATATAATTTTTATCAAATTTTAGTCTGCGTAATTTTGGGAATAAGTTGAGGACACGCTTGTCCACAAAATTTTTTTTTTCACGCCGAAAACCGATTCTTTGCTATGGGAAGAGATTATGTGAAGACCGAGAATTTTCTAAATAAATATAAAGTATCCAAAAAAAATTAATTAATTTGGACAAATCGAAATCCAAATTAAATAAGAATGAAATTTGGAGAAAATAAATTTGGATATTAAGAAATCCAAATTTAATGAGAAATAAAGATATGTAATTTTATATATTTATATAAGATTATTATATAAATATATTTTTAAATAAATATATGTACATATCATATGTTGAAATTTATTTTTATAACATAGAATGAATACGTATGTATTTTTTTATACATTACGTATATATGATATACATATATAAAATATGTGTATAGTATAAAAATATATATATATATATATGTACACATATATATGAATTTGATACAAGATATATATATATATTTGAATATAAATTTTGGAGTAAAAATATTTATAGATATATATAATTATAATTATGTGTATAATTATAATATATATTATTGGTAATATTTATATTTATAAATATTTATTTATAAATATAATATTAAAAAAAAAACTAAAACTAAAGAAGCGGGAATCGGGATAACCCGATTCCCAGCTTCTTTCTCCTCTGTTATAAACAGAGGAGAAAGACAAGTAAATGGCCGGCCCCCCCTTGCCGGCCGAGAGGAAGGAGAAAGGAGAGAGTGATGCCGCCGGTGAACAGAGGAGGAAGAAGAGAAAAGCTAGCCGGCGACGAGCGGAAAAAGGAAAGAAGGAAAGCGGTGCGAAACGAAACGGAAAAACCGAAAGGAAGAAAGGAAGAGGAGATCGGCGGTGCCGGCCGATCCGGACGCCGCCACTCCCCCCACGAGACCGGTGGAGACCAGGGGAAAGTGAGAGGAGCCACCAACGAAGAGGAAACCGACGGAGGAGGGAGAAAAGAGGAAGAGAAGAGCCGCCGGTGTCGCTTCCAGATCCGGCGCCGTCGTCGGTGATGGGGCAAAACAGAGACCAGATCCGCAGTCCTTGCAACCTCGGCGAGCTGTTGGGTGGCCGAACCGCCGGAATGGGTGGCCGCCGGTGACCGAACCGGCCAGCAGAAGATTGAACCGGCGGAACCGGTCCGACCCGATCCGACCCGCCTGACCCGGTCAACCCGACCCGACCCGGTTCAGAAAAAAAAAAGAAAGAAAGGAAAAAGAAAAAAAAAGAAAAGGAGAAAGAAAAGAAGAAAGAAGAAGAAGAAAGAAAGGAAAAAGAAAGAGAAAAAAAATGTGGTAAGGAAAATTTAAGTCTTTTCGCCATATGTCTATTGGATTTATTGGAAATTTTCGGATTATTTTCTAAATGAAAATATATGTTAATTTTTGAAATTGTAGCAAAAATGGAAATGAGACGAATGGTGGAGTTCGGCAAGGCTCGAAAAATCGGAAAGTGCGCTAAGCTTGGCAAATAGGTAAGATACTTTTATAAAGCATTAGTAGCTTTATATTGTATGTGGGAATTATGATTTTATATATGATGCATTTATTTAATTGATTTTAAATGGAATGGTGATTTTTATATGATGCATCGATTTAAATTGATTTGCTAAAAATGTTAAGAGGACCCACAACTGATGGTGTAAAATTGGTGAGAATCAACGGCTGCAAGTATAAATTGCGTTTCCCTTGCAGGAGGTTAGGGAAAATTAAGCCGTTATGCTGCCGAAATTCTTAGGAAAACGTTGAGGAAAAAGATTTAAGTTCTCACGTAAATGGAATCTTGGAAATAATTATTGAAAAATATACATTTAAAGGACTTTATGATATTACTGGAGAAGTTTGATATTGAAATTGATGAAAAGATAGATCGTTGAAACACGATAATGTGATGAATTATATGGTTTAAACCTTAAGACTCGATAAATCCAATGATGTTAATAGCACAAATGGTATCAAGTTGAGATTGAGGTGGAATTAATTATTAGACGGATCACTGATACAGTGATGATTATAGAATTGATAAATTCAAATGAATGGACCGTTTTAGTGGTATGATTGTGATATCGATGTTAAATAGATGTGAACTGAGATTTTTGCAATAATATGGATAGTCGCAAGGCGACTTAAATGATTGAAACACTGTTGATAATTGAAATTGGCAAATTCTTTTAAGTGGTAAATTGCCAATCAAAAAAATTGAATTGAAGATGTCTTATAGATAATTCTAGTATGATATTACATTCTACAGACCATATGAAAAGTGAATTGAGGATTGTGATTTGATTTTACGATAGTAAATGAAATTGAACCGCAAGTTGAGGATTCTGAATATGTACCTATAGGTCAAACCATAAATGGATTTGATAAGCGATTATTGATCTTGTGGTTCTATAATCCTCGATGTCGACTCTGGAATAGATAACGAATGAGGATATTAATATTGCATAATTTCAGTATTTTGATGGTTATATAGTGACATGATATTTAAATATTTATGAATACTAAGAGGATTCATGCAAGTGATGTGGTCTTAGTATTAATAGTGAAAGGTAGAAATGATTGGTATAGTTTATAGCTATCGAAAAAGGATATTGAATACCGAATGGTCTGAGTACCAAGTGATCTGGTTATTAAATAATTAGAGTATTGAGCAATCTGAATACTGAATGAAATGATCTTGAATGATTTGAATAGTGATTTACTGATTGGACAGAAAGAAAGTCTTGAAATCGAATAACTGATGGTGATAAAGTTAAATGAATCGCTTCAGCGTATTTGATGGAAATAATACCGAAGTTGCATACTGAAATGTTTTATAGCATCGCATTTAAGCATGCTTTCTTGCAACTTGAAACATTTTAATAATGTTTATATGAATACTGAAAAGTATTGATTTGTTTTGAAATGAAAGTATATGGTAGATATATATATATATATATATTTTGATATATGAAATATCATTCAGAATTTTACCATATGCTTTACATGATATTGAAAATAAAGCTATAGATTTAAATGTTTTATGAGACTGTAGGCACCCTAAGAGAATTAAATTCAATAAAGCATAGTGGAAACCGCCTAATTGGAGCTTTGCTCATTAGGCAGATATGCTTGTCCGACAATAGTCGTGGACAGGTCTCAGTCACGCCTGATCAGTGGGGCTGAGAGAGATGAGGTCTATGGCCATAGATAGCGCCCTAGTTGGTTTCCAGGGGACGATGATATGATTCACTGCTAGCTACAGTGATTTAAGTCTTTATTGATAGAGATGATAGGGATCTAGCTTAGTCTCTAATTGATATGATATGAAGTCTAGAGTATGATTTTTATTGATATGAACTCTAGACTTGACATGATTTATACTGTATATGAAACAGATTTGAAATGAAATATGTTTTGAAACAGTACATGTTTTAAAAATGTTTTAAAAGTCCATGAGATATGATTTCGACACTTATATGATTTATACGTAATTTTGTGTCGAACATGGCATGATATGCGGTCTAGAGTATAGTTTGATTTGATATGAACTCTAGACCTGATATGATTTACAGTATATGTTTTAAAAGTATATGATAAATGATTTCGACATTGTCATGATTTATATACGATTTCGTGTCGAATTTAAAATGATATGCGGTCTAGAGTATAAATCGATTTGAAATGAACTCTAGACCTGATATGACTTATAGTATATGAAAAAAATGTTTTAAAACCGCACATGTTTTAGACATGCTCTGAAAATGAATACATGAATTGAAATTGAACATGTTTTTATCATGCCATAAAGGTAGACTTGAATGAATTGAAAATTCATACGTGGAGCATGTTCTAAAGTACATATGACACGATTAGAGATGATAGCGGTTTATACAGTAAAGTTACATAATTGCATATTAAACCTTGACATGATAATATGCTTTGTACACGAGTTTCATGATAAATGTCATGACTCGACATAAATGATATTTCATCTAGACGATGACATGATATGATACATGAACATATGATAGATATGAAGAGAATTGTGAACTTACACTGTGGTGATCATGATTTCTCTATAAGGAAAAGTGATATGAGATGATAAATTACAGGAGTACGATTATGAAATATAAAGTGAATTGATATGGTGCTTCAATTGGACATGATGTACTCCGAGATAGAGGAAAATATAGACTAATAGTATATGACATTCAATTTGGATACGACATATTGTTGTGCGATGCACTATAGTGTAAGGACAAGAAGACTGAAAAGTGATTATGATGATAATTTTAAAAGTATAAGTGATAGACAGATGACAAGAATGAGATAATGATATGTTATCGATGAGAAAGGATTAACTGTGATTGCAAATTTGCAAGTTTTAAGCATTGCAGATTAAGACAGTGTAATCCTACTCTTGTATTTATATTAGTATCTTACTGAGCCGTGGTTTTGCTCACCCCACTAAATTTCATCTCTTTCAGATTATTGAAGTTAACATCTGCCGTGTGAGCTGCTAGGTGGGCATCAGAGACGGTGTATGGACTTGGTACTAGTTTCCGGAGGTATATGGAACTTATAAAATACTTGTTTACATGTATGACTTTAATTGATGCACAGTACATATTTTGTTTAACAAGTCGGGATGTAACTAAGAACCGTTTCCGTGTTTGTTTAATATTTAAATGGAATGACTATAAGCCACCTAGATAGTATAGTAACTACACTGACACCGAATACAAACCTTAAAATGAAAAAGAAAAATTTAGTCCATAAATTTGTAGACTAAGAAAAGTATAAGTATTAAAGGAAAGTCGCGGCCTTCGAGTCGTGACAGATTAGTTTTCCTTCCCAGCAAGCAAAACTTTTCTCCAAAGAATTAGTATCCTTTGGATTAAATGCAACCAAAAGTCTGAATTGGTGGGCCATGTTGGTATATTGGGGGAATTGATTTTCAATTCCCTTAAGCAAACACGCCCTTACTTTATTTTTTTTTTACAAAAAAAGAAAAAAAAAAGAGAATGTTCACTTTAAAATTATAACTTCGATTTTAGGAAAAATCAATCTCTTAAAAAGATAATAAATCATTCAGATTGAATCTCAAATCTTTTAACAAAAGTAATGCATTTATGAAAAAAAAATTTCTCACCAGAAGTAGCCCCCAACTTCAAATGCATGGGCTTCATACATTTCCAACCCTGTGTTAACCAACAAAGAGAATGACTCTATGCTGAATGAATAGTGAACTGGCGGAAGATCCCTCGTCGTTCTTTTGATTTCTACAAACATTAGAAACAATTTCATTACTAAATTGAGTTTTTATTTCATTCAATCAATTTTATCCATGAAATCAACCAACTTACAATTTCCTAGTAAGAAGGAAGGATAAGATTGTAAAGTTTCAAAGATAGGTGATTAAGGATAATAATGTTCATATTTTGATTTTAACTGAATTAACCAATTAAATAGGTTTAATTCAATTAGCCGGTTATCAAAAACAATTTGGAAGAAACTTTAGTTTTCGATTAATTTGATTTGAAAATCAAATTAATCGAAATTTTAACCAACATATAAGAAATCTAAAAATAAAATTAAAAATACATGAAAGTCAAATATATGTTTAATGTATGAATTTTAGTTGATATCTTAAGTTTAACGTTGTTAGAGTTTTTAATTTAATAATTTAATATTTGAATATTTTGTTAAATGATTTTATTTAGTTTGTTTTAAATATTAAAAAATATGAGTTTAAAATATAATATAACTTAAATATATTTTATTATTCAATTAATTCAAAAATCAATATAATTAAATTCCACCAATTAGATTTTCAAAATTAATAAATTTGATTAGTTTAATCAAAATAAAATAACATAATTTGGTTAATTTGATTTTAAATAATTCTATTCCAATCAACCAAATTGATCAAATAAACACACCGTTTAACTAAAAGATTATTGCTATTTGAAATTGTAATATTCTCTTTAAGAAAAGTAAATTTACATGCAAAAAGAAATAGAGCAAGAAAATGCTTTTCTTTATGGAAATTAATGGTATCTTAATTTGGTTTTCAACCCACGAAAATAGCATGGGAAAGGGCAATTTAATATTGAATAGAAAACAAAACATACCAGGTTTTCTCTGAATCTCTTCCATGAGAATTTGATTACCTATTCACTTGCCAACTATACGTAGGAGAACAAAGGATTTTAGGGTTTAGCTAAACTTGTTCATGTGACATTCTTTTTATACATAAAATCCTAGGCATTACATGGAATTCTTACCTTGTAAAACTTCTTCAGAAAGACCTCTCTGGGGTGATATGCTTGTCTTGTAAAAAGAAAACATCTCAATAGAAAATGCCAATTAATTTAGTGAAGAAAAACATTTTGCTGATTGTACAAAAAAAAATTAAAGCAACCCAAGTTTTACAAATTATGGGGTTGTAGAAGAAATGGAGATCTAACCTTTTTGTTTAGCTTCATTGCATTGAAAATGGAATCGCTAGAAATTCTTTACTTTAACGAAGGGAATCTTATCTTAAAGGCAAGGCAAAGGAATTCAAGGGTCATGGAATCACTAGATCTCCAATTTGAATTCTACTGAGTTATGTTTTTCTTTTTTTTTTTTTTTTTTACAATGGAAGCTTTTGATATTGAGAAAGGGATAATCAATAATGCAAATGCAAAAACTCGAATCTCATTCCTGCAAAAGTGGGGATATGACCATTGAAGCCAATATTGAATATCATTTTTTTAAAATTTTATTTAAGGTTTAATTTAGCTATCTTCTAATTATACATGAATCATATCTATGAAGTTTGGTAAATTGATTTTATTTGTAAATTATAAAAGGGTGAAAAATCCAGACTTGCTATTCAATCCCAAAGACATATTCACAAATTCAATGATGTGATCTCCTATGCTCATGCTTAAGATGACCGGACAATAGCATGTAAATTTGGTATACTACCAAAAAGGTGAAGAAGAAAGCATTGGATGCTTTTCTTTGGTTAAGAAAATTCAGTTTATTGTCATTGATAACAATCCCATATATCAATCATTTCATCCTTCTCTTTGGAAATTGTAAGAAGGAAATGTCAGTTATTAGTTCAATTCCATCCTTATTTCATGCCTTAAGTTTTATATGAAGGAAACCGAAACAACACGCAGCGGAATTTAAATCATTCGGCCTCCACCAAGATCAATTCGGAGAGTTGCCTGATTAGGGTTTCGAGATTTTACCTAACGTTTTCTCTGAATTTTCTGTCGTTGGTCGAGTCACAAGCAGCAACTTTTCGTTCCTGCCTCTATGGTATCCACACGAACGGATCTCACGACTCTTGAATGTCTCACGACCAGAAGCCTTGAAGAGCGTTTTGATTCCTTATAACCGAACTGCTAGCTTCAATTAAAAGGAATGTTTTTTTTTGTTTTCTGTTTTAAAAGGTGCGGCTCTGTTTTAGAAAAACTTCCTTTTTATAGGCAGTAAATTTTACCCTAAAATTTACTACCAAACAGAACTCTAATCCTACTTAGAATAGGATTAGATATATCCTTAATCCAATTCAGAATAGGATTAGATATATCCTTAATCCAATTCAGAATAGGATTAATTAAGCTCCTCATTGATCCGTTCTAAGTGTGCGACCCAATAGGTTCTCAAAACAATGGCAATGACAAAATTGTCACAGGCAATGAGCGGTATCTAGCAACACATCATTGCTACCCATGTAACGAGAATGTCAATGACTCAACATAACCTTACTCGTGATAGATGTTACCGTGTAGTCTAATCCCTTTATCCTTTGATGTCTCGATTAGACACAAGTCATGGAATGTGTCACACTTGTATAGTCTAATCAGCGTTTTTTGATTCCTGAGTAGACTAATTAAACAAATAAAATCAATATCTCATATTGACTTATTCGAGCACGGCCATGCATTTCTTAGTCTCACTCTATCAAAGGGCCCAAGACATCACTCTTGTTATATAAGAGGGATAAATCCTATCTTGATCACTCAACATCCCTCTACATAGATCAAGGCATACCCAATTACTACCTTTATAGTCCATCCTGTTACGAATGACATCTAGCAGCATTAAAGTATGCAATTCTCTATGTTGGGATCTCTGATGATCTCAAGTCAAAGGATCACATACACCATCATCACTATGAGAATCGCTTATGACACTCATATAACAATCCATGTAGCGTTCTCATGGAGGGTCGATCCAGTACATAGTTCTCTAACATGTACCTATGTGATGACTTGATATCTTATATCCATGACAATGGTCATCAGTCAACCACATACTAGTCTTATCGTATCATTGTTATCCTTATTCACAATAATACTTGACTAGGGATATTTTAAGAATAGTGTGTTATTACTATTCTAAGGACATTATCATATAAGATTATATTACGCAGTTATAAGACAAATATAATAATGAACTATGATAAATAAAATGTCATGATACATAAAAAATGCCAAAGTCAATCATCTAATGAATGGTTCTAAGGGCATAATCCAACAATATAAACTTAAATCTTCATCAAAAGGAAGTGACGTACATAAGACTAAATTTCATGAATTCTATGTGAAAATTAGAACACAAACATAATTTGAACAATTAATTAAGCAAATTTTTTTCTGTAGATATAATTTAAACCAAAGCTAAAGTTCAAGATTGATTAGTCTCTCTCTTCTTCTCCCACAAGGGACCTAACTATATATTTGTATGAACATTTACTAAAACCCCAAGGGCTCTCTATCAAGGGCTTATAGAGTCTTAACTCTTAAGACCTATACAACCACCATGACTATCTGTAAGAGCCTTGCCCGTTTCAATAAGCCATCAGCGAGCATCCTCTGAGCGATCGCACATGCTCCAAGTTTACTCTTACACGCGAGATAGGCGATTGCCCACTCTCACACGTATTGTCCGCTTTGGCGGTCGCCCACCTCACGGCTTTATTCTAAGGTGCCTGAAGAACTCAGTATAATTCTGTAAAATTCGATTTTATACTACTGTAAATCGAAATTTCATAATGTAAATAGAGTAAATATTGTGTATTGATTTTTACTTGGATGAAATGCTCTTTAACTTGAGATGTGCATGGAAGAATGTTGGTGTGATAATGTATGGGCGAGCTTAGCCGGCGAACAGAACGCCAATGTTGCTGGTTAGGGCGAGTAGAACAGTTCGCCCAAGCTAGCGAGGGCGTTGATCGCCCAGACGGATTGAGAAAAATTAAAAGTGAAATTGTGTGGGAAAGCATGGCAAACAAGTCAATAACGTGTGGGAAGAAAAGAGTCCTACTTGATTTCGTTTACTACAAATAGTCTCCATGCAATTAATGCTAAGTATGAAAGCATTAAAGGAGGTAAGACAAAGTTAATAATTGTGGTTGACATTGGCGTGGAAAAGAAGAAGAATAAAAGGAGAAATTGTAGTCAAAAACGTGCAGAGACTTTGTCGCCCATTCCCTTTTTGATTGCAAGCCGTCCCTTTTGGCTGGAAATTCTTCAACATTTAATGGCTGTAGAAAATTTCACCACGCCA
This sequence comes from Heritiera fomes, assembly GCA_032173925.1. Taxonomy (NCBI): domain Eukaryota; kingdom Viridiplantae; phylum Streptophyta; class Magnoliopsida; order Malvales; family Malvaceae; genus Heritiera; species Heritiera fomes. The sequence goes on from JAPDPM010000025.1 coordinate 6,588,473, forward strand.
TACCCTGGAACGGTTGTTTTTCTTCATGAATTAATGCACTACCAGACGAGGTAATGATGAAGGAAGTGATAAGGAGCAGATGGTGAGTCTTGGTTGGACTAACATGCCTATATAAAGAGGCTTCAAGAGAAGAAATGGATTGAAATGAACTCCATCCTCTCCAGAATCCTTCTCGCTCATTCCATTCCACTACAAGTTCAACTTTAGTTCTTCAGTTCTTCAGTTTTCTTAGATGCAAGCTATGAAAAATTCCGTATTAGTTAGCAAAACCTTCCCTGCAATGTTGAAGAGCTAAGGAACAAGCAAACTAAAGCTAAGAGAGATAAGAAAGCATTCTGTTGTTGGAGGAGTAACTTGGTAAAGGTGAGTTTCATAGTTTTGCAGTTCTCTTGATATCTAATCATAGATATAGCATGGTTGTAGTTGAATATTGTTGAATATATAAGAAAACTAGATGGAAAAATAACTAAGAATGAGTAAGGAAACACGATGGGCGAGTAGGAAGTTGTTAGTCAAAATGGGTGACTATTCGCCCAAAGGATAGGGTGAGTTTGAGGGATTGTTATGTGAGTTCGCCAGTTGTGTGGGAGAGTCAGAATAACTGTCCGGGCGGGCGAAAACCAATGATCGCCAATGAGGCGAGTAAGAAATAGAGAACTCGCCAAAGTGTTGTTCAAGAGGACGAGATAGCCAAGGGCTATCCAATTCATGGGCGAGCCCATTTATGAACAAAGGCCACGGCTGGCGAACTGAATGGATGAGCATGGCGAGTTGAGCTCCCACGTTGGGCGAACTCCCATGAATAAGCCGCTAATGAAGGGTGAGCTCAGTTGGGCGAGCGGTTATTTCGCCAAAATAGTTGAAAACGAGTTTTAGAAAATTATTAGAAAAGAAAATATTAATGAAATTAATATTTTACTTGCAGACGGGAATTGAGGAAGGCGGGCGAGAAGCAAAGCTGTATCAGACGAGGTAAGGAAGTAGTATGTGATGAAAATGCATGTCCTGTGGAGTAAAAGCGTTAAGAAAATATTAGAAAATTGTTTTGTTTTTCTGACATGCATTGGTTGATAAAATGTTTTGACTCTGGCGAGCTACAAAGCCGCCATATGTTGTTTTGTTGAACGAGCTACTTAGGGCGGGTGAGTAGATTTGCTCTAAGTTAAAAGTCGTGCTAGCCAAGTGGCGAGCTATTCTTTATGAGAACCTGGGCGAGTGCCCTTTTGTTTTAAAAGTTAGGAGAACTTTTTGTGTCGTATGGGCGGGCGACCCTTTCCTGAAATTAAAGGCGGGCGAGCTATTAATTGGTAAGCCAAACTTTGTATTGAAAAGCTAAATGGCGGGCGAATACTAATACGTCGCCTTGGCGAATTAACCAGTGGGCGAACTGATTTATGAGTATTTTCTGAAACGCAAATTAAATAAATAAATAAATAAACTTTCAATTAATATTTTTGAAAAATAGAAAATGTGAAACTTTTTGGGAAAGTAGACCCTTGGGCGAGTTGACTCTCGGGCGAGTTGACCACTAGGGGAGTTGAGCATTGGGCGAGTTGGCCAATGGGCGAGCTGACCCTGGGCGAACTAGGCATGGACGAACCAGCTCCAAACATGCCTTTCTCTCACAGAAACTGTTGAATTTGAGGGTTGTTTTAATAGTTATAAAACCTTTTGGAAAACCAAATCATTTTATGGAAATGATACATATGATAACTTGATTTTGAGACATTAGGCCATGAGTTCATGCATATCATTCATATACTTTGCGTGACCCATCTAGGGCGATGGCTCGGGTCAAATAGACCAACGAGTGCACCCTAGGGCGTCATAGGGCTGATGGACCTGCCAAGTCTTCAGCGGTCTCGAGGTCACTTGGCAAGTGGACCCGAGGACCACCTACAGATTATGGCCATACATCTAGATGAGATAGCCGTGAGGGGCGATGGCCTATGGGTGCACCCTAAAAGCGGATGACTTATATTCCTTGCATGATTTAAATTGTTGCCTAGTCTCAATTAAATGATTTCTGAAAGGATCTGTTAAATCCTATTTAATTTTAATTATATTCATTACTTCCTAATGAGTTTGATCGTTAGGATCATTAAGGGGTTTTGAGAATATAATTTAAAACAGCATACACTTTCCTTACTGAGCACGTTGTCGCTCACTCCTTATTTTTCCACTCCACAGATAACTGATTTGGCTAAGAGACTTACCTTCCTGAGATTTAATTTTCAAGGTATGTTATATTCTTTTATATATTCAGCAAAGTTGTACAGTACTACTTTAAATAGGAAGGGAATGTATATACATCTCAAGGAAGAGACTTTATTAATTCATATTTACATAATAATGTAGTAAAAGTTGTTAAGCATCACAGACAGCCCAACCGGTAATTCAGTGTAAGTTATAAGTATGTATCATGATAGACAGTAGCTTTGGGATGTTACAAATTCTCTTGAGCGTGTTTTCACTCATGTTTGATCCTAGGACCCATAGATACTTGGCTCTTACACTAGTGTTACCATAGATAACAGGGCGAGCGGTTATGCTGTTGTGTGGATTAGTGAGTTACGTGAGTTGGCGAGCTTCTGCAGTATGTGTCTCTTTTATTAGAGTATATTTTTTATTGATTTAAATATTTTGTTGTTGAATTTAAATATTTTCTTTCACTAACAATTATTATGTCGTGTATTGTGTGTTCTAGATTTGTTGTATTCTATTCAATTATTTAAATACATGCAGGAACACATGAGATTGCAAACAACTTATTCATCTTTGGCGTCCTCATCTTTTTCATATTCATCATCCTTATTAATTTCCTTCGCTTCTCATGGTTTCCACCCCAGCATGCTAGTAGGTTTTGGTAAATTGTTTATCAATAACATCAATAGTTGAATCGAAGAGAATGAAAGTTTTCTACAGCTGTGTAGATTGACGAGCATTTATGTAGTTGCGTGGATTGGCAAGCAATGTGGGTTAGCGAGTTGTTATGCTGCTATGTGGATTAGCTAACTATGTGGGTTGGCGAGCTGCTGTAGTATTATGATAGTTGAATCGAAGAGAATGGAAGTTTTCTACAGCTATGTATATTTGTGAGAAGTTATGCAGTTGTGTGGATTGGCGAGTCACGTGGGTTGGCGAGCTGTTATGCCGTTGCGTGGATTGACGAGTTACGTGGGTTGGCGAGCTGCTGCAGTATGCGCCTTTTTTATTAAAGTATATTTCTTATTGATTTAAATATTTTGTTGTTGTATTTAAATATTTTCTTTTACTAGCAATTATTATGTCGTGTATTCTGTGTTCTAGATTTGTTGTATTCTATTCAATTATTTATATACATGCAGGAACACATGAGATTGCAAATAACTTATTCATCTATGGCATCTAATCTTTTTCATATTCATCATCTTCATTAATTTCCTTGGCTTCTCACGGTTTCCACCCCAGCATGCTGGTCGGTTTTGGTAAATTATTTATCAATAACATCAATAGTTGAATCGAAGAGAATGGAAGTTTCTACAACTGTGTAGATTAGCGAGCGGTTATGCAGTTGTGTGGAATGGCGAGCTACATGGATCGGTGAGTTGTTATGCTGTTGTTTGGATTGGTGACCTGTGTGGGTTGGTGAGTTTCTGCAGTATTACCATATTTGAATCGAAGAGAATGGAAGTTTCTATAACTGTGTAGATTGGCAAGCGGTTATGCAGTTATACGGATTGGGGAGCTATACGGTTTGGCGAGTTGTTACGCTGTTGTGTGGATTAGCGATGTCTTGAGTATTTTAATTTTTAATACTTTATTTGTATGCACTGAGTTTGAACAAAAAATTGTAAAGAAAAAAATTTTCCTGAGCGAAGGATGGGCAATTTTCTAGTTTACTTTTATTTGAAGCATTTGCATTCAAGTATTGATTTTTTAATTATATACTACTACTTTACATTTTACTTTTACTTCTTAATTAGTAACAAAATATAGTAATAACCAAACTCAGACTAAAAGCTCAGCATTTCGAATTAGAATCTAAAGGAAAGAAAAAAAAAAGAGAGAAAAAATATTACGTGATTGAGGAGCAATTTTTCAGCGGTTTTACGGATTTTAGCTTGGGCGTTTTCTCGCTGGCGACGGCGAGCAATGACGGTGCGGCGCTTGAGAACCGGTGTGGCACCATCGAATACGAAAACAGGTTTCGTTTTTAGGTACAAAAGCTTGCAAATTCTCCTAAAAAACCCTAGCAAATGCGCGTTTCGAACCATTTCTCCTTTCTCGTCTCGCATCGCTTTCATGAATTGAACCATCCAAATACTTGCATCTTCGAAAACAAAAACAAAAGAGTAAATAATTTGTTAAAGAAATTAAAATAGTTAGGGTTAGTAATTTGGGGTTACCAATGGCGAGTTTCTTCCCAGCTAGGGTTTCGACGGAGACGCGGCGGCCGACGGGAGCCAGTAGTTCCCATAGACCGTGAACTCCCATTTTTTGGCTTGCTCTGCAAGTTTTTAAAATTACTTTTTTTTTTTATCAATTTATTTAGTTACCTGAAGTTCGTTGACATTGCCGCCAAGAAGATGAGCAATGGATTAGAAACGACGTCGGTTGACTATTTTCTCTTCCCTCTCTGTTCAAACCTCCTAAACTTTTCTTCTCGTCAATTCTAAACAACTTTAATTATTAAAAAAATGTACCCATCAAAGATAATTTCATAATGAAAATACTTTCATTATTTTATTTTCGTTTGCTCCTATTATGATATTATCACAGATACAGCACATAACATAAGAAATTAATCAAAATTATCCAACGTAAAACCAATCAAGAAAGACACCTAAATAAATATGTAACCTACTTGCACAATGGAAATAGTCACTGATTATCTCTTCATAGATTCAAAAAAGCTAACCCTAAATTCTTGACAACTATAATAAGAAAAATAATTCCATAATGAGTATTTTCGTAATTTCATTATATACCAACAATGGTATAATCTGTCAATTGAGTACTAAATTTTTTAATTTTCATAACCAGAATTCAATCCTTTACAATCTTAATTATAAAAAATGAAACAATTTCATTATAATTTTGAGCAGTATAAATGAAAAATAAAGAATTTTTACAACCTGCTTCCTTTTGCTAACAATGAATTAAGGAAGTGCTAAATGCATCGACCCATATAGCAATATACCCTTGAATAAATTAGTTCTATAAGAAAAGTTTGCCTTTAGAAACGATGATGATTTCTGCTTCTACAATCAAAGTATCATATAAAATGTAGCCTTTGGATTTGTCCTGGAGCACCGATAGTCGCATGAAGTTTCCATAGCACCGTGAACCACCGGGTGATGTAAACCAGTCTGCATCTAAAAAATGGGAGAATTTAAAAGAGATCAAGAACAAAATAGAATAACAATATAAAAGATTCTTATAACCCTAAATACTAAATAGTATGTAATTATTGTTGTCCATCTCCCAATTAACTTTTTTTTTGGTGGAAACCGTCTCCCAATTAACTTTGGTATTTATACGTAAAATATATATATATATATATATATATATATATATCACTTTCATTCAAAGTGCATTTCATTTTTTTTGTTTAAATGAGATGCTAAATATTATATTTTTCTGATTTTATATTAAAGTTAATTAGTTCTACATTAGATGCTTAACATAATATCAAAATTTAAGTTTTCTTTTGTGATTTTTGTCAGCTACTTTTTCTGAATTTGTCACATTATAAGCTCTTTTACTCTGCTTACACTTGCTAAAAATTTATTAAAGTAGTATTATCTCATATCTGTTAAATATTAAACTTATTGTAATCTTATATTCAAATTATGTTCCTCCATTTTGGTTGAATGCTTCGGTAAATTTTAAGTTGTTCTTTTGAGTCGATACCTGTGATTTCCTTGTTGTTTGTGGAATTGATTTGGTCTTTGACTCTTAATTTGTATTGTGCGTACACTTTTCCTTTAGGTGGAAGATTGGAAGCCTCTACCAACTCCAAGTAGACAGAAAGTCCTACATTCTCGAATTCTTTATCTCCTGTAGGATAAACTACCAATTTCCTGTATATTTTCATTAACAAGATTCAGTAGAAGTAGAAAGAGATGATCCAGTTTGAAACAGGGCGAAATGTTGTGGTACCATTTTGAGTCTCCAATAGTTTGAACATTAGAGTAGTAATATCTGAAGAATGATGTTGAGTAGTTTTGGAGCTTGAAAGTTATTGTATTGTTGGGAGGCTGCTTTATCATGGAAAGACGCTCCAATTTCCCAGTACGTTTATGCACAAAGATCTCTACCCCAAATGTGCAGCAATCATCAACCAAGTAGCCGTTTGAAGCATCGTTGAAGCGATCAAGAGAGAGCACTTGAGAAATTCCCCATTCAGTTTTCATCTGGTAAAATCGCTTACTCTCCTCGTCACCCTCTGCAATATGAAAAAATATATATATAATTATCATATACAGATAGAGTAGAGTAGAGATGTAAACAAATCAAATTACTTGTAAGATATTCGACTCGACTCAATAATACATTATGTGAGTCTGATTTGTTTATTTTTTAAGTCAAGTTTGAATTCAAATTACTCAAATAACCTGTTAAATTGAATTTTAGTATTTCAATGCCCGACTTGACTCACACCAAATCAAAATTTCTAATATATAATTTTAATATTTGATTATTAATTAAACATTTTACCCTAATAAAATATGATTGAAAATAATGACTCAAAGTCACTGAGTTGAGATCGAGTGACTCAATTATTCCATTAATTTGAGTTCGAATTTTAAAAATCAAGTTCAATTGAACTCAAGCTTCAAATTTTTAAATGGAACTGATTATAAATTTTGATTTTCAAAATCCAACAAAACTCGAAGCTAATATTACAATCTCTCAACTCGATTAACAAGAAGTTTATAAAAAACAAAAAAAAATTGTAGGAAAATATACACCTTCAATGGTTAAGTATTTGTCACGAATTTGATCAAGTAGGAAAAACCTAAAGTTGGCATTTACTTCCCATGTACGAGGAAGATTTTCTGTCTCTTCAATTTGTAAGTAAAGGGAGATGAAGCCAATCCCATCGCTTTTCTTATTTCCATTTGGGTAGAGTGACAGCCTCCTGCAAATGCCAGAGAAACTAAGAGCAAAATCAAAGAGCTTTGAGACAAAGCATGTGTAACAAATAACTAGTTCTTCCATTAGTGACCCTTATTCAAGCATTTTAATAACTCTGCCCGTCTTCCATAAAGTTTTCATAAATATAAAATAAATTTATTTCAAGGTCATTTACTTTATAATTTTTTTATTAAAAAAAAAAAGACAAAGCTCGCGCGGGAAAGAGAAAATGCAATCATTAAAATTAAAACTTCAATTTTACGGAATATCCATCTTTTTAAAAAGGTGAATGAATCATTGGGATTAAATCTCAAAATTTTTAATAAATGTAATGCAAGAATCTCACCAAGTGTAGCCCCCAACTTCAAATGCATGGGATTCATACTTTTCCACGCCTGTGCTAACCAACAAAGAGAATGACTCTATGTTGAAAACATAGTGAGCTGGTGGAAGATCTCTTGTAATTCTTTTGATTTCTAGAAACATGACAAACAATTTCATTACTAAATTTAGTGTTTCATTAAATCAATCATGATCTCAACTAATTTACAATATAAAACAAAATTGCTTACTTTTTTCCTTATTGCTATTAAAAGGGAGGGCAAGAATGTAAAGATTTCAAAGGCAAATGATAAAGGAGTGGGGTGTTTATATTTTAAATTTAATAGAATTAATTGATCAAGTTTATTTAATTCGGTTAATTGGTCGATAATTACATTATTTTTGATCAATTATAAAAAATAATTTTAAAAAATTTCAGTTTTCAATTACTTTAATTCGAAAAGTGAATTAAGCAAATTAATCGATGTTTTAACAAAATATAAGAAATCTAAACATAAAACTAAAAATACAAGAAATTCAAATATAAGTTTAATGTTTGGAGGTTGGTTGATATTTTAAAATTAATATTATTAGAGTTTTTAATTTTTTTTGAATATTTCGTTTGATGATTTTATTTTATTTGTTTCAAATACAAAAAAATTATGAGTCTAAAATATAATCTAACTTAAATATATTTTATTATTCGATTCATTTGAAAATTAATTGAATTAAATTCAATTGATTAAATTTTTTTAAATTAATAAATTTTATTTTATTAATAAAAATAAAATAACATAGTTCAATTTTGAAAAATTTTATTCAAAATAAATCAAACTGACTTAATGAACTCCGTTTGACACAAAAAGTATTTGCTATCTTGGAATCATAATATTCTCTTTAAGAAAAGTAAAATTGCATGCAATAAGACATGGTGCAAGATAATGTTATTATGGAAATTAATGGTATCTTAATTTGGATTTCAACCAACAAAGCATGGAAAGGGCAATTTAATACTGAATAGAAAACAGAACGTACCAGGTTTTCTCATAATCTCTTCAATGAGAATTTGATTACCTTTTCATTTGCCAACTATATGTAGGAGAAGAAAGGATTTTAAGGTTTTAACTAAACTTGTTCATGTGACATTCTTTTTATACATTAAAAATCCTAGGCTTTACATGGGATTCTTACCTTGTAAAACTTCATCAGAACGACCTCTTTGCGGTGATATGCTTGTCTTGTAATCAGAAAACATCTCATTAGAAAATGCCAATTAATTTAGTGAATAAAAACATTTAGTGATTATGCCAAAAAATTAACGTGGCCCCAAGTTTTACAAATTATGGGGTTATAGAAGAAATGTAGATCTAACTTTTTTGTTTAACTCCATTGCATTGAAAATGGAATAACTAGAAATTCTTTAACCAAGGGAACCTTATCTTAAGGGTAAGGCAAAGGAATTCAAAGGTCTTGGAATGATTATATCTCCGATTTGAATTCTTTTGAGTTACGTTTTTCATTTTTTTAACAACGGAAGCTTTTGGTATGAAGAAAAAGATAATGAAAATATTGAAATTCAAAACTTATTATTGCAAAACTCTCACGTTTTATATTATACATTTAATTTTTTCTGACCGGATATAAGCTCAATAAGGCTCCAATTCCTCTAAACGAAGTTTTAAGTTTTTTTTTTTTTTTGCAAAATTGACCCATTTTCTAAACTTTATAACTTAGGGCGAGTTTGGATGGATGATGAAATTAGTTTTAATGAGATTAAAAAAAAGAAAATGACTATTAAAGATGGATAATTTTAATAAAATAATAAAAAAATTTGAAACAAATGAGGAAAGAGTAATTTTACCCTTCCACCAACTTGTCCTCTTTCTTTGAGTTTCATCATAGGTGCAGTAAAATCCAAACCCTATCTTAATCTTTTTACGCAAATTTTGGATATAATCTTATAAACTACATTACACAACTATATTGGCCTGTAATCCATTACCTGATAAGAAGACTCACTTTTGGAATAAGCACTAATTAAATTCGGGTTAATACCTGTTAGTGATGGTTCTCTCCTCAGAAAACCCAAGATAGCTTCTGTCACATCATTCCCAATAAAATGCAATTGTTTTGAAAGAACTTTGCAGTCATTCCATTCGGACCCGGCGCCTCAAGGATTCATTTGAAAAAATGCTTCCTTTACCTCTGTTGCTGTGAACTCTGCATCCAAGCTATCCTTCAATTCTTCCGTCAGCCGAGCTTGCACTGTGCCCAAGACATTCTGCAGCCCCACTAGATTTGTAGAAGTGAATAGTGAGTTGAAGTATTCAACCAAAATATCCTGAATTCTCTCCTGTTCATACACCAATCTCCATCATTGTTTAGTATTTTTTCAATTACAACCATGATTGCCGCACCACATATTCTCAAACATAAAGCTCTTAGCTCCCCTGATAGGCACAACCGGACGTGAACCAAATGGCAAAAGTAACGCGAGATGAGCAGAAGTTGTTGTGACCAAATGGGATTCTAATGCACATGTGCATGTCTTATTTGCAGAATGGAAAGAGTCTATATGTGACGTCCCCGTCACTTCATCTTATCACTTATCTTTTTCCTTCTTTATTTAGATTTAATTTATCCAGTGTCGTTCTTCCCTTAATCTTAAGCTAATCATTTAATAGCTTATGAAATTTTATTCAATTTCCACAAACATAAAAATGATATATATAAATATCATTCTATTTCCACAGGATCTCATACATCATCTTAACTTACATCCCCGACATCTTATATACATAAATTCTACTTGTACTGTACTGTAGCTGAATTACAATTTAACTTTACATATGAACATATAAGTATACCTTCTATGCTAACTGGGAAGCGTATCGAGAAGGTACACTTTGATTCTTCAAGCACGAGCTCCTCTAGTCGGAGCGTGGTTCACTTCAAGTAGTCTGTAGGAAAATAGTCGTAAAAGGGTGAGTTTACGCTCAGTAAGAAAAGTATGTAAAAGAGCGTACTATGTCTCTATATGCACCTTTCCTACTTGGCTCTATAATGTCATGTAAAGCATTATAAAGCATGCATCATAAACCTCTTTCATGCATCGTTTGCAACCATGCATATTCATTTAAAATGACATGGCAAACATACTTTAAAACATACATCATATACTTCTTCATACATACATCTTGTACTTTGAAATAGATGGAGACTATGTACAATGTTTAAGCGATTGAGTCGTCATGTGAACCGTTCATTCCCAGTCATATGACTCATATGACTCTAATCATGCATTAGTACATTGGTATACCATGTAGAGGTCAGGGATTCTCTCCTGCCTTAATAATACCATAGTGAGCACTAGTCAAGTGTCACTAATGGTCTTGAGGACCGGACTAGGGTTCCTCACTTAACATACATATTACTGAGGACTTGATCAGAGTCTCTCAGCCATCAGAAATGCATAATCATTACGCAGTCCATAGCCTCAAAACAGTTATAATATACTTTGCAGAAAACACCTTTGTGTTTAAATTAAATAAGCTTTGAAAACATCTTTTCATACATGGCAGTCGACTGGTCTTATAGGGCAGTCGACTGCTGCTTCATAACTTTATTTCTCGAAATTAATTTCATTTCGAAAAATACATGGGGGCAGTCGACTGGTCATATAGGGCAGTCGACTGGTTTTCAAACAGAATGCTTCTTAAGAAATAGCAGTTGACTGGTCATATAGGGCAGTCGACTGTTTTTGAAACAGAATGCAATTTGGCAAATAGCAGTCGACTGTCTCATATAGCAGTCGACTGGTTTGAAACAGAATGCTTCTGGAAAAATAGCAGTTGACTGGCTTACATAGCAGTCGACTGGTTTGCATTGGTTTTCGAAAAACGGCGTTTTGGTTGTCTCTAGGCAGTCGACTTCCCTTTATGGCAGTCGGCTGCCCCTAGCCTAATTGGTACTAGGAGACAAGTCTGAAAATGCATCTTTTCCTATACAAAACCAGCTGATGTTTCTTTCCAAACCACATAAAATCATCGTAAAACATGCGGACATAGCCGCCTTATGTCCGTTACATAAATTCCTTATCTTAATTCCTTCGGAAACGCGGAATCACTTGGCGCGTAACCCTAGCTTTTCACTCCTTCAAAGCTGTAATCATAAATCAATTGAAATCTTAAATTAAACACCATACATACATCATACCAACTCAGAACAACTTCAAATCATCAACAAAGTTGGCTAAATCATCTTCTTCTCTTACCTTGACTAGAGACCAAAATCTCAAACTTTGAGATCTCCTCCGATAATTGGAATCAATCTACCAAACTTCGGCTATCTCCTAGTCTAGTGACAAGGATCATTTTTCGTCTAATAAACTTGTTGAATCGATGGGAGAGTAAGGTGGTTTGTCAAGGTAGCTATGGATGGTAACTTGGAAGAATGAAGATGGAACGAGAGGGAGAGGGCTGGAGGTAGGGGCTGACGTTGGGAGATGATAGTGAGGGTGATGAGTCATGCCATTTCATTAAATGCATGCTCATCTCATCCTTTATCTTAGCCATTAGCATCCCTTTGACTCAAGACTATTGACCATCAATTAATTCCTCTTCTCCTTTCTTCCTATGACTCATCCATTAAATCACCAATCAAAATTCTGATTTTATTTCTTGTCTTAAACCTTAATTAATTTTCTGATATCAACATTTAATCATTTGACTTATTGACATTCAACTTTATTATTTCTTCCATACATCATGCATACATTATTTATGCTTAAATTACACACCAACTTCATATTTATTTTATCATTTTTACTTAGAATACTTTACATACATGAAGGAATACATGGAAATTGGGAATTTCACACTATAGATTATCTTGAATCAAATTAATTAAAGATTCTCTTAATTCTCATCATTAAGATTCATTCTTTGACAACTTTAATATAAAAATAGGTAATTTATAATAAAAATATTTCCATAATAATTTCATTATACATCAACAATAGTATGATCTATTGATAGAATATTAAATTTTTAATTCTCGTGAGTAAATTTCAATCCTTTACTAAAAGAAATAAAACAACATCATTGTAATCTTTAACAATACACACGAAAAATAAAGAATTTTAATTTACAGTGTTCTTCCTCATAGTAACAACGAAGTAAGGACGTGCTAAATGCATCGACCCATATAGCAAAATAGCGATATATCCTTGAATAAAATAGATCTATAAGAAAAGTTTGACTTTAGAAACGAAGATGATTTCTGCTTCAACTGTCAAAGTATCCAAAAAAGTGTAGTGTCTCAATTTGCTCTGGAGCAGTGACAGTCCCATGAAGTATCCGTAGCCACATGAAGCATTTGCTGATGTAAACGAATTTGCAACTACAAAAGTGGCAAAATAGAATAACAATATAAAAGATTTGTTGGGGTTTGCCTTAAATCCCATATCGAAAGTATATAAAAAGTTATAAGGGCTCTTTCCTTATAAATAATATGTTAGGCTTGGTTGGTTTGTAAAATGTCCCAAAGAGTTGTAAACATCGATAGAATAGTTAGAGTTTGGGCTATTAAAAGGGTGTAGTTGGGCTTTGGGATCTTAGTTAGGAGTTTGCAATTTTTCTCTCTAAAAATTGCACTGTTGGGTTGGGCTTGTAAGGAGTTTGCAATTTTTCTTTTCTAAAAATTGCACAGTTATAATTATTTGATTGGTTATTAGTTTAATTGGGTGGTTATAGGGCAATTTGGTTAGGTCAAACCATATTAAAAATTATTGTGTTTATTTTTGCTTTCTTCCGTTTTGTGGGTGTTTGGTTTGGGGTATATTTTTTCCAACAAGTGGTATCAGAGCTCAAGGTTCGTGATCTTACGAGAGTAAGAAAGCTATAAAGATGAAGATGAAAGTTATGAAGAAGAAGAAAAAGAAGAAAAAGAAGAAGAAGAAGAAGATGATGATGATGATGAGGAGTAGTTTATGGAGTTTAGGGATTCAAGTCAAGAAAAGATTTGTTAGGGTTTGCCTTGAATCCTACATCGAAAGTATAGGAGAAGTTATAAGGGTTCTTTCTTTATAAATAATGTGTTAGGCTTTATTGGTTTGTAAAGTGTCCCAAAGAGTTCTAAACACTGATAGAATAGCTAAAGTTTGGGCTATTAAAAGGGTGTAGCTGAGCTTTGGGATCTTTGTTAGGAGTTGCAATTTTTCTCTCTAAAAATTACACGGTTGGGTTAGGCTTGTAAGGAGTTTGCAATTTTTCTCTTCTAAAAATTGCGCAGTTGTAATTATTTGATTGGTTATTAGTTTGTGTGACATCCTCATCACTAACCAAATAGCAACTAACTTTTACTTCAAATAACAAATAAATCGACCAGTTTATCCGATGTCAATCTTCCTTACTATTATGCATGATGCATTATTATCAGAGAGCAGTATCAAAATTCACATGTATAAAATTTTTCATTTATAAACATGTGCCACATACATCAGGATATCAAATATTCATACAACCTAATTCCCCCGAATATACACAAGTGTGATACTGTACTGTACAATAGCCGAGGTACGGCCAACTACTTATACCTTCAAAGGATAGGTAGGAAGTGTGTCTCGAAGGTATCTCAAAACCCCAAAAGATGCTCCTCTACCCGGAGCGGGATTACTTCAAGTAATCTGTATGAAAAATAGTTGTAAAGGGGTGAGTTTACGCTCAGTAAGAAACTTATGTAAAAGAGCGTACTATTTCACTATATGCAGTTTTCCTGCTTGGCTCTATAATGTCATGTAAAATCATTATAAAGCGTAGGTCGTATATTTCTTTCGCAAATATCAAATACAAGTAAATCATGCTTTCAAATATTTCCACGGATCTCAAATCACGTAAAATTAAATAGGCAAATACAAATACTTTCAAATAGATGGGAGACAATTTATATCCGACAGATTCATGCACCAAGTAATTCTCATATGGATACAACAAATATATCCTTTAAGGATAATCCAGAGAGATGATGGATACAGCAAATATATCCCGTAAGGGATAATCCAATATAAGGATCTCATGAGGATACCGCAAATATATCCCGTAAGGGATAATCCTGAGAGATATCAAATAAATGGCGTACCCACGTATGGGCCAGGGATTCTCCCCAAAGCCGAATCAAATAAGAGACTCATGGCCATTGTCTATAGCCCACAGTTTCACTAGTCAGGTGCCGTACTGCGGGTCTGAAGGCTGGACTAGAGCTCCTCAGTCAAGTACAAGTAACAAATAATGTGCATGCTCTTTCGAGAGATTCATAGTCTCCAAAACCTTATTCGTATAGGTTTTCAACAAGTACAATTATCTTTTCTTAAAACAGGTTCTCAAAACCTTTCTTTCAAATAGGCAGTCGACTGGTCATATATGGCAGTCGACTGCTACACCACGTTTTGCCTTATTGAATTTCTTTCCCTTTTTGAATTTCAATTATTTTTATTTTTCAAAATACAACAGGGCAGTCGACTGGTCCCAAATAGCAGTCGACTGGTTTTGAAACAGAATGTTATCCGAGAATTAGCAGTCGACTGGCCCCCTTGGCAGTCGGCTGGTTTTGAAACAGAATGCATTTTGGCAAATAGCAGTCGACTGTCCCATATAGCAGTCGACTGGTTTTGAAACAGAATGCATTTTGGCAAATAGCAGTCGACTGTCCCATATAGCAGTCGACTGGTTTGAAACAGAATGCTTCTAGGTAATTAGCAGTCGACTGGCTTACATAGCAGTCGACTGGTTTGAGTCGATTTTCGAAAAACGGCGTTTTGGTTGTCTTTAGGCAGTCGGCTGCTACTTAAGGCAGTTGGCTGCTCCTAACCTAATTGGTACTAGGAGACAAGTCCGAAAATGTCATTTTTCCTGCATAAAACAACTGGTGCTTCTCTCCAAAACCATCAAAATCACATTAAAACATGCGGATATAGCCGCCTTACGTCCGTTACATAAATTCCTTACCTCGATTAAGATTAATCCACAAGCTTGGTAGAATCAACCCTTGTCCTTCTTCACTTCTTCAAGCTGTAACCATCATGACAATTTAAAACTTAATAAACATACTAGACCAACTCTATACAACTCCAAACCCTCAATAAAATCAACTAAAACTATTTAACTCTCTTACCTTTGCAATTCACCAAAATTCAGGATTTTAGATCTCCTTACTCACTTGGATTCAACCTTTCATATTAAAGGCATAGGTTAAGCTATCGATGAGGATTGTTTTTCATTAAAGAAGCTTAACGAATCGATGGCATGAGATGGTGGTTTGTCAAGGTGAGAATCTTGGACACTTAGAGGAAAATGGAAGGAACAAGAGGGAGAGGGAGATGCGTGCTGCCGTGGGGTGCAAGAGATGATGATGATGAGTCATGTTATTTCATTTAATGCCCATTAATGCATTCTCATCATCTCAGCCATTGACCACCTCCTTTGACCCTTTTGACGTTTGATTATTTGACCCTCAATTCCTTTAATTCCCTCTATGTCCCATACACCATATATATATAAGAAAATTTATATTTATTCCATTAATCCAAGTTGGAAAACTGTACAAGTATAGGAAAAATTACAGAAAATTGGGGATTTCACAATTTGATTGGGTGGTTATAGGCCAATTTTGTTGGGCCAAACCACATTAAAAATTATTGTGTTTATTTTTACTTTTTTCTATTTTTGTGAGTGTTTGATTTGAGGTATATTTTTTTCAATAAGTGGTATCAGAGCTTAAGGTTCGTGATCTTACGAGAGGAGAAAATCTATGAAGATGAAGATGAAAGTTATGAAGATGAAGATGATGATGATGATAATGATGTTGTTGAGCAGTTTGTAGAGTTTAGGGATTCAAGTCAAGGGAGGATTTGTTAGGATTTGCCTTAAATCCCACGTCGAAAGTATAGAAGAAGTTATAAAAGCTATTCTTTTATAAATAATGTGTTATGTTTGGTTTGTAAAGTGTCCTAAAGAGTTGTAAACACCAATAGAATAGCTAGGGTTTAGGCCATTAAAAGGGTGTAGTTGGGCTTTGAGATCTTTGTTAGGAGTTTGCAATTTTTTTCTCTAAAAATTGCACGATTGGGTTGGGCTTGTAAAGAGTTTGTAATTTTTCTCTTCTAAAAATTGCATAGTTGTAATTATTTGATTGGTTATTAGTTTGATTAGGTGGTTATAAGCCAATTTGGTTGGGCCAAATCACATTAAAAATTATTGTATTTATTTTTTGCTTTTTTCTGTTTTTGTGGATGTTTGGTTTAAGGGATATTTTTCCCAACAAGATTCTCATTGCCCTAAATACTAAATAATGTGTAATTATTGCCACCTATTTTGTAACGACCCTTTAAACAAAAATTATGAACCAAATTTTTCCTTTTTCCGCTTACCTTGTTGGGCTGTACGTAATGTCTCAAATTCTATTCTTAAGCTAAATTTATATTATCTAAATAAATATCCTTCAATACCTGGTCCTAGTTCAAATATTCTAAGCAAGCATGCATTCACTATTCCGAATCAATTCACTTAACAAAATATATTGTTGGCTCTACCGAGAGGGGGGTGAATCGATTTTTCTACTTATTTAAGATTTATCTAACTCTTAATGCACAATTAAGACTAATGAAACAACAATGAAATAAGTGCAGTAAAAGAGTAAGGGAAAGAAAAGCAAACACAAATTTATAGAGGTTTGGCCAATCTCTTGCCTACGTCCTCTCTCCTTGATCCTCTTGTCAAGGTTTTGATTCAGCTCTTCTTTGAGAATCTGTACAAACCACTTTAAGGTATGGTGATACCTCTTACAATATTTCTTGAGGACTTAGAAATCACCTTCCAAGCCTCTCCTCTTGTAATACTATCCACACTCTACAATAGCAGACCTTACAAGGATAGCTCACCCCTATGAATAACAGAACTTTCAGTAAAATGGGTGATGAATAACAAGAAATCTCACAAATGGAGTTACACAATAAGAATTTTCAGATTGGATTTTCTCTCTTGAAGCTTGAGAATTTTCTGGGTGCTTGTTCTACCTCCAAACTTCATAAATACCTTTATTTATATCCCACCAGCTGATTAGAATGGTTGGTGAAGCATTTAATGCAATTCCTCCCGTTGAAACCCTCAGAAACTAGCCATTGGACTCAGTTTCGTGTAAAGGGATCGATCCCTTTACTGGAGGGATCGATCCCTTTTCTCCAGAATGCTTTCCTATCCTTCTCTGGACCTCTTCCAAAGATTCTGTCATTTAGGGATCGATCCCTTTACTGGGGGGATCGATCCCTCATAATTTCCTGCACCTATTTTGCTGCAAATTGATACAAATTGATGGCTTTTGTGATTCTAAGTCAGTTCAAAACCTTCTAACACTTTTCTAAGAATATTTACTGACTTTTTCAATTGAAATCACAAACCAAAACTTTGTTTAAAATATTTTCTATTATTGAGTTCATTCAAAGCAAATTTACTTTGGAAAAATCATTCTTAATCTTACTTGAGTTTCGTCATTTCAAATACTTGTCAATTTAAAGCTAACAATCTCCTCCTTTTTGATATGACAAAACTTAAGGTAAATTTGCTTACCATTTTGACATCATGAAACTTATTTTGCTTGGTTCCCCCTCAATTTATACATGAAAGAATATTTTGCCTGAAAATCATTTTGCTTTGCTCCCCTTCAATTTATACATGGAAAAATATTTTGCTCCCCCTCAATTTATGCATGAAAAATTTATCCCATGAATTCTCCCCCTTTTTGTCATATCAAGAATTAAAGCAAATAGGATGACATAAAGAGAAATGGACAGATGGATAAGTCAATTTAAAGCAATAATGGAGAAAAAGACTAAGCAAAGTGAGAAACCAAGCTAATGGAAATATAGATCAAGCCAAAGTCATATATATATAAATCATAAGGCATGCCAGAGAAACAAAGATTGCAAAGAGTCTAACATCAAAACACACTACAAACACCCTCACAATAAACATAAGGCTAAATACATCATAAACACCAGTCATAGTAGAAGATCATAATAAGCTAAATGCTCAGCCCTCACTACAATCACAATCAACGCCTAGGAAACGTCTTGTGATATTGGTCCATGAAGTCCTCTTGCTGCATACAGATATCTTGGACTTCATCGTACAAAGCAGCCTGCGTCGTCGAGACGAACATTGAGTTGACCAAATTGATCATTGAGCTGATCAAATTGCTGAGTGAAGGTATGCTGGAGATGTTGAAGCGTGAGCATGATCTGGTCATTAGATGCGGACCCCGATGGTGCGGAGGAAGAAGCAGGGGCTTCCTCTTCAGGAGTAGGAACGTCCTCTTCACTAGCATGCTCGGGAGATCCAAGAGCACCATGAGCCTTTTCCCATACTACAGTATCACCTTGCAAACGAGAACACCATCCAAGATTATGTAGTGTAGCAAGGTTGATGGTGGTACTGGGTTCGGGAAGGACACCAGCCTCACATGTACAATCA
Organism: Heritiera fomes; assembly: GCA_032173925.1. NCBI lineage: Eukaryota > Viridiplantae > Streptophyta > Magnoliopsida > Malvales > Malvaceae > Heritiera > Heritiera fomes. The sequence continues at coordinate 6,607,438 of JAPDPM010000025.1, forward strand.
ATGCCATGATCAAGCAAATAATATGCAAGTGGCTGTGGGAAGACAATCGTCTGGACCTTGCCAAGAACAACTTCACCCAATCTTGGAGAATGAAATGAACAAGGTCTGGCTGCTCACCGTCAGGGGAATGAATGTGGTGGAGCCAGAAGCGATCAAGTCGCCGGAGTTGAGAATATTTGGTCCCTAGTGGGCAAAGATTCCAATAGATGATAATGTCAAAAAGTCTTCCGAAGATGGGAAGGTCACCCGCACGGTCATTGACTACATTAAATTCTAATGGGACGTTGACATTTTCGTGCACAAGACCATGCTCCGGAATGCGAAAGGCACGCGAGAGAGAATATTTGGTGATTTCAACATCTCTACCCATAACAAAAGATTAAATTCCCACCACTTTGCATGGGTCATTTGGAGAATAGATAACTTTGGCATTTGAAAAGAATGCTCAGATGATGTTCAAAGGAGTCGGAGTGTTGATTTTGAGAAAGTGTGTCCAATGGAAGGCTTCAAATTTGACCAAGTAGGGAAAGTTAATCGATTCCAAGAAACCGAAGTAAATTGGACGACAATGTTTAATACCCATATTGGTAAATTGGGTATTATAACGGTTTTTCTCTTCCGCATTGCGAAAGCATCGATTGAAAGTGGTTGGAACGAAAGAGGAGGAGGAAGAAGGATGAGTTCTTTTCCTTGTGGAGGCATGTTTGATTTTAGGAGCCATTTGGATTGAAGAGTGAGGTCAAGAAGTGAAGAAAATTTCGTTTAGTAATTTCACCGAACAGGTGATGGGCACAAGTTTGGTAAACTATGGATGGGTGTGTAGGGAAATGTAAACCTATCCAACAACACAATACCACAGATCAATATGCAAGCAATGAGTTTGATGAAGAAATGATGCTGAGATATTCAAATGATTCTTACTTATGAACCCTAGAAGTTAGATAGAAAACATATGTTGTATGTGAGATGAAAAATAAGATAAACTGAAAATTGATGCATAAACTTGAAATGGGTTAATAAGATATGATAAAATAAACTTGAAATGCAAGAAAAATTGATGAAAATTAGTGAAGAACACTTACAATTAGATGTAGGGCATGAGTAGTGACAAATACAAGAGGAAAGAGAGGAAATCGAGATTCTTTGAGGTTTGGGTGTGAAAAGATGGTGAGAAGTGAAAGAAATGGAGAAAAGATGAAGAATGGTGAATAAATGAAGTGATTTGGTGAAGAAACGGAGTAGATCTTGAAGATTTTGTGAAGAGGAATGGAGGAGGAGGAAGAGTTTATGTAGATGGGGAAGATGAATAGTGGCTAAGGGAGGAAATCTCGATTTTAACAAGGGCTAGTCATGGATTCTGGCCCGAGGGGATCGATCCCTTTCTGGCAGAATACATGTCCTGCCCATTCTGATGCTATGGGATCGATCCCATGGTGAAAGGAATCGATCCCTCATAGCGAAACCCAGATTTTTGGGCTTAAAAGACCTGGAAATCAATCCTATTTTGGAAGAATTGTCTCCTTAGTCACTTGCCTCATTTGTGATGCATAAATTTGAAAACAATGGAACTTATGCATTTTGACTATTTGAAAATCAAAATCTGGTTGTTTCCACTGGGGATGCATGAGATGTGAGTTGAAAATTGCAGAAAAAGTGCAGAAAATTGTATAAGTATGCAGAAACGATGCAGAACAGTTTTGAACAATCAGTGACCATGACTGAAATAGTGTCTTAAACATCAAAAATGGGTTTTGGCTAATGAAGAGAGTTTAACATGATCAAAACACACAAAGTTCAACTATTCAATCTAAAAAAGCTAAGAACATGAACAGTATCATGGTAAGTTAAGGTCATGAATTGCAAGTGGTAATTATAGTCTTCGAATTTCTTTCTTGTAATCTTCACAAACCAACTTAATTCATTCATTCAATATTAAATCAATTCAAGGAGCATTCATAATACCTAATTCACCTCTAAGAATGCAAAATCTCTCCTTGTCCAATGGTTTTGTGAAGATATCGGCTACTTTTGCAATGTATCTACATACTCTAGAATTATGTCACCTTTTTGCACATGATCTCGTATAAAATGATGTCTAATCTCAATGTGCTTGGTTCTAGAGTGTTGGATGGGATTTTTTGTAAGATTGATAGCACTAGTGTTGTCACACTTGATAGGAACTTGGTTCATTTCTATTCCATAGTCTCTCATTTGTTGTTTAATCCACAAAACTTGAGCACAGCAACTTCCGGAAGCTATATATTTAGCCTCGGTTATGGATTGAGCTACGCTATTTTGTTTCTTAGAGAACCATAAAATAAGCCTACTTCCTAAGAATTGACATGTTTCCGATGTGCTTTTCCTATCCACTTTGCATCCACCAAAATCTGCATCGGAATAAGCATGGAGATCAAGTGGAGAATCTTTAGGATACCAAAGTCCTAGGGAAGAAGTGTCTTTAAGGTATCTAAGGATTCTTTTTACTGCTTGTAAGTGTGATTCTCTAAGAGATGAGTGAAATCTAGCACACAAGCATACACTAAACATTATATCGGGTCTACTAGCAGTTAAGTATAGCAATGAACCTATATAGTTTAGTGTCTACACACTTTCCTCCTTCATCCTTATCAAGCTTGATATTTGTGCTCATTGCTGTAGAGTAAGTTTTAGACTCATCCATTCCAAATCTTTTGAGCAAATCTTTAGTGTACTTAGCTTGATTTATGAAAATACCTTCTTTGCATTGTTTAACTTAAAGTCCTAGAAAGAAGGTTAACTCTCCTATCATACTCATTTCAAATTCACCTTGCATTAACTTTGAAAAGTCCTTACACAATGACTCATTTGTAGATCCAAAAATGATATCATCTACATAAATTTGAACTACTAATAAGTCATTACCCTTAGATTGAATAAACAAGGTTGTGTCTACCTTTCCTCTTGTAAAACTTTTTCGATTAAAAACTTTGAAAGTCTTTCATACCAAGCTCTAGGAGCTTGTTTCAATCCATATAATGCTTTTGATAGTTTGAAAACATGGTTAGGGACCTTTGGATTTTCAAAACCGGGAGGTTGCTCAACATAAACCTCTTCATTTATATAACCATTTAAGAAAGCACTTTTTACATCCATTTGATATAACTTAAAATTCTTATAGTATGCAAAAGCAAGTAACATCCTAATGGCTTCTAATCTAGCTACCGGAGCATAAGTTTCAACATAGTCTATCCCTTCTTCTTGTCTATATCCTTGAGCCACTAACCTAGCCTTGTTTCTAACAATAATGCTATTCTCATCCATCTTATTCTTGAATATCCATTTGGTTCCAATGATGGGATAATCTTTAGGTCTTTCCACTAATGTCCACACTTTGCTTCTCTTAAATTGATTTAATTCCTCTTGCATGGCCATAATCCAATTTTCATCTTTCAAGGCCTTATCCACATTCTTTAGCTCCAATTGTGACACAAAGGCTACATGTTGACATATGTTTTTATATGTTGACCTAGTTCTAACTCCAATGTTTGGATCTCTAACAATATCATTATCCTCCACATATCCAAGTTTTCTAGGACACCTAGATTCTTTCTCAATTATTTCTTGTTCCATGGACTCCTCATTTTTGTTAATATTAAGATCTTCTAATTGTTCTCTAACATCCTTATCTTGGGATGGATCAACTATAGGTTCATCAAAGATCTCTACTTCATCATCAAGATTGGTTCTATTAGTGATATTTGATTCATCAAAGATTACAGGTATTGACTCTTCTAGTACAAGTGTTCTTTTATTGAAAACTCTATAAGCCTTAGAATTTAAAGAATAACCAAGAAAAATACCTTCATCACTTTTTGTATCAAATTTTCCTAGGTTATTCTTACTATTGTTCAAAACAAAACATTTACATCCAAATGGGTGAAAATAGCTTATGTTAGGCCTTTTTCCTTTATAAAGCTCATAGGGAGTTTTCTTCAAAATAGGCCTTACCATAGCTCTATTTATAACATAGCAAGCAGTATTTATTGCTTCAGCCCAAAAATATTTAGGTAAGTTATTTTCACAAAGCATGGTTCTAGCCATTTCTTCTAAGGTCCTATTTCTCCTTTCAACTACCCCATTTTGTTGAGGAGTTCTAGGAGCTGAAAAATTAAGGCTTATACCTCTTTCATTGCAAAATGCATCAAAACTAAGATTTTCAAATTCTTTTCCATGGTCACTCCTAATACTAGTAATAGAGTAACATTTTTCATTTTGAACAAGTTTTGAGAAAATAATGAATTTACCTAAGGCTTCATTTTTAACACTTAAAAAGAACACCCAAGTGAACCTAGTGTAATCATCAACTATGACAAAACCATAATGTTTTCCTCCTAAGCTAGTGGTTCTAGTTGGTCCAAATAGATCTAGGTGGAGGAGTTGAAATGATCTAGATGTTGTAACACATTTCTTAGGTTTAAACGTCTAACATCCCGAATCCACAGTATATCATAATATTTACTTATAAATCACACATTTTCACCGGTTGGGCTGTCTGTGATGCTTAACCATCCGTTAATCACTTTAGTAAAATTAGTGCTCTTATTCATCGTACCAATATGGAAGTATGCATCGTTACATTATTTCCTTAATATATATATGTATATATACATTCCTTTTTACGCAAAGTAGTACTGTACAAATTTACTGAATATATAAAAGAAATTCATATACCTTCGATATCGAGAATCTGCTGGCTCTAGCAGTTGATAATTTCTGGAAGGTAATTCTTTTAATCTAAGATAAACAACCTGTGGAGTGGAAAACAAGGGGTGAGCGACAACGTGCTCAACAAGAAAGGTGTATGCTGCTTTATAAAAATAAAAACTATATTCCACAAAATGTTTATTTTTCCTAACAACATACCCAGTAGGAAAAAAGTGGATATATTAACTAGTCTTTAATATTTAAATCATTGGCTAAACAGTTTACAATATAGTATAGAAAATAGTAAACAGAAATCAACAAGTTGAGACTAGGCATCACCCTACAATTAAATCATGCTATCATCATTCCCAAAGGAACATAGTAATCATCCTTCCAGGGATGCAATAGATCTGTGGCCATAATCTATGGGTGGTCCTCGGGTACACTTGCCAAGTGATCTCGAGATCTCTGATGACTTGGCGGGTCAATCAGCCTCGTGAATAGTAATGCATGAAACTCGGGGCCTAAAGTCTCAAAAATCACTTTATATCTCATAAAGAACCTTTAAGAAATTATTTCACAATTTCATCATTTTCTCAAAATGATTTATTTTTCAAAAAGGTTTTATATTTCTGTTTACCAAGATAATAAAACAGCCAGAATTTCCACCAATTTACGCGTGAGAAAATATGAGTTAAATTAGCTCGTCTATGGTCAGCTCGCCCATTATGGTTCGCCTATGGTCAACTCGCCCAATAAGGCTTGTCCATGGCCAGTTCACCCATTAAGGCTTGTCCATGGCTAGTTCGCCCATTAAGGCTTAAACATAACTCAATGGTTCGAGGTCGCCCATAAGATTATTAGGGATTGCCCGTAACCACTAGTCTTTCAAAACCAAGGGGTCGCCCACTTTTGGCTCTCCCGAAATGTCACAAGAAGGGTCGCCTATCTTTGGCTCGCCCGTATTTTAATTAAAACAGGGGTCGCCTATAATTGGTTCGCCCAAAACATCATAAAAGGGTCGGCTTTGTAACTCGCCTGGATTTTATCAAAACATGGGTCGCCTGTCCAAAACATCACAAAAGGGTTCACCCATTTTGGCTCGCCCGGAGTTTATTAAAACAGAGTCGCCCTTCTTTGGCTCACTCAAAACATCACAAAGGGGTCGGCTCTGTAGCTCACCGAGATTTTAATTAAAACAGGGTCGCCCACTTTGGCTCGCCCAACACATCAAAAAGGGTTCGCCTTTATAGCTCGCCCAACCCATGGTATGTGAAAACAATTTATCAAACTAATGCATGTCACAAACCAAATCATTTTCTCGATATTTTCATAACATTTTTCTTCACAGGACATGCATTTTACTTCACATACTACTCCCTTACCTGGTCTTACGAAGCCTAGCTTCCCGCTCGCCTTTGTCAGTTCTCAATTTCCCGACTGCAAAATAAATTATCAAGATTATTAATATATTCTGTTCGAATCTTTCCAATACTTTGGCGAGACCTGAGACTAATCCTCTAGCTCACCCAATATACTCGCCATTCATATATTGGCTTATGTGTGGGAGATCGCCTAAAATTCAACTCGCCATGCCTATACATGTGAGTTCGCCCACAATTCAACTCGCCATGCCTATGCATGTGAGTTCGCCCACAATTCAACTCGCCATGCCCATGCATGCGAGTTCGCCATACACGGCTTTTTAATTCAAAGGTGGGCTCGCCTATGAATTAAACTAGCATATGGCGACCTCGCCCACTACCACGCTTCAGTTAGCTCACCCATAGTAACTGAGCTCGCCTATTTCTCATCACTTTTACAATGTTTCCAGCGCTTAAATCTTCATATTCGTTCATGTTTTATTTATTCCTTAACACCATCAACAACCTATAGTTCCATCTTATTAAATTTCTACATGTTCTTATGTCAAGTAATATGTACATACCTCACCTAATTAACATATCATCATCATAAATCAAGGATTAAATACATGAACATTGGTTGGAACTTTATTTACCTTGTTTGATTGAGCAAACACAACTCACAACTTGTTTTGTTGCTCCCCACGTCAGTCTTCCTCTCCTTGATTCACTTGGATGGTTTTATGAGTGAAGGAAAATACATGAAGGAAGACTAGATGCTTAGGTAGCAAGAGAGGAATTCTTATAAAGTAAATGAGGGAGAAATGAACCAAGATGAGGCAAGAGAAATCGGTAATGTCGATCTTGAAGAGAATTGTATTACATTTTGTTTAGCTTAATCAACTTTTATAGCCGGCTATTAAGTCTTGTAGCTTCCAATCTCTTTGCTCATCACTTTCCTTGCTCATTAATGGTTGAAGAAAAATGGTAGCCAAAGGTACGATATGGTAACAATATTCTACATTCATTAATTTGTAGATAAAAGCTGCAGCCAAAGGATGATGTGCCAAGATTCTTTTCTTCTCAACTCATCCAACACAGCCAGTTCTTCCTCCTAACAGAAGTGGTGTGCAGCAGCAAAGTTTCTACTGCCCAGTGATATATTTTCTTCCTTGTCATATTCCTCAACCAATACAAACTTTCCCATGTTGACTTTGATCTCTTTGCCATTAATTACCTTTCACATTGCATGTAAATTGGTTAAGCTATTTGGTGTCTCAATCGGTTGGCACAAAGAGAAGCAAAGTGGCGTGAAGTCCACTCCTAGCCTCTTTTCTTGACTTTCCTTCATGCTTCATTTTCAAAGCTTCCTCCAATAGGCTTCTAGGCATCATGTTATGTTTAATTTCCATTCTTATAATTTTTAGATATTCATTCTACTTCACCTACACCATATAGAATTTAAATCCAATAAAAAATGGGAAGAGGAAATCCACATTCAATATTTATTTTCACTATCAATCTTTTACAACTATGGTGTATAGTAAAAAAAATCGGGTCTCACAAAACGAAATTCTTTTGTGTTTTCCTCTTACACATGCCTCACAAACTTTATCATTTTCAAACTGAAGTTTAGGTAATCCTACTACTAAGTCCTTTTTGGCTAACTTAGACAAAATATGCATGCTAGCATGGCCTAGTCTTCTATGCCACAACCAAGGTTCATTTTCTCTAGTGGCCATAAAACATACATTTTTGCTATTAAGCTCATTTAAGTTAACAATATAAATATTTCCTTGTCTATATCCAATAAGAACAATTTGATTAGTTTTAGCATTAACAATATTGCAACACAAATCATCAAACACAACTTTAAATCTTTTATCACACAATTGGCTAATACTAAGAAAATTATGTTTTAAGCTTCTAATATACAAAACATTCTCAATAGTTGAGGAAGAGTTACCAATGGAGCCAATTCCTTCAATTTGTCCTTTGGAGTTGTCTCCAAATGTGACTTCTCCACCACTTTTATGCTTTAGGAACTTGAATTGGCTCTTGTCACCCGTCATGTGTCTTGAGCATCCACTATCAAGGTACCAATGCTCTTTGGACTTAGCCTTGTAGCAATACTCTTCCTCCTACATTCAAACACATCAAGCTTTCATCTTAGGTACCCAAATTTTCTTGGGTCCTTGAGAGTTAGTACTAATAATTTTTGAGCCTTTAGGGATCCATTTCATTTTTAAGGACTCATCACTTGAATTTAAAACATGTTTAGGCACCCAAATCTTAACAGCCATTTTTCCTCTAATCATGGTATTCCTAGAGCTGCATGCTTGTGAAGAATGTCCTAGTTTATTACATAATGTGCACAAAACAAATTTTCTATCTTTAACTAGGAAATTTTTTAGATGAGTCTCTTTGTTTGATGCATTATAGCTTAACCCTTCTCTATCAAAGAATGCTCTTTGAGTCTCTAGCATATGATCAAGTTTTTGTTGGCCCATGAAAAATCTAGAAAAGGATTTTTGCAAATTAGTGTTTTTCTTATTTAATTCCTTTATTTCTAGATTTGCATTTTTTAATTTCTTCTCACATTCAATTTTAACATTCACAAGCATTTCATTTTCCTTTTTCAACTTAGAGATCATTTTCTTATATTTCAAATTCATGCATTCAAATTCATTTGCTAACTCATCAAATGCATCTTGCAATTCATCAAAAGTGTATTCATTAGTATCTAATGAGTTAGATGTTACCTTCTCATCTTCAAAAGCCAGAAAGCAAAAGTTGGCTACTTCATCTTCCACATTCTCTTCATCGGAGCAATCACTATCACTCCATATAGCCACCATTGCCTTCTTCTTTGGTTTCTTCTCATTTTGCTTTCTATAAAAAGGAAAATCAAATTTAATATGATCAGGTTTTTTGCATTCATAACAAATAATTTGGTCCTTTTCTTTCTTACTAGTTTCTCCTCTATTGAACTCTCTCTTAGGGGGTCTTCTAGAGTTTCCACTAGCTCTCATCCTCATGAATTTATTGAATCTCTTGGCGAACATGGCCATTTCTAAATCCTCATCATCGCCACTTTCATCATGATCATCTTTTGATTCCTCAATTGTGGTGGATTTTAGAGCTACTCCAACTCTCTTTGGGGGATCTTGATTTCTCTTAATTTTCATCTCATAAGTAAGTAAAGATCCCATAAGTTCATCTAATGAGAGTGTATGAGGATCCTTAGATTCCTCAATAGCAGTGACTTTAGCTTCCCATGGTTTAGGTAAGCTATTGAGTATCTTTTTCACCATTTCTACATTAGAATATGTTTTTCCCAAGTCTTTAAGACCATTTATAATGTCAGTGAACCTAGTAAACATGTCACTAATGGATTCATCATTCTTCATTTTGAATAGTTCATAATCTTGAGTGAGCATGCCTACCTTAGTTTCTTTAACTTGTGTTGTTCCCTCATGAGTAACAGCTAGCTTATCCCAAATTTGCTTAGCATTTTCACATTGTGAAACTCTATTGTACTCATTTGGTCTTAATGTACAAAATAATGTGTGCATTGCCTTAGCATTCAATTGTGCCATTCTAAAATCGTTTGTGTCCCATTCATCTTCTTTCTTTGGCACATCCTCCCCATCCACTTTCTTAATAGGAACAAGGGGACCTTTAACTATAATCCTTCATACTTCATAATCATTGGCTTGAATGAATAGCATCATTCTAGTCTTCCAATAGGCATAGTTTTCACCATTAAAGAATGGAGGCCTAACCATAGAGTGTCCCTCTCTTACCAAAGGTGTAGATACACTAGTTTGAGCCATCTAGATCGTTTTTACTCGAAGGAAATTACTCCTAATCGATTCTCAAGCCCAAGCTCTGATACCAATTGTTGGCTCTACCGAGAGGGTGGTGAATCTGTTTTTCTACTTATAGATTTATCTAACTCTTAATGCACAATTAAGACTAATGAAACAACAATGAAATAAGTGCAGTAAAAGAGTAAGGGAAAGAAAAGCAAATGCAAATTTATAGAGGTTCGACCAATCTCTTGCCTACGTCCTCTCTCCTTGATCCTCTTGTCAAGGTTTTGATTCAGCTCTTCTTTGAGAATCTTTACAAACCACTTTAAGGTGTGGTGATACCTCTTACAATATTTCTTGAGGACTTAGAAATCACCTTCCAAGCCTCTCCCTTTGTAATACTACCCACACTCTACAATATCAGACCTTATAAGGATAGCTAACCCTTTTGAATAATAGAACTTTCAATAAAATGGGTGATGAATAACAAGAAATCTCACAAATGGAGTTACACAATAAGAATTTTCAGATTGGATTTTCTCTCTTGAAGCTTGAGGATTTTCTGAGTGCTTGTTCTACCTCCAAACTTCATAAATACCTCTATTTATATCCCACCAACTGATTGGAATGGTTGGTGAAGCATTTAATGCAATTCCTCCCATTGAAACCCTCAGAAACTAGTCGTTGGGCTCAGTTTCGTGCAAAGGGATCGATCCCTTTACTGGGGGGATCGATCCCTTTTCTCCAGAATGCTTTCCTATCCTTCTCTGGACCTCTTCCAAGGATTCTGTCACTTAAGGATCGATCCCTTTACTAGGGGGATCGATCCCTCATAATTTCCTGCACCTATTTTGCTGCAAATTGATACAAATTGATGGCTTTTGTGATTTTAAGTCAGTTCAAAACCTTCTAACACTTTTCTAAGAATATTTACTGACTTTTTCAATTGAAATCACAAACCAAAACTTTGTTTAAAATATTTTCTATCATTGAGTTCATTCAAAGCAAATTTACTTTGGAAAAATCATTCTTAATCTTACTTGAGTTTTGTCATTTCAAAATACTTGTCAATTTAAAGCTAACATATATAACTATCAAAGATGCATGCATTGTCATAAAGCATAGATATATCATATACTTCCTTTAGCCACATCCCTATATTCTGAAAGTACTGAAAATGCAAGTCTGAATATAAATCGAGCAATTGTATATTATATACCTCCGAAAGTAGTACAAAAACCTCGAAGGATGTAATAGCACCCTGCGTACACGCTCCTACTGCAGGTTATCTGGAAGGTGGAGAAGGGGGGGTGAGCTTATAAAGCCCTATAAGAAATATATATAAGAAACATATATCGAATTTCTATATGCAAGTTTTCTAAAATATTTATTAAAACTCGAATATTGTAACTTATATGATTTGGAAATCAAATCATGCTTATGCAATGCATCAGAAAGCATTTCATTGGAGTTGAAACATAAGCAATTGAATTCCGAACATACGCCAAACATATAAGTGCTTATCACTCTTAGTTTCAATACGGATAGTCAAATTAAAACCATATCGGTTCAAAGTCAAAATATCAGACATTCAGAATTCATATACGAAAATAAGCACGAAAAAGCATACACATACTAAGCATGGAGACATATTAGTCACTAAGTAATAATCATGCAGTCCAGATATTCCCGTAAGGGAAAATGCAAGTCGAAAAGACATATGGCCATAGTCCAAAGGGTGGTCCACAGTGAGCACTAATCAAGTGTCAATTGGGCCCACTGTGGATTGGATCAAGGTCACACATCTCAGAAGATAAATACCTATTGTGGACTAGATCAAGGTCACACAACAGTTAGAACTAATACTACAGCAACTTTAGCTAGTCATGTCTCAAAACATTTTATATATATATATATATATATATATATTTTACAGAATTCAAAAAGTATTTTTCGAGTTTCATGAAAGTTCACAAAAGAATATGTATATATTTTCTTTCAAAAGCAAATAATCCATTCATATTCATAATATCTTCAAACAAATACCATCGGCTGATAATTTTCATGAAAATTAATATTTCAGCTAAAAGTTTCATAAGCAAATCAAAATCATAAAATTTAACTTTTTTCCAAAATAAACTTGCTAAACAATTTGCTATTTTCAAATGGTTGCTTAAGTCAAGTTTAAATCACAAAACCATTATTTTCGTAAAAAATCCGGCAACATAACAGCTTAAATTTTTTAAAACCCCATGCAAGAAAATACAGTTTATTAAAAACCACAAGGCAATTGATTTTAAAATTTATCCAGTGTCCCCTACGTTCCGATATATATCTCTTACCTAAATGTGTAGTACAAGTATAGCTATGGCACCTTTATTCTTCTTGATTGCCTTCTTCTTTAGCCTATAATTTAAGATTTTTTGGGTCCCTACCTTAGTAAGAATTCCTCCTACATTAAAGCATAAAATTAATAAAATTTATGTTATTGATTTACCTTAAGTAAAATTTATACTTAAATTCTCCCTTAAGATCATTACCTTAAAATTTTACCATGGTTGCCAATGCTCCTTCACCTTACTAGTTCTTTCCTTACTCAAACCTACATCAAAATAATATTTTTAACCTTTTTATTTCACTCAGCCTTCATCATTTAAATCTAGAATAAAATCAAATCCTTACCCCTTGTTACCAATCAAAACCAAAAGCCCTATTATGCAACATGGAGTTCTATGATTTTTTTAAGGCTGCCATGGACTTCAAATTTTGCTGCATACTTTCTTGCCTTCAAAGCTTACAAAAGCCAATTCTACCTCTTATATTTTTTTTGCCTCCCTAACAGGCCCCCCATTTCTATTTAAAATTGTCTTAATTCAGCCCTCTTTTCCACGTGAATGTAACAGTCAAAACAAAAGAACCTTCCACACAATTGAAGCAGTCCAAAACCAAAGTATCTTCCACACAACTGAAGCAGTCCAAAACAAACAAAATCTACCACGGTTCAGCATTAATTTATCATCATTTGTTTCCTTGAATATTCTTGTTGTTATAAACTTAATTTAAGTCCAATTTTGATCACTGACCTCTCGGTCAAACCATCATCCCTTCGGTTTAGCTTCCACGTCTGTAGGGGAGTCCAAAACAGAGAGTCTTACACGTCACTAAAGCACTTCCTCGACAGAAAACATCCACTCCTCCAGTTGCTATCCAAACCTGAGAGAGAGCCCTTGCTATCCTGAAGGATTTGGATGGAAAATGGAGCTCCTTTAAGTTGTAGTAAAATCGACAGAATAGTAGCTTCCAGTTGTCACGTAAAGCCAGAAAATGGAAGCACCTTGCAGCTCTATTATTTCTATTTTTGTTGCACTATTAGCCCTCTCTCTTCTATCTTTTCTTCTTTTACTGTGTCAGTGGGTAAATCCCAGCTTTACACCTTTTTTCCTTCTTTTCTGTTAATGGTCGAAACCCCTTTTTCCTCGTTAGATCAGCCACTGCTTTACCTTCTTTTAGCTAATCATTCCATCTCCAAAAACCCTTGTTTTCAACATGGCAACAACACCCAACAATAGCCTCCTGTACCTCTATACACAACCCTTGAACAGTCAATCCTTCCAAACCCAGATGACAGCCTGAACTCAGTCTTTTCTCTTCTGCTTTGGCTGCCGAAATTTAAACCTCTTCTTTGCCTTACTTGTCTTTCCTTAAACTTTGGCTGTCGACCCAAAGGAATAACTGAATGGTGACACGATGGTGAGAAAATGGTAGTCTTCGTACAGTAGAAAAATGGGAGAAAGAGGTGAGATGGAAGCTGCTAAGATGATGATGATGATGGACGGTGATGCAAATGCTATAGGTGGCCGGTGGACTAAGCGATAGTGGAGGTAGGTGTGCTAAGGCTTCTTCAAGAAGCCACTTCTCCAATATAATATATTTTATTTTATTTATTTCTTTCTTTTTTCTATTTATTTATTTTTAACCCCATTTTGATATTTAGCAAAATATATATTCTAATTAGTTTAATTCATTTTATACATATTATTTATCTCACTAATATTTCATACTTTCTATATTTATTAATTTATATTGTCTATCATCACTTTAATCCTAAAGTTCTTAATATTAGTTAATTTCTAAAATTCTTCCTCCATAAATTAAATTATTCATATATCATCTATAGATGATTAATTTTTCCTTCATTATCTTCATCTTCATTCCTCCAACTATAATTTCCATAATTTTAATTCTCCATAATTTCTCATAAGTCCAAATTTATAATTTACTACAATGCTCATTCTCAATTTAGCCTTTCTTAATCATTACAGCTTCGAACTACATTCTCAGTACATTAATTTGTTTCCAAAATTACATTATTTAATTCACCAAGAATAGAGAATTAATACTTATTATATCCTCCTCACTTTAGAAAATTTGGTCTTCCAAATTTGCATATGGTAATCTCTGATCAAATAGCTCTGGACACTTTTCCTTTATAAGACTTTCAAGCTCCCATGTTGCTTACTTTGTAGTATGGTATTGCCAGAGCACCTTTACCAATGGAATACTCTTGGATCGTAGTACTCTCTCCTTCCTATCCAAGATCCGTATCGGTTTCTCCACATAGCTCATGTCCTCTATAATCTTTAGAGGCTCGTACTGAATCACGTGTGACGGATTAGGATGATACTTGCGTAGCATAGACACATGAAATACATTATGTACTCAGGCTAACTCAGGAGGTAAGGTTAACCGATATGCTACATCTCCTACACGATCCAAAAGCTCGAAAAGTTTGATGAAACGAGGACTTAGTTTCCCTTTCTTGCCAAATCTCACAATACCTTTAGATGGGGAAACTTTCAAAAACACAGAATCTCCAACAGAGAACTCCAAGTGTCTGCCTCGACTGTCAGCATAGCTTTTCTATATGTTCTGAGCTGTCCTAAGCCTTTCACAAATCAATCAGACATCTTCAGAAGCTTGTTCTACCAAATCAGAGCAAGTATCTTACATTCGCCCACTTCTTCCCAAGCAATCGGATAACGACACTTCCTACCATACAAAGCTTCATACGGTGCCATTCCAATGCTCGAGTGATAGCTATTATTGTATGCAAACTCGGCTAAAGGAAGATGATCGTCCCAAGAGCCCTTAAAGTCCAAAGCACGCGCTCTTAACATGTCTTATAAAGTCTGAATTATACACTTAGATTGCCCATCTGTTTGCGGGTGGAATGCAGTGCTAAAGTTCAATCGAGATCTCAAGGCATCCTGAAAGTGTTCCCAAAAGTGGGACATGAATCAAGAATCTTGGTCAGAGGTGATGCTCACTGGAACTCCATGAAGCTGTACAATCTTCTAAACATATATATCTGCTAGAGCATTAAGAGTATCTGTAGACTTCATGGCAAAAAAGTGGGTTGATTTAGTTAATCTATCCACAATAACCCAGATAGCGTCATGATTCCTCCTAGTTTTGGCTAATCTCGTGAAAAAATCCATACTAACATGCTCCCATTTCCAAGTAGGTATCAATAGAGGCTGAAGTAAAATTGCTGGCCTTTGATGCTTTACCTCAATCTATTAACAGGCGGGACACCTAACAACAAATCAGCAATGTCTCTATTCATTCCAGTCCACCAATACACTTTATGTAAATTATGGTACATCTTTGTATTATTGGGTGCAAAGTGTACCTAGTAGAGTAAGCTTATGATAAAATAAGAACCTTGAGATCCCTATCATCTAGTATACAAATTTGACCTTTAAACCTTAACCAACCACTAAACCCAACTGCAAAATCAATATGCTCCCTAGTCTGAATCTGACTAATCATACCCACACAATACTGATCCTCTCTCTGAGCACATCTAATACGCTCCATCAAATCAGGCTCAATCCTCATACTAGCCACCATGCCATACCTCTCAGAAGAGGAGATGTTCAAACTCAGACTTGCAAACTGTTCTAATAATTCGAACTCTAAGACCATCATATAAGAAACCAATCCCAGGTGCTTCCGACTAAGAGCATCAACAACAACATTAGCTTTATTAGGGTGATATAAGATCTCACAATCATAGTCCTTTAGGAGCTCCATCCATCTCCTTTGTCTCATGTTTAGCTCTTTTTAGGAGAACAGATACTTCAAACTTTTGTGATCTATAAATATCTGGAATTTTTTCCCATAAAGATAGTGCCGTCAAATCTTTAAAGCAAAAACCACTGCAGCTAACTCCAAATCATGAGTGGAATAGTTCCTTTCATTGTCTTTAAGTTGCCGAGACCCATATGCCATTACTCTTCCATTTTGCATGAGCACACAACCCAAACCCTGAGCGAATGCATCACTATACACCAAGAAACCTCCTGAACCGCTAGGAAGAGTAAGGATTGGTGCTGAGGTCAATCTACGCTTCAACTCTTGGAAACTACGCTCATAGATGTCATCCCACACAAATTTTACATTTTTACGCGTGAGGCGTGTCAGAGGAGCTGCTAGTTTAGAAAATCCCTCAACAAATCTCCGATGATAACCAACTAGACCAAGGAAACTCCGGATCTCAATGACTAACTTTGGCCTATCACATTGCACTATAGCCTCTATCTTAGACGGATCAATAGACACCCCACATGACCCAGAAAAGAAATTTTGATTCAGCTAGAAGTCACACTTGCTAAGCTTAGCATACAACTTACAGTCCCTGAGAGTTTGGAGTACAGTCCTCAAGTGCTGCTCATGTTCTTCCCAGGACTTAGAATAGATCAGGATGTCATCTATGAACACGATGACAAATCTGTCCAATAAAGGCTTGAATACTTCATTCATCAAAATCAAAAAAGTCGCGACTGCATTCGTAAGCCCGAATGGCATCACCAAGAATTCATAGTGTCTATACCGGGTCCAGAAGGCTATTTTAGGAATATCATCGCTTCTAATCTTCAACTGATGATACCCTGATCTAAAGTCAATCTTGAAAAATACCTGAACACCCTTAAGCTGATCAAATAAGCCATCAATCCTGGGAAGTGGATACTTGTTCTTGATAGTAGCCTTATTCAACCACTGATAATCAATGCACAACCGAAGGCTACCATCTTTCTTCTAGACAAACAATACCGGAGCGCCCCAAGGAGACACACTCGTTCGAATGAACCCTTTATCTAACAATTCCTAGAGCTGCTTCTTCAATTCATCTAGCTCGACTAAGACCATCCTATACGGTGCCTTAGAAATAGATTCCGTGCCAAGAGTCAAATCAATGACAAATTCTAACTCCCTATTTGAAGGAAGTCCTGGTAACTCATCTAAGACTACATCAGGGAAGTCCCTCACCATAGGGATCTCATGTAATTTTGGACGGCTCTTGTTTACGTCCTCAACACAAGTAAGAAACCCTTCATGATTAAACATACAATATAAATTATCACCCAAACATTCAATCAATAGGAATAAAGCACTTTCATTACTTAGAACTGAAATTTACATTATATCTTTTAGGAAAAGTGAAGGTTATAGTCTTAGAGTAGTAGTCTAAATTAACTTGATTGGCAGATAGCCAATTCATGCCCAAAATCACATCAAAATCGTACATATTTAGTAATACTAGATCTGTTACTGATTCCTTCTTCCTTATCTTAAGTTTACAATTCTTATACATTACATCAGTCATATGAGATTCTTTCAAAGGAGTGCAAATTTGTAAAATATGACCTAAAGGTTCCGATGTTACATGTATTTTCATACAAA
Source organism: Heritiera fomes (assembly GCA_032173925.1). Taxonomy (NCBI): domain Eukaryota; kingdom Viridiplantae; phylum Streptophyta; class Magnoliopsida; order Malvales; family Malvaceae; genus Heritiera; species Heritiera fomes. The sequence goes on from JAPDPM010000025.1 coordinate 6,625,046, forward strand.
AACAGGCGATATAAATGAATGCGTGGATCCAGGGTCAAACAATGCAAGTGCCATAACCTCAAATACAAATATCTTACCATTGATGACATCTGAAGAAGTGTTCGCAGACCCCTAATCCAATGCATAAACTCAGCACTGAACCATTGCCTTCTTGCCTTTATTTGCAGTGGTGACTCATCTCTGGGGCTAGATAGGACACTCAGGCTCTTTCAGTGTGTTCTTATCCAGCGGACAATCCTTGATCAAGTGTCCCTTCCATCCGCACTTGAAGCAAGAGCCTATAATCCAATGGCAGGACCTACTCAAATGAATCTTCCCACAAATACTACATGCTGTCCCAATAGTGCCTTTTTGACCATCAGTACCCCTATCAGTAACCATAGGCCTAGTAGATCGGCCCCCAATAGTCCTATCCTTGCTCTACCTTCTAGCAAAAGGCTTATTTCCCTTGGGCTTCTTATTAAACCTCCCATCTGTAGAAGATCTATCATCTGAGGCTCTCTTACTCTTCTCCTTACCTTTACTCTTAAAATGGGACCCATACTCTGCTTGTTGGAACTCGTAATCTTGCTCATATAGTTAGGCCCTCCTAACAGCCTCGTCATAGGTGGAGATATCAAATGGGGCCAATCGGGATCTAATGGATGGTCGTAGCCCTGCCAAAAACCTTTCTACACGATGCTCCTCACTACTCACCGTTTGTGGATCATAATGGTTGAGGGCAGTAAACCGTGACTTATACTGATCCATCGTCTGATTTCCCTGTATCAGATTCAAGTACTCGACCTACATCCTCTTCAGGGCCGTACGAGGATGTATTGTTTATGAAAGTACTCTAGAAATATGCCCCATGTAATTATACGATACCAAGCCTTCAACACGGTCTTGGTGGACTTCCGCCAATGCTCTGCCTCATCCACAAGTAAAAAGGTAGCCATGCCCACTTTTTTTGTCTCGCAACATGTCATGTACCCGAATAACTTTTCAACCGCATTCAACCAACTCTCTACCACCATTGGGTCCTTTTCCCCTTGAACTTAGAAGGATCAAATTTCTTGAACTCTCGACGCTGAGTCAAACTACAATTTTCTACTAGACCTACCTGAGGCTGCACCGGAGCAAGTACCTCAGGTTAAGCTTGGGGCTGGACTGGCTGAGCCGGAGGTGGTGTTGGCTGAGCCGGAGGTTGAGGGGCAGGTGGTGGTGGAGGCACATGGGAAGACACTACCGGTGGTGGAGGTAGCGGTGCTAGTGCCAACGGTGGGGCTGCCTAACCCTAATTATTATTAAAGTTTGTCATAAACTAGGTAAACATGGCGAGCAGGGCATTCATATTCTAAGACATGGTGTTTATAGTCCTCTCCAGCCTTGCAATACGATCCCTATCAGGCTCTGGTTGAGGAGGAATAGGGGGTTCTGGAGTCGGAGTCTCAGGTGCCGGCACTTTTTGTCTACTAGCGACACTCCTCACACTTCTATAACTCTTCTAATTTTGTGACGTCCCCGTCACTCCATCTTATCATCTAACTTTTTCTTTATTATCTTATATGACATCATTTGATTTAGTTCATCAATGCCATTCATTCCTTACCTTTACGCTAATTATCTAATAGCTCATACAAATTTATTCACTTTCCATAAACATAAAATGATATATATAAATATCATTCCATTTCCACAGGATCTTATACATCATCTTATCTTACATCCCTGACATCTTATTTACAAAATTTCTACTTGTACTGTACCGTAGCTGAATTACAATTTACTGTGTATAAACATATAAGTATACCTTCTATGCTAACTGGGAAGCGTATCGAGAAGGTACACGTCACTCTTTTCCAAACAAGCTCCTCTAGTCAGAGCGAGGCTCACTTCAGGTAATCTGTAGGAAAAATGGTTGTAAAAGGGTGAGTTTACGCTCAGTAAGAAAAATATGTAATAGAGCGTACTATGCCTTTATATGCATTTTTCCTACTTGGCTCTATAATGTCATGTAAACCATTATAAAGCATGTATCATAAACATCTTTCATATATCGTTTGCAACCATGCATATTTCTTTCAACTGGTATAAGCAAACATACTTTCTTTAAAACATTATACATAACTTCTTTCCTTAAAACATCATACTTCATAACATACTTTAAAACATACATCATATACTTCTTCATAGATACATCTTGTACTCTGAAATAGATGGAGACTACGTACAATTATTTAAGCGATTGCATCATCATATAAATCATTTATACTCATATATATGACTTTAATCATGCATTAGTACAGTGGTGCACCATGTAGAGGTTAGGGATTCTCTCCTGCCTTTAGTAATCCACAGTGAACACTAGTCAGGTGTCACTTGTGGGATTGAGGACCTGACTAGGGTTCCTCGCTCAACATAATAATACTGAGGACTTGATCAGAGTCTCTCAGCCATCAGAAATGCATAATCATTACGCAGTCCATAGTCTCAAAACATTTATAATATACTTTTTCAGGAAACACTTTTGTGTTTAAATCAAATAAGCTTTGAAAGCTCTTTTCATACATGGCAGTCGACTAGCCTCATAGGGCAGTCGGCTGCTACTTCATAACTTCCTTTATCGAAATTAATTTCATTTAAAATTTCAATATTTTCATCTTTAAAAGTACATGGGGGCAGTCGATTGGTCCATATAGCAGTCGACTGGTTTTCAAACAGAATGCTTCTTAAGAAATAGCAGTCGACTGTTTTTGAAACAGAATGCTTCTGGGAAATTAGCAGTCGACTGTTCTTATAGGCAGTCGGCTGGTTTTCAAACAGAATGCATTTTAGCAAATAGCAGTCGACTGTCCCATATAGCAGTCGACTAGTTTGAAACAGAATGCTTCTGGGTAAATAACAGTCGACTGGCTTACATAGCAGTCGACTGGTTTGAATTGATTTTCGAAAAATGGAGTTTTTGATGTCTCTAGGCAGTCGACTTCCTTTTAAGGCAATCGGTTGCTCTTAGCCTATTTGGCACTAGGAGTCAAGTCCGAAAATGTAACTTTTCCTGCACAAAACAGCTGGTGTTTCTCTCCAAATCACATAAAAACATCATAAACCATGCGAACATAGCCACCTTACGTCAGTTACATAAATTTCTTATCTCAATTCCTTCGAGAACACGAAATCACTTGGCGCGTTAACCTTAGCTTTTCACTTCTTCAAACCTGAAATCATCATATCAATTTAAACCTTTAATTTATCACTATACACATATCATACTAACTTAATACAACTCCATATTATGAACCAAATTGACTAAATCATCTACTTCTCTTACCTTTGCTAGAGACCAAAATCTCAAACTTTGAGATCTCCTCCAATACTTGGATTCAATCTACCAAACTTTGGATATCACTTAGTCTAGTGACAAGAATCATTTTTCGTTTTATGAATTGAATGAATTGATGGAAGAGTGAGGTGGTTTGTCAAGGAGCTTGGAATGGAAACTTATGGAAATTTGGAGCAAACGTGAGGAGGAGCTGGAAGAGAGGCTGGCGTAGGGGTGATGGCTGATGAGGGTGATGAGTCATGCAAAATGCATTAAATGCATGCTCATCTCATTAATCATCTCAGCCTTTTCTTGACCCTTTGACCCTCATTTAATTATCCTTCTTCCACTCAAACATAAGCCACATGTATTTTAATTACCAAATTAAAATTTTGATTTTCATTCTTTTCTTATACTCCAATTAATTTCCTGATATCAATATTATTTGGCTACTTGACTATCAACTTTCTTATTTCTTCCATACTCCATACATCATGCATACATCATTCATACATCAATTACACATCAACTTCATATTTATTTCATTACTTCAGCTTATAACACTTTACAATCATGGAGGAATTACATGGAAATTTGGGGATTTCACATCCTCCACACCTTAGAAAATTTGGTCCTCCAAATTTGCATTAGCTTATCACGTAAACAACTCCGGATATCTCTCCTTCATCAAGCTCTCTAGCTCCTATGTAGCTTCTTCGGTCGTATGGTATTGCCAGAGAACTTTCACTAAAGGGATCGTCTTAAACCTCAAAACTTTCTTTTTTCTGTCCAAAATCCAAATCGGCTTCTCTACATAGCTCATATCTTCTCTTATCTCCAAGGGCTCATACTCAATGACATGAGTCGGATCCAGATTATACTTCTGAAGCATCGATACGTGAAACACATTATGCACTCTCGATAGCTCTGGAGGTAATGCCAATCTGTAGGCAACATCACCTATTCGATCTAAGACTTCAAATGGACTGATGTAGCGAGGACTCAACTTACCTCGTCGTCCAAATCTCATCATCCCTTTGGATGGAGAAACTTTCAAGAACATAAAATCTCCAACCAAAAACTCAAGTGGTCTCCGTCGAGCATCCACATGGCTCTTTTGTCTACTCTGAGCTGTCTTAAGCCTCTGACAAATCAACTTAACATCTTCAGAGACTTGCTCGATTAAATCTGGAGCCAACAACTTACGTTCGCCCACTTCTTCCCACCCAATCGGACATCGACACCTTTTACCATACAGAGCTTCATATGGTGCCATCCCGATACTTGCATGATAGCTATTATTATAAGCAAATTCAGCCAATGGTAGATGGTCATCCCAAGAGCCTTTAAAATCCATAACACAAGCTCTCAACATATCCTTGAGCGTCTAAATAGTGCACTCAGACTGTCTATCAATCTGCGGATGAAAAGATGTGCTGAAATTTAGCTTAGATCCCATGGCTTCTTGAAAATGCTCCCAGAAATGAGAGGTAAACCTGGAATCTTTATCAGAAGTGATGCTCACTGAAACACCGTGAAATCTTACGACGTCTCTTACATACATATCTGCCAAAGCATTGAGTGTGTCTGTAGGCTTCATAGGTAGGAAGTGAGCTGACTTTGTCAATCTATTGACGATCACCCAAATACCGTCATGATTCCTTTTGGTTCTGGGCAATCCCATAATAAAATCCATCGTAATGTGCTCCCATTTCCACATAGGTATAAGTAGAGGGTGTAGCAATCCTGCTGGCTTTTGATGCTCTACCTTGACCTGATGACATGTGAGACATTTCGCTACAAAATCAACTATGTCTCTCTTCATGCCATTCCACCAATACACCTTGCGAAGATTGTGATACATCTTCGTGTTTCCTGGGTGCAACGTGTACTTAGTGGCATGAGCTTCAGTCAAAATCAACTTCTTCAATTCATCATCATTAGGAACACATATAAGACTCCTAAACCCTAAAATTCCATCACTACTGACATCAAATTCTGAGGTCATACCTGATTGCATCTGATTCATAGCCTCAATGCATCTATCATCTTCCTTTTGAGCACTTTGGATTCTGTCTATTAACTCTGGCTCAATCATCAAACTAGCCATCATTCCAAATTGCTCATTAGGCCTAACATTAAAGTTGAGGCTTGCAAACTGCTCGATTAGCTCATACTATTTTATCATCATATAAGACACCATACTTACATGCTTCCGACTCAGAGCATCTGCCACCACATTAGCTTTCCCTGGGTGGTACAATATCTCACAATCATAATCTTTCAGAAGCTCGAGCCATCTTCTTTGCCTCATGTTCAATTCCTTTTGGGAGAACAAGTATTTCAGACTTTTGTGATCTGTAAAAATTTGAAATCTCTCACCATACGAGTAATGCCTCCATATTTTCAGGGCAAACACTACTGCAGCTAATTCCAAATCATGAGTCGGGTAGTTCTTCTCATGGTCCTTTAACTGTCTAGAACCATATGCTACTACCTTACCATGCTGCATTAACACACATCCCAAACCTTGCCCTAAGGCATCACTATATACTGCAAATCCTCCTGAACCACTAGGAATGGTGAAGATCGGTGCAGTTGTTAGCCTACGCTTCAACTCTTGGAAGCTACACTCATAGGCTTCATTCCACTCATACTTAACCTCCTTGCACATCAAGCGCGTCAATGGAGCAGCTAGTTTCGAGAAACCCTCTACAAATCTTCTATAGTAGCCAGCTAAACCCAAGAAACTCCTAATCTCCGTCACTGTTTTCGATCTTTCCCATTGGACCACCGCTTCAATCTTCGATGGATCAACCGAGACTCCATCTTTACTGATAATGTGACCTAAGAAGGAGATTTGGTTCAACCAGAAATCACACTTACTTAGCTTGGCATATAGTCCTCTATCTTTGAGGGTTTACAGAACTATCTTCAATTGCTGCTCATGCTCTTCCCGAGACCTCGAGTACAGCAAGATGTCATCGATGAAAACAATGACAAACTGGTCTAGGTATGCCTTGAACACATCGTTCATCAAGTTCATGAAGGCTGCGGGTGCATTGGTCAGACCAAACGGCATCACTAGAAACTCATAGTGACCATACCGTGTCCTGAATGCAATCTTAGGGATATTTTCGTTTCGAATCTTCAACTGATGATATCCCGACCTCAAGTCTATCTTGGAAAAGACTTGTGCACCCTTTAGCTGATCAAAGAGGTCGTCTATCCTGGAAAGAGGGTACTTGTTCTTACTGGTCACTTTATTTAGCCATCTATAATCTATGCACAGCCTCATGCTGCCATCCTTCTTCCTGACAAAAAGCGCAGGAGCACCCAAAGGGGATACGCTGGGCCGTATAAATCCCTTGTCTAGCAATTCCTGAAGCTGCTTCTTCAACTCTTCCAATTCCACTAAGGCCATCCGATTGGGAGATCTCGAAATGGGCTCAGTCCCTAGCACCAAGTCGATTGTAAACTCCACTTCCCTATCCGGAGGAAGTCCTAGAAGATCATCTGAAAATACCTCAGGAAAGTTTTGGACTACAGGAATATCATTGAGTCTGGGACGTTTCTGATCTACGTCCTCCACATAAGCAATAAATCCTTCACATCATCATACATATTATTCATTACTTTTATTTGCCATTAAATCAAGCAATAAACATACTTTAACATTAATCACTTGCAAAACTTACAACATAGCTAACGGGTGAAGAGAAGATTACACTCTTAGCATAACAATCTAGTATAACATGATTCTTAGCTAACCAATCCATACCCAAAATAACATCAAATCCATACATATTTAGTAGGATTAGGTCAGCTATTGATTCTTTTTCTCCTACCCGTAGCTTACAGTTTCTATACACTAACTCTGTCATTTGTGATTCCTTAAAAGGTGTGCTTATTTGCAATAAGTGTCCTAAAGGCTCAAGCTCAACAGGTACTTTCATAGCAATCTTAGGTGACATAAATGAATGCTAGGGCCTGGATCAAACAATGCAGTGACACTTATATCAAAAAGGTAAATCTTACCTTTAATCACTTTGGACGAGGCATCGGCAGACTCTTCGTCGATGGCAAACACTCGTCCTTGGGTCACAGCTTTCTTTCCTTTCTCTGCAGCAGTGGCCTTAGGTTATGGTTGAGGGGTCTTATCAGATTCCTCGGGCACCCTCTGATCTCTCTTAGGGCAGTCTCTAATCATGTGCCTTTTCTCACCACATCTGAAACATGCGCCACTTGCCAATCAGAATGGCTGCGATCCATGAAACTTCTTGCATTGCTCACATCTCTGCATGGTACTCTTCGGTGAGCTAGCAGTACTTCCAGTTGGGTATCGAGATCTTTCATCACTTATCTTGATCTCGGTAGCTTTAGGAGTACCTATAGAAACTCCTTCAGACCGTCTACTTCTCCGATATGGATACCTATCACTTGGAGCTTTCTCATCCGACTTCCGCTTTATCGGTTCTTTGCCTTTACACTTGGCTTGGAAGTCAGCATGATGAAGATCATAGTCCTGCTCACATAATTGAGCCTTACGGACCGCCTCTCCATAAGTAGTAATATCCATCGGATACAGCTTCGATCTAATAGGGGACTTCAATCCCTCTATGAACCTATAGATCTTATATCCTTCACCTCTGAGGACCTCTGGATCAAATCTACTCAAGGTAGTAAACTTTGATTCATATTGATTCACCGTCATTGTACCTTGAGTCAAACTCAAGAACTCAATCTTCAGTCTATTTCGATCAGTGCATGGGATGTACCGCTCATTAAAGGCTTCCACAAATCGATCCCACGTAACCTCATCATATCGGGCTTCTAACATAGTCCGAGTGGCTTGCCACCAATATTCGGCATCATCTATCAACAAGTAAGCGGCCAAACCTACCTTCTCCCTTTCGGAGCAGGGCATGTACTCAAAAGATTTCAAGACTGCTTTCATCCAGTTCTTTGCGGTCAATAGATCTCTTTCCCCCTTAAACTTGAGCGGATCCAACTTCTTGAATTCTTTTATCAATAAGACACTACAATATGCCCTAGGATCCCGCCTTCCCGTATCTGGGACTGGTGGGGTTGCTTCGGTAGGAGGAACAATAGGTGCCGCTGTTGCAGTACTTGTGGCCACATTTGGAAAGCTCGACATAAACTGGGTGAACATCGTGGCCATGTTCTCCATATGCTTCTCCATTTTAGCTAGCCTCGTATTCGGGTTATGTGGTGGAGATGGATGAGGAGACGAAACTAGGGGCTGTTCTTCACGACCCCGTCCTCTTCCTCTACTAGTACCTATTTTTCGTGAGCTCATGCTGTAAATATAATCATCATTGAGTTCTTTAGTATAACTATAAACAGTTATACTATCCATATGCATTCAGACAAGTACAATACAATTGGGGATATACTCTATTTCTAGCTTCTTGACACTGACAAACACTAATCAAATCGCTCTGATACCAATCTGTGACGTCCCCGTCACTCCATCTTATCATCTAACTTTTTCTTTATTATCTTATACGACATCATTTGATTTAGTTCATCAGTGCCATTCATTCCTTACTCTTAAGCTAATTATCTAATAGCTCATACAAATTTATTCACTTTCCATAAACATAAAATGATATATATAAATATCATTCCATTTCCACAGGATCTTATACATCATCTTATTTTACATCCCTGACATCTTATATACAAAATTTCTACTTGTACTGTACCGTAGCTGAATTACAATTTACTGTGTATAAACATATAAGTATACCTTCTATGCTAACTGGGAAGCGTATCGAGAAGGTACACTTCACTCTTTTCCAAACAAGCTCCTCTAGTAGGAGCGAGGCTTACTTCAGGTAATCTGTAGGAAAAATGGTCGTAAAAGGGTGAGTTTACGCTCAGTAAGAAAAATATGTAAAAGACCGTACTATGCCTCTATATGCATTTTTCCTACTTGGCTTTATAATGTCATGTAAACCATTATAAAGCATGTATCATAAACATCTTTCATATATCGTTTGCAACCATGCATATTTCTTTCAACTGGTATAAGCAAACATACTTTCTTTAAAACATTATGCATAACTTCTTTCTTTAAAACATCATACTTCATAACATACTTTAAAACATACATCATATACTTCTTCATACATACATCTTGTACTCTGAAATAGATGGAGACTATGTACAATTATTTAAGCGATTGCATCGTCATATAAATAATTTATACCCATTTATATGACTCTAACCATGCATTAGTACAGTGGTGCACCATGTAGAGGTTAGGGATTCTCTCTTGCCTTTAGTAATCCACAGTGAACACTAGTCAGGTTTCACTTGTGGGATTGAGGACCTGACTAGGGTTTTCACGCTCAACATAATAATACTGAGGACTTGATCAGAGTCTCTCAACCATCAGAAATGCATAATCATCACGCAATCCATAGTCTCAAAACATTTATAATATACTTTTTCAGGAAGCACTTTTGTGTTTAAATCAAATAAGCTTTGAAAGCTTTTTTCATACATGGCAGTCGACTGGCCTCATAGGGCAGTCGGTTGCTACTTCATAACTTCCTTTATCGAAATTAATTTCATTTAAAATTTCGATATTTTCATCTTTGAAAGTACATGGGGGCAGTCGACTGGTTTTCGAACAGAATACTTCATAAGAAATAGCAGTCGACTGGTCATATAGTAGTCGACTGTTTTTGAAACAGAATGCTTCTGGAAAATTAGCAGTCGACTATTCTTATAGGCAATCGGCTGGTTTTCAAATAGAATGCATTTTAGCAAATAGCAGTCGACTGTCCCATATAGCAGTCGACTAGTTTAAAACAAAATGCTTCTGGGTAAATAGCAGTCGACTGGCTTACATAGTAGTCGACTGGTTTGAATCGATTTTCAAAAAATGGCGTTTTGGATGTCTCTAGGCAGTCGACTTCCCTTTAAGGCAGTCGGCTGCTCCTAGCCTAATTGGCACTAGGAGTCAAGTCCAAAAATGTAACTTTTCCTGCCCAAAACAACTGGTGTTTCTCTCCAAATCACATAAAAATATCATAAACCATGCGGACATAGCCGTCTTACGTCCGTTACATAAATTTCTTACCTCAATTCCTTCGAGAACACGAAATCACTTGGTGCGTTAACCTTAGTTTTTCACTTCTTCAAACCTGAAATCATCATATCAATTTAAACCTTTAATTTATCACTATACACATATCATACTAACTTAATACAACTCCATATCATGAACCAAATTGACTAAATCATCTTCTTTTCTTACCTTTGCTAGAGACCAAAATCTCAAACTTTGAGATCTCCTCCAATACTTGGATTCAATCTACCAAACTTTGGATATCACTTAGTCTAGTGACAAGGATCATTTTTCGTTCTATGAATTGAATGAATTGATGGAAGAGTGAGGTGGTTTGTCAAGGAGCTTGGAATGGAAACTTACGAAAATTTGGAGCAAACGTGAGGAAGAGCCGGAAGAGAGGCTGGCGTAGGGGTGATGGCTGATGAGGGTGATGAGTCATGCAAAATGCATTAAATGCATGCTCATCTCATTAATCATCTCAGCCCTTTCTTGACCCTTTGACCCTCATTTAATTATCCTTCTTCCACTCAAACATAAGCCACATGTATTTTAATTACCAAATTAAAATTCTGATTTTCATTCTTTTCCTATACTCCAATTAATTTCCTGATATCAATATTATTTGGCTACTTGACTATCAACTTTCTTATTTCTTCCATACTCCATACATCATGCATACATCATTCATACATCAATTACATATCAACTTCATATTTATTTCATTACTTCAGCTTATAACACTTTACAATCATGGAGGAATTACATGGAAATTTAGGGATTTGGTTGGTCTGATGTTTGTTGATGCCTTTAGAACGGAAAGTGTTGAAAAAGGTTATCATCCCCTGTAGTACTGTATAGTCTGAATGTATAGAGGAGTCAAGTGACTGTGAATTGAGTTAAGTGTTTAAATGTGGTGAAAGTTGATGAATTAAGGGTTACAAATAGAGATTGTAATACGAGAATTTTACATGAGATAGGCGATTTTATCATCATAACGTTAGGACTATTCGGTATGGTACAGCGAGGAACGCGGTGAGGGCCCTACCAGGACTTCTCTGTCCATATCGAACTAAGATCCTAAAATGATGATATTGAAATGCTTTCTCTAAATCATAAATGACAAAATTGATTTAAAATAGATTGATGGTGAAATAGTATTTGATGGTGCAAAGGACATATTACACGTTTGATGATCCCTACTGTGAGCCCATTTATATTTTGATGAGCAAGGTGACCCGGAGTATATACTATGAGAGGTCGCGAGATAGTCGGCCCTGTTGTGGATTTTAGGGTCTGAATCAAAGTGAAAATATGGGTTATATTGGTTAGGGATTATTGAATATTATGAAAAGTGATATACTTATAGAGTGTGAACCAAAAAGGTGAATTGTGTGATTAATGATTTAAAATCGATGATGTTAATACTGGTTCTATATACTCCTTATGTTTTTAGGAGAATAAATACAATATTCATAGAACCGAAATATTGTGAAATAAATGTGAAGTGACTTGAAAATTTATACATATGTGGTTGGAGGATACATAGTGGATTTGTTGGATGTAACTAACGAGACATCAAAGACGATATGAGTTTGTGAATTAGAAATTATAGGATGATATTCTAAGTAAACTTCTGGAGTAACGTGGATTCGAGAGATTGTTGACTCGATTCACAACATGAAGTTGTATGTAAGCCCTTACTAGAGAATCAGAAGAACTTGAGAAATTACTCAAGAGATTGATGAGTAGAGAAATAAACTGTTGTGGTATAACTGGTGAAAACGAAAATTATATTGTTTTGAAAACAATGGGATTAGTACTCTCTACAGTTGCTTCTAGGTTCCAGAACAAGTAAGGTATTCTAAAATACCTACCTTATTCTATCTGGATCCCTAACCGACTGTAGTATCCCTCCTACATGTGAGCCTAGAGCCAGCTAGGAAGATTTTAAAGAGAATGAATATGTGTGTTGATATAAGCAATATCGTTGAATAATACCACAAACTTCTAGGAATGGAAAACCTTACTGTTAAGTCAGTGAACATGAGTTCTAATTGAACTATGTACATTAGAGACGTGAGGTCTCAAATGATTAAGTGGACATTGAAATTGTTTGAGTAAAGGATCTTACTATTTAAGTGAGATTTGTAACGCCCTCGGAAGTCGGATTTTCAGTCTAACTTTTTCCTTCACTTCCTATGTTTTTCACTCGCTCAGTGTAGCTAAAACCTAATGAGTAGAATCCTACTCTTTTAGTTATTTAAGACTAGTTGTCTAAGGTCCCATTATGGTCTTCTCGTAAGACACGTCGAAAATGACACTGAAAAACTCCGCCCCTATTTTAGTCTAGTATCCATCCCCATACTAAGTACATCATCGTTTCAACCTGTAGAAATTTCAAATCTCCATGTAACTTCTAAAATATTAGACATCCATGTGATTCAATATATAAACATATCGAGATTACAACTTAACTACGAATCACAATATGTTTACAGACTCAATATCACCTAGTACTTACATCCTGAATCCTATACACTATGTACACAAAAGAATTTAGTTTGGGATATAAACAAAAGAACAAAAGATTATACCTTGGCTCAAAATATAGCTTTCTGCAGCTCGACAAAAAGACTCTCGATGCACCACGCTCGTGTCGAGTCTACCTGAAATAATCTGAGGTGGAAGGGGGTGAGCTTTGGGGAAAGCCCAGTAAGAGAACATACGCTAAGTGATATTAGATGTTCTACTATGTTCGTGCATGTGTATGCATGAATAAGTGCGTCAAAACTCATGCTTAAGTATGTCTTATGGAAAAATGCAAGTTGACAATCATTGTTCTATAAGCTATAAAAACACTTGCACTCACGCATTTATAAAATCAAAATACACAATCAAAATATTTTCAAGAGATAGGATTTCATTGATAAGGTATCATAATATAACCGGGATCTTTAGAAATAACCGTAAGCTTTCTATGAAAGCATCCACTGTAGCTAGCAGTGGTTTCTGTTCCGAACCAAGATTCTATCCATGATCATGAATCATCCCAGCACCAGTGATCATCTAGTAGCTGAGGTAAAAGTCATGACTATTTGTCAGACGCCTGGAAGATCACAAAGCAATCCAAAACCTGGAAGATCACAAAGCAATCCAGGATATTTCACGATAATTGCCACACAGGCTTATTAAATGCCACATAGGCATAATTTAAATGCCACACAAGCGAATGCCACACAAGCTTAATAAACGCCATACAGGCGAGTGCCACACAGGCTCAGTAAACGCCACACAGGCGAGTTAAGTGCCACACAGGCAAATTCCAAGCATCCCTTGTCTCTTATGCCAAAATTCATGCAAGAATACTTTTACAATGTATCTTTAGTATGGGAGGCATAATTCGTATTAAACCCTCATGTTTTGATAACCTCATCGTACAAAACATATTTCAAAAAGACAGTATCTCGATGACTAGTAATGGTGCTTGAGGTATATGAGGTTTTAAATACATTATAGAATTTAAATCAATGTCAAAAATCTATTTAATAATTTCTAACGAAATTTTGGCATTATAACGGCATAGGTAGAACACTATCCAGCATCATAATCCACAATCAAATACCTGTGGAAAACTCAATCAAGCAGTATATATATATATATATATATATTTACACCAATTCCAACACAAATCCAAATCTCAAGATCATTTGCACTTTAAACTCAATTCAATATATTTGAAATTCAAACAAGAATGCATTTAAATCCATAAACATTAAATAACAATAATTTAAACATACACAAACATAACAGACTAACAAACATTTACCATATATTCCCTTACCTTACGTTGCACGACACCAAGATTGGTAACGCTACACTTGCAAGCCTTACCACTTTAGCATTTTCTCATAATTGTTCTTCACTTAACCTTTTAAGGCTCATAAAGGCGAGCACACTTGTTCTTGCTCTTCTCCCTCTTTCTTTAACCCTTGTGTTTTTCCAAAACACACTTACAACTTAAATTTCCAGCCCTCCTAAAAATACACTGCCGTGGTATTAATTTGCCATTCAATATATATATATATATGTGCGTGTGTGTGCGTGTGTGTGTGTTATTCTCAACAACATTAAAATATTTAGTCTAAAAATGCATCAATTACTCATGTCACTTAACCATCGGATAACGACAACATTCATACATGTCATTCCACTAGTCTTCCTTTAATTATGAAGAATTAACATGCTACAAATTTAAATAATCCTAACCAACGTCCATGAACATTACTTAACCATAAGCTGTTGTATATAAATTTTTCCAAAGTTCGCTACACACCACGATCACTTCATAAGATAAATTTAACATGCACTATTGTGGTAATTAACTCATAATTTCACTAACTAAAATGTAACACTGACTATATTTAAGTTACTTTATAATTCAAAATTTTACTACTGAACAATATAAACATGGCAAGTCTTGTATAAAAAATCTTACCTCTTTCAAGCATATATTTATCTTTACAAAAGAATACATTCACATTCTCAAATAAAATTACTCCAACCAATAATATGTATATTACTTACCTTTAAGCTGATTATACGAAGCATTCTCAAATCTTCCTTCTCTAAGAATTCCCTTGAAACCTCCAAGCTGAGTTCACTCCCTTGCACTTATTTATTTATTTGCCTTGTTCTTCTTTTTTATTTCAGCTCCTTTTCAGCACCCTATACACCACATATTTGTTCCTCCATGCCAAGCTTCCTTCTCCCTCTGTTCATCCTTAATCACACACCAAAAGACTCTACTTTAGACACCAAACAACCTATGTACAAGCCACATTTCAGCACCCAACATGGCTCTCGGTACAGCCTTGATCAGTGGCCACTTTCATTCACTTTGTAGTCTTAAAATCAGAACCCAAATGCCTCCTAAAATCCCCTGCTACTGCTGCCCTATTCTGGCCTGAATAGCAGCCAACACAGCAGTAGGTACAGACTCTTTTCCCTACACCTACAGTCTCAATCAGCCTTTCAAACACCGTTGGAACGCCACTGCTTTAGCTGTTCCCCTATTTCTTTCCTTCACCAGCCCTTGGCCATAACTTATCTTCTTTTCTTCTTCCCATCTTCTCGGTTTTGGTTCACCATTCAGCCCTTGAACAATATCGAGCCATGCTTCAACCCAGCCGAGACATCCAATTGCTGCAAATTGCATTGCTGCAGTTACTTTCTCCTTTCTCTCGGTTCAAGCCTTATTCTTAAAGCAAAATGGGTCCCCTTTCTGCTAGCTTAACCGAGGAAGAGAGCTCTTCAATTGTAAATTTCAAGACTCCCACGTTAGTGGGAGTAGGTGAGGGAAGATTGGCTTCTTCAAGAAGCCAATCTTATATTTTATTTGTTTTATATTATTATTTAATATATATATATTTGTTTATTTCAAAAAGGTATTATTTATATTTTTATTCTTTATATATATATATGAAATACATTTATATATTAATTTCCTTCATATCCTATTATTTATTAGTATACATCCCAAATTAAATCCTTGGGATATTTTATTTTATTTATTTATTTTCTTATCTTTCATTTCTCTTTATCCATTTATTATCATTCTTGATATTTCTATCTACTAAACCCTTATGATCACTTAATCCTCATAAATTCTTAAATTTCTTCCAATAATACACTTGTCTATATACCAAGACAATGGAATTTGCAGATATCACAAGATTAAAGTGTGGTTGTTGGGGTATAAAATTTGTGAGGTTTACCCGTATGGCATAAAAGAATTGTTGAGGCGTTTGTGGAATTTGCTACCTTATTGATGTGATACATACTTGTGAGAAAGTGAAAGTGAATGGGTATGTATGAATATAGTATTCAAAATGGTTACGAGATTGTAACGGTGAGATACTATATTAAGTGGGAAAAACGACTATTGTGATTAATGTGAAAGAATGAAAATGTCTTAAGAGACAAGTCATATGATGACTAGGGAACACGAGTTATGTGGTAGTTCCCAAGTATATGAATAAATGTGATTTCGTCTGATCATCATGTGGTTATGGCTGGAAGTAATAACAAGCCAGATTTGGACAGATGAAATTTGTTATACTCAGAGGAGTAGATACAAGAAGTATTGCTAATACTGAAAAAGGATGTACATATGTATATATATATATATATATACATATTAGAACCGTGAAATTGTATAAGTAAAGTGGTAAAGAAATCTTAATGATAATAAATTCAATTTCAGAAATGGATTGTGAAGAAATTATACTCTAAAAAAACGTTTTCCAAGTAAGTGATATTACATGTACTAGGAGAATAAGAGATAAAATGATAACTCGATATAAAAGAAGCTATCGAGAAACATGATTACTTAAGACATAATCGATGGTTAGTATTAAGATCTGCAAAAGAAGGGGCTGTGATAGTTTAACCATGAAACAATTATTGTGGGATGGTAAAGAATCCGAAAGAACCATGAGGTTATAGAAGTGACTCTGGATTGAGTAACCAAATTAATTCACGTCATCATCAGGTTTCAAGATGTCTTGAGTGCCTTAGTCGATATATATCGGTGAAACAGTGAGAACGTATGTGAAGTTCCAGTGAGTGAGTACATGTGATAGGGATCTCTGATTTGCCACATGCTTTGAGTAAATATCAATAGGGATCCCAAATTTACTGTCAGCACCGCCTCAGATTGATATAGATATCCGAGCGCATTGTGTGAACGCTTCGGGATATATTGAGAGCGAGTGCGTTGTATTTAAGAGACTACTGGGACAATTACATACAATTGATTAAAACTATCTAAATGATAGTCACCAAATTATTATCGACTTAGCACCGAATGAGATGATAAGTGATAAATAATATGAATGAGTTACTGTGTAAAAAGAAGTGAAAATTTGCTAACTCCTAAGGATGATAAAAATTTTCAGGGAGTATAAATTGATTTTGAGAGAAGAAACCCGAGTTCTTCACGACCCTTGAGCAAAATCCGGGATGGGCGACCCACGAGTTGGGCGATCGCCCAACAACAGATTATATGTTGTGAGGTGTGGGCGAACTATACGGTCGCCAACTCACTTGAAAGAGTAAACTTGGGGCGCGGGAGAGCGCTAAAGGGATGACTGTCGAGGGCCTGAAGAGATGGGCAGGACTCTTAAAGACAATATGGAGCATAAGAGATACTCGTGGTCTCATCTTAGAGACGAGAGTAACTGAAAGTTAGAAAATTGATAAGGAATAAAAATACTTGTATTGATGGTACTTCCTAAAGCAAGTGAAAAATTGAATTACCCATAAAAGGGTATAATGCTATTTGGATATTTGTGGATATATTGACTAAGTCTGCTAATTTCTTGGCCATGGAATTTACTGAATAAATTATTACCTTAGCTGAATTCTATGTCAGGGAGATAGTGAGAGTACACAGTGTTCCAGTGAGCATTAAATCTGACAGGGAGTCCCGCTTCGCATCTCAGTGTTGAAAGAGATTTCAGGAAGCTATGGGATCCTGATTTAGTTTTTGCACCGTAGTTCATCTGCAGACTGATGGACAGTCCGAGCGTATGATATGGACGCTCGAGGATATGGTGTGAGCGTGTGCAGTTGATTTTATAGGCTCCTGGGATAATCCTCTACCTTGCCAGAGTTTGCTTATGATAATGGCCAAAGGAGAGTATAGGCATAGCACCTTAAAGGGTTTATTTAGCAGACGATATAATCCACGATAGCATGAGAAAATAGGAGACCGAGAATTATTTTCGATTTGGTCGAACAGACTTCTTGAGATATACAAGAGATTATGTATATTAAGGTCTCACCATTTAGAGGCATAATGAGAGGGAAATTGAGTCTCTGACGCATTGGATCGTTGGAGATCTTAGATCGTGTGGGAGATGTGCGCTACCTCCAAAGTTGTCAAGAGTGCATAATGTATTCCATGTCACGATGTTGAGAAAGTACCATTCAGATCCTTCTCACGTGATTCGACATGAGCCACTGGAGATCAGAGAGGACATGAGTTATGTTGAGAAACCGATATGGATTCTGGATAGGAAGGATAAAGTGTTGTGATCTAAGATTAATCCTTTGATTGGATGCTTTGGCAGTAGGAGGCTACTTGAGAGTTAGATAGCCTTATATGTGAGAAGCATCCAGAGCTCTTTCAATGATAGGTCCATACAAAATTTGGAGGACCAAATTTCTTAAGGTGGGGAGAAAATGTAAGACCTGATTCTACACTACTCATAAAATTTGATCATTGAAATTAAATAAATAATGAATGTTGATTTCCACTTGGGTGAAAAGCTCCTTAACTTAGGATGTGAATGGAGCAATTTTTGTGAAACACTCTATGGGCGAGTACTATAGTGGAACAGCTCGCCAATGGGCGAGCAAGATAGGACGATCGCCAATGGTTGATGGCGAGTTTGATGAAGGCGAGTTGATTTAATTGCCTTCTTGGCGAATAGGTAAGTTTGCCAAGTAGTGTTGATTAAGATGATTGTCCGAATGAGACGAGGGCACTGATCGCCCCAAGAGTGAGTATGGCGAGTAACGTGATCTCCCATATAGAGAGGCAAATGATAGCCTAGTAAGTGAGTAAGGCAATAGGTACTCGCCAAATCTCAATGTGATCGCCAAGAAAAGGAAATCAGCAAGTAATCGCCAAATCTTAAGTTGGCAAACTAAAATTGAATGGCGAGCTGAGGTCCCAAGTTGAGTAGGCGAACTGGAATCAGCACGTGTGGACAAAATGGAAATAAAAGCTGGCAATCTGGGGAAATAAATTCAAAACCATTGCAGTAACAATTGACTTTGTACACCACACTGCTGAAGAAAATTAAGAGAGGATATTAAAGTCAATAAAGAACTTATCCTCATTGGTTGAGGAATAAAACAATGGAGGCACATAAGTCAAGAATGGTGCAAAAAAAGGATTTTCTTTGGCCACAGGTGTCTTCATCTATTAATGAGGGTTGAAAATTTACCCTAGCTGTCACTTTCATCTAATTAATGCTTGAAAGACGTGAAATAATGAAAGAAAATGGGATAAGGCCAAGTGATGGGTTCTGATTGGATTAGCATGGCTATATAAGAAGAAACACTTGAGGAAAACCGACTTAGTAAACTCCATCTTCTTCACGAAAACTATCCTACTGCAAGTTTATGTTTTGTTCCTTCCATTTCTGCCATGCTTGATCTACTAAACTTTATCCTTAAGTTGGCTAAACAAGTAAACCTGCTTGCAAAACCCTTCCTCCATCATTTGATGAGCTAAAGGAATAAGTAAAAGGAGGCCAACGTAAGACCGAAAGTGATCTGTTCTGGAAGTGCAATTGGTTAAGGTGAGTTCCATATTTCTATGGTTCTCTTGATATTCAATGGTAGATTTCTATGTTTTACAAAGTAATAAACATAGATGCAGCCTTGTTTTTAGTTAAATCCTTAGAGAATATGAAAACTAGAAACAATATGTAGTCTTGGAATAGAGAATATGAAAACTAGAAACAATATGTAGTTTTGGAATAAACAAAAATAAATAAGGAAAATACTGAAAAGTAACGAGAATGGCAACTATTGTGATCGCTCATATTAAATGTTAGTGATCGCCAATGAGGCGAGTAGGAAATAAAGAACTTGCCAAGTTGAAATTACTTGTCCAAGTGGGCGAGGTCGCCCAACGCTAGTTTAATTCACAGGCGAACCCAGCTCTGAATAGAAAGCCACGTATGGCGAACTCACATGCATAGGCAATGGCGAGTTGAATTGTGGGCGAACTCCGACATTTATGCCAATATAGGCATGACGAGTTGATTGTTGGGAGAGCTCTCACGAATAAGCCAATATGAGAATGGCGAGAATGTTGGGCGAGCTCCCACGTGTAAGCCATGTAATAAATGGCGAACTCTTTTGGGCGAGCTAGTTCTCGCCAAAGTGCTGAAAATATTTGAAAAGAAGATATTAATAGTATTAATAAATTATTTTACAGTCAGGAATTAAGGACTCGATAAAAGCAATCAGGAAGACGATTGGGAAGCAAGGCTTCATAAGACCAGGTAAGGGAGTTGTATGTGAAGTAAAATGCATGTCCTGTGGAGTAAAAATATTATGAAAATATTGAGAAACTATTTTGGTTTAGGACATGCATTTATTTGATAAATTATTTTGAAATGGGTGAGCTATAAAGATAGCCGACCCCTATGTTGTTTCTCGGGTGAACTGGTAAAAAGGCGGGCGAGCCTAAGTGGGCGAACCTTTTTGTGATATTTTGGGCGAGCGACCTTGTTTTAATAAAATTCGAGTGAGCTAATGTGGGCGAACCCTTTTATGTTGTTTTGGGTCGAACGATCCCTATTTAACAAAATTGCTTGCTAGCCAAAGAAAATAACCCATTTTTTAATAAAAGTGGGCGAGTTGACCATGGAAGTGCTGCATTGGGCGAGTTAACCATGGAAGTGCCGCATTGGGCGAGTTAACCATGGGCAACGCCATAATGGGCGAACTGACTATGGCCGAGCCGCTATGGGCGAGCCAGTTTAACTTGTTTTTAAATGCAAAGGTTGGCGGGCGAACACTAGTTCACCGCACTGGCAAGTTGACCATGGGCGAGCCGTAATGGGCGAGCTGACCATGGGCGAGCCGTAATGGGCGAGCTGACCATGGGCGAACAGATTTAAATTGCATTTTTCGCACACGAAAAATGGGCTGTTTTTAATATCTTTGTAAACAGAAAATATAAAACCTTTTTGGGGTGAATTGACTATGGGCGAGTTGACCATGGGCAAACTAGCCATGGGCAAGCCAGTTAACCCGTGCCTTTCTCACACGAAAAATGGTGAGATTGCAGGCTATTTTTACTATTATATAAAATCTTTTTGGAAAGTAAACCATTTTGAGAAAATGATAAAACTATGAAATAATTCCATAAAGGTTTTTCATGAGATATAAAGTGATTTTTGAGACTTTAGGCCCCGAGTTCATGCATTACTATTCACGTAATTGAGTGACCCGCCTGGGGCGAAGGCTTAGGTCGATGGACCATCGGGTGCACCTCGGGGCGTCACAAGACTGACTGACTCACCAAGTCATCAGAGGTCTCGAGGTCACCTAGCAAGTGGACCCGAGGACGACCTATAGATTATGGCCATAGATCTAGCCGAGATAGCTGTGAGGGGTGATGGCCTACGAGTGCACCCCAAAAGCGAACGACTTGTGTTCCTGGAAAGGGGTAGGGAACAATGAGAGCATGATTTATTTATAGGGTGATGCCTAGTCTCAACTTATTGATTTCTATTTACTGAGGGGATTTACGGAATCCTATTTACTGTTTACTACATTTTAATGTAAATTGTTTAACCAATGATTGGAATGGTGTATTGAGAGTATTGTTTACTATATCCACTGTTTTCCTACTTAGTATGATTTCAGGAAAAATAAATACTTTGTGGCATATAGTTTTGCTTTCTTTAAAGCAACATACGTCTCCTTTACTGAGCACGTGATTCGCTCACCCCTTTGTTTTAACTCCACAGATAAAAAAGACACGGAGTCAGAGAACTATATCCCAAATGGATATAGCTTCGTGTAAAGCGCTGGGGCAAATTAGGTTAAATATGACAGGTACAGTCACTTCTCTTTTACATTTCAGACATAAGTATACAGTACTACTTTATTGGAACAAGGACAATAGGGGATGTCAGATGTAAGGAATAGTGAAAAAAAATTTCATATTCCGTATTTGTTAAATAAATGTTTATCATTTATTACTATCACTGTAGAATGTTAATGGCATCACAGACAGCCAAATCGAAAAAGTTGTATAGAAATACGTAAAAAATGTAGTAGCGGGTCGTTACACAATCAAGCTCAAATAACTTAAATAGTCTATCAAATTAATTTTGAGCTTCAAATATTAAAATCAATCGACCTCGTGTTTTGAGTTTTCAAATCAAGGCAAGTGTAAGTTTCAAATTTTTGAATCAAACGAAAATCAAACATAATATTATATCATTTCAATTCAACTAGATCGTTAGAGTTCTTGCATCGATTGTTGAAGGAGTTGGTTGAGTATGTGTTTATAAGTGTAAGGGAAACTCTTACTTCTTGAACTAGCTTTGGGGTTAAAAAGGTTCACATACACTCAACTTTGGTATCAAAACCAGATTATCAGCATCTCTTCCTCTGTTTTGGATAGAGAAAGCGCTCCCCATAACCTAATGTGTAAAAGGAGAGATTACGGGGGATCCCATATTAGTTGAGGAAGAGATTGAATGTGTAACTATAAGTGTGAGAGAAAGCATCATATCCTAAGCTAGCATTGAGGGTTAAGACTGTTGAATAGTATCCAACATAAATTACACCATCAAGATGAAGTTTAATTAAAGAAAAAAAGATTATTAAAAAAAAGTAGGAAAAGATACACCTTCTATGGTTAAGTATTTGTCACGAATTTGATCAAGTATGAAGAACCTAAAGCTGGCATTTACTTCCCATATTCGAGGAAGATTTTCTGTCGCCTCAATTTGTAAGTAAAGGGAGATGATGAACCCAATGCCATCGTTTTTCTTGTTTCTATTTGGGTAGAGTGACAACCTCTTGCAAATGCCAAAGAAACCAAGAGGACAATCAAAGAGCTTTGAGACAAAGCATGTATAAAAAAGAACTAGTTTCCATTATTGACTCTTTTTTTTAAGTAGTCCATTATTGACTCTTAATTCAAGCATTCCGATAGTTTGCCCATCTTCCCTAATTTACCTTTGTGACTTAATATAAGAAAGTTTTCATAACCATAAAGTAAATTATCTTACTGATAATTCTATAATTTATAGAATTATCTTTAATTTAATGATATAATTTATCTCTAAATTATTATTATTAGATTAAAATCCCTCATTTACCTATTAAATTTCTCTCAATGATGTAGGAACTCCAATTCATAAAGAAGTCAAAGATGTGAAGGACTGTAGTTCCAAATTCCATTCAAACACAAGATTTTGTTGATAAAACTTCATGCATGGATATCTCTACTTGCTGCCAAGAAAGACAAACTGTTGTAATTATCTTTTATGAAGATAAATTATCAAGATGGACTTTTTGCCAAGGATAGAGATAAACAAGAGAGCTGATAAAAGATAAATATTTTTTGAAGATAAAGATCAAGCCTTATCAGCCAAGATTTTGAGCTAATCATCATCACCACTGCCATTATAAATAGCCAGCTTCAGTACCATGAAAGAGCATGCTATCCCATTAGGGGATATAAAGTAGTTTTAGTTTTATTCTCTTTGTTTTAGTTTTCATCTAAATTTCTTTCGGTTTTTATTTTGTAATATTTTAGAAGTCTTGATTTAAATAAAGATTTTTTTTATTTTCACTTTCCTGCTGCTTCTATTTTAGAAATACTAGTGTTTTAATTAAAAAAAATTCTTTCGATCATTTGAATAAAATTAGGGTGTGAATTTTAGTACTTAGTAAACAACTCACAATTTCAATCCTCGAGGGAACGATCTGGTACTTATCACTTTATTACTTGCTATGGTCCGTATACTTGCGGTACACTTATTGAAAATTCGGTAACAAGTTTTTGGCGCCGTTGTCGGGGATTGAAGGATTTGTTTTACTAATATTAATACTAAGCATACCTAGTTTTAATTCAAATATATATATATATTTTTCTTTCCTTGATACTAATATCTTCTCTTGTTATTTTTGCAAGGCACCATGGCTTATCATGCTGAGCCAAGAACCGTGGGAGACTATGCAAATCCTTCATTTTTCAAAATCCATTCAAGCATTAAGTTACCGAAAATCAAAGTTGATTTTCAGATAGATCCAAAGATCATCATGATGATCCAGAAGTTGGTTCAATTTAGAAGGTTGCCTAATGAAGATCCATGTAGTCATATAGTCAAGTTCTTGGAGATGAGTGACCTATGCAGATGTGATGGCGTTACTAATGATGCCATTCGACTAAGATTGTTCAACTTCTCTCTTCGAGATAGGGCAGAAAGGTGGTTAAATGTACTTCTGCATCACTCAATCACTATGTGGGATGATTTGGCTTGTAAGTTCCTTGCCAGATTCCTTTCACTAGCACTCATAGCGAAGAAAAGGAATGACATCTTGTCTTTCATGCAATATGATCTTGAGCCTTTTTGTGAAGCATGGGAAAGATTTAAAGACTTACTTCGAAGATTTCCTTCTCATAGATTACCCTTGTGGTTACAAGTCCAAGTATTCTACATTGGTTTGGGTGATCCTTCGAAGGCATGGATCAATGTAGCGGTAGGTGGAGCTCTTATGCAAAAGATTGTTGAGGAAGCATATGATTTGGTCGAGGTAATGGCTTCCAATGACTACCAGTGGTACTATAGAAGAGTTATGCTTGAGAAGGTCATCAACACTCAAAGTATAGATCCTGTTATGACTTCGACTTCTCAAGTAGCCACCTTGCCCGAAGAAGTCTATCAGAGTCCCTTTATTGCTTGTAAGATAGGTGAAGGGAACCATGTTAGAGAGAGTTGTCCCGTAAGCTTGGATTTTGTCATCCCAGTTAACATTGAGAATCAAAGCATGAAGAGTCATTCGATCCATTCTTCGAGTTATCATGAAAGGCAGCCATCATTTTTTTTGGAGCCACTAGACACCGTTGAATTTGCTTATCAAGCTCCATTGCAAGTTTCGTCACAAGAGATGATAATTGAAGGTGTTGAAGAGCTTACAGCACTTGAAGAAGTGGTAACTGAAGAGGTTGAGAAGCCTATACCACTTGAGCTTATTATTGAAGAAAAAGTCAAGGTTGGAGAACTTTTACTATCAATGCTTATTGAAGAAAAATGTATGGTGGAAATAATTGAAATGGAGAATAGTGAGAGTGAGAAAGAAGATGAGCTTAAAATAGAAGTCCTAACTCCAAAAGTTGACGAGCAGTTCTATGAGGTAGCCTTCAATTCTATCCATGGCTATCTACAGGCTAATGACTTGAGCTATATATTATAAGAAAGTGAAGACTGTAAAGCTAAGTCCTGTGAATCGAAGAATCTGCTCGAGTCTGCTACTAGGAGGGTGCATTATGTTCATCCATCCATGTTCAGAATTTTTGAACCACCTTAAAGAATGACAGACATAGTCAGGCTGATGACTATAAATCAAGCGCTTATGGGGAGGCAACCCCAACATTTTATTGCTTTCTTAGTTATTTCTCTTAGTTCTTAGTTTAGATAT
Organism: Heritiera fomes; assembly: GCA_032173925.1. NCBI lineage: Eukaryota > Viridiplantae > Streptophyta > Magnoliopsida > Malvales > Malvaceae > Heritiera > Heritiera fomes. Next base: position 6,650,701 of record JAPDPM010000025.1, read on the forward strand.
TTCATTAGTTGATTTCTTTTCTTTATTGTATAGGTGTCAGAGTCTAAGTTTGGGGGAGCAACAAAGGAATTTAGCAAGTTTTGCAGTTTGAGCTTCATTAAAAAAATCAAGGGAGTTTCCTTTATTCTTTTCTTGAATTCTTGAATTTCTTATACATTGAGGACAATGTATGTTTCAAGTGAGGGGGAAGAGCAAAATTTTTTTATTTTCAAAGATTGAGCAAAATATTTTTTTTTTTGAAATCTTTGCAAAAATTCTGTGCTTTAAAATAGGTTTTTACCTTGAAGTGATTATATGCTTGCTTGATAATTCCTTGATATTTTACTATTGATTGAGAATGTTATAGCAAAATGAAATTCATGAGTATGTGCAAAGTATGTGAATGAATTCTTTAGTGAATTATCTTTTTGATTGAGATTTTTCTAAAAAATTGAATGCACTATGTTTTTATCATTGAAATCATGCATATTTAGAGAAGATTTATATGAATAGGAATAAACACTAGTCTTTAAAGTTTGTTATTTGTCTAGAATTTGTTTTATCATCTTTCAAAGCAAAATCCTAGAACACACTTAGCTAAAGAGGTGATTTAGGCTATCTTTGGATCGTTTAAGCTTTCAAGACTACCATGATATATTTTATCCTTAGTCACCCAATTTGAGCTTAAATAGACCTTCTTTCTTGTTTTACCTACATTAATAATTAGCCTAGCCTATAAAAAGAAAGAAAAAAATTTCCCATACCCCATTATATGCATGAAGATTATGTCAAGATATATTTAGAGCTACGCATATATGGAAGAAAGGGTGAAATTCAAAAAAAAGTTGAAAAAAAAAGAAAAAGAAATTCAAAAAAAAAAAGAAATCAAGTTGGGGGAATTATTTGAAAGCTCTTAAAAAGTCAAAGAAAAAGAATGCCTGATTAGGAGTTGAGCCTAAAAAAAAACATATTTCTCTTACCTATTACCCTAGCCATACATTACAAACTTATAAAGTCATATTGATCTTTGGCTATGTGTGTCTACATTAGTGGAGAGAAGATGAGAAAAACAAACTTATGGAAGATAACTATTCTTTGAGATCTTTTGTTCTGTTCATATTTGTATAAATTCATCTAGAGTGCATGAACTGAAATGAAGAAACATTTACACACACACATGGAAAAATTCAATTGAATTGATACTCTCTTTTGAATGATTTTATATATATTTAGCTAATGTTTATGGATTTTTATGGAGTTGTAATGTTTTCAAAATCTTTGGAGAAATTAAAGGGAAATCATTCTTGCAAGTGTATTTGACCTCTAGGTACATTTCTTTGTGAATTTTATTTTGCTCGACGACAAGCAAAAATTCAAGTTTAGGGGTGTGATAATTCTGTAATTTATAAAATTATCATGAATTTAATGATATAATTTATCTCTAAATTATTATTAGATTAAAATCCCTCATTTACCTATTAAATTTCTCTCAATGATATAGGAACTCCAATTCATAAAGAAGTCAAAGATGTGAAGGACTTTAGTTCCAAATTCCATTCAAACACAAGACTTTGTTGATAAAGCTTCATGCATGGATATCTCTACTTGTTGCCAAGAAAGATAAATTGTTGTAATTATCTTTTATGAAGATAAATTATCAAGATGGACTTTTTGCCAAGGATAGAGATAAACAAGAGAGCTGATAAAAGATAAATATTTTTTGAAGATAAAGATCAAGCCTTATCAGCCAAGATTTTGAGTTAATCATCATCCACACTGCCTCTATAAATAGCCAGCTTCAGCACCATGAAAGAGCATGCTATCCCACTAGGGGATATAGAGTAGTTTTAGTTTTATTTTCTTTGTTTTAGTTTTCAAGTTTTCATCTAAATTTCTTTCGGTTTTTATTTTGTAATATTTTAGAAGTTTTGATTTAAATAAAGATTTTTTTTATTTTCACTTTCTTGCTAATTCTATTTCAGAAATACTAGTGTTTTGATAAAAGAAAAATTCTTTTGATAATTTGAATAAAATTAGGGTGTGGAATTTTAGTACTTAGTAAACAACTCACAATTTCAATACTCGTTGGAACTATCTTGTACTCATCACTTTATTACTTGCTACGGTCCGTATGCTTGCAAAATGAAAAGAGTCAAACTACTTGAAGTTTTTCTTATGTTTTTATAATTTCATTATGTACCATTGACAATAATAGTATGATTAATTTATAGAGTACTGAATTTTTAATTGTCGTAACCTTAATTCAATCTTTTGGTGAACTGTTATTAATTGGTAGTTTTGAGTTTTAATAAAAACATGCTAATAACTTAGTCTTAGTATGAAAACACACAAGTAAGCTCAATTGAATAATTGTGATCAACATGGATAGGCCTTTGCACATCTTATTGGGTAAGTGTGGTGTAGTGGTTGTGTAAGCCTGAAACTTAATAGTCTTTGATGGGAGGACTATTAGATTTAACTACATATATAATGCTAGATCTCTTCTTCACTTCTCAACCTAACTGGTAACTACCCATTGAGAGCCACCTAAGGATAAGTAGAACAGGAAAATCTACCTGTCAGAGAGATGTCTTAAGTTCTACAATGTCTGCAAAAAAAGGTATGCCTAATTAATTGTTTAAATCTTTTGTGTTCTAATTATTGCATAAGAAATTATATCATTAATCTTACAGGTGGTATCAAGAGCTAAACTTATGTAGATTTAGAATCAAGAGAAGATTTTTCTTACTGTTCAAAAAAAAATTATTAGAAAAATAATTTTCTATTAAATTCAAGACTCTAAAGTTTTTTGATGCAACACAAAGTAATTTAAGGACTTATTGAGATACATCTAGGTCTTGAGTCTCAGCAAGGATAGTCTATTGCATACATCAGGTTAAGTATGTAAGATAATGATTTGGGCAAAATTTATTTTTCTCGGATTGATAAAATTTTTGTTGGTTGATATAAATGTTTGGCTGACAAAGTGGCTCATTTGTTGATATTAATGATTATTTTATTAATCACAAGTATTCGGGATGATTCTTAGGTTAGTTTATATGATTACCTACGCAAAGGGGTTATTGTGTAAAATAATCTAGAATGAGACATAAAATATCGAGTTGAAGGTACACCGGTCTAGAAAAATTATCTGCCCAAAAGGTATATTTTTCAAAACTAGGATATTTTCATGTCAGTTTTATGTGAAAAGTACCTATCAGTATGTTGCATTCTCTGCCTAAAGGGGAGTTTGTGATGATACTTATGGTCTTTTCGGTTTTTATGATAGATTCTTGACATTTATCTTATTATTTGCCCATTAACTAATAGTTGCATTGCATTTATTGTTTTGATCAGTGACTATTATAGGAGATAGGTGTGTTAGTACCACAGAAGTTCTAAACGAGTCCAACTTTAAGAAATGGAATGAGGACTTGCGTTTTGCGTTGGTTATGGTTGAAATCGACATAGCATTACGTGTTGGGGAGCCTGCTGCGATTACTGCTGAAAGCACTATTGAACAGAAGGCATCATTTGAAAAATGGGATAAAGCTAATCGCATGTGTTTGTATGCCATTAAGAAGACAGTCCCTAAGCATCTTTTAAGTGAGCTGGATTCAACTGAGAATGCCAAGAAGCTGTATGAAGTTGTATATGCAAGATACAAGAAGTCTAGTAAGTCTAAGGCTAGGAACCTTATGAATGAGCTACGTGTGAGAACCAATTTTATGGTACTGTACATGTGAAATTAATCAAATTTTAATTTAATTTCGAAATATTTTGTGAAATTTAAGTAAATAGTGATGTGCGCCCCACTTGGAATTTCAAGCCCAGTTATATATGATTGATGAAACAGTGTATAAATGGTGTAAAAATAATATTATGGAAATTTGGAGGTCAAATTAACTTATTTAAACTGTTCTTGGAAATATGGTAAACAAATTGAAAAATGACGGATATGTTTCGAGGGTATTTTTGTAAATTATGCCCCAATTAAAATGACTTGGAATGAAGGAAAAATGTCATGATATTCTATGTGAAAAGTGGTTTAAGATATTGTCAATAGATTTAATCAAAACAGTTGTTAAATTAAAAATTTACGCGATTGACCCGATATAGGTAATTTTGTACTATGCATCGATGAAACCACAATGATTCATCAAAATACACCTAATAAGAATTTTTGGTGATAAAATCTGAATTTTTGAAAGTGCAATTATATAGTTAGAAAAATTATAGAAGTTTAAGGATACTTTTGTCCAAAATCTTTATAACCAAGAGCATAATGGTCATTTAACTTGGAGGCTGGTCAAATTGTCAGTATTGGCCAGAAGTTTAATTAAATAAAATAAATTTAGTTAAAATGAAATCAAATTATGAAAAAAATAAAAATAAAAATAATAAAATACCATTGATGGTTAAAGTGAAAATATAGGGATTTTTGGGAGAGTTTTATTATTGCACCATGTGACAATTTTCTATTGGCTGAAATGTAAGTAAAGAAGACCAAAAAGAGTCTTCTTCCACCTTTCTAAGTCGGCAAAGAGAAACTGCAGCTCAATTCACCCCTGCTGTCCTCTGCTTCATGTTTCTGCCCAAAACTCTTTACAGTTCCTTACGTTTTCATGGCAAAACTTTATCTTGTCTTCATCAATTCACTTAATCTTCCTCACAAAATCTAGCCTTCACCATGGGAACACCTTAAAACCAGAAAAAGAGAGGCTGACGTGAAGAGACAAAATCGGTTTTGGGTGGCTGTACAGTTTCGGTCATGGCTGAAAGGTATGAATTGATGATGTTTCAATTTCTTCCAACTATGGTTTTCATTTGTTTATGTATGGATGATGTGTTTTGGACCTTGGATTAAATTAAAAAGAAAATGAAAAGAAGCAGAACAGGTTCGGGTAAGGGAGGGAAATGAAGAAATTTTGGTAATTTTAATGCTTGTTGAATAGGAGTAAATTGTAAATGATGAATTAAACTCGAATGGAACTTGAATTGGGATGAAAACTTGTAGAACCATGAAAGTGGCGAGAATGATTGGCACTTTTGTTGTGGCATGATTGACGATGGCGATAAAATTCTTGTGACTTGAATATGTTTGATATAATTCCTAGAGGAGTAGGACATGTTTATAAAACAAGAGTTGATTTAAAGAATGGAAAGCACAAAGAATGAGCCAGTCAACTCTCGGTAATGACAAAAAAAAAAAGAAAGAAAGAAAGAAAAGAAATGAAGCTAAAAAGAAAAGAAAAGAAAAGAAAAGAAAAATGATTAAGGAAATTTGATAAATGGTGATTGGGCAAGTATAAATTTAGTTAAAGCCCAATTCATGAGATTCTCATGTAGAATTTTATAAGTTAATAGTTAATAAATAAAACACATAAGTCAATTAAATTATTAATAAAATTGGAAGTGGGAGAAGAATGAATTAATTTTGAAATCAATTTGGACTATATTTCATAATATGAAATGTTGAATTTTGATGGTTGATAAGTAAGAAATAATATAGCAGAATTAATAAGAGTGTTTGTGGAAATAAATTTGAAAAGAATGAATTTTAAGGGAGGATTCGGCCTAATGAAGAGGACTAGAATCCATGGCTGGTTTTGATAATTTGAGAGTAGATTTAGACTGTAGGAATTACAAAGAGTCTGCAAGTATGCTTGGATTTAAAATCCGACGCAAAATGAAGAAGTTATGCTATACTACTGGTAGAATTTATACTGCAAAAATAATTGCAGTGTCTAATATGGCCGCATAAAGACATAAGAAATAGCTTAAAAATAAGTATTTATTAAGCTAATAATTTTAGTGGAATTATCTGCAGCACAATAATAATGAATTGCGAGTGGTGCATCCGAAGAGTTCGATTACGCTATACAGGTAAAGGATGCGTATGTAAGCTGTAGCGACATTTCGAATGCATATTTATTATGTAAATAATTTATTATGAATATTCTTTAAATGAATTTCATGAAAATCTATGGAATTGAGGTTGTATGTGAAAATTGGAGCTGTGTTTAATTTGTAGGAGGGCTAGGATAACAGCAGCCATTATGCTGCTGAAATTTTTTAGAATATTTTTCTAAAAATCTTAGAAAATATTTAATTATGTGATTTGATGACTTCCTAGCCTTGAAAATGAGAAATTTATTATTTTTTCATAAAACATGAATATATCGAAAATATTATTTAAATATTCATGTTATCGGTTTTATTGGAAATGAGAATATAGAATATTTCTCTTACGTGTTTTACAGCATATGATATGTTTTATGAGATGAAAAGATGGAAAGTGAATATTTTATAAATTATTTCCATAAATATTCAATTTATGATTTGATAAAATCTTTTATGGACTGATTGAAGAATTACAAATTTTACTTATTTCCATAAAGGTGATATGATTATGAAAATACTGTTTTGAGACTGTTAGGCCCCATATCATGCTGATATGTGATACGTATTCAGTCTCGGTGGACACCTGATTAGTATTTGAATGAGGACTACCCTAGACTATGGCCATAGATCTGACATGATTATTATTGCCCTACTGGGTACTTTCTCTCCAGCATGATATACTATGGGTGATGCCTTAGTCTACATTTTTATGAGATATGAAATGATAAGTGATATGAAAAATGTGTTTAAATGCAAAAGTATATGAATATGTTTTACGGAAAAAGGAAAACGATTTCTAACAGTTTACTGTACTCATGGAGTACCGTACTATTGATGACTTATACAGTGATATGTAAAATGAGTTTAATGAGAATTATGATTTATTTAAACTAATATTCTTTTTAAGGAATTTATGAGTATTAATTTATTTTATTTAAATGTTTTATTTTATAAAAGCACTATTTTGAAAAGGATATGAAATAATATGGGAAATGATTGATCTCAATAACAATATTTACTCCCTATAGTCGCTTATAGGCTTCGAGACAAGACAGGTATTTCAAAATACCTTCCTTATTCCATCTGGATCCCTAGTCGACTATAGTATCCTTCCTATTTCGGTTCTTAGAGCACCTATAGGAAAACAATGATTTTTATTGCATATAGATTTTAGAATATCTAGTTTTACATACACCCTTTTATTTTAACATCTATAGAGTACTCCCAGTGATTGTGTGATTAGCATCCGAGGATTATTGGCTGCGCATTTAATGCCCCGAGGCAGTGAGCTTATATCTTGGAGGTATAATCACTTATTTTATATGTTCAGACATGTTTTACAGTACTACAGTGTTGTGAATTAAACGAAGGATGTAAATGATGAATAAATTTTTGATATGTAAATATTTCCCTAATTATAAATTATGTTTCTTTTAAAAGAATACGGTGTAAAGAGAAAGGAAAGTAAGGCATCGTAGACAACCCAACCATATAAAGTGTGTGGAAAAGTGTGTAATACTATATATACAGGATGTGACATAGCGAGTATGCGGTATGACAGTAATGAAGGTGTTAGAGTTTTTATTATGAAAATTGTTCACATTCAAACTAAGCTACGATCCCATAAAATAATCCTCCCTGATAAATTCATTGTTCACCATGCTCTTAATGCCTTACCCATTGAATTCACCCAAATCATAGCTACTTATAAGGCCATGGATGATGTTTGGGGTGTTAATGACCTTATCTCTAAGTGTGTCTTTAAAGAAGAAAAACTTAAGAAAGAAAAGAGTTATGTTGCCTTAGTAACCACCCATTCCAAACCAAACTCCCGCAAAAATTTTAGGAAACCTTGGAAGTCTAGTGCTCCTAAGAAATCTCAGGACAACAAAGGGCATGGTAATGGTCAGACAACAGATGTAGGAGGTTCTAATGCTGCCATTAAGAAAGATATTAAGTGTTACTCTTGCAAGAAGAGAGGTCATATGAAGCGAGATTGCCAAAAATACAAAAATTGGTTAGAAAAACGTAATAAACAAGACGGTAATCCACTTGCTCTCGTTTGTTTTGAATCCTATTTTGTTAGTGCCTTACCTAATTCATGGTGACTTGATAGTGGTGCAACTACTCAAGTGCAATTACATTGCAGGGGTTCACAAGCAAACGGAAACCAAATGATAAGGAGTCTAAGCTTAAAGTTGGAAATGATACTGAAGTAGGAGTTGATTTTGTGGGAACAGTTAGTTTGAACTTAGAGTCTAGATTTCAACTTGTTTTGGAAAATTTTTTATATGTTCCATCTTTTAGGCAAAACTTAATTTCAGTTTCTATTTTGGATAAATTTGGATGTTGTTTTGAGATTGGAAATGGAAAAGTCAATCTTATTTTAAATTCTAAAATCGTGGGAATATTTTTTCTTGTTGACAATCTATATAGATTAAGTTTGACTCCTAATAATGAATATTGTTGCATGAATGTTGAAAACACAGTGTCTAAGAGATCTTTTATTAAAGAAAAGTCAGCCTTGGTGTGGCATAAAAGATTAGGTTATATTTCAAATGAATGGGTTGATAGGTTAATAAAAGACGAAATTTTACCTTCAGTAGATTTTAATGAATTAGGCACATGTGTTGATTGCTAAAGGGGTAAACTAACCAAAACTAAGAAAAAAAGGGCAACTTGTAGTTCTAACCTTTTGGAGATTATTCACACTGATATTAGTGGACCTCTTACCTCTACCTTGTGTTGTAACAAATATTTTGTTACATTTATTGATGACTTCTCTCGCTATGGTTATCTTTGCTTAATTAATGATAAATTTGATGCTTTTGAAAATTTTTAAATTCTTAAAACTAAAGTAGAGAAACAATTAAGGAAGGCTATCAAAATTGTAAGGTTTGATAGAAGGGGTGAGTACTATGATAAACATGGTACAATTGGGTAGCATATGGGGCCATTTGCCAAATACTTGCAAGAATGTGGAATTCTTCCACGATATAACATGCTTGGTAGTCCTGAGTAAAATGGTGTGGCTGAAAGGCATAATCACACCCTTAAAGATATGATGAGGAGCATGATAAGTAGAACTAAACTTCCTTAATCTCTTTAGGTTGAAGCCATTAAAAATGCTTTGTATATCCTTAATAGAGTCCCTTCCAAATCTGTTCCTAAAACTCCTTTTGAATTATGGACGAGTAGGAAACCTAGTTTGAATCAGTTTAGAGTTTGGGGTTGTCCTGCAAAAGTTAGAATCTATAACCTTTTAGAAAGAAAGACTAAACCAAGAACTACTCGTTGCTATTTCATAAGGTACCCAGATCATTTTAAAGGATATCGTTTCTTTTGTCTTACTCATGGAACCAAGATTATAGAATCTCAGGTGGCAAAATTTTTAGAATTGGATGTTGTTGATAGTGATGTCGTAGATCAAGTCGTCAATGAAGAGGAACCTATTAGATATGTTGAGATTTCGGTACCTATTTCCCATAATGATGACTTATCAATTATTGATGAAACAGTGAATCATATAGAGCAAGATGTAAATCCCTTAAACCCTAATATTTATCCTGCTGATGTTTCTCAAAATCAAGGAGTTGAGAATGAGATGTCTTTAAGAAGATCTACTAGCGACAAGAGATTTGCTATTTCAGATGACTATATAGTTTGTCTTGGGAAAAGTGATTATGACATTAGTCATGTAATAGATCCTGTAACCTTTAATGATGCTGTTAGTTGTTCTCAGATGCAAAGAAAAATGAAATGGATTCCATGGCACGGAATGGAGTATGGGAAGTTGTTGAGCTTCCAAAAGGATGCAAACCAATAGGTTGTAAATGGTAAGAAAGATTCTAAGGGAAAGATTGAAAGCTTCAAGGCTAGATTGGTGGCAAAAGGATTTACTCAAAGAAAGGGTGTAGATTATAATGAGACATTCTCACCGGTGTCTACCAAAGATTCCTTTAGAATTATCATGGCCTTGGTTGCCCACTTTGATTTAGAGCTTCATCAAATGGATGTAAAGACAACCTTTTTAAATGGTGATCTTGAGGAGGAGGTTTACATAGTACAACCCAAAGGTTTTGAAGAATCTGGGAAAGAACATCTAGTGCATCGACTTAAGAAATCCATTTATGGCTTGAAACAAGCCTCTCGGTAGTGGTTCTTAAAATTTGATGAGGTAGTTACTTCCATTGGTTTTGAGGAAAATAAAGTTAACCAATGCATATATCTCAAGATTAAAGGAAGTAAGTACATATTTCTTGTGTTGTAAGTGGATGATATTTTGTTAGTATGTAATGATGTTGGGTTGTTGCATGAGACTAAACACTTGTTGTCCAAGACTTTTGACATAAAAGATCTTGGGGAAGCATCCTTTGTTCTTGGGATTGAGATTCATAGAGTTAGATCTCGAAGTTTTTAGGACTTTCATAGAGGGCTTACATTGATGGTGTGCTTCGAAGATTTAATATGGAAAATTGTAAAGGTGGAGAGACACCCGTTGTTAAAGGTGACAGATTTAATCCCAATCAATGTCCAAAGAATGATTTGGAGAGAAAGTCCATGAAAGATATACCTTATTCTAGTGCAGTTGGGAGTATTATGTATGCTTAAGTTTGCACTCAACCAGATATAGCTTTTGCAGTACGAATTCTTGGCAGGTATTTATCAAACCCTGGATTGGATCATTGGGTTGCTGCTAAGAAAGTTATGAGGTACTTGCAGAAGACTAAGGATTACATGTTAGTATACAGAAAAGTAGACAATCTTGAAATAGTTGAGTATATAGATTCTGACTTCACTAGATGTCATGATGACATGAAGTCTACTTTAGGGTATATTTTTATGTTAGCAGGAGTTATTTCTGAAAGATTGTTAAGCTGACACTTTTAGCTTCTTTTACAATGGAGGCTGAGTTTGTTCCATATTATGGGGTTGTTATGCAGGCTATTTGGCTCAAGAACCTAGTCTAAAGACTTAATATTGTTGATTTCATCTCTAGACCACTCATGATTTATTGTGATAGTAGATATGCAGTTTTGTTCTCAAGAACAATAAAAGTACTAGTGAATCTAAGCATATGGAGATAAAATATCTCAAGGTCAGAGACTATGTGAAAAATGGTGACATTGTTGTTGAACACATTGATACTCATAGCATGATTGCTGATCCTTTGACTAAAGGATTGAGACCTAATGTCTTTCGTAAACATGTTGATAGCATGGGTATTTTGGGGTCCTTTGATGTATTAGTTTAATGGGAGTGTGTTGCTTGTAATTAAACATTCATATTTATTTACATCATACTATGTTAAGACCTCTTAATATTTTGAACATTTATATGTGACATTTCACTTTATATATTAATTTGATGATTATCATTGATTTATTTATGCTAGTGTATCGATGTTTTGTACATGTACATTAGAAAATTTGTGATATTAACTTTGTGTTAATGGGATATGTCTCAGTAAATGATACCACTTGATAACTTTAAGGAAAATGAATGGAGACATATCGATACATCTGGTTGCCAAATAGATTTCTCAGTAAGTTAAGGAAAAATTGGATTTCTCGACACGTTAAAGAGAAATCGGAGGACTGACAATGGAGATAACACATTTGATCTTTGCTGACTGTTATTTTCTTGCTACACAATCACACTGAGATTCATTGTTGATGTGATCACTTGTATTTGTAACTGTGGATTAGTCTTGTGTCAATAAAGGGTACAATCACTGCCATGATTCAGTATTAGTTGGTCATGTTGAACAGGATCATTAAGATGTTGTTTTTAAGGACTAAATGATTTTCAAAATCGTGGCCACGTCAAAAGTATAGTAAATTAGCATGGAGTCTTGTTTTCTAAAATATAAGTTTTCTTAAATTTAAAACCCCAATTAATTTTGTCCAAGTGAGAGAATGTTAAGATTTTTCAATTGGTCGACTGCTATTAATTGGTAGTTTTGAGTTTTAATAAAATAGGCTAATAATTTAGTCCTAGCATGAAAATACGCAGGTAAGCCCAATTGAAAAATTGTGATTAACATGAATGGGCCCTTGCACATCTTATTGGATTAGTGTGGTGTGATGGTTGTGTAAGTCTGGAGCTTAATAGTCTTTGATGGGGGGACTAATAGGTTTAACTACATATATATATATATGTATATATATATACATGTATGTATGTATGTATATATATATATATATATATATAAATATATATATATATATATAAAGCTAGGTCCCCTCTTCACTTCTCAACCTAATTGGTATCTGCCTATTGAGAGTCACACTAAGAAGAAGGAGAAGAGAAAGATATGTCTGTCAGAGAGATGTCTTCAAGTTCTACAATGTCTGTAAAAAAAGGTATGCCTAATTAATTGTTTAAATCTCTTGTGTTCTAATTATTGCATAAGAAATTGTATCATTGATCTTACACCATTAACAATAATAGTATGATCAGTTTATAGAATATTGAATTTTTAATTGTCGTAACCATAATTCAATCTTTTCGCCATTTCAATTATAAAAATAGAGAATAACAATTTCATTATAATTTGGAGCAATATACATGACAAATAAAGAATTTTTACAGTGTTCTTCCTTTTAGTAACAATGAATTAAGTGCTTAATGCATCAATTAATATAGCAAGTAATACAACATATCCTTGAATAAATTAGTTCTATAAGAAAAGTTTGACTTTAGAAACCATGATGATTTCTACTTCAACTATCAAAGTATCATATACAATGTAGTTGTTTGATGTGTCCCTGAGCACCCCCAGTGACATGAAGTCTCTAAAACCGCGTGGAAAACTCTCTGCTGTAAACCAAAATGAAACTACAAAAGGAGGGAATTTAAAGAGATTTAAGAACACAATAGAGGAATAATTCAAGATTCTTATTGACCTAAAGACTATGTAATTGTTGCTATCCATTTAACAAAGGTTAAAGATTCGTATTTTATGTATATATATGTAACTTTCATTCGAAGTGTGTTACACTTTTTGTTAAATGGTCCGTTTAATACTGAGATTTTTATGATTATATATTTAAATTCAACTCTTTTACCTATTATCAATTAATTTTATGTTAGATTCTTAATATGATATTAGAACATAATCTGTTTTGTAAATTTTTTTTGATTGTTCCTTTCGAATTTGTCTCATGTTAAATTCATTTGCCTATGCTTACACGTGATAGAAGCCTATTAAAGTAGTGTTGTCTCCTATCTATTAAATATTAGTTTTAATCTTGCGTTTAAGTTAGATTTTTGGAAAATGCTAAGGATAGTCACTTTTGACACTCCCACTCTCATAATGCAACGTCACATTATTGGTACTGGTAACTTGTTGTAACAAGTTACTTACTTTCTATTGTACCAATAATAGCATATGGAGTACGAATAAAAGCAACAAGTTATCAGTTTCAACTTTCACATTTATAATGATATGGCTTTATGAGAGTAAGAGTATTAAAAGTGATTGTCCTTAGCATTTCTCTAGATTTTTTTCACCTGATTGATTGAATGCTCAAACAAGTTTCAGTTGGCAAATTTTAAGTTGTTCTTTCGACAAGGGATCCATTTGGATGTATAGTGATATTGGCTGTGATGAGATTAAAAACAGTGGTGAATGTAATATTAGTTACTGTATCTATGAGATTAATGTCAATAGTGGGACATGTGTATGAATGCAAATGCAACGATAACAGTGAGATGAAATGTAGTGAGAAGAAAAAAAAGTCATCGAGGATATTAGGTTAAATTTTGAATTTTTTGAAATTTATGATATTTATTTGGTAATTATGAAATTAATAAATAATAAAAATTTACTTAAACTAATTTATATCAAATAATATTTTTCTTAATATATGTGTAAATTTTATTTAATAGTAATAATATATTTAGACATCTTAAAATAAAAATTATTTATATTTATTTAAGTTATTATTCATGTAGTTATTTATTTTAATTAATTATTCATTATAAAAATATTTATGTTCTATACTTGTAATTTATTTGACAATAGAATTAATTTTTTATATATTTATTATTTTAAATATTTATTTATTAATATATTTATTTTAAATTAATATAAAACAAAAAAAAAATTCACCGTAAGCCACTGGACCTTTAAGGTTAAGGATCCAGTGGCTTTTTGCCCCAGAGGCACGGTGAGATGGTTAGACCGTGCCGTGGCTGGGCACCCAAACAATTGCTCTACACATTTGGGATGCAATGGTTATGGCACCCCCCATTGGAGGTGCAATTGCATTCAAAGGGACCCAAGATTGATTACCTTCAGCAGATTCCCTGTTCTTACTGGAATTGTAGTGGTCTTTGACTCTAAACTTGTATCGTGCATACACTTTTCCTCTAGGTGGAAGCTTGTTAGCCTCGGCCAACTCCAGGAAGACAGAAAGTGCCAGATTCTTACATTCTCCAACTCCTCTGGGATAGACCCACAATTTCCTGTATATTTTCATTGACAAAACTCAGCAAAAGCGAAAAAGAGATGATCAAGTTTGAAACAAGCTAGGCAAAGTGTTGTGCTACCATTTTGAGTCTCCAATAGTTTGAACAGCAGAGGCATAATATTCAGAGTATGATTTTGAGTAGTTTTGGAGCCTGAAAGTTATTGTATTGTCGGGAGGCTGCTTTATCATGGACAGACGCTCCAATTTTCCAGTACGTTTATGCACAAAGATCTCTACCCCAAACGTGCAACAATCATCAACCAAGTAGCCATTTGAAGCATAGTTAAAATGATCCAGAGAGAGTACTTGAGCAATGCCCCATTCAGTTTTCATCTGGTAAAATCGCTTAATCGCCCCATCACCTTCTGCAAGATAAATAATAAAAAAAGTATAAACCAGTTAAATTACGAATAAATTATTCAAATTTGATTTGTTTATTTTTTAGTTGAGCTCAAACTTGAATTATTCGAACAAGCCAATTCAAAAATTTTAATGCTTGACTTGAGTGGTTCTTACATAATCAAACTTTTTTAATATATATTTTTAACATTTAATCATTAATTTATCTTTTTTTTCCTGTTTTTAGGGTCAATGAGACTAATTCCTTTTCAAACGATTTTAAGGGCTTACCCTCAACATCAACCTAAGGCATTCAAAGGAATTAATTTCCTCGATTGTCGGCCCCATAACTTGAACCTTGTACCTAGCTTACAAGACAACATTTGCTTACTAGTGGATCCAACTTTCGAGTTTTACCATCATAAAATATGATTAAAATTATAGATCAAATTTATCGAGTCAAACTCAAGTGATTCGAATATCCTATCAAATTGAATTTGAACTTTAAAATTAAGTTCAATTGAGCTCTAAGTCAATATTTAAACTTTCCAATTGAATTTAGTTTCAAATTTCAAATTTTAAATTTTCAAATCAAATCAAATTAGATTTAAATATTAAATCATTTTCATTCGACTGGATTGTGCTCCTAATAAAAACAATTATGTAGGAAAAGAGACACCTTTAATGGTCAAGTATTTGTCACGAATTTGATCGAGCAGGAAGAACTTAAAGTTGGCATTTACTTCCCATGTACGAGGAAGATTTTCTGTCTCTTCAATTTGTAAGTAAAGGGAGATGAAGCCAATCCCATCGCTTTTCTTATTTCCATTTGGGTAGAGTGACAACCTCCTGCAAATGCCAGAGAAACTAAGAGCAAAATCAAAGAGTTTTGAGACAAAGCATGTGTAACAAATTAGTTTTTCCATTGGTGACTCATATTCAAGCATTTTAATAACTCTGCCCGTCTTCCCTAAATTTTTCATAGATATAAAATAAATTTATTTCAAGGTCATTTGCTTTATAATTTTTTATCCATCTTTTTAAAAATGCGAATAAATCATTGGGATTAAATCTCAAAATTTTTAACAAATGTAATGCAAGAATCTCACCAAGTGTAGCCCCCAACTTCAAATGCATGGGATTCATACTTTTCCACGCCTGTGCTAACCAACAAAGAGAATGACTCTATGTTGAATACATAGTGAGCTGGTGGAAGATCTCTTGTAATTCTTTTGATTTCTACAAAAATCAGAAACAATTTCATTACTAAATTTAGTGTTTCATTCAATCACTTTTATCCATGATCTCAACTAACTTACAATATAAAACAAAATTGCTTGCTTTTTTTTTTCTTTTCTTGTTGCTAGCAACAGAGGAGAACAATTTTTAATACAATTTTTCTGCCTTTCAGGAAAAAAAAAACAGTGGAAAACAAGATTGCAAAGATTTCAAAGACAAATGATAAAGGAGTGTGATGTTCATATTTCAACTTTAATCAAATTAATTGATCGAGTTGATTTTTTCTCAAAAAATGATCCAGTTGAATTAATTCAGATAATCAGTGGATTACCGAATTAACTTTAATCAATTATCAAAAGTAATTTTAAAGAAATATCAAATTTTGATTACTTAATTACTTTGGTTCGAAAAGTGAATTGACCGAATTGATTGAAGTTTTAATGAAGTATAAGAAATCTAAAAATCAAACTAAAAAAACATAAAATTCAAAGATATGTTTAATATTTGAAATTTGGTTGATATTTTAAAACTAATATTATTAGAGTTTATAGTTTAATATTTAATATTTGAATAATTCATTAGATGATTTCATTTTGTTTGTTTCAAATACAGAAAAAATATGTGCTTAAAATACAATTTAACTTAAATATAATTTTATTATTTGATTCATCTGAAAAATAATCAAATTAAATTCAATTTTGGATACGTTTATTCAAAATTAATCCAACTGGCATGATGAACACCATTCAACTCAAAATGTATTTGCTATTTTGGAATCACAATATTCTCTTAAAAAAGTAAATTTGCATGCGAAAAGACAGAGTGGAAGAAAATACGTTTTTTTATGGAAATTAATGGTATCTCAATTTGGTTTTCATCCAACTAAGAAAGCATGAGAGAGGACAATTTACTATTGAATAGAAAACAGAACATACCAGGTTTTCTCATAGTCTCTTCCATGAGAATTTGATTGCCTTTTCACTTGCCAACTATACGTAGGAGATGAAAGGATCTTAAGGTTTTCACTAATTATACATTAAAATCCTGGACATTACATGGGATTCTTACCTTGTAAAACTTTATTAGAAAGACCTTGGGGTGATATGCTTGCCTTCTAATCGGAAAATATCTTATTAGAAAATGCTAATTAACTTAGTGAACAAAAAAAAGTTTGTTGATTATACAAAAAAATTAACGTGGCCCCAAGTTTTACAAATGTGGGGTTATAGAAGAAATGTAGATCTAAATTTTTTGTTTAACTTCATTGCATTGAAAATGGAATAACTAGAAATTCTTTACTTTAACCAAGGGAACCTTATAATAAGGGTAAGGCAAAGGAATTCAAAGGCCTTGGAATCATTATATGTCCCATTTGAATTCTTCTGAGTTATGTTTTTCATTTTTGTTCTTTATTATAATGAAACCTTTTGGTATGGAGAAAAAGATAATACTGGTAAAATTATATGAATTCATATTTTATTTTGTTACAATACAATTAAGTCATGTCATGTATTATTTTGATAGGAAATAAAATACATTAACAATATAACTAAGAAATGGCATAAAGGGGTTAGTTAACAGACCAACCAGTATCTGTGCGGCTGGGCTCGCACAGATTATTGGCTTGCATGGGCCAATATGTTGAAGTCCACTTTTAAACGAGCCTAAGAAAAGCCCAATTTGCAAAAAATCTGCAAGTTTAATGAACTAACTTGCAAGTTTTAGCTCGTTACACCTCTACTCCAATAACTTGTATGTGTAGACATCTAATTTTGTCCGAACAATTTTATATATATATTAAAAAAATCAAAAAAAATAAAAAAATGATAAAAAGAAACAACCTCTCCATGCATACAATGCAAAACACTAAATTAAACCCCATGCAAATTAAATCAATAAGAGTTGACTAACTTGATTTGCTGTAAAAAAAAAGAGAAAGAAGATAATCAACAATTAAATCAATAAATACATCAGAAAATAAAAAAAAGGAAAAAGATCTGTTAAAGTCAAACAAAAAAAATAATAAATAATCACATAACTATAGAAATAATCTTAGGATCTAAATTGATGGACATAGAATGGCTTTAAAAGCCTACACACTGCCAAAAAAAAACGGAGAGAGGAAAACCCTAGAAAAAACCTAGGAGAAAACCTTACCATCGTCATCTCTACACCACCACTTATCTTCATCTTCATCACTGCACTGCACTGCTATATTACCGCGTGAAGCAAGCTCCTACATCGTCATCTTTGCCTTTTGCTGAGCCCATCACCCCTTAGCATTCACCAAACCACACAGCCTCTGTTATATCACCTTCTTTACTGCACCGTCCAACCCACAACGTCATCATCTTCACCTCTTTTGCTGCCCAGACCACCATTGCTCATCACCGAAGCTAACACCATCATCATCTCGTTGACTGTAGCACTGCCTAACCCCGTGTCATTGTTGCTGTTGCAACGTTCTTCTGCGTGAAAGAAGAAAAAAGCACAGTAAAGAAAAAAAAGAAAGCCACGTGAAACCTGAAAAAAACAAAAGGAAAGGAGGAGAGGAGTTTGGCTACTGTTTTCCACGGGAAGAACCTATTTTGCTGGCTGCTACCATTGTTCCTGGCCACGTACCATCATCATCATCATCACTGCCCCACACCATTGTCGAGCCCCCCATCGTCCTTGCAGTAGTGATCCTAACTCCTCAGCACCTCCAAACCGCCTGCCCTGTTAGTTTGCTGCTCTTGCTGCCTTTGCTGCTGCATCCCATTTCGACCACCGTTCTCTCTCCACTGCTGTCCGCTACTGCTACTACACCACTGTCACGATAGATGTTTGCTACAACGTGATACAAGAAAACAAGGAAACAGAAAGTTGCTGCTTCCTGCACCAGCTTCATCGTCGTTCGTTGCTGCTTATTCATTCTTGCCAGGATTACTTTCCCTTGTTACATCTCCTCCAAATCACGTCTACTGTTGCATAACGTCTTGTAACCTTCCATGCTGCTTTAGTTTTGTAAGACCATTCTACAAGCTTTTAACGTGAATAACGGAAGAGAAAGGAAAGCTTGAAGAATAAAGGGATTTTAAAGCAAAAAAAGTGTTGTATTGAAAGTCTTCAAAAGGTATGTAATTTATATCATTTTTTTAATCTGTTATACTTTGTGTGTTTCTCATTTTTTATACTTTACTTACTGTTTTATAATTTTGGTTGTGTTTTATTTGCACAAAGTTACAATTTCTAGAGAAAGAATATATATATTATAGAAAGATGATTGTAATCAATAATGAACAATTGAAAATTAAAAAAACAAAGAGTTTCCGAAGATAAGATTTTGAAGAAATCACAAGTAGAGATTCTTCGATAATCTTTAGGATCGAGAAAAATCCTTAGATGTTACCAGCGTATTGGAACATTTAATTGGTTTTATCTCGATTTCAAAATTCTTTAAATAAAGTAATATAAAAATAAAAATAAATTAATCAAATATAAAATTTAAAATAAACAAATAAATAAATAAAAATATGAATTATAAATAAATAAATAAAATATAAATTTAAAAGAATATCCTATGATAGGATTTCTTAGAAATCACAAGTAGTGATTCTTTGATAATCCTTAGGGTCGAAATGAAATATTTGAATATTACCAGCGTATTGGGGTATTCAAGTAATTTTAGTTCGATGAAATAAATTAATATTAACAAACAAATAATAAATAAACAAAATTTTTAAACAAATAAATAAGAGTACAAAATTATTACAATTAACCTTCGGAAATAAATAAAAAATTAAATAAAAAGTATAAGTTTTAAAGATTTTTCCGATGATGGGATGTTATGGAATTCACAAGTAGTGATTCCTAACTGATCTCTAGGTGAGAGAAATATGCTAAATGTTACCAGCGTATTGGAATATTTAGTATGATTTTTCAATAAAAATAAGATTTTATAAATATAAATAAATTACAAAATAATATAAGTATAAATGAATAATGGATTTTTCATGTGCATCATCTGTATTTTGATTGCATCATTTGCATCCATGAAATTTCAAAATAAGTGTGAATCTCCCGAGGATGAGATTCTATAGAAATCGCAAGTAGCGATTCTTAAGAAATCTCTAGGTGAGGAAATTATCCGAAATGCTACCAAAAGTATTGGGGTACTTCGGAATAATTTTCAATACAAAAGATTCTCATTTATTTCAAATAAAAAATAAATTTAAAATAAATAAAATTTAATATTTCAAATAATAAGCAAATAAAAAAATTGATTTCAAAATAAATGAATTTCTTTTTAAATGTTTAATTAAGACCATTTTATTAAGATCAAAAGATAAGACATGATTAAGTGGTACTGTTTTTTTAACGGGCGTTGTGGGGGTGCTAATCCTTCCCCACGCGTAACCGAACTCCCGAACCCAAACTTTGTTTTCGCAAACTAAAAATTATTTTTTTGATAAAACTTAATTAATTTTAAGATTTTATTAAAAAGATAAATAATGTTAGGTGACCAATCACACCTAGTCAAAAAAGATTGGTGGCGACTCCATATTGTGTTTATTCAAAATCGTTTAGCGATCGAGTCCCCGGACGAAAATCGTTACGACAGTATGTATTCAAATTTTTTTTTCTGTTTTACCTTTCCTTTCTTTATTTATTTTTCTATGTTATTTTCTACTTATGTTTTTTTTATTTTAGTTTCATTTAATTTATTTGTTCAATTAAGAATTAGTTTGTTTATTTTATAGAATTACGATACAAAATTAAAATCTAGGTTAGGAAATCAAATTTAAAAGGAAAGATTAAAATTATGTGATAATAAATTTAGATTTATATATTAATTGTAATTCAAACTTAAAGTTGTAAATTAAATAAATTATTAATAAAATTTTGAATTAATTGATATTCGAATTGATGATAAAAATCTAAGAGATTGCAAGTAGAGCTGGTTACGGGCTGGACCGGGCCGGTTCCGGGTCGGTTTTCACTGGTTCCGGCCCTAACCAAAAGAGAACCGGTCTGAACGGTAGTAAACTGGTCCGGTTCAGACTGGTTCTATCTGTTATAAGAGGCGAACCGGCTCGGTTCGTTGGACCGATTCGCCTCAAAACCGAACCGAACCGGTTTAAACCGGTTCGGTCCATTTTTTTTTTGCTTTTTAAAATTGTTATTTTTAAAAATTTATATTAATTTATTTTAATATATATTAATATATTTTAATAATTTAATCTAATAAATTTATTTTTATAATAAATAATGTTAATAGTTTAATTTAACAATAATTTATTATAAAGTTATATTATAATTTATTTAATTAATGTAACAATAATGTAAAAATAAACTATTATAAAATTATCTAATAAAATTATTGTTATAATAAATTAAAGTTATATTATGAATATAATATTATGATAAAATGATATTTGATTCAAAATACAAATAATGATATTATGAATATTATTATTATATTCATTTTGCATATCTTTATTTATATTCATTTATTATATTCATTTTGCATTTAAAATAATTTATTATATTTGAAATATCATTTACTTAATATTTATTCATTTATTTAATATGTTTTTAAAATATTAATTCATTTTGTATTTTAAATATTTATTTATTTTAAACATAGATAAGTATAACATTAATTAATTTGGTATGTAATAATAATAATAATAATAATAATAATAATAATAACAACAACAACAAAGGAGAAAAAGGAGAGAGTAGGAGACCAAAGATTTTTTACGTGGAAAACCCTTTCAAAAGTTAAAAGGGTAAAAACCACGGGACCGTAGTCTATAAAAATATTCACTATGACTAAACTTATTTACAATTTTACATACAATTTATAAAAAAAAGATTATTCTCTACTCTTCATAATTTATACAGATTGCCTTGGAAATTTCTTCCTCCTCTTCTGAATTATTATCAGCAAATTCATTGGCCATTCCAAGTTCGACATTGCGGGATTCTGCATCAAACCAATCTTTAAGGCATGTTAACATGCACAATGAATCCGGATTAAGAGTGGTTCTATGGTCTCCAATAATTCTTCCACACGTCGAGAATGCGGATTCCGAAGCAACAGAAGAAACTTGCACCGAAAAAACATCTCGGGCCATGGAAGCTAAAACTGAAAATTGTTTTTGGTTTTCTTTCCACCATTGAAGAAGATCAAAGTTATCATCTACAGAAAAATCTTGACTTAAGAAAAATCCTAGCTCATTGAAGCTAGAACTTCGTCAAGTTGTTGATCCCGATCCCGATCCGCTTGCTTTTCCCTTTAGCTTCATTCTCTTCTTTGCTGCTTCCTTAATTGTGTTTAAAATTCCTTTTCCTTTTTTGCTACTTTCTGTTTCTTCGTATGAATCTTCTTCTTCTCGATTAAAGTTGAATTGCTCCCTTTCTGTTTCATAAACATTAAACAATTCTCGAAAAAAGATTGTTAATTGAGGGCTTTTGATCCTCAATAGAATCAAGACCAAGAAATTCTTTATAACAATCAAAAAAAATTTCTATATTTACCTCACCTTGACTAAGATCTAGTAAAGTTGCAATACAATAAATAGGAGGAATTATTTCCCAATAATTTTTAAATTTTTCCTCCATATCATATACAAAAGAACTTAAAGTTTCATGATTCCTAAATTTTACAAATTTGTCAAACATTGTGTAGATAATAGGAACAAAATACGGTGTAGTTGGATACAATTGAGTTAAAAATCTTTCGGTTGCATCTTTAAAAGTAGATAATAAATCAACACAATATTCAATAAAAGTCCAATCTTCTTCAAAAAGTACTAAATGTGTGCTACTTGTATAATTGTTATAAAAAGGAGTAACAAGTTCTTTATAAGGTAAAATAGAAGAAAGCAAACGATGAAGTGAATTCCATTTTGTTTCCACGGGAAGTGGAAATGCTCTAACAGGTATATTATTTGTTATACAAATTTGCTTCCATTCACGTTTATTACTTGGTGTGCGAATCCATTTTGCTAAAATTTTAATTTTATCAATTGGACCTATGCCAGTACTAGTACCACTAGAACTAAAATCACTTTGAACACATAAATTTATAATATGACATGCACATCTTGCATGAAAAAATATGCCTTGCATAACAAGGTTTAAACTTTTAATTAAATGAGGAATAGCTGCAGTATTACTCGAAGCATTATCAAAAGTAATAGCAAAAACTTTATTTTTTTCTAGTCCATATAATTTACAAACTTTAGTAATATATTTATGAATAGTATATGAATTATGTGCTTCTTCTATTACATCTAAAGATAAAATTCGTTTTTGCATGGACCAATCTTCATCTATCTAATGACAAGTTATAACAAGATAACTTATACCACTAGTACTAGTCCATATATCACTAGTTAAACTAACCCTAGATGAAATATTACTAAGTTTATCAATTAAAGCTTGTCTATATTCTTTAAACATATCCATGCAATCTCTTTTTAATGTATGTCTAGAAATAGATTTATATGCGGGTTGTAAATAGTTACAAACAAATTCTAAATATCCTGATTTTTCACAAATTGTGAATGATTGTTCAGTCCTAATTACAAATCTAACTAAACCACGTCTAGCTTGAACATTATCAAAAATAAAATTTTTTCCACCATCACGTGTATTAATTTGAGATTGTTTACCTTCTAAAATTTCATCTTCTTCAGCATCAGGATTAATTTTATGTGCAGTAATTAAATGTCTTTTATACGTACCTGTACCGCCAGCACCTCCACTGGACTTATAAGAGTAAACGCCTTGGCACAATTTACAAATAGCACAATATTTATTCGTCTCACCTTCTTTTGCTACAATATCGAAATACTCCCATACCTTGCTCGTTTTTTTCGACTAAACTTCGACCTTGATGATGTAGCAGCAGTGGTGGCAGCTGATGATTGTGTTTGAGCATGTGAAGACCGAGAATTTTCTAAATAACTATAAGGTATTCGAAAAATTTAATTTGGACAAATTGAAATCCAAATTAAATAAGAAAATGGAAAAATTTAATTGGATACTAAGAAATTCAAAAATTTGAGAGAATTAGAAATGTGTATATATGTTATTATTAATTAATAATTATATTTATAAATATATAAATATAATTATTTAAAAAAAAACATAGAAAACGGGCGGGAATCGGGATACCCGATTCCCACCCATTTCCTCCTCTGTTTACAATAGAGGAGGGATTTCCAAGAGGAGCCGGCCAATGCCCACCGGCCAAAGGAGAAAGGGGAAGGGAGGAGCGACGTCACCGGCGGAGAAGAAGCAAGCGGTGACGGCTCGAGGCGGAAAGGAAAGAAAAATTGGGCGGAGACCGAAGCGAAAGGAAGGAAAACTGAAAGAAGAAGGAAAAAGGAAATGAGGCAACGCCGACCGACCCACCGGTCGCCGCCGCCTTGTGAAGCCTCGGTGAAGCCAGATCTGGAGGGAGGAACGCCCGACGGTGAAGAAAACGACGAGAAAAGAGAGGAAGAAAAGAGAGAAGGAGCCGCCACCGCCCGTCCCAGATTTGCTACCGCTGGCGCCGTCGATCGAGAAATGGAGGCTAGATCCGGCATCCTCACGATGTCAACTAGTTGTGGGAGGCTTGAACCGGCGGAGAGGGTGACCGTCGGTGGCTGAACCGGCCAGGCGAAGGTGAATCAGCCCGAACTGGTTCTGGCTAGAAAAAAAAACAGAACAGAAAAGAAAAAGGAAAGAAAAAGAAAAGAAAGAAGAAAAGAAAAGAAAAGGAGAAAGAAAAGAAGGAAGAAGAAGAAGAAGGAAAGGAAAAAGAAAGAGAAGAAAAAGAAAAAAAATATGGTAAGGAAAATATAGAAAATAAATTGATGGTATTTATTGAATAAATTATGGTTATATTGATGTAGTGCATTGATATTGAAATTGTAGTAAAGCGGAAATGTGACGAATGGTGGAGTTCGGCAAGGCTCGAAAATCAAAAAGTGCGCCAAGCTTGGCGAATAGGTAAGATACTTTTATAAAGCATTAGTAGCATTATATTGTATGTGGGATTTATGATCTTATATAATGCTCTGATGGAATGATTTTTAATGGAATTATGATTTTTTTTATATATGATGAATTGATTTAATTGATGTTAAAAATGCTAAGAGGACTCACAATTGATGGTGGGGGTCTTAGTAAGAGGTAAAATGTGAAGACCGAGAATTTTCTAAATAAATATAAAGTATCCGAAAAATTTAATTTGGATAAATGAAAATCCAAATTAAATAAGAAAATGGAGAAAATAATTTTGGATATTTAGAAATCCAAAACTTAATAAGAAATAAAAATATTTTTTGATATATTTATATAATGATATTATATAAATATACTTTTGATAAATATAAATATTATTTCTGTATTAAAAGTGTAAAAATATGTATATGTATTTTGATACAAAAAAATATGTATTTAAATACATATTATAATGGCATATTTATATATACTTATAATTATATGTATAATTATAATGTGTATATTTACTATTATTAATTAAGTATATTAATAAATAATATATAAAAAAAAAAAAGAACAGAAAGGAGGGTCGGGCACCCCCCTTCCCATTTCCTTTCTCCTCTGTTGCAAACAGAGGAGAAAGGCCAAATGAATGCCGGCCCCTGCCGGCCGGCCAAAAGAGAAAGGGGAAGGGAGGAGCGACGTCACCGGCGGAGAAGAAGCAAGCGGTGACGGCGCGAGGCGGAAAGGAAAGAAAAATTGGGCGGAGACCGAAGCGGGAGGAAGGAAAACCGAAAGGAGAAGGAAAAAGGGAAGAAGGCGACGCCGGCCGATCCACCGGTCGCCGCCGCCTTGCGAAGCCCCGACGAAGCAAGATCTGGAGGGAGGAACGCCCGACGATGAAGAAAACGGCGAGAAAAGCGAGGAAGAAAAGAGAGAAGGAGCCGCCGTCGCCCGTCCCAGATCTGCTACCGCCGGCGCTGCCGATCGAGAAATGGAGGCCAGGTCCGGCATCCTCACGATGTCGACTAGCTGTGGGAGGCTTGAACCGGCGGAGAGGGTGACCGCCGGTGGCTGAACCGGCCAGGCGAAGGTGAACCGGCCCGAACCGGCCTGAACCGGTTCAGGCCAGAAAAAAAAAACAGAACAGAAAAGAGAAAAAGGAAAGGAAAAAAAAAGAAAAAGAAGAAAAAGAAAAAGAAAAGGAAAAGGAAAAGGAAAAGGAAAAGGAAGAAGAAGAAGAAAGAAAAGGTAAGAAAAATTGAGGAAAAATAAACTATTGATGTTATTGAATAATTTATGGTTATATTGATGTAGTGCATTAATATTGAAATTGTAGCAAAACGGAAATGAGACGAATGGTGGAGTTCGACAAGGCTCGAAAATCAGAAAGTGCGCCAAGCTTGGCGAATGGGTAAGATACTCTTATAAAGCCTTAGTAGCATTATATTGTATGTGGGATTTATGATGTTATATGATGCATTGATGGAATGATTTTTAATGGAATTGTGATTTTTTTTATATGATGCATCGATTTAAATTGATTTGTTAAAAATGCTAAGAGGACCCACAATTGATGGTGGGGGTCTCAGTAAGAGGTAAAAATTGGTGAGAATCAACGGCTGTCAGTATAAATTGTGTTTCATTGCAGGAAGTTTAGAGGAAATTAAGCCGTTATGCTGCCGAAATTTCCACGAAAATGTTTAAGGAAAAATATTAAATTCTCATCTAAATGGAATCTTGAAAGAATTATCGAAGATAAGCTTGAAAGGATTTTATTGTATCATAGAAAAAAATTGATTTTTAAATGATTGAGAAGGTTAATGGATGAGTACGACAATATGAAGAATTTGGTTGTGAATCTTATAGAGTCGATAATTCGAGTTATGTAATATTTCAAGTTGACTATCGAGTAGAAATTGAGGTGCAATCTCGATAGTTGGAGTATTGATAGATGTAACGATGATTATATGATATTGCTTTGAAGAGAAGATCATAGTTGAAAAGTGATGATTATAGAATTGATAGATTCAAACAAATGGACTGTCTTAGTGGTATGATTGAGATAATGATCATAAGAAAGTAGATCGCGAAATCTTATGGACATTTTGATGTGTTATGACCTCGAAGTTAGAGG
This sequence comes from Heritiera fomes, assembly GCA_032173925.1. Lineage (NCBI taxonomy): Eukaryota > Viridiplantae > Streptophyta > Magnoliopsida > Malvales > Malvaceae > Heritiera > Heritiera fomes. The sequence continues at coordinate 6,677,761 of JAPDPM010000025.1, forward strand.
ATTGTAAGTGTGGATAATGACCTATCTGGCAATATGACAATATAATCTTAATATACCATAAGGCTGAAATTGAGAAAAAAAAATATAGCAATAAAATGAGATTTAGAGAATTTGGTACTTGATATATACTACATTATGGAATATCTTTGTCAATAGAATGGATTCGAATCAATGTTTGATTGTGGCATGTTAACTTTGTATGTGTAAAGCTAATGTTGGGAATTGATTTAATTAATGTGCAAAATAATGAAAGGGAGAATGAAAGCTTGAGGTAGCTTGTGATCTTTGATGGAAAAATATACTAGAATGATCCTAGTAGTCTATGGATGTTATTGAAATGTATTTGAATAAACGTGCAAACATATGTACAGTGGATTTTAATGATGCCATTGGGGACTTGAAAGACGTGTGTAATTGTAGAATGAATGACGGATGACTTTCGTGTCATGATCATGTTTGAATAAGAAATTTAGGCTACTAAAGACACACCTTAGTCTGATGTCATAATATGCACAACAATAGATTGAATGAGTATTGAGATATATTTGGATATATTTAGAAAATCATTCATGCATGACATATGATCTCATGTTGTTTTAAAAGAAAAAGTGATATTTTAAAAAGAGATGCATCGAAATCTTTTAAGTGAAAGTAAATATTTGAAATGATTAGACAGCCACAGACCTTGATGTTTAATATCATTTTGACATTATTCATGACATGTACAGATTGAACATGAGATTTGATTATGCATTGATTTGACAAAAGACTCGGTTTTAAATGTTTTTTTTATGAGGGCTGTCTAAATGAATTCAAAATGATATATCAAAAGATTTCGATTTTTGAGACGACAGGTACCCTATTGAATGCCAGAGTGGCATATGCCTTTGTGGCAAAGAGTATGTATTTATTGTGTGGTTCTGCCTGTGTGGCATGGAACCCCATTTATACATATATGATATGTACATGTAAATGATGCCTGATGAGATCATTCCAGGCTGTCCGACAATAGTCGTGGACACATTCCTCAGTTTCCAGCTGATCAGTGGGACTGGGACGATCTATGATCATAGATAGTGAACCCTTCGAGGGAAACTATCCCATTGATAGCTACAATGGGTTAGAGATGATATGATAATAGAATAGGGATTCATGCCTAGTCTCTTACTAAATGTTAAAGAATGTCTAGAGTACAATTTATTATATATTAAACTCTAGACATGATATGTTTTACAGTATACATGAAATGATTGAAATTGAATGATTGAAACATGGTTTATATTATGCATTATATGATTTGAGACTTTATATGTTTTAAACCATGTTTATTTGACATGACAGATGAAATGATGTACATGTGTTTTATACCACACATGATATGAATAGAGATTTCATATGTTTTAAAATGTGTTTTAAAACATATGTCAAATGATTCTAAATTACATGACTTTCGTACATGATTATGTACTACATGAAACATGATTTGAAATGAATGTTTTATACAGAACACAAATTTTATACGGTGCATATTGAATCATGTGATGATAGCACACAGTGGTAACGATATTTCATCTAGACATGATATGATACATGAACATAAGATTGATATGAAGAGAATTGTGAACTTACACTATTGTGATCATGATTTCTCTATATGGAAAATGATATGAGGTGATAGATTACAAGAGTACGATTATGAAACATAGGGTGAATTGATATGATGCTTCAATTGGACAGGATGTACTCCGAGATAGAGGGAAATATAGACTAGTAGTATATGACATTCAATTTGGATACGACAGATGCGATGCACTATAGTGTAAGATCGAGAAGATTGAAAAAGTGATTATGATGATTTATTTAAAAGTATAAGTGATAGACAGATGACAAGAAATGAGATAATGATATGTTATCGATGAGAAAGGATTAACTGTAATTGCATCCTTGCAAGTTTTAAGCATTTGCGGTTAAGACAGTATAATCCTACTCTTGCATTTATATTAGTATCTTACTGAGCCATGGTTTTGCTCACCCCACTAAATTTCATCTCTTTCAGATTATTGAAGTTAACATCTGCCATGTGAGCTGCTCAGTGGGCATCGGAGACGGTGTATGGACTTGGTACTATTTTCCGGAGGTATATGGAACTTATAAAATACTTGTTTACATGTATGACTTTAATTGATGCACAGTACATATTTTGTTTAACAAGTCGGGATGTAACTAAGAACCGTTTCCGTGTTGTTTAATATTTAAATGGAATGACTATAAGCCACCTAGATAGTATAGTAACTACACTGACACCGAATACAAACCTTAAAATGAAAAAGAGAAATTTAGTTCATAAATTTGTAAACTAAGAAAAGTATGAGTATAAAGGAAAGTCGCGGCTTTCGGGTCGTGACAGGTTTAATGGTATCAGAGCACGGTTTGTCTAGTACGTGTCAGTGTAGTTGAGACAGTGATAGTGTTACATCCCATGTACTGTGTAGTGTCTACATGTAAACTTGTTGATTTTCAATCAGTACCAAGATTAGTCAGCTATTGGTATGGGTGATACTAGTTGATGGCCTATTGAAAACAGGCTGAGCTTTGACATAAAGATGCCAATCGATGACCTATTGAAACGGACTGGAAACCGTTAATGAATGGTATCGATATGGTATAGAAGAATTGTGTATTATCTTAAAGGAATAGAATATGAATGATCGAGAATGATTGATTGTGGCAATTTATATGGAAGATAATGGAATGATTGTATAGAATATGATCGATATGTAAATTGAGAAGGATTGAAAGAGGTCAAGAAATAGCCAACGAAAAATGATCGAACCCAAACATATGGCTCGATTGAAAGTACAATCCCACCTTAATTATGAGGACTATTGGAAATTGAAAATATGATTTCGAGTTAAAAGGGAACACGAATATGAAGCAGTCCTCGAATTTAAGGCTGAAAGTGATTTAACTGTGGTTATCACATCGAGATGTAATAAGAATACTACATGAAAAGAGATATCGAGAGAAGATGATTGATAAATGTTGCATTTATGGCAAGAGATGATTAATAGTAAAGTCTGCAATGAGGTGCAGCCTTGATTTATCAATATGACAATGAGTGTTGTGGGATAATATGAAACCCAAAAGAAATATGACATTATGGAAGTGATTATAGACTAGTTGATCAAATTGAATCACTTTTCCATTTTCAGACTTCTAGATTTCTCTAATGCCTTAATCGAAGTATAAATTTGAAATGGAGAGAAGGTATGTGAAGTTCCAGTGAGCATTACATATGATGGGATCTTGAATTGCCATATGCTTATGGGAAATAGCAAAAGGCTTTGGGATTTCCAAATTTATTGATAGCACTGCTCCGTATTGATATGAATATTCGAGCTCAATATGTGAACGCTTACAGATATATTGAGAGCAGGTGCCCTGAATTTAAAAGCTACTGGGACAATCACATACTACTGATTAAATTGCTAAACGATAGTTACTAAACTTCATCGACTTGGCGCCAAATGAGAAAAACAAATGATAAATGGTGTGAAACAGCTATTATGTGAAAAGAGAAGAAAGTGATAACTCTCAAGGTGATAAGAAATTTTAGAGAGTATGAATATATGGTAAAAAAAAAAAATGATATGTATTGGTATAAAAAGGCGATTCGGATGAAAAAAGTATGCTAGTAATATTATTTAAAAGATGATTGAGAGGACAGGAACCATAAGTATACGGAACCGTACCATCTCTAAATATAAGTTAAAATTCGGAGGACCGAATTTCTTAAGATGGGGAGAATGTGAAGACCGAGAATTTTCTAAATAAATATAAAGTATCCGAAAAATTTAATTTGGATAAATGAAAATCCAAATTAAATAAGAAAATGGAGAAAATAATTTTGGATATTTAGAAATCCAAAACTTAATAAGAAATAAAAATATTTTTTGATATATTTATATAATGATATTATATAAATATACTTTTGATAAATATAAATATTATTTCTGTATTAAAAGTGTAAAAATATGTATATGTATTTTGATACAAAAAAATATGTATTTAAATACATATTATAATGGCATATTTATATATACTTATAATTATATGTATAATTATAATGTGTATATTTACTATTATTAATTAAGTATATTAATAAATAATATATATAAAAAAAAAAGAACAGAAAGGAGGGTCGGGCACCCCCCTTCCCATTTCCTTTCTCCTCTGTTGCAAACAGAGGAGAAAGGCCAAATGAATGCCGGCCCCTGCCGGCCGGCCAAAAGAGAAAGGGGAAGGGAGGAGCGACGTCACCGGCGGAGAAGAAGCAAGCGGTGACGGCGCGAGGCGGAAAGGAAAGAAAAATTGGGCGGAGACCGAAGCGGGAGGAAGGAAAACCGAAAGGAGAAGGAAAAAGGGAAGAAGGCGACGCCGGCCGATCCACCGGTCGCCGCCGCCTTGCGAAGCCCCGACGAAGCAAGATCTGGAGGGAGGAACGCCCGACGATGAAGAAAACGGCGAGAAAAGCGAGGAAGAAAAGAGAGAAGGAGGCGCCGTCGCCCGTCCCAGATCTGCTACCGCCGGCGCTGCCGATCGAGAAATGGAGGCCAGGTCTGGCATCCTCACGATGTCGACTAGCTGTGGGAGGCTTGAACCGGCGGAGAGGGTGACCGCCGGTGGCTGAACCGGCCAGGCGAAGGTGAACCGGCCCGAACCGGCCTGAACCGGTTCAGGCCAGAAAAAAAAAACAGAACAGAAAAGAGAAAAAGGAAAGGAAAAAAAAAGAAAAAGAAGAAAAAGAAAAAGAAAAGGAAAAGGAAAAGGAAAAGGAAAAGGAAAAGGAAGAAGAAGAAGAAAGAAAAGGTAAGAAAAATTGAGGAAAAATAAACTATTGATGTTATTGAATAATTTATGGTTATATTGATGTAGTGCATTAATATTGAAATTGTAGCAAAACGGAAATGAGACGAATGGTGGAGTTCGACAAGGCTCGAAAATCAGAAAGTGCGCCAAGCTTGGCGAATGGGTAAGATACTCTTATAAAGCCTTAGTAGCATTATATTGTATGTGGGATTTATGATGTTATATGATGCATTGATGGAATGATTTTTAATGGAATTGTGATTTTTTTTATATGATGCATCGATTTAAATTGATTTGTTAAAAATGCTAAGAGGACCCACAATTGATGGTGGGGGTCTCAGTAAGAGGTAAAAATTGGTGAGAATCAACGGCTGTCAGTATAAATTGTGTTTCCTTGCAGGAAGTTTAGAGGAAATTAAGCCGTTATGCTGCCGAAATTTCCACGAAAATGTTTAAGGAAAAATATTAAATTCTCATCTAAATGGAATCTTGAAAGAATTATCGAAGATAAGCTTGAAAGGATTTTATTGTATCATAGAAAAAAATTGATTTTTAAATGATTGAGAAGGTTAATGGATGAGTACGACAATATGAAGAATTTGGTTGTGAATCTTATAGAGTCGATAATTCGAGTTATGTAATATTTCAAGTTGACCTTCGAGTAGAAATTGAGGTGCAATCTCGATAGTTGGAGTATTGATAGATGTAACGATGATTATATGATATTGCTTTGAAGAGAAGATCATAGTTGAAAAGTGATGATTATAGAATTGATAGATTCAAACAAATGGACTGTCTTAGTGGTATGATTGAGATAATGATCATAAGAAAGTAGATCGCGAAATCTTATGGACATTTTGATGTGTTATGACCTCGAAGTTAGAGGATTGTAAGTGTGGATAATGACCTATCTGGCAATATGACAATATAATCTTAATATACCATAAGGCTGAAATTGAGAAAAAAAAAATAGCAATAAAATGAGATTTAGAGAATTTGGTACTTGATATATACTACATTATGGAATATCTTTGTCAATAGAATGGATTCGAATCAATGTTTGATTGTGGCATGTTAACTTTGTATGTGTAAAGCTAATGTTGGGAATTGATTTAATTAATGTGCAAAATAATGAAAGGGAGAATGAAAGCTTGAGGTAGCTTGTGATCTTTGATGGAAAAATATACTAGAATGATCCTAGTAGTCTATGGATGTTATTGAAATGTATTTGAATAAACGTGCAAACATATGTACAGTGGATTTTAATGATGCCATTGGGGACTTGAAAGACGTGTGTAATTGTAGAATGAATGACGGATGACTTTCGTGTCATGATCATGTTTGAATAAGAAATTTAGGCTACTAAAGACACACCTTAGTCTGATGTCATAATATGCACAACAATAGATTGAATGAGTATTGAGATATATTTGGATATATTTAGAAAATCATTCATGCATGACATATGATCTCATGTTGTTTTAAAAGAAAAAGTGATATTTTAAAAAGAGATGCATCGAAATCTTTTAAGTGAAAGTAAATATTTGAAATGATTAGACAGCCACAGACCTTGATGTTTAATATCATTTTGACATTATTCATGATATGTACAGATTGAACATAAGATTTGATTATGCATTGATTTGACAAAAGACTCGGTTTTAAATGTTTTTTTTTATGAGGGCTGTCTAAATGAATTCAAAATGATATATCAAAAGATTTCGATTTTTGAGACGACAGGTACCCTATTGAATGCCAGAGTGGCATATGCCTTTGTGGCACAGAGTATGTATTTATTGTGTGGTTCTGCCTGTGTGGCATGGAACCCCATTTATACATATATGATATGTACATGTAAATGATGCCTGATGAGATCATTCCAGGCTGTCCGACAATAGTCGTGGACACATTCCTCAGTTTCCAGCTGATCAGTGGGACTGGGACGATCTATGATCATAGATAGTGAACCCTTCGAGGGAAACTATCCCATTGATAGCTACAATGGGTTAGAGATGATATGATAATAGAATAGGGATTCATGCCTAGTCTCTTACTAAATGTTAAAGAATGTCTAGAGTACAATTTATTATATATTAAACTCTAGACATGATATGTTTTACAGTATACATGAAATGATTGAAATTGAATGATTGAAACATGGTTTATATTATGCATTATATGATTTGAGACTTTATATGTTTTAAACCATGTTTATTTGACATGACAGATGAAATGATGTACATGTGTTTTATACCACACATGATATGAATAGAGATTTCATATGTTTTAAAATGTGTTTTAAAACATATGTCAAATGATTCTAAATTACATGACTTTCGTACATGATTATGTACTACATGAAACATGATTTGAAATGAATGTTTTATACAGAACACAAATTTTATACGGTGCATATTGAATCATGTGATGATAGCACACAGTGGTAACGATATTTCATCTAGACATGATATGATACATGAACATAAGATTGATATGAAGAGAATTGTGAACTTACACTATTGTGATCATGATTTCTCTATATGGAAAATGATATGAGGTGATAGATTACAAGAGTACGATTATGAAACATAAGGTGAATTGATATGATGCTTCAATTGGACAGGATGTACTCCGAGATAGAGGGAAATATAGACTAGTAGTATATGACATTCAATTTGGATACGACAGATGCGATGCACTATAGTGTAAGATCGAGAAGATTGAAAAAGTGATTATGATGATTTATTTAAAAGTATAAGTGATAGACAGATGACAAGAAATGAGATAATGATATGTTATCGATGAGAAAGGATTAACTGTAATTGCATCCTTGCAAGTTTTAAGCATTTGCGGTTAAGACAGTATAATCCTACTCTTGCATTTATATTAGTATCTTACTGAGCCGTGGTTTTGCTCACCCCACTAAATTTCATCTCTTTCAGATTATTGAAGTTAACATCTGCCATGTGAGCTACTCAGTGGGCATCGGAGACGGTGTATGGACTTGGTACTAGTTTCCGGAGGTATATGGAACTTATAAAATACTTGTTTACATGTATGACTTTAATTGATGCACAGTACATATTTTGTTTAACAAGTCGGGATGTAACTAAGAACCGTTTCCATGTTGTTTAATATTTAAATGGAATGACTATAAGCCACCTAGATAGTATAGTAACTACACTGACACCGAATACAAACCTCAAAATGAAAAAGAAAAATTTAGTCCATAAATTTGTAAACTAAGAAAAGTATGAGTATAAAGGAAAGTCGCGGCTTTCGGGTTGTGACATAAAAATTGGTGAGAATCAATGGCTGCAATTATAAATTGTGTTTCCCTTGCAGGAGGTTAGGGAAAATTAAGTCGTTATGCTGCTGAAATTTTTAGGAAAAAGATTTAGTTTCTCCCATAAATGGAATCTGAGAAATAATTATTGAAAATAAACATGTGAAGGACTTTATTGTATTACCGGAAAAGGTTGATATTAGAGTCGATAAATCAAATTATCTTAATATCTCAAAGTGGTTATCAGGCTGAGATTGAGATGAAATAGATATTTGGAGGATCAACTGATAAGAGTAACGATGGTTATATAATATAAAATTAAAAGAGAAAGATCGAAGTTATAATTTAGATGGTCGATTGATTGAATTTCGGAATTATCGATCGAGAGATGATTTCAAAAATTAATTGATTTAGATAAATGGATGTCACAAACGTGATTATACGAAATTGATTATAACCTTGGGAATAGGTTTTGAAAAATATCCTCTCGTATTTGAGTGACTTGGAGAAATTGGAGAACACGATGAACGGTCCATCTTAGTGATATGATTAAGACGATGATAATAAGAAAAGTAGATCGTGATGCCGTATGGGCATTGATAGAACACACGTCTACACAAAAATATATTTGTACACATCGATATTAAATAGACGTGAACTAAGACTACTACAATAACGTAGATGGTCGCAAGGTGACTTAAATGGTTGAAAACTCTGTTGATAGTGGAAATTAGAAAATCCTCCTAAGTGAATGAAATTGAACCTCAAGATGGAAATTATGAAGGTGCACCAATAGATCAAATTATAGATGGATTGATAGACGACTATTGATCTTGTGATTTTATATCCTCGATGTTGACTCTGAAATAGGTCTTGAGTGATGATATCGATAATTACATAATTCCAGTATCTTAATGGTTATATAGAAATATGATATTTAAATATCCAGAGATACTAAAAAGGACTCATACTGACAGTGGTGGTCCAGTATTGAATGATAAATGTACCAGTGATTTTTATAGTCGATAATTACTACGAAATGATACTGAATATCGAGGAACTACAATGAATATCGAAATTACCTATTAGGTATGATTTGATTGAAATCAAAAGTATGGAATTAAGGAATTGGATTATAGTTAACACAATAACTAAATGATATGTTTTACAAAAATGATAGTTCATTGTTTGAAAACTCATGATTGAATCTGCATCGCATTTAAGCATGCCTTCTTACAATTTGAAACATTTTAATAATGTTTATATGAATACTGTAAAGTATTGATTTGAATTGAAATGAAAGTATATGGTAGATATATATATTTTGATATATGAAGTCTTATACAGAATTTTACCATATGCTTTATATGATATTGAAAAGAAAAGATAAAGATTTAAATGTTTTATGAGACTGTAGGCACCCTAAAAGAATTAAATTCAATAAAACATAGTGGAAACCGCCTAATTGGAGCTTTGCTCATTAGGCAGATATGCTTGTCCGACAATAGTCGTGGACAGGTCTCAGTCACGCCTGATCAGTGGGGCTGAGAGAGATGAGGTCTAAGGCCATAGATAGCGCCCTAGTTGGTTTCTAGGGGACGATGACATGATTTTCACTGCTAGCTACAGTGAATTAAGTCTTTATTGATAGAGAGATGATATGGATCTAGCCTAGTCTCCAACCGATATGATATGAAGTCTAGAGTATGATTTTATTGATATGAACTCTAGACTTGACATGATTTATACTGTACATGAAACAGATTTGAAATGAAATATGTTTTGAAACAGTGCATGTTTTAAACATGTCTTAAAAGTCCATGAGATATGATTTCGACACTTATATGATTATATGTGATTTTGTGTCGAACATGGCATGATATGCGGTCTAGAGTATAACTTGATTCGATATGAACTCTAGACCTGATATGATATACAGTATATGTTTTAAAAGTACATGATAAATGATTTCGACACTTATATGATTTATATACGATTTTGTGTCGAATTTAAAATGATATGCGGTCTAGAGTATAAATTGATTTGATATGAACTCTAGACCTGATATGACTTATAATATGTGAAAATGTTTTAAAACCGCACATTTTTTAGACATGCTTTGAAAAGAATACATGAATGGAAATTGAACATGTTTCTACCATGCCTTAAAGGCAAATTTGAAATGAATTGAAAATTTATATGTTGAGCATGTCCTAAAGTATATATGATATGATTTGAAATGATAGCGGTTTATACAGAAAAATTACATGAATTGCATATTAAACCCTGATATGATAATATGCTTAGTATATGAGAATTCCACGAGGAATGTCATGACTCGACGTTAATGATGTTTCATCTATACGAGGACATGATATGATATGATATATGAACATAAGATTGATATGAAGAGAATTCTGATCTTACTCTATCATGAGCATAAATTCCCATACGATAAGTGATATGAATTGATATAAGACGGGAATATGATTGTTAAATGTAAAGTGACTCGATAGGATATCTCAATTAAACATGAAGAATATATGAGGAACATCATGACTCGGTGGTAACGATATTTCATCTATATGATGTCATGATATGATATGAAATACGAATATAGAAATACACGAAGAGAATTATGACTTCGTACCACCGTGATCATAATCCACAATATGAGAATTGATAAGAGATGATAGAATACAGAAGTATGATTATGAAATAAAAAGGGAAAATGAGAAGTGATAGTGAGATGTATCGATGAGAAAGGATTAACTGTAACTGCATCCTTGCAAGTTTTAAGCATTACAGTTTAAGACAGTATAATCCTACTCTTTTATTTATATTAGTATCTTACTGAGCCGTGGTTTTGCTCAGCCCACTAAATTTCATCTCTTTCAGATTATTAAAGTTAACATCTGCCATGTGAGCTGCTCAGTGGGCATCAGAGACGGTGTATGGACTTGGTACTAGTCTTCTGAGGTATATGTTCCTTATAAAATACTTGTTTACATGTAAGACTTAAATTGATGCACAGTACATATTCTGTTTAACAAGTCGGGATGTAACTAAGAACCGTTTCCGTGTTTGTTAAATATTTAAATGAAATGACTATAGGTTACCTAAATAGTATAGTGACTACACTGACACCGAATACAAACCTTAAAATGAAAAAGAAAAAATTTAGTCCATAAATTTGTAGACTAAGAAAAGTATAAGAATCAAGTGAAAGTCGCGGTCTTCGGGTCGTGATAGAGCATGACCTCCACGTCCACGACCAACCGATGGCGCCGCCAAAGGAAGCTCCTCCTCCGGATGAATATCGGGTTCGATTTCATTAAATGATTCATCACCCAAATTAGGAATTTCAGTGGAACTAAAAGGTCGAGAAACAGAGCATGAACGACGAAAGAAATTTGACATTTTTATATTTTTTTTGAAAATAAATATATGTTAAAAATTAAAAAAAATAGATGTATGATATATATATATATATATATATATAATATTGGAATTTGAAAATTGAAATTTGAAAATTAAAAGTAAAATTTGCAAAATTATAAAATAAAAAGAAAAATGAAATTTATAAAGAAAATGATGATATTATAAATTTGGAATAAGGAATATATATAATATATTAGAATTTGAAAATTAAAAGTAAAATTTGTAAAATTATAAAATAAAAAGAAAAATGAAATTTATAAAGAAAATGATGATATTATAAATTTGGAATAAGGGAATTTAAGTGAATTTGAGAGAGTTTGAGTGAATATTGAGAGAGTATGTGAGTGAAGAGAATGAGTAGATAAATATAGATAGTAGATTTGAGAGAAAATATAGAAGAAATTTAAATGAAAATAGAAGATTATAGAGGTATTTATAAGAAAAAAATTATAATAAAAAAATAAAAAAAATTTTAAAAAAAGGATTGATGGGCAACGACCAAACACAGAGCAGTGGCAGCCAAGCCTTTTTTTTTAATTTAATTAAAATTAAAAAATTAAAAAAAAATAAAGATTGATGAATTTGGCCGTTGCCCATCAAAACGATAGAGGCAAGTCATAGACTTGCCTCTGCTGCAGAGTGCAGTTCACTGCAGTGCAACTGCAGTCAAAAATTTATTTTATTTTTTTTAATTTTTTTTAACCGGACCGGTTCGAACCGGTTCGGTTATGAGCCGGGCCCTTATTGGGCCCGATTTTAAAAATTTAAAACCGGCCCAGCCCAGTACCGGTTCGGATTTTGGGTCGGGTTGACCCGATCCGGTTGCGAACCAGGTCGGGCCAACCCGGCCCAATAAGCACCTCTAATTGCAAGTGGGCAAGGATCTTAGAAATTTCTACATCGTGAAATTTTTTATCTTGGGGTCAGAATGTTCAAGGATGTAGAAAATATTTATCAAAAATTTTTATTTATTCAAAATAATATAAAATAAATAAAAATAGGATAGAAACCAAATCCATAAATATGTAAATATTGATATTAAATGTAAATAATAAATAATGATAAAGAAAATTTGAAATACATAAAAATCTAACCGATGATAGAATTCCTAATTTTGTGAGGGGATGGAGTTTAGGAAATTTTTAGATGAAAAAGGATTTTTCTAAAATTGACAAAAGCGTTGGACAATTTAGAAAAAAAAAAAACAAGTTTGAGATCAATGATTTTTGTTTATTTTCAAATTCATAAAATAAAATAAACTTTAATGAGTGAATTAAAATAAAACATTAAATATATTCTGATGATGGAACCTCTTCATGAGAACGAGTAGATTTCGTGAATACTCTTTAGATAAGAAATTTCATTTAGGGATTCGATCAAAGCATTGAATAATACCTATATGAATTTTCAATATTTAAATGTAAATAGAATATTAAACAAGTTTGATAGAGATGAGGAACAAGAGAATATTTAGATTAAGGCTACTAAGAATAATTTATGATTAGGTGGTACTATATTAGGATCGGTGTTGTGAGGGTATTAATACCGTTCCTACACATAACCGTAATTCCAAACCCTAAATCTGACACGTAGAATAGTCTTTATCTTTAGTTTGAATAGGTGACTAATCGTACATTGGTTAAAATGATTGATGGCGACTCTTTAGGTTTTTTGTCCGATTATTAAGATTCCAAAACTTAATACGATATGACATTGTAGACTGTTCGGAACTATAAATGTATTTGGATTGGATCTTGTTTCAGTCTTAATAATTTGTGATTGAAATTTGCTTGTTAATTAATTCGATTTAATCGTGCGTTTGAATTAACTTGTCAAAAACAAACTTTGAGTAAACTTGTGTTTGAGATTAATTTAAAGTTCGAGTTCGTTCAATTATCGTGAAAATCGAATTTTGTCTATAGAGATTGATTCCAAATTTGTCCTAAATAATTGGATCTTTTTCTTGATGTGTTAAAATTAATTAGCCTGAAACCCAAAATCCAATGACTTAAATTAATTGAAGTTGGGTTGTTAAAATTAAAGATTTGAACCCATATATTTTATTTTATTTTATTAATTTGTTTTAAAATTAAAATAAAAAATTTAGTATTTTAAATATTTAATTTTTTTAGACTATTTGTAAAAAAAAAAAGGAGGAGGTTGGTGCCGATGCCGGTGCCGACACCAACCTAGAAGTTTGCAGAAACGCAGAAAGGGGGCTTGAAAAGTTTGCCAATCGCCTTGTCAATTCCATCAACTCCATTGATAAACACCATTTACAACTAAAAGCCATCTGCAAATTGATCACAATGCCTGGATCTCAGGGATTTGATCCGTTTTTCTTGACTAAAATTGTCTATTAAAACTGTTTGAAGAAACACAGAAAGGGGAGCCAAAAAAGAGAAACCCAAAAAAAAAAGAGGGGAAGAGACAGAGAGGGGGAGATTGATTCAGAGAAAAATCAATCCACACTCAACAAAAAAAACAGAGAGGATTTATCAACAACCCAAAACACAATCTCAGATAATCAAAATGGCAGAACACTTTCAAAAGAAGTATAGAAAATAAAAATATAAAAATAAAAAAAAGGAAAGAAAGAACAGAGGGAGAACCGGCGAGACAACCGTGTCCGGAGGAGGTCAAGTGGAGGCCGCAACCAGTAGAGAAGCAGGTGACGACGCCACTGGTGACTGACCGAACTGCAGCAGTGTGGAGAGAGAAAAGCTCGATCTGAAGCTAAAAAGAAAGGTGAAGAACGGAACAAAAGAGAAGCCAAGAACCCGATACTGTGAGGCTCTTCGTTCTATTACTTTTATGTTTTGTTTTATTTGCTTTTCAGTTTTTATTTATTTATTTTAGTTGATGATGACGTGCTGACTAATCTTTTTGCAATTCCCTATGCTGAGTAAGTGTTTTATTCCATGATTTGTTTAGGCCTGGTTTGTATGAGACAATTATTCTAGATGGGCCTTTCTCATGAGTCATTATATGATGGATTTAGGGCTAAGTTTAGCTTATTATGTTTGTCTTTATTCATGTGTATTCTTTAATTGCTGGAACTTATTGAATGTTAAAAGCAAATAAAATGAAATTAGATAATAATAACGATAATACTAATAACAACAAGGATCTTTGAAAACAGAAAATTTTACAATAATAATAATAAATTCTAAAAATGAATTTTTTTAAAGCTCTTAAATGGAGAGTTATCTTCAAATCTTACCAAAGTATGGTAAGATGTTAAAATATTTAAAAAAAATAAACAATAATTTTATATAAAGGAAAATAACTATACGAGATTTGAAAATAAATTTGGTTATAAAAAAATGTTCAAAAATGATAAATAATAAATTTTAAAGAGTTCCTAAGTGAGGAGTTTTTAATTTAAAGCTTTCCAAAAGTGTTGGATGGTTTGTTTCAAAAAAAAATTTATAAAAAGGTAACTTAAAATGAAACAAAATTTGCAAACAAAAGAATAAGGAAAAAAAAGATAATTTTTATGAACTCTAATAAAATTTATTTGAATTATATTAAAAGAAATATGATAATTTTCTAAATAAAAATAAAAATAAAAAAGAGTTTCCTAAGTGAGGGACTTTCTATAAATACTTACCAAAAGTGTTGGTAAGGTTTTTTCTTTTTAAGAAAATAAAAAAAATGTAAAAGTAATTTTAAAACATTTTCAAAACAATAGTATAGAATTTTCCATTAAATGTAACTGAACTAAATTTTTTTTTAAAACAAGCAAGAAATGATTTTAAAAAAAAATTCTAAGTGAGAAATCATGTTTAAATCTTTCCAAAGTGTGGAAAAATTTTTAAATACTTTAATAAAAACTTAATAAATAAATGAATACAAATATAAATATTGATTTTCCTAAAAGTCCCTAAGTGAGGGATTGTTTCTATAACTTTCCCAAAGGTGTTGGGAAATGCAAATACAATTTAGAAGATGATAAATACAGAATTTTCCTTAAGTAGTAAAATTAACTATAAAATCTTATTTTTAATAATTAACTTGAAAAGAATTTTCATATAATGATTTTCTAAAAAAGGTTCCTAAGTGAGGAACTTTTATCTCACCAAAAGTGTTGAAGAGATTTTAAAATATGAAAATAAAATTAACTAGAAAATCTCAAGTAATAAAATTAACTATAAAATCTTATTTTCAATAATTAACTTGAAAAGAATTTTCATATAATAATTTTCTAAAAAAAAGGGTTCCTAAGTGATGAACTTTACCTCTCCAAAAATGTTGGAGAGATTTTAAAATATTACAATAAAAATATAAAAATAAAATACTTTAAAAAAGGGGGTAAAATATTTTAAGTTAGAGTTCAAGATAAAGTAAAAGTCTTTTATCTAAAAATATTAAAATTAAATCCGACTACGGAGCCTCTTCATGAAGATGAGTGTGTCTCGTGAATACTCTTGAGGTAACAAAATTTCCTTGGGAATACGATCAAAGTGTTAGAGAATATCCTAAGAAAAATAGCAGTATTTAAGTAATCAAATATAAATAATAAAAAGAAAATTTCAATTAAGAATAAAAGATCATTTAAATTAAGATTGCTTAAGATAAAACATGATTAATTGGTACTATCCATCGGACGGGCGTTGTGTGGGTGCTAATACCTTCCTCACATGTAACCATACTCCCGAACTCAAATTTTGAAACAGTAGATCAATGTATTTATCCTTAGTTTTGAATAGGTGGCCAATCACACTTAGGTTAAAATTGATTGGTGGCGACTCCATAATTTTAACGTTAAGCGATTAGGTCCTCGGACAAAAATCGTTACCATAGGCATTAATATATAATTTAAAGGAATTAAGTCCTATTATTATTTTAATTTGCTACTATGAATCCAACCAAAATGCGACATTAACACGATCAATGCCACGTTAGCACTATCAATGTCATATCAACAATTTTAACAAAAAATGTTACTGATGTTTTCGATTTGATTTAGAATTTTCAAATCATAATATTACATGAACTTAATTTGTCATGTCTCGAATATCGAATACTCACATTTATTTCTTATAATTTCACATAATTAGTTGGGCTATCTACGGTGTCATATAATTATACTTAACCATGTTAACAAATTTTATTTCACTAGATATACCAAGAACGACACTATACATATTCACATATACAAAATACATATGTGAACTCTTTTACTGTTCTACATTTAATTTACATCCCAAGGTCAATTACATATGCATAGTACTGTACATATAGAAAGTCTGAAAATACAAAACGAAATAGTATACCTTTATAGACGATGATAGTCGTCCGAGGGATACCATATCAAAACCTCTTGGGCAAATAAATTAATTACTACAAATAATCTGGAAGGGGAGAAGAGAGGAGTGAGCTGATGCCCAGTAAAAAACATATATAAGAGCTGATACTATGCATAACTATATGCACGTATCATAAAAACATGCATTTTATTCGGAATACAAAAGTTGGAGTATCTAAAGGTACGTGAATCAGAAAGGAAAATACAATTGGTTAGATAGCCAGGCCGAGTACAATAAGATATTTTAAAGCACCTCACTTGTCCCGGTATCTAATCCCAACTATAAGAAGTTCATACAATTCTATAGTCAAATCGGATAATAATTTACAAGTTATATGTTAAATCATTTAGACATTCATCAGAAAGGTCATTTTAGAACAATTGAGAAGTTCAAAATCAAAACTTAACATACATGTTTAGAAAATGATACAGGAATCAGAGCAGAATTTATTATACATTTCGATAAAACAGAAAAGCAATAATATTCTGGGAGTGCTTGGATTAGCCACGGATTTATCACCCCAGTAATGAAATATCGTGGGGACTAAACATCACCCAATAGACTCATTCAATATAATATAGACTCATGGCCATGGTCAAAAGTCCACAAAATGCACTAATCAAATGACAACTATGGGTGCTGGTGACGTGATTAATATCAAACAGCATCAAAATGGAATAGAATGAATGTGCATGTACGCGCAAGTAGCTATGGAGACAAGAGTCTCAAAACAATTCATAAATCAATTCATATTCATTTTAAGAAGTCAAATCATAGATCAAATCTTCAGTCAATCCGTAAAGGAATTCAAAAGAAGCTTTAATACCATTGAATCATAAAAATTCACTGAATATTTTCAGTTCAAAACTCGAAATCCAAAATATTTTATTTATGCATAGTAGAGATATTAAAACATGTACATATCATGAAATGAGCGAAAATGAATCAAATTGCCTTCTTAAACTGAATTACAAAACCCAAGTGCACTTAAGGCAACCTAAGCATAACATATTTAAATTCAATTCTAGTTTCATTCCTAATCTTAAAAATCATCTTAAAACATATTTCTAAAAATTTTAGGAAATTTCGACAACATAACAGTACCATCTACTTTAGCCTCCTTACATGAAAACACGATTAATAACCATATTCTAGTTTCACCATTTCCATCCCAAAACCTCAAATCAAATTCATTTCATCATTAAATCCATCATTTCAAATGCAACACAGTATCTCTACGCTTTTATATACATTCCTTACCTTTCGAATTACAAAATATTGCTACGTAGCACTAGTGTTTATTTTGCCTTCCAAGCTGCAAAACACAACACAAATGTAGTCAAATCATCACACTTCAGTTACATAAGGTTATTTAACACCACTAGACCTACTACATTGTATACTGTAGCTACAAAATTGGTTTACTTCATACTAATGCTAACACTGCAACTACAATCAAATCACTTCCGTATTCAATTCTAACTGTGCCTACAGTCTCGTATTAATTTGTACAGTATTCTAGGACCCAAAACAGATTGAATTGAACACTCTTTCAGTGTCCCCTTCACCTTAGTTGAATATATTTTCTCTCCTACATGTCTCATTTCAACAATTCAGGCTTAAACTCATGTTGTATGATTATTCTATATTGTTTCTACATCATTTTTACATGAGACAACATGACATTGAAGCATTCCCAAGCTTGGCCAAAACCCTAGGAGTGTGGATTTCATTGTTTTAATTTAATTCAAGCTTAGATACATACCTAAATACCATAAACACATAGCTAAAAATCATAAAACCATCAAAAACCAAAATTTTCTCACCTCTTTAGTGTTGGCCAAAATAGAAGGGACACCTTGCACCTATATTATGGCCACTTTGCAACTTGATTTTGCTGTCAAAATGTAGAGCTCTAAATTTGTACAAGTTTGGTGAAGAAAATTTTCAATTTCAATGTTTTTTTTCTAAGGTTTCCAAACACTTTCTCTCTCTTCAAGCTCTTAACAATGGAGGAAATGGGATGGAGGATGATGGCTGCCAAAATTTGGAGAATAAAAGGCTGTTATTTTCTAAAATATTCATAGTTTAATGCACAAATTACCAAAATGCCCTTAAAACATTAAAATTTGACCATTTTACCCTTATCGATTTGACTCTGTTGAAAATAATTAGTATAATCTTTAAAATATTTTATTTAGTCATAAAATACAACTACACAACATTGTCTTATTGTTGGATGTGCTTTTATTGAGATTTGACTTGTCAAACGGTCGAAATTATGAAAATACCCCTAACCGTAAAATTGCATAGTTTTTTGTTTTTACGTGTGATTAGATCTATCAGTCCACATGGCCTAGGACTTCTTCACATGAGGATTATCTTACATTTGTCAATTGGTCAAAAATCAACTTAGATTGACCATTATTTACGGTTGTTTTTCAAACCATGGACTTAATCGTCATTTTGAAATTGTTTGCAAGCTTTTCAAAACATACTTGAATAAATGAGTTTGAGTTCTAGATTCTTACCATCACTGTATTGGGCTCCAAAAAACAAGTCTACCTAGTTCCACCTCCATCAGGCCACCAGAAGACTAGTGGGGCCCACCATCCGATTCCCTTTCTATACCTATAAGGTAAGTGGCATTTGAATAGTGGTGAGATTTTTATTATTATTAACTTCGTGAATAGTGATTAACTGTAATAAGAAATACGAATCTTACATAATTTTTATGAAATTATTTTAAAAGATTTAAATTTCAAATTTTGTAACGATACAGGGATCAATTGTATAATTTGACCTTTTAAATACAACCATGATTTCTGCTTTAACTATCAAAGTATCATTCACAATGTAGTTTGTTGATTCGTCCTTTAGCTCCCATAATAGCATGAAGCATGGATAACTACGTGAGGAAGTTGCTGCTGTAAACAAATATGCGAATACGAAAGGGGAGAATTCAAAGAGATTAAGAACAAAACAGGAACACTTTAAAAGATTCTTATTGACCTAAATACCATGTAATTGTCGCTATCCATTTAACAAAGGTTAAAGCTCCAAATTTAGTTTCTCATTTTATGTAAATATATGTCATTTTTATTCAAAGTGTGTTACGTTCTTTATTAAATGATCAGTTAAATATTGAGTTTTTTTTTTGTAATTTTCTATTTAAATTGAACTCTTTCAATGCATAACATAATATAAGAATCAAAGTTTTATTTTGTGATTTTTGTCTGTACCCTTTCCGAATTTGTCACTTGGTAAGCTTTTACAGGATAAAAGATCTTTTATGGCACTTTTTAATGGCGTTTTATCAGAAAATGCCACGAACATCCTTGTTTTTACTATGTTTGCAGCGTTTATTTCAAGATAATATAGTAAAGGTAGATGGAGTGTGCAAAATAATGGTGTTTATATTTCAAAAATCCACTATGCTAGAATACTTAATGGTGTCGTTTAATTTAAACGTCACTGTTCTTTAATATGTTGTAGCTTTAATCGGGCTAGTCTTTCTATCTTAGGTTTCCTGTGGTTGCCTATCAAACCCTCTAACAAATCTCCAAGGCTACTCCTTAGTGCTTTCTGTCCAGATGAACTAGTGGAAACATTTTCACTTCTATAAAATCCAATTCTTTCCAGCGATTAGTTGTAGTGTTGGAGTATTTATGGGTTCTTCGGCTAGTGGAAGTGCGAGTTTCCCCTTTAAATATTCAAATGATTGAGTAAGCAAAGAACCATTCCAGCTTTCTCTCAGGTATTCAAGTTGCAAACCCTAATTCCCCAAAACCCAGTTCCTTTCTTCTCTTCTCCATTACCTCAAAACTTGATTTTTGCTTTTTTCTGTTTCTTTCCCCATATCCCAAATCCCCAAAACCCTAGCCTTTCCACTCTTTCACTTTAACTCTCTCTCTCTCTCCAACATTCAATCATGATTTGATTTTGCTTCGTAGAACAAACGAAGGGAACGATACCTAGCTAGGCAACAAGGAAAGTACCGACTGAGCCTTTTGAGGAAGAATTCAGGCTTAGAAAGATACCAGGTTCTTGTCCTTGCCAAACTATGTTCGAACTTTGAGTATTAAGGTTAGTTCTCTAGTTTCGCTTCCTTAATTGTTCAGATCTATGAGTACTTAAATTTATAAATCCATATGGAATCAGATTTATGTTTTTGCTTCTTTTAACAGTCTTGTGTGGTAGAGTTGAGAATGTAAGCAATTTCATATTGGTATATGAAGGAAACCGAAACAAACACGCAGCGGTATTTAAATCATTCCGCCTCCACCAGGATCGATTCGGAGAGTTGCCTGATTAGGGTTTCGAGATTTTACCTAACGTTTTCTCTGATTTTCTGTCGTTGGTCGAGTCACAAGCAACAACTTTTCGTTCCTGCCTCTATGGTATCCACACGAACGGATCTCAATACTCTTGAACGTCTCATGATCAGAAGCCTTAAAGAGCGTTTTTGATTCCTTATAACCGAATTGCTAGCTTCGATTAAAAGAATATTTTGTTTTCTGTTTTTTGTGCGGCTATGTTTTAGAAAACATCCTTTTATAGGCAGTAAATTTTACCCTAAAATTTACTGCCAAACAGAACTCTAATCCTACTTAGAATAGGAATAGCTATATCCTTAATCCAATTCAGAATAGGATTAGATATATCCTTAATCCAATTCAGAATAGGATTAATTAAGCTCCTCATTGATCCGTTCTAAGTGTGTGACCCAATAGGTTCTCAAAACAATGGCAATGACAAAATTGTCATAGGCAATGAGCGGTATCTAGCAACACATCATTGCTACCCATGTAACAAGAATGTCAATGACTCGACATAACCTTACTCGTGATAGATGTTATCGTGTAGTCTAATCCTTTTATCATTTGATGTCTTGATTAGACACACGTCATGGAATGTGTCACACTTGTATAGTCTAATCAGCGTTTCTTGATTCTTGAGTAGACTAATTAAACAAATAAAATCAATATCTCATATTGACTTATTCAAGCACGGCCATGCATTTCTTAGTCTCACTCTATCAAAGGGCGCAAGACATCACTCTTGTTATATAAGAGGGATAAATCCTATCTTGATCACTCAACATCCCTCTACATAGATCAAGGCATACCTAATTACTACCTTTATAGTCCATCCTGTTACGAATGACATCTAGCAGCATTAAAGTATGCAATTCTCTATGTTGGGATCTCTGATGATCTCAAGTCAAAGGATCACATACACCATCATCACTATGAGAATCGCTTATGACACTCATATAACAATCCATGTAGCGTTCTCATAAAGGGTCGATCCAGTACATAGTTCTCTAACATGTACCTATGTGATGACTCGATATCCTATATCCATGACTATGGTCATCAGTCAACCACATACTAGTCTTATCGTATCATTGTTATCCTTGTTCACAATAATACTTGACTAGGGATATTTTAAGAATAGTGTGTTATTACTATTCTAAGGACATTATCATATAAGATTACATTACGCAGTTATAAGACAAATATAATAATGAACTATAATAAATAAAATGTCATGATACATAAAAAAATGCCAAAGTCGATCATCTAATGAATGGTTCTAAGGGCATAATCCAACAGAATCAATTTTTCATCTGGTAATTTCTTTTATTTCCTATTTTTATTGATTTGTAATTTGAATTTTTATTTCCTTGTTGTAGACATCCTATTTTGTCCGGGGTCTTAATTTGTATAAATAATTAATTGGGTTGAGTGACATTTGTATTTTAATTTAACAATTTAGAATTAGGCTAGAATTAAATTAGAATTTTTAGATTTAGAATTAACATTAATAAGGAAATTAAAATTAAAATAGGATTTAGGAATAAAAAAAAAGAAAAGAGAGAAAAGATAAAAAGAAATAAAAATAAAATTAATTTTAGGATTAGATAATTAGGATAATTAGATTTTTAGGATAATTATACGGATTAATATTAAATTTGATAGAGTTAGATTAGGATTAATATAAGAAATAGATAAAATGTTAAAAAATAGGAGATAATTGATAAAACTGGTAGAATTATACTAGGACTTAATTAGATTTTTGACTATAAAAGAGGGTTAAGACTCCATAGTAAGAGAGAGGATCACTAAGCCATCATCATCACCAAGCTTCTATCTTCTTCACCGTCGCCTTGCACCATCACTTATACAGCCATCAAACCTTGTTCGCCACGGTTCAAGCTTGCACCAATCACAGCCTTATCACCGAGCCTGACCATCAACATCTTCATTTGCACCCTCTGCACATCGTCACCGCCCCATTACCTCGTCCTACCCACGTACCTTGCATCTTCATCGAAAACCAGCCCTTTTCTTTAAGCTACAGCCTCTGTTTTCATCTTCAAATTAATCCAGACACTATCCCCATCGTCCACTACTTCCATTGTTTCTGCCTGCGTCATTAGCCATCCTCCACCTAACTTACAAACCGACCCCGCCTCTATCGTGAATCATCATCTTTGTTAACCATCATTATCGTTAACCTTGCTACACTGCCATTATCACCTTGCCGAGCCGCACCACAAACCATCAACCACTGGTTCTTTCCCGATTGTGCACTGCACCATTGCCTCTGCAACCAAAATTATTCCTGTCGCCTTGAACAGTTGCTGCACTTCTATCCTCGCTTCAGCACCGTCATCATCCATTCCACCCGATTTTTATGCTGCAAGCCATTGGTGGCTGTTACAAGCTTATAGAACCGATTACAGCAGCAGACTTCTCTCGTTTGGTTGATTTCCGAACATCATTGCACACCTCCATCGCTTGCCTCCACTTACGTCCCAAGGAAAACAAAGAAAGATTGGAAGCACGTGGAACAGGTAAGTTTATGTTAGTCATTTGTTCTCCACTTTAACTAATTTTGTAGTTTAATAATATGTTAATGATTTAATAATAAATTTGACTTAATAGTTTAAATAGTTTAATTTAATAATTTGACTTAACAATAAAATTTAATTAATATGACTTTGTATGGTAACTTGATTAAATAAATTGTTTATAAAATACTAATTTTGCATGTTAATGATTGATATGATTAATTTGTATGATTTGCATGAGTAATTAGGATGTAATTAAGGTTGTATGCTTGATTTATTGGGTAAAGTCTCAAGGAATTGTAATTAAAAATATATAAAAATAAATACAAAATACAAAGTTAAGGTAATAAAATAATGATAAGATTCAATAAATAAAAAAAAATATTAAAGGTGAACATGATTTATTCCAATGATGAGATTCTGAAGAGGGTTACGCTTAAGTAATACTTTGGAATCTCTAGGTAAGAGGATTTCCTTGGTCTGACCAGCTTAATGGAAGGAGCTAAAGGGAATTTTCAATAAAAAAATAATTCATGTACATTTTTTAAAAATATAATAAATAATAATAAAAGAATATGATAAATAAAAATATAATAATAATAAGAGTCAGATAATAATAATTCATGAAAGTAAGTATCGATTATTCCGATGATAAGATTCCGAAGAGGGTTACGCTTAAGTAATACTTTGGAAATCTTTAGGTAAGAGAATTTCTTTTAAATTCTACCAGCTTAATGGAGGATTTTAAAGGAATTTTTGATAAAATAATTTATATTCATTTTCTAAAAAATAAAGATAATTTATATTCATAAGATAAATATAACAATAAATAATAAAAAAATATTAGTCAAGAACATAATAGAAGATAATAAATGATAAAAATAAAATAAGATAACTTGGGTAGAGGAGTCAAAGTTAGGAAATTTCCATAAAATACTAAAATTCATCCGACGACGGAGCCTCTTCAAGCAAGTCGCATAGTACTACTTGAATACTCTTGAGGTGAGAAGGATTTTTAGGTTATCCCACCAGCTTAATGGAGGATACTTAGAAATAACTTTCAATATTAAGCATATCGAAATTAAAGATTAACCTAAGCAAATTTAGAAGATAACCTAAGGCTAAGTGGTACCATTCTAGGATGGGCGTCGTGGGGGTGCTAATCCTTCCTCACACGTAACCGTACTCCCGAGTCTAAGAATCTTTGAACGTAGACCATGCCTTATCTTTAGACATGAATAGGTGACCAATCACACCTTAGGTTTGAATGGTTGGTGGCGACTCCCTGAATTTTAAAGTCTAGCGGGTAGGTTCACGGACCTAGACGTTATGACAGTTTGGCGACTCCGCTGGGGATTATAGAGAGTCAGGCCAATACTTGGTTTTAGGTTATCTTAGAATTTGCTTGGAAAATCATAATTTGGAAAATTTTAATGAAACAATGTTCCTTCAACACACACATCACTTGCATGCATAAGCCCCCGACCCGGGCTCTGTCCTTCTTAGGAGAGAGTAAAGTACCTACGCCCTCGTGAGGTAAATACCTCCGCAATGGCTATGAAATACTCTCGCTCAAATTGAACCTCTCCGTTTGTAGCCTGTCATGGGTGAGGATTGGGTGCCTTACTAGTCTTGTGTGGACGACAGTGAGGAGCAATTTGGGGACCTTTAGAATTTTGAACTACCCAAGCCCTGCATGTAGAGAAAATTGAGACCTAACTTAGATAGAGCCATACCCACCCATTGTGTAAAAATAAACCAAAACCAAGTCACACGAAGGAACGAATCACATAATGAGTATTTTCCTTTTTTTTGTTGCATTCATTGGTTTTAACTGTCTCATAACGATTATTGGTAGGATTGATATCCATTACATCCATGGAGAAAGCTAAAGCTAAGCCTATGACATACAAACACTCCGATGAGGTGAAGGCCATATCCGAAGAAACTCAGCGCAAAAATGGTGATTGTTTACCTGAAGGTTACACTTCTAAACTCCCTGAAAAGATTGGTCTTGATCTCAAGCAAAATGACCTCACTGAATTAGTTGACATATGGGGGAGTTGGGACAGTATTAGGAAGGAAGCATTCGAAGAAAAGTATGGAGCTATAGCGAGGCTTTTTAGGGTACCTGTGGATTTTAACTTAATTAGAGCCATGTTACATTTTTGGGACCCATCATATAGGTGCTTTGTATTCAATAAGGTTGATATGGTCCCCACAATAGAGGAGTATTCAGTATTACTACATTTTGACCCTGAAAAGTCCGATAAGACCTACTGGCGGAGGAAGAAATTGAGCTACCGTAAAAAGTTGGCCTCCATGATGTGTACTGATGTGCAAGAGGTTGATCGACATATAAAAAAGAAGGGAGGATGTACCTACGTGCCTTGGGAGTTCCTAAAGAGTTGCATCAATAGGCATAGGGAAGATGACTACGGTATGAAGATGATGGCTTTGGCAATTTATGGGATGGTAATCTTCCCAAAATCCCTCCAATACATTGAGATTACATTAGTGGATTTCGTCGAACAAATTGATCATGGTGTAGTTATAGTCCCTGCTATTTTAGCTGAGACTATTGGGTCATTAAATTATTGTCGACGAAATGGAGGGGGACGTTTCATAGGGTGCTTGCCTTTGCTTTATATTTGGATGAAAAGCCATTTTAGATGTGAAGAGCCTGAATTTCGGTCTGTATTATTCAGAAAACATGTTCCTATTGAGGAGTTTTGTAAAAGCAAGTGGCCTAAGTCAAAGACAAAAAAGGAATGGGTGTCATTTCTTAGTAGGCTCACTGATAAAGATGTAGTTTGGGTAACGCCGTGGATGACGAGACAACCGATGATATATAGTTGTGGTGAACAGCCGTGGGTAATCTTGCTAGGCATATGGGGAACTGTTACTTATGCTCCTCTCATGGTACGTCGACAGTTGGGATATGAACAGTTTATTCCAATGACTCATGGCCTTAATCAACGAGAATATTGTTATGCTGAAACGGGATCTATGAACAAAGTAGAAGAAGATGTCAAAACATGGAAGACAACCATCAGAATAGACCAAGGGATATTTATAGATAAAGTCGCTCCAGAATATACAGTGTGGCATGCAAGGCGAGCTAAGGACATCAAACTTCCTCATGAGGAGGATGAAGAAATTCTTCAAAATCCTATGCCCCGAGACCCAATGATCGATTTAGAGATTGCCAAGAGGAAGTTAGAAGAAGAAAAGAGGGATCTGGAACGGGAGTACAAGAAGTTCAAGCATGAGACCGATGAGAGGATAGGAAAAAGAGATCACGCATATTCAAAAGTCCATCAAGAGAAGAACAAGTTGGTAGATGAGATTGGTTACTTGAAGAAAAAGTTCGCGAGGTCTGAAAATAGTCGTCTGATGGAAGAAAACAAAAGACTAAAGGAAGAAGCTCAGAAGAACCGGGAAGAAGCTCAGAAGAACCAAGAAGAAATTGCACGACTCAAGGAGAAAGCACAAAAGAAAGAGGATGAGCTTGATGAAGCTCAAAGGGAGATAATACGATGGAAGATCCGACTGCAGGGAATCCTCAATCAAGCCCAAAAAGATCAACAGAAGGTGGCCCAAAATATGCAAACCTTAGTAGATGAATGGAAAATCTTCAAGAAAGACTCACAACTCCTATGGACAATGTTTCATCAGATTAATTGGGTGGCTCATAGGGCCCAACAAATCGAAGATGAAATAAGGGAGGTGAAGCCTGGAGTTAACCCAATAACCGAGCATGGAGAGAGGATGCTACAATTGTTGGAAGAGATAGAGGGCCATTATAGTGCAGTTAGAAGACTCATGTGGCACCATTAGATTTCTTCATGGATGTCTTAGGATTTTGGTTTTGCTAAATGATTGTTATGAGACAAGTTTTTTCTTTATGCATTTAGGTTGTAAAATTCCATCCATCAATAAAATACATCTTTGAATTCTTGCACATTTTCTCTTGAAAATAATTTCAACTTAATTGTGGCATTCAAGGTGTCAAAATTGAATCTACTAGACGGTCTGCCCTCCATAAATACCACACAAGGTACCAAGCTCGTATAATGGAAGAAGATCAAAATAACAGAATAGAGAAGTTGGAAAGGGAAAATGCAGAGATAAAGGGGCAATTGAGCGAAATTACTCAGTTGCTAAAAGCCATGATTAAAGGAAAGGAGAAGATGGGTAATCAAGAGGAGTCTATCCAAGAGGCTCAACAAAGCATGCGAGACAACCCTATTTTTGTTCCTGAAGGAAGCACTGTCAAAGCTCCCGCACCTCTACAGATGCAAGTTCAAAACCCAGTGGAGGTACCAAATTTAGATGATCCCACAGAGTTAGGAAAGTTGAGGCATAAAGAAGAATATAGTGGTACTAAAGCTCAGCTGAGCTTGATAGAGGAAAGACTAAGTGCCGGTGAAGGAGTTGACTATTTTGGACCTGTTGATGCTGAAAGGTTGTGTTTGGTACCTGGTGTCGTGCTTCCACCAAAATTCAAAGTGCCTGAATTTGAAAAATTCAATGGAACATCGTGCCCAAAAGATCATCTCACCATGTACTGTAGAAAGATGGCGGCATATGCATGGGACGACAAGCTATTGATTCATGTATTTCAAGATAGCTTGACTGGGTCAGCTGCTAAGTGGTATAACCAATTAGAAAGGAGCAAAGTTTCCTCTTGGTCGGAATTGGCAAGAGCTTTTATAGCTCAATACAAACATGTGTCTGATGTAGCCCCTGATCGCTTGTCTCTCCAAGGTATGGAAAAGAAGAAAGATGAGAACTTCAAGGAATATGCCCAACGGTGGAGGGACATGGCATCACAAGTTCAACCTCCTTTAACTGAAAAGGAAGTCACTATGTTCTTTTTGAATACTCTCAAGGCACCTTACTATGAGCGTATGCTTAGCAGCATAACTAAGAACTTTGCAAATATGGTGCTAACAGGTGAAGCTATTGAGAATGCCATCAAGAGCGGTAAGATCGAAGCACCTGTGAATGATAGTAGGAAGGGTGGATTCTTGAAGAAGAAGGAAGGAGATGCACAAGCCGTCCAAAACAATTCGCGTCACCCTTATACCCCTCACCCACCTTCAGTAAACTACACTTATTCTCAATCTTACCCACAAACTCATCCCCAAAACACCTATCAACCTGTTTTCCATCGACAAACTCCTACAACCTCAACAAACCCCATTTTCCCACCTAATGATCAGAGGTACACCCGACCTAGCCGAAATATCGCCATAGACCCTATACCCATGGCATACGCTGAGCTATTCCCAAAGTTGGTGGAAGGTCATCTCATTGCCCCTATTTATATAGAACCCTTGAAACCTCCTTACCCAAAGTGGTACGATCCCAATGCAAAATGTGCTTATCATAACGACAATATTGGTCATTCTATTGAGAATTGCATGGGTCTAAAGGTGAAAGTCCAATCACTTGTCAAAGCTGGGCTTTTGAGTTTTGGGAAGAAAGGTGAGCCAGATGTTAATGCAAACCCATTGCCCGATCATGCTGGGACAACGGTAAATGCGGTTGAGGACCCAAGGAGAGGTACAATCAAGAGGACTGTTGTCGAAATAAAAACTCCATTAGAAAAGGTGTTTGAGGTTCTGGTGGAATCTGACTTATTACAACCAGTGATGTTTGTCGCAGGCTCTTATAAAGGGCAATATGATAGAAAAATGTCATGCAAATACCATTGGGGAGCAATAGGGCACTCTGTTCAGTATTGCGAGGATTTTAGAAGGAAGTTGCAAGAACTAATTGATGAATCTTGCGTGGAGTTCTATGAAGAAGTTCAAGATGAAGGAGTTCATGCCACTGATAAGGAGTTTGTTTTAAAACCATTGAAAGTGCTTTATGAAGAGAAACCTACGCCATCAGTACAAGGGCCTAGGTTGGTGATAGAAGTGCCAACTCCATTCCCATACAAGAGTGACAAAGCCGTACCTTGGAGGTATGGGTATGATGTAATAATCAAAGATGGAGCAAATGTTGAACTAATGGAGGATAGTTCTAATTCCGCCAATATAGCTGGAGTTGGGGGGATGATACGTAGTGGACGTTGCTACACCCCTGAGATGCTACAACAGGCAAGAAAAGAGAAGGCCAAAGTGGGAGAAGAAGAAATGGCACCAGTCCCAGATCCTGAGGAGAATCGACAAAGGCAGGTAACAGACGAAGACGCTTGTGAATTTTTGAGACTCATTAAGCATAGTGAGTATAGTGTGGTAGAACAATTAAACAAGATGCCGGCTCGAATTTCATTATTGTCTCTGCTCTTGAACTCTGAACCTCATAGGAAGGCATTGTTAAAGGTGTTGAATCAAGCTTATGTGGTGCACGATGTATCTGTAGAAAAGATAGACCATCTAGTGAGCAATTTGGTGGTAGATAATTTCATATCCTTTAGTGACGATGAAATTCCAGCTGAAGGAAGAGGGAGTACTAAAGCTCTCCATATAAGTGCAAAATGTAGAGGCATCACAATTGGTAGGGTGTTGGTTGATAATGGCTCATCTATCAATATCATGCCGATGATTACTTTGACAAGGATGCCGATAGATGAATCTCACATGAAGCCAAGTAATATGGTGGTAAAGGCATTTGATGGAGCTCGTAGAGAAGTTATGGGAGACATAGAACTTCCAATGCAGATCGGTCCATGTACCTTTAATATACAATTCCAGGTGATGGACATTACACCATCTTATAGTTGCCTTTTGGGAAGGCAATGGATTCATATGGCAGGAGCGGTCCCTTCCTCTCTTCACCAAAAGCTAAAATTTGTGGTGGACGGCCAAATAATTATTATCTCAGGAGAAGAAGACATGATGGTAGCTCAAACTTCCGCTACTCCTTATGTGGACATTGGAGATGAAGCTGTGGAATGCTCATACAGATCCTTTGAGGTGGCAAATGCTCTATATGTGAGTGAAGGGTCAAGTCTGTGTACTCCTCGCTTGTCAAAAACCACTGGTATGGTCGTGAAGCAAATATTGTGGAAAGGATGGTGCCCTGGTTCTGGGTTGGGCAGAAACCTGCAGGGAATGTTGGAGCCACTAGAGATCATCGAAAACAAGGACAGATTTGGGTTAGGGTACAGACCGACAAGGATGGAAAAAATGAAGATGATGACTGAGAAGAAAGAGAAGAGAATTGCTCGTTTGCATGGTCGTGATTTTGAGTCCAAGAGATTAATCATACCACACTTATATGATTCGTTTCACTCAGCAGGGTATATTCATCCAGATCCAATGATGGTGACTGAAAATGGATTGTTGAAGGTTTTTGCAAATTTGTCTGTCTCCGTGGTTGATGAAGAAGGAAGTGGAGGGTTTGACATTGATCGGTTCGTGTACCCTTCAGACGCAGAGCTAGGAAATTGGACGGTTTATGAGATGCCAGTTGTCTATGCCGCCCAAAAGTAATGGATTTTCTTTATTTTCTTATTTTCATTTGTTTTAGGATCATTCAGTTTCTTAAATAATGTAGGAGTGCTTATGCCCAAGAGCACTGAGATTTTCTTTCATGTATTGGGCCAACTTTCATTCATTTTCATTTCAATAAAAGGATTAGTAAAATGCATTTTCTTCAATTCCTCAAGTACAGATCTTATTTCTTTCCAAGACACAATTACCCACATTCTTCATTTTACCAATTTTCAGGGATCCAGACAATGAAAATAATGATAAAAATGACATTAATTCAGAATTTAATTTTGAGAATCCTGTTCAATTTAATGAATCTGATCATGAAGAGAACCTTGAGGATTATATCGTGCCTTCTGAGTTACTAAGATTGGTGGATCATGAAAAGAAACCTATCGAACCTTATCAAGAAGAAATAGAAATAATAAGTTTGGGAGATGATGAGAATAAAAAGGAGGTGAAGATAGGAACTTCCTTGCCATCCAATGAAAGGGAGGAATTAAAAGAGCTACTTCATGAATATGTAGATGTGTTCGCTTGGTCCTATCAAGATATGCCTGGACTCGATAATAGAATTGTGGAGCACAAGTTGCCATTGAAGCCTGAGTGTAAGCCTGTACAGCAAAAGTTAAGGCGCATGAAGCCTGATATGTTATTGAAGATTAGAGATGAAGTTAAGAAGCAATTTGATGCTGGTTTCTTGGAGGTGGCCAGGTACCCTGAATGGGTAGCCAATATAGTTCCAGTTCCGAAGAAAGGGGGGAAAGTGCGAATGTGTGTGGACTATAGAGACTTGAACAAAGCTAGTCCTAAGGACAATTTTCCTTTACCCCACATTGATACACTTGTGGACAATACTGCCAAATACTCCACATTTTCATTCATGGATGGATTTTCGGGCTATAATCAAATAAAAATGGCTCGTGAAGACATGGAGAAAACCACATTTGTGACAATGTGGGGAACCTTTTGTTACAAAGTTATGCCTTTTGGGCTAAAGAATGCTGGAGCTACATATCAAAGAGCAATGGTGACTCTCTTCCATGACATGATGCATAAAGAGATAGAGGTCTATGTAGATGATATGATTGCGAAATCGCGTGAAGGGGAGAATCATGTCACTAGTCTCAGAAAACTATTTGATAGATTGAGGAAGTATCAATTGAAGTTGAATCCGGCTAAGTGCACATTCGGGGTTAAATCTGGAAAGCTATTGGGCTTTATGATCAGTGAAAAAGGGATAGAGGTGGATCCAGATAAGATACAAGCTATTCAAGACCTGACTCCTCCACGCACCCAAAAGGAAGTGAGAGGATTTTTGGGTAGATTAAACTATATCTCTCGTTTCATTTCTCAACTCACCCTCAAATGTGATCCAATATTCAAGTTGCTTCGTAAGAGAGATCCCGGGGAATGGAATGAAGAATGCCAGGAAGCCTTCAACAAAATCAAAGAATATTTGTCGAACCCTCCTGTGTTGGTACCACCAGTAACTGGAAGACCTTTGATTTTGTATGTGATAGTCTACGAGAAGTCAATGGGATGTGTGTTGGGGCAAAGAGATGAATCTGGGAAGAAAGAACATGCAATTTACTATCTGAGCAAAAAATTCACAGATTATGAGTCTAAATATACCGAGTTAGAAAAAATGTGTTGCGCGTTGGCTTGGACGGCTCATAGACTCAGACAGTACATGTTGTATCATACCACATTGTTAATCACAAAATTGGATCCTCTCAGGTACATCTTTGAAAAGCCTGCATTGTCTGGAAGGATCGCAAGGTGGCAAGTAATGCTTTCCGAATATGATATCACATATGTGGCCCAAAAAGCCATCAAAGGGAGTGCAATTGCAGAATTTATTGCTGATCGCAATACGAATGGTTATGAACCAATGAAGATGGAGTTCCCAGATGAAGATTTGATGTTTGTAGAAGAAAAATGTGAGAAAAGACCATGGAAGATGTGTTTTGATGGGGCGTCAATGCCCTGGGGCACGGGGTAGGAGTGATTCTTATATCTCCTGAAGGTAGTTATTATCCAATTACTGCTAAATTGGATTTTAATTGCACGAACAATGTAGCTGAGTATGAGGCATGTGTCATGGGTCTGCAGGCGGCTGTAGAAAGAAAAGTCAAGATACTTGAGGTGTATGGTGATTCAGCTCTGGTAATTTATCAATTAAAAGGAGAATGGAAAACCAGAGATCCAAAATTAATCCAGTACCGAAAGTATATCGTTGAGTTGATTGGTTATTTTGAAAATATCCAGTTCGAACATTTGCCACGAGAAGAAAATCAGATAGCTGATGCTTTAGCCACCCTAGCAGCAATGTTCAAGTTGGATGCAAATGCAGAGATCCAACCAATTAGGATGAAAGTGAAGAGTTCCCCAGCACACTGCTTGAGTGTTGAAGAGGAAGTAGATGGGAAGCCTTGGTATCACGACATTCTGCAATACATAAAAAATTAGCAGTACCCTGAGCATGCTACTGAAAATGACAAAAGAACTATAAGAAGATTGGCTATGGGATTCTTCTTAGATGGAGAAATTTTGTACAAAAGAAGTCGAGATCAAGTACTGTTAAGGTGCATGAATTCAACTGAAGCTACTAAAATTCTTGAAGAAGTGCATGATGGAGTTTGTGGAGCTCATGCTAATGGTCACATGATGGCCCGACAAATCATGAGAGCAGGTTACTACTGGCTGACTATGGAGAGAGATTGTATTAACTATGCTCGAAAATGCCACAAGTGCCAGATCTATGCTGATAAAATTCATGCACCTCCAAATGCTCTAAATGTGTTAGCACCTCCATGGCCTTTTTCAATGTGGGGCATGGATGTGATCGGACCAATTACTCCCAAGGCTTCGAACGGGCATAGGTTCATTTTTGTGATGATTGATTACTTTACCAAATGGGTTAAAGCTGCTTCCTATGCAACTGTAACACGAGCAGTGGTTTGCAAGTTTATCAAGAGGGAGATAATTTGTCGATACGGGCTTCCAGAAAGAATTATCTCTGATAATGCTCGAAATTTGAACAACAAGATGATGGAAGATGTGTGTACTCAGTTCAAAATTAAGCATCATAATTCAGCGCCATATCGTCCAAAGATGAATGGGGCAGTAGAAGCAGCAAATAAAAACATCAAGAGGATAGTGGAAAAAATGGTTGAGACATATAGAGATTGGCATGAGAAGTTGCCATTTGCCCTACATGCTTATAGAACATCTGTTCGCACTTCTACTGGAGCAACACCATTTTCACTAGTGTATGGGATGGAAGCTGTACTGCCTGTTGAAGTTGAAATTCCATCCTTAAGGGTCCTAATGGAAACAAAGTTAGAAGAGGCTGATTGGGTGAGAGATCGTTACGAGCAGCTCAACTTCATTGAGGAAAAAAGAATGGTAGCATTGTGTCA
The DNA here is from genome assembly GCA_032173925.1 of Heritiera fomes. NCBI lineage: Eukaryota > Viridiplantae > Streptophyta > Magnoliopsida > Malvales > Malvaceae > Heritiera > Heritiera fomes. The sequence continues at coordinate 6,712,404 of JAPDPM010000025.1, forward strand.
TGGCCAACTGTATCAAAGGAGAATGATGAAAGCACATGATAAGAAGGTTCGACCAAGAAAATTCAGAGAAGGAGAATTGGTCCTGAAGAAGATTCTCCCAAATCAACCAGACCATAGAGGAAAATGGGCTCCAAACTGGGAAGGTCCTTATGTTGTGAAAAGGGCATTCTCTGGCGGGGCATTACTTTTGGTAGATATGGATGGAGATGATTTGCCAAACCCAATAAATTCAGATGCTGTGAAGAAGTATTATGCCTAACTAAAAAAAAAAAAGAAAAAAAAAAGAAAAAAAAGAAGAAGAAAAAAGGAAAAAAAAAGAAAAAGAAAAAAGAGATAAAGAAAAAGGAGGATTCAAATTGAAAACCCAAAAGGGCAGTTTGAGTCAATAGGGGGTGAATTCGGACTGAAAACCCGTAAAGGGCGGCTTGAATCAGGGAGACATATCTAAGTTGAAAACCTGAAAAGGCGACTTAGGTATGAGGAGAAAAGGCATTGAAGGGTCTTGATACAGAAGCACTAATAGGATTTGATAGGACTTTACATGGTCAGATGACTTGAAGAGAATGAGATTTTTGAATGAGAATTTTGTATTAATTGATCAGAGTTGTTTGAATGTTTACCCAAAGCCTGGTTAAATAATCCTAGAATCCTTGTCTTTCTTTCAACCTTGCTTTGCCTTCACACTTGGCTACCTTTTGTAATATTTTCAGATATTGAATAATACCATTCCTTTCATTTTCACCTATTATTTTTTTACCTTGAGGGATTGAGAAATTGTATTGCGTTGATTTTGAAATTGGAATGATAATGAATGTTTGCTTGGCAAAATATGTGAAAGACTCCTATATTATTTGGGAAAATGAAAGAAAAGGAAACTTGTGGATGAATGGAAATGGGAAATCAAGAAAAAATCAATGAATAAGGAAGAGTGGATGAAGATTTTAATGAGCAAATGAATGACCAGATAGAGAGGATAGTAAAAAAGAAGAAACATGGAATAAGATAAGATAAAGAGGACACGAAGACAAGAGCTTCATTGGGAAAGAAAAATGGAAGAAGGAAGATGAGAAGAGAAATAGGAATACAAGGATAGGATGACAAATGAAAAGAGAAGAATGCATAAGATGGATTGAGAAAGAAAAACCTTGTTATTGCCACAATTAAAGTTGAAATGCTTTTCAAAGAAAACATTGCATGAACAAAATAGATTGTGTGAGTGATGTTGCATGAATGGAATTGCATAGATAGAATAAATTGCATTGATAGGATAGAATGCTTGCACAGTTGCATACATGATGCATTGCATGAGAAAAAGAAAAATTTTAGACAAGATTTTGTGAGTACAATCTATAAGACCTTCGGGCATGATTCCTCCAAAGCTTTTTTGGACAAGATTTTAAAGTTTGACTGCCTACCTGTTTAGGGGGAGCCTTTTGGACAAGATTTTTAAAGTTTGACTGCCTGCCTGTTTAGGGGGAGCCTTTTGGACAAGATTTTTAAAGTTTGACTGCCTGCCTGTTTAGGAGGAGCTTTTAGACAAGGTTTTAAAGTTTGACTGCCTGCCTGTTTAGGAGGAGCTTTTAGACAAGGTTTTTAAGTTTGACTGCCTACCTGTTTAGGAGGAGCTTTTAAGACAAGATTTTAAAGTTTGACTGCCTGCCTGTTTAGGAGGAGCTTTTAGACAAGATTTTAAAGTTTGACTGCCTGCCTGTTTAGGAGGAGCGTTTAGACATTTTAAAGTTTGACTGCCTGCCTGTTTAGGAGGAGCATTTTGGACAAGATTTTTAAAGTTTGACTGCCTGCCTGTTTAGGGGGAGCCTTTTAGACAAAATTTTAAAGTTTGACTGCCTTTCTGTTTAGAGGGAGATTTTTTTTTTTAAAAAAAAAAATTAAAAAATTAAAAAAATAAAAAAAAAAGAGAAGTCAGACAAAATAGGTGTCTATGTCTTTGTGCAATTACTGTTTCACAGCTAATGCACAAAGAGGGGCAACTGTAGACATCCTATTTTGTCCGGGGTCTTAATTTGTATAAATAATTAATTGGGTTGAGTGACATTTGTATTTTAATTTAACAATTTAGAATTAGGCTAGAATTAAATTAGAATTTTTAGATTTAGAATTAACATTAATAAGGAAATTAAAATTAAAATAGGATTTAGGAATAAAAAAAAAGAAAAGAGAGAAAAGATAAAAAGAAATAAAAATAAAATTAATTTTAGGATTAGATAATTAGGATAATTAGATTTTTAGGATAATTATATGGATTAATATTAAATTTGATAGAGTTAGATTAGGATTAATATAAGAAATAGATAAAATGTTAAAAAATAGGAGATAATTGATAAAACTGGTAGAATTATACTAGGACTTAATTAGATTTTTGACTATAAAAGAGGGTTAAGACTCCATAGTAAGAGAGAGGATCACTAAGCCATCATCATCACCAAGCTTCTATCTTCTTCACCGTCGCCTTGCACCATCACTTATACAGCCATCAAACCTTGTTCGCCACGGTTCAAGCTTGCACCAATCACAGCCTTATCACCGAGCCTGACCATCAACATCTTCATTTGCACCCTCTGCACATCGTCACCGCCCCATTACCTCGTCCTACCCACGTACCTTGCATCTTCATCGAAAACCAGCCCTTTTCTTTAAGCTACAGCCTCTGTTTTCATCTTCAAATTAATCCAGACACTATCCCCATCGTCCACTACTTCCATTGTTTCTGCCTGCGTCATTAGCCATCCTCCACCTAACTTACAAACCGACCCCGCCTCTATCGTGAATCATCATCTTTGTTAACCATCATTATCGTTAACCTTGCTACACTGCCATTATCACCTTGCCGAGCCGCACCACAAACCATCAACCACTGGTTCTTTCCCGATTGTGCACTGCACCATTGCCTCTGCAACCAAAATTATTCCTGTCGCCTTGAACAGTTGCTGCACTTCTATCCTCGCTTCAGCACCGTCATCATCCATTCCACCCGATTTTTATGCTGCAAGCCATTGGTGGCTGTTATAAGCTTATAGAACCGATTACAGCAGCAGACTTCTCTCGTTTGGTTGATTTCCGAACATCATTGCACACCTCCATCGCTTGCCTCCACTTACGTCCCAAGGAAAACAAAGAAAGATTGGAAGCACGTGGAACAGGTAAGTTTATGTTAGTCATTTGTTCTCCACTTTAACTAATTTTGTAGTTTAATAATATGTTAATGATTTAATAATAAATTTGACTTAATAGTTTAAATAGTTTAATTTAATAATTTGACTTAACAATAAAATTTAATTAATATGACTTTGTATGGTAACTTGATTAAATAAATTGTTTATAAAATACTAATTTTGCATGTTAATGATTGATATGATTAATTTGTATGATTTGCATGAGTAATTAGGATGTAATTAAGGTTGTATGCTTGATTTATTGGGTAAAGTCTCAAGGAATTGTAATTAAAAATATATAAAAATAAATACAAAATACAAAGTTAAGGTAATAAAATAATGATAAGATTCAATAAATAAAAAAAAATATTAAAGGTGAACATGATTTATTCCGATGATGAGATTCTGAAGAGGGTTACGCTTAAGTAATACTTTGGAATCTCTAGGTAAGAGGATTTCCTTGGTCTGACCAGCTTAATGGAAGGAGCTAAAGGGAATTTTCAATAAAAAAATAATTCATGTACATTTTTTAAAAATATAATAAATAATAATAAAAGAATATGATAAATAAAAATATAATAATAATAAGAGTCAGATAATAATAATTCATGAAAGTAAGTATCGATTATTCCGATGATAAGATTCCGAAGAGGGTTACGCTTAAGTAATACTTTGGAAATCTTTAGGTAAGAGAATTTCTTTTAAATTCTACCAGCTTAATGGAGGATTTTAAAGGAATTTTTGATAAAATAATTTATATTCATTTTCTAAAAAATAAAGATAATTTATATTCATAAGATAAATATAACAATAAATAATAAAAAATATTAGTCAAGAACATAATAGAAGATAATAAATGATAAAAATAAAATAAGATAACTTGGGTAGAGGAGTCAAAGTTAGGAAATTTCCATAAAATACTAAAATTCATCCGACGACGGAGCCTCTTCAAGCAAGTCGCATAGTACTACTTGAATACTCTTGAGGTGAGAAGGATTTTTAGGTTATCCCACCAGCTTAATGGAGGATACTTAGAAATAACTTTCAATATTAAGCATATCGAAATTAAAGATTAACCTAAGCAAATTTAGAAGATAACCTAAGGCTAAGTGGTACCATTCTAGGATGGGCGTCGTGGGGGTGCTAATCCTTCCTCACACGTAACCGTACTCCCGAGTCTAAGAATCTTTGAACGTAGACCATGCCTTATCTTTAGACATGAATAGGTGACCAATCACACCTTAGGTTTGAATGGTTGGTGGCGACTCCCTGAATTTTAAAGTCTAGCGGGTAGGTTCACGGACCTAGACGTTATGACAGTTTGGCGACTCCGCTGGGGATTATAGAGAGTCAGGCCAATACTTGGTTTTAGGTTATCTTAGAATTTGCTTGGAAAATCATAATTTGGAAAATTTTAATGAAACAATGTTCCTTCAACACACACATCACTTGCATGCATAAGCCCCCGACCCGGGCTCTGTCCTTCTTAGGAGAGAGTAAAGTACCTACGCCCTCGTGAGGTAAATACCTCCGCAATGGCTATGAAATACTCTCGCTCAAATTGAACCTCTCCGTTTGTAGCCTGTCATGGGTGAGGATTGGGTGCCTTACTAGTCTTGTGTGGACGACAGTGAGGAGCAATTTGGGGACCTTTAGAATTTTGAACTACCCAAGCCCTGCATGTAGAGAAAATTGAGACCTAACTTAGATAGAGCCATACCCACCCATTGTGTAAAAATAAACCAAAACCAAGTCACACGAAGGAACGAATCACATAATGAGTATTTTCCTTTTTTTTGTTGCATTCATTGGTTTTAACTGTCTCATAACGATTATTGGTAGGATTGATATCCATTACATCCATGGAGAAAGCTAAAGCTAAGCCTATGACATACAAACACTCCGATGAGGTGAAGGCCATATCCGAAGAAACTCAGCGCAAAAATGGTGATTGTTTACCTGAAGGTTACACTTCTAAACTCCCTGAAAAGATTGGTCTTGATCTCAAGCAAAATGACCTCACTGAATTAGTTGACATATGGGGGAGTTGGGACAGTATTAGGAAGGAAGCATTCGAAGAAAAGTATGGAGCTATAGCGAGGCTTTTTAGGGTACCTGTGGATTTTAACTTAATTAGAGCCATGTTACATTTTTGGGACCCATCATATAGGTGCTTTGTATTCAATAAGGTTGATATGGTCCCCACAATAGAGGAGTATTCAGTATTACTACATTTTGACCCTGAAAAGTCCGATAAGACCTACTGGCGGAGGAAGAAATTGAGCTACCGTAAAAAGTTGGCCTCCATGATGTGTACTGATGTGCAAGAGGTTGATCGACATATAAAAAAGAAGGGAGGATGTACCTACGTGCCTTGGGAGTTCCTAAAGAGTTGCATCAATAGGCATAGGGAAGATGACTACGGTATGAAGATGATGGCTTTGGCAATTTATGGGATGGTAATCTTCCCAAAATCCCTCCAATACATTGAGATTACATTAGTGGATTTCGTCGAACAAATTGATCATGGTGTAGTTATAGTCCCTGCTATTTTAGCTGAGACTATTGGGTCATTAAATTATTGTCGACGAAATGGAGGGGGACGTTTCATAGGGTGCTTGCCTTTGCTTTATATTTGGATGAAAAGCCATTTTAGATGTGAAGAGCCTGAATTTCGGTCTGTATTATTCAGAAAACATGTTCCTATTGAGGAGTTTTGTAAAAGCAAGTGGCCTAAGTCAAAGACAAAAAAGGAATGGGTGTCATTTCTTAGTAGGCTCACTGATAAAGATGTAGTTTGGGTAACGCCGTGGATGACGAGACAACCGATGATATATAGTTGTGGTGAACAGCCGTGGGTAATCTTGCTAGGCATATGGGGAACTGTTACTTATGCTCCTCTCATGGTACGTCGACAGTTGGGATATGAACAGTTTATTCCAATGACTCATGGCCTTAATCAACGAGAATATTGTTATGCTGAAACGGGATCTATGAACAAAGTAGAAGAAGATGTCAAAACATGGAAGACAACCATCAGAATAGACCAAGGGATATTTATAGATAAAGTCGCTCCAGAATATACAGTGTGGCATGCAAGGCGAGCTAAGGACATCAAACTTCCTCATGAGGAGGATGAAGAAATTCTTCAAAATCCTATGCCCCGAGACCCAATGATCGATTTAGAGATTGCCAAGAGGAAGTTAGAAGAAGAAAAGAGGGATCTGGAACGGGAGTACAAGAAGTTCAAGCATGAGACCGATGAGAGGATAGGAAAAAGAGATCACGCATATTCAAAAGTCCATCAAGAGAAGAACAAGTTGGTAGATGAGATTGGTTACTTGAAGAAAAAGTTCGCGAGGTCTGAAAATAGTCGTCTGATGGAAGAAAACAAAAGACTAAAGGAAGAAGCTCAGAAGAACCGGGAAGAAGCTCAGAAGAACCAAGAAGAAATTGCACGACTCAAGGAGAAAGCACAAAAGAAAGAGGATGAGCTTGATGAAGCTCAAAGGGAGATAATACGATGGAAGATCCGACTGCAGGGAATCCTCAATCAAGCCCAAGAAGATCAACAGAAGGTGGCCCAAAATATGCAAACCTTAGTAGATGAATGGAAAATCTTCAAGAAAGACTCACAACTCCTATGGACAATGTTTCATCAGATTAATTGGGTGGCTCATAGGGCCCAACAAATCGAAGATGAAATAAGGGAGGTGAAGCCTGGAGTTAACCCAATAACCGAGCATGGAGAGAGGATGCTACAATTGTTGGAAGAGATAGAGGGCCATTATAGTGCAGTTAGAAGACTCATGTGGCACCATTAGATTTCTTCATGGATGTCTTAGGATTTTGGTTTTGCTAAATGATTGTTATGAGACAAGTTTTTTCTTTATGCATTTAGGTTGTAAAATTCCATCCATCAATAAAATACATCTTTGAATTCTTGCACATTTTCTCTTGAAAATAATTTCAACTTAATTGTGGCATTCAAGGTGTCAAAATTGAATCTACTAGACGGTCTGCCCTCCATAAATACCACACAAGGTACCAAGCTCGTATAATGGAAGAAGATCAAAATAACAGAATAGAGAAGTTGGAAAGGGAAAATGCAGAGATAAAGGGGCAATTGAGCGAAATTACTCAGTTGCTAAAAGCCATGATTAAAGGAAAGGAGAAGATGGGTAATCAAGAGGAGTCTATCCAAGAGGCTCAACAAAGCATGCGAGACAACCCTATTTTTGTTCCTGAAGGAAGCACTGTCAAAGCTCCCGCACCTCTACAGATGCAAGTTCAAAACCCAGTGGAGGTACCAAATTTAGATGATCCCACAGAGTTAGGAAAGTTGAGGCATAAAGAAGAATATAGTGGTACTAAAGCTCAGCTGAGCTTGATAGAGGAAAGACTAAGTGCCGTTGAAGGAGTTGACTATTTTGGACCTGTTGATGCTGAAAGGTTGTGTTTGGTACCTGGTGTCGTGCTTCCACCAAAATTCAAAGTGCCTGAATTTGAAAAATTCAATGGAACATCGTGCCCAAAAGATCATCTCACCATGTACTGTAGAAAGATGGCGGCATATGCATGGGACGACAAGCTATTGATTCATGTATTTCAAGATAGCTTGACTGGGTCAGCTGCTAAGTGGTATAACCAATTAGAAAGGAGCAAAGTTTCCTCTTGGTCGGAATTGGCAAGAGCTTTTATAGCTCAATACAAACATGTGTCTGATGTAGCCCCTGATCGCTTGTCTCTCCAAGGTATGGAAAAGAAGAAAGATGAGAACTTCAAGGAATATGCCCAACGGTGGAGGGACATGGCATCACAAGTTCAACCTCCTTTAACTGAAAAGGAAGTCACTATGTTCTTTTTGAATACTCTCAAGGCACCTTACTATGAGCGTATGCTTAGCAGCATAACTAAGAACTTTGCAAATATGGTGCTAACAGGTGAAGCTATTGAGAATGCCATCAAGAGCGGTAAGATCGAAGCACCTGTGAATGATAGTAGGAAGGGTGGATTCTTGAAGAAGAAGGAAGGAGATGCACAAGCCGTCCAAAACAATTCGCGTCACCCTTATACCCCTCACCCACCTTCAGTAAACTACACTTATTCTCAATCTTACCCACAAACTCATCCCCAAAACACCTATCAACCTGTTTTCCATCGACAAACTCCTACAACCTCAACAAACCCCATTTTCCCACCTAATGATCAGAGGTACACCCGACCTAGCCGAAATATCGCCATAGACCCTATACCCATGGCATACGCTGAGCTATTCCCAAAGTTGGTGGAAGGTCATCTCATTGCCCCTATTTATATAGAACCCTTGAAACCTCCTTACCCAAAGTGGTACGATCCCAATGCAAAATGTGCTTATCATAACGACAATATTGGTCATTCTATTGAGAATTGCATGGGTCTAAAGGTGAAAGTCCAATCACTTGTCAAAGCTGGGCTTTTGAGTTTTGGGAAGAAAGGTGAGCCAGATGTTAATGCAAACCCATTGCCCGATCATGCTGGGACAACGGTAAATGCGGTTGAGGACCCAAGGAGAGGTACAATCAAGAGGACTGTTGTCGAAATAAAAACTCCATTAGAAAAGGTGTTTGAGGTTCTGGTGGAATCTGACTTATTACAACCAGTGATGTTTGTCGCAGGCTCTTATAAAGGGCAATATGATAGAAAAATGTCATGCAAATACCATTGGGGAGCAATAGGGCACTCTGTTCAGTATTGCGAGGATTTTAGAAGGAAGTTGCAAGAACTAATTGATGAATCTTGCGTGGAGTTCTATGAAGAAGTTCAAGATGAAGGAGTTCATGCCACTGATAAGGAGTTTGTTTTAAAACCATTGAAAGTGCTTTATGAAGAGAAACCTACGCCATCAGTACAAGGGCCTAGGTTGGTGATAGAAGTGCCAACTCCATTCCCATACAAGAGTGACAAAGCCGTACCTTGGAGGTATGGGTATGATGTAATAATCAAAGATGGAGCAAATGTTGAACTAATGGAGGATAGTTCTAATTCCGCCAATATAGCTGGAGTTGGGGGGATGATACGTAGTGGACGTTGCTACACCCCTGAGATGCTACAACAGGCAAGAAAAGAGAAGGCCAAAGTGGGAGAAGAAGAAATGGCACCAGTCCCAGATCCTGAGGAGAATCGACAAAGGCAGGTAACAGACGAAGACGCTTGTGAATTTTTGAGACTCATTAAGCATAGTGAGTATAGTGTGGTAGAACAATTAAACAAGATGCCGGCTCGAATTTCATTATTGTCTCTGCTCTTGAACTCTGAACTTCATAGGAAGGCATTGTTAAAGGTGTTGAATCAAGCTTATGTGGTGCACGATGTATCTGTAGAAAAGATAGACCATCTAGTGAGCAATTTGGTGGTAGATAATTTCATATCCTTTAGTGACGATGAAATTCCAGCTGAAGGAAGAGGGAGTACTAAAGCTCTCCATATAAGTGCAAAATGTAGAGGCATCACAATTGGTAGGGTGTTGGTTGATAATGGCTCATCTATCAATATCATGCCGATGATTACTTTGACAAGGATGCCGATAGATGAATCTCACATGAAGCCAAGTAATATGGTGGTAAAGGCATTTGATGGAGCTCGTAGAGAAGTTATGGGAGACATAGAACTTCCAATGCAGATCGGTCCATGTACCTTTAATATACAATTCCAGGTGATGGACATTACACCATCTTATAGTTGCCTTTTGGGAAGGCAATGGATTCATATGGCAGGAGCGGTCCCTTCCTCTCTTCACCAAAAGCTAAAATTTGTGGTGGACGGCCAAATAATTATTATCTCAGGAGAAGAAGACATGATGGTAGCTCAAACTTCCGCTACTCCTTATGTGGACATTGGAGATGAAGCTGTGGAATGCTCATACAGATCCTTTGAGGTGGCAAATGCTCTATATGTGAGTGAAGGGTCAAGTCTGTGTACTCCTCGCTTGTCAAAAACCACTGGTATGGTCGTGAAGCAAATATTGTGGAAAGGATGGTGCCCTGGTTCTGGGTTGGGCAGAAACCTGCAGGGAATGTTGGAGCCACTAGAGATCATCGAAAACAAGGACAGATTTGGGTTAGGGTACAGACCGACAAGGATGGAAAAAATGAAGATGATGACTGAGAAGAAAGAGAAGAGAATTGCTCGTTTGCATGGTCGTGATTTTGAGTCCAAGAGATTAATCATACCACACTTATATGATTCGTTTCACTCAGCAGGGTATATTCATCCAAATCCAATGATGGTGACTGAAAATGGATTGTTGAAGGTTTTTGCAAATTTGTCTATCTCCGTGGTTGATGAAGAAGGAAGTGGAGGGTTTGACATTGATCGGTTCGTGTACCCTTCAGACGCAGAGCTAGGAAATTGGACGGTTTATGAGATGCCAGTTGTCTATGCCGCCCAAAAGTAATGGATTTTCTTTATTTTCTTATTTTCATTTGTTTTAGGATCATTCAGTTTCTTAAATAATGTAGGAGTGCTTATGCCCAAGAGCACTGAGATTTTCTTTCATGTATTGGGCCAACTTTCATTCATTTTCATTTCAATAAAAGGATTAGTAAAATGCATTTTCTTCAATTCCTCAAGTACAGATCTTATTTCTTTCCAAGACACAATTACCCACATTCTTCATTTTACCAATTTTCAGGGATCCAGACAATGAAAATAATGATAAAAATGACATTAATTCAGAATTTAATTTTGAGAATCCTGTTCAATTTAATGAATCTGATCATGAAGAGAACCTTGAGGATTATATCGTGCCTTCTGAGTTACTAAGATTGGTGGATCATGAAAAGAAACCCATCGAACCTTATCAAGAAGAAATAGAAATAATAAGTTTGGGAGATGATGAGAATAAAAAGGAGGTGAAGATAGGAACTTCCTTGCCATCCAATGAAAGGGAGGAATTAAAAGAGCTACTTCATGAATATGTAGATGTGTTCGCTTGGTCCTATCAAGATATGCCTGGACTCGATAATAGAATTGTGGAGCACAAGTTGCCATTGAAGCCTGAGTGTAAGCCTGTACAGCAAAAGTTAAGGCGCATGAAGCCTGATATGTTATTGAAGATTAGAGATGAAGTTAAGAAGCAATTTGATGCTGGTTTCTTGGAGGTGGCCAGGTACCCTGAATGGGTAGCCAATATAGTTCCAGTTCCGAAGAAAGGGGGGAAAGTGCGAATGTGTGTGGACTATAGAGACTTGAACAAAGCTAGTCCTAAGGACAATTTTCCTTTACCCCACATTGATACACTTGTGGACAATACTGCCAAATACTCCACATTTTCATTCATGGATGGATTTTCGGGCTATAATCAAATAAAAATGGCTCGTGAAGACATGGAGAAAACCACATTTGTGACAATGTGGGGAACCTTTTGTTACAAAGTTATGCCTTTTGGGCTAAAGAATGCTGGAGCTACATATCAAAGAGCAATGGTGACTCTCTTCCATGACATGATGCATAAAGAGATAGAGGTCTATGTAGATGATATGATTGCGAAATCGCGTGAAGGGGAGAATCATGTCACTAGTCTCAGAAAACTATTTGATAGATTGAGGAAGTATCAATTGAAGTTGAATCCGGCTAAGTGCACATTCGGGGTTAAATCTGGAAAGCTATTGGGCTTTATGATCAGTGAAAAAGGGATAGAGGTGGATCCAGATAAGATACAAGCTATTCAAGACCTGACTCCTCCACGCACCCAAAAGGAAGTGAGAGGATTTTTGGGTAGATTAAACTATATCTCTCGTTTCATTTCTCAACTCACCCTCAAATGTGATCCAATATTCAAGTTGCTTCGTAAGAGAGATCCCGGGGAATGGAATGAAGAATGCCAGGAAGCCTTCAACAAAATCAAAGAATATTTGTCGAACCCTCCTGTGTTGGTACCACCAGTAACTGGAAGACCTTTGATTTTGTATGTGATAGTCTACGAGAAGTCAATGGGATGTGTGTTGGGGCAAAGAGATGAATCTGGGAAGAAAGAACATGCAATTTACTATCTGAGCAAAAAATTCACAGATTATGAGTCTAAATATACCGAGTTAGAAAAAATGTGTTGCGCGTTGGCTTGGACGGCTCATAGACTCAGACAGTACATGTTGTATCATACCACATTGTTAATCACAAAATTGGATCCTCTCGGGTACATCTTTGAAAAGCCTGCATTGTCTGGAAGGATCGCAAGGTGGCAAGTAATGCTTTCCGAATATGATATCACATATGTGGCCCAAAAAGCCATCAAAGGGAGTGCAATTGCAGAATTTATTGCTGATCGCAATACGAATGGTTATGAACCAATGAAGATGGAGTTCCCAGATGAAGATTTGATGTTTGTAGAAGAAAAATGTGAGAAAAGACCATGGAAGATGTGTTTTGATGGGGCGTCGAATGCCCTGGGGCACGGGGTAGGAGTGATTCTTATATCTCCTGAAGGTAGTTATTATCCAATTACTGCTAAATTGGATTTTAATTGCACGAACAATGTAGCTGAGTATGAGGCATGTGTCATGGGTCTGCAGGCGGCTGTAGAAAGAAAAGTCAAGATACTTGAGGTGTATGGTGATTCAGCTCTGGTAATTTATCAATTAAAAGGAGAATGGGAAACCAGAGATCCAAAATTAATCCAGTACCGAAAGTATATCGTTGAGTTGATTGGTTATTTTGAAAATATCCAGTTCGAACATTTGCCACGAGAAGAAAATCAGATAGCTGATGCTTTAGCCACCCTAGCAGCAATGTTCAAGTTGGATGCAAATGCAGAGATCCAACCAATTAGGATGAAAGTGAAGAGTTCCCCAGCACACTGCTTGAGTGTTGAAGAGGAAGTAGATGGGAAGCCTTGGTATCACGACATTCTGCAATACATAAAAAATCAGCAGTACCCTGAGCATGCTACTGAAAATGACAAAAGAACTATAAGAAGATTGGCTATGGGATTCTTCTTAGATGGAGAAATTTTGTACAAAAGAAGTCGAGATCAAGTACTGTTAAGGTGCATGAATTCAACTGAAGCTACTAAAATTTTTGAAGAAGTGCATGATGGAGTTTGTGGAGCTCATGCTAATGGTCACATGATGGCCCGACAAATCATGAGAGCAGGTTACTACTGGCTGATTATGGAGAGAGATTGTATTAACTATGCTCGAAAATGCCACAAGTGCCAGATCTATGCTGATAAAATTCATGCACCTCCAAATGCTCTAAATGTGTTAGCACCTCCATGGCCTTTTTCAATGTGGGGCATGGATGTGATCGGACCAATTACTCCCAAGGCTTCGAACGGGCATAGGTTCATTTTTGTGATGATTGATTACTTTACCAAATGGGTTGAAGCTGCTTCCTATGCAACTGTAACACGAGCAGTGGTTTGCAAGTTTATCAAGAGGGAGATAATTTGTCGATACGGGCTTCCAGAAAGAATTATCTCTGATAATGCTCGAAATTTGAACAACAAGATGATGGAAGATGTGTGTACTCAGTTCAAAATTAAGCATCATAATTCAGCGCCATATCGTCCAAAGATGAATGGGGCAGTAGAAGCAGCAAATAAAAACATCAAGAGGATAGTGGAAAAAATGGTTGAGACATATAGAGATTGGCATGAGAAGTTGCCATTTGCCCTACATGCTTATAGAACATCTGTTCGCACTTCTACTGGAGCAACACCATTTTCACTAGTGTATGGATGGAAGCTGTACTGCCTGTTGAAGTTGAAATTCCATCCTTAAGGGTCCTAATGGAAACAAAGTTAAAAGAGGCTGATTGGGTGAGAGATCGTTACGAGCAGCTCAACTTCATTGAGGAAAAAAGAATGGTAGCATTGTGTCATGGCCAACTGTATCAAAGGAGAATGATGAAAGCACATGATAAGAAGGTTCGACCAAGAAAATTCAGAGAAGGAGAATTGGTCCTGAAGAAGATTCTCCCAAATCAACCAGACCATAGAGGAAAATGGGCTCCAAACTGGGAAGGTCCTTATGTTGTGAAAAGGGCATTCTCTGGCGGGGCATTACTTTTGGTAGATATGGATGGAGATGATTTGCCAAACCCAATAAATTCAGATGCTGTGAAGAAGTATTATGCCTAACTAAAAAAAAAAAAGAAAAAAAAAGAAAAAAAAGAAGAAGAAAAAAGGAAAAAAAAAAGAAAAAGAAAAAAGAGATAAAGAAAAAGGAGGATTCAAATTGAAAACCCAAAAGGGCAGTTTGAGTCAATAGGGGGTGAATTCGGACTGAAAACCCGTAAAGGGCGGCTTGAATCAGGGAGACATATCTAAGTTGAAAACCTGAAAAGGCGACTTAGGTATGAGGAGAAAAGGCATTGAAGGGTCATGATACAGAAGCACTAATAGGATTTGATAGGACTTTACATGGTCAGATGACTTGAAGAGAATGAGATTTTTGAATGAGAATTTTGTATTAATTGATCAGAGTTGTTTGAATGTTTACCCAAAGCCTGGTTAAATAATCCTAGAATCCTTGTCTTTCTTTCAACCTTGCTTTGCCTTCACACTTGGCTACCTTTTGTAATATTTTCAGATATTGAATAATACCATTCCTTTCATTTTCACCTATTATTTTTTTACCTTGAGGGATTGAGAAATTGTATTGCGTTGATTTTGAAATTGGAATGATAATGAATGTTTGCTTGGCAAAATATGTGAAAGACTCCTATATTATTTGGGAAAATGAAAGAAAAGGAAACTTGTGGATGAATGGAAATGGGAAATCAAGAAAAAATCAATGAATAAGGAAGAGTGGATGAAGATTTTAATGAGCAAATGAATGACCAGATAGAGAGGATAGTAAAAAAGAAGAAACATGGAATAAGATAAGATAAAGAGGACACGAAGACAAGAGCTTCATTGGGAAAGAAAAATGGAAGAAGGAAGATGAGAAGAGAAATAGGAATACAAGGATAGGATGACAAATGAAAAGAGAAGAATGCATAAGATGGATTGAGAAAGAAAAACCTTGTTATTGCCACAATTAAAGTTGAAATGCTTTTCAAAGAAAACATTGTGTTAGCTTTAAATTGCCATACATATTTTGAAATGACAAAAACTTAAGTGAGCTTTAATGTTTTAATTCATATTGTAAATTTGCCTTATCACACATGATTTTCTCAATACATTTTAAGTGATCATACCCAAACATTAAGACCATGATTTAATGATACATCCTTATTGGTCTTAATTCTTTATAAATGTTTTGAATACTTTAGAAAATCACTTAATGAATTTTTGGACAATGTTTTTATCAAAGAAAGTCATGAAAAACTCCCACAAAAGTGCCAATATGTTTTGGGTTGAATTAGGATCAAAGACCACATCATTTCTAACCCAAAAGTGCAGGAAAAACCCATTCTGGAGGAATGGGATCGATCCCCTAAGGAAAGGGATCGATCCCTTTTTGGCAGTGTGCCCCGGAAGGCCAAAATGAAGCATGGGATCGATCCCCTAAGGAAAGGGATCGATCCCTTTATGTCAGAAAGTCCCCAACGGCTATTTTCTGTGAAATACAACGGCTAGTTTCGGTTTTGGCTCCAACCAACGTCCACAAACCATCCAAGGGGCTATAAATAGAGGCTTAGAAGCTAAAGGAAGTAAGAGGAACAACCAAGCAACATCTTTCATCATCTTATTCATCTTCCTCAAGCCTCAAACAACAATCAAGAGCTCCAAAGTCTACATCATCTATCATTCTCATATTTCTTGTATTGCTTAGCACAAACTTTGTATAAGCTTTTACTTGTGCTTAATCTCTGTAATCACTTGCCTATCTAGAGGCCTTCTTTGATTACATCTCTTGTAAACCAAAATCATTCCTTGTAAAGGGGAGGTTTCTCTTTAGCCTAAGAAAAAGAGGGAGGTTACTCTTTAGCCTAAGAAAAAGAGGGAGGTTTCTCTTGAGCCTAGAAAAAGAGAGAGGTTTCTCTTGAGCCTAGAAAAAGAGAGAGGTTACTCTTTAGCCTAAGAAAAAGAGGGAGGTTTCTCTTGAGCCTAGAAAAAGAGAGAGGTTTCTCTTTAGCCTAGAAAAAGAGGGAGTGTAACAAATTCAAGATAGTGGATTTGGAGAAAATCCTTGGGAGTGTCTCAAGGTAGAGGACGTAGGCAAGGTTGCCGAACCTCTATAAATCGCTTGCGTACATTTCTCTTTCCCTACTCTCTTTAATTACTTGCAATTATATTTGTGCTTATTGTATTGAATTTGGATTGCATGATTGAATAGCCTAGAGAACTTAGAAAATATCAATATAGGCTAGAGAATTTAGAGAAACCGAAAAACGAGCTTAAGGGTAGTTAAAAACCGATTCACCCCCCCTCTCGGTATAGCCTATAAGAGCAAACAATTGGTATCAGAGCTTGGGCTCGAGATTAATTTAGACTAACCTCTATCGAGCAAAACGATCATAAATGGCTCTAGGTGATGATTTTGAGACTAGCTCACAAACTTTAGAAGAATATTCATTTGATGAGCTTCAAGATGCATTTAATGAGCTAAGTGATGAATATAAATCAATGCATGCAAAATATAACAAAAAGTTAAATAAATTTAGAAAAGAGAATGGAATTTTGATCAATACAAATGTTGAGTTGGAGGAGAAAATAAAAGATCTAGGCTCAAAGAATGATGAACTCACCAAGGTGAAATTAGAGCTAGAAAAGAAATTAGAAGATATTAAAGATAAATTGGCAAATCCTAGCTCTTTGACTATTGAGGATGAAAAGGAAAAACCTAGCTCTAGTGAATGCAATAATCATTCTTATGATGATTTACAAGATGCTTTTAATGAGCTAGCTAGTGAATTTGAATGCATGAACTCAAAATACAAGAAAATGATCACAAAATTAAAAATGGAAAATGATGAGCTATTGAATGCTAAGTTAGCATTTCAAAAGAAATTAGAGGAAGCTAATCTAGAAATAAATGAGTTGAATGAAAAGAATACAAATTTGCATAACTCATTTTCTAGGTTCTATATGGGTCAACAAAAGCTAGATCATATGTTAGAGACCCAAAGAGCTTTCTTTGACAAAGATGGGTTAGGTTATAATGAAAAACAAAAAGAAACTCATCTGAGGAATTTCTTAGTGAGCAAAAATACTATGCATGATCTATCTATTACATGCTCACTATGCAATAGAATAGGACACTCTTCACAAGCATGCACATATAGAAAAACCACATTTAGAGGAAGAGTTGTTAGAAAAATGTGGGTGCCAAAGCATGCAATAAATAATGATGAATTATGCTTGAAATGGATCCCAAAAGGATCTAAAATTGTAAATACTAACTCTCATGGACCCAAGAAAGTTTGGGTACCAAAGCATGCTTGAATTTGTGTGTTGTAGGAGTGTTAGAGCATGGAGATACAAGATACAATGAAGTTTGAATGCTCAACACATCCTCATGGAGTTTGCTTGTGCCAATGAGAAAAAGGAAGAGCTTGGAAATCCATCTTTGACAAATCACAACAATTCCTCAAAGGATGGCTCAAGGTGGATCCAACACATCAAGGCAAAGCATTCTCTAGCAAAGGAGTTTTGTAAGTTTAATTCTTTACTCCTTAAAACTTTATTTGATTATTTGTGCTTTGATAATGATTTGTGATGCATTGTGAGTTGAATGATAGAACAAAAGGTATGATAAATGATTAATGAGAAATTTGGTTGATGATTCTTGATGCATTGTGAGTTGTGATTGAGCAAAAAGCATGATTGTTGACTGTTTGATGGACAATTCTTGATGGATGAATGAAAGACATGATTTATGATTTTGAAATGATTTTTGGATTTCTGTAGTTTGAGCAAGTTTGATATGCTTAGATAATATATTTAGTTGCTCAAAAACTGATAAATGTGTCATACATGCAAAATACCATGTCATGAGCTTTAATGAAGAGTTTGCATGTTGGAAATTATGGCATGTTGTTCACATAATATATGCTTTGATGATATATGTGCTTAAAATCTATGTGAACAAGTTTGTTTTGACATATTTATGTAATCTAATGCATTGGTTTGGTCAAAATATGCTTAAATCTTAAAATGACCCCCTTTGAGGCCAAAAATACATTTTATTGTGTAAATTCTTCCAAAATTGCAAAATCTTTTGTAAAATGGTTTTTCATTCAGAATTTTCATTCATACAAGTCCAAAATCATGTTTTACAAATGTCTAAACCTTTACTTGGACTTAAATTACTCAAAAACGAAGTTTGAGCACCTCAAAGGTTGGATTTTCTGTCAAAAACTGCAGAAACAGGATGAGGGATCGATCCCTTAGCAAGGAGGATCGATCCCCTTGAGCAGAATGCAGGAAATTTGCATTCTGGACTTAAGGGATCGATCCCCCTCCAAAAGGGATCGATCCCCCCAGGCCAAAAATGGCTATTCTGCACTTTGTCAACCGAATTTGAGAAGGATTTTTCACTTTCTTGATATCTTCTTTCTTCTCAAGTTAAAATTCATTGTTTTTAACTTCTTTTTGATGATCTTTAATGTAAGAAAATTCATTTTTCATTGATATCATGCCTCAACTTCAACAATTAATATCATTTCTAACAAATGGTATCACCTTCAACAATCAAAATCATTTTTCTTGAGCTCACAAGTGCACAATCATTTTTCTTGTTGAAAACATTCATGAATCTTGAAATAATCTTGAAACAAACTTTCAATGAATGCTTAAACATAATTTTGAGATTTATTTCAATGATTTATGAATCTATTTGAGAATTTGATGAACTTGTGCATAATGAGTGTTTTTCATATCTTTTGTTCATCTTAGCCAAGCCTGCTTATAGGATTATGTCTCTTGGCTTGACTTATCAATTCCACACTAGGTTTCATGATAATTTTACATCTAGTGGATTGATTCCAAATGTAAATTCAACAATTGGTAATAGTCATTAGCCTATAATGTGTGATGGTAAATGGATCCTAAATGTTCAAATGCATGAAACTTTATCATCCGTGTACTTAAAGAACTAGGGTCTTAATGACAACACCAACATTCAAAGATAAATGCAAACTTGAACATATGTATTTTGATTGATATCCATGCATTTATTATTGATTGTTTTGATGTTGAACTTACATGCTTGCTTGAGTTGAATCAATAATCATGCCTATGAGATGAGAATAGTTGTTTTTCATGATATTATGTGCTTAACCTCACTCATAGTTTATGGATTTTAATGATAAAATATATCGTAGCTTGATAATATTGATTCACTTAGGTGAAGCCATTTTAATTAAAATAGCATATACCCTCTAGAACTTTAAATGATGATAACAACTAGGGATATGGCTATTAATTGATTAAAATGGTAATATTGAATATTTCCCTGCTCATAATTGGTTAAGGATTTGAATTGAAAATGAGCATAGGATTATTGTGCTTGAAACCATGGAAGAAAATGTGTTTGCTTGAATATCTTGTTTTTTGAATCTTCCATGTGGTATAAATTTGTGAATATGAATATGGATTAATTCCTTATGATAGTATGCTAATGATTGATTGATCCATATACATACTTGATGGTGTGTGTAATTGTGTTCTTGCATTTTTAGAATGATTATTTTCTTGACATAAACACACTACACATAGATATTGGATTCATGCAAAATGCTTAAGTAAACCATTAGTAACAATTGGTATTTAGATTGAAATAACACTTAGTATCATTGGCAACCATATTTTCACTTATTGGTAAGCCAAATCTAAATTGCCAATTGATATGAGCTTTAAATTGACAATTCTTCTCATGCTCTTTAGATTGAAATGACTAATAGAGAAGAATTCTCTTAGGATATTTTTGTATGAAACTCTGTGTGCTAGAATTTGAAGTTAATTGCTATATGATTTAATTCTAGACACAATATTTCTTGAATATGATTTATGAGCACATGCATATGATATGTTATATAATTTTAGCTCATAATCATGATGTATTACCATGCACCTTAGTCGGACCTTAGAGAACAATTGATATACTTAGGTGCTTGCTTAACTTCCTACCAATTGGAACCTTCTTGCAAAATTACTTATCAACAATTGGTATCCAAATTATTTATAAACAATTGGTATTGGATCATAAGTCATATTCATTGCATGAATATTTCATACTCTTTGAGAATATTGACTTATTTATTTGTGCTATAAGTCCCATGTACTAACATGTTTCTTGTTGGATGGAGCATTTTTATTTATTCTCACATAGCCATGATTTTAGGGGGAGCATATTTTTTATTATTTTTCCTTCTTTTTGCTATGACAAAAAGGGGGAGAGATAGAAAAAGGGAGAGATAGATATAGAGAGAGATATTAAGGGGGAGAAATAGTTTAAAAATTCATTTTCAAAACCCATGCTTATATTAAGGGGGAGCTTTATAAAATCCTGCTTTATTTGAGGGGGAGTATTTTATCAAAGAATTTTCAAAGCAAATTTACATTAAGTTTTGTCATATCAAAAAGGGGGAGATTGTTAGCTTTAAATTGCCATACATATTTTGAAATGACAAAAACTTAAGTGAGCTTTAATGTTTTAATTCATATTGTAAATTTGCCTTATCACACATGATTTTCTCAATACATTTTAAGTGATCATACCCAAACATTAAGACCATGATTTAATGATACATCCTTATTGGTCTTAATTCTTTATAAATGTTTTGAATACTTTAGAAAATCACTTAATGAATTTTTGGACAATGTTTTTATCAAAGAAAGTCATGAAAAACTCCCACAAAAGTGCCAATATGTTTTGGGTTGAATTAGGATCAAAGACCACATCATTTCTAACCCAAAAGTGCAGGAAAAACCCATTCTGGAGGAATGGGATCGATCCCCTAAGGAAAGGGATCGATCCC
This sequence comes from Heritiera fomes, assembly GCA_032173925.1. Taxonomy (NCBI): domain Eukaryota; kingdom Viridiplantae; phylum Streptophyta; class Magnoliopsida; order Malvales; family Malvaceae; genus Heritiera; species Heritiera fomes. The sequence goes on from JAPDPM010000025.1 coordinate 6,733,484, forward strand.
TTTTTGGCAGTGTGCCCCGGAAGGCCAAAATGAAGCATGGGATCGATCCCCTAAGGAAAGGGATCGATCCCTTTATGTCAGAAAGTCCCCAACGGCTATTTTCTGTGAAATACAACGGCTAGTTTCGGTTTTGGCTCCAACCAACGTCCACAAACCATCCAAGGGGCTATAAATAGAGGCTTAGAAGCTAAAGGAAGTAAGAGGAACAACCAAGCAACATCTTTCATCATCTTATTCATCTTCCTCAAGCCTCAAACAACAATCAAGAGCTCCAAAGTCTACATCATCTATCATTCTCATATTTCTTGTATTGCTTAGCACAAACTTTGTATAAGCTTTTACTTGTGCTTAATCTCTGTAATCACTTGCCTATCTAGAGGCCTTCTTTGATTACATCTCTTGTAAACCAAAATCATTCCTTGTAAAGGGGAGGTTTCTCTTTAGCCTAAGAAAAAGAGGGAGGTTACTCTTTAGCCTAAGAAAAAGAGGGAGGTTTCTCTTGAGCCTAGAAAAAGAGAGAGGTTTCTCTTGAGCCTAGAAAAAGAGAGAGGTTACTCTTTAGCCTAAGAAAAAGAGGGAGGTTTCTCTTGAGCCTAGAAAAAGAGAGAGGTTTCTCTTTAGCCTAGAAAAAGAGGGAGTGTAACAAATTCAAGATAGTGGATTTGGAGAAAATCCTTGGGAGTGTCTCAAGGTAGAGGACGTAGGCAAGGTTGCCGAACCTCTATAAATCGCTTGCGTACATTTCTCTTTCCCTACTCTCTTTAATTACTTGCAATTATATTTGTGCTTATTGTATTGAATTTGGATTGCATGATTGAATAGCCTAGAGAACTTAGAAAATATCAATATAGGCTAGAGAATTTAGAGAAACCGAAAAACGAGCTTAAGGGTAGTTAAAAACCGATTCACCCCCCCTCTCGGTATAGCCTATAAGAGCAAACACATTGCATGAACAAAATAGATTGTGTGAGTGATGTTGCATGAATGGAATTGCATAGATAGAATAAATTGCATTGATAGGATAGAATGCTTGCACAGTTGCATACATGATGCATTGCATGAGAAAAAGAAAAATTTTAGACAAGATTTTGTGAGTACAATCTATAAGACCTTCGGGCATGATTCCTCCAAAGCTTTTTTGGACAAGATTTTAAAGTTTGACTGCCTACCTGTTTAGGGGGAGCCTTTTGGACAAGATTTTTAAAGTTTGACTGCCTGCCTGTTTAGGGGGAGCCTTTTGGACAAGATTTTTAAAGTTTGACTGCCTGCCTGTTTAGGAGGAGCTTTTAGACAAGGTTTTAAAGTTTGACTGCCTGCCTGTTTAGGAGGAGCTTTTAGACAAGGTTTTTAAGTTTGACTGCCTACCTGTTTAGGAGGAGCTTTTAAGACAAGATTTTAAAGTTTGACTGCCTGCCTGTTTAGGAGGAGCTTTTAGACAAGATTTTAAAGTTTGACTGCCTGCCTGTTTAGGAGGAGCGTTTAGACATTTTAAAGTTTGACTGCCTGCCTGTTTAGGAGGAGCATTTTGGACAAGATTTTTAAAGTTTGACTGCCTGCCTGTTTAGGGGGAGCCTTTTAGACAAAATTTTAAAGTTTGACTGCCTTTCTGTTTAGAGGGAGATTTTTTTTTTAAAAAAAAAATTAAAAAATTAAAAAAATAAAAAAAAAAGAGAAGTCAGACAAAATAGGTGTCTATGTCTTTGTGCAATTACTGTTTCACAGCTAATGCACAAAGAGGGGCAACTGTAGACATCCTATTTTGTCCGGGGTCTTAATTTGTATAAATAATTAATTGGGTTGAGTGACATTTGTATTTTAATTTAACAATTTAGAATTAGGCTAGAATTAAATTAGAATTTTTAGATTTAGAATTAACATTAATAAGGAAATTAAAATTAAAATAGGATTTAGGAATAAAAAAAAAGAAAAGAGAGAAAAGATAAAAAGAAATAAAAATAAAATTAATTTTAGGATTAGATAATTAGGATAATTAGATTTTTAGGATAATTATATGGATTAATATTAAATTTGATAGAGTTAGATTAGGATTAATATAAGAAATAGATAAAATGTTAAAAAATAGGAGATAATTGATAAAACTGGTAGAATTATACTAGGACTTAATTAGATTTTTGACTATAAAAGAGGGTTAAGACTCCATAGTAAGAGAGAGGATCACTAAGCCATCATCATCACCAAGCTTCTATCTTCTTCACCGTCGCCTTGCACCATCACTTATACAGCCATCAAACCTTGTTCGCCACGGTTCAAGCTTGCACCAATCACAGCCTTATCACCGAGCCTGACCATCAACATCTTCATTTGCACCCTCTGCACATCGTCACCGCCCCATTACCTCGTCCTACCCACGTACCTTGCATCTTCATCGAAAACCAGCCCTTTTCTTTAAGCTACAGCCTCTGTTTTCATCTTCAAATTAATCCAGACACTATCCCCATCGTCCACTACTTCCATTGTTTCTGCCTGCGTCATTAGCCATCCTCCACCTAACTTACAAACCGACCCCGCCTCTATCGTGAATCATCATCTTTGTTAACCATCATTATCGTTAACCTTGCTACACTGCCATTATCACCTTGCCGAGCCGCACCACAAACCATCAACCACTGGTTCTTTCCCGATTATGCACTGCACCATTGCCTCTGCAACCAAAATTATTCCTGTCGCCTTGAACAGTTGCTGCACTTCTATCCTCGCTTCAGCACCGTCATCATCCATTCCACCCGATTTTTATGCTGCAAGCCATTGGTGGCTGTTATAAGCTTATAGAACCGATTACAGTAGCAGACTTCTCTCGTTTGGTTGATTTCCGAACATCATTGCACACCTCCATCGCTTGCCTCCACTTATGTCCCAAGGAAAACAAAGAAAGATTGGAAGCACGTGGAACAGGTAAGTTTATGTTAGTCATTTGTTCTCCACTTTAACTAATTTTGTAGTTTAATAATATGTTAATGATTTAATAATAAATTTGACTTAATAGTTTAAATAGTTTAATTTAATAATTTGACTTAACAATAAAATTTAATTAATATGACTTTGTATGGTAACTTGATTAAATAAATTGTTTATAAAATACTAATTTTGCATGTTAATGATTGATATGATTAATTTGTATGATTTGCATGAGTAATTAGGATGTAATTAAGGTTGTATGCTTGATTTATTGGGTAAAGTCTCAAGGAATTGTAATTAAAAATATATAAAAATAAATACAAAATACAAAGTTAAGGTAATAAAATAATGATAAGATTCAATAAATAAAAAAAAATATTAAAGGTGAACATGATTTATTCCGATGATGAGATTCTGAAGAGGGTTACGCTTAAGTAATACTTTGGAATCTCTAGGTAAGAGGATTTCCTTGGTCTGACCAGCTTAATGGAAGGAGCTAAAGGGAATTTTCAATAAAAAAATAATTCATGTACATTTTTTAAAAATATAATAAATAATAATAAAAGAATATGATAAATAAAAATATAATAATAATAAGAGTCAGATAATAATAATTCATGAAAGTAAGTATCGATTATTCCGATGATAAGATTCCGAAGAGGATTACGCTTAAGTAATACTTTGGAAATCTTTAGGTAAGAGAATTTCTTTTAAATTCTACCAGCTTAATGGAGGATTTTAAAGGAATTTTTGATAAAATAATTTATATTCATTTTCTAAAAAATAAAGATAATTTATATTCATAAGATAAATATAACAATAAATAATAAAAAAATATTAGTCAAGAACATAATAGAAGATAATAAATGATAAAAATAAAATAAGATAACTTGGGTAGAGGAGTCAAAGTTAGGAAATTTCCATAAAATACTAAAATTCATCCGACGACGGAGCCTCTTCAAGCAAGTCGCATAGTACTACTTGAATACTCTTGAGGTGAGAAGGATTTTTAGGTTATCCCACCAGCTTAATGGAGGATACTTAGAAATAACTTTCAATATTAAGCATATCGAAATTAAAGATTAACCTAAGCAAATTTAGAAGATAACCTAAGGCTAAGTGGTACCATTCTAGGATGGGCGTCGTGGGGGTGCTAATCCTTCCTCACACGTAACCGTACTCCCGAGTCTAAGAATCTTTGAACGTAGACCATGCCTTATCTTTAGACATGAATAGGTGACCAATCACACCTTAGGTTTGAATGGTTGGTGGCGACTCCCTGAATTTTAAAGTCTAGCGGGTAGGTTCACGGACCTAGACGTTATGACACTTGTCATTTAAGGTTAGAAACCAATTAATTTTCGTAATTTTCACCTCTTGATTTTAACTAGTTTTGTAACTACCCTTTTATACCAAAATTATGAACCCAATTTTTCCTTTTCTTACTTACATTGTTGGGTTGTACATAATGTCTCAAACTCTACTCATAAGCTAACTATATATTAGCTAGATAAATATTCTTCATATACCCGGTCCCAAGTCAAATGTCCAAACCAAGCATGCATTCAATTCTCAAATCAATTCACTTAGCAAAGTATATAACTGACAAAGATGCATGCATCATCATAAAACATAGATATACCATATAATTCCTTTAACTACATCCCTATGTTCTAAAAGTACTGAATATGCAAGTCTGAATATAAGTTAAATAGCTGTACATAATATACCTCCAAGGTGGAACCAAAAGCCTTGAAGGACATGATAACTCCCCGCGTATACTCTCCTACTGCAAGTAATCTGGAAGGTGGAGGAGAGGGGTGAGCTTTTTAGAAAGCCCAGTAAGAAATAAATATAAGAGACAGATACGAAATTTCTATATGCAAGTTCAAAACATTCATTTAAAACTCGAATACTGTACTTCATAAAATTTGGAAATCAACTTGCTTATGCAATGCGTCAGAAAGCATTTCTTTCAAAACCATCGATAAACATTTCCATTCGAAACATAATTCTCATCATAACATTCAAAATCCATAATGGCATAAATACGAAAAGAAGCATATATAGCATAAGCTGGAGACATGATAACTAAGTAGAATCAAGCAGTTCAATTATTCTCGTGAGGGAAAGTACAGTTGACATATGGCCATAGTCCAGAGGGTCCAAAGTGAACAATGATCAGGTGTCAACTGGGCCCGCTGTGGACTGGATCAAGGTCACACAGCAATAGAAACTCTACTGTAGACTGGATCAGGATCATACAGTAGCCCAAAACATTACCTACTGTGGACTGGATCAAGGTCACATAGTAGTCCAAAACATTACTGCAGTGATTGTTAGTCATGTCACAAAATATTTCCATACGTATAGTTTCTAACAATACGAAACTTTAATGATTTCTATGAAATGAGAGTTTCGGAGAATGTTTCCGTAAGTAATCAACATCATGCCATTTCGTACTCATTTTCAAAACAAAACTTGTTAGAGGATTGTTATTTCAAATCATTTTTATTAACTCTAGCTCATTTTGTAAATCAATATTTTACAAAAATCCGGCAGCATAACGGTTTAATTTTATTGAAAACCTCCTGCAAAGAAGATACAGTTCATAAACCACAAGCAGTTGATTTTAACAGTTTATTTAGTATCCCTTACGTTCCGATATATATCCCTCACCTCAATGTGTAACACAAGTGTTGTTATGGCACCTTTGCTCTTCTTGATTTCCTTCTTTGGTCTTTAATATTTAGTGTATTTAATGTCCCCTACCTTGTGTCCTTTCCTCCTACATTAAGGCGTAAAATAAATAAAATCTATGTTATTCATTTACCTTACAAAAATTCATACTTAATTTCTCCTTTAAGATCATTACCTTAAGATTTCACCTTGGTTACCAATTCTCCATCACCTTGTAAGTTCTTTCCTTACTCAACCTACATCAAAATAATAATATTTTTAACCTTTTTGTTTCACTCAACATTCATTGTTTAGATCTATAATTAAAATTCAAGTCCTTACCTCTTGTTACTAGCCAAAACCGATAACTTCTAGTGTAGCTCGACCTTTTGGGTTTTGAAGGCTTCTCTTAGCTTCACAAAATACAGCCACAACCCCTATAGGTTTAACCTTAATTTATGAGTATTCATTCTCTAAATATATTTCCTATTTCAACTTAAATAAATTTTTGTATTTGATCAGTCTTACCTCTTGTTACCAAATGAAAACCAAGAGCCTTTTCTAAGAGACTTGAATCTCCATGATTTTGGGGCTACTACAAACTCCAATTGATGCAGCCACTTCCTTGGTTTCAAGGCTTTCCAATAACCAATTCAGCCTCTTATAGTTTACCTCCTCAATAGCCCCTATATTTGCCTTAAAAGCCACCTCAATTCAGCCCTCTTTCCATATGGTTATGGCAGCCAAAATAAGGAACCTTTCCATGTAAATTTGACAGCCCTTGGAAGTCTCTTTTTGCAAGTTTAAAACCTCCGTACAACACCCCTTTTTCCCTCTTGTAACCACGGCTTGAAGAACCTTAAAATTTTGTCTTCATTTCACGTACTACAAACCACCATCGTCAGCCCCCTTTTTCTTCATTCTTTTGGTCAACAATAAAACTACAGCTCCTTCATTCTCTGTTTTGCTGCACTTGTTCACTCCCTCTCACTCGGCTTTCCTTTCTTTCCTTCCCTTCTACCAGAATCGAAACTCTTTACTGCTCTTCACTCTAGCACCCATTCAACCCTCCATTTGCTCCTCAAGTATGGCTTTTACACCCTCATTTGTCCCTACCGAAACCAACTCTGTTTCAACACTAAATGAAAGCCTAAACCCTCATTATCTCTTCTGTTTTGGCTCCCCAAAATCAGCCTTTCTCTTGCCTTAAGCTTCCTCTTCCTCGCTCCTTTACTGTTAACACAACAAGAGGGAACCGGATGGTAACATAATGGTGAGGAAATGGTGGTTTCGGTGTAGTAAAAGACTAGAGAGAAAGATTAAAGTGGCTGGCATTAATGATGATGATGATGATGATGGATGGCAGATATGAAGCTCAAGTGGCTGATGTAACAAAATAAAAATAAAATACAAGTTAGTGGGATTGGTTTTGATGAAGCTTCCTCAAGAAGCCATATTCCATAAATCATATTTTATTCCCATATTTGGCTGACTTGTTATTTTATTTATTTTGTTTATTTGTTTAATCCACCAAATAGCAAATTTACAACTATTACAAGTTTAAATCATCTTAATAACTGCGACTGCCACTTTATTTTACCTCTACTTGTTGTAATTTTCTTATCTTTGTCTTTGCATTGATATTTCTTTCAAACTAAAAAAATTGAATGCAAATTGTTGATATTTATTTCAAATATTGGATCAACCAATAAAATCTTGTAAAAGATCATTTTTTTTCTTTTTTTGTTTATATATATGTACTACAGTCCTCTGTTCTGTCTCTTTTTCCTTTTTCTTAATTACAAATAGAGAACTCTTTCTATTGATTAGGTAACTCATTCATTTCTTATCTTCCTTGAGAATTTTTCTGTTTATGAGAAGCAAAATTAAAATGGATTCTATATTGCTTTTGCTTTAAATTTGAAGCATTATTACAACAATAAAATATATCTTCCCTATCAATCGATGAAAGAATATATATGCTGTTAGATTTCAATTTCAAATTTATAAAACTTTTGTATTTAAAACCGAAAATATAATTTGAATTAATATTAAAAATCTTATTCTATGTTAATCGAAGATATTCCATTCTTCTTGATATCATGTATCATATACTATATATAGTCAAAAAAATAATTAAGTAATTAATTATAGTTAGTGTCATGATTAATCAACTATTCCACCTCTATTATAATATAAGCATTGATTATGTATATAAGCGTGAAAAATGTATTAACAATAAAGAGAGAAAAAAATACGTCTTATGAATTATTGGCCACTGAAAATGAAGTTTGTCTCATTCTCACACTCCTTACTTTAGCTTTGCATTGATAATTCCTTTCAAACTCGAAAATTGGATGTAAATTGCTTATATTTATTTCAATTATTGGATAATTTTACTTACTTTACATATGCTACCTTCGGTTTTTGTGGAAATGTTGAAAAATGCTTTGAGAATGTGTTTGAGATCTGTGATATGAAATGTGTTTGAGCTTGTAGATCAATATATTTGTTTTAACGAATTAATTTTGTGTTTTCTCTTCTGTTATTTTCCTTGGGTTCTTTCGTTTCTCCACTAAAAATGTAAAGATTAAAGTATTGTTTTTGGTTACTATTTGATTGAAGGTTAATGCAAGTGATGGGAAGATGAAAGTGAGAGAGATATTTCCGTCAAACATGTCATCTGAGATCATTTCAGGCAGTATTCAGAACAAGGGTCTGGTCAGAATTCTGGATTATACCCTCAATAACATCCCTAACAAGTCAGAAAAGTAAACTCCAATTACCCATCATTTTTTTAAAAAATTAAAGAAATATGATATGGTTTCTTAAACTTGATGTTAAAAGTTTGTAATGGATTTCAGGTACTCACATGAGATTGAAATAAAAATCGAGGAAATTGACATTGTGTTGAAGAAGCCAAAGCTAGAAAATGAGATGAAAGCAGAAGGTGTTAGTATTCTTTTGAAGCTAAAGCAAGAAATGGTTTCCAAATTTGCTGCTCAGATAGTATATGAACACAAAGAAAAGTAAGTTTCCTTTTCTTTTTTGGTGTAAAGTTCAATCACTTTGTTATAGCGTCTATTTTCTTGATTAATGTTTTGCATTTTTTTTTGAAACTTTCAGTATGGCTTTATTGGCACAAATGTCAATGACAAGAAGAGTGCATCCTTTTGTTTCATTGAATCCATACCAAGGTAGTTGGACGATTAAAGTTCGTATCACGAGCAAGGGAATAAGTGTACCTATAAGAATGCTAGAGGTGAAGGTTGAGTTTTCAATGTGGAGTTGACAGATGATGATATAAGCTGCTATAACCTATGTTTTTCTTATGTTGGCATGTGAAGAAACATCTAAACCAGTAGAAAAATGAGTTCTAATTGATGAATGATCGCTCTATCGTAGGGTACACAAAAACAAGCCACAATGTTTAATGAAGCTGCTAGGAAGTTCTATGAAAAGTTTCAACTTGGGAAGTTTATGAGCAAACTATATTTAATTCTTTTTTATGCTTCAAATGCTCACTTAGTGTTGCTTTTATTGCTTTGAATTTTAGATATTATTGGAGTTGTCTAAAATGTTACTCTTGTATCAAATATTAAAAGAAAGATTGACAATGAAGAATTTCAAAGTGGGATATGACTGTTCCAGATGAAATGTTAGAGTCTAATTGTTCAGTGCTATATGTTCTTTGATTATGGTTTATTGAAGTTTTGCATTTTTGGATGCCAGGAAGAGGACAGTGGTTGTTTCTTTGTGGAATGAGCTGAGAGGGCTGCAAATATAGTTTTGTTTATTGAAAGCTTAACACTCTCAGCCAGCTTAGGTATCAAATTTAATGTAATTGTAATTAAATCTAGAAATGAAATGCTATAAGAGCATTTTAATCTACTGTTTAACTGCAGAGTTCATCTAATTTGTGACGACTTTTTACTATTTGTCTTACTATGTAAATTAAGCTTGTTTAGAAATTACATTGTTGGTGCCTATGTTTAGGATTTTAATAGTTTAAATGTGCCTAGCAATGTAGCATTCTTGAACTGGTGCGAGCATGATTTCATTGTCAATGAAATGCTTAGTATATGAAGATCACTGAAATGTTTTTGACATGTTGGTGAAATGTTGCAACTCTTTTCCTGTATTTTACCCTTTTCTTTATTTATTTATTTGTCCTCTGCTAAATTTTGAATATTTCAAATCAATATGAAAAGAAATGTTTTTTAAAATCATTTGATAAATTTTCAAATAAATCAAATAATATAAAAAATTGTCTCTTAAAATTATTAGAAAAAAAAAGTCTAGACAAAACCATTTTGATATAATAATTAACACGGACTATTCTAAAGTATTAAAAAAAAAAGAGGGTAAAATCGGATCCATGGTAAATGTAACATCCCGTTACTACATTTTTCATGTATTTCCATACAACTTTACCGGTTGGGCTGTCTGCGATGCCATTAACATTCAACAGTAACAGTGATAAATGATAAACATTTATCTATTAATTAGGGAATATGAATTTTCTTTTCATTATTCCTTTCTTCTGACATCCCCTATTAACCTTTATTTCACCAAGGTAGTACTGTATACATATGTCTGAAATGTAAAAGAGAAGAGACTGTACCTGTGAAATCCCCAATTTTCTGTAATTTTTCCTTAATTGTACAGTTTTCCAACTTGAATTAAAGGAATAAATGGGAATTTTCTGATATATATATGGTGTATGGGACATGAGAGGAATTAAGGCAATTAAAGGGTCAAAGAATCAATGGTCAAAAAGGGTTAATGGATGGTCAATGACTGAGATAGGATGAGAGGAGATTAGAATGCATTTAATGCATTAAATGAGGCTTAATGACTCACCATCATCTTGCACCCCACGACACCGGCCCATCTTCCTTCTCCCTCTCGTTGCTTCCAATTTCCTCTAAGTGTCCAAGCTTCTCACCTTAACAAACCACCATCTCATGCCATCGATTCGTTAAACTTCTCTAACGAAAAATGATCCTTGTCGATAGCTTAACCTATACCTTTAATACGAAAGGTTGAATCCAAGTGGTTAAGGAGATCTCAAAATCTTGAAAGTTGGTGAATAACAAAGGTAAGAGAAGAAATGGTTTCGGTTAATTTTATTGATGGTTTGAAATAGTATGGAGTTGGTAGAATAGGTTTATTGAAGTTTAAATTTACCATGATGTTTACAGCTTGAAGAAGTGGAAAAAAGGACAAGTGTTGGTGCAACCAACTTGTGGATTAATTGCTAATTGAGGTAAGGAATTTATGTAACGGACATAGGGTGACTATGTCCGCATGTTTTAGTATGTTTTGATGTGATTTGGAAAGAAGTACAGCTGTTTTAATTTCAGGAAAAAGGGTACCATTTGGGTCCTACTCCTAGTACCAATTAGGCTAGGAGCAGCCGACTGCCTTAAGTAGCAGCTGACTGCCTAGAGACATCAAAAACGCCGTTTTTCGAAAATCGATGCAAACCAGTCGACTGCCATGGGAGCCAGTCGACTGCCATTTTCCAGAAATCATTCTGTTTCAAACCAGTCGACTGCCATTTTCCAGAAATCATTCTGTTTCAAACCAGTTGACTGCCAGGGGGAGCCAGTCGACTGCTATTTGTCCAGAAGCATTCTGTTTCAAAACCAGCCGACTGCCAAGTGGGCCAGTCGACTGCTAATTCTCAGGAAACATTCTGTTTCAAAACCAGTCGACTGCCATTTGGGGCCAGTCGACTGCCCTATTTGTATTTTGAAAAATATAATAATTGAATTTCAAAAAGGGAAAGAAATTCAATAAGGCAAAACATGGGGTAGCAGTCGACTGCCATATATGACCAGTCGATTGCCTATTTGAAAGAAAGGTTTTGAGAACCTGTTTTAAGAAAGGATATTCATACTTGTTTAAAACCTATATGAACAAGGTTTTTGGAGACTATAAATCTCTCAAAAGAGCATGCACATTATTTGTTACTTGTATTTGACTGAGTAGCTCTAGTCCAGCCCTCAGACCCGCAGTACGGCACCTGACTAGTGAAACTGTGGGATATAGACAATGGCCATGAGTCTCTTATTTGATTCGGCTTTGGGGAGGATCCCTGGCCCATACGTGGGTACGCCAATTATTTGATATCTCTCAGGATTATCCCTAACGGGATATATTTGCGGTATCCTTATGAGATTTATCTATTGGATTATCCCTTACGGGATATATTTGCTGTATCCATTATCTCTCTGGATTATCCTTAAAGGATATATTTGCGGTATCCATGATGAGAATTACTTGGTGCATGAATCTATTGGATATAAATTGTCTCCCATCTATTTGAAAATATTTGTATTTGCCTACTTGATTTCACGTGATTTGAGATCCGTGGAAATACTTGAAAGCATGATTTATTTATATTTGATATTTGCGAAAGAAATATAAGCACTATGCTTTATAATGATTTTACATGACATTATAGAGCCAAGCAGGAAAACTGCATATAGTGATATAGTACGCTCTTTTACATGAGTTTCTTACTGAGCGTAAACTCATCCCTTTACAATTATTTTTCATACAGATTACTTGAAGTAATTCCGCTCTGGATAAAGGAGCTCATTTCGGGATTTTTGAGATACCTTCGAAGCACGCTTCCTACTTATCCTTTGAAGGTATATTTAGTCGGCCGTTACTTCGGCTAATGTACAGTACAATGCTACAGTTTTGTATATGTTGGGGATTAGGGTGTATGAATATTTGAGATCCTGATGTATATGGCACATGTTTATAAATGAAAAATTTTATGCATGTGAAAATGAATATTATACTCTGATAGAAATGCCTAAAGCATAAGAGTAAGGGAGATTGATATCGGATAAACTAGTCGATTTATTTTTTATTTGAGATAAAAGTTAGTTGTTATTTGGTTAGTGACGAGGACGTCACAGATTGGTATCAGAGCAGATTCAACTGAAGTTTGTCGATGTCAATAAGCTAGAATTAGAGTAATTCCCCAATGTACTGTACTAGCTTACTTGATTTTAAGAAGTATAACGGTTTAAAGTTATACTAAATTATGTTATCTGATTATGATCTTAACAGAATGAGTACTCGAAGGAGGGGTACTAGAAGAGGAAGAGGACGGGGTCGCACTGAAGAGCCCCCAGTTTCGTCTCCTCATCCATCTCCACCGCATAACCCGAATACGAAGCTAGCTAAAATGGCGAAACATATGGAAAACATGTCCGCAATGTTCACCCAATTTATGGCTAAATTTCCGGACGTGGCCGCTAGTGCACCGGCAGTTACCCCTACAGTACCTCTTACTTCTGTGGTACAACCCCCACCAGTTCCAGCTAATGAGAGGCGAGATCCAACAGCTTACTGCAGTGTTGCATTAATAAAGGAGTTTAAGAAGCTGGATCCTCCAAAGTTCAAAGGGGACAGTGATCCAGTAGCCGCGAAGAACTGGATGAAAGCGGTCACTAAGTCATTCGGATACATGGCTTGTACTGAGAAAGAGAAGGTGGGATTAGCCGCCTATTTCCTAGTAGATGAGGCTGAGCCATGGTGGCAGGCTACTCAGACAGTATTAGAAGCTAAGTATCCAGAGGTAACGTAGGATAGATTTGTGGAAGCTTTTAATGAACAATATGTCCCACGTACTGCTCAGAGGAGGTTACAAGTAGAGTTCTTGAACTTGACTTAAGGAAGTATGACGGTTAGTCAATATGAGTCGAAGTTCATTACACTGAGCAGATTTGATCCTGAAGTACTGAGAAGAGAGGATCATAAGACCTACAGATTCATGGAGGGATTGAGACCTTCCATTAGGTCTAAGCTATATCCGTTGGATATCACTACTTATGGAGAGGCAGTCCGTAAGGCTCAATTATGTGAGCAGGACTATGAGTTTCATCAGGCAGACTTCCGAGCAAGGAATAAGGGTAAAGAACCTATGAAGCGGAAGTCAGATGAGAAGGCCTCGAGGGATAGATATCCATCTAGGAGGAATAGGCCTTATGACAGAGCTTCAATAGGTAAGCAAGTCAATTATAAGAAAATATATTGTCTTCATTAATGGTTATATGGAATTATGATAAATATGGAGTTATGATGATTATGACACAGGAACTCCTAGATCCACCGGGATCAAAATAGGTGATGAAAGATCACAACATCCAGTTGGTAGTACCGCTAGCTCACCGAGGAGTACGATGCCGAGGTGTGTGCAATGCGGGAAATTTCATGGAACACAGCCTTGCCGGTTGGCAAGTGGGGCGTGCTATTGGTGTGGTGAACAGGGACATAGAATTAAAGATTGTCCCAAGATAAATCAGAGGGCACCCGAAGAGTCAGAAAAGACCCCTCAACCACAATCTAAGACCAGACAACCCCAGCGTAAAGCCACAGCGGCAGAGAAAGGAAAAGCGCAAGTTACTCAGGGAAGGGTATTTGCCATTGACAAGGAGTCCGCTGATGCTTCATCGAAGATGATTCAGGGTAAGATTTACCTTAATGATGTATATGTACTTGCTTTATTTGATCCAGGCTCTACGCACTCTTTTATTTCCCCTATGGCTATTAGGAGATTAAATATTGAGCCTGAGCAGTTAGGAGGATTGCTACAAATAATTACTCCATTTAGGGAATCCCAAATGACGGACATAGTGTATCGTAATTGTAAGCTATGGGTAGGAGAAAGAGAGTCAATAGCTGACCTAATCCTATTAAATATGTCTGGATTTGATGTTATATTAGGAATGGATTGGTTAGCTGAAAATCATGTGATGATAGATTGTCATGCTAAGAGTGTGATTTTCTTCTCTCCCGTTAGCTATGTTGTAAATTTTGCAAATATGTAATGCAAAAGCATAATTACTTATTTGGTTTAATTGAGATTTAATTGATAGAACATATTTGTGATGTGAAGGGTTTGTAGTACACGTGGTAGACGTAGATCAGAAATGTCCCACACTTCACGAAATTCCAGTAGTTAAGGAATTTTCCGAAGTATTTTCGGACGATCTTCCAGGATTTCCTCCGGATAGGGAAGTGGAGTTCACTATCGAATTGGTGCCGGGGACTGAGCCTATATCAAAAGCTCCCTACCGGATGGCTTTGGTAGAATTGGAAGAACTTAAGAAACAGCTTCAGGAGTTGCTAGACAAGGGATTCATACGACCCAGCGTATCCCCTTGGGGTGCTCCTGTGCTTTTTGTCAAGAAGAAGGACGGTAGTATGAGGTTGTGCATTGACTACCGGTGGTTGAATAAAGTGACAATCAAGAATAAGTATCCTCTTCCCAAGATAGATGACCTCTTTGATCAGCTAAAGGGTGCACAAGTCTTTTCCAAGATAGACTTGAGATCGGGATATCATCAGTTGAAGATCCGAGATGAAGATATCCCTAAGACTGCATTCAGGACACGGTATGGCCATTATGAATTCTTGGTGATGCCGTTTGGATTAACCAATGCACCCGCAGCATTCATGAATTTGATGAATGATGTGTTTAAGCAATACTTAGACCAGTTTGTCATTGTCTTCATCGATGACATCTTGGTGTACTCGAGGTCATGGGAAGAACATGAGCAGCATTTGAGGATTGTTTTGGAAACCCTCAGAGATAGAGGATTGTATGCCAAGCTAAATAAGTGTGAATTCTGGTTAAACCAAATCGCCTTTTTAGGTCATGTGATCAGTAAAGATGGAGTTTCAGTTGATCCATCAAAGATTGAAGCGGTGGTCCAATGGGAAAGACCGAAGACGGTAACGGAGATTAGGAGTTTCTTGGGTTTAGCTGGCTACTATAGAAGGTTTGTAAAGGGTTTCTCGAAGCTAGCTGCTCCATTGACGAGACTGATGCGTAAAGAGGTAAAGTATGAATGGAATGAAGCTTGTGAGCAAAGTTTCCAAGAGTTGAAACATAGGCTGACGACTGCACCAATTCTCACCATTCCTAGTGGTTCAGGACAATTTGCAATATATAGTGATGCCTCAGGGCAAGGTTTGGGATGTGTATTAATGCAACATGGTAAGGTAGTGGCATATGGTTCTAGACAGTTAAAGGACCATGAGAAGAACTACACGACTCATGATTTGGAGTTAGCTGCAGTAGTGTTTGCCCTGAAGATATGGAGGCATTACTTGTATGGTGAGAGATTTCAGATTTTTACGGATCATAAAAGTCTGAAATACTTATTCTTCCAGAAAGAATTGAACATGAGACAAAGAAGGTGGCTAGAGCTTCTGAAGGATTATGATTGTGAGATCATGTACCACCCGGGGAAAGCAAATGTGGTGGCGGATGCTCTGAGCCGGAAACATGTAAGTATGATAGCATATATGATGATAAAAGAACACGAACTGATTGAGCAGTTTGCAAGCCTCAGTTTAAGTGTTACATCTCTTGAGCAATGTAGTATGATGGCTAGTTTGAGAGTTGAGCCAGAGTTGATGGATAGAATCCGGGTTGCTCAAAGAGAGGATACTCAATGTATTGAGGCTATAGAGAAAATTCAATCGGGTATGACCTCAGAATTCCATATGAGTGAGGATGAAATTTTAAGGTTTAATAACCGTATTTGTGTTCCCGAGGATAATGAATTGAGGAAGTTAATCCTAACAGAAGCACATTCCACTAGGTACACATTACACCCGGGAAGCACGAAGATGTATCACAATCTTCGCAAGGTGTATTGGTGGACTGGCATGAAGAGAGACATAGCTGAGTTTGTAGCAAAATGTCTCACATGTCAACAGGTCAAGGTAGAGCACCAAAAGCCAGCAGGATTACTGCACCCTCTGCCTATACCTATGTGGAAGTGGGAACACATTACGATGGACTTTATTATGGGATTGCCCAGAACCAAGAAGAATCATGATGGTATTTGGGTGATTGTTGATAGATTGACGAAGTCAGCTCACTTCCTACCTATGAAGTCTACAGATACACTTAGCGCTTTGGCAGACTTATACGTGAGAGAAGTCGTCAGACTACACGATGTTCCAGTGAGCATCACATCGGATAGAGATTCCAGGTTTACTTCTCACTTTTGGGAACATTTTCAGGAAGCCATGTGATCTCAGCTGAATTTTAGCACAGCTTTTCATCCGTAGACTGATGGGCAGTCCGAGCGCACTATTCAGACGCTCGAGGATATGTTGAGAGCATGTGCTTTGGATTTTAAAGGCTCATGGGACGACCATCTGCCATTGGCTGAGTTTGCTTATAATAATAGCTATCATGCAAGCAACGAGATGGCACCATACGAGGCTTTGTATGGAAGACGGTGTCGATCACCAATTGGGTGGGAAGAAGTGGGCGAGCGCAAGTTATTGACTCCAGATTTAGTCGAACAAGCCTCTGAGAATGTTAAACTGATTTGTCAAAGACTTAAGACAGCTCAGAATCGACAAAAGAGCTATGCAGATGTTCGACGGAGGCCACTTGAGTTTTTGGTTGGAGACTATGTGTTTTTGAAAGTCTCTCCATCCAAAGGGATTATGAGATTTGGCCGACGAGGTAAGTTAAGTCCTCGCTATATCGGACCATTTGAGATCCTAGATCGTGTTGGAGATGTGGCCTATAGGTTGGCACTACCTCCGGAGTTATCGGAAGTACATAATGTGTTTCATGTATCGATGCTTCGAACGTATAATCCGGATCCGTCTCATGTAATCGAATATGAACCCTTGGAGATTCAAGGAGACATGAGTTATGTGGAGAAACCGATTCGGATTTTGGATAGGAAAGATAAGGCGCTAAGATCTAAGACAATTCCATTGGTTAAAGTTCTTTGGCAACACCATACGACAGAAGAAGCTACTTGGGAACTAGAGAACTTGATGAGAGAGAGATACCCGGAATTGTTTTAGAACATAACTTTACTTGAATTTGGAGGACCAAATTCTCTAAGGTGGGGAGAATGTGAAATCCCCAATTTTCTGTAATTTTTACTTAATTGTACAGTTTTCCAACTTGAATTAAAGGAATAAATGGGAATTTTCTGATATATATATAGTGTATGGGACATGAGAGGAATTAAGGTAATTGAAGGGTCAAAGAATCAATGGTCAAAAAGGGTTAATGGATGGTCAATGGCTGAGATAGGATGAGAGGAGATTAGAATGCATTTAATGCATTAAATGAGGCTTAATGACTCACCATCATCTTGCACCCCACGACACCAGCCCATCTTCCTTCTCCCTCCGTTGCTTCCAATTTCCTCTAAGTGTCCAAGCTTCTCACCTTAACAAACCACCATCTCATGCCATCGATTCGTTAAACTTCTCTAACGAAAAATGATCCTTGTCGATAGCTTAACCTATACCT
Source organism: Heritiera fomes (assembly GCA_032173925.1). NCBI lineage: Eukaryota > Viridiplantae > Streptophyta > Magnoliopsida > Malvales > Malvaceae > Heritiera > Heritiera fomes. The sequence continues at coordinate 6,751,407 of JAPDPM010000025.1, forward strand.
TTAATACGAAAGGTTGAATCCAAGTGGTTAAGGAGATCTCAAAATCTTGAAAGTTGGTGAATAACAAAGGTAAGAGAAGAAATGGTTTTGGTTAATTTTATTGATGGTTTGAAATAGTATGGAGTTGGTAGAATAGGTTTATTGAAGTTTAAATTTACCATGATGTTTACAGCTTGAAGAAGTGGAAAAAAGGACAAGTGTTGGTGCAACCAACTTGTGGATTAATTGCTATTTGAGGTAAGGAATTTATGTAACGGACGTAGGGTGACTATGTCCGCATGTTTTAGTATGTTTTGATGTGATTTGGAAAGAAGTACAGCTGTTTTAATTTCAGGAAAAAGGGTACCATTTGGGTCCTACTCCTAGTACCAATTAGGCTAGGAGCAGCCGACTGCCTTAAGTAGCAGCCGACTGCCTAGAGACATCAAAAACGCCATTTTTCGAAAATCGATGCAAACCAGTCGACTGCCATTTTTCAGAAATCATTCTGTTTCAAACCAGTCGACTGCCAGGGGGAGCCAGTCGACTGCTATTTGTCCAGAAGCATTCTGTTTCAAAGCCAGCCGACTGCCAAGGGGGCCAGTCGACTGCTAATTCTCAGGAAACATTCTGTTTCAAAACCAGTCGACTGCCATTTGGGGCCAGTCGACTGCCCTATTTGTATTTTGAAAAATATAATAATTGAATTTCAAAAAGGGAAAGAAATTCAATAAGGTAAAACATGGGGTAGCAGTCGACTGCCATATATGACCAGTCGACTGCCTATTTGAAAGAAAGGTTTTGAGAACCTGTTTTAAGAAAGGATATTCATACTTGTTTAAAACCTATATGAACAAGGTTTTTGGAAACTATAAATCTCTCAAAAGAGCATGCACATTATTTGTTACTTGTATTTGACTGAGGAGCTCTAGTCCAGCCCTCAGACCCGCAGTATGACACCTGACTAGTGAAACTGTGGGATATAGACAATGGCCATGAGTCTCTTATTTGATTCGGCTTTGGGGAGGATCCCTGGCCCATACGTGGGTATGCCAATTATTTGATATCTCTCAGGATTATCCCTAACGGGATATATTTGCGGTATCCTTATGAGATTTATCTATTGGATTATCCCTTACGGGATATATTTGCTGTATCCATTATCTCTCTGGATTATCCTTAAAGGATATATTTGCGGTATGCATGATGAGAATTACTTGGTGCATGAATCTATTGGATATAAATTGTCTCCCATCTATTTGAAAATATTTGTATTTGCCTACTTGATTTCACGTGATTTGAGATCCGTGGAAATACTTGAAAGCATGATTTATTTATATTTGATATTTGCGAAAGAAATATAAGCACTATGCTTTATAATGATTTTACATGACATTATAGAGCCAAGTAGGAAAACTGCATATAGTGATATAGTACGCTCTTTTACATGAGTTTCTTACTGAGCGTAAACTCATCCCTTTACAATTATTTTTCATACAGATTACTTGAAGTAATTCCGCTCCGGATAAAGGAGCTCATTTCGGGATTTTTGAGATACCTTCGAAGCACGCTTCCTACTTATCATTTGAAGGTATATTTAGTCGACCGTTACTTCGGCTAATGTACAGTACAATGCTACAGTTTTGTATATGTTGGGGATTAGGGTGTATGAATATTTGAGATCCTGATGTATATGGCACATGTTTATAAATGAAAAATTTTATGCATGTGAAAATGAATATTATACTCTGATAGAAATACCTAAAGCATAAGAGTAAGGGAGATTGACATCGGATAAACTAGTTGATTTATTTGTTATTTGAGATAAAAGTTAGTTGTTATTTGGTTAGTGACGAGGACGTCACAGTACCTGTCACATTAAACGTGCTATGCCTCTGTGCTTTAAGCATAGCTATACCCATCTGAGAGCTAATTCTCTCAACTCCGTGCACTTCTTATCTGTGGAGTTAAAACAAAGGGGTGAACGATTCATACGCTTAGTAAAGGAAATATATGCTGTTTTAAATAAAGCAAAACTATATATCACAACACATTTAATCTTTTCTTAATAATAACCCAGTAGAAAAGACAATGGATATATAGTAACCAACTCTCTTAAAACATCATTCAAATCACTGGCTAACAGTTTACTTTAAAATGTAGTAAACACTATATAGGATTTCAACAAATCCTCACAGTAAACAGAAATTGGTAAGTTGAGACTAGGCAACAAATAAATCATGCTATCCTCATTCCCCCTCCCCCTTGCGAGAACAAAATCTGCCGCTTTTGGGGTGCACCCGTAGGCCATCGCCCCTTACGACTATCTCAGATCTATGGCCATAATCTATAGATGGTCCTCGGGTCCACTTGCCAAGTGACCTCGAGACCGCTGATGACTTGGCGGGTCCATCAGCCCTGAGGTGCACTCATTGGTCCATCGACCGAGCCACCGCCCCAGGCGGGTCACACAATTACATGAATAATAATGCATGAACTCAAAGCCTAAAGTCTCAAAAATCACTTTCATATCTCATGAAAACCTTTAAGGGATTCTTTCACCCATATTATCATTTACTCAAATGATTTAATTCCCAAAAAGGTCTAAGCTTTCCGTTTACAAAACACCTTGAAAACATTCTAAAATCTCAACTTTTAAAAACTGCTCGCCCATGGTCAGCTCGCCCGATATGGCTCGCCCATGGCAGCTCGCCCAATGCGGAGAACTCATGTTCGCCCGCCCTCTTGCTTTTAAAATCTGAAAGCAAAACTGGCTCGCCCTCAGTGGCTCGCCCAGTAATCAACTCGACAAGACGGTGAATTAGTATTCGCCAGCCACTTAGCTTTTCAAAACAGAAATATGTCTCGTTAATGGCGGTTCGCCCGCCTTATATTTAAAACAAAGGCCGCCCACCCAAACACATTAAAAAGGGTTCGCTTAACTATGCCTTACCCGGATTTCCCTTTTAAAACAAGGGCACTCGCTTAGTTCTCATAAAGAGAGCTCGCCACTTGGCTCGCCCCATAGCTTTCCTATAAAAACGGTTCGCCCACCCTTAAAACTAGAATCGGGTTATAAAAATTATAAAAGGGCTTGGCTCGCCCGCCAATACCAATTCGCCCAACATAAAAAACACGAAAGCTCGCCCGCCAGTCAACTCACGATGCCTTCATTGGCTTAATTGTGGGAGTTCGCCCACAATTCTATTCGCCCACAGCCTCTGCATTTGAGCTCGCCCATGAATTCACTTCACTAGAATTGGGCGTTCTCGCCCCTTGAACACAGACTTTACCTTGGCGAGTTTCTTATTATCTACTCGCCTCATTGGCGATTACTAGTTTTCAACATGGGTGATCATTGTAGTCGCCATTGTTGTCACTTATTCCATTATTTTCCTTGTTTTCATGTTCTCTAAGGATCTAACTAAAAACAAGACTGTATCTATGTTTATTACTTCATAAAACATAGAAATCTATCATTGAGCATCAAGAACACCTCAGAAATATGAAACTCACCTCAATCAACTGCACTTCCAGAACAGATTGCTTTCCATCTCATGTTGGCCTTCCTTTGCCTATTCTTTTAGCTCATCAAGTTAAGAAGGAAAGGTTTGCAAGCTGGTTTACTTGTTTTGCTGCCTGAAGAGTCAAGCTCAATAAATCAACCATGGCAGGATTGGAAAGAATAACAGAAACCTGCAGTCGCATAGTTTCCGGGAGAAAGATGAAGTTTGCTAAACAGATTTGCCTCAAGTGTTTCTTCTTATATAACCATGCTCAACCAATCAATAGCTACCGCCTGTCCCTTATCCTATTTCTTTCATCATTGCTCACGTCTATCATGCATTTAATGCATGAAGAAAAACTGCACTTACATGGGCGAGAAAGTCTTCCTTCCACACACCTTTTTCTTCTGCTGCAGACTTTGCTTAATTCCTCAACCAATAAGGCTAATTCCCTTATTGACTTTAACTTTTCTTCATTTATTGTCCTCGACCGTATATCTCACAAAGTCAATCTTGGCTGCTAATTGTTTTGAAGCCATTTTCCTTTGTCCACACAAGCTGATTCCCGGTCTCTACCTCGTCTTGAGACCTCAGCTCGCCACACTACATCAGGTCGCCAGCCATTCAGCTTACCAGCTTTATCTTGGCAATTACAAGAAATTCCTTTTTCTTGCCAATCATATTGAGATTTAGCAAGTGGCAGTTGCCTTTCTCGCCAACTAGGCTATTCTTTGCCTCTCAGTATGGCGATCACAAGTTCTTGCCCAATTAGGCGATCACCAGGTATGCTCAACTCGCCAACCTTGTTCTGATTCACCTCACACGTTGGCGAACACACCTATTCGCCCTTGACACCGTCCAACTTGCCATCACTATTAGAAATCTGCTCGCCCATTGGCGAACAACCAACTCTGCTCGCCCATCGGCGAACTGAACAACATTCTCGCCCAAATATTATTTCATCGAAATTGCTCCATTCTTATCTTAAGGAGCTTTTCATTCAAGTGGAAATCAATACTCCTTATTTATTTCATTTCCATTATCATTTTTATGAAATTAGACTCTACAGTAGTGTAGAATTAGGTCTTACAGTAAAACAACGGACCCAACGTAAAACAAACAAAAAGTGAAAGTGCAAGTGCAAGCGCAAGTGCGTGATGGTACATGGCTGGATGTTTGAAATTTAGATAGAATGTGAAAGCGAATAATACTTGGGTGGATAGGTGAGTGCAAATGAGGACTATGCTTTTTAGAGGCATTTTCCTGAGAAATGTCACTAAATAATTATACTTTGTGTGTCTCTAAAATGCTGCCACATTGGTGGCGTTTTTTGGGAAAACTCTGCTACATATCTCGACACTAGTTTGGCCGGTATTTTTTGTGGCATTTTTAGAAACTGCCACAAGCATTAACGGTGTTTATAAATGCTGTTAAATGCCAAAAGAAACATCACTAAAAGTCTGATTTCTTGTAGTATTGTTATCTCTATCTACATGTTATAATAACTTGTTAAAACATATTATCTCATATCTATTATATATTAAATTTATTATAATTTTGTATTTAAATTAAATTCCTCCACTTATTGTCTATTAATCGAAAATATATTTGAAATATTGTAAGTTGTTCTTTTGACAAGGTCGATTACTTGTAGCAAATTCCCTACCTTTAAGGAAATCGGATTGGTCTTTGACTCTAAAATTGAATTCCACTTACACTTTTCCTTTAGGTGGAAGCTTGGAAGCCTCTGCCAACATCAAGTAGACAAAAAGTGCCTCATTCTTGCATGCTCCTTTTCCTCTAGGAAAAACAACCAATTACCTGCATATTTTCACTGACAAGATTCAGTAAAAGCGGAAAGAGATGATCAAGTCATTGAAGAGTGAGCAGAGATTAATCTCCTACCTAATGTGTTATAAGGGCATCTCATGATTTAAAAAAAAAAAAAAGAAACGAGGTGAAGTGTTGTGCTACCATTTTGAGTCTGCAATCGTTTGAACATCTGAGGAATAACAATCGTAGTGTGATTTTGAGTAGTGGACCTTCAAAGTTATTGAATTGTTGGGAGAGTGCTTTATATGGAAAGATGCTCCAATTTTCCAGTACGTTTAAGCACAAAGATCTCTACCCCAAATGTCCAGCAATCATCAACCAAGTAGCCATTTGAAGCATTGTAGAAGTGATCAAGAGAGAGCACTTGAGCAATGCCCTATTCAGTTTTCTTCTGGTAAAATCGCTTAATCACCCAGTCACCCTCTGCAAGATGAAAAAATTATATAACTATCACATATAGAGAGGATTGAGTAGGGGTATGAATAAATCAAACTACTCATAAATACTCAACTTGATAATATATTATTTGAGTTTTAAGTACATTAATATTTCTAGTCTAGCTCGAACACAAATTACCCATATAATGAGTCGAAACGTATTTAATTACAGTAATACCCAGCTCCATAGTTATTAAATTGAGATACGTTTCGTGAATCAAAATTTTATTTTTAAAAATAGAGTATCGAATATCATATTTTATCCTGAGATACAAAAAATAATTATAAAACTAATTATAAATAATATATACACATGTAAGATATATAAAAAAATAAAAATATTATACATATTAATAAGATTAAGTAAGTATATGATAAAAATAATAAGTATGATTATTTTCAAACTCTTCACATACTCATTAATAGTATATACTTTCATATATTTTTATATGTATAAAAAAAAACTCTTAACATACTCATTAATAATATATATTTTTAAAATAATATTTTTATATATTTTTTATTTTTAATTTACTAACTAAAAGTTTATTTTTTAAAATATTTCAAGATTAAATTATATAGAGAACATGTTTTGAAGCGTTTTTTAGGTTAAAAACCTATTAATTGCATTTTTAGCTAATTGGATCAGATCAAATTTTTATTGGGTTTGGCCCAATTTCATTATAAAGTGTATCGATGTAACGTACAATATACATCGATTCGCTTGTGTATTGATAGATACGTTACCGATTCATGATAAAACCGATTCTATGTATCGATACGTATTAAATTTATAATGAATTGATTCGTATCGTACTATACGTGTCACATATCATACAATATTGATTAGAGGTGGCAAACGGCTCGATTCGGGCAGGTTTGGTCTGGGTTATATTTGGGTTCAACTTTTTTCAATTTCGATTTTTTTTTGTTTCAGGCTTTTTCGATCTTGGATTTTTTTGGTTTCAAGCACTTTCGGTTCGGGTATTTTCGAGTTCAGTTATTTGCAGTTTCGGGTTCGGTTCGATTTTAATCAGGCAGGCTTAGTCAAATTATTTTTAAATTTTACAAATTATAAATATTTTTATAATTTTGAATGTAATAATTAATTTAATTTTATATAGTTAAATAATAATATAATAGAAATGCTAAATTAAAGTTAAAATTTAATAAATATTTATATAAATATAAATTTTTACATTTTAATGTTTTTATTACTTGACAATTATTATTTATTTTTTTAATTTTTTGTGATATTCACATTTGTTATAAAATATATAATTATACATTAATAATTTATAAAAGTTTATTTTTTAAGTGAGCCAAATATATATATATATATATATATATATATATATATATATATATATATATATATATATAGAGTAAAACTAAAAGAAAGTGAAAATCCAAAAGTATTAGCTACACAAATAAATAACTAACAAATTATAAATAAATCACACTAAACAATTAAAAATTTATATAAATGGCTTTATAATCTTAATAATAATTTATTGGGTTATTGTATTTTTTTGGTCAATTTTGGGCCGTTGGAATTTAAACATTTTTAGTTCAGTAAATTTCTTTTTTTTTTGTTTTATTAGCTTTTTTAATAATTATATTATATTTTTATTAAAATTTTAAATTTTTAAGAATGTTTTTTACATTTATTTTGTCTTTTAAATATCAACATAATTAGTAATTAAATTAAATCTAACCGCATAAATAGTTAACTAATTGTTAAATTATAATGTTGAATAAAATTATAGTATACATTAAAAAAAACTTAATATAATAAATAATTGGTCAATTAATTACCTCAATTTTATATTTATTTTGTTTTTGGTTTGTACATAAATCATAATATAACATTATTATTTTAAATATAATCATACTTGTATGCATTAATTAATCAAATATCTCATTAAAAATTTAAAACATTAAATTAAACAAGTTATATACACCAATTGACATTATATTATAAATAATAACATTTGATATAATCATATCATATACAGTTATATACCAATTGAGTACTAATTTTTTCATGTTCACATTAACATAATAATATTAGATATACACCAATTGATCTAATATCTAATTAAAATATTAAATAGTAGATATTACTCAATTAATTAATATAATGCTAGTTATTTAAATAGAATTAATAATAATACTAATAAAGTATAAAAACAAATTTTATAAAAATTACCACTTACACAGTAATACTACTCTAATATATTATTAAATTACACTTTAATTTACTATTAAAATTATTATTTTTATCCATACTTTAATTTTACATTTAATAGATAATAAATGAACTATTTTTAATAAATACTTAATTCTATCAAAATAATACTTACACTATAAGAGATTACATAATTTATTCTTAAAAGATTATTATAATATAATATACAAATCATTATTATAAGATACCAAATTGGTTTATTTATGTATAAGATTATTATAATATAATAAATAATTAATTACCATTAGCTTGATTTATTAATATCTTTTGTTTTAAAGCTAAAAATAAAATTACCACTAGCTTGATTTATAATTTTCTCTTTTAATGATGTCCAAGCTTATAAAAGAATTATACTTATATTGTTTAATTTAATTACTTAACTTTTTCTAATCTTAAAAACTTGGATTTTAACTTTAAGATTAGGTTTTTTTAAATCTAAATTCAATATCTTTCTATACTTAAAACTTTAAGAAAATATAGTTTAAATTTAATTTTATTAAAAATATTTTTAATGTGTTGCACAAAATATCAAATTCAAAATTTCAAACAAATATTGAAATTATATAATTTTTTTATATATTTGATTTATTATTGTATTAAATTTAAAATTTTATTATAAAATAAAAATAATAAAATGTTAAAATGATTTTTATAATAAAATCAAATGTTAAAATAATAATATATTTATTATTATAAATGCAATAAATATAATATTAAAAAATATTTGATATCATATATTATGGTATTTTAAATTAATTTAATTTAATTAAAAAGATTCAATATTTATTTTGTTGGTAATACATAATTGATAAAATTGTATAATAAATAATAATTGTTTTCAAAATTTTAAACTTTTTTTAATTAAAAAAGTGTATCAAGTATTTATTTATTTTTAGATAATAATTATATAATTATAATTCAGGTTTTCTCGGTTTATTAATTCAGTTTTTTATAGGTTTCGGATCAGATTGGTCTCGATTTCGGATCATATTGGGCTCAGGTTATGTCAAGTTTAGGTTTTTTCGGTTTTGAGTTTTTTTGGTTACGGGCATTTTCTGTTACGGGCCTTTGACTTTTTTGGTCAATTCGGGTTGGTCCTGGTTCGATCTCGGACGGATTTGGGTGAGTTTTTGGGCTTGGGCTAGTTTTTGCCACCTCTAATTTTGATAATTATGCCCAGCTCTAACAACTCATACGTATCTAATCAATTTTTTTTAATATTTAATTATTGATGTACATTTTATTCACATAAAATAAAAAATGATTAACAAAATTGAACTTATTGAATTGAACTCAAATAGCTCGAATATTCTTTGAAGTTGACTTCGAGCTTCAAAAATAAAGATAAATCAAGCTTAAGTTTTCAAATTGAGCCAAATATCGAGTTTTGAATTTTCGAATTGATCAAAACTTAAACATAATATTAAATTATTTCGATTCGATTCGATTATATCCTTAAGATAAAATTTATTATAAAAAATTATGTACAAAAGATGTACCATCAATCATTAAGTATTTTCCACGAATTTGATCTAGTAGGAAGAACCTAATGTTGGCATTTTCTTCCCAAGTCGGAGGAAAATTTTTTGTCTCTTCAATTTCCAAGTAAAGGGAGATGAAGCCAATGCCATTGCTTTTCTTGTTTCCATTTGGGTAGAGTGACAACCTCCTGCAATTTCCAGAGAAACTAAGAGGAAAATTATAGAGCTTCGAAGACAAAGCATGTGTAAAAAAAAAAACTAGTTTTTCCATTAGTGACTCTTATTCAAGCATTTTAATATAAAAAGAATATTTTAAGGTCATTTACTTTACAGTTTTTTTAAAGAAAAAAGATAAAGCTCGGGAAAGAGAAAATGCAAGAATTAAAATTAAAACTTCAATTTTATGAAAATCAATCTTTTTAAAAAGGTAAATAAATCATTCAGATTAAATTGAGTCCTGTTACTATTTTAATTTGCTATTATGAATCCAACCAAAATACCACATAAATACGATCAACGTTATGTCTATTTTGTCAATACCATGTTAGCAAAAGTCAACTTCACATCAGCATTTTTAGCAAAAAAATGTTACCAACATTATTAATTTAACTAAAAATTTCAAATCATAACATTATATGTGTAGACACCTAATTTTATTCAGATTTACAAATTATTTTGATAAATTTGATACTTATAAATCTTTTGAAGTTTTGTTAAAATTTTTTGGATGATTTGTTATTAAGCTAGATTAAACTAAATTTTAGGCTTGAAAAAATAGTGAAAATATTTAATTTAAATCAAACCAATAAAAATTTCATATATGTCCATTTTAGTCCAAAATGCATGGATTTCAAAGCCCAAATTCCAAATGGGTTAATTTTGAGCTTCAAATCTGATTCAAATTAAGATATAGGCTCTATGGCCTAAGTCCTAGATAGGTTTGTTTAAAAAAGAAAAAAAAACTTTCAACAGTATCATGGCAAACGTTAACAAAAACACTCCCAAATATGCCAAAGAAGAAGATTTGCAGAAACGAAGTGTCAAAAGAACTAAGAGTGGAGAATTCAAGCAAAATGATCGAAGTGAAGATGATCATGTCATGCAAGAAAATTCTGCTACAAGTTTTTCTTACAAAGACTCACTCTTGGGAAACCAAGATAACTCGAGTTTCTCTTTTATCAACCATCATTTGTTCATGGATGAAGAATCGGATGAGGAAGAAGAACAAGATAATATCCCTACTATTATTCTCTCAAAAGAAGAAAAGAATAGGATACGTAATCCCTAGAAGAGTGCAGTCATTGTGAAAACCTTTGGCAAGAAAGTTGGTTACAATTTTCTTCTTCCAAGGGTTAGAGCCCAATGGAATCCTACGGGAAAGATGGATTGTATTGATCTTGGTAATCATTTCTTCTTGTTCAGGTTTTATCTGTTGGAGGATTATCATAGAGTTCTTCATGGGGGCCCTTGGTTTGTTGGCCCTTACTACTTAACAATGAAAACATGGGAGCATGGGTTCACATTAGATTCTTGCTCGATTATGACAAACACTGCTGTGTGGGTTAGGATCCCAGGGCTCCCAATTGAATATTTTGATAAAGCAATCTTAATGAGAATAGGCAATCAACTTGGAAAATTATTGAAGATTGATACATACATAGAACAAAATGTAAGAGGGAGGTATGCATGGTTCTGCATGGAGGTGGATCTTGATAAGCCCTTCATTCCTAAAATTAGAATTGGAAAATTGGTCTATAATGTATTATATGATGGGGTTAATTTGTGCTTTGCTTGTGGCATCATCGGGCACAGGAAGGAGCACTGCATAACTGTCACGCCCGATCTTTCTTAATATTTTGCGGAAGCCTAAATTACAGAATTAGAAATTTTTTTTTATCCTTTATATCACTATTCATTTGTAGGTGAATATGTAGGCCAATCTCAATTTCATATAACTCCTTTAAGATATTTAGGCATATCTACCAACATACATAATGCCAATTCAAAAGTATACTGATCGTCTTATTCCAATAATACGTAATCTAGCTTACATCCCAGACTCATCACATAAGTGTATATATATATATACAATCAAAAGAATTTCCAATACACTGTGCCATCAACCATCTATGTCTATGCAAACCGCTAGGAGCCATATACCTTAGACTGTGCAGGGAAGTTCACTCTCAAGAAGCTTCCCAAGCCAAAAAGAACAGTCGCTGTATCAATCACTCTGAAAGGGAGGGGAAAGAAGAGGGGAGTGAGTCGTAAACTCAGTAAGTAACAACAACAAGCAGCTAGATAATACCAAGCATCCCTTAGTTATGAAAACTCATTCAAATCACATTCAATCATATCAAATCAATTATGCTGCATTAAAACTTAAATACAATATGGAACTCAATAACAATTTGTAGTCAAATATAGAGTTCCATCATTAGACTAAAAGTCTCAATATCAAACCATACATAAAGTATGCTGTGCGATCAATAAAACCAATCGTAGTACCAAGAGAGTCCACATAGTATCAATTGATGTTACTTAGAGCTAACACTAAACGATCTACGGTAGCTAACCGTAGCAATCATCCCATAAGGGACGTGCCTATGCATAGACCAATCCCCGGTGCATTGCGCATATGACATCGGGACCTGTCCAAACGTAATTATTCGGGACAAGCCGATCGTTTCCGAGACTTATACTCGAGAAATAGTGCTCTAAGTCAATCAAATGTGTCTATAAAATTCTCAAGGTACGGTGCCCTAAGGTCTCAATACCCCGGGTCTAAAACAAAAATCCAGTAGTCTTAAAACCAAATTCAATCTTATCAAATCGACCTTCCAAGACTGCGTATCGAAATTATAGTGCATAAATATGCAGTAAACAATCATGGCTCGCTAAGCTTTTAAAGCACTTAAAGTTATATAAACAATTTAGAAACCGTATCAAACCAACAGTTAAGTTCAATTTGAAAACTCAAAGATGTCATCATATTTAAAGCAATAATACATAAAACCAAATAGGTTTGGCGAGCCTACAGTATGCTTATAAAGCATTTTCATAAGGTTAAACCAATTAGTCAAGTTTAGGCCCAATATGCAGCATTTTCATTTCAGTTCCATATCAAATCAGAATTTAAAACATCATATGATGATTTGGATGCAAGATAGTTGCTTAGGGTTACTTACAGTACTTCCTTAGCTTCTAAATCAGTTCTCCCTCGCCTACCAAGTCTTGGAGTATCGATTGATTTTGGGTCTATCTCAATCCTTAGGACAACCCTCTACATAACAAATGGTAGATTGAATCAATCTCTATACATCCATTGATCTTAGTATTTCAAATCATAAGCTAACATTAAGCATTGTATAATTCAACAAGAAACAATACTTGGCTGTATTTCCAGAGTTATTTCAAACGTTACTAGCACCGTTTATTGTCTTTTCGTTCATTTGAACTACTTATGACCCATTTGGTCTATTTCTGTCCTTTAAGGTTTCGGACCTTATGGTATTGTGCTAGCCTTAGGTATAAATTTCAGAACTTGGTTGTCAAACCGACATTTTTATATCACTTTTAACTCAAATCCATATTTAGACATATAAGGCTCATTTTCTAATTCATTTTGTGCCATTTCCCATCAATTTTTAGACCTTGGTCCAAATCTGTCACAGTAGGCAGGAAATTTCCTGACCTGTGTACAGTAAAATGCCTACTGCCAACTATAGGGATATGAGATCTGTACAAACTCAATATCATGTAACTCATGACTCATTTATCTTTCTGAACATCTAAAGTTTGCAGTCATATATGATCTGGACAATTTTCTATAAATATTTGAAGTTTACATTAAAAATCTGTCCCTAGCAGTGAGTATCCTGCATGCATTCATACATATCTTAAGCCATGAAGTTCCAAATTTGGAAATTCTAAAACTAGATGAAAGTTAACTCATTTCCCTATTTAGAAGTGTAAGATTCATAATTTAATTTCTCCTACATCAATACCAGAAATTTCCCAAAGTTCAGTATGTCCAGCAGTTTCCTGACACAGTAAAAACTGACCAATATGCACAAACTGTCTCATATCTGGTTATAGGAGTATCCATATGATGCAAACCCAAAACCATCATGTTCCTAACTTAATTATCCTTTCTAGACATGTAAGGCTTGCACCCTAATTCAATTTAGGCCATTTGCTATGATTTTCCAAAGTTTCAGTATGTACAGTAGTCTCCTGACACAGTAAACACTGACCAATATGCACAAACTGTCTCATATCTGGTTATAGGAGTATCCAAATGATGCAAACCCAGACCCATCATGTTCCTAACTTAATTATCCTTTCTAGACATGTAAGGCTTGCAACCTAATTCAATTTAGGCCATTTGCTATGATTTTTCCAAAGTTTCAGTATGTACAGTAGTCTCCTGACACAGTAAACACTGACTAATATGCACAAACTGTCTCATATCTGGTTATAGGAGTATCCAAATGATGCAAACCCAGAACCATCATGTTCCTAACTTAATTATCCTTTCTAGACATGTAAGGCTTGCACCCTAATTCAATTTAGGTCATTTGCTATGATTTTCCAAAGTCAGGACTGTGATTCACGTTTCTGGACAGAACACCCTGCACTCATTTGTGCATAACACAAGCTACAGAAATCCAATTCAAGAAATTCCAAAACCAACTTTCTTGTAACTTAAAGGGCCATAATTCATAATTTTTCCAGAATTTTCCTACATGTAGAACTATTAAACTGCTCATTTTCATCTCCACTCAGACAGAACAGCAAATTTCCAGATTCACATCAAGTCAGAATTTTTTTGTTTATCTTTATCTAACAATAGCCATTTACATTTAGCTCATCACAATATCATATTCATGCATAATAATTAACCATTATAGGGTTAGAAACTTACCCCCTTAATTTGATGCACAAACAGAAACTGTTGACACCATCTCAGTCCATTCCTCACAGCTTGTTTGCTGTCACACCTAGAGACATCAATGCTAAACCAGTAAACATATTGCATTCTATTTCCATAGATTAATTCTAGCAAAACACATATTGACTCACCCTAATTCCTCACCTCTGATATCTTGCCCTGAAATCCCAATTAAATCTGTTGTAGTTTGGGTTTCAACCCTTCACTTATTCAGTCACTAATGGCAGCTCACTCTCATTCCTTCTCCATTCACTTCCCTTGCCCTAATCTTGTTGAATCCAAGCTCCCATTGCATCCATGGCTCACGATTCTTTGGCCAGCTCTAGCATGAAACTTGCTCCTTCATTTTCGTTGTGGCCTCCTTCACAATGTAGACTCTTTAAATCAGTTTGGGTGGCTGGGTGAATTGGAAGAAGGTTTGAAGAAGAGCTTCAATCTATGGCCGGAATGAGGGAGGAGGAAGATGGGTTCTTCTTGTTATGGTTGTCGACAAGTGCTGGAGGAATTTTGCTCTTCTTGGTTTCGGTTTTGGGGAGGAAAACAGAAGGGAAAAAAACGTGACCTATATTTTCAGCCTTTAAATTATGTTTTCCAGCCCTTTTCTCCCTTATAATGCCAGCCATTGATTTATTTTACTAGCCTTTGACTTGGAACATCAGCCCTTGATTCATTTGGCAGCCCTTGCTCTTGTTTCTAGCCTTTTACTTGTAGTTCCAATCCTCATTTCATTAGTTTCTAATAACCCAATTTAACATAAATGGATTAATAGATGAATAACTATTGTTTCAAGCAATAATAATGTCTTCCATTTTTCTATTGTCTTAATAATTTTAATTTCCATAACTTATATATGTATATATATATTTATACACATATATATTTAATTCTCTCATAGTATATCTTAGTCAATTTAATTTATTTCCTACTTCATATCTTAGTACCTACATACTCACATTTACATATCCATCACTTCTTGACCAAGATGGCCCGGATATTCTCAACTTCCATAATCTGTCCAAATTCCAAAATAACATCAAGTCAATCAAAATTTACTCTAGTATACTTACAATAGATATCGAATTTAAGAGTTATTACAATAACTGATAAGATTCTCAATCCTGAGAAAAATGCAGAAGAACAAACAGAGCAAGATAAGATGAATCAAGGTGTGCCTGAAAATGCTCAAAAGGAAGTGCAAAAGGTGGCAAACAATGTTGGCAAATCAATGAATACAAAAAATAATAATGAAACTGACCAGTTCGGACCCTAGATGGTGGTTCAAGGGAGAAAGCAAAAAAATGGCAGGAACCAGAAACCGGGTACAAAAGACCCAAAACCAGAAAAATCGGGTAAAACGGACAAATAAAAAAAGAAACTGGAGGATCACATGACAAATTCTCAAAAACAGATATTTCCCTAATCTTTTGTAGATTTGGGACAGAGCTCATTTCAGAGATGGGACATAAAGCAAGGCACTATCCCCAAAGGAGGAACGGGATCTAAGATAATTTTAAACTATGAAGAAAGGAGAAATAATATGGTCACAAAGGAACTGAACCAAGAGAAAGAAACCAGTCTGTTTCGTTTTCTTAGCCAAGAAAAATCATGTGAGCCTGATGGTTTATCTAATGGTGCGGGTTTTAGAAGAGGCGCCAAAAGTAAGGTAAACACCACTCAGAAAAATAACTGTAAAGATGTTCAGGGAGCTGGACCTTATGTTTTTGGCACGAGAAGACAAGGTAATCAACATGAAGGAAGCCATGGAAATCTTAATAGGGGCAAGGAATATGAGTCCAAACTGGAGCGAGGAGGAAATAGCTTTAGCCTGGAACAATTTAATTTTGGTAGTGGACTCGTTCAATCCACAACTTTACCTTCATCTAGTAAGGGAAGCAACCTAATCGTATATACCCAAACCGATCGAGAGGCTCCTGTACTTCAACTCCCTACTCATGAAATGGTAGTACTCGACACAATGAGAAAAATAGAAATGGTAAGAGAGAGCGGGGAAGTATGGCTGATCACATCGCCACCGATGGCAAACCCAGTAACAATGGTAATAAAACACAACCTGGAAAATCAAGCACCAATAATGGGGAGCAAGATCTTGTTTCTTCCTCAAAACCATCTCAATCCGAGCTTGTTATGCATGATACGGACAGAGGAAGTCCAACCAATCCCAGAGTTAGCCAGTTGGCTTCTCAACCAAAACAAGATAGAAATGTTTCTAATGAAAGGACTCCTATAGAATGTAAAGGGGCGGGTAGTCAAGAATTTAGAAAGGTGTTCATGGAATTGATTCGAATCAATAAGCCAAGTTTCATGATCATCATAGAGACGAGAATCTCAGGGGAAGCAGCTGAAAGGATGTGTGACTCACTGGGATTTGATAGCAAATTTAGAGTTGATGCTGAAGGATTTGTAGGAGGGATTTGGTTGTTATGGTGAGCAGCAAAAATCAATGTGAATATCATCTACTCGTTTAGTCAAGCAATCCATGCCTTTGTTCAGGTACACACTAACCTTATTCCTAGTTATAATCATAATAGCGATGTTAATTCCTCTTTACCATGGATATTATCTGCTATTTATACAAGACCCCAGTTCAAAAAAAGAAAGATGTTTGGGAAGAACTCTCAGGTTTAGCCTCATCCCATGATCTTCCATGGTTAATGATGGGAGACTTTAATGATGTTCTCTCTGAAACTGAAAAGTTAGGTGGGAGACTTATCAATAAATTTAAGGCTCGTCTTTACCAAGAATGCATGAATGAATGCGGCATGATTGACCTCGGATTTGTTGGTCAACAATTTACTTGGACCAATAAGAACCACCTTGGCCAAGTTATTATAGAGAGATTGGATAGGGCTTGGGCTAATGAAAAGTGGAAATTGATTTTTCCTAACACGACAGTGTTTCACCTTACAAAAGTGAAATCGGATCATAACCCAATTCTTATTGACACTCATCCTTTAGAACCCCACTTTGGCCCTAGACCTTTTAGATTTGAAACTACGTGGTTTTCGCATCTTGATTTCTTTAATATTGTGGACAAATCTTGGAAAGAAGCAAACTCCTCAATCATGGAAGCGATTCAAAAGTTTAAAATCAACGTCAAATTTTGGAATGAGACAAATTTTGGAAACATATTCCACAAAAAGAAAAGATTAAGAGCGAGACTTGAAGGCATTCAAAGATCTCTCACAACTAAGAGTAACCCATGGCTACAAAAACTTGAGGAGAGTTTGGAAGAAGAATATCAACAGATCTTGAAATTAGAAGAAGACATTTGGATCTTGAGATCGAGAATTGATTGGATTAGTGATGGAGACCGTAACACAAGGTTCTACCATATGAGCACACTACAACATCGAAGAAGAAACAAAATCCTTGCTCTCCAAGGTATGTCAGGCAATGTTGAGTATGGAGCGAATGGCATTAAAAGTATCATAACTAATTTCTTTAGCAATCTCCATTGTTCTTCCTTCACAAGTATCCCTTTGATTGATGATTTGTACAGCTCCTTTGGTAACCAATTGTTGGAACATGAAAGAGATTCATTAATTCAACCCATCACAGTAGCTGAGGTATAAAGAGCTATCTTTGCTATGAAACCTTTGAAAGTCCCAGGCCCGGATGGACTTCATCCAGTCTTTTTCCAAAAGTGTTGGACAATGGTGGGAAAGTCCCTTTTTCAATTTATTGAAGAGGTATTTTCCAAACAGGCTGTTCCAAAAAAAATTAATGAATGTTTTATTTGTTCATCCCCAAAGTTAATTGTCCTGAAAATATTTCACAATTTAGACCCATTAGCTTGTGTAATATGATTTATAAAGTGGTCTCTAAAGTGTTGGTCAATCGTATCAGACCAATTATCTCGAGATATGTCCATTCGTTCCAGACAAGTTTTATTGCAGGAGAAAAGCACAAGATAATGTGATTATTGCGCAGGAAGTTGTCCATTCTATGAAACGAAAAAAAAGGAAAACAAGGTCTCATGATGATCAAAGTAAACCTTGAGAAAGCTTACGACAAGCTGGAATGGAATTTTATAAGAAAAGTTCTTGTATTCTTCAATTTCCCCCAAAGCTGGAATAAAATTATCATGTCTTGCATCACTACCACTTCTATGACAGTGCTTGTTAATGGGGAACAAAACACAAAAATCACTCCATCGCGGGGTATTAGACAGGGGGATCTGCTCTCTCCCTACATTTTCATTCTTTGTATGGAATTTCTGTATCTTCAAATTCTTGAAGAATGTGAAGCAAGTCACTGGGAACCAATTCAACTCTCTAAAGGGGGACCTAAAATATCTTACCTATTTTTTGCTGATTATTGACACCTAATTTTGTCCAATTTTTGTTATTTATATATATATATATATTTGTATTGGTGTTTATTTTTGTTTTTATTATTTGTTCTATTATTTTTATTATTAGTATTATTATATTTGTATTTATTTTTATTTTATTTTTATTATTTGTTTTGTTATTATTTATATTATTATTATTATTATCTATTATTATTTATATTATTTTTATTTTTATTTTTATTTTTTGTCCAATCTACCATCAACCCCTGCAAGCCCCTCTCCCGAGGCTGTCCATCAGCCACTGCCGCCTAACACCAACGCCGGCACCACTAGCCCTTCCCCCTATGTCTCAGCTGCCACCCAGTGTTCATTTTCCCCAGACTATCAATCCCATCTTTGACCAATGCTTTGATAACTGGAAGACAACAACAAGATCCAAAAGATTAATTCTGAAACCCTAGACAATAGAGTGTTCCCAAAATCCGATTAAAAGGAACCAGACAGAAAAATTGAGGGAGGTTTTTTTATCTTTCTTGGAGACTCTGAAACACTAAAATAGTTACAGAAACCCTGCCCCAACCGAGACGCCTCCACCACCAGTGCCAACCAGACAGTCACCAAGCCACTCACCACTACCCAAAAGCCATCCCAGATCCCCTTCCCCACTCACCACCGAAACCCCTCAAACACCCTCACCATCACCATACACCACCGCCAACAACCACCGAAACCACCACGCATCACCATCTTCACCACCAAGACCAGCAACCTAAATACAACCAAAAACAAAACCCCTAACACAGCCCCTATACCGAAAACCCCAAACTCAAGACCCTTAGGAACCCTAGATCTAACACCTAAATCCCTATCACCTGTAAAAAAAAAAAGAAACAAACCACAAAAAAATCACAACCAGATCCAACCAAATTTAAAAACAAACACAAAACAAAACGAAAAAGGGGGAAAAGCTTTCGGAAGTAGTCAGATCTGTGAGGTTGGGAGCGTTTTCGAGGGAAACGAACCCCAGATCTAAGAAGAGGAAGGTGAGAGGAGTGTTTTAGGTTTACCGGGAGTACCACCGGCGACCGGAGTGCGGGGAAGCACGGTGGCCGACGTGGTGGTTGCCGATCGGTTGGGCTGAGAAGCTGAGAGAAATTTTCAAAGGGTTTTTGGGATTTTTTTTGGGAAAGTCAGGTGAAATGAAGGAAGAAAAAAAAATGGGGCTATTTATAAAGCACCAAAACGGTGCATTTTGACCGGCTAACCCGCGTGCATCTGTGAGCCGCTCCGACCTGACCCAGGATCCGCGCTCCCGACCCGGCTACACCTTCTTCCAGCGACCCGCATGTTGTGCCCGACCCGCTTGACGACCCGTGCGCCCGACCCGGTCCGCTACCGCCTTGCTGCCTAAGCCCACCAAACTAGGCCCAATTCAATCACGCCCTTTGTGTTTGGGCTGCCTTTCTGGGCCAATTTGGAAAGTTTCTTTTTGGGTTTTGAAACCCAAATCCTTTTGGTATATTTACTTTAATTTTAACCTTTTTATCTTAATGTTTAATTATTATTTTTATTATGTTATTATTATTGTTATGCTATTATTATTATTATTATTATTATTATTATTCTTATTAGTGCATGTTGTAAAACAAAAGTTTTTGAAAAATTTTCTTTTATTTGTATTTTCATTAATTATTATTATTGATTAGAAAACGTTTTTAAAAATAATGAAATTCAAATTTGAGTAAATGATAAAATTTTAAATTAAATTAAAATGAATGTCCGATGATGGGATGTTATGAAACTCACAAGTAGTGATTTCTTAACTGATCCCTAGGTGAGAAGAGTCGTACAAAATGTTACCAAAGTATTAGGATACTTAGTATTATTTTTCAATAATTTAAATTTTTATTAAAAATAAAATAAATAAGTTTTTAAAAGAAAATAAAATTTAAATTTAACTAAATAAATGTCCGATGATGGGAAGTTAAGAAACTCACAAGTAGTGATTTCTTAACTGATCCCTAGGTGAGAAGAGTCGTGGATACTTAGTATGATTTTTCAATAATTTAAATTTTTATTAAAAATAAAATAAATAAGTTTTTAAAAGAAAATAAAATTTAAATTTAAAAAAATTCCGATGATGGGATGTCATGAAACTCACAAGTAGTGATTTCTTGACTGATCTCTAGGTGAGAAGAGTCTACTAAATGTTACCAGAGTATTGGGATATTTAGTATGATTTTTTAATAATTTAAATTTTTATTAAAAATGAAAATGAATAAGTTTTTTTAAAAGCAAAGAAATATAAATAGATAAACAAATAAATAATAAAGTTTAAATTTAATTTAAATGAATGTCCGATAATGGGATGTTATGAAACTCACAAGTAGTGATTTCTTAACTGATCCCTAGGTGAGAGAAGTTCACTAAGTGTTACCAGAGTATTAGGATACTTAGTGCAATTTTTCAATAATAAAAATTTTTATTTAAAATAAATAAAGAAATAAAAAATAATAATTAAAAAAATTCATTTGCATCATTCATTATCTGTTTGCATCATTTGCATTCATAATAATTTTTGAAGTGAGTGTGAATCTTCCGACGATGAGATTCTATAGAACTCACAAGTAGTGATTCTTATGAAATCTCTAGGTGAGGAAAATTATTTCAAATGTTACCAGAGTATTGGGATATTTGATTTAATCTTTCAATACAAAAAGGTTCACATTCACTTTTGAAAAATAAAATTTAAGTTTTTAAAATAAAACAAAATGATTTTTACAAACAAAAAAAATGACTTTGAATAAAAAGAATAAAATTGATTGTGATAAAAATAAAAATTATTTTTAAATATTAATTCAAGACCATTTCGTTAAAATCAAAGGATAACACATGATTACTATGGTACCGTTTTTTAACGGGCATCATGGGGGTGCTAATCCTTCCCCACGCGTAACCGTACTCCTAGACCCAATTTTGTTTTCGCAGACCAAAAATTATCTTTTTAATAAAACTTAATTAATTTTGAGATTTTGTTAAAAGGATAAATATTTTAGGTGGCCAATCACACCTAGTCAAAAAAGATTGGTGGTGACTCCTTTTGTTTTTAAATGTTTTTCAAAATCGTCGAGCGCGAAGCCGATACGACAGCTTGGTGACTCCACTAGGGATTTTTGAGAGTCAAGCCATTTATTAGTCATGTGTTATCCTAAGTTTTAATTTAATGGTCTTAATTAATATTTAAATTTATTTTAAGTAATTTGTTGCATTTGTGTTTTAGCTATTATGTTTTATTTTATGCCATTCTTTATTTTGTATATATATTATTGCTAATAAATTGTGGGGCATCTAGGATAGGGGTTGTGATTTGATGAATATTTGACATGTTCCCTTATGCACACACTTGCACGTCCATTTGCATCACATGAACTCTATACCCGGGTTCCGTCCTCCTTAGGAGGGAGTAAAGTACCTATGCTCTCGTGAGGTAATCACCTCCGTAATGGCAAGTGAAATACTCCCGCTCAAATTAAATCTTATTAGTCCAGTGTGGATGACAGTGAGGTATAATTTGGAAACCTTTAGATCTTTATAGATCCTGACCCAGTATATAGAAAAACTTAAGAAACCAGCTTTAGGTAGAGCCATGCCCAATTTTTGTAGAAATTATCCCAAAATTAGGACACGAGGGAACATTTATCGACCCATTTTCTCATGTCGATAATAAAGGTACAATTGATTTTGGCCTAAATTGTATATAATTTAAGTCTTTGATTTTTTTTTAAAAAAAGAATTTTTGTAAAATAAAAATAAAAAAAATATTTTTTCTTTACAAAAGATCTTGTAAAAAAAAACCACTTATTTTTGAAAAAATAAAGGTGTGATAAAAGTAATAGAACAAATATGTAACTTTTCTTTTAAAAATACAAATAATTCTTCATTCTTTTTCTTTAGAAAAAGGGGAATTTTTATTTTTTTGAAAATAAGTTCATAAAAATAGGAACTAATAAAAATACGTTCTCCAAAGCAAGAGGAAGAAAAAGAGGTTTATATATATTCGGTTACAAGATGTTTTTATATTTACAAAAGCAAAAAAAAAAATTAATTTCTTTCACTTTTTTTCTTTAAAAGAAAAATATGAAATGATAAAATGTGGATAAACTTTTCTTTTTATAATAAAAAATGGAAAAATTTGTTAAAAAATGCTTCTTTCACTAAAAATAATAAGAAGAAATTCAATTAAGTTTTTTTAATTAATTCAAAAGAATTCTTTATTCTTTATTATTCTTGAAAAAAATTTGTGAGATAAAGGCATAAAAAGAAAAGTAAATGGAATTGAGTAGAAAATGAATTAATCTTTTTTTGGAAGAGTTAGAATAAAAGAGAGAATGAATGAAAATTTTTTTTCTTTTTTAAGTCAAAATAAATACTGAGGAAAAAGGGATGTATAATTTTTTTTTGTATAGAATTTTCAAAGAATAAGTTGACATGCAAAAATAAAAAAAATATATCTTTTTTTTTTTGGGGTTTGTGTAGGAATTTTAAATGAGAGTCTAAAAATGCTAAAAAAAATGGGGTTTTAAAAAAAATGTTTTTCTTTCTTTTTTTTTATTATCTCATTGCAAAACATTTGGTTGAATAATAAAGAAGGATGTCAACAAAATTATCCTTGAATTTGTTGGTAAATAATTTAAAGAATAATTTGATACAGAATAAAGATGAAATAAAAAATTAAAAAAAATGTAGGAGGACACTTGAAAATTTTTGGGAAAAATAAAAAATTTAAAAAAAATGTTTGGTGATAAAAGAAAAATGATTTTAGAAAAAAATAAGAAGAATGTTCAGGTTTAGTTACGAATTCCGTTTTCCTCGCATGTTAGATTAAGCAATAATAAGATTTTGTCTAGGTAGTGTGGATACGAATATTCATCTTTCTCAAGCATGTTAGCGACATATCATTTTAATTCATTTCATCATCATTGTGTATACATATATTGATAATCATGTCATGTGCATTTTAGAATAATGAAAGTTAGGTGAAATAAAACAAAATTTGATCTTCATTACCACTGCATTGTGTATAAATTACATTTTGTATAAACATGTCCTTCATCATGCCTTGTTATTGTGTCATGTCTTAAACATTTTACATAGCATTTCATAAAAAAAGAAAAAAAGAATATGTTCTTTATCATAGAAAATTAAAAACAAAGGAAAAAAGAGAGAGTTTTGAAACAAGTTTGGTATGGTTCAAGGTTATTCTTCAATTCCTTTTACTTGTTTCGGACTTGACCTCTTAAGTTAATAAGTGAATGTGTTAAATAAGGGGCAAATTTTAGTTTGAACTTTGGTATGCATTATTGCACCACATTTTGTAGATAAATCTTTGAGAAACTAGACTAAGTCTTTTACAATCTTGAATTTGTTTATTCTTTCAATTTTCTTTTCTATTAAATTTATGTACACGTGTTACTGATTGATTGTTTTCATTGAAATTATTCCTCCTAAAATTATTACTGATTGATTGTTTGGTACCGGGTGTAGTTATCCCACCAAAGTTTAAAGTTCCAGATTTTGAAAAGTATGATGGGACCAAATGCCCGACAACTCATATCAAGATGTATTGCCAAAAAATGGCTGCATATGCTCAGAATGATGAATTATTGGTGCATATTTTTCAAGATAGTCTTACCGGATCAGCTGCCAGGTGGTACACCCAACTAGATCGAGCCCATATCCATTCATGGAGAGAATTGGCTCGGGCATTTATCGCTCAATATAAGCACATTGAAGATTTGGCACAAGACGGCCTGTCCTTACAAGGCATGAAGAAGAAGCATAAGGAGAGCTTTAAAGAATATGCTCGAAGATGGAGGGATGTAGCTGCCCAGGTTCAACCCCCCCTCACAGAGAAAGAAACCGCCATCTTGTTTGTCAATACACTCCCTGCACCATTTTATGAAATGATTGTCGGTAATGCCACCAAGAATTTTGTAGATATGGTAATTTCTGGTGAAATAATAGAGAATGCAATCAAGAGTGGCAAGCTTGTAGGAGATGATGCCATGAATGCAAGAAAAGGTGATACATCAGGGAATGGAGGAGATGTTCATGCTATGAATTATGAGGGGCAACATGTGGGAGACTTTGCTGCATATCATCCTTATCCCATGTACCAAACCCACTACCCCATCACAAATAATACCTCCAAGCCTGAATACCCGTCAGCCAATCCCCCAATCTAGTTGGCAAATAGGACTCCAAACACTTACGCCTACCCAAAGTAACCAAAGAGGATCTCGAAACAAACGGAGGAGGATCGACATTGATCCGATTCCTTGGTCCTACACTGAAGTATTTCAATACCTTCTCGAGAACCAACTTGTTACCCCAGTCCAATTAAAGCCTTTGGAACCTCCGTACCCAGAATGGTATGACCCAAATGTTCGATGTGACTATCATAGTGGAAATATGGGTCATTCGATAGAAAGTTGCCCTGCTTTCAAGCACAAGGTGCAAAGTTTGATTAGATCTGGTTTGTTGGATTTTGGGACAAAAGAAGGAACGGGTTAACCATGCTGCAGTATGATTGCAAAAGAAGACTTTTTGGTTGGTCATTCATGATGGTATAAAGCTGTTTCTTTTTGTAGTGCTCATAAACTGAAAAGCACTTTTTGTGTATTGACTTTCATTTATCTTTTGTCATTTCAACAGAGTAATCGATGCATTTTCATTACATTTTCTCTCCCCTTCGAAGTCTTATATTTTGTGTGCATTCACCTATATTTTACCTTTTTCTCCTTCTTTTGGCTTCTAAATGATTAATTTCCATTCTTTGCCCAATTTTGTTGTTAAATGATGAATATGAAGTTGATTATGATAATAATCTGGGATAAAACTTTAAAATTCTATTTGTATTGACAATTTTGTCCCCCATGATCGATGGGAATGTTGAAGTCAATATATGAAGTGTACACAAGGAAAGTCAGAATTGATGTGCAATTTAATAGTAGATTTTCCACAAGATTGTGTTGGCTCAGTAAATAATTCTTTGATAAGAGTATTTACGTTTGAAATGAGAAATGGCCATCTTTGGTTTACCCTTCACACATGAGAAAAATTATCCATTGTTACCCTTTTGGGCCTTATAGTTATATATGTTTTTTAAAGAAACCTGCCAAGGATCACCCTCCACATTGGGGGGCAAAATTGAGATAAATGAAGTGAGATTTGCCACGAAAAAATTTCAATTCATTGGAAACCTTAGGGGCAATATAAAGAAAAAGATATCCTTACGCTTGAATTCCTCAAAAAAAAAATGAAATTGAAAAATTGAAATGAATGATGATGAAAATGAGGAAAAGAGAGAATCAAAAGAAAAAAGGTAGTGAATGAAAAGAATGGGAAGAGAAACGAGAAACCAAAGAAGAATAAACAACGAATGGGGTAGAATGCTAGAATTCTTAATATGATGAGAAATGATCCTATGGCTTGAAACCCTTGAAACACGTATTTTGGGCCTGTTTATCCATTCTTTCAAAACCCTGAACCATGGCCTACATTACGTACCTTAAAAAGTCCATTTTGATCGAATTTGAATGCTTGAGTTAAGGAATCATATATTGAGCCTAGATATGTTACAAGTTCATGATTTAGAGCTTGATAAGTGTGATTGATTATGGATAAGTATGGTCCTTGAAAAAGAATGAAAATGTAAAAGGAAAAATGATGAAAAAAATGAAAAAAAAATGAAAAATGAAAAATGAAAAAGAAAAAGCTAAAAAAAAAAGAGAAAGGAAGGAGAATAAGAAGGGGCTTAAGTTGAAAACCCGAAAGGGCGATTTGAGTCAAAGAAGAATGGAAGATTTGGCTAAAATCTTGGGAAGATAGCCTTTTATAAGGGAAACCAATACTGCTTGAAGATTTCATGAAGTGGGGGGCAAAGCATTGATGGAACCAAAATGATTAGAATGTCAATCAAATAGAATTTTGGCAAAATCTTAGATTAGTTTATCAAGATTGATTGAATATTCATTGTTTAGATATTGTTACCTTCCTTGGCCTCTGGAAATTGCCTATTTTTCTTAGTCAAATTTGTTCTTGTTTACTTCTTCATAAATGTCCATCCTTCAACTTTTGACCAATCTACATACTTATGATTATTGAAAGAAATGTGATGGTAGTGCATTCATTATAAAATTGAAATGACGATAAATAAGTGATTGACAATATTTGTGAAAGCCCAATGCATTACAAAAGAGGAAAGTCGAACATGATATGGAGCGAAGAAAGAACAGATGAGAACCCTGGGAAGGTTTGCAACTGCGCCGAAAAAATATGAATCTATGATCAAATGGTGAAAAATGAACAAGAATTAATGGTGTTTCGTGGAATTAGTAGATGTATGGAAGCTTATGATTTAAAGAGATTCAAAAATGGTGAGAATGATGGTCTTGTGAACCTTGTTACTGCAACTTTTGATTTCTTTTATTTTTCCTTTTCTTTCCCTTTTTTTATTTTTTCTCTTTTTCCTATTTCTCGACATTTACATTTGCATTCATCACATACATTCAAAAAAAAAAAGAAAAGAAAATTTCACCTTTAAGTAACAAAGTTTGTACATTCTTGGTAAAAAAAAAAGGGGGGGGGGGGGGGGCAAAACGCAAGACAAAGGAAGGAAGCGGGATTTTGAAAATTATAGGATAAGATGATAAGATTTTTAAAGTGAAAAGTTTTAAAAGGATGATGTATCAAGAAGTTGAATATTTGGATGTGAATCTCCAATTCAGAAAATTTCATGTGCGAATCCTTGAATTCAAAGTTGAAATTTCGGATGTGAATCTCCGAATCAAATTTTCGGATGTGAATTTCCAAATCAAATTATTGGATGTGAATCTCCAAATCAAAATTTTAATTCTCAGATGTGAATCTTCAAGTTAAATTTTGGATGTGAATCTCCAAAACAGAATCAAATTTTTGGATGTGAATCTCCAAGTCAAACTTTTTGGATGTGAATCTCCAAATCAAATCTTTGGATGTGAATCTTCAAGTTAAAATTTCGGATGTGAATCTCCGAATCAAATCTTTGGATGTGAACCTCCAAACCAAATCAAAATCAAATCTTTGGATATGAATCTCCAAGTTAAAATTTTGGATGTGAATCTCCAAGTCAAATTTCGGTTGTGAATCTCTAAGTCAAATTCTGGATGTGAATCTCTAAGTTAAAATCTTGGATGTGAATCTCCAAATCAAAATTTCAAAATTTCGGATGAGAATCTCCAAGTTAATTTTTTGGATGTGAATCTCCAAATCAAAGTTAAAATTTTGGATGTGAATCTCCAAGTCAAACTTTTTGGATGTGAATCTCCAAAACAAAGTCAAATTCTGGATGTGAATCTCCAAGTTAAAATTTTGGATGTGAATCTCCAAATCAAATTTCAAGTTCTGGATGTGAATCTCCAAGTCAAACTTTTCGAATGTGAAAGTCAAAATTTAGATGTGAATCTCCAAGTCAAACTTTTCGAATGTGAATCTCCAAGTTAAAATTTTGGATGTGAATCTCCAAGTCAAATTTCGGATGTGAATCTCTAAGTCAAATTCTGGATGTGAGTCTCCAAGTTAAAATCTTGGATGTGATTCTCCAAATCAAAATTTCAAAATTCTGGATGTGAATCTCTAAGTTAAAATTTTGGATGTTAATCTCCAAATTGAAATTCCAGATGTGAATCTCCGAATCCTAGATCTTTGAATGTGAAATCTTTCAATTTAAAGTTTCATTGTCTCTGCTGCAAGAGGAGCACATTTTCAGGAAAAAATTTAAAGTTTCATCGCCTCTGCTGCAAGAGGAGCTTTTTCAGAAATGAAATTTAAAGTTTCATTGCCTCTGCTGCAAGAGGAGCACATTTCAGGAATTTAAAGTTTCATTGCCTCTGCTGCAAGAGGAGCACATTTTCAGGAAAGAATTTAAAGTTTCATCGTCTCTGCTGCAAGAGAAGCACATTTTCAGAAAAGATTTTAAAGTTTCATTACCTTTGCTGCAAGAGTAGCACATTTCAAAAAAAAAAGAAGAAAAATTTTAAAGTTTCATGGCCTCTGCTGCAAGAGGAGTACATTTCAAAAAAAAAAAGAAGAAGAGAAAAAAGAAAAATTTTAAAGTTGCATTACCTCTGTTGCAAGAGGAGCACATTTCAAAAAAACAAAAAAACAAAAAAAAAAGAAAAGAGAAAAAAGAAGAGATCAGGTCATAAGTCGGACAAAATTAGTGTCTATTGCCTTTGCTCTATTTCTGATTCTCAGCAATGAGCAAAGAGGGGCAGCTGTTGACACCTAATTTTGTCTCATTTTTGTTATATATATATATATATATATATATATATATATATATATATTTGTATTGGTGTTTATTTTTGTTTTTATTATTTGTTCTATTATTATTATTATTATTATTATTATTATTATTATTATTATTATTATTATTATTATTATTATTATTATTATTTGTTTTGTTATTATTTATATTATTATTATTATCTATTATTATTTATATTATTATTTTTTTTATTTTTTGTCCAATCTACCATCAGCCACTGCCGCCTAACACCAATGCTGGCACCCCTAGCCCTTCCCCCTATGTTTCGGTTGCCACCCAGTGTTCATCTTCTCCAGACTATCAATCCCATCTCTGACCAATGCTTTGATAACTAGAAGATAACAACAAGATCCAAAAGATTAATTCTGAAACCCTAGACAATAGAGTGTTCCAAAAATCCGATTAAAAGGAACCAGACAGAAAAATTGAGGGAGGTTTTTTATCTTTCTTGGAGACTCTGAAACACTAAAATAGTTACAGAAACCCTACCCCAACCGAGACGCCTCCACCACCAGTGCCAACCAGACAGTCACCAAGCCACTCACCACTACCCAAAAGCCATCCTAGATCCCCTTCCCCACTCACCACCGAAACCCCTCAAACACCCTTACCATCACCGTACACCATCGCCAACAACCACCGAAACCACCACTCATCACCATCTTCACCACCAAGACCAGCAACCTAAATACAACCAAAAACCAAACCCTTAACACAGCCCCTATATCGGAAACCCCAAACTCAAGACCCTTAGGAACCCTAAATCTAACACCTAAACCCCTATCACCTGAAAAAAAAAGAAGAAACCACAACAAAATCACAACCAAATCCAACCAGATTTAAAAAAAAAAACACAAAACAAAACGAAAAAGGAGGAAAGGCTTTCGGAAGTAGTCAGATCCGTGAGGTTGGGAGCGTTTTCGGGGGAAACGAATCCCAGATCTGAGAAGAGGAAGGTGAGAGGAGTGTTTTAGGTTTACGGGGAGTACCACCGGCGACTGAAGTGCGGCGGCGCACTGCGGCCGACGCGGTGGTTGCCGATCGGTTGGGCTGAGAAGCTGAGAGAAATTTTCAAAGGGTTTTTGGGATTTTTTTTTGGGAAATTCGGGTGAAATGAAGGAAGAAAAAAAATGGGGCTATTTATAAAGCACTAAAACAATGCGTTTTGACTGGCCAACCCGCGTTCATCCGCGAGCCGCTCCGACCTGACCCGGGATCCGCGTTCCCGACCCGGCTACACCTTCTTCCCGCGACCCGCGTGTCGCGCCCGACCCACTTGACAACCCACGCGCCCGACCCGGTCCGCTACCGCCTTGCTGCCCAAGCCCACTAGACCAGGCCCAATTCAATCAAGCCCTTTGTGTTTGGGCTGCCTTTTTGGGCCAATTTGGAAAGTTTCCTTTTGGGTTTTGTAACCCAAATCCTTTTGGTATATTTACTTTAATTTAAACCTTTTTTATCTTAATGTTTAATTATTATTATTATTATTATTATTATTATTATTATTATTATCATTATTATTATTATTATTATTATTATTATTATTATTATTATTATTATTATTATTATTATTATTATTATTATTATTATTATTAGTGCATGTTGTAAAACAAAAGTTTTTGAAAAATTTCTTTTATTTGTATTTTCATTAATTATTATTATTGATTAGAAAATGTTTTAAAAATAATGAAATTTAAATTTGAGTAAATGATAAAATTTTAAATTAAATTAAAATGAATGTCTGATGATGGGATGTTATGAAACTCACAAGTAGTGATTACTTAACTGATCCCTAGGTGAGAAGAGTCGTATAAAATGTTACCAGAGTATTGGGATACTTAGTATGATTTTTCAATAATTTAAATTTTTATTAAAAATAAAATAAATAAGTTTTTAAAAGAAAAGAAAATTTAAATTTAACTAAATAAAT
This sequence comes from Heritiera fomes, assembly GCA_032173925.1. NCBI lineage: Eukaryota > Viridiplantae > Streptophyta > Magnoliopsida > Malvales > Malvaceae > Heritiera > Heritiera fomes. The sequence continues at coordinate 6,782,462 of JAPDPM010000025.1, forward strand.
GTCCGATGATGGGATGTTATGAAACTCACAAGTAGTGATTTCTTAACTGATCTCTAAGTGAGAAGAGTCGTAGTAAATGTTACCAGAGTATTGAGATACTTAGTATGATTTTTCAATAATTTAAATTTTTATTAAAAATAAAATAACTAAGTTTTTAAAAGAAAATAAAATTTAAATTTAAAAAAATTCCGACGATGGTATGTCATGAAACTCACAAGTAGTGATTTCTTGACTGATCCCTAGGTGAGAAGAGTCTACTAAATGTTACCAGAGTATTGGGATATTTAGTATGATTTTTTAATAATTTAAATTTTTATTAAAAATGAAAATGAATAAGTTTTTTTAAAAGAAAAGAAATATAAATAGATAAAAAAATAAATAATAAAGTTTAAATTTAATTTAAATGATTGTCCGATGATGAGATGTTATGAAACTCACAAGTAGTGATTTCTTAACTGATCCCTAGGTGAGAGAAGTTCACTAAGTGTTACTAGAGTATTGAGATACTTAGTGTAATTTTTCAATAATAAAAATTTTTATTTAAAATAAATAAAGATATAAAAAATAATAATTAAAAAAATTCATTTGCATCATTCATTATCTGTTTGCATCATTTGCATTCATAATAATTTTTGAAGCGAGTGTGAATCTTCCGACAATGAGATTCTATAGAACTCACAAATAGTGATTCTTAAGAAATCTCTAGGTGAGGAAAATTATTTCAAATGTTACCAGAGTATTGGGATATTTGATTTAATCTTTCAATACAAAAAGGTTCACATTCACTTTTGAAAAATAAAATTTAAGTTTTTAAAATAAAACAAAATGATTTTTACAAACAAAAAAATGACTTTGAATAAAAAGAATAAAATTGATTGTGATAAAAATAAAAATTATTTTTAAATATTAATTCAATACCATTTCGTTAAAATCAAAGGATAACACATGATTACTATGGTACCGTTTTTTAACGGGCGTCGTGGGGGTGCTAATCCTTCCCCACGCGTAACCGTACTCCCGGACTCAATTTTGTTTTTGCAGACCAAAAATTATCTTTTTAATAAAACTTAATTAATTTTGAGATTTTGTTAAAAGGATAAATATTTTAGGTGGCCAATCACATTAAGTCAAAAAAAATTGGTGGCGACTCCCTTTGTTTTTAAATGTTTTTCAAAATCGTCGAGCACGAAACCGTTACGATGCTGATGATCTTATCTTTTTGGGAAAGGCCAATGCGTAAACATGTAGATCCATAAATAAAGTTTTGGAGAAATTCTGTTCCTTATTTGGCCAATCAATTAATTTCTCTAAATCGACTGTAATGTTCTCTCCCAACACAGAGGAATGGAAAAGAATTCTACTATGTACCAGTTTGAATATGAATTGTTCTGAGGATATTAGCAAATATTTGGGCTTTCCTATTAATAAGGTTAGAAAAGCTTCAAACTATAGGTTCATTATTGATAAATTGAATCAAAAGTTGTCTGGATGGAAAACTAGGATTCTATCCTTTGAAGGAAGAACGACGCTTATTAAATCTGCACTTGGAGCTATTCCCATGTATTACATGTAAGGAACTATTATTCCTATTAGTATATGCAATGAGATCAACAAGATTTGTAGGAATTTTTTATCGGGATCATCTGAGAGCACCAAAAAATTGCACATGGTTAGTTGGAATGATGTGACTGCTCCTAAAGATGAAGGTGGTCATGGTAGTAGAGATATGAAACAACTAAGTGAAGCCAACATGGCTAAGCTTGGGTGGGACATATTAAATGACAAGGATAGTATGTGGGTTAAGATCATTAGGGCCAAATATTTAAAAAATGGGGAGTTCAAAATAAAAAATTGTTCTAACCTCTGGTCGGGAATTAGGAAGGGATCGCATGTGATCCAAAAAGGGATGCATTGGATCATTAGATCAGGAAAACAAACTCTGTTTTGGAGAGATTACTAGACGGGAAAGGGTCCACTTAATTCTATAGTTTTTAGCCCTTGGAGACCACAGGATGAAAAACTTACGATGAAAGATGTGCTAAATGACCAAAGATCATGGGATTTTAGTAGACTCAGTTTTGTTCTTCCACCAATAATCCAACAGGAAGTTATGGCAATGCCTTACTAGATGGAAAGAGAGGAAAGAGATGGTATTAGCTGGAAGGGGTCTCCCACGGGTTTATTCAACTTGAAATCTGCTTATAACCTTGCCAGGGACGTTGTAGAGAACAGCTCCTTTCCATGGAAATCTATATGGAAAATTCAAACAATTCCGAAGATTAAACATTTCATTTGGAAGTGTTGTCATAAAAAAATCCCTACAAAACAAGTTCTCAATGATAGGGGACTACAAATCTCAAACATTTGTCCACGGTGCAATTCAAATGAGGAAACCATTATCTATTATCTTCGAGATTGTCTTGGAACAAAGGATTTTTGGGGAATCCTTAAACCTCCTAGTTCCTTTAGGATTTCTTTAAATTCTGACTCGGTTGAATGGCTAAGAATTAATTGTTGTGACTCAAAAATCATTAATCCTTTCAAAATGCCATGGAATAGTGTCTTTTCTTATGCCATTTGGCTTTTGTGGACTAACAGAAACAAATTGGTCTTTGAGAACTTTGTTGAATCAGAAAACACTTGGCTAAACAAGCTTAGAATGTCAACCAAAGAATTCTGGGCAGTCATGGCCATGGAGAAAAACTCTAAACAAACTAGAATTGTGAACATTGGCTGGACTCACCCTCCAGTTAACCACTTTAAGCTGAACACCGATGGCTCTGCTAGAGGAAATCCTGGTAGAGCTGGTGTGGGTGGGGTGCTTAGATCATTTGGGTAATTGGATCAGTGGTTTTACTAGGAAACTTGGCATCTCTTCAAGTGTTTATGCTGAGTTATGAGATCTTCGCGATGGATTGAAGCTTGCTGTTAACCACGGCATTAGAAATATCATTATGGAAGTCGACTCTCAACTTGTGCTAAGGTATGTTAAAGATGGAGTTAATAATTCTCATCCTTATTATTCTATTATGATGGATTGCAGGGTGCTCATGGAACGACTGAGCAACGCGGAGATTAAGCATATATTCAGAAAGACAAATGCATGTGCAGATGCGCTAGCCAAGCTTGTAACGATCCAAGAGAAAAATTTTGATATTTTTGATGTTCCCCCTGCAAGTATTAAAGTGCAAGTTTTTTCAGACTTAGTCGCAGTGCAAGTTTTTTCAGACTTAGTCGAAATTGTTTTCTTGGGAATTGTTTTCCTTCGGCTTTGTAAAATATAAACCTTTCTTAATTTTCTAGTTATGACAAGTTCAAAAAAAAAAAGAAAAAAAGATAGGTTTGTTTTTATTATTTGCTTTATTTTATTTATATATTTTTATTATTTTTATTTATTTCTTTCAATTAGTTTTATCAAATCCAATCAGCAATGAATGGGCGTGCAGTGCCCCAAGGCGTGGTCACCGAAAACTTCTAAATATACTCTACTTTTTACTCTTTATTCCCGAAATCCTCTTGTAATGAGGAGTAACTCATGCAGAAAGTGAGGTATAAAAAGGAAAGAAAGGAGTTTGTTTAGAAGTTCTCGTGGCCACCCTCTGCCGTCCTTACAGTAGGATTTCTATCATCTTAACCACCTACACAATACTCTTCCCCACACCCCATCACAGCAGTTAACCATTGGTGATCAAAATACAGGCTGCAGACTAAAAAATTAACCGAAAACAACTGGGTAAAAGGGAATCCATAATTGGCTTTAAAAATGGGGAAACTGTTCTCACAAGTGGGGCTTTCGATACCAATTTTGCAAAAAAATCCAAGTGCTCTAACTTCCGAATTCACTCAAAGAATACACAAAACACAGGCAGTACCCCAACAGAATACCACCTAAACCACTCAACCCTCTCCACCGCAGCCACCTTATCTTTACTGCCTTTGAACCTAAACAGTACCCAAACACACCAAAGGCTACCTCAAGCCCGAAAACCACCACTGCCATCATTACCAAACCACCATCTCTCATCATCCACACACACACCCCTAATCACCAAGCCAAATAGCCACAACCCCCCAAAACAAACCCAGAACCCCCATACCAAAACCACAGAAAATAAGAAAATCATTACGCACCGCAATGGTGAGGAAACCACAAAACAACATCGTAAAAAAAATCTCAGAACCATGAGGCTTAGGCTTCTATTTTAAGAGTTTTGTTTGGACTGAGTATCAAATCGGGGTTTAGGTAGCTTAGGTCGAGGTCAACGACATACTTGAAAGTGGAAGGCGTCGAGGGATCGGAGCTTAGCCATTTTTGGTTTGTGAAACCGAATCTTCTCTAGTAGATCTGGGTTGGAGAAGGAGATTTGAAGAAATTTAAGGTTGGGTTCGAGCTTAGGAGGTGGAGAAGCTTAGGAAAGTGGCAACCTTTTGTGGTTTTGGCCTTCGGCGACGACGGTGGCTGGAGAAGACTGGAGCAATGGCTGGCACGTAAGAGCCTTTCCGGCGGAAGGAGAAAGTTGTGAGAACAGAATTTTTTTAGGAAAAACAAAGAAATCGTTTTAGAAAAAGAGTGGCTTTTATATTGTGAAAAAAAAAAGAGGGCAAGCTAAACAAATCCACGCTTGAACCCGACCCGGATCCGGAGTCCGTGCGGCTGACCCACTAGAGTGGAGAAAACCCACTCACGATCTGACCCGCTTACGGTAGCCTGACTCGGTTTGATTACTTCTCGTGGGCTGGCCCAATTCCTGCTGAGCTAGCCATTTCCAATCAGCCCCAACTCATCTTGGAACAACTTTTGGGCCATAGTTGGACCATTTGAAAAGAAGTTCTTTTGGGTTTAAACCCAAATCACTTGGGTACACTTTTACCTTTTAAATTTATCTTTTTTATGCATTTGTATGTTTATATTTCCATGTTATAAAAAATACATAAGAAATGTTTGTTAGGATAATAATAATTTTAATTAATGTAATTTCATGAAATTAATTTTGATAAAAAAACAAAAACAAAACATATTTTGTACTAAATATTATAAAGTGCATTTTAGAAAATGTTAACTAAATAATTATGAATGTCCGATAATGAGATGTTATGAAAATCACAAGTAATAATTCCTAACTGATCCATAGATGAGAAGAGTCTACTAAATATTATCAGTGTATTGGAGTATTTAGTATAATTTTTCAATAATTTAAATTTTTGTTAAAAATTAAAATAAATAGTTTTCTAAATTTAATAATAAAGTTTAAATTTACGTAAATTTGTCCGATGATTGGATGTTATGGAATTCACAAGTAGTGATTCCTAACTTATCCCTAAGTGAGAAAAATCCACTAAATATTACTAGCATATTGGAGTATTTAGTGCGATTTTTCAATAATTTAAATATTTGTTAAAAATAAAAATGAATAAGTTTTTTTAATCATGATAAAGAAATTAGTAATAGATTTTAAATTTAATTAAATATTTATCTGATGATGAGATGTTACGGAAGTCACAAGTAGTGATTCCTAACTGATCTCTAGGTGAAAGGGTTCCACTAAATATTACCATAGTAGTGGAATACTTAGTGTGTTTCTTCAATAATTTGCAATCTTATTTAAAACAAATAAATAACGTTTTATAAAAAAAAATTATAATAAGAAATGCATGTGCATCATTCATTTTCTATTTGTATCATATGCATTCACGTAAATTGAAAAATGTAAATCTTCTGATGATGAGATTCTATAGAAATCGCAAGTAACTATTCTTCAAAAATCTTTAAGTGAGAAAATTATTTGAAATATTATCAGAGTATTGAAGTATTTTAGTATAATATTTCAATACAAAAGATTCACATTTATTTTTGGAAAAATAAAATTTAGCTTTAGATATAAAAAAGAAAAACGATTTTGATAAAAAATAATAATAAAATTGATTGTAATAAAAAGGAAATTATTTTTAAATATTAAGTTAAGACCATTTTTGTGACGTCCTCGTCACTCCATCTTATCGTTTAACTTTTTCTTATTATCTTATCCAACATTATTTGATTTAGTTCATCAATGCCAATCATTCCTTACCCTTAAGCTAATTATCTAATAGCTCATAAAATTTTATTCACTTTCCATAAGCATAAAAATGATATATATAAAAATCATTCCATTTCCACAAGATCTCATACATCATTTTATCTTACATCCCCGACATCTTATATACCTAATTGTAACTTGTACTGTACCGTAGCTAAATTACAATTTACTGTACATAAGTATATAAGTATACCTTCTATGCTAACTGGGAAGCGTATTAACTTTTTCTTATTATCTTATCCAACATTATTTGATTTAGTTCATCAATGCCAATCATTCCTTACCCTTAAGCTAATTATCTAATAGCTCATAAAATTTTATTCACTTTCCATAAGCATAAAAATGATATATATAAAAATCATTCCATTTCCACAGGATCTCATATATCATCTTATCTTACATCCCCGACATCTTATATACCTAATTGTAACTTGTACTGTACCGTAGCTAAATTACAATTTACTGTACATAAGTATATAAGTATACCTTCTATGCTAACTGGGAAGCGTATTGAGAAGGTACACTGCAATCTTTCAAAATCAAGCTCCTCAAATCGGAGCAAGGCTCACTTCAGGTAATCTGTAGGAAAAATGGTCGTAAAGGGGTGAGTTTACGCTCAGTAAGAAAAATATGTAAAAGAGCGTACTATGCCTTTATACGCATTTTTTCTACTTGGCTCTATAATATCATGTAAAGCATTATAAAGCATATATCTTAAACATCTTTCATGCATTGTTTGCAACCATGCATATCTATTTCAATGGTATAAGCAAACATACTTTCTTTAAAACATCATGCATAACATACTTTAAAACATACATCATATACTCAAAACATACATCATACTTCTTTACTTCAAAACATACATCATATATCCTTTGAAATAGGATGGAGACTATGTACAATTAATTAAGCGATTGTATCGTCATATAAACCGTTCATTCTCATTTATATGACTCTAATCATGCATTAGTACAGTGGTATACCATGTAGAGGTCAAGGATTCTCTCCTGCCTTAATAATACCATAGTGAGCACTAGTCAGGTGTCACTTATGGTCTTGAGGACCGGACTAGGGTTCCTCGCTTAACATACATATTACTGAGGACTTGATCAAAGTCTCTCAACCATCAGAAATGCATAATCATCACGCAGTCCATAGTCTCAAAACATTTATAATATACTTTTTCAAGAAACACTTTTGTTTTTAAATCAAATAAGCTTTGAAAGCTCTTTTCATACATGGCAGTCGAATGGTCTTATAGGGCAGTCGGCTGCTGCGTCATAACTTCTTTTATTGAAATTAATTTCATTTAAAATTTCGATATTTTCATCTTTGAAAATACATGGGGGCAGTCGACTGGTCCATATAGCAATCGACTGGTTTTCAAACAGAATGCTTCTTAAGAAATAGCAGTCGACTGGTCGTATAGGCAGTCAGCTAGTTTTGAAATAGAATGCATTTTAGCAAATAGCAGTCGACTGTCCCATATAGCACTCGACTGGTTTGAAACGGAATGCTTCTGGGTAAATAGCAGTCGACTGGCTTACATAGCAGTCGACTGGTTTGAACCAGTTTTCGAAAAACGACGTTTTGGTTGTCTCTAGGCAGTCGAGTTCCCTTTAAGGCAGTCGGCTGCTCCTAGCCTAGTTGGTACTAGGAGACAAGTCCAAAAATGTCATTTTTCCTGCACAAAACAGCTAGTACATCTCTCCAAACCACATCAAAGCATCATAAAACATGAAGACATAACCGCCTTACGTCCGTTACATAAATTCCTTACCTTGATTCCTTCGGAAACGCGAAATCACTTGGCGCGTCCACCTTAGCTTTTCACCTCTTCGAATTTGAAATCATCATATCAAGTTAAACCTTTAATTAATCACCATACATACATCATACCAACTCAGAACAACTTCAAATCATCAACAAAGTTGGCTAAATCATCTTCTTCTCTTACCTTCACTAGAGACCAAAATCTCAAACTTTGAGATCTCTTCCAATACTTGAAATCAATCCACCAAACTTCGGATATCACTTAGTCTAACGACAAGGATTATTTTTCGTTTTACGAACTTAGTGAATTGGTGGAAGAGTGAGGTGGTTTAGCAAAGAGCTTGGAATGGAAAACTATGGAAGCTTGGAGATGGAACGAGAGGGAGAGCTGGAAGAGGGCTAGCGTAGGGTGATGGGATGATGAGGGTGATAAGTCATGCAGTTGCATTAATTGCATGCTCATTCCTTAATTTCTCTCAGCCTTTGACTATCCTTTTTTGACCCATTAATTTCCTCTTTTCTTCCTTCTCATCACAGCCACTTATCCATTTAATTATCAAATAAAATCTGATTTTATTTTCTTTCATACTTCAATTATTTTCCTGATATCAACATAATTTATTTGACTTATTGACATTCAACTTTATTATTTCTTCTATATTCCATTAGTCAATCATACATTATTCATACATAAATTTCACATCAACTTCATATTCATTTAATCATATTAGCTTGAAATACTTTACAAACATGGAGGAATACATGGAATTTGGGGATTTCACATCCGTCCCACCTTAGAAAATTTGGTCCTCCAAATTTGGCTTAGCTTATCAAGTGAATAACTCTGGATACCTTTCTTTCATTAAGCTTTCTAGCTCCTATGTAGCTTCTTCTGTCGTATGGTATTGCCAGAGAACTTTCACTAAAGGGATCGTCTTAGATCTCAAAACTTTCCCTTTTCTGTCCAAAATCCGAATCGGCTTCTCTACATAGCTCATATCTTCCCTTATCTCCAAGGGTTCATACTTTATAACATGCGACGGATCCAGATTATACTTCCGAAGCATCGATACATGGAATACTTTATGCACTCTCGATAGCTCCGGAGGCAATGCCAATCTATAGGCAACATCACCTACTCGATCTGAGACCTCAAATGGACCGATGTAGCGAGGGCTCAACTTACCTCGTCGGCCAAATCTCATGATCACTTTGGATGGAGAAACTTTCAAGAACACAAAATCTCCAACCAAGAACTCAAGTGGTCTCCGTCGAGCATCCGCATAGCTCTTTTGTCTACTCTGAGCTATTTTAAGCCTTTGACAAATCAACTTAACATCCTCTGAGGCTTACTCGACTAATTCTGGAGCCAACAACTTACGCTCGCCCACTTCTTCCCACCCAATCGGAGATCGACACCTTCTTCCGTACAAAGCTTCATATGGTGTCATCCCGATACTTGCATGATAACTATTATTATAGGCAAACTCAGCCAATGGCAGATGGTCATCCCAGGAGCCTTTAAAGTCTATAGCACAAGCGCTCAACATATCCTCGAGCGTCTGAATAGTGCGCTCGGACTGTCCATCAGTCTGCGGATGAAAAGTTGTGCTAAAATTTAACTTAGATCCCATGGCTTCCTAAAAATGCTCCCAGAAATGAGAGGTAAACCTAGAATCTCTATCGGAAGTGATGCTCACTGAAACACCGTGTAGTCTTACTACATCTCTTACATACAAGTCGGCCAAAGCGCTAAGCGTGTCTGTTGACTTCATAGGCAGGAAGTGAGCTGACTTTGTCAATTTATCCACGATCACCCAAATACCATCATGATTCGTCTTCGTTCTGGGCAATCCCATAATAAAGTCCCTCGTAATGTGTTCCCACTTCCACATAGGTATAGGCAGAGGATGCAGTAATCCTGCTGGCTTTTGATGCTCTACCTTAACCTGTTGACATGTGAGACACTTTGTCACAAAATCAGCTATGTCTCTCTTCATGCCCTTCCACCAATATACCTTGCGAAGATTTTGATACATCTTCGTGTTTCCTGGATGCAATGTGTACTTAGTGGCATGTGCTTCAGTCAAAATCAACTTCAATTCATCATCATGCGGAACACATATACGATTCCTGAACCTCACAATCTCATCATTACCAAGACTGAACTCTGAGGTCATACCTGATCGAAGCCCATTCATAGCCTCAATGCATCTATCATCTTCGTTTTGAGCACTTCGGATTTTGTCCATCAAATCTAGCTCAATCCTCAAACTAGCCATCATTCCCAATTGCTCATTAGGCATAACATTAAGGTTGAGGCTCGCAAACTGCTCAATCAGTTCATACTCTTTTACCATCATATAGGCTACCATACTTACATGCTTCCGGCTCAGAGCATCCGCCACCACATTAGCCTTCCCCGGGTGGTACAATATCTCACAATCGTAGTCCTTTAGAAGCTCGAGCCATCTTCTTTGCCTCATGTTCAATTCCTTTTGGGAGAACAAGTATTTCAGACTTTTGTGATCAGTAAAAATTTGAAATTTCTCACCATACAAGTAATGCCTCCATATCTTCAGGGCAAACATTGCTGCAGCTAACTCCAAATCATGAGTCGAGTAGTTCTTCTCATGGTTTTTTAGCTGTTGAGAACCATATGCTACTACCTTACCATGTTGCATCAACACACATCCCAAACCTTGCCCTGAGGCATCACTATACACCGCAAATCCACCTGAACCACTAGGGATGGTAAGGATCGATGCAGTCGTTAGCATGCGCTTCAACTCTTGGAAGCTACACTCACAGGCTTCATTCCACTCATACTTCACTTCCTTACGCGTTAAGCGTGTCAATGGAGCAGCTAGCTTCGAGAAACCCTCTACAAGCCTTCTATAGTAGCCAGTTAAACCCAAGAAACTCCTAATCTCCGTCACTGTCTTCAGTCTTTCCCATTGGACCACCGCTTCAATCTTCGATGGATCAACCGAGACTCCATCTTTACTGATAATGTGACCTAAGAAGGAGATTTGGTTTAACTAGAAATCTCACTTACTTAGCTTGGCATACAATCCTCTATCCTTGAGGGTTTCTAAAACAATCCTCAAATGCTGCTCATGCTCTTCCCGAGACCTCGAATACACCAAGATGTCATCGATGAAAACAATGACAAGCTGGTCTAGGTGTGCCTTGAACACATCGTTCATCAAGTTCATGAAGGCTGCAGGTGCATTGGTCAGACCAAACGGCATCACTAGAAACTCGTAGTGACCATACCTGTCCTGAAAGCAGTCTTAGGGATATCTTCGTTCCGAATCTTCAACTGATGATATCCCGACCTCAAGTCTATCTTAGAAAAGACTTGTGCACCCTTAAGCTGATCAAAGAGGTCGTGTATCCTGGGAAGAGGATACTTATTCTTGATCGTCACTTTGTTCAACCACCGGTAGTCGATGCATAACCTCATACTACCATCCTTCTTCCTGACAAAAAGCACAGGAGCAGCCCAAGGGGATATACTGGGTCATATAAATCCCTTATCCAGTAACTCCTGAAGTTGCTTCTTCAACTCTTCTAATTCCACCAAAGCCATCTAATCGGGTAACCTCGAAATGGGCTTAGTTCCCGGCACCAAATCGATCGTAAACTCCACTTCCATATCCGGAGGAAGTCTTGGAAGGTCATCAGGAAATACCTCTGAAAAATCTTGGACTACAGGAATATCCTTGAGTCCGGGACGTTTCTGATCTACGTCCTCCACATAAGCAATATATCCTTCACATCACCATACATATTATCCATTACTTTCATTTGCAGACAAATCAAAATCAAACATGCTTTCATATTAATTACTTGCAAAATTTACAACATAGCTAACGGGTGAAGAAAAGGTTACACTCTTTGCATGACAGTCTAATATAACATGATTATTAGCTAACCAATCCATACCCAAAATAACATCAAATCCGTACATATTTAGTAGGATTAGGTCAGCTATTGATTCTCTTTCTCCTACCCGTAGCTTGCAGTTTCTATACACTAACTCTGTCATTTGTGATTCCTTAAGAGGTGTGCTTATCTTTAATAAGTGTTCTAAAGTCTCAGGCTCAATAGGTATTTTCATAGCAAACTTAGGAGACACAAAAGAATGTGTAGAGCCTGGATCAAACAATGCTATGACATTCATATCAAACAAGTAAATCTTACCTTTAATCACTTTGGACGAGGCATCGGCAGACTCTTCGTCGATGGCAAACACTCATCCTTGGGTCACAGTTTTCTTTCCCTTCTCGGCAGCAGTGACCTGAGGTTGCGGTTTAGGGGTCTTATCAGATTCCTCGGGTATTCTTTGGTCTCTCTGAGGGCAGTCTCTAATCATGTGCCCTTTCTCCCCACATCTAAAGCAAGTGCCACTCGCCAAGCGACATGGCTGTGATCTGTGAAACTTCCCGCATTGCTCACATCTTTGCATGGTACTCTTTGGTGAGCTAGCAGTACTACCTGCTGGGTATCGGGATCTTTCATCACTGATCTTAATTCCGGTAGCTCTAGGAGTACCTATATCATCATCATCATAACTCTAATGTTAATATGATTCCATATAACCATTAGACTAATTTAAAGATCATCTTTTTATACATTACTTACCTATCGAAACTCCTTCCGATCGTCTACTTCTCCGAAATGGATACCTATCACTTGTGGTCTTCTCATCTGACTTCCGCTTCATCGGTTCTTTGCCTTTACCCTTGGCTCGAAAGTCAGCATGATAAAGATCATAGTCTTGCTCACACAACTGAGCCTTACGGACTGCCTCCCCATACGTGGTGATATCCATCGGATACAGTTTAGATCTAATCGGGGACTTCAATCCCTCGATGAACTTGTAGATCTTATGCCCTTCATCTCTTCGGACCTTTGGATCAAATCTACTCAAGGTGGTGAACTTAGATTCATACTGATTCACCGTCATCATACCTTGAGTCAAACTTAGGAATTCAATCTTCAGTCTATTCCGATCAGTGCGTGGGATGTACTGCTCATTAAAAGCCTCCACAAATCTATCCCACGTAACCTCATCATATCGGGCCTTTAACACGGTCCGAGTAGCTTGCCACGAATATTCAGCATCGTCAATCAACAGATAGGCAGCCAAGCCTACTTTCTCCCTTTCAGAGCAAGGCATGTATTCGAAGGATTTCAAGACTGCTTTCATCCAGTTTTCTACGGTCAGCAGATCTCTTTCCCCTTTAAACTTGGGCGGATCCAACTTCTTGAATTCTTTAATCAGTGCCACACTGCAATAGGCTCTAGGATCCCACCTTTCCGTAGTTGGGGCTAGGGGTGTTACTTCTGTAGGAGGAATAGTAGGTGCAGCTGCTTGGGTACTTGTGGCCACATTTGGGAAGCTCGACATAAACTGGGTGAACATCGTGGCCATGTTCTCCATGTGCTTTTCCATTTTAGCTAGCCTTGTATTTCGGGCTATGTGGTGGAGATGGATGAGGAGACGGAACTGGGTGCTGTTTTTCACGACCGCGTCCTCTTCCTCTACTAGTACCTTTTCTTCGGGAGCTCATACTGTAAATATAGTCATCATTGAGCTCTTTAGTATAACCATAAACAGTTATACTATGCATTTCTATTCAGACAAGTACAGTACAATTGGGGATATACTCTATTTCTAGCTCCTTGACACTGACAAACTACCAATCAAATCGCTCTGATACCACTCTGTGACGTCCTCGCCACTCCATCTTATCATCTAACTTTTTCTTATTATCTTATCTGACATTATTTGATTTAGTTCATCAATGCCAATCATTCCTTATCCTTAAGCTAATTATCTAATAGCTCATAAAATTTTATTCACTTTCCATAAGCATAAAAATGATATATATAAATATCATTTCATTTCTACAGGATCTCATACATCATCTTATCTTACATCCCCGACATCTTATATACCTAATTGTAACTTGTACTGTACTGTAGCTGAATTACAATTTACTGTAAATAAGTATATAAGTATACCTTCTATGCTAACTGGGAAGCGTATTGAGAAGGTACACTGCAATATTTCAAAATCAGGCTCCTCAAATCGGAGCGAGGCTCACTTTAGGTAATTTGTAGGAAAAATGGTCGTAAAGGGGTGAGTTTACGCTCAGTAAGAAAAATATGTAAAAGAGCGTACTATGCCTCTATATGCATTTTTCCTACTTGGCTCTATAATATCATGTAAAACATTATAAAGCATGTATCTTAAACATCTTTCATGCATTGTTTGCAACCATGCATATCTATTTCAATGTTATAAGCAAACATACTTTCTTTAAAACATCATGCATAACATACTTTAAAACATACATCATATACTCAAAACATACATCATACTTCTTTACTTCAAAACATACATCATATATCCTTTGTGTGAAATCCCCAATTTCCATGTATTCCTCCATGTTTGTAAAGTATTTCAATTTAATATGATTAAATGAATATGAAGTTTAATGTATGAATGATGTATGCATGATGTATGGAAGAAATAAGGAAGTTGATAGTCAATAAGTCAAATAAATTATGTTGATATGAGGAACTTATTTAATGTATGATAAGAAATTAATATCAGATTTTTATTAGCTATAATGGATATGTAGTAATTAAATGAGTGGAAGAGGAATTAAGGAAATGGTCAAATGGTCTTGAGTCAATGAGTAAAGCATGGCTGAGATTGATGAGGGGATAAGAAGCAATTAATGCATCTTGCATGACTCATCACCCTCATCATCCCATCATCTACGCCAGCCCTCTTCCCCAGCCCTCTCGTTCTATCTCCAAGCTTCTAAGTTCCATTTCAAGCTACCTTGATAAGTTACCCTAATTCCCCAACAATTCACTAAGTTCATAGAACAAAAATCGATCCTTGTCACTAGATTAAGAGATATCCAAAATTTGGTGAATTGATTCCAAGTATTAGAAGAGATCTCAACATTTGAGATTTTGGTCTCTAGTGAAGGTAAGAGAAGAAGATGATTTAGTCAATTTGGTTTATGGTTTGGAGTTGTTTTGAGTTAGTAAGATGTATGTATGATGATTTTTAAAGGTTTGATATGGTATGATGATTTTAGATTTGAAGGGGTGGAAGCTAGGGTTACGCGCCTAGTGATTTCGCGTTTCCGAAGGAATCAAGGTAAGGAATTTATGTAATGGACATAAGGCGACTATGTCCACATGTTTTATGATGTTTGTATGTGATTTGGAAAGAAACACCAACTGATTTCATGCAGGAAAAATGACATTTTCGGACTTGTCTCCTAGCGCCAATTAGGCTAGGGGCAGCCGACTGCCTTGAAGGGAAGTCGACTGCCTAGAGACAACCACAACGCCGTTTTTTGAAAATCGACCCAAACCAGTCGACTGCTATGTAAGCCAGTCGACTGCTATTTACCCAGAAGCATTCTGTTTCAAACTAGTCGGCTGCTATATGGGACAGTCGACTGCTGTTTGCCAAAATGCATTCTGTTTCAAAACCAGTCGACTGCCTATGAGACCAGTCGACTGCTAATTTTCCAGAAGCATTTTGTTTCAAAAACAGTCGACTGCTATATGACCAGTCGACTGCTATTTCTTAAGAAGCATTCTGTTTGAAAACCAGTCGACTGCTATATGGACCAGTCGACTGCCCCCATGTATTTTTCGAAATGAAAATAATTTTGAGAAATGAAGTTATGAGGCCGCAGCTAACCGCCCTGTGAGGCCAGTCGACTGCCATGTATGAAAAGAGCTTTCAAAGCTTATTTAATTTAAACACAAAAGTGTTTTCTGAAAAAGGTATATTATAAATGTTTTGAGACTATGGACTGCGTGATGATTATGCATTTCTGATGGCTGAGTGACTCTGATCAAGTCCTCAGTAATATGTATGTTGAGTGAGGAACCCTAGTCAAGTCCTCAATCCCACATGTGACACCCGACTAGTGTTCACTGTGGATTTCTAAAGGCAGGAGAGAATCCCTGACCTATACAGAGTGCACTACTGTACTAATGCATGATTAGAGTCATATAAATGGGAATGAACGGTTTATATGACGATTCAATCGCTTAAATATTGTACATAGTCTCCATCTATTTCAAAGTACAAGATGTATGTAAGAAGAAGTATACGATGTATGTTTTAAAGCATGTACGAAGTATGATGTTTTAAAGAAAGTATGTTTGCCATGTCATTGAAAATAAATGCATGATTGCAAACAATGCATGAAAGATGTTTATGATGCATGTTTTATAATGCTTTACATGACATTGTAGAGCCAAGTAGGAAAAATGCATATAGAGGCATAGTATGCTCTTTTACATATTTTTCTTACTGAGCGTAAACTCACCCTTTTACGACCATTTTTCCTACAGATTACCTGAAGTGAGCCTCGCTCCGATTAGAGGAGCTTGTATTGGAAAGATTGCAGTGTACCTTCTCGATACACTTCCCAATTATCATAGGAGGTATACCTATATGTTTATATATATATAGTAAATTGTAATTCAGCTACGGTACAGTACAAATAGCCATGATGTATATAGGATGTCTGGGGATATAAGATAAGATGATGTATGAAATCCTGTGGAAATGGAATGGTATTTATATATATCATTTTTATGCTTATGGAAATTAAATAAAATTTTATGAACGATCAGATAATTAGCTTAAGAATAAAGGAAGAATGACACTGGATGAACTAAATCTAAATAAAGAAGGAAAAAGATAAGTGATAAGATGAAGTGACGGAGACGTCACAGAGTGGTATCATAGCAGTTTAGATGGAGGTTTGTCAGTGTCAAGAAGCTAGAAATAGAATATATCCCCAATTGTACTGTACTTGTCTGAATACAATGCATGGTATAATTGTTTATAGTTATACTAGAGAGCTCAATGATGATTATAATTACAGTATGAGCTCACGAAGAAGAGGTACTAGTAGAGGAAGAGGACGGGGTCGTGAAGAACAGCCCCCAGTTCCGTCTCCTCATCCATCTCTACCGCACAGCTCGAATACTTGGCTAGCTAAAATGGAGAAGCATATGGAAAACATGGCCACGATGTTCACCTAGTTTATGTCTAACTTCCCAAATGTGGCCACAAGTACCCGAGTAGCTACACCTGCTATTCCTCCTACAGAAGTAACCCCACCAGCCCCAACTATGGAAAGACGGGATTCTAGAGCCTATTGTAGTGTGGCCCTAATAAAAGAATTTAAGAAGTTGGATCTGCCCAAGTTTAAGGGGGAAAGAGATCTGCTGACCGCAGAGAACTGGATGAAAGCGGTCTTGAAATCCTTCAAGTATATGCCCTGCTCCGAAAGGGAGAAAGTAGGCTTGGCTGCCTATTTATTGATTGATGATGCGGAATATTGGTGGCAAGCCACTCGGACGGTGTTAGAGGCCCGATATGATGAAGTCACGTGGGATAGATTTGTGGAGGCTTTTAATGAACAATTCATCCCACGCATGGATCAGAATAGACTGAAGATTGAGTTTTTAAGTTTAACTCAAGGTACGATGACGGTGAATCGGTATGAATCTAAGTTCACCACCTTGAGTAGATTCGATCCAAAGGTCCGGAGAGATGAAGGGCATAAAATCTACAGGTTCATCGAGGGATTGAAGTCCCTGATTAGATCTAAACTGTATCCGATGGATATCACCACCTATGGAGAAACAGTCTGTAAGGCTCAGTTGTGTGAGCAGAACTATGATCTACATCATGCTGACTTTCGAGCCAAGGGTAAAGGCAAGGAACCGATGAAGCGGAAGTCAGATGAGAAAGCTCAGAGTGATAGGTATCCATATCGGAGAAGTAGAAGATCTGAAGGAGTTTCTATAGGTAAGTAAAGTATAGAAAGATGATCTTTAAATTAATTTAATGGTTATATGGAATTATATTGAAATTGGAGTTATGATGATGATGATAATGATATAGGTACTCCTAGAGCTACTGGGATCAAGATAAGTGATGAGCGATCCCGAAACCCAGCAGGAAGTACTGCTAGCTCACCGAAGAGTACGATACAAAGATGTGAGCAATGTTGGAAGTTTCACGGATCACAGCCATGTCGCTTGGCGAGTGGCGCTTGCTTTAGATGTGGGGAAAGAGGGCACATGATTAGAGACTGCCCTCAGAGAGACCAAAGAATACCCGAGGAATCTGATAAGACCCCTAAACCGCAACCTAAAGCCACTGCAGCAGAGAAGGGAAAGAAAGTTGTGACTCAAGGACGAGTGTTTGCCATTGATGAAGAATCTGCCGATGCCTCGTCCAAAGTGATTAAAGGTAAAATTTACCTTTTTGATTCAAGTGTTACTGCATTATTTGATCCAGGCTCCACGCATTCATTTATGTCACCTAAGATTGCTATGAAAATGCCTATTAAGCCTGAGACTTTAGAACACTTATTAAAGATAAGCACACCTCTTAAGGAATCACAAATGACCGAGTTAGTGTATAGAAACTGCAAGCTACGGGTAGGAGAAAGAGAATCAATAGCTGACCTAATCCTACTAAATATGTACGGATTTGATGTTATTTTGGGTATGGATTGGTTAGCTAATAATCATGTTATATTAGACTGTCATGCAAAGAGTGTAACCTTCTCTTCACCCGTTAGATATGTTGTAAATTTTGCAAGTAATTAATATGAAGTATGTTTGGTTTTTGATTTAAATTCATATAAGAGTAATGAAAAGCATGTGTGGCTGTATGAAGGATTTATTGCTTATGTGGAGGACGTAGATCAAAAACGTCCCGGACTCAAGGATATTCCTGTGGTCCAAGATTTCCCAGAGGTATTTCCGGATGATCTTCCAGAACTTCCACCGGATAGGGAGGTGGAGTTTATGATTGATTTGGTGCCAGAGACTGAGCCCATTTCGAGAGCTCCCTATCAGATGGCTTGGGTAGAATTAGAAGAGTTAAAGAAGTAGCTTCGGGAGTTGCTAGACAAGGGATTCATACGACCCAGCGTATCCCCTTGGGGTGCTCCTGTGCTTTTTGTCAGGAAGAAGGACAGTAGTATGAGGTTGTGCATTGACTACTGGTGGTTGAACAAAGTGACGATTAAGAATAAGTATCCTCTTCCCAGGATAGACGACCTCTTTGATCAGTTAAAGGGTGCACAAGTCTTTTCCAAGATAGACTTGAGGTCGGGATATCATCAGTTGAAGATCCGAGATGAAGATATCCCTAAGACTGCATTTAGGACACGGTATGGTCACTATGAGTTCTTAGTGATGCCATTTGGTCTAACCAATGCACCTGCAGCCTTCATGAATTTGATGAATGACGTGTTTAAGCAGTGCTTAGACCAGTTTGTCATCGTCTTCATCGATGACATATTGGTGTACTCGAGGTCACGGGAAGAGCATGAGCAGCATTTGAAGACAGTTTTGGAGACCCTCAGAGATAGAGGACTTTATGCGAAGCTAAGTAAGTGTGAATTTTGGTTGAATCAAATCTCCTCTTCAGGTCATGTTATCAATAAAGATGGGGTTTTGGTCGATCCATCAAAGATAGAAGCAGTGGTTCAATAGGAAAGACCGAAGACTGTGACTGAGGTTAGGAGTTTCTTGGGTCTAGCTGGCTACTATAGAAGATTTGTGGAAGGTTTCTCGAAGCTAGCTACTCCATTGACGCGCTTGACGCGCAAAGAGGTGAAGTATGAGTGGAATGAAGCCTGTGAGTGTAGCTTCCAAGAGTTGAAGCGCAGGCTAACGACTACATCGATCCTTACCATCCCTAGTGGTTCAGGTGGATTTGCGGTGTATAGTGATGCCTCAGGGCAAGGTTTGGGATTTGTGTTAATGCAGCATGGTAAGGTAGTAGCCTATGGTTCTAGACAGCTAAAGGACCATGAGAAGAACTACCCGACTCATGATTTGGAGTTAGCTGCAGTAGTGTTTGCCTTGAAAATATGGAGGCATTACTTGTATGGTGAGAAATTTCAGATTTTTACAGATCATAAAAGTCTGAAATACTTGTTTTCTCAAAAGGAGTTGAATATGAGGCAAAAAAGATGGCTCGAGCTTATTGTGAGATTTTGTACTACCCGGGGAAAGCTAATATGGTGGCGGATGCTCTGAGCCGGAAGCATGTAAGTATCGTAGCCTATATGATGATAAAAGAACACGAACTGATTGAACAGTTTGCAAGCCTCAACCTTAATGTTATGCCTAATGAGCAATTGAGAATGATGGCTAGTTTGAGGATTGAGCCAGATTTGATGGATAAAATCCGAAGTGCTCAAAAGGAAGATGATAGATGCATTGAGGCTATGAATCGGATATAGTCAGGTATGACCGCAGAATTTGATATTAGTAGTGATGGAATTTTGAGGTTTAAAATCGTATATGTGTTCCTAATGATGACGAATTGAAGAAGCTGATTTTGACTGAAGTACATGCCACTAAGTACACGTTGCATCCAAGAAGTACGAAGATGTATCATAATCTTCGCAAGGTGTATTGGTGGAATGGCATGAAGAGAGACATAGCTGATTTTGTGGCGAAATGTCTCACATGTCAACAGGTTAAGGTGGAGCACCAAAAGCCCGCAGGATTACTGCATCCTCTGCCTATACCTATGTGGAAGTGGGAACACATTACGATGGACTTTATTATGGGATTGCCCAGAACCAAGAGGAATCATGACGGTATTTGGGTGATCGTAGATAGATTGACAAAGTCAGCTCACTTCCTGCCTATGAAGTCAACAGATACACTCAATGCTTTGGTAGATATGTATGTAAAAGATGTCGTAAGAATACACGGTGTTCCAATGAGCATCACTTCTGATAGAGATTCCAGGTTTACTTCCCATTTCTGGGAGCATTTTCAGGAAGCCATGGGATCTAAGTTGAATTTCAGCACAGCTTTTCATCCGCAGACTGATGGACAGTCCGAGCGTACGATTCAAACGCTCAATGATATGTTGAGGGCTTGTGCTATGGACTTTAAAGGCTCCTAGGATGACCATCTGCCATTGGTTGAGTTTGCCTATAATAATAGTTATCATGCAAGTATCGGGATGGCACCATATGAAGATTTGTATGGAAGAAGGTGTCGATCTCCGATTGGGTGGGAAGAAGTGGGCGAACGTAAGTTGTTGGCTCCAGATTTAGTCGAGCAAGCCTAAGAAGATGTTAAGTTGATTTGTCAAAGGCTTAAGACAGCTCAGAGTAGACAAAAGAGCTATGCGGATGCTCGACGGAGACCACTCGAGTTTATGGTTGGAAATTTTGTGTTCTTAAAAGTTTCTCCTTCCAAAGGAATTATGAGATTTGGCCGACGAGGTAAGTTAAGTCCTCGCTACATTGGTCCATTTGAAGTCTTAGATCGAGTAGGTGATGTTGCCTATAAATTGGCATTGCCTCCGGAGCTATCGGGAGTGCATAATGTGTTTCATGTATCGATGATTCGGAAGTATAATCCGGATCCGTCACATGTCATTGAGTATGAACCCTTGGAGATAAGGGAAGATATGAGTTATGTAGAGAAGCCGATTCAGATTTTTGACAGAAAAGAGAAAGTTTTAAGGTCTAAAATGATCCCCTTAGGGAAAGTTCTCTGGCAATACTATACGACAGAAGAAGCAACATGGGAGCTAGAGAGCTTAATGAAAGAAAGATATCCAGAATTATTTACTTGATAAGCTAAGCCATTAGAGGACCAAATTTTCTAAGGTAGGGAGGATGTGAAATCCCCAATTTCCATGTATTCCTCCATGTTTGTAAAGTATTTCAATTTAATATGATTAAATGAATATGAAGTTTAATGTATGAATGATGTATGCATGATGTATGGAAGAAATAAGGAAGTTGATAGTCAATAAGTCAAATAAATTATGTTGATATGAGGAACTTATTTAATGTATGATAAGAAATTAATATCAGATTTTTATTGGCTATAATGGATATGTAGTAATTAAATGAGTGGAAGAGGAATTAAGGAAATGGTCAAATGGTCTTGAGTCAAGGAGTAAAGCATGGCTGAGATTGATGAGGGGATAAGAAGCAATTAATGCATCTTGCATGACTCATCACCCTCATCATCCCATCATCTACGCCAGCCCTCTTCCCCAGCCCTCTCGTTCTATCTCCAAGCTTCTAAGTTCCATTTCAAGCTACCTTGATAAGTTACCCTAATTCCCCAACAATTCACTAAGTTCGTAGAACAAAAATCGATCCTTGTCACTAGACTAAGAGATATCCAAAATTTAGTGAATTGATTCCAAGTATTGGAAGAGATCTCAACATTTGAGATTTTGGTCTCTAGTGAAGGTAAGAGAAGAAGATGATTTAGTCAATTTGGTTTATGGTTTGGAGTTGTTTTGAGTTAGTAAGATGTATGTATGATGATTTTTAAAGGTTTGATATGGTATGATGATTTTAGATTTGAAGGAGTGGAAGCTAGGGTTACGCGCCTAGTGATTTCTCGTTTCCGAAGGAATCAAGGTAAGGAATTTATGTAACGGACGTAAGGCGGCTATGTTCGCATGTTTTATGATGTTTGTATGTGATTTGGAAAGAAACACCAGCTGATTTCATGCAGAAAAAATGACATTTTCGGACTTGTCTCCTAGCGCCAATTAGGCTAGGGGTAGCCGACTGCCTTAAAGGGAAGTCGACTACCTAGAGACAACCACAACGCCGTTTTTTGAAAACCGACTCAAACCAGTCGACTGCTATGTAAGCCAGTCGACTGCTATTTACCCAGAAGCATTCTGTTTCAAACTAGTCGACTGCTATATGGGACAGTCGACTGCTATTTGCCAAAATGCATTCTGTTTCAAAACCAGTCAACTGCCTACGAGATCAGTCGAGTACTAATTTTCCAAAAGCATTCTGTTTCAAAAACAGTCGACTGCTATATGACCAGTCGACTGCTATTTCTTAAGAAGCATTCTGTTTGAAAACCAGTCGATTGCTATATGGACCAGTCGACTGCCCCCATGTATTTTTCGAAATGAAAATAATTTTGAGAAATGAAGTTATGAGGCAGCAACCGACCGCCCTGTGAGGCCAGTCGACTGCCATGTATGAAAAGAGCTATCAAAGCTTATTTGATTTAAACACAAAAGTGTTTTCTGAAAAAGGTATATTATAAATGTTTTGAGACTATGGACTGCGTGATGATTATGCATTTCTGATGGCTGAGTGACTCTGATCAAGTCCTCAGTAATATGTATGTTGAGCAAGGAACCCTAGTCAGGTCCTCAATCCCACATGTGACACCCGACTAGTATTCACTGTGGATTTCTAAAGGCAGGAGAGAATCCCTGACCTATACAGAGTGCACTACTGTACTAATGCATGATTAGAGCCATATAAATGTGAATGAACGGTTTATATGACGATTCAAACGCTTAAATATTGTACATAGTCTCCATCTATTTCAAAGTACAAGATGTATGTAAGAAGAAGTATACGATGGATGTTTTAAAGCATGTATGAAGTATGATGTTTTAAAGAAAGTATGTTTGCCATGTCATTGAAAATAAATATGCATGATTGCAAACAATGCATGAAAGATGTTTATGATGCATGTTGTATAATGCTTTACATGACATTGTAGAGCCAAGTAGGAAAAATGCATATAGAGGCATAGTACGCTCTTTTACATATTTTTCTTACTGAGCGTAAACTCACCCTTTTACGACCATTTTTCCTACAGATTACCTGAAGTGAGCCTCGCTCTGATTAGAGGAGCTTGTTTTGGAAAGATTGCAGTATACCTTCTCGATACGCTTCCCAGTTATCATAGGAGGTATACTTATATGTTTATTTATATATAGTAAATTGTAATTCAGCTACGGTACAGTACAAATAGCCATGATGTATATAGGATGTCTGGGGATGTAAGATAAGATGATGTATGAGATCCTGTGGAAATGGAATGGTATTTATATATATCATTTTTATGCTTATGGAAATTAAATAAAATTTTATGAGCGATCAGATAATTAGCTTAAGAATAAAGGAAGAATGACACTGGATGAACTAAATCTAAATAAAGAAGGAAAAAGATAAGTGATAAAATGAAGTGACGGGGACGTCACACTTTGAAATAGGATGGAGACTATGTACAATTAATTAAGTGATTGCATCGTCATATAAACCGTTCATTCCCATTTATATGACTCTAATCATGCATTAGTACAGTGGTATACCATGTAGAGATCAGGGATTCTCTCCTGCCTTAATAATACCACAGTGAGCACTAGTCAGGTGTCACTTATGGTCTTGAGGACCGGACTAGGGTTCCTCGCTTAACATACATATTACTGAGGACTTGATTAGAGTCTCTCAGCCATCAGAAATGCATAATCATCACGCAGTCCATAGTCTCAAAACATTTATAATATACTTTTTCAGGAAACACTTTTGTTTTTAAATCAAATAAGCTTTGAAAGCTCTTTTCATATATGGCAGTCGACTGGTCTTATAGGGCAGTCGGCTACTGCGTCATAACTTCTTTTATTGAAATTAATTTCATTTAAAATTCCGATATTTTCATATTTGAAAATACATGGGGGCAGTCGACTGGTCCATATAGCAATCAACTGGTTTTCAAATAGAATGCTTCTTAAGAAATAGCAGTCGACTGGTCGTATAGGTAGTCGGCTAGTTTTGAAACAGAATGCATTTTAGCAAATAGCAGTTGACTGGTTTGAAACAGAATGCTTCTGGGTAAATAGCAGTCGATTGGCTTACATGGCAGTCGACTGGTTTGAACCAGTTTTCGAAAAACGACGTTTTGGTTGTCTCTAGGCAGTCGACTTCCCTTTAAGGCAGTCGGCTGCTCCTAGCCTAATTGGTACTAGGAGACAAGTCCAAAAATGTCATTTTTCCTGCACAAAACAGCTAGTACATCTTTCCAAACCACATCAAAACATCATAAAACATGCGGACATAGCCGCCTTACGTCCGTTACATAAATTCCTTACCTTGATTCCTTCGGGAAAGCGAAATCACTTGGCGCGTCCACCTTAGCTTTTCACCTCTTCGAATCTGAAATCATCATATCAAGTTAAACCTTTAATTAATCACCATACATACATTATACAAACTCAGAACAACTTCAAATCATCAACAAAGTTGGCTAAATCATCTTCTTCTCTTACCTTCACTAGAGACCAAAATCTCAAACTTTGAGATCTCTTTCAATACTTGAAATCAATCCACCAAACTTCGGATATCACTTAGTCTAACGACAAGGATTATTTTTCGTTCTACGAACTTAGTGAATTGGTGGAAGAGTGAGGTGGTTTAGCAAAGAGCTTGGAATGGAAAACTATGGAAGCTTGTAGATGGAACGAGAGGGAAAGCTGGAAGAGGGCTGGCATAGGGTGATGGGATGATGAGGGTGATGAGTCATGCACTTGCATTAATTGCATGCTCATTCCTTAATTCCTCTCAGCCTTTGACTATCCCTTTTTGACCCATTAATTTCCTCTTTTCTTCCTTCTCATCATAGCCACTTATCCATTTAATTACCAAATAAAATCTGATTTTATTTTCTTTCATACTTCAATTATTTTCCTGATATCAGCATAATTTATTTGACTTATTGACATTCAACTTTATTATTTCTTCTATATTCCATTAGTCAATCATACATTAGTCATACATAAATTTCACATCAACTTCATATTCATTTAATCATATTAGCTTGGAATACTTTACAAACATGGAGGAATACATGGAATTTGGGGATTTCACAATTTTATAAAAACTAAAAGAATAACACTTGATTAAGATGGTATTGTTTTTTAAATGGGTATTGTTTTTTAAATTGGCATCGTGGGGGTGCTAATCTTTCTCCACATATAACCGTACTCCTGAACCCAATTTTTGTTTTCACAGACTCCAAAACTAACTTTTTAATAAAACTTAATTATTTTAAGAGTTGTTGAAAATATAAAATTTCTTGGTGGCTAATCACACCTAACCAAAAAAAAATTAGTTGTGACTCCATGTTTTCTATGTTTTCAAAATCGTCGAGCAATCAAGTTTTCAAACGAAATCGTTACAACAATGTAAACTTAATTTTTCTGAATTATACTAAAGAATTTAAATTTCAAATTTTGTAATAATACAGGGATTAATTGCATGATTTGTCCCTTTAGAAACGATCATGATATCAGCTTCAACTATCAAAGTATCATTCACAATGTAGTTTGTTGATTCGTCCTCGAGCTCCCACAATGGCGTGAAGCGTGGACAACCGCATGAAGAAGTTGCTGCTGTAAACCAATATGCAACTACAAAACGAGAGGATTCAAAGAGATTAAGAACAAAATAGAAGAACAATTTAAAATATTCGTATTGACCTAAATACAATGTAATCGTTGTTATCCATTTAACAAAGGTTAAAGCTCCAAATTTAACTTCACATTTTATGTAAATATAAGTAATTTTTATTCAAAGTGTGTTACATTCTTTATTAAATGATTGGTTAAATATTGAGTTTTTTTTATGATTTTATATTTAAATTGAACTCTTTCAATGCGTAACATGATAGCAGAATCTAAATTTTATTTTGTGATTTTTGTCTAGTACTCCTTCAGAATTTCACTTGATAAGCTCTTTTGTCTCTGTCCACATGTAACAAAACTTGCTAAAATGTGTTATATCTATTAACCATTAAATTTATTTTAATCATATATTCAAATTAAGTTCCTCCACTTATTGTGTAGTAATCAAAAAATAGTCGAAAAATTGTAAGTTGTTCTTTTGACAAGGCAAATTACCTGTAGCAGATTCCCTATAGTTGATGAAATCGGATTGGTCTTTGACTCTAAACGTGTACTGTGCATACACTTTTCCTTTAGGTTGAACCTTGGAAGCCTCTGCCAATAACAAGTAAACAGAAGGAGCCTCATTCTTCCATGCTTCTTTTCCTCTAGGAAAAATTACCAATTTCCTGCATATTTTCATTGACAAGATTCAGTAGAAGTGGAAACAGATATCAAGTCACGAAATGTGAGTGAGAATTAATCCTATACCTAAGGTAATATAAAGACACCGCCTGGTTTACCAAAAAATAAAAAAGAAGAAGAAAGAAAGAAACAAGGTGGAGTGTTGTGCTACCATTTTGAGTCTACAATCGTTTGAACATCAAAGGAACAATGATCAGAGTAAGATTTTGAGTAGTTTTTGAGCTTCAAAGTTATTGTATTGTTGGGAGAGTGCACCCATGATTTGCAACGACTAACAATGTCATTGCAAAATATAATTATATTTGCAATGACTTTTCATGATCTTTGCTTATTTAATTTTTTTATGCCTTATACAATGATATTTTTTATTGTTGTGAATTCATATCACATTAACAACGATTAAAAAAAGTTGTTACAATATTTTATTATATTTGCTATGACTTTTCATTGTCGTTGCTTTAAAAGTTATTAAAATATTTTATGCAACGACTAATAATGTTGTGGCAAAATGTAATTATATTTGCAACGACTTTTCATAGTCGTTGCTTATTTAAATTTTTTTATACTTTACACAATGATTTTTTTTATTGTTGAAAATTCATATCAAATTAATAATGATTAAAAAAAGTTGTTATAATATTTTATTATGTTTGCAACGATTTTCCCTTATCATTCCTTATAAGTTTTTTAAAAATTTTATGCAATGACTAAAAAAATTGCTGCGATATATATACACATACATATATATATATATATATATATATATATATATAACGAAAAAAATAAATCATTTCCAAATCTTATCAAATTTGCAACAACTTTTCACAATTGTTGTTAAATTAAAAATTTTCTTAACACTTAATTGCTACGAAATCTCATGATCAATGTCATTGTCATTGATAATCCTAAACACAATTTTCTCTTTAACTATATTATATTCACATGAAAAATGTGATTTTTAAGACTTTTATCTTGTACAAAATTAATATTTTTTTCTATAGTAGTCGAAAAATTATTATTTTTATTATCTTCAAAATATCAACATAACAAATTTGTTTTTTTCTTTTTATATATATATTTACTTGTGTATTGCTATGCTTAATGTTGACACCCTATTTTGTTAAGCACTAGCTTGTTCATTTTGGTTTTACTTAATTACTTTTAACTTAAGAAAAAATAACAAAAATAAGAAAAAAAATCAAAATCATGGTTTGCTTAAATTGAAACTCCTAATTATTCTTAGATTAGAACTCTTATTAATTAAAACTTTTACTAATTCTAGGACCAATCCCTCTAAAAATAACTTTACTAATTAAAAGCTTAATTACTTAATTTTAACTCAATTCTAAACAGCCATGTTATTTTTTATGTAATTGTTGCCCAAATTTATTAAATTTAAATAAAAAGTTGAATTTTTATTATTTTTAATGAAATTATTTGCTATTTTGATGATTAAATATTAAAAAAGAAAAATAATTATTCTTTTTTTTTGAAAGGCAGGAAATTTCATTTAAAAAATCCAAGACATGCATAAGGGACAACACAGATCCCAAGAGGCAAGTCTGGCAAGCAGCAGAATACAAGCTTGAATCTGACGTAAAAAGAGGGACAATAAAAAAAAAACGACACTTGCCAAAACAGAACAAGGGTAGACTAACACCATCTGAAGAAGCAACAGACTCCAAACCCATGAAAACGCACCATCCTCTCAGGCAAAAGAACAAGAACTTAGTGAGCAAAACTTGATAGAGCCAAAAAGAAACCAAGCGAGAAGACATGAACCCTATTCGAAGCGTTAAGCTCAGGAAGATAAAACAAACAAACAGATAATTATTCCCTTTAATGTTAAAAATTAGTGCATGTTACAGAAGACTATTTCAATAATATAATACTTCTTAGACTGCAAAAAAACGGAGAATGTGAAGCGACAGTCAACAGTTCTAGAGAAGATTCAATGGTTATGGCCATCCTAGTTGTCGAAGGGTGGATGAACTCAAAGATTCAGATTGGTGTGCCTCTCTTCACTCAGTGTTCATTGATAATCTGAGTCGAAGAGTTTCACAAAAGGCTTTGTGGGAAGTGTTTAGTGTTTATGATTGGGTTGTGGATGTGTTCATATCCATGCAAAATAGCAATCTAAAAGGCAAAACTACCCCTTTTGCTTTTGCAAGATACAAGCTTGAATATGAAATACAAAGGGCAATTGAGAGGGGTAATCATAGGAGAATAGATGGTTTTGTCATTAAAGTTAAGAAGGCTTTGTACGGTTGGAAGGACAAATTAACAGGGCTAAGATCACAACAAAATCATAAAAACTTGAAAGTGAAAGCAGCTGAAAAAAGGAGTTTTGGGGCTAGTAGGGATCATAGAACTTTTAAAGAAGTGCTCCTTGGGAAGGATGCACAGATACAAGAGAGGACTAGGCAAGCTATAAAGACTTTAGAGGGTTTTAGAGTGAGTTCAGATACCAATAATAGTCCAGGTAAAACTAATACGATGAGGAAAGAAGTAAATTTTGAGATGGAGATTCCTAAAAAAGAAAGGGAGTTGCTTGAGAGAAGTGATGTTGGGAGAATCAAAGGGTTCCATAAACTCTTAGATATCCATTAAGCTATGTTGGATAAGGGGATTAATTGTAATGTAAGTCCATTGGGTGGTGTTACAATTCTACTAACTTTCCATAAGAAAGAGGAGATGGAAAAGGTGCTGAATGATTGTAAAAGTCACTTAGAGCTATGGTTCATACATATTTGCTCTAAGAGCTTTTCTTCTTCTCCAAGAGAAATGGCAGTATGGGTTACGCTTGAGGAAGTTCCCTTACAAGTCTAGCATGAGAATTTCTTTAAGTCTTTGGGGAATAGCTGGGGTAAGTTTGTTAAACTGGATGAATGTACCTTTCTCAAGTAAAGGTTCGATGTTGCGAGATTGCTTGTGTTAATTAATTCCAGACTTAGAATTCTATCTTCGGCATTGGTTAATATTAGAGGATGCGTTACTAGGATTCTCATTTCCATTGAAGATTTTGAATCGGTAGCCATTCATTCTTTGGCGGAGTTGGATTCTCAATTGGCTGAACTTCCAGGTGACGAGTTAGTACAGGAGAGAGACATTAACATAGTAATTAATGGAGGTTATGGCATGGGATATGCAAACACCATGGAGGCTATCTTAGTGGCTGAAAAGGAAGCTTGTAATAACCTAGGAGAATTATAGCATGATTTTGTTTTATCCAAGGATGAGCATGCAGGTTCATGTCTTTTATATGGGTCGTTGGCGTTGGAAGTAGTATCAGGGAATAACAAATAGCGGAATCTCAACAAGTTGGAAAGTGTCGATGCTTTTGAATTGAATGTCAATGTAGGAAGAGGTATTTCAATGCAAGGCTTGGAGATTTTAAACAATGAGGCTCATAGAAATAATTTGGAGAAGTTTAATTGGCTTAGGCCCAGTGTGGACTATGGTTGTATTATGCTTGTTGAAGAATGTTGTTCTGATGGTCTCTCAAATCTGATCCAAAATGGTTCATTCTTGGGCCACTTAATAGTGTAGTAAAAGTTAGGAAATTCAATATAATGAATTTTGATATGTCCCGACAAGGAAAGAAAACTAATTCTGAAATTAGAAGGAGGAGGAAAATCATGAGGGAAATAAGAGATATTTTGAATGGTGAGAATTAGAAGGAGGAAAATCAGGAGGGAAATAAGAGATTTTTGAATGGTGAGAAAGAAGTGATTCATTTTGATTTTGATAATTCAAATTCTGATGTAGACATCGAGCACAGGAATGCTTTGATTGCTAGGGAGGCTATTGCGACCTGGGAAATTAGCTCGGTTTTAGGGATAGCCTTTGATAAAGGTAAAGAAGAGATGATTAATGTTTTTAGACAATTGGAGGTAGCTGATAGAGTTGGAGAGGGTACTCGGACTTGAACCATTGAGTTCTTCGCAAATTAGGTGTCCTTTCTTCATTATGAAGATTGCATCTTGGAATATCAGGGGCCTTATTAAGAGGGAAAAGAAAAGAGCTGTTAAGAGACTAGTATTTTTAAATAAATTGTGCATGTTATTGTTATAGGAAACTAAACTAAAAAAAGTGGATCACAAGCTAATTATGAGTATTGGGGGTCAAGACTTTGTTAAAAATGAATTTGTGGCTTCAGAAGGATCAGCTGGTGGCTTACTAACCATATGGAATGATGAGTTTTTCACGATGGAATATAAGAATATATCGCAAAGGTATATTTTGTGTGAAATCCCCAATTTCCTGTAATTTCCTTATATTTGTAAAGTATTACAAGTTGAAAAGAATTTAAATAAATATGAAATTATGAAGTATGAATGATGTATGGAACATGGAAGGAATAATGAAATTTATAGTTAAATGGTCAAGAAATTAATTCTGATGCTGTAAGAATAATTGAAGTATAAGAAAAAAGAAGTAATATCAGAAATTTAGTGTAATTAAAGACACGTGGCATATGAGGGAAGAAGGATAATTAAATGGTCAAATTGTCAAAAGGTTAAGGGCTGAGATGATTAAGGGATAAAGAGGCATTAAATGAAGCCATGAGTCATCACCTTCATCACCAAGTCGACAGCACATTTCCAGCTCTCCCTCTCGTTCCCTCAAGTTTTCCATAAGTGTCCATTTCCATTTACCTTGACAAACCACCATTTCCTATCATCGATTCATTAAGCTCATTGAACGAAAAACGATCCTTATCACTAGCTTAAGCTAGGCCTCTAATATGAAAGGCTGAATTCAACGAAATAAGAAGATCAGAATTGTTGTTAATTGGTCACTAGCAAAGGTAAGAGAAGAAATCGATTTAGTCAATTATGTTCATGATTTGGAGTTATGTGATGTTAGTACTTAGTATAGTATGTTTATGGTATTTAAATGAAAGAAAGTTAAAGTTTAAATCATTATAATGTTTACAGCTTTGAAGAAGTGAAAGGAAAGGTGTTAATTTACAACCAAGTTTGTGGATTATTGGCTATTGAGGTAAAGAATTTATGTAACGGACGTAGGGTGGCTATGTCCGCATGTTTTTAAGTATTTTGGAAAAAAGTACCAGTCGGTTCAAGTGTAGGAAAGTTAAATTTCGGGTTTTTCTCCTAGTTACCAAAATGCTAAGAGCAGCCGATGCCTTAAGTAGCAGCCGATTGCCTAGAGACAGCTAAAGCGTAGATTTTTCGAAAAGCGATGCAAACCAGTAGACTGCTATTTTCCAAAAAGCATTCTGTTTCAAAACAGTCGACTACTATATGAGATAGTCGACTGCTATTTACTTGAAAAGTATTCTATTTCAAAACCAGCCGACTGTTATATGATCAGTCGACTGCATTTTCTCGAAAAACATTCTGTTTCAAAACCAGTCGACTGCCCTATGTTACCAGTTGACTGCCTCATGTGTTTTTAGATTTTAAATATCGAAATTTTTAAAAGAAAATAATTTCAATAAAGCAAGATATGTAATAGCAGCCGATTGCTTATGAGACCAGTCGACTACCCCTTTGAAAAAGAGGTTTTAAAGCCTATTTCAGAAAAGTATGAATGGTCATTGCAAAAAGCTATATGACAAATGTTTTGAGACTATGAAGTACTTGATGATTATGCACTTTTGTATATGTACTTGATTGAGGAGCCCTAGTCAGGCCCTCGGTGTCACAGATGTCACCTAACTAGTGTTCATCGTAGCGTACCGACACTTGGCCATTTGTCTCTGTTATGTGTTTGGCTAGGGGAGGAGTCCTGGCCCCTACGAGGGTACGCCACTTATTCAGTGCATAATTCCGTTGAAATGCAAATAGTGTCTCTGTTTTTTGAAAGTATTTAAATATGTGATTTCAAAAGTATATGATCTATGCTTGCATATGCTAATTGAAAGAAGTATACGATATATGCTTTATAATGATTTTACATGACATTACAGAGCCAAGCAGGAAAACTGCATATAGAGGCATAGTACGCTCTTTTACATATATTTCTTACTGAGCGTAAACTCACCCCTTTACAAGTATTTTTCCTACAAATTACTTGAAGTGAATTCCACTCCAAATAGAGGAGTTTGCTTTAAGGTATCATAGTGTACCTTCGAGATACGCTTCCCAATAATTATTAAAGGTATACTTAGTTGAGACGTAATTCAGCTATTGTACTGTACATTGCTACAGAAATGTTTATAAGATGTTTTGGGGATTTAGGTTATGTAAGATGCGTAAGATCCTGTGGTATGAAATGATATATATATATCATTATTATACGTTATCTGAAATTAAAACCGTTATGATGAGCTATTTAATATCAAGCTTAAGAAGAAGAAGAAAGAATGACATTGACAGACGAGTCTAATCAAGTTATATGAAAAAGGAAAAAGTTATAGGTGAAAGTGTAGTGACAGCGATGTCACATTCTGTTAGTGGGTGAAGTAAAAAAGTATCAAATTGAGGTGTGCTTTTGAGAATATCTATGCTCCAAATGATGACGGTGAAAGATGTTTGCATTTGGATGAACTTGAGGAATTACTGTGTAACTTTGATTTGCCTTAGTGTTTGGGTGGTGACTTTAATATGGTCAAATTTTTGGAGGAGGAGATTGGCTCTGGTGTCAACCATAGTTCTTTGCTTTGATTCTCTTTTTTCATTAATAATTCAGGTTTGGTGGACTTACCATTATCAAGGGGAAAATTCACTTGGTATAATAAAAGAGAGAATCCTACCTTTTGTAGATTGGATAGATTCTTAATCTCCCCAATTTTCCTATCAAGAATGCCTTCTTTGTTGCAATTGGTCTTCTTAGATTGTTATTGGATCATAATCTGATTGTTTTATCTACTGCTCAACTTAATTTAGGTCATAAGCCCTTCAAATTCTTCAATCATTGGGTTGAAGATAAAGGTTTCCAAAATTTGACCAAAATATTTTGGAAATCCTATAAGGCGGGTGAGTTTAAGAATGCAGGTATCCAATATAAGTTAAGAATAGCTAAACAAGCAATTAAAGAATGGCAACAAAAAGAGGCATTAGGAGATCCAAATGAAATTTGCAAGCTTGAAAATGAGATCAATAAAATGGAGGTGGAGCTACAAGGAAGTGGTTGTGAGGAAATTAGCAATCAAGAGTTGGCGGTTAAAAGGGCTAGACTATGGCAGCTATATCATTTGGAAGAGTGATCCTAGCAGCAGAAATCTCGTATCAAATGGTTGGAAGAAGGGGATAGGAACTTTAAGTTCTTTAACTTATCAATCATAGAAGAAGAAGAGGGAATTTTATTGGGAGTCTTGTTCTCCAGGGTAGAGAAATAGATGATCCTGGATTGATTAGAAAGGTCATTACTTCACATTATGAAGCTCAATATAAGAAGCAGAAGTTCAGTAGCATAACGAGTCTTGACTGTAGTTTCAAAGTTCTGAATGGACAAAGTAATTCCTTTTTAGAACAAGTGTTTATAGAGGAAGAAGTATGGGAGGCAGTCTGTAGTTGTGATGGAAATAAAGCCCCTGGCCTTGACAGTTTTAACATGAATTTCATCAAAAATCAATAAAGTTTTATTAAAAAAAATATGATGGAGCTTATAATAAAGTTCTACAATTTGTGCACCTTTGATTGGTGAATCAATTGCTCTTTTATTACTTTAATCCCAAAGTGTTCCAACCCAGCAAGATTAAATGCGTATAGACCAATTAGCCTTGTTCGGTGTATTTATAAAATAATAGCTAAAGTTTTTGCAAACAGACTGAGATTAGTAGTGGGTAAAGTTTTCGGAGATAATCAATTTGCTTTTATGAAAGGCAGGAAAATTCTTGATTGCTTGTTAATTGCAAATGAAATCATTAAAGGATGTATCAAAGCTGGATTAGGAGGACTGGTTTTAAAAGTTGACTTCGAGAAGGCTTATGATACTGTTGACTGGACTTCTTGGACTCTGTGATGGGAAAAATGGGGTTTGGGGAAAGGTAGAGGAAATGGATTTTGGTTTGTATTTCATCAGTTTTGTTAGCATTCTAGTTAATGGAATGCCAACTAGACAATTTGGTGTTGAAAAAGGACTTCGACAAGGTTATCTTTTATCTCCCCTTTTGTTTAATCTAGTGGTTGAAGCTTTAAGTGTGGTTATTGGGAAATCACTGTCCTTGGGATTGTTTAAAGGATGTTCTTTTGGAGCTGATAATTTGTGTATCTCCCATCTTCAATATGCAGATGATACAATTATTTTCTGTGAAGCTGAATTAGGTCAGATCCTGAATGTCAAAAGGGTGCTTAGATGTTTCTAAGTGATGTCAGGCCTCAAAATTAATTTCCAAAAGAGCTGTTTATATGGTATTGGTGTTGATAACCTCACTCTAGCTAATTTGGCAGATGATATTTGCTGTAAGGTCGATGTCTTTCCTACAAAGTACTTGGGATTACCTTTAGGAGTTAAAGTTAATTCAATGGAGATGTGGAAACCGATGATTGAGAGTTTTGGAAAAAGACTTGAGGGCTAGAAATCTCAACTCTTATCTATAGGCAGTAGAGTTGCACTAATTAAGTCTGTTTTAGCCAACTTACCTATTTATTTCATATCGCTGTTTCAAATGCCAAGTGTGGTTAGAGGCATTTTGGAAAGAATTCAAAGAAGGTTTCTCTGGGGAGGTACTTCTAATGCAAAGAAGCTTTATATGGTTGATTGGAAATCTTTGTGTACTTTAAAGGAATTTGGTGGCATTGGTCTTGTTGATTTGAAGCTGAAAAATAGAGCTCTTTTAAATAAATGGATTTAGACACATGGGAATGAGAAGGAGTCATTATGGAGAATGGTTATTTCATGGAAGTATGGAGGAAACTCTATTAACCTTCTGCCACCACACAGGAGGAACAAGAGGTTCTCGATGCTGTGGAAGGTTATTACCCCATCCATGTTACCTAACAATTCACATTTTTCTTTTATTTCTATAGGTGTTGGTTTCTCCCTTGGTGATGGACAAAATATCAAGTCTTGGACCGATGAATGGATTGATGGCTTAATTTTAGAGGATAGGTTCCCTCGAATCTTCTCTTTAGCAGTCAACAAAAATGGTGTCGTGAAGGATTTTAGATGTTGGAATAATCATGTTTAGTCTTGGAATATTCTACTTAGAAGAAGGTGTTTTGATTGGGAACTACAACAGTGGAATGAATTTCTCTCCACCATTAATGATTTTTGCTTAAGTGATAAATTAAAAGACAAATTGGTTTGGAAGGGTTCAACTAGTGGAGAGTATTCATCTAAATCCTATTGTAAGTTAATTCTGGGTGCAACCCAATCAAAGTGCTTGTATTGGAAATTGATCTAGGTTAGTCTTGTACCTCCAAAGGTAAAGTTCTTTGTGTGGCAGCTATTAAAGGGTAGAATTGTAGTAAAGGAACAACTAGTGAAGAAAAGGTTATTGCATCAAGATAATGCAAGTTATGTCTTGTGTCAGAAAGAGATTGAATCCATTGAACATCTCTTTTTTACTTGTCAAGAAAGTTGGAAGGTTTGGATGTTATGCTGTTCTAGTTAGGGAATTTCTTGGGTTATTCATAAAGACCCTACTGCTTTTTTCCTTATATGGTAGGCAGCTTATCCAGTCTCTTTGTGGAATAAGGTTTGGAGAATGGCTTTTTGTGCTATCACGTGGTTTATTTGGCTAAATAGGAATGATATGGTTTTTAATGGGAAGTTGATGAATTTAGAATACCTTGTTGATGTCATGAAGGTCAGAGTGGCCTTATGGTATAAAGCTAAGTGGCCTATGAGTTATCACTCAATGTTGGACTTTTTAAGATATCCAAATAGTATATCTACCCCTTTGTCTAAAAACAAGATGTTACCGATGAATAGGTAAAATTGGTGCAAACCTCCATTGGGCTACTTTAAGTTCAATGTTGATGGATCGATTCTTGGTAAGCCAAGGCCAGCCAGAATTGGTGGGGTACTTAGAGATGATAAGGGAGTAGTTAAAATTGTGTTCTCAAAATCTATTGGGTTGGTTGATTCTAACGTTGCAGAACTTCTAGCAGTATAAGAGAAGCTTTTATGATCTATACACCTTCTAGATGAGCTGAATCTTGTGTTCTGTTAATTGAGAGTGACTCTACCAATGCAGTAAAGTGGGTGAAAGATCTTACAGTCACTCTGTGGAGGCTGAAGAGGTTTATATGTCATATTGAGGTCTTCAAGATGAAGATAATGAGATGGCAAATTTCTCACATCCCATGTGTAATTAATGAGATGGTGGATAGGCTTGCAAAAGACAAGGTTAGCAAGTCAAATAATCTCATTTTGGTTTATAACTAAGGATGATGGTGCAGTTGACTTCATTATAATGGATTTGTTGGTGGGTTGGTGGATTGGGGATTGGGTTTGGGTTTTATTCTATTACCGGGCTTGTGACTGTCAAGAGCCATGGGTATAGATGATTACGTTGAAGGATGACTTCTGAGTTAGTTAGTTGATTGTCAATTGGTTCTGTTTAAATTGAATTGGGTTTGTTGGTAATCGATTGTAGATGGCATCTTGGTCTTTGCTTGTTTGTGATGATTCACATTTCTTGAGACCACATTGCTAGCTATTGGACAAAATTTGGTGCATGATATAGTTGCATTTGTGGTGTTTGACGGTCAGTTGGAATCAAGATTTAGGTTCAAGTGGGTTGTTCTTTTATTTGTGAGGGGTTTGTCGTTGTTGGCTGAACTTGCTCTGTTTTGACCTATGTTTTGATTGGCTTTTAGTTTTAGGCTAGATTGATGAGTTTCTGATGGTATCTAGTTTCGTATTTTGGTGGTTTTCCTTTTGTATGGCAATTTTAGATACAAATCAATGTAAATGCCAAATTGGCCACTGTTACAGGCAAGATGTTTGATGATTTGTCCAAATAAAGTTGTTGGGTTTTTTGGTGTTCATTTATTGAGTTTTATGTTTATCTTTGGCTGGGTGATTCAATTGTTCTTATGAAGATTAGGATGATGATTGCTCTGGATTTGTTGGGCTTTATTTACAATGGTTCTGGGCATTACGTCTTTGTAAGATTGTTGGCTATTTGTTTTGACAGTTGGATATCTAGTTTATGTTGATCGGTTGTACTATTTTTCTAAGTTGTATATTCTTTTGGGTTAGCGCTGTGTGTGATAACTGTGATTTTCAACCCCGATTAGTAAATAGATATAACTTAGACGAGTATAAGTTAATATAAGTATTCAAAAGTTATGGGAATTATTTAATTAAATAATGATTAAATTTTAGGAATTTAATTAAAGTGAAATTTTAGCATTAAAATTAATGGAATAAATATATATGTACAATAAATAAAAGGATATATATATATATATTAAAGTGCTAAAACAATACATTCATATATTTAAATATAATTATAAAAGATAAAAAATATATATACATAAAAACAATTTGGGTCTGCTGATCTAGTAGCAGACCCATACTAAAAATATATAAATATAAATAACTATAAATAATAAAATGCATTATTAAATGTATATAATATGTATATTATATATGTTAAGTAATAAAATAAAATAAATATAAACAAATAAAAGAAATAAGCCGCAAGCTTCCTTCCATGTATGTTTGCAAAAGGCAGACTGTTAAAAAAAAAAGAAAGAAAAGAAAAAAGAAAGATGAGACAAAACGAAGCTGTCGAGGAGCAGATCGCCGCCGGCCAAGGGGAAAGGAGGTCCGGTGAAGCAAAAGAGAGAAGGGTAGAAGCGATTAGGGAAGGAAAGAAAGGAAGAGAAAAGGAAAGAAGGAGGGAAAGGAAAGGAGAACCGTCAATTGCCGGCGAATGATGGCAGATGGGCTCGAATCCAGAGAGGACCAAGAGGCGTCGGCAGCTAGAAGAGGGATAGGAGAAGAGAACCGCTGACGTTACTGCTACCCACAATTGCCTGTAGATCCGTGCCCTGCCACCAATTGATTTGGAGGAAGGGCGAAGAGAACAGCCACGTCGTGACCCCAGTTACTGCCGAAGTGACTGAACCGAAGGCGATAATGGAAATAAAAGGCTAAACTGGTGGGACAAGTCTAAACCAACAGGGCATGGCTGAACCAATCTGAATCGATTCAAATCGATTCAGCAAAAAAAAAACAAAACATAAAAAAAGACAAAATAGAAAAAGTAGAAGAGAGAAATAGAAATAGAAATGAAAAAATGGTAAAGGATTTTACTGTCTTTTATTTAGTTTTATTTATTTAATAGATTGTTAAATTGTTGCGAAATTTCCTAAGTGTGAATATAGATTGGATTTGAATTGTAGAGTAAGCGTAGAAGGCACGATTTGGAATTCGGTGAAGCTTGGTGTTCATCAAAGCCTTAAGCTTTGATACTCGGTAAGATACTTTTATAAGGTTGCATTAGTATTATATTATATAGATGGGAAATCGTGTTTATGTGATTATGATTGTGTGATATTGGGGTATCATTAAATTAATAATATAATATTGATTATTGAGTTTGAGATATTGACTCAAAGTTTTTGGGATATGCATTTTGTTCTCAATAAACTATGAATTGATGATGGAAAATGAAAGTGAATTGATATTTTGGATGGCTGATATTTGGATATGAAAAGATGTATTTACACAATATTGTAAGCAAGACGAGAGACCTATGATCTAGTAACATGTGGATGTTATTGAAATATATCTAAATAAATATATACACAAACACATTATGAACTCTTACTAACTCGTGAGGGCATGATAGCTATGTGGTGTTTGTGGTATAAGGTGATGTATAAATACTTTTGAGGAGTGATGGACTATTTGTAAATGCATAATGATTAACAAGTTATAATTGTACCAAGGTTACGCATGAATAAGGAATCGAGGTTAGTGCAGATATAGCCAAAGCTATTTACCTAAGCATGCATAATATCATATTGAATAAAGGTTGAACTATATCTTGGTGTACTTATCATGCATAGCATATGACTTTTGAAAACATGTATTGTTTTAAAAGAGAAAGTATTGTTTTAAAAGTGAAATGCATCAAAGTCTTTTAAATGAAAGTAAATGCTTGAAATGTATAAGACAGCCACAATTACTGATGTTTAACTTATGCTTTGACATTACGCATAACACATACAAATTGAACATGCAATTTAAGCATTCATTGATTTAAGAAAATAATGCTGTTTGAAATCATTATTGCATGGCCTGTCTTTAAGGATTTGAAAAATGAAAAAAAAAGGAGATTTCGATTTAGAGATATGTACCCTATGGAAATGCCTATATGGCATATGCCTTTGTGGCATAGAGTAAATATACATCGAGTGGTTCTACCTATGTGGCATGGAATCCTATTTATGTATACATAATATGTACATTTTGCCTGATGGACTATCTCAGGCTATTCGACAATAGTCGTGGACACATTCCTTAGTTTCCAGCTGATTAGTAGGACTGGGACGATCTATGATCATAGATAGATGCCCCTCGAGGGAAACTATCCCATTGATAGTTACAATGGGTTAGAGATGATATAATAACAGAATAAGGATCCATGCCTAGTCTTTCACTAAATGTTAAACGTTGTCTAAAGTATGATTTATATGTGAACTCTAGACATGATATGTTTTTACAATATGTTTAATATTACTGGGACTGAATATGATTTTCACATGGTTTTATACCACACATGATATGACTTGAGATTGTATATGTTTTGAAATGTGTTTTAAAGCATATGTTAAATGATTTTGAACTACATGACTTTTGTACATGATTATGTACTACATGAAACATGATTTGAAATGGATGTTTTATACAGTAAAATTTTTATATGTTACATATTGAATCCTATGATGACAGTACACGTATTAATGTATGATTTGCAGTGATACAAGAATACTTAGTATCATTAGGGCATGATCGAACAAATACTCAAAATATTGACTCTAAATGATACTGGGAGATACACTTATAGGATTTCATGTTGTGATAACCGCAAATTTCTGAATTTTTATACTACTTATTTGAGAATTTAATTTTAAATGCGAAAGATAAATTAAAGTAAATAAAGGAATTATTTACAAGATGTAATATTGTTGGAAATTCCGTAAATAATGAAGTTAAGGAATTGATAAATTATATGGAGGAAATTTAATTTGGATAACTGGAAATCCAAATTAAGTAAGAAAATAAGGAAGAAAATGTGTGTGTGTATATATATATATATATATATATATTTATTTATTTATATATATATATTGTAAATACAATATATATAGAATTATTTCAATTATATCAAAATATATAAATGTAATTTAAGTTAAAAGTATGTAGATATATATATTAAATATATATATGTGTTAATATAATATATATATCTATAAAATATTATATAGTATGTACTATATAATATAATATTAATATTATATTTATAAAGTAAATTATAAATATAATATTTAACAAAAATAAAATAAAAATAAAACAAAAAAAAGAAACAGAAAGGGAAATCGGGAGAAACCCCAATTTCCTTTCCCGTTAAAATAGCCGGCAACAACAGCTGCCACCGCCGGCCAAGAGAAGAAGAGAAGGGAGAAAGAGCGACGTCGCCAGCGAGAGGAGAAGCAAACGACGGTGGTAGGTGACGGAAAGAAGAAAAGAAACGGAAAGAAAACGAAACAAAAACCGGCGGAACCAAGAGGAGAAAAGGAAAAGAGATACGGTGGTGCCGGCGGAATTGGCCACCACCACTGCCATCGAAGCATCGCCGGAGGGAGAGGAAGAGGACGGATGCCACCGGAGGCGCGGTGAACGGCAGAGGAAGGCCGACGGAGGAGGAGAAGAAACCGAGGCAAACCGAGTAGATCCGCCACCGTGCCGTCGATCCAGGCCGAACGGAGACCACTGGTGAGTTCGCCTTGATGCCGGCCAGCTGTGGAGCCCTTGAACCGTCGGAGAACCGGCCGTCGGAGAGGAACCGGTTAAGAAGGAGGCAGACCAGTCTGACAGGAAAGGAAGAGGAAAAAAGAAAAGAAAAAGAAAAAGAAAAAGAAAAGAAAGAGAAAGGAAAGAAAAGAGAAAAAAAGGAAGAAAAAGAGGAAAACAAGAAAAAGAGAGGAAAAATGAGAATTTCGGAAATTACGGGAAATCCCGAGAATTCGAAAACCCGGGAATCAGTAAGAAATCTCGAAAAGTGATAAATTATTTAAATAATTTATTTATTTAAATAATTTTGGAAAAATTATAAATTTTAGAATTTTAATTCCAGAAAATTCCTTCGATGACCGAACCGATTGAATTTGGCGAGGTGAACACGGGCGCGACAAACGAGGCGGTCACCGACCCGAAACAGGTAAGGGATGCATGTGTAGCACTGTAAGGATATTCAGTCTGCATGATTTTAATTATGAAATATTTTATGAAAATATTTATGAAAATATTGCGATGAATGATTGGTTGGAAAATTGTGGTGAAGTACCGGTTGAAATTATAAACTGTATTTTTCGTGCTGGAGGCTAGCCAATCGGCAGCCGTTATACTGCCGAAAAATTGTCGAAAATTATTAAATATTTTTAGATAATTTTATAAAATCATAATAAATGATTTTATTTCACGAGAAATGATTTTCAATCACGAAAATCGAGAAAATGAGTATTTTCCATAAAAACATGAATAAAATGAGAGTGATTTTAAAATATTTATGTTTTCGAGAATAGGGATAATGAAATCACCAAAAAATCTCTTAGAGAATGGTGATAATGAAATCACCGAAAATTCTCTTGATATGTAAGTTACACGTAATATGAGATGGAAAATAAAAGGGAATAAAGTGAATATTTTTATATAATTCTTAAATATTCACTAAATGGTTTTGTAACCTTTATGGTTTTAAATGATGAAAATATATATTTTTATAAATTCCATAAAGGTTTTCTGATGATGAAAAATATGGTTTTGAGACTAGTTGGCATCCTATCATGCTGATATGTGATATGTGACATATAATATGTGATATGTGATATGTGATATGTAGTCCCGATTGACACCTGATCAGTGATCCGCCGAGGACAATTATAGACTACGGCCATAGATTTGACATGATGATTTTATACCCTTCGGGGTCTATAGCATGATCTGAGTAACGACCTAGTGGACGGGCTGGGCGTGTGTGCCTAAGTCTCCATATGTAAAAATGTTTTATATGATATGTGATATATGAAATGTAAATGTTTTACATGATATGTGACAAGTTAAATGAAAGAGATTTACAGCATTTTACAAAATGCTTATTTCAGTACTGAATTTAGTACAATGAGATGATTTCATATGATATGTGATATGAATATGTAATATGTTTTCAAAAGGAAAAAGAGGTTATAAGTCTAATATTCTTACTATGATTTTCAATTGAATACTAGACTATATGTGACATGAATATGTGATATGTTTTCCAAAAAGGAAAGAGGAGGAAAATAAATCTAATATTCTTATTTTAGCTTTTAAATTGAATATTAGATTTAAATGATATATATGTTATACGAAAAGGATTTAAATAGCGGATTTTGCTATTTAAAGTACTGTACTAATTATGGTTGTACAGTAAAACATGAAATGAGATTTAAATGAGAATGATGAGAATTTAACTAATATTCTTTTCAAAGGATATATGAATATTAGTTACTTTATTTAAATGCTTTATTTTATAAAAGCATTATTTTGAAGAGAATATGAAAATGTTATGAAATGAAACGGTAAAAGGATATAAATTTCAAACGAAAAGAAATTTATTACTCTCTACAGTTGCTTCTAGGTTTCGGGACAAGATAGGTATTTCAAAATACCTACCTTACTCCATCCGGATCCCTAGCCAACTGTAGTATCCTTCCTACATGCGAGCCTAGAGCCCATAGGAAAAATGAAAAAGTTTTTCAGCATATAGATAGCTGAATATCAAGTATGCATATAATTCTCTTACTGAGCCGTGGTTTGCTCACCCCTTAATTTTAACATTTCAGGTTTTTGAAGACTGAGAGTTTGACACTTAAAGGATCTCGGCTGCGCATTTGGCGAAGATGCGACAGCTAGATATATTTAATAAGGTATGATCATTTATTTTCTGTATTTAGACTTACCTACAGTATTACTTCCTTATGAATTAAGATAAGAGATGTAATTCATATTAGAATTTTATATGGAATTATTTATATGTAAAAGAAAAGTAAAGTATCGCAGACAGCTCAACCAAATAAGATGTATAGAATAAGATGAAAAATAGGGTCACGGGCTGTGACAGGATTTAATGGTATCAGAGCAGGGTTGGCCTGATGTCTATCGATACTTTAAAAAGGAAATGTGTCGAAAAAGATTAACATCCCCTGTAGTACTGTGTAGTCTGAATACATAGAGAAAATAAATGATTACAAATTTAATTAAGTGTTTAGAAGGGAGTGAGCAATTATGAAATAAGGAATGCTAAAAAGGGAAAACGGCTCAGGAATGTTACCTGAAATGGTGATCTTATGATCTAAATGAAGGTCAGTTCGGTAAGGAACAGAAATGGACTCGGTAAGGGCCCCACTAGTACTTTTCTGTTCGAATCGAACTGAGACCTAAAAGTGATGATATAAAGGAGAGGAATAAAATATCATCATTAAATAGACCTTAAGATCACTGATTGAAGGTATTTTGAAGAGAGAGAAAATTTTTGGCCAAAAATGACCAAAATACCCCTGCCTCCAAAATTTTACCAGGAGTTAAAATAGACCAACAGAAGTTGGAATTGATTCATCTGATAGAGAAATTGATGATGTAAAGCTGAATTACAAGCAAAATAATCCAATTGTGGATTTTAATGAACTTTT
Source organism: Heritiera fomes (assembly GCA_032173925.1). Classification (NCBI taxonomy): domain Eukaryota; kingdom Viridiplantae; phylum Streptophyta; class Magnoliopsida; order Malvales; family Malvaceae; genus Heritiera; species Heritiera fomes. Next base: position 6,827,128 of record JAPDPM010000025.1, read on the forward strand.
CTATCGAAATTGAATAAGACTTAAATTCTTGGTATAAGCATTAGAAAGGATACTATTAGCATATGGAGGATAAGGCCTTTGGTTTAAAGGTGTACTGAGGAGAAAGAAATAAATGTGGAAATGACGAAAATGCCCCTAGGTTAGGCGATGTGCTGAATAGTGATGAAACCAAGTGATTTCAAATTCCTTGATGATAATGGAATTATTAATGGCATAAAGGATGTCATAAGGATATACCGATCCCTATTACTGATTTCACTTACACTTCGATTATGAACGCAAATTACGAGTGACCTAGTGAAGGGGTTAGGCCTCTTGACGAAACCTCGAAGGGTGACCTAGTGAAAGGGCTGGGCATTCTCAAGGAGGTTAGTACACATGTGTATAGGTGGACGGCGGACGGGCAGGGGCCTTATATGATGCGATCCAATAAGAGTGTATAGTGGAAGGTCATAAGATGATCGGCCCGGTTATTGATGATAAGGGCCTGAATTATGAGGGACTGAATTGGATATTATTACGGGATTGTTAGTTATTATGAAAGTGAAATGAATACAGAAACTAATTGAGAAAGTGAATAGTACAGGTAATGAAATCCATAATAGTACGATTGATCGAGGTTCTATACACTTATACTATTTTTGAGGTATTAAATGAATAATTAATTATAGAACCGGAGCATTATGAGATATGCCTTGCAAATTGATGTACTGTATGGAGTATTGTGAATTGAAGAATATGCACAAGAATAGTAAAGTGATAAAAGAAGATGACAACTAACCTAAGTTCTTCAGGACCCTTGAGACAAAACTGTGATGGTCGACCCGTAATGGATCATATGTGTGAGATGCAGGTGGACTATGTTATCACCGACTCACTTGTAAGGGTAAACCTGGGGCGAAAGGATCGCCTAGGGGATGCTCGCCGGCGGCCGATTCGAACGGGCGGGACTCTTACAATTAGCTCAGTGGTAAAACGAGTGTAAGGAACTAGGTACGTATGGGTACCAGGGTTCAAACCTCGTGGATAATATGCTCAAGGGAGTTAAACCTGAATTTATTAAATGAACTTGATTCCAAAGTAAATTACAGTGGTAATAAATTGGTTAGCTGTAACATGTGTTTATAACTGTTGTACTTACTACAGCTTACTGGAATGGGATTTGTAAGGCTGTAAAGTATGAGTAAATAATGAAATCAAGGTAGAGTATGAGTCGAAATGAATCGAATAGTAAATGTCTCTGCCTTGAGAATATATAGTCTAAATGATAGGACATGAGGATGAAATGTCCGAATTAATAAGAAATGTGTGATTAAAGAAAGTATCGGATTTGATTTCCGATAGAACTTCAAGAGTTATGTAAATTGGAGGAATCGAGATAACATTGACTCGATTTTGAATATGAAATCTGATTCTAAGCTTATATCGGAGAACTTAAGAAAATCCGAAAGCTTAAGAAATCCACTCTGGAAAATGTGAGAATAATGAAATGCACGTGTATAAGGTGCAATTGAAGGAAATACAGATAACGTAAATTGAGGATAAGAAAGTTATCTGTATAAGTGTAAGTGAGAGAAGCACTGATGATATTGAGATGTAGATGAAATAAAGTGATATAGTAAATGTTTACTATCTAATAAAGTTCTCATGAAGAACAAGTATTCATCTACATGAAAATAGACGCTTTATTGATTTGATCACAGAAATATGATGAGTTAATAAGACTAACCTCAGTATAAAGCGTCCTTAGATAAAAGATTGGAGACTAATGTTCGTAAGATGATGATTAGAACTCGGAGTGAATTTTACGAGTTCCTATTGAGGTTACGAGGTTAATGATTTACCTTGTGAGGTATATAAGCCTAAAGAATGAGGCATCCATACATGAGTAAATTGATGAAATACTGATAGAGTCTAAAGTACAAATGGAAAATGAGTAGCATTATGGTATAACCCTTAAACTCTTAAAGACTGTAATTTATAAGTTAAGATTGGCAACTAAGAGATGTGGCTAGACAGTGTCTCTTTTTGAGATAGATAATCTCGAAATGACAGATGACAGTGAACCTGTCGATGATATAGAGATAATGATTGAGATACAAAAGTAATGAGTCTAGCTAAATATTATTGCCAGTCTATAAAAAAGTTCTGGGTTAGCTGCTCTATAGATGGGACTGCTAATTAAAGAAGTTAAAGTGGATGAGTAAATATAAAGATGGCATACAAGATGTTAAAAGAGGTAATAGTGGAATATGTTATCACTAAAGAAAAGTGACTGAAATGATGATAAAGGAAAGAATGAATATGTCATAAGAGGAAAGTACATGATGAAGAGGGAACACGAATAAGAAGTAGTTCCCGAAGTTAAAAACTAACAGTGATTTTGTGGTTATCACATGATTATGGTTGGATATAAGATCGAGCCAAACTCGATAAAGGAAAGGTAATCATACTCCAATGAGTAAAGAAATGATCTACATTTTACTGCCAGTAATGTAAATGGAAAAATGATAAATATATATACAACCACCTTGGAAATGGTGGAATTACATGGATAATGTGGTGACGAAAATGATGATTGATTTGTCACCTATGAAATTTAAATTATGAAGAGATAAGCTCAGATATATTCTAAAACTTAAGTGATATAGAGTATACCATAAGAATAAGAGATGTAATGATGAGATTACATGGAAAGACGATATGGAAAGCAAATGATGAGTAAATAGCAAAGTCTGCAAATGAGCTGCAGCATTTGATGAAATAAATATGAAATGAGTATTGGAGATAATAATGAAGAATCTAAAAGAAATATGATAATATGGAAGTAATTATAGACTGATAGTCTAATGAAATCACTCCTCCATTATCAAACTCTTAGATTCTTTAGTGCTATAGTCGAGATTTGATTATAAAATGACGAGAATGTATGTGAAGTTCCAGTGAGCTCTATATGTGATGGGAATCTCTGAGTAGCTATATGTTATGGGAAATTGCAAAAGGCTCTGAGATTCCAAATTTATAGACAGCATCGCTCCGTACATGATGTAAAAATGTTTGAGCGTAATACGGAAACGCTCAAAGATATGTTGAGAGAGTGGATGCACGGGGTGTGAAAGCTACTGGACCATTACATACTATTGATTTAAATCGTTAAATGATAATTATCAAAATGTATCGACTTGGCACCAAATAAGGAAGATGGATGATGACTAATATGAATAATATGTGATATGAAAAAGAGTGGAAATGGATAACTCCCAATTGATAAGCATTTCACAGGAAGTATAAAATATGATGAGAAATAATATATAGTGAAAATGATTCCGAGGCTAATGGTATATTGGCAGTATTAATTAAAAGATGATTAAGAGGACAAGAATAATGAGTATACGAAACAGTGCCACCTCTAACCTAAGTTAAATTCGGAGGATCGAATTTCTTAAGGTGGGGAGAATGTGATAACCGTAAATTTTTGAATTTTTATATTACTTATTTGAGAATTTAATTTTAAATGCGAAAGATAAATTAAAATAAATAAAGGAATTATTTACAAGATGGAATATTGTTGGAAATTCCGTAAATAATGAAGTTAAGGAATTGATAAATTATATGGAGGAAATTTAATTTGGATAACTGGAAATCCAAATTAAGTAAGAAAATAAGGAAGAAAATATATATTGTAAATACAATATATATAGTATTATTTCAATTACATCAAAATATATAAATGTAATTTAAGTTAAAAGTATGTAGATATATATATATATATATTAAATACATATATATGTGTTAATATAATATATATATATATCTATAAAATATTATATAATATGTACTATATAATATAATATTAATATTATATTTATAAAGTAAATTATAAATATAATATATAACAAAAATAAAATAAAAATAAAACAAAAAAAAGAAACAAAAAGGGAAATCGGGAGAAACCCCGATTTCCTTTCCCGTTAAAATAGTCGGCAGCAACAGCTGCCACCACCGGCCAAGAGAAGAAGAGAAGGGAGAAAGAGCGACGTCGCCGGCGAGAGGAGAAGCAAACGACGGTGGCCGACGACGGAAAGAAGAAAAGAAACGGAAAGAAAACGAAACAGAAACCAGCGGAACTGAGAAGAGAAAAGGAAAAGAGATACGGCGGTGCCGGTGGAATTGGCCACCGCCACTGCCATCGAAGCATCATCGGAGGGAGAGGAAGAGGATGGATGCCACCAGAGGTGCGATGAACGGCAGAGGAAGGCCGACGGAGGAGGAGAAGAAACCGAGGCAAACCGAGTAGATCCGCTGCCGTGCCGTCGATCCAGGCCGAACGGAGACCACCGGTGAGTTCGCCTTGACGTCGGTCAGCTGTGGAGCCCTTGAACCACCGGAGAACCGGCCGTTAGTGAGGAACCGGCTAGGAAGGAGGCAGACCGGTCTGACGGGAAAGGAAGAGGAAAAAAGAAAAGAAAAAGGAAAAAGAAAAAGAAAAAAAAAGAAAAGAAAGAGAAAGGAAAGAAAAGAGAAAAAAGGAAGAAAAAGAGGAAAAGAAGAAAAAGAGAGACAAAATGAGAATTTCAGAAATTACGGGAAATCCCGAGAATTCGAAAACCCGGGAACTACAGGAATTGGTAAGAAATCCCGAAAAGTGATAAATTATTTAAATAATTTATTTATATAAATAATTTTGGAAAAATTCTAAATTTTAGAATTTTAATTCCAGAAAATTCCCTCGATGACCGAGCCGATGGAATCGGGCGAGGTGAACATGGGCACGACGAACGAGGCGGTCACCGACTCGAAACAGGTAAGGGTTGCATGTGCAGCACTATAAGGATATTCAGTCTGCATAATTTTAATTATGAAATATTTTATGAAAATATTTATGAAAATATTGCGATGAATGATTGGTTGGAAAATTGTGGTGAAGTACCAGTTGAAATTATACACTGTATTTTTTGTGCTGGAGGCTAGCCAATCGGCAGCCGTTATACTGCCGAAAAATTATCGAAAATTATCGAATATTTTTAGATAATTTTATAAAATCATAATAAATGATTTTATTTCATGAGAAATGATTTTCAATCACGAAAATCGAGAAAATGAGTATTTTTCATAAAAACATGAATAAAATGAGAGTGATTTTAAAATATTCATGTTTTCGAGAATGGTGATAATGAAATCACTGAAAATTCTCTTGATATGTAAGTTACACGTAATACGAGATGGAAAATGAAAGGAAATAAAGTGAATATTTTTATATAATTCTTAAATATTCACTAAATGGTTTTATAACCTTTATGGTTTTAAATGATGAAAATATATATTTTTATAAATTCCATAAAGGTTTTCTGATGATGAAAAATATGGTTTTAAGACTAGTTGTCATCCTATCATGCTGATATGTGATAAGTGACATGTAATATGTGATATGTGATATGTGATATGTAGTCCCGACCGACACCTGATCAGTGATCCGCCGAGGACAATTATAGACTATGGCCATAGATCTGACATGATGATTTTATACCCTTCGGGGTCTATAGCATGATCTGAGTAACGACCCAGTGGACGGGCTGGGCATGTGTGCCTAAGTCTCCATATGTAAAAATGTTTTATATGATATGTGATATGTGAAATGTAAATGTTTTACATGATATGTGACAAGTTAAATGAAAGAGATTTACAGCATTTTACAAAATGCTTATTTCAGTACTGAATTTAGTACTACGAGATGATTTCATATGATATGTGATACGAATATGTAATATGTTTTCAAAAGGAAAAAGAGGTTATAAGTCTAATATTCTTACTATGATTTTCAATTAAATATTAGACTATATGTGACATGAATATGTGATATGTTTTCCAAAAAGGAAAGAGGAGGAAAATAAATCTAATATTCTTATTTTAGCTTTTAAATTGAATATTAGATTTAAATGATATATATGTTATACGAAAATGATTTAAATAGCGGATTTTGCTATTTAAAGTACTGTACTAATTATGGTTGTACAGTAAAACATGAAATGAGATTTAAATGAGAATGATGAGAATTTAACTAATATTCTTTTCAAAGGATATATGAATATTAGTTACTTTATTTAAATGCTTTATTTTATAAAAGCATTATTTTGAAGAGAATATGAAAATGATATGAAATGAAAAGGTAAAAGGATATAAATTTCAAACGAAAAGAAATTTATTACTCTCTACAGTTGCTTGTAGGTTCCGGGACAAGATAGGTATTTCAAAATACCTACCTTACTCCATCCGGATCCCTAGCCGACTGTAGTATCCTTCTTACATGCGAACCTAGAGCCCATAGGAAAAATGAAAAAGTTTTTCAGCATATAGATAGCTGAATATCAAGTATGCATATAATTCTCTTACTGAGCCGTGGTTTGCTCACCCCTTAATTTTAACATTTCAGGTTTTTGAAGACTGAGAGTCTGACACTTAAAGGATCTCGGCTGCGCATTTGGGGACGATGCAACAGCTAGATTTATTTAATAAGGTATGATCATTTATTTTCTGTATTTAGACTTACCTACAGTACTACTTCCTTATGAATTAAGATAGGGGATGTAATTCATATTAGAATTTTATATGGAATTATTTATATGTAAAAGAAAAGTAAAGTATCACAGATAGCCCAACCAAATAAGATGTATAGAATAAGATGAAAAATAGAGTCAAGGGCTGTGACACATGCATTGCATTAGGGACAATATAATCCTAATTCAATTATTATATTAGTAACTTACTGAGCCCTCACTTATTAAACGAGAACTATTTTTCATATTGATTCAAGGGACACATTGGACAATTCTAGAGATTTATTAGCGTATCGACTTCTGAAGACCTCACTATTAAATAATTGGTATTGTAATACTTCTCTCGTCCATGCTTTTATTTTCAGGTAATTTCTGTACAATACTATATGATGGAATGTAAACTAGGATAATAAGTAGTTGATATAATATTCTGATATTATATGATGTACATGTGGTGATTGGTTATGGATGTTAGGACTGTTGAGATGATATCTATTTGGTAAATATAATGTGGATTGTGGGGAATGTCGTGTTGCATTGTGATGAATTGTAGGTAGTTAACTGAGGAAATCTCAAATTATAAGGGGGGATATTTTCAATTTAATTCTAAGAAATAGTAAGTTATGGGCTATAATGATCTTTCTTATTTTAGAGAGTAATTTAAATCATAATTGTATTAATGAATGAATCGAAATTATTTAGTGACTATATTGACACCAAATACAAACCGTTAAATCGAAAAGAAAAAATTTAGTTCGTAATTTTACTAAGTGGAATAAGTGTACGTGTCAAGTGCAAGTCTCGGTGTTCGGGTCGTGACATTGTGCATGTTGCTAACCTTTTGGGATTTTGTACTTCTTTTTTAATACAAATTATCTACCTTTTAAAAAAATAGTGCTTCTTAGACTAAGTCAAAAGTCTTGGAGTATTTTTAGGATGATACTATTGTTCAATTATAAGCTTGTTTTTTATGTATTTATCTTCAGTTATTTTGTTAAGTATTTTTAGGGAGTGAAGTAAGGAGTTAGTGGCTGATTAGTTGAGTACATTTAGGAGTTGGAGTCATCTTTTTGTGGCTAGTTAGTTCTGTGTATGGAGTCTATAAATATGTAGTTTGTATATCACAGCAACAGGGCACAAAATAATAAAACTTCATTTCTATTATCATTTTGTTATATGGTATCCAAGCTAAGTTAAGAGTTCTAGTTCTTCACTCTTCTTGTCTATCATATAGTTGTTTTGTTGGAGAAGCTTGAAGGTTGTTAAGAGAGACACTTGTGAAATGGAAGCCATTAATGGAAATTTTTATACACAATTTGGTGTTGAGAAACTTGTAGGTACAAACTACAAGTATTAGAGGATGTGCATGAGTCTTACCTCCAAGGTCAAGATTTGTGGGAGATCGTTGTTGGTGCTGTAGCAGTTATTCCAGCAAACGCTCCGAAAAATGCAGAACTCCAAAGAAAGTGGAGGATCAAGTGTGTAAAGGCATTCTTTGTGTTGAGAAGGTGTACGTGATGTAAATTCTTTGAAGCAAGTGTGGGATACTCTTGAGAAGGTGTTCACTAAAAAGAACACAGCTAGATTGCAATTCTTAAAGAATGAGTTAGCAACATTAACTCAAGAAGGTATGTCAATTTCAAAATATTTCTTACAAATTAAAAATATTTATTCTAAAATTTTAAAATTAGACGAGAAAGAGAAGATCAGTGAAGGATGTCTACGTCAATATCTCATTCGTGGCTTGAAGAAGGAGTATATTCCATTTATCACCTCAATCAAAGGAGGGACAAATCAACCATCAGTTGAAGAATTAGAGAACCTACTCTCTAATCAAGAGGCGTTGGCTAAGCAAATGGCCAACAAAAGTGTTGAAACTAAAGTTGTCCTATTCTTAAAAGGCCAACCAAGTAGGAAAGCTACTGTGACCAAAAACAAAAATTTTGCAAAAGACTTAAGTGCAAGGAAAGGAGATGGCAACAACTCTATTACATGCTTCAAATGCGATAAGTTAGGGCACATCAAGAAGAATTGTCGCGTGAAGCTTTCAAAAGCAAACTTTGCATGCGAAGATGAGGAATGCAATCAGATTAAATGGGAGCAGTGTTTTGCTACTGAAGTAGCAAAAAGTAGTAGTTGCTGATAAATCAAACCCGATTGATGCCTTTGTAAATTTCATCAACTACGAAGATGATTGGATCATAGATTCTGGTTGTTTGCACCATGTGACCGAAAATGATTTGCTACTATCAGAATTGCAAAAGCATGATGAAGAGAGAGTGATCATTATAGCTGATAACTCAATCTATCTAGTGGAAAAAGAAGGTGTCCTAAAGATCAATGATGAATCCATGGCTAAGAGGGTTTTCCTAAACGATGTCTATCATGTTCCAAGTTTGAAGAAAAATCTTATTTCAATTTCTCAAATTACTAACTTTAGAAAATACGTTTTTTTTTGTCTAAATGATGTCAAGATACTTGATAAAGTGAGAAATTTGGAAGCTAAAATAGTTCTTACCGGTGAAAAGAAGGGGTCCTTATTTGTGATGACAGCAGTAGAAGCTTACATAAAGAAAGCAAGCCAAATTGACAATGCAGCAATTTGGCATGCACGGTTAGGCCATTTAGGCTATCAAATGTTGAAGATGATCTCTCAAAGAAGCTGTTAGATGGAATCCCAACCCTCAAACATGTACAAGAAAATGTGGTTGTCATGGATGTCAATATGGTAAATCACATTGTCTTCCTTCCAAAAGTTCATCTAATCATAGGTCAAATTTGTTTGAATTAATTCATACAGATTTGATTGGCCTAACGAAAACGCCAAGTTATAGTGGTAATCACTATACAATGGCACTTGTGGATGACTGCTCCAGATTCACTTGGGTATATTTTTTAAAAGAAAAGGGTGAAGCCTTGTCCAAGTTTGTTGAATTCAAAACCTTAGTGGAGAAAGAATTTGGTAGGAAGATAAAATGTTTGAGAAGCGATAATGGTGGCGAGTACATGTCAGAAATTTTTTTTGAATATTATAAAAATAATAACATTAAATGCCAAATGACATGACTGGGAACCCCCCAACAAAATGGAGTTACCGAACGAAAATTGGCTCATTTTTGTGCAACAAGTCTATCTTGGCTGCATGATAAGAATCTTCCTTGAGAACTTTGGGCTGAAGCTATTCAGTGTGCGTGTCATGTGATAAACCTACTACCTCTATGGCCAGGTAAAGAAAAGTCTCCTTTTGAATTTTGTATGGTATAAAGCCAAATGTAAAGTATCTTCGTGTATTTGGATCTACTTGTTATGTTTATGTTCCTAAACAAAATAGAACTAAACTTGATCCACGAGCAAAGAAATGTGTATGTGTTGGCTATGATTCTTACAAGAAAGGATGGAGGTGTATAGATCCAGAGACAAAGAAGTTTACTACTTCAAGGGATGTTGTGTTTGATGAGGTATCGTCTTCTTATCTAGCTCCAAAACACATTAAGAATAATGTTGTTCTTAATGATGATCTAGGAAACTTAAAGCCATTCCCTCAGCCAAACGTGCAAGTTTTAAATGATGATGGTCCTACACATGAAGAAAGTGATGATCCTTTTTCATCTAGGCTGGAAAACACAGATCCAGTAGGTGTTGAACATAATATAAGAAGATCAACAAAGGAGAGAAGGCAACCATATCATCTCAAAGACTATGAAGTACAACTGAACCATTCTTCAGTTACTTCATGTTTCTTTACAAGAATACTAGATGGAGAACCAACGTGCTATGATGAAGCTAAAAGATGTCCAAACTGGGAAAAGGTAATACAAGAAGAAATTAAAGCTTTGGAGAAGAATGAGACACGGGAGCTTGTACCAAAATCGAAGAATCATGAACCAATTACTTGCTAGTGGGTTTTTTGATTGAAGAAGAAACCAAATGGAACAATTAAGAGACATAAAGCCTGACTTGTTGCTCGTGGATTCTCTCAAAGTTACGGGATAGACTATGAAGAGACTTTCAATCTAATAGCAAAAATGGTGATTGTCTGATCAATATTTTCTGTTACTGCTTTTAAAGGTTGGAAGTTATGGCAACTTGACGTAAAGGATGCATTTCTTTATAGGGAGCTAGATCATGATATGGCCTGAGAAATTTATTTCTAAACAATTTCCTCATCATGTTTGTCATTTGAAAAAGGCGATATATGGCTTGAAACAAGCACCACATGCTTGGTATGGTAAGATTACTCAATATCTTATTTTTTGTGGCTTCAAAGTTTCAGACTTAGATTCTAGTTTGTTTGGTAAACTAGAATCGAATATGCATATGCTGGTTTTGTTGTATGTTGATTATATGATAATCTGTGCAGACAATGAGTTTGAAATTTCTTATCTACGAAATGATCTTTCAATTTGATTTGAAATGAAGAATTTGGGTGAAATTGGATGCTTTGTTGGTCTTGAAGTTGAAAAATCAGATCAAGGGTATTTTGTGTCTCAAAAAAGCTATGTTAGAAGCATCTTGGAGCGTTTTAACATAGGGGAGTCAAAACCTATGGCTTCACCTATAGAGCCATATTTAAAGCTGAAGAAAGAGGAAAGAAAGCTACTGAAAGATTCAAAGAAATTTCGGCAACTTGTTAGAAGGTTGATCTACTTAATTATTACAAGGCTTGGCATTGCATACTCTGTTGGTGTTATTTCTCAATTCATGCAGAATCCTAGAGCTCCTCATGTAGAAGCTACTAAAAGAATCCTACGCTATGTCAAGGGATCTCTTGATCATGGTCTTATGTACAAGAAGGTTAAAGAATTTCTCTTAAATGGTTACATTGATGCGGACTGCGTTGGGGATTTCAATGATCATCGTTCAACTTTAGGATATTGTTTCAATATTGGTTTTGCAGTAGTCTTATGGTGTAGCAAGAAGCAGTCAACTGTTGCATTATCAAGCATTGAAGCAGAATTTGTAGTAGCAACCATGGCTACACAAGAGTGTATTTGGCTTAAGTGTTTAGTAGTAGATATTTTTTCTAAAGTCAACTATGCATTGCAGATTTTTTATGACAATGAAAGTGCTATCAAACTTGCTTCAAATCCAATATTTCACGCAAAGACAAAGCATATTGAAGTTCGTCATCACTTTGTCAGAGAAAAAATATTGAGCCATGAAGTATAGTTGAAAGGTGTTGGAACAAATGAGCAAGTTGTAGATAGTTTTACAAAAGCTTTAGCAAAGTCAAAATTTGAGAGTTTTCGAGCTACACTTAGAGTCATGGATCGAAAACATGTACTAAGGGGGAGTGTTAAAAATTAGCACATGTTACAGAAGACTATTTCAATAATATAATACTCTTTATACTAAGTCAAAAGTCTTGGAGTATCTTTATGTGAAATCCCACAATTTCATGTAAATTCTCATGATTGTATAGTATTCCAGCTGAAAGGAATTAAATAAATATGAGATTTGGATACATAAATGATATATGAGACATATGTGGAATAAATGGAATTGATAGACAAATAGTCAAGGAATTAAATTGATATTGTAAAAATATTGAAGTATGAGGAAAGATTTGATGTCAGATTTTTATAGTAATTAAGGACATGTGGCATATGCATGGAAGAAGAGAAATTAAATGGTCAAATTGTCAAAGGGTCAAGGGCTGATATGAAAAAGGGATTGATATGCATTTAATGACATGTGCATAGTCATCATCACCTCCATTAAAGTCGGCAGCAACATTTCTAGCCCTCCCTCTCGTTCCTTCAAGTTTTTCCTAAGTGTCCATTTCCATTCACCTTGACAAACCACCATTTCCTGTCATCAAATTATTAAGCGTTTGTAACGAAAAACGATCCTTGTCACTAGCTCAAGTTATGCCTCTAATATGAAAGGCTGAAACAAAGTCTTTGAGGAGATCTGATTTCTGTCAATTTTGGTGACTAGCAAAAGTAAGAGATGAAGTGATTTCGTCCAATTATGTTCATGGTTTAGAGTTGTATTATGTCGGTATAGCATGCTTATCGTATTAAAATGAAAGAAAGTTAAAGTTTGGAATTATGATGATGTTTACAGCTTTGAAGAAGTGAAGGAAAAGAGTTGGTGCAACCAAGTAATTTGCATATTCCACGTTAATTGAGGTAAGGAATATATGTAACGGACGTAGGGTGGCTATGTCCGCATGTTTTGATATGTTTTGAATGTTTTGGGATGAAGTATAAGCTGGTTTAAGTGCAGGAAATGTCAATTTTGAGTTTTACTCTTAGTTACCAAAATGCTAGGAGCAACCGACTGCCTTGAGTAGCAGCCGATTGCTTAGAGACAACCAAAGCGTAGATTTTCGAAAATCGATGCAAACCAGTCGACTGCTATATAAGCTAGTCAATTGTTATTTTCTAGAAAACATTCTGTTTCAAAATAGTCGACTGTTATATGACCAGTTGATTGCCCTATTTTCATAACTATTCTGTTTGCGAAACCAGTCGACTGCTATATGACTAGTCGACTACCTTTTCTTGAAAAGTATTCTGTTTCAAAACCAGTCAACTGCTATATAGGACCACTCGACTGCCCCATGTGTTTTCAGAATTTCAAAAAAAAATCAAAATTTTAAAAGACAATAATTTCGATAAATCAAGATATGTAATAGCAGCTGACTGCCCTACAAAAACAGTAGACTGTCCCATTTGAAAACGAGGTTTTAAAGCCTACTCCAGAAAAGTATGATTGTCATTGCAAAAAGCTATATGACAAATGTTTTGAGACTATGAACTACTTGATGATTATGCACTTCTGTATATGTACTTGACTGAGGAGCTCTAGTCCGATCCTCGATGCCACAGATGTCACCTGACTAGTGTTCATCGTGGCTTATCGACATTTGGTGAATTGTCTCTGTTAAATGTTTTGCTACGGGAGGATTCCTGGCCCTTACGGGGGTACACCACTTACTTGACATCTCTTAGGATTATACCTTATGGGATATATTTACTGTATCCCTGATGAGAATTATCTAGTGCATGATTCCGTTGAAATGCTAATAGTCTCCATGTTATTTGAAAGATATATGTATATGTGATTTTGAAGAATAAAGAAATCAAAAGTATTTACGTTACTTGATTTTACTTGTATATGATATTTGAAGAAAGTACTGGATATATGCTTTATAATGGTTTTACATGACATTATAGAGCCAAGTAGGAAAATTGCATATAGAGGCATAGTACGCTCTTTTACATGTATTTCTTACTGAGCGTAAACTCACTCCTTTAAAACTATTTTTCAGAGTATTTGAAGTGATCCCTCACTCTCGATAGAAGAGCTTATTGGATCCGTATTCCTTCAAGGCACGCTTCCTAACTTCTTGAAGGTATACTTATGTAATTATGTAAATCAGACAGTGCTACAGTACAGTAATGTTTATAAGATTTATAGGGATCTAGGTTATGTAAGTATATGAGATCCTGATGTACTTGACTTATGAGGAATTATGCAAAATACCTTTCATGTGAAAAATTTGTATATCATGTCCATTAACAAATATGCCATGTTCCAAAAGAGAAAAGGTGGGTTTGGCTGCTTATTTGTTAGTGGATGATGAAGAGTATTGGAGGCAGTCCACTCGGACTATTTTGAAGGCCCGACATGCTGAGGTTACATGGGATAGATTTGTAGAGGCATTTAATGAGCAGTACATCCCACACACTGATCAAACTAGGTTGAAGATTGAGTTTTTGAACTTGACTTAGGGGACAATGTCGATAAATCAATACGAGTCAAAGTTCATTACTTTGAGTAGATTCGACCCAGAGGTCCTAAGGAGTGAAGGGCACAAGATCTACCGATTTATAGAAGGATTGAGCCTCTTATTATATCTAAATTGTACCCTATGGATATCACCACGTATGGAGAGGCGGTCCGTAAGGCTCAGTTGTGTAAGCAGGACTATGAACTTCACCATGTTGATTTTCGAGCTAAAGGAAAAGGCAAGGAACCGATGAAGCGGAAGTCAGAGGAGAAAGCCTCTAGTGATAGATATCCATCTAGGAGAAGTAGGCCATATGAAAGAGCCTTGATAGGTAAGCAAGTAAATTATAAGAAAATGATTATTAATTTAATTCAATGGTTATATGGAATTATATTAAATTTGGGAGTTATGACGATTATGGTACAGGGACTCACAGACCTACCGAGATCAAGATAAATGATGAGAGATTCTGATATCCGGCAGGTAGTACCACTAGCTCACCAAAGAGTACAATGCAAAGGTGTGAGCAATGCGAAAAATTTCATGGATCACAGCCTTGCCGATTAGCAAGTGGTGCTTGTTTTTGTTGTAGTGAGCAAGGACATATGATTAAAGATATTCCCAAGAAGAATCTGAGAGAGTCCGAAGAATCAGGAAAGACCACCCAACCACAACCTAAGGCCACAACGTCAGAGAAGGGAAAGAAAGATGTGACTCAAGGACGAGTATTTGCTATCGATGAGGAGTCTGCCGGTGCTTCATCCAAGGTGATTAAAGGTAAGATTCATCTTTTTGATATAAGTGTTATTGCATTGTTTGATCCATGCTCTACGCATTCATTTGTTTCACCCATGATTTCTATGAGATTGCCTGTTGAGCCTGAGTCTTTAAGACAATTACTGCAAATAAGTACTCCATTTAGGGAATCACAAATGACGAACATAATATATCGTGGTTGTAGGCTACAGGTAGGAGAGAGAGAATCAATAGCTGACCTAATCTTACTGAATATGTATGGATTTGATGTTATTTTGGGTATGGATTGGTTAGCTAAAAATCATGTAATATTAGATTGTTATGCTAAAAGTGTGATCTTCTCTTCTCCCATTAGCTATGTTGTAAATTTTGCAGGTGTTTAATGCAAAAATACATTTGCTAAGTGAATTATTTGAAATTAAATAGATAGAATATATTTGTTATGTGAAGGACTTATAGCTTATGTGGTGGACGTAGAACAGAAACGTCCCGAACTTCATGAGATTTCGATAGTCAAGGATTTTTCAAATGTGTTTTCGGATGATCTTCTAAGACTTCCTCCGGATAGGGAGATAGAGTTCACTATCGATTTGGTGCCAGGGACCGAGCCCATTTTGAGATCACCTTATCGGATGGCTTTAGTGGAACTGGAGGAATTCAAGAAGCAGCTTCAGGAGTTACTAGATAAAAGGTTTATACGACCTAGCGTATCCCTTTGGGGTGCTCCTGTACTATTTGTTTGGAAGAAGGATGGAAGCATGAGGCTGTGTATCAACTATCGATGGTTGAATAAGGTGATGATTAAGAACAAGTATCCTCTTCCCAAGATTGACGATCTCTTTGATCAGCTTAAGGGTGCACAAGTCTTTTCCAAGATAGACTTGAGGTCGGGATATCATCAATTAAAGATCCGGAGTGAAGATATCTCTAAGACTGTATTTAGAACACGGTATGGTCACTACGAATTTCTGGTGTTGCCATTTGGCCTGACAAATACACCCGCGGCTTTTATGAACTTGATGAACGATGTGTTCAAGTCGTATTTGGACCAGTTTGTCATTGTCTTTATTGATGACATATTGGTGTATTCAAGATCCCAGGAAGAGCATGAGCAGCACTTGCAGATAGTTCTGCAAACCCTCAAGGATCGAAGATTGTATGCCAAGCTAAGTAAGTGTGATTTTTGGCTAGATCAAATCTCCTTTTTGGGTCATATAATCAGTAAAGATGGAGTTTCGATCGATCCATCGAAGATTGAAGCTGTGGTACAATGGGAGAGACCGAAAATAGTTATGGAGATTAAGAGTTTCTTGGGTCTAACTGGCTACTATCGAAGATTTATAAAGGGCTTCTCAAGGTTAGCTGCTCCTTTGACGCGCTTAAGCACAAAGAGGTGAAGTTTGAATGGGATGATGCTTGTGAATGTAACTTTCAAGAGTTGAAGCGTAGGTTGACGACTGCACCTATTCTCACCATTCCTAGTGGTTCTGGAAGATTTTCGATGTATAGTGATGCCTCTGGACAAGGTTTGGGTTGTGTATTAATGCAGCATGGTAAGGTAGTTGCATATGGTTCTCGTCAATTAAAGGACCATGAGAAGAACTACCTAACTCATGACTTGGAATTAGCTGCAATGGTATTTGCTTTAAAGATTTGGAGGCATTACTTGTATTGTGAGAAATTTCAGATTTTTACGGATCATAAAAGCCTGAAGTACTTGTTCTCTGAAAAAGAATTGAACATGAGGCAAAGAAGATGGCTGGAGCTTCTGAAGGATTATGAGTGTGAGATCTTGTACCACCTGGGAAAAGCCAATGTGGTGGTGGATGCTCTGAGCCGGAAGCATGTAGGGATAGTGGCTTACATGATGGTAAGAGAATATAAGCTGCTAGAACAGTTTGCAAGCCTCAGTCTAAATGTTACACCTCATGAGCAATTTGGGATGATAGCGAGTTTGTTGATTGAACCGGAGTTAATGGATAGAATTCGGATTGCTCAGAGGGAGGATGTCCAGTGTATTCAGGCTATGAATGGGATCCAATCAGGTATGCGCTCGGAATTTGACATGGGTAGCGATGGAATTTTGAGATTTAATAACCGTATATGTGTTCCTGATGATAAAGGGTTGAGGAAATTGATTTTGACTGAAGCACATTCCACTAAATACACATTGCATCCGGGAAATACGAAGATGTATCATAATCTTCACAAGGTGTATTGGTGGACTGGCGGACTGGCATGAAAAGAGACATAGCAGAATTTGTGGTGAAGTGTCTCACGTGCCAACAGGTTATGGTAGAGCACCAAAGACCAGCAGGTTTGTTACTTCCTCTGCCACTACCTATGTGGAAGTGGGAGCTATCTATGTGGAAGTGGGAGCACTTTACAGTGAATTTTGTTATGGGATTACCCCGAACTAGAAGAAGTCATGATGGTATTTAGGTAATCGTGGATAGACTAACTAAGTCAGCACACTTCCTACCTATGAAGTCTACTGATACACTTAGTACTTTGGTAGATTTGTATGTGAGAGAGGTTGTCAGACTACATGGAGTTCCAGTGACCATTATCTCTGACAGAGATTCCAGGTTCACTTATCATTTTGGGAACATTTTCAAGAAGCCATGGGATTTCAGTTGAACTTTAGCACAGCTTTTCATCCGCAGACTGATGGTCAATCCGAGCATACCATTCAAACGCTCAAGGATATGTTGAGAGCTGGTGCTTTGGATTTTAAAGGCTTATGGGACCATCATCTGCCATTGGCTGAGTTTGCCTACAACAATAGTTATCATGCAAGTATCGGGATGGCACCCTATGAAGCTTTATATGGTAGAAGGTGTTGATCTCCGATTGGGTAGGAAGAAGTAGGTGAGCGTAAGTTGTTAAACCCAGATTTAGTCGAGCAAGCCTCTGAGGATGTTAAACTGATTTGTCAAAGACTTAAGATAGCTCAGAACAGACAAAAGAGTTATGCAGATGCTTAACGAAGGCCACTTGAGTTTTTGGTTAGAGATTCGGTGTTTTTGAAAGTTTCTCCATCCAAAAGGATTATGAGATTTAGCCGAGGACGTAACCTTAGTCCTCGCTACATTGGGCCATTTGAAGTCTTGGACCAAGTTAGAGATGTTGTTTATAGGTTAGCACTACCTCCGGAGCTATCGGGAGTACATAATGTATTTCATATGTCCATGCTTCGGAAGTATAATCCGGATCCATCTCATGTCATAGAATATGAGCCCTTGGAAATTCAAGAAGACATGAGTTATGTGGAGAAACCGGTTCAGATTTTGGATAGAAAAGAGAAGGTGCTAAGGTCTAAAACGATCTCATTAGTTAAAGTTCTCTGGCAGTATCATACTACGGAAGAAGTTACATAGGAGCTAGAGAGCTTAATGAAAGAAAAATATCCGAAAATCTTTACTTAATAGCCAACGCAAATTTGGAGAACCAAATTTCTTAAGGTAGGGAGAATGTGAAATCCCCTAATTTCATGTAAATTCTTATGATTGTATAGTATTCCAGCTAAAAGGAATTAAATAAATATGAGATTTGGATACATAAATGATATATGGGACATATGTAGAATAAATGGAATTGATAGTAAAATAGTCAAGGAATTAAATTGATATTGTAAGAATATTGAAGTATAAGAAAAGATTTAATGTCAGATTTTTATAGTAATTAAAGACATGTGGCATATGCATGGAAGAAGAGAAATTAAATGGTCAAATTGTCAAAGGGTCAAGGGTTGATATGAAAAAGGGATTGATATGCATTTAATGAAATGTGCATAGTCATCATCACCTCCATCAAAGTCGGCAGCAACATTTCCAGCCCTCCCTCTCATTCCCTCAAGTTTTTCCTAAGTGTCCATTTCCATTCACCTTGACAAACCACCATTTCATGTCATTGAATCATTAAGCGTTTGTAACGAAAAATGATCCTTGTCACTAGCTCAAGCTATGCCTGTAATATGAAAGGCTGAAACAAAGTCTTTGAGGAGATCTGATTTCTGTCAATTTTGGTGACTAGCAAAGGTAAGAGATGAAGTGATTTTGTCCAATTATGTTTATGGTTTGGAGTTGTTTTATGTCGGTATAGCAGGCCTATGGTATTAAAATGAAAGAAAGTTAAAATTTGGAATTACGATGATGTTTACAGCTTTGAAGAAGTGAAGGAAAAGAGTTGGTGCAACTAAGTGATTTGCATATTCCACGTTAATTTAGGTAAGGAATATATGTAACGGACGTAGGGTGACTATGTCCACATGTTTTGATATGTTTTGAATGTTTTGGGATGAAGTACAAGCTGGTTTAAGTGCAGGAAATGTCAATTTTGGGTTTTACTCCTAGTTACCAAAATGCTAGGAGCAGCCGACTGCCTTGAGTAGCAGCTGACTGCCTAGAGACAACCAAAGCGTAGATTTTTGAAAACCAATGCAAACCAGTCAATTGCTAAATAAGCCAGTCGACTGCTATTTTCCAGAAAACATTCTGTTTCAAATAGTCGACTGCTATATGACCAGTCGACTGCCCTGTTTTCAGAAGTATTCTGTTTGTGAAACCAGTTGATTGCCTTTTCTCGGAAAGTATTTTGTTTCAAAACCTGTCGACTGTCCCATGTGATTTCAGAATTTCAAAAAAAATCAAAATTTTAAAAAAAAAAATAATTTCGATAAATCAAGATATGTAACAGCAGCCGACTGCCCTACAAAACCAATCGACTACCCCATTTGAAAAAGAGGTTTTAAAGCCTACTCCAAAAAAGTATGACTGTCATTGCAAAAAGCTATATGACAAATGTTTTGAGATTATGAATTACTTGATGATTATGCACTTCTGTATATGTACTTGACTGAGAGCCTTAGTCCGGTCCTTGGTGCCACAGATGTCACCTGACTCGTGTTCATCGTGGCCTACCGACATTTGGCCAATTGTCTCTGTTATATGTTTGGCTAAGGAAGGATTCCTGGCCCCTACGAGGGTACGCCACTTACTTGACATCTCTCGAGATTATCCTTTATGGGATATATTTGCTGTATCCCTGATGAGAATTATCTAGTGCATGATTTCGTTGAAATGCTAATAGTCTCCATGTTATTTGAAAGATATCTGTATATGTGATTTCGAAGAATAAAGAAATCAAAAGTATTTACATTACTTGATTTTTCTAGTATATGATATTTGAAGAAAGTACAGAATATATGCTTTATAATAGTTTTACATGACATTATAGAGCCAAGCAGGAAAACTGCATATAAAGGCATAATACGCTCTTTTACATGTATTTCTGACTGAGCGTAAACTCACTCCTTTACAACTATTTTTCAGAGTATTTGAAGTGATCCCTCGCTCTCGATACAAGAGCTTATTGGATCCGTATTCCTTTGAGGCACGCTTCCTAACTTCTTGAAGGTATACTTATGTAATTATGTAAATCAAACAGTGCTACAATACAGTAATGTTTGTAAGATTTATAGGGATCTAGGTTATATAAGTATATGAGATCCTGATATACTTGACTCATGAGGAATTATGAAAAATACCTTTCATGTGAAAAATTTGTATATCATGTCATAAATGATAAATCATAAGTTATATAAGAATAAGGAAGGACAACATTGACGAACGAGTCAAATCAAGTTGTATGTGAAAGGAAAAAGTTATATGTTAAGGTGTAATGATTGGGATGTCACACTTTAGGATAACTACCGTTGTTCAATTCTCAGCTTGTTTTTTTTTTTATCTTCAGTTATTTTGTTAAGTATTTTCAGGGAGTAGAGTTAGGAGTTAGTGGCTGATTAGTTGAGTACGTTTAGGAGTTGGAGTCATCTTTTTATGGCTGGTTAGTTCTATGTATGGAGTCTATAAATATTTAATCTGTATATCACAGCAATAGGGCACAAAATAGTAGAACTTTATTTCTTTGTTTCATTTTGTGTATGCAATAGGGCACAAAATTTGAGAGTTTTCAAGCTGCACTTGGAGTCATAGATCGAAAACATGTACTAAGGGGGAGTGTTAAAAATTAGCACATGTTACAGAAGACTATTTCAATAATATAATACTCCTTAGACGAAGTCAAAAGACTTGGAGTATCTTTAGGATAGATACTGTTGTTCAATTCTCAGCTTGTTTTTTTATTTATTTGCAGTTATTTTGTTGAGTATTTTTAGGGAGTGGAGTTAGGAGTTAGTGGCTGATTAGTTGAGTACGTTTAAGAGTTGGAGTCATCTTTTTGTGGCTGGTTAGTTCTGTGTATGGAGTCTATAAATATGTAATCTGTATATCACAATAATAGGGCACAAAATAATAGAACTTCATTTCTCTATTTCATTTTGTTATATTTAATACATGTCGTGTCAAAAGATATATATTTTTATAATATATAATATATATTTTATTATAAAATATATTATATATATATATAATTATATATAATATATAGAGTTATAAATGATATAATATAATATATATTTTATTTTTGGTTGTAATATATAATATTTTATTATAACTATACATATAATATTTTTTTGTGAAAAGATGGTGCATTAAAACACACACATATATAATATATAATATTTTACACAATTAATACATGTGGTTGCAAGATTAGTAGAACATCTATAATATATATATATATATATATATATATATATATATATATTATAATACATTATATATATAGTTTCACACAATGATATAGTTGCAGGTAGAGATACGTACAAATATATATATATATATATATAATATTTCCTAGAATATTCGG
Source organism: Heritiera fomes (assembly GCA_032173925.1). Taxonomy (NCBI): domain Eukaryota; kingdom Viridiplantae; phylum Streptophyta; class Magnoliopsida; order Malvales; family Malvaceae; genus Heritiera; species Heritiera fomes. The sequence continues at coordinate 6,848,950 of JAPDPM010000025.1, forward strand.
TAACTAGTAGTGAGTAAAGAAGTAAAAGAATATTCACATATAAGTAGAAGAAGTAAATAGATAAAAATATAAAGTAATATCATAAAACAATAATAGAAGACTGAATTAAAAAAAGTTAAAGAGTCATGTAAAAAATATGTTAAGGATTTAACTAAAAATATTGTTGAAAAAAATAAGAGGGCCTAAGTAAAAAAAATAAAGTTGTTGAGGAAAAAAATAAATGGACATGCGTTAAACAATAAGAGAAGAGAAGACAAAAAATGTATAATAGTATAGATAGATAGATATATTATAACTAAACGCAGATATTCCTCACCTATCCAAAACGTTTAAGCCCTAATTCAACATTCTCTTTATTGTCCCTTTCCTTGCGCCGTTCCCAGTTATATTCTACCGAAGGTGTCTTTTCCAAGTCGGTATGTATGTTCAATCTCTCACCCTCTAATTTTTCTTTGGGTTCTTGCAAGAACTTATTATCGTTATAATTTTTTCACTCAATTTTGATTTTCGATTAAATTGAGCAGAGTATGTTTAAGACTGTGAAAGCAGCTGTGATCACATCGATTGGTGTCCAAGGGAAAGACTCCGTCTGTGTTGTTACTCCAAAGAAATTTCCCGTTGCTACTTTCTTTTATTTATCTAGGTTTCTTCTTTCTAGATTGAGTGATTTAAGGCTTTTGCTTGATTTGGGTATTTAATTTTTTGAATAATGCGATGCAGGACAAGCTTTTGGACAAGCTTAAATATGTTGCCAAATACAAATTCTTAATACTCTATTATTTAGTATTCGGTTATGTGATTATACCGGTGTTCTTGCGTTATTGCTCAATTTTTTTGAAGACCTTATTACTTATTATACAATCACTAGAATTCTTGTTTAACTCATTCATTTCCCACTAACTTACAAAGCATGCTATGAATAGAAGGGTAGATTCATTGTAACTTCTTCCCCGGTTTATTTCCCATAAAGTCATGGTCTTGGAAGGACTGAAGGTAATTAATTTAAGGCGTTGTTGTGAGCTATAATTGTAGATTTAGTATGATAATTGTAACTATGAGCTAGATCAGTTACAGTTTCAGTCCAAAAGAGCAAATTCTTTATTTTCCTATTAGTAAACCTTAAGTAAGTTAGCTAATTTGATCTAATCTAACTTCTCTACTCTGTTTCTTTCTAACATGGTTGATTCCCATATTAGCATTAACAATCTACGCTAATGTGTAATCTCTTCTAGAGATAATGCATTTGCTTTTAAGTTATCTACACCGAGTCTTATGACGGCAATATAAATTGCTTTTAAGTTATGTTTAGGTTTAGTATTCAAATTTTTTGGTTTCCTGCTTTCAATTTCCAAATTAATTGTGTTTATTTCTTGCATCGATGATCCTGGGAACCTTTATCAGCACAGGACCTTAATTTGCAACTGCAGGTAGAAGACTTCAAATTAGTTTCTAATTTTTTCTGAGGTTAGTCAATTTGGATTTTTTCTAACCTTAATCATATGATTTTCTAATTTTATTCCTATTGCCTCTGTTTATGTAGACATTTTTTTTGTCCAAACTCAAAGTTTGACTTGGATCTTTAACATGGTTCTTTGTTTACTGTTTTAATTATAATGCACTCAATTTAATTTTTGTGTCAATGTGTCATTGTTAACAAACTGTTAAATCATGCGTAGATTGTATTTGGTGAAACTGGGCATGTGCAACAGAACTCTTGGCAACTAGTTGTCTTTATTTGGAAGAAGGCAAAGGAGGTTCAGTGGACATTTCAAAATAGACAAAGGGATTTCCATCTAGGTAGCTGCACTAGCACAGTAGCGTAATTGCATGCTGTTAAACATGGGTTGGAACTTGCTTGGCAGGAAGGGTTTTTCATGGTTCTGTGCGAGCTTGATTCACAGATAGTAGCTTATTTGATTATAACAGCTGATGTATCCTTGCATTCATGGGGAAATATCATTCGCTTGTTGCTGGGAAGAACATGGCAAGTCACTAGACAACATGTTTTTTCGAAGGGTAACTCTTGTGTGGATGGTTTGGCAAAGGCAGCGTGTGAAATGGAGGATGACCCACCACAGGAGATTTAAGACCTTTTAGTAGCAAATGCTTGGGGAGTGGCTTGTCCCCGAGCTTTTAGAGCTATTTATGGGTTATTTATTTCATGTTTTTTAATTTCCTTTATAACTAAAAAATAATATTTTTAATTTATTAATGTTAATTTTTTTTGCTAAATTGGCTTTTTTTAAGTCTTGAAATTAATTTTAAGTTTTATTTAAATTTATTTAAATTATCATTTTTTTATGATAAAAAATATTGTAGTGAAAAAACCATTTACAACAACTATAATCATTGTTAAAAAAATGTTTATTAAAATTAGAATCAACAAAATTCTTGTTTGTATTTTAGTAACGGTTATAATCGTTGTAAAAAAAAAATTAGAAATGACAAAATTATTGTTCCGTACATCTTTTTAGAAATGACTATAATTGTTGTTAAAAATATTAGAAACTACAAAATTATTGTTTTGTTAATTATTTAGTAACGACTATAATCGTTATTAAAAAAATTAGAAACGACATTTATGGTTGTATAATTAGTTTTTAGCAACAATTATAGTCGTTGTAAATAAAATTAGAAACGATAAAATTATCGTTTTGTATTAAATTTTAGCAACGAAAAATAGTTGTTGCAAAACTATCTTTTACAACAATAAAAATATCATTGTCAAATAGGATTTGCAACCAACGTTAAATCGTTGTTAAAACAAAATTTAATTAGAAAAAATAAAAGTCGTTGCAATAAATACTTTTTATTGAAATCATAAAAATTTTGCGTATACTTTTAGCATCGAAATTAAACACAACGACCTTGCAACAACTTTTAGTCGTTACAACAAAGCCTTAGCAACGGTAAATAAGTGTTTTGTAACGACTTTAACTGTTACAAAAAATCCTTTTTCTAGTAGTGGTGCTTTATCATGGAATAACGCTCCAATTTTCTAGTACGTTTAAGCACAAAAATCTCTACCCCAAACGTGCAGCAATCATCAACCAAGTAGCCATTTGAAGCATTGTTGAAGTGATCAAGAGAAAGCACTTGAGCAATGCCCCATTTAGTTTTCATCTTGTAAAATCGCTTAATCACCCCGTCACCCTCTGCAATATGAAAAAAAAATTATATAATTATCATGTATAGAGATGACCGAATAGGGATGTAAATAAATCAAACTACTCGTAACTAGATAATATGTTATTCGAGTTTGATTAATTTATTTTTAAATCGAGCTCGAACACAAATTACTCAAATAATGAGTGGAACTGTATTTAAGTGCATCAATACCCAGCTGGAACAACTAACCTAATCAAGTTTTTTTAATATATATTTTTTATATTTAATTATTAATTTACATTTTATCCACATAAAATAAAATATGAATAAAAAAAAAGATCGAAATTATTGAATTGAACTCAAGTAGCTCGAATATCTTTTTGAGTTGATTTTGAGCTTCAAAAATTAAAATAATTTAAGCTCAAGTTTTCGAATCAGGTCAAATATTGAGTTTTGAATATTCAAATTGATCAAAACTAAAACATAATATCAAATTATTTCGATTCGACTCGAATATATTTTTAAGATAAAATTTATTAAAAAAATTATGTACGAAAAGATATACCTTCAATGATTAAGTATTTTCCACGAATTTGATCAAGTAGGAAGAACCTAATGTTGGCATTTACTTCCCAAGGCGGAGGAAAATTTTCTGTCTCTTTAATTTCGAAGTAAAGGGAGATGAAGCCAATGCCATTGCTTTTCTTGTTTCCATTTGGGTAGAGTGACAACCTCGTGCAAATTCCAGAGAAACTAAGAGGAAAATGACAGAGCTTTGAAGACAGCATTTGTGAAAAATAACTAGTTTTTCCATTAGTGACTCTTTTACAAGCGTTTTAATAAAAAATAAATTTATTTAAAGGTCATTTACTTATTCAAGCAGGTTCTGCATTACTCCTCTCTATGTCAGATTGATTCAGGACATTTGAGAAAAGCTTCTTACCTTTACCATCAATCTTCACTTTAATAAAGAAAACTAAATGATACCAATATCAAGAGCCAAATAAAAATAATATGGAGAAATCTAAACTTGGGAGGCAGAAACAATAAAATCTCTCAAACGCCAAACTTATAGGCCCCACACCCGACTAAGAAGTTGGCATCGCAGTGACTGCGGCAAGGCAGCTAAAGCATTCTTCTTACCCTTACCATTCTTCTTTTGCATTTTCCTTTGGTTCTCAAGTTCCTTAGCCAGCTCTTTCAGTCTCATTTGCTTAAGCTATTAACCGGCAAAACATAGAACAATAACACCCAAAAAAATAAAGCTAGGACAATAAAAAAACCTTTCTCCACCAAACATTCAGAATTATTACAACTACAAGGCAAAAGATAAAAAATAAATAAACAAAAAATTTTGTAAATTTTCATTCAATTCCGTTACTACCAGGGATTTAAATTGTGGTTGCGGTTACGTTTTTTGTCGTGTCATGTTTATCGTGATTACGAATATAATGAATGTTATTGCGGTCATCGCATTGCGATCGTGAATTTTTTAATTTTACATAACTTATTTTAAAACATAATAATTATAATTATAACCATAAAAACTCTTTTTTATGATTTTTAAAATAATTAATGACTCTCTATGATCCTTTATTTACATAAAAAAAATTTATTTACGATATTTATTAATAATGCATCATTTCATTTATAAAAAACAATCTTTTATAAAGACTCCTTTTTAATAATTTAAAAAAATGAAAACAATCATTTACAATTTATTAATTTTTATAAAAAATTTTCTTAAAGTATATATTTTTTAGAAATATTATTGACATGAATTAAAACTAAACAATATGTAAAGAAAAGATTAAAAAATATATAAAAATCATAAACAAACCAGGGTTTTAATGCTAAGGCCCAAAATCCCCTATTTAATAAGTTAAAATCTAAACTGCTTCTATTGATGGGCTAAAAGGTTAGAATGTGTAACCATTCAAAGTCCAAATAGAGCCTCCCTAAACTTCTCCTCTCTCTTACGATCTACATCTTCTCTTCTTCCTTCCACGCCCAAATTCCCATATTGAAGCCAGCCACCGCCACTGCTTCTTTAATCGCTCAGGTTCGAACACTGCATCTTTTCTTCTCCTCCTCCTTTTTCCTTTCTCTTCTTTTCTCAAGACATTTGAAAGCTTCATCCGCTCTCCTTTACTAATCTTGAATTGAAACCGACGGCTCTAAGTCTAACTATCCTCGAATTCTTTTTATTTGATCTTTACTTCTTGATTGAATTTGATTGTTTGAGGTTGAATGTATGCTGTTTGATAGATTGGGTTTTTATTTTTCTTTATTCTTCTGATTTTTTAGATTTGATTTTGGGGGAAAAAAGGATTCACACTCAGTTTTGGTTGAATAGCGGTGGCGGACGGCACCGAAACCTCGAAATAGCGGTCGCGATACCGTTATTGCACCGCTATTTGAATCCTTGGACTTACTACTACTTTAAAAAAAAACTTCTAAATTTTAAAGTAAAATGTTAGAAAATTTGTTTGGAAAAAATCAAATACTATCATTTTTAAAGAATTAAAAATGACAGCGAGCAATGACGGTGCGGCGCTTGAGAACCGGTGTGGCACCATCGAATACGAAAACAGGTTTAGTTTTTAGGTACAGAAGATTGCAAATTCTCCTTAAAAAACCGTAACAAATGCGCATTTTGAACCATTTCTCCTTCTCGTCTCGCATCTCTTTCATGAATTGAACCATCCGAATACTTGCATCTTCGAAAACAAAAACAAAAAGTAAATAATTTGTAAAAGAAATTAAAATAGTTAGGGTTAGTAATTTGGGGTTACCAATGGCGAGTTTCTTCCCAGCTAGGGATTCGACGGAGCCAGTAGTTCCCATAGACCGTGAACTCCCATTTTTTGGCTTGCTCTGCAAGTTTTTAAAATTACTTTTTTTTTCTTTCGATTTATTAGTTACCTAAAGTTCGTTAACGTTGCAGCCATGAAGATGAGCGATGGATAGAACGACGTCGTTGACTTTCCTCTTTTCCCTCCCCTGTTCTATCCTCCTCGAACATTTTCATCACGTGAACTCTTAAAGAACTTTAATTATTAAAAAAAAATACTCTCATAAAAGATAATTTTATAATGAAAATACTTTCATAATTTTATTTTCATTTGTTCCTATCATAATCGATATTATCATAGATACAACACATAACAGAAAAAATTAATCAAAATTATCCAATGTAGAAACAATCAAGAAAGACAAATAAATATAACCTACTTACACAGTAAAAATAGCCACTTATTTATCTCTTCATGGATTCAAATTAGCTAAACCTTAATTCTTGACAACTATGATAAAAAAAATAATAATTCCATAATGAGAATATTTTCATAATGTCATTATATACCAACAATAGTATAATCCATTGATTGGGTACTGAATTTTTTTAATTTTCATAACCAGAATTCAATCCATTTACAATCTTAATTATAAAAAAATGAAACATTTTCATTATAATTCTGAACAGTATAAATGAAAAATAAACAATTTTTATAGCGTTCTTCCTTTTGCTAACAATGAATTACGGAAGTGCTAAATGCATCGATCCATATAGCAATATAGCCTTGAACAAATTAGTTCTACAAGAAAAGTTTGACTTTAGAAACGGTGATGATTTCTGCTTCTACTATCAAAGCATCATATAAAATGTAGCCTTTCGATTTGTCTTGGAGCACCGACAGTGACACGAAGTTCCTATAGCCCTATACAAACAGAAATTCTCTCGGCGATGGAAAATTCTAATGTTCAAAAATGCCCAGAAGAAGAAGATCTTATGAAGCGAAGTGTGAAGAGGACCAAAAATGGTGACTTCAAGCAATCAGATCAGGCAATGCAAGATAATCCAGGCAGTAGTTCCTCATATAAGGATACGCTGATGGGTAGTCAAGAGAACTCAAACTTTTCTTTCATCAACTTGCCATCCTTCATAGATGAAGAATCTGATATTGAAACTGATGAAACAGATGACATTCCCACCATTTTGCTTTCTAAAGAAGAAAAAAACAGAATAAGACAGCCGTGGAAAAACGCAGTTATTGTCAAGACATTTGGCAAAACGGTGGGTTACAATTTTTTGTATCCTCGATTGAAAGCTCAATGGAAACCGATGGGGGCAATGGATTGTGTGGATCTTGGACATGATTTTTTGCTCTTTCGATTTAAATACTTGGAAGACTTTCATAAGGTCTTGCATGGAGGGCCATGGTTTGTTGGCCCTTACTATCTAACCATGCGAGTGTGGGAGCCAGGATTTATCCCCAGTTCTTGTGCATCTTCCTCAACCACAGCAATATGGGTTAGGCTGCCTGGTCTTCCCATTGAATATTTCGACAAACGCATCTTGCAGCGAATTGGAAATCAATTGGGTCAGCTTCTAAAAATTGATACATGTACAGAAAAGAATTCTCGAGGGAGGTATGCAAGATTCTGCATACAAGTTGATCTTGATAGACCCCTCATACCAAAAATCAGGATTGGAAACGTTATCCAAAATGTGCTATATGAAGGCGTCAACTTATGTTTTTCTTGTGGAATTATCGGCCATCGGAAGGAACATTGCTTGGCTGGAAAAGAAAACCAAGCTGAAGCTACACCTTCTCATGAGGCTTCGAAAGAAAACAAATCCATAGCAGAAGAAAATAGTAAGGGGGATGAGGGATACGAGCCATGGATGTTGGTTTCCAGAAGAAAACCAAGAAATGGAAAAGTTTGGAAAGCGGGTAAAGATGACCCGAAAGGTGACCCAATAACCCGCACAGGTAAGGGAAAGGAAAAAATCACTGATCACGTGATGGAGGTGGCTCAACGGACAAATTTTTTGAACAAGTCAGAGGTAGGCCATAGCTCAAAGACAGGCCTAGCCCTGACAAGGATACAATTCCAAGAGGAACCCAGCCAAATAGTGAATAAAGAAAAGAACAATAGCCTGTTGGATACTAACCAAATGAACGAATTAGAGACTTTCCAATTTAATAGCAAACAAAAGTCGGTTACCGTCCAAAACAAGACGACAGGGGCGAGGGAAACAGAAAGAAAGCGATCAGCCCGGAAAAATGGGGAAGCAGTGAGAAATGTTCAAAGAGCTGGATCTGATAATTTTATTTATGGAGAAAAAAGCAATAAGGCTGAAGGAAGCTTTAGAACTGTTGATTTTAGACAAACCACAGGAGAGTGGCTGGAAAGAGGGAGAGAGAGCACAAGCCTGGAACAACATGACTCTGGCCATCAACATACCGAAGGTATTACCGCACATTCAGCTGCTGCAGGAGACGACACCAAGGATAGCCCCAAAGCAAATGGAAGTACTGCCCCCTCTTCGAAACATTTCACTGAAGCAAGTAATGCTAGACACGACAAGGATAATAAGAGTGACAAAGGAGGTCGAGGAAGCCATCCTGGGTACATCCAAACCAACGAGAAATCCAATAAAGATTGTCTTGAAATCAATCAATGCACTCGGACGGAAGACACCAGAGCACACAATGGTGATACAGCCGCAAAACTATCTTGCTCCGAATTTGATATGCAAGACGCAAATGGGGGAGGTCAGAGCTTTCCCAAATTTAGCTGACTGGCCGCTAACTCAATCGACACTTGAATTTAGCCCAATGCGTGGTCTCTTGTGGAATGCTAGGGGGCAGCAAGCCCAGAATTTCGAAGATCTTTCATGGATTTAATTCAGGTCAATAATCCAAATTTTGTCATTATCACAGAGACTAGAATATCTGGGACAAGAGCAGAAAAGGTTTGTTCCTCACTTGGATTTGATGGAAGCTTCAGAGTGGATGCTGAAGGATTCTCTGGAGGGATTTGGCTCTTATGGCACACTGCAGAAGTCAAGATTTCAGTAATCCATCACACACCCCAGGTGATTCACGCCTCTATCCAGGTATGCCTTAACCATTTATCCTCTAATGCTTCTAGCTCTAATTTAAATTTGTATGATTCTTGGATATTATCAGCTGTTTATGCTAGACCAAAATTGGAAATGAAAAAAATTTTGTGGAGAGAACTTACTGAGTTTGCCAATGAGCACTCACTTCCTTGGTTGATGATAGGAGATTTTAATGAAATTGTGTCTGAATCGGAAAAATGGGGCGGTAGACCTATCAATAGATATAAGGCCCGATTATTTCAAGATTGCATGAATGATTGTGGAATGCATGACCTTGGTTTTGTTGGTCATAAGTTTACTTGGACCAACAAAAATCATCTAGGGCAAATAATTAAGGAAAGAATTGATCGGGCATGGGCCAATAGTAACTGGAAGTCAATATTTCCAAAAGCTAAGATATTTCATCTTACAAGAATCAAGTCTGATCATAATCCGATTCTCCTTGATAGTGACCCCAAAATTCCACATTTTGGACCCAAACCATTTAGATTTGAAATGTTCTGGTTCAACCATTTGGAGTTTAAAGAGGTAGTTAAAGCTGCGTGGGAAGAAACTAATAATAATATCTTAGAAGCAATTCCAAAGTTTCGAGAAAAAATAACCATTTGGAATAAATATTCCTTTGGAAATATTTTTTATAGGAAAAGAAAACTCAAAGCAAGATTAGATGGTATACAAAGAGCTCTTGAAAGATCACAAAACCCTTGGCTCTTGGAATTAGAGAATACCTTAGAGAAGGAATACCTTAGTACCTTAAAACAAGAAGAGGAACTGTGGGCCATGAAAGCTAGAGTTGACTGGATTTGTGATGGGGATCGCAATACTAGTTTTTATCACATGAGCACCATTCAACGAAGGAGACGAAATAAAATTCTATCCCTTTGTGATTCATCAGGAAACATTGTCCAAGACGAGGTTGGTTTAAAAAATATTATCTCCAAACACTTCTCGAAACTATATAACACGTCTATGGAACAATGCCTTAACAATGAATGCTTCACCAGCAGATTTAGGAACTCTCTAACTAATAGTGAACGAGATAGTCTTAATATCCCAATTGAGGAGGGGGAAATTTTTAGGGCTATTTTTGACATGAAACCACTCAAGGCGCCAGGACCAGATGGTCTACATCCTATTTTCTTCCAAAAGTGTTGGGATACCATTGGTAAGTCAACTATTGAGTTTATCAGAAATATCTTCAAGAGGAAAAAGATTCCTGAAAACTTAAATGAGTGCCTTATTTGTTTGATTCCAAAGACTGATAGCCCAGAGAACATTAATCAATTTCGGCCTATTAGTTTATGTAACACCATTTACAAAGTGGTGTCTAAGGTTATTGTTAATCGTGTTAGGCCATTCCTGAAACGCATCATTCACCCATTCCAAACAAGCTTTATCGCAGGAAGAAGAGCCCAAGATAATGTCATCATAGCTCAAGAGGTAGTTCAAACACTTGAGAAAAAGAAGGGAAAAGTTGGATATATGATTGTTAAAGTTGACCTTGAGAAAGCCTATGACAAGTTAGAATGGAGTTTTATCCATAAGATGCTTAAATTCTTTAACTTTCCTCAAGAGTGGATAGAATTGATAATGTCATGTATAACCACAACAAGTATGACAGTTCTTATAAATGGTGAGCAAAGTTCAAAAATCTTCCCTTCCAGAGGAATTCGCCAGGGAGATCCTCTCTCGCCTTATATCTTCATTTTGTGCCTTGAATTCCTTTATCTAAAAATTCTGGAAGAATGTGAGGAAGGTAATTGGATCCCTATACAACTCACAAGAGGTGGTCCAAAAATTTCCCATCTTTTTTACGCGAATAACTTGATCCTTATGGGAAGTGCCTCGAGTGAAACTTGCAATGCCATGATAAAAGTTCTTGACAATTTTTGTGAGCTATCTGGTCAAACCATTAATCGATCTAAATCTTTAGTTATCTTTTCTAGAAACATTGAGGAGGGACAAAAAAACAGATTGAGCAGGGAATTGGGAATGACTCAATCGGAGGATTTGGGAAAGTATTTGGGCTTCCCTATGTCGAAGGTGAGAAAGGCTTCTAGCTATCGATTCATCATTGATAAACTTAACAACAAGTTGGCGGGATGGAAAGCGAAGCTCCTTTCTTTTGCAGGGAGAACCATTTTGGTCAAATCAGTACTTGGAGCTATTCCAATGTACTATATGCAGGGAGCATACCTTCCAATAAGCATTTGTAACGAGATAAATACCATTATTAGAAACTTTTTGTGGGGATCATCAGAAAATAGGAAAAAAATGCACATGATAAATTGGGAAACGGTTACTTTACCAAAAGAAGCAGGAGGTCTAGGTATAAGAGACATGAAAACCCTTAATAAAGTTAATATGGCAAAGTTGGGTTGGAAGATACTTACAGATGATGATAGCAATTGGGTGAAGATACTCAAGGCCAAATACCTTAAGAATGGAGAGTTTAGAAGAAGATCTTGCTCACCTATTTGGTCAGGAATGCGAAAAGGAACTGACATTATCAGGAAGGGTCTTCGATGGGTGGTTAAATCTGGGAATCAAGCCCTATTTTGGTCTGACAACTGGACAGGAGTTGGCCCCTTAAATGAGTTGGTTCAAGGTCCTTGGTTGCCGCAAGATGACAAATTGACAGTTAAAGATGTGTTGGCAGAACATGGATGTTGGAATCTTCACAGCTTGAATTATGATCTCCCATGGGAACTTAAAAAGCAGATCATGGCGATTCCCACTCAAATGGAAGGGAATAATCCTGATTGTATCAGTTGGAATGCAAATAAAAAAGGAGAATTTACTACTAGCTCAGCATATAATTATGCTAAAGAGATTGAAATCAAACAAGTTGGTAAATGGAAATATGTTTGGAAAGCCAATACATCTCCAAAAATTCAACACTTCATGTGGAGTTGTGCTCACAAAAAGATACCAACCTGTTTCAACTTACAGCAAAGGGGAATTCAAATATCTCCTTCTTGTCCAAGATGTGGGAATGCAGAGGAGACTACTGCCCACTGTTTGAGGGACTGTTCAGGGGTTATTGATCTCTGGAATGCCTTAGACCCTCCAACAGATTTTTTTCAACCTGTTAATCTTGAATTGGATTCATGGATTGAGTTCAATTGTTCTAGAAAAGACTTCTCTGAAAGGTTTAAAATTCCTTGGAATGTGCTATTCCCCTTCGCTATGTGGCACATTTGGCTAAATAGAAACCAACTTGTTTTTAACAATTGTACTGAGTCTGTGAACTGTTGGAAGTCCAGATTAATTCAGAGGGCAAAGGAATTTTGGGCAATCATGGGGCCTGAAAAAAGGGCGAAACAAAAAATCCAAATTCAAGTTGGATGGAAACCTCCAGTCCATAACTTCATAAAGCTTAATTCGGATGGTTCCTCTAAAGGAAACCCATGAAAAGCTGGTGCGGGAGGCCTATTTAGAGACTGTTTCGGCAATTGGGTGGGTGGTTATTCCCGGAATCTTGGGATTTGTACAAGTCTTTGCGCTGAACTATGGGGGATACGCGATGGCCTTCTCCTTGCTACCCAACATGGAATACGAAACTTGCAGATAGAAGTGGATTCACAAACAGTAATCAGGTATGTCTCTGAACATGTTCCCAAATCACATACTTATTGGACTCTTGTGGCGGATTGTAGGTTACTGATGCAAAAACTGGACAGAGTGAAGATAGTTCATGTGTTCCGAGAAGCAAATAATTGTGCTGATGTCTTGGCAAAGCTGGGGGCGCAGATGGAGGAAGACTTTTGTTTTTTCGATTCCCCTCCTGAAAGCTTAAAGTTGTATCTTGTCACTGATATTATGGGAGTTGTTTTTCCCAGAGACATTAGATTGTAATTTTGTTTTTTAAGCACCTTTCCAGATCAAAAAAAAAAGTTCCTATAGCCCCAGTCCCGTGAATCTGCTGTAAACCAATTTGCAGCTACAAAATGGGGCAATTTAAAGAGGTCAAGAGCAAAATAGAATAACAATATAAAAGATTTTTATTACCCTAAATACTAAATAGTATGTAATATTGCTATCCATTTAATAAGGGTTAAAGCTCTAAATTTAACTTTGATATTTTAACGTAAATCAATGCAAACACAGTGATGACAGTGAGAAGAAATATAGTGAGAAAAAAAATAACCATCAAAGATATTAGGTTGAATTTTGTATTTTTTTTGAAATTTATGATATATATTTGGTAATTAGCAAATTAATAAAAAATAAAAATTTACTTAAACTAATTTATATCTAATAATATTTTTGTTAATATATGTGTAAATTTTATTTAAAAATAATAATATATTTAGACATCTTAAAATAAAAATTATTTATATTTATTTATGTTATTATTCACGTAGTTATTTATTTTAATTAATTATTCATTATAAAAATATTTATTTTCTATACTTGTGATTTATTTGATAGTAGAATTAATTATTTATATATTTATTTTAAATATTTATTTATTAATTTATTTATTATAAATTAATATAAAACAAAAAAAAAATTCTTTCACCGTAAGCCACTCGACCCTTAAGGTTGAGGATCCAGTGGCTTTTTGCCCCAGAGGCACGGTGAGATGGTTCCACCGTGCCGTGGCTGGGCACCCAAACAAGTGCCCTACACATTTGGGGTGCAATGGTTATGGCACCCCCCATTGGAGGTGCGATTGCATTCCAAGGGACCCAAGATTGAGTACCTTCAGATTCCCTGTTCCTACTGGAATCGTATTGGTCTCTGACTCTAAGATTGTATCGTGCATACACTTTTCCTCTAGGTGGAAGCTGGTAAGCCTCGGCTCGACCAACTCCAGGGAGACAGAAAGTGACCGATACTGCGATTCTCCAAGTCCTCTAGGATAGACCACCAATTTCCTGTATACTTTCATTGACAAAATTCAGAAAAAGCGAAAAAGAGATGATCAAGTTTGAAACAAACTAGGCAAAGTGTTGTGTTACCATTTTGAGTCTCCAATAGTTTGAACAGCAGAGGCATAATATTCAGAGTATGATTTTGAGTAGTTTTGGAGCCTGAAAGTTATTGTATTGTTGGGAGGCTGCTTCATCATGGAAAGACGCTCCAATTTTCCAGTACGTTTATGCACAAAGATCTCTACCCCAAATGTACAGCAATCATCAACCAAGTAGCCGTTTGAAGCATCGTTGAAGCCATCAAGAGAGACTACTTGAGAAATGCCCCATTCAGTTTTCATCTGGTAAAATCGCTTAATCGGCCGGTCACCCTCTGCAATATGAAATATATATATATATATATATATATATATATATATATATATGTATGTATGTATGTATGTATGTATGTATGTATAATTATCATATGTAGATAGAGTAGAGTAGATATGTAAACAAATCAAATTATTTGTAAAATATTCAACTCGACTTGACAATATATTACTCGAATTTGATTTGTTTATTTTTTAGTCAAGTTTGACTTCGAATTACTCAAATAACGAGACAAACCAAATTTTAGCATTTTAATATCCAACTCGACTCACACCTAATCAAAATTTGTAATATTAATTTTAATATTTGATTATTAATTTAACATTTTACCTAATAAAATATGGTTGAAAATAATGAATCAAAGTCAGTGAGTTAAGATCGAGCGAATCAATTATTCCCCATTAATTTGAGCTCAAATTTTAAAAACCAAGCTCAATCGAGCTTGAGCTTCAAATTTTTGAATGAAACAAAATTTTAATTTTCGATTTTTGAAATCGAACAAAACTCGAACCTAATACTAAATTTTCCTCAGTTAAATTACACTCAAATGAAGTTTACAAAAAAAAATTATGTAGGAAAATATGCACCTTCAATGGTTAAGTATTTGTCACGAATTTGATCAACTAGGAAAAACCTAAAGTTGGCATTTACTTCCCATGTACGAGGAAGATTTTCTGTCTCTTCAATTTGTAAGTAAAGGGAGATGAAGCCAATCCCATCGTTTTTTTTGTTTCCGTTTGGGTAGAGTGACAACCCCCTGCAAATGCCAGAGAAACTAAGAGCAAAATCAAAGAGCTTTGAGACAAAGCCTGTGTAAAAAATAACTAGTTTTTCCATTGGTGACTCTTATTGAAGCATTTTAATAACTTTGTGTAACATTTCAAATCCACAGTATAATATAATATTTACTTATAATTTACACTTACTTACCGATTGGGCTGTCTATGATGCTTAACAGCTCTCGTCACTTTAATTGTAATTAGTACTCTTATTTCTCGTAATTCATATAGAAATATGAATTATTAAATTATTTCCTTAAGATGTATATACATTCCCTTCTTTTTAAAGTAGTACTGTAAAATTTTACTGAATATATAAAAGAATACAACATACCTTCGATGTCAAATCTCTAGAAGGTAATTCTCTTAGTCCCAAAATAAATAATCTGTGGAGTGGAAAATAAGGAGTGAGCGACAACATGCTCAGTAAGGAAGGTGTATGCTGCTTTATAAAAATAAAGACTATATCATTTATTTTTCTTACAATCGAACCCATTAGGAAAACAATGGATATAGTTAACATTAAACATGATTCAATAAGTTGAGACTAGGCAACAAATAAATCATGCTCTCATTGTTCCCTCAAGAACACAAGTCGTTTGCTCTTGGGGTGCACCCGTAGGCCATCGCCCCTCACGGCTATCTCTGCTAGATCTATGGCCATAATCTATAGATGGTACTCGGGTCCACTTGCCAAGTGACCCCGAGACCGCTGATGACTTAGCGGGTCCATCAGCCTTGTGACGCCCTGAGGTGCACCCGTTGGTCCATCGACCCGAGCCATCGCCCCAGGCGGGTCACTCAATTACATAAATAATAATGCATGAACTCAGGGCCTAAAGTCTCAAAAATCACTTTTATATCTCATGAAAACCTTCATGGAATTATTTCACCTTTATTATCATTTTCTCAAAATGATTTAAATTCCAAAAAGGTTCTATAAGTAAAACAACCCAAAATTCTCATAAATTTTCGTATAAAAATACATTAAAATCTGCTCGCCCATGGTCAGCTCGCCAATTACGGCTCGCCCATGGGCAGCTCGCCCATTGCGGTGAACTAATGTTTGCCCGCCAATCTTAGCATTAACAAAACAATTTAAACTGGCTCGCCCAAACTGGCTCACCCATGTCAGTTCACCCATTAGGCTGTTCCCATGGTCAACTCGCCCAATGCAGCACTACCATGGTCAACTCGCCCAATAAGGTCAACTCGCCCAGTTTATTAAAAACATAGTTTATTTTCTTTGACTCGCCCATAATTTTCTCAACAAAAGGGGTCATCCGCCCCCAAAACATTATAAAAGGGTTCGTCCATTTGTGGCTCGCCCACCTTTATCAATTCGCCCAAAACCACATAATTGGGTCAGCTTTGTAGCTCGCCCGAGTTTATTAAAGCATAGTTCGCCCGTCCAAAACATCAAAAGGGTGCCAATAATTGGCTTGCCCGAAGTTTGTTAAAACACAGATCGCCCGCCAAAACATCACAAAAGGTCGGATTCTTAGCTTGCCCAAGTCAAAACAATTATCAACAAAATGCATGTCATAAACCCAAGCATTTTCTCAATATTTTCATAAAATTTAACTCCACAGGACATGCATTCACTTCACACACATCTCCCTTACCTGGTCTTACGTGACCTTGCTTCCCGATCGCCTTTCCGATCGCTTTTATCTAGTCCTAATTCCCGGCTGCAAAAAAATTTATTAAAACTATTAATTATATTCTTTTCAAATATTTCCAGCACTTTGGCGAGACTTAATAATCTACTAGCTCGCCCAAAAGAGTTCGCCATACGTTAATTGGCTTACACGAGTGAGCTCGCCCAACGTTACTGGTCATATATTAGCTTATTCGTGGAAGCTCGCCCACAATTCAATTCGCCATCATAAATTGGCTTTAAATATGGGAGTTCGCCCAAAATTTCAACTCGCCATTCATAGTGGCTTATTCTTTGGAGCTCGCCCAACATGGGAGCTCGCCCCAAAATTCTACTTGCGATCCTATGTTTGTAAGTTCGCCATTCTCGCCTCTTTGGGCGATCATTGGTCCTTGCCCATCCGGCTATTATTCTGATTATCCATAAAATGTTTGCGAATATTGTATTGCCGGTTCATGAAATCCATTGAACTTGCCTCAACCTTTGGGCGAGTACCCCTTGCTCGCCAATTTGGCAAAATGTTTGCTAATCCCGTTTGCCCATCATGTTTCTTATATATGCCAACAAGATTCAACTAAAACAAGGCTATATCTATGTTTATTACGTTGTAAAACATAGAAATCTACCATTGAATATCAAGGGAATCATAGAAATATGGAACTCACCTTAACTGAGCTGCACTTCCAGAACAGAGTGCTTTTCTACCTCACTTAGCTTTACTTCTCTTGTTCCTTAGCTCTTCAACACTGGAGAAAAGTTTTGGCTAACTAAAAGATAAAGTTTCATGGCTCATGTATGAGAGAAACGAAAGAACTAATGGTGAGCTTGCAGTGAAAACAAAATGGGCGAGAAGGATTTTGAAGAAGATGAAGTTTGCTAAATCAGTTTTCCTCATGTATTCCTTCTTATATAACCATTCTAATCCACTCAAAATTTACCATTTGTTTCTTATCCCGTTTTCTTTCATCATTTCACGTTTTTCATACATTAAAAACTGAAGAAAACTGCAGCAAAAGGAACGATGGTGAAGTCCTTACTGCAATCCATTTTTGATTAACTTCACTTTGTCATTTATTGCCTAGCCCAAATTGTCAAGAGAAGCAAAGTGGCGTGAAGTCCACTATAGCCCCTTTCCTTGACTTTTCTCTCTTCTTTTATAACTCCCAGCCAATAAAATCACACATGTACACTAGCTAATTCTCTTCTCAATTCATGTACACCATATTATAAATTGTAGTTCTAATAACTTCCATAATAGAAAGTGGAATTTCACCTTCAATATTTATTCCACTATCAATCATGTACAATTTTGGTATACAGTATAATAAAATTCAGGTCTTATACTCTGCCCATCTTCCATAAAGTTTTCATAAATATAAAATAAATTTATTTCAAGATCATTTACTCTATAATTTTTTTATAGAAAAAAAAAAGACAAATCTCGCATGGGAAAGAGAAAATGCAAGCATTACAATTAAAACTTCAATTTTACGGAATATCCATCTTTTAAAAAGGTGAATAAATCATTCAGATTAAATCTCAAAATTTTTAACAAATGTAATGCATTTCTCAATGAACAATATCTCACCAAGTGTAGCCCCCAACTTCAAATGCATGGGATTCATACGTCTCCACCCCTGTGTCAACAACCAACAAAGAGAATGACTCTATGTTGAATACATAGTGAGCTGGTGGAAGATCTCTTGTAATTCTTTTGATTTCTACAAATATGACAAACAATTTCACTACTAAATTTAGTGTTTCATTCAATCAATTTTATCCATGATCTCAACTAATTTAAAATATAAAACAAAATAGCATACTTTTTTCTTGTTGCAATTAAAAAGGAGGGCAAGAATGTAAGGATTTCAAAGGCAAATGATTAAGGAGTGGGGTGTTCATTTTTTAATTTTAATCAAATTAATTGATTGAGTTTATTTAATTCGGTTAATTGGTCGATAATGAAATTATTTTTGATCAATTATCAAAAAACAATTTTAAAAAATTTTAATTTTCAATTACTTTTATTCGAAAAGTGAATTAAGCAAATTAATCGATGTTTTAGCAAAATATAAGAAATCTAAAGATAAAACTAAAAATACAAGAAATTCAAATATAGGTTTAATGTTTGAAGTTTGGTTGATATTTTAAAATTAATATTATTAGAATTTTTAATTTAATGCTTTAGTATTTGAATATTTCATTAGATGATTTTATTTATTTTGTTTTATTTTATTTGTTTCAAATATAAAAAATTATGAGTTTAAAATATAAATTAACTTAAATATATTTTATTATTCGATTCATTTGAAAATTAATTGAATTAAATTCAATTAATTAAAATTTTTAAAATTAATAAATTTTATTTTATTAATAAAAATAATAAAAATAAAATAACATAGTTCAATTTTGAAACATTTTATTCAAAACAAATCAAACTGACTTAATGAACTCCGTTTGACACTAAGAAAAGTAAAATTGCATGCAATAGGACATGATGTAAGATAATGCCTTTTTTATAATGGAAATTAATGGTATCTTAATTTGGATTTCAACCAACTAACAAAGCATGGGA
Source organism: Heritiera fomes (assembly GCA_032173925.1). Classification (NCBI taxonomy): domain Eukaryota; kingdom Viridiplantae; phylum Streptophyta; class Magnoliopsida; order Malvales; family Malvaceae; genus Heritiera; species Heritiera fomes. The sequence goes on from JAPDPM010000025.1 coordinate 6,868,235, forward strand.
AAGGGCAATTTGAATAGAAACAGAACGTACCAGGTTTTCTGATCATCTCTTCCACGAGAATTTGATTACCTTTTCATTTGCCAACTATATGTAGGAGAAGAAAGGATTTTAAGGTTTTAACTAAACTTGTTCATGTGACATTCTTTTTATGCATTAAAAATCCTAGGCATTACATGGGATTCTTACCTTGTTAAACTTCATCAGAATGAGGTCTTTGGGGTGATATGCTTGTATTGTAATGCCAATTAATTTAGTGAATAAAAACATTTATTGATTATACAAAAAAATTAACGTGGCCCCAAGTTTTACAAATTATGGGGTTATAGAAGAAATGTAGATTTAACTTTTTTTGTTTAACTTCATTGCGTTGAAAATGGAATAACTGGATCTTTACTTAACCAAGGGAACCTTATCTTAAGGGTAAGGCAAAGGAATTCAAAGGTCTTGGAATCATTATATCTCCAGTTTGAATACTTCTGGGTTATGTTTTTCATTTTTTTTTTATAACGGAAGCTTTTGGTATGGAGAAAAAGATAACACAAGTGAAATTATATGAACTCATATTCTATTTTGACTTTTCTCTCTCATTCTCATATTCTGTCTTCTTGACTTTTTTTCGTTCTTTTCTTTCTTTTAATTATGGTTTATGAATTTAATCTTTGACAATTTTATTTTTATGATTTTATTTCGATTCGATTATTATTATTATTATTATTATTATTATTATTATTATTAACTAGTTTTAAACCAGTGTGATGCACAAAAATACATTAATCAAACAATAAATTCATTGATAATATTATTTTTTAAAACTTTATAATATAAATTATTATATTTATGAAAAAGACAACATTTGTATATTTAATATTTTTTATTTTTCATTCTTAATTTGTATATTGAAATACAGTAATAGGAAAAATTATATATTGAATATAATTATGAAAATTTTGTAAATTAAGTTAAATTAAATTCATATTATAATTTATTGAATGAAAATAGTATATAAAGAAAATTTAACATGTTTTTGACTAAAGAAATTGAAAATTTTCCCATCTTAAAATTAATGATGTGTACAAATTTAATATGTCTTTGATTGACAAATGTATTATGGGTGTTTTGTGTTTCTTAATTGGTTCTTCACTGACCGTTCAACTAACTTAGCACATCTATCATAATGTTAAAATTATGTTTTGACTTCATCTGCGTGATGCAATATGTCTTGAATGTTGCTTTTAAGTTAAAATTGACTCTATTTAACCTTGTATCTACAATACATACATAATCCTCATTTAGTTAACATTAAATTACAAATAATGTCACGACCCGAAAGCCGCGACTTTCCTTTATACTCATACTTTTCTTAGTCTACAAATTTATGGACTAAATTTTTCTTTTTCATTTTAAGGTTTGTATTCGGTGTCAGTGTAGTTACTATACTATCTAGGTGGCTTATAGTCATTCCATTTAAATATTAAACAACACGGAAACGGTTCTTAGTTACATCCCGACTTGTTAAACAAAATATGTACTGTGCATCAATTAAAGTCATACATGTAAACAAGTATTTTATAAGTTCCATATACCTCCGGAAACTAGTACCAAGTCCATACACCGTCTCCGATGCCCACTGAGCAGCTCACATGGCAGATGAAATATCGTTACCACTGTGTGCTATCATCACATGATTCAATATGTACCGTATAAAATTTGTGTTCTGTATAAAATATTCATTTCAAATCATGTTTCATGTAGTACATAATCATGTACGAAAGTCATGTAATTTAGAATCATTTGACATATGTTTTAAAACACATTTTAAAACATATGAAATCTCTATTCATATCATGTGTGGTATAAAACACATGTACATCATTTCATCTGTCATGTCAAATAAACATGGTTTAAAACATATAAAGTCTCAAATCATATAATGCATAATATAAACCATGTTTCAATCATTCAATTTCAATCATTTCATGTATACTGTAAAACATATCATGTCTAGAGTTTAATATATAATAAATTGTACTCTAGACATTCTTTAACATTTAGTAAGAGACTAGGCATGAATCCCTATTCTATTATCATATCATCTCTAACCCATTGTAGCTATCAATGGGATAGTTTCCCTCGAAGGGTTCACTATCTATGATCATAGATCGTCCCAGTCCCACTGATCAGCTGGAAACTGAGGAATGTGTCCACGACTATTGTCGGACAGCCTGGAATGATCTCATCAGGCAACATTTACATGTACATATCATATATGTATAAATGGGGTTCCATGCCACACAGGCAGAACCACACAATAAATACATACTCTGTGCCACAAAGGCATATGCCACTCAGGCATTCAATAGGGTACCTGTCGTCTCAAAAATCGAAATCTTTTGATATATCATTTTGAATTCATTTAGACAGCCCTCATAAAAAAAAAACATTTAAAACCGAGTCTTTTCTCAAATCAATGCATAATTAAATCTCATGTTCAATATGTACATGTCATGAATGATATTAAACATCAAGGTCTGTGGCTGTCTAATCATTTCAAATATTTACTTTCACTTAAAAGATTTCGATGCATCTCTTTTTAAAATATCACTTTTTCTTTTAAAACAACATGAGATCATATGTCATGCATGAATGATTTTCTAAATATATCCAAATATATCTCAATACTCATTCAATCTATTGTTGTGCATATTATGACATCAGACTAAGGTGTGTCTTTAGTAGCCTAAATTTCTTATTCAAACATGATCATGACACGAAAGTCATCCGTCATTCATTCTACAATTACACACGTCTTTCAAGTCCCCAATGGCATCATTAAAATCCACTGTACATATGTTTGCACGTTTATTCAAATACATTTCAATAACATCCATAGACTACTAGGATCATTCTAGTATATTTTTCCATCAAAGATCACAAGCTACCTCAAGCTTTCATTCTCCCTTTCATTATTTTGCACATTAATTAAATCAATTCCCAACATTAGCTTTACACATACAAAGTTAACATGCCACAATCAAACATTGATTCGAATCCATTCTATTGACAAAGATATTCCATAATGTAGTATATATCAAGTACCAAATTCTCTAAATCTCGTTTTATTGCTATATTTTTTTTTCTCAATTTCAGCCTTATGGTATATTAAGATTATATTGTCATATTGCCAGATAGGTCATGATCCACACTTACAATCCTCTAACTTCGAGGTCATAACACATCAAAATGTCCATAAGATTTCGCGATCTACTTTCTTATGATCATTATCTCAATCATACCACTAAGACAGTCCATTTGTTTGAATCTATCAATTCTATAATCATCACTTTTCAACTATGATCTTCTCTTCAAAGCAATATCATATAATCATCGTTACATCTATCAATACTCCAACTATCGAGATTGCACCTCAATTTCTACTCGATAGTCAACTTGAAATATTACATAACTCGAATTATCGACTCTATAAGATTCACAACCAAATTCTTCATATTGTCGTACTCATCCATTAACCTTCTCAACCATTTAAAAATCAATTTTTCCTATGATACAATAAAATCCTTTCAAGCTTATCTTCGATAATTCTTTCAGGATTCCATTTAGATAAGAATTTAATATTTTTCCTTAAACATTTTCGTGGAAATTTCGGCAGCATAACGACTTAATTTCCTCTAAACTTCTTGCAAGCAAACACAATTTATACTGACAGCCGTTGATTCTCACCAATTTTTACCTCTTACTGAGACCCTCACCATCAGTTGTGGGTCCTCTTAGCATTTTTAACAAATCAATTTAAATCGATGCATCATATAAAAATCATAATTCAATTAAAATCATTCCATCAATGCATCATATAACATCATAAATCCCACATACAATATAATGCTACTAAGGCTTTATAAGAGTATCTTACCCATTCGCCAAGCTTGGCGCACTTTCTGATTTTCGAGCATTGCCGAACTCCACCATTCGTCGCATTTCCGCTTTACTACAATTTCAATATTAATGCACTACATCAATATAACCATAAATTATTCAATAAATACCATCAATTTATTTTCTATATTTTTCCTTACCACATTTTTTTTTCTTCTCTTTCTTTTTCCTTCTCTTCTTCTTCTTCTTCCTTCTTTTCTTTCTCCTTTTCTTTTCTTTTCTTCTTTCTTTTCTTTTTCTTTCCTTTTTCTTTTTCTGTTCTGTTTTTTTTTTTTCTGGCCTGAACCGGTTCGGACCGGTTCAGGCCGGTTCAACACTCACCGGCCGGTTCAGCCTCCGGCGGCCGATCCTTCACCGATTCAGCCCTTCCTCAGCTGGCGGAGATGGCCACGAGACTGGATCCGCCCTCCATTTCTCCAGATCGATGGCGGCGGCGCCGGATCTGGCGGCAGAAGGTTCGGTCTCCTCCTTCTCTTTTTCTCCCTCTTTTCCGTCTTCTCTTCCACCGCCGGTGCCTCCTCTCCTTTTAGTTCGCCTTAACCGACGATGAGAAGGCAGTGGCGGTGACCGGATCGACCGGCACCGCCGTTTCCTCTTTCCTTTCCTTTCTCGTTTTTTTTTTCTTCCTTTTCCTCTCCGTTTCCGTTTTGTTTTTCTCCTTTACTTTTTCCGTTCGTCGCCGGTTGGCTTCTCTCTTCTTCCTCCTCTGTTCACCGGCGGCGTCACTCTCTCTCTCCCTTCTCCTTCCTCGCCGTCGGCGTCGACCGGCTTCTCAAACTTCTCCTCTGTTAAACAGAGGAGAAAGAAAATAAGGGGGAATCGGGTTATCCCGATTCCCCTTTTCTGTTTTTTTTTTTATATAATATAATATATAATTATATTTTTATAATTATATATAAAATCAAAATATTAAACATATATATATATAAATATATATATTTTTCATATAAACCCTTTATATATATATATATATATACTTTGATTTAAAGTACTCTATATATATATTTTTCATATATGTTATATATATACATAAATGTATAATAAAATACATATGCGTTTATTCCATGTATAAATATATATTTATCAAAAGCGTATTTATATAATATCGTGATATAAATCTATCAAAATACATATTTTTATTTCTTATTAAATTCGGATTTCTTTATACCTAAATTTATTTTCTCCAATTTCATTCTTATTTAATTTGGATTTCAATTTGTTCAAATTAAATTTTCCGGATACCTTATATTTATTTAGAAAATTGTCGGTCTTCACAAATAATTTGTTAAATATTAAATAATCAACATTAAAAAAATTACTCTTATACATATATAAAATATGTGATCAATGAAAAAATTGATAAAACATAATTAATTTATTGTTTTAATTTTAATATATATAAATGTTAATATGTTCAAAAAGTAAATTGAAAAAAAAATTAAATTCAATGGTGTTGTTAGATGCTTGTGGTTATTTTACAAAAAATAAAACGTATTAACACAATGAAAATCGGTGTGAACATGCTAGTTTTCAAAATTAGCTAAATTTATCAAATGAACAAGCAATGAAAAAAAAAACATAAGTAACTATATAACATATAGAAAATTGGGCTAATTTAGCCAGTCTTACTTGCAAAATGAAAAGAGTCAAATTTTTTGAAGTTTTTCTTATGTTTTTATAATTTCATTATATACCATTACCAATAATAGTATGATCAGTTTATGGAATACTGAATTTTTAATTGTCGTAACCATAATTCAATCTTTTGACCATTTCAATCATAAAAATAAAAAATAAAACAATTTTATTATAATTTGGGGCAGTATACATGACAAATAAAGAATTTTTACAGTGTTCTTCCTTTTAGTAACAATGAATTAAGTGCTAAATGCATCAATTAATATAGCAAGTAAAACAATATATCCTTGAATAAATTAGTTCTATAAGAAAAGTTTGACTTTAGAAACCATGATGATTTCTGCTTCAACTATCAAAGTATCATATACAATGTCGTTGCTTGATGTGTCCCTGAGGCCCCCCCGTGACATGAAGTCTCTAAAATCGCGTGGAAGACTCTCTGCTGTAAACCAAAATGAAACTACAAAAGGGGAGAATTTAAAGAGATTTAAGAACAAAATAGAAGAATAATTAAGGATTCTTATTGGCCTAAAGACTATATAATCGTTGCTACCCATTTAACAGAGGTTAACGCTTCGTATTTTATTTAAATATATGTAACTTTCATTCAAAGTGTGTTACAGTTTTTGTTAAATGGTCCATTTAATACTGAGATTTTTGTGATTATATATTTAAACTGAACTCTTTCACCTATTATTGATTAATTTTATGTTAGATGCTTAACATGATATTAGAACATAATCTGTTTTGTATTTTTTTCGATTATTCCTTCTAATTTGTCTCGTGATAAATTCATTTGCCTCCGCTTACACGTGATAGAAGCCTATTAAAGTAGTATTGCCTCCTAACTATTAAATATTAGTTGTAGTCTTGCGTTTAAATTAGATTTTTAGGAAACGCTGGGACAATCACTTTTGACACTTTCACTCTCATAATGCAATGTCACACTATTGGTAATGGTAACTTGTTGTAACAAGTTACCAACTTTCTATTGTACTAATAAAAGCATATGGAGTATCAATAAAAGTAAGAATTTATTAGTTTCAACTTTCACATTTATTGTGACGTAGCTTTATGAGAGTAAGGGTGTTAAAAGTAACTGTCAAAATTAACCGTCCCTAACATTTCTCTAGATTTTTTCACCTGATTGATTGAATGCTTAAACAAGATTCAGTCGACAAATTTTAAGTTGTTACAAAGGATCCATTTGGATGTATGATGAGATAGGCTCTGATAATATTGAAAACAATGGTGAATGTAATATTAGTTACTGTAGAATGAGATTGGGTATATATTGTAACAGTGAGATTAATATCAGTGGTGGGACATGTGAATGAATGCAAACGCTGCAATGACAATGTGATGAAATGTGGTGAGAATAAAAAATAACCATCGAGGATATTTGTAACATCCCGTTACCACATTTTTCACGTATTTCCATACAACTTTACCGGTTGGGCTGTCTGCGATGCCATTAACATTCAACAGTAACAGTGATAAATGATAACCATTTACTTAACAAAGATGGAATATGAAAACTCTTTTCATATTTCCTTACATTTGACATCCCCTATTCACCTTTATTTCCACAAAGTAGTACTGTATACATATGTCTGGAATGCAAAAGAGAAGAGACTGTACCTGTCAAATTTAACATAACATGCCTCAGCGTTTTAAACATAGCTATATCCATCTGAAAGCTAATTCTCTAACTCCGTATCTTTTACCTGTGGAGTTAAAACAAATGGGTGAGTGATTCATACGCTCAGTAAAGGAAACGTATGCTGCTTTAAATAAAGCAAAACTATATATCACAATACATTTATTCTTTTCTTAACAATAACCCAGTAGAAAAGATAGTGGATATATAGTAAACAACTCTCTTAAAACACCATTCAAATCACTGGCTAAACAGTTTACTTTAAAATGTAATAAACACTATATAGGATTTCAATAAATCCTCACAGTAAACAGAAATTGGTAAGTTGAGACTAGGCAACAAATAAATCATGCTATCATCGTTCCCCCTCTCCTTTGCGAGAACGGAATCTGCCGCTTTTGGGGTGCACCCGTAGGCCATCGCCCCTCACGGCTATCTCAGATCTATGGCCATAATCTATAGGTGGTCCTCGGGTCCCCTTGCCAAGTGACCTCGAGACCGCTAATGACTTGGCGGGTCCATCAGCCCTGTGACGCCCTGAGGTGCACTCGTTGGTCCACTGACCGAGCCACCGCCCCAGGTGGGTCACGCAAAGTATATGATTAATAATGCATGAACTCAGGGCCTGAAGTCTCAAAAATCGCTTTGATATCTCATGAAACCTTTAAGGGCTTATCTCACCCACATTATCATTTACTCAAACGATTTAATTTCCAAAAAGGTTTAGGCTTCTGTTTACAAAACACCTCGACAACCTTTCAAAAATATCAACCTTTAAAACCTGCTCGCCCATGGTCTGCTCACCTAATATGGTTCGCCCATGGCAGCTTGCCCAAGCGGTGAACCTATGTTCGCCCGCCAACCTTTGCTTTTAAAACAACAAGCAAAATTGGCTCGCCTTTAGTGGCTCACCTATTTGTCAATTCGCCCAAAAGTAACATAGGGTCGGCTATGTAGCTCACCCAATTCACACCCATTATCATAACAATTATCAAACCAATGCATGTCAGAAAACAAAACATTTATCTCAATATTTTCATAAAATTTACTCCACAAGACATGCATCACTTCACACACATCTCCCTTACCTAATTCAACGAAGTCTTGCTTCGCCCTGCTTCCTGCTCGCCAATAGCCATTCCCAATTATCGGCCGCGAATAATATATAAATTCCATTAATATTTTCTTTACATATATTTTTCCATTACTTGGGCGAGACTTAAGATAAATCAATCAGCTCGTCCAGAGACATCTTACTAGCTCGTCAACCGAGCTCGCCATTCATCAAATGGCTTACACGTGGGAGCTCGCCCACAATTTCAACTCGCCCTATGCTTATGCATTTGAGCTCGCCCATGTATTCACTTCACTAGAGTTGGGCGATCTCGCCCATTTGAACGAAGATTTTAACTTGGCGAGTTCTTTATTATCTACTCGCCTACTTGGCGATTACTAACTTTCAACATTGGCGATCACAATAGTCGCCATTCACGTCACTTATTCCATTATTTTCCTTGTTTTCATATTTTCTAAGGATCTAACTAAAACAAAGCTGCCTTCTATGTTTATTATGTTGTAAACATATAAATCTACCATTGAATATCAAGAACACCTCAGAATATGAAACTCACCTCAACCACTGCACTTCCAGAACAGATTATTTTCCATCTCACGTTGGCCTTCCTTTACTTATTCCTTTAACTCACCAAGCTAAGAAGGAAAGGTTTGCAAGCTGGTTTACATGTTTAGCCAACCTAAAGATGAAGTTCTGTAAATCGAGCATGGTAGAGATGTAAGGAACAGAACCTTGCAGGAGGATAGCTTTCGGGAAGGAGATGAAGTTTGCTAAGCCGGTCTTCCTCACTTGTTTCTCCTTATATAGTCATGCTATCCAATCAGAATCCCTCACCTAGCCTTTATTCTGCTTCTTTCATCATTTCACGTCTTAACAAGCATTAAAACTTGTGGAAAAACTGCAGCAAAAGCAACAGCTATGAGAAGCTATTCTCTGCACAATTTGACTTACTTCACTTGCTATTAATTGTCTAAACCGAAAAGCCAATGGCGTGAAGTCCACAGCCTCTTTTCTTGACTTATTGCACCTTTATCTTATCCCTCAACCAATAAGGCTGACGCCTTTATTGACTTTAGCATTCTCTCTATTAATTGTCTTCAACTGTGGGGCGTCCAAAGTCAATTTTTGCTGTACGGTTCTGATTTATTATTTCATTCTGTCCGTGCTAATTTCAGCTCACCTAGTCAACTTGAGGCCTCAGCTCGCCAACACATATTCAGTTTACCAACAATATTTGGTGATTTACGAGCTGATTTCCTTCTCTTGGCGATCACATTAACTTGGCGAGTACTTATTGCCTTACTCTCCTGCTAGCCTATCATTTGCCCCTCTATATGTTACTCGCCACATTCATTTCTTGGGCGATCACAAATCCACACTCATTCTGGCGATCACCCCCAAACCACATGCTGGCGAACTCATCTATTCGCCCACACCATCATTCATTGGCGATCCGCTCGCCCATACATTATTTCACCGAAATTGCTCAATTCTCATCTCATGATAAGGAGCTTTTCACCCAAGTGGAAATCAATATCCTTTATTTATTTAATTTCCATTATCACTTTTATGAAATTAGACTCTGCAGTAGTGTAGAATCAGGTCTTACAATATTAGGTTAAATTTTGTATTTTCTAAAATTTATGATATTTATTTGGTAATTATGAAATTAATAAATAATAAAAATTTACTTAAACTAATTTATATCTATTAATATTTTTGTTAATATATGTGTAAATTTTATTTAAAAATAATATATTTAGACATCTTAAAATAAAAATTATTTATATTTATTTATGTTATTTTTCATGTTGTTATTTGTTTTGATTTAACATGATCCCATTGCACATTAGATAATCATAGAAAACACCTTTTTGACTTTTTGTACTTTTGTTTGTTTTCAGCCATCAACCTTTCTCTCATCTATAAAACAGGACATAGAAACAATCATCGAAAGATATTTTGAAGGAGAAGCTGGAAATCAAGAACTGACAAGGACATATACCATATATATAACAGATATCTTCACCTGAACGAGAAGATCAAGTTGCAGAAATGGAGGCAAAGCAGCTAAAACAGCTGGATCAACATTCCCATGCATTACTGCCGAAAAATGGATGAGATTAAAAATGTTACATAAATATATACATAAAAATCAGCTATCACAGAAGGACTTTATAACATAAGATTAACCACAAAGAGAGACTGTCTTTAGAAAATAGGCAATAAGACAGTTCACGACCACAGAGTTTTCATATTTTTCCAAACTGACCTGGAAAAAATGATAAGCATCTTCAAAATGAATAATTTTCTATCACATGCCATGTAATAGTTGTAAATTTTATCTTTTGGATGAAATAAATATTATATAGTATGGGACTAAAACAAATTAGAAAACAAAACAACTAAATACTAAGTGGAGTAAAATAATTAAATGAATATAGATATAGATATATATATATATATGTATAGAACAGGAAATGGTAAAATAAATAAATAAATTGAATAAACAAATAGATACACATTGGGAAATGGGAGTGGCTTACTTGAGAAGATTGGAGAACAGTTACTCCACTAACCCATTTCCCATCGTCTAACATCATTCTTCTAACAAAAAAAAATATTTATCATTTCAACTCTTTCTTATGTCTCTCTGCTAAACCGAGACCTCCATTCTCATCCATTGTGTCTTGTTTTAGCCATCCAAATGGGGTCGGTTGTGAAGGTTTAAGGGAGGTGAAGCTCAGGCCAAAGAAAGGTTCAGGTTTAAGAGCCAAATAGAAGAAAAAGTGAAGTGTTGGCTGTCAAGCAAGAGTTGAAAACAGAGCATCGTGGAAGGAAATGGTGCAAGTGTGAAAATCGAAGCTTAAAGAAGAAATGGAGGGCTGGTCGAACCACTGAAACGAGGTGCAGAAAAGATGGTTGGTTAGTGGCAGAAAAAAAAAAGAAGCACATTGGTTCAATTTGGTGGTTACTAGATTGGCTATCGGTCAGGGGAGAAAATACAAGAAGGAAAATGGCTTCTAGATTTCGGTAGAATGGGGCTGATCAAAGGGGAGAAAAGAGAGCAAAACATGGGCTAAATTATTAATACAATAGGAGGAGAGGGAACCGAGAGTGAAGGAAGGGAAAGGAAACAAGAGAGTCAACGAAGCAAAGGGAAAAAGAAGCTGCAAAAACGTGGGATATTTTCTGTTGGGAGTTTCCTATCCACGTGGGAATTGGCCAAGATCCAATTAAACGAAGATATTATTTAAGGTAATGTTAGAAATTTTTAAATTAAACTAAGGTATTATTTAAGCAAAGAATGGTGATTAAATTAGGTTGAATTGTGACAGATTTCTCCTCATTTGGACTACTTCAATTTACTTGGAAGCTGAACAAAGAAACAAAGAAAAGAACAAGAGTAAGTATATTTGATGTATTTGGATTTAAATTACCTAAGATTCTAAGAGAAGCACAAAGGTATTAGAAGGGTGGTGAAATATATATATATATATATATATATATATATATATATATATAAAGAAATTTGAATGAGGATTAATGAGGAAACAATATGTTAATAATTTTAAAACTAAACATGCATATATATGGTCTTTAATGTAGGTTTGAGTAAGAAAAGAAAATTCAAGTGGGTGAAGGAATCTTTGGCAGCCAAGGAAGATGTTACAAGGTAATGTACTTAAAGGGGACTTTAGAAATATACACTTCCTTAAGGTGATATAAATTTACTTAAGATAAATCCATAATATAAATCCTATTGTTTTTATGCTTTTATGTAGGAAGAAAGGAGACAAGTAGAGAACATTAAGCACTCCAAATATTAAAGACCAAAGAAAAAGGAAATATAAAGTGGTGAAAATTCAAGAGGTGCAAGCACATAATATCAATACTCGTGCTACATATTGAGGTGAGGGATATATATCGGAAACGTAAGGGATACTAAATAAAATATTAAAATCAACTGCTTGTGGTTTATAAACTGTATCTTCTTTTCAGGAGGTTTTTACAAAAATTAAGCTGTTATGCTGTCGGATTTTCGTATAATATTGATTTATAAATGAGCTAAAGTTCATGAAAATGATTTGAAATAACACTCCTCTAGCTAGTTTTGTTTTGAAAGTAAGTACGAAATGCCAGTATTTTGACTACTTTGGAAATCATATTCGGAAGCTCCCATTTTCATAGAAACCATCGAGCTTCGTATTTGTTTTGGAAAGTATATGTACGGAAATGTTTTGAGACATGGTTAATAATCATAGCAGTAATGTTTTGGACTACTGTGGGACCTTGATCCAGTCCACAATAGGTAATGTTTTGGACTACTGTATGATTTTGATCCAATCTACAGTAGAGTTTCGATTGCTGTGTGACCTTGATCCAGTCCACAGCGGGCCCAGTAGACACCTGATCAGTGTTCACTGTGGACCCCTCTGGACTATGGCCATATGTCAACTGTACCTTCCCTCACGGGAATAATTGAACTGCTTGATTTTACTTAATCATCATGTCTCCCGCTTATGCTATATATATGATTCCTTTCGTACTTATGCCAATACGGATTTTGAATGTTGTGATGAGAATAATGTTTCGAATGGAAATGTTTATCGATGATTTGAAAGAAATGCTTTTGACGTATTGCATAAGCATGTTGATTTCTAAACTTTATGAAAAATTGTATTTGAGTTAAATGAATGTTTTGAACGTGCATATAGAAAAATTAGTATCCGTCTCTTATATTTATTTCTTACTGGGCTTTCCAAAAAGCTCACCCCCCTCCTCCACCTCCCAAATTATTTGCAGTAGGAGCGTATACGTGAGGAGCTATCGCGTCCTTCGAGGCTTTTGGTTCTACCTTGGAGGTATATTATGTACAGCTACTTAATTTATATTCAGACTTATGTTTTCAGTACTTTTAGAATATGGGGATATAGCAATAGGGATTACATGATATATATCTATGTTAAATATCGATGCATGCAACTTGATGGTTATATATTGGTTAAGTATAATATTTTGTGATGATGAAAGCATGCTTATTTAGAATGTTTGGACTGGGACCAAATGTTGAATAATGTTTATATAGCTATTATAAATATAGCTTATGAGTTAATGTTGAGACATTACATACAGCCCAACAATGTAAGTAGAGAAAGAAAAATTTTGTGCACTTTTGTATAGAAGAAGGTCATTACAAGAGATATAAATATAGCTTATGAGTTAATGTTGAGACATTACATACAGCCCAACAATGTAAGTAGAGAAAGAAAAATTTTGTGCACTTTTGTATAGAAGAAGGTCATTACATGCCATTTTGGAGAATAAACACATATTATCCTCCATCTTCCCATATGTTACACTGGCTAGGGTTCAGAGTCATGTTAGATTGAACAGTTTCTTCTCATAATGCTTATTACCATAAAAACACTGTATGCATTAAGTATTATGTCAAAATACAGGAAAAACTTTACAAGTATCATCTCTTCATCTTCATCATCTTTGTCCTCAGAAGGGATGGCTGCAGCTGATGTTGATGCATTATTGGCTAAATTGATGTCTTCCTGTGCCGCGAGAGATGCTGCCAAACAAATATAACTAATCAAAACAATCAAAACAATCGATCCAACCAGCATAGTTGATCTAACTTCAATTGCAAATGTTGCTCACATTTCACCCAGCTCTTCCTGATTGTAACTACTTGAAGCCATAGCATCATGTTCTGCATTACTCCTCTCCATGTCAGATTGATTCAGGTCATTTGTGAAAATCTTCCTACCTTTACCATCATTCTGCACTTTAATCAAGAAAACTAAATGATACCAATATCAAAAGCCAAGACAAAAATAATATGGAGAAAGCTAAACTTGGAAAGGAGAAACAATAAAATCTCTCAAACGCCTATCTTTTAGGCCCCACACCTGACTAAGAAGTTGGCATTGCAGTGACTGCGGCAAGGCAGCTAAAACATCTAAATCAATATTTCCGTCAATCTCTGGCTGTAAATGAATCAAGTACAATATCGATCATAAACTACATAAGTTCAAAATTTTAAAAGCAATGAGTAATAAACCAAGAAAAGCAAGACTTCCTAAAGATAACAACTTGAAGCATATAGTTTGTCAACTCTTACTAGTATTATCTCGTCATCTTCGTCTTCATCTTCGTTCTGATCCCCATCCTTGAAAGGAATAGGCACTTCTGATCTACATAACTCGAAAATGCCCATTTAACAAGAAATCAGAACTGTAGTAAAAAATATCCTCACACCAACCAGCCAACTATTTAATCTGCAGCTTACTTTTCTTTCAGCTTTACATGATCAGAACTTGTCAGTTCCTCATCTGCATTGCATCCCGCAATTTTGGGATCGGACGTTTTAACAGAGGAAACCTTCATACCCTTACCATTCTTCTTTTGCATTTTCCTTTGGTTCTCAACCTTCAGTCTCATTTGCTTAAGATATTAACCAGCAAAACATAGAACAATAACACCCAAAAAAATAAAGCTAGGACAAAAAAAAAACCCTTCTCCACCGAACATTCAGAATTATTACAACTACTAGGCAAAAAATAAAAAATAAATAAACAAAAAATTTTGTAAATTTTCATTCAATTCCGTTACAACTACTAAATAACTTCTTCTAAATTTTAAAGTAAAATGTTAGAAAAATTGTTTGGATAAAAACAAATACTATCATTTTTAAAGAATTAAAAATTAAAAAATTTACTTTTATTTGAAGCATTTGCATTCAAGTATTCATTTTTTTAATTATATACTACTACTTTTACATTTTACTTTTACTTCTTAATTAGTAACAAAATATAGTAATGAGAATTTCTAAACACATCCCTTTTTTTCTCCCTACACACTATTTCTCTCAATGTTACTGTTCATGCACAGGGAAAAACGGGTGTGAAGTGAAAAAAATTGGGTGTATTTAGAATCTAAAGGGAAAAAAAAAGGAGAAAAAATATTACGTGATTGAGGAGCAATTTTTCAGCGGTTTACGGATTTTAGCTTGGGTGTTTTCTCGCTGGCGACGGCGAGCAATGACGGTGCGGCGCTTGAGAACCGGTGTGGCACCATCGAATACGAAAACAGGTTTAGTTTTAAGGTACAAAAGCTTGCAAATTCTCCTAAAAACCCTAACAAATGCGCTTTTCGAACCATTTCTCCTTTCTCGTTTCGCATCGCTTTCATGAATTGAACCATCCAAATACTTGCGTCTTCGAAAACAAAAACAAAAGTAAATAATTTGCTGAAGAAATTAAAATAGTTAGGGTTAGTAATTAGGCGTTACCAATGGCGAGTTTCTTCCCAGCTAGGGTTTCGACAGATACGCGGCGGCCGATGGGAGCCACTAGTTCCCATAGACCGTGAACTCCCATTTTTTGGCTTGCTGCAAGTTTTTAATATTACTTCTTTTTTTTTTATCGATTTATTTGTTACCTAAAGTTCGTTGACGTTGCCGCCATGAAGATGAGCGATGGATAGAACGACGTCGTTTGACTTTCCTCTCTTCCTCCCATGCTCTATCCTCCATAGACTTTTTCATGTCGTGAATTCTTAAGCAACCTTAATTATTGAAAAAAATACACTCATAAAAGTTAATTTTATAATGAAAATACTTTCATAACTTTATTTTCATTTGTTCCTATTATAATCGATATTATCACAGATACAACACATATCATAAAAAATTATCCAATGTAAAAACAATCAAGAAAGACACTTAAATAAATATATAACCTACTTGCACAATAAAAATAGCCACTGATTTATCTCTTCATGGATTCAAATTGGCTAAACCTTAATTCTTGACAACTATAATAAAAATAATAATTCCATAATTAGAATATTTTCATAATGTCATTATATACCAACAATAGTATAATCCATTGATTGAGTACTGAATTTTTTAATTTTCATAACCAGAATTCAATCCATTTATGTAACATCCCAAGGCTATTGTATATCATGATACTTACTTTTAAACTTAGACTTAATTACCGGTTGGGCTGTCCGTGAGGCTTAACAACTTCTACTACGTTATTAAAAATTGGTACTTTTACTTTACGTACTAATATGTAAATATGAATTATTAAAGTCTATTCCTTACGTTGTATATACATTCCCTTCTATTTAAAGTAGTACTGTACAACTTTATTGAATATATAAAAGAATACAACATACCTTCGATATCAAATCTCAGGAAGGTAAGTCTCTTAGTCCAAATCAGTTATCTGTGGAGTGGAAAAATAAGGAATGAGCGACAATGTGCTCAGTAAGGAAGGTGTATGCTGCTTCACAAATATAAAAAAACTATTTTTTCAAAACCACTTAATTGTCCTAACGATCAAACTCATTAGGAAACAATGAATATATTTAACATTAAACAGGATTTAACAGATCCTTTCAAAATTTATTTAATTGAGACTAGGCAACAGTTTAAATCATGCAAGGAACACAAGTCATCCGCTTTTGGGGTACACCCGTAGGCCATCGCCCCTCACGGCTATCTCAACTAGATGTATGTCCATAATCTGTAGGTAGTCCTCAGGTCCACTTGCCAAGTGACCTCGAGACCGCTGAAGACTTGGCAGGTCCATCAGCCCTGTGACGCCCTAGGGTGCACTCGTTGGTCTATTTGACCCGAGCCATCGCCCTAGATGGGTGACGCAAAGTATGATAATGCATGAACTCATGGCCTAATGTCTCAAAATCAAGTTATCTTATGTATCATTTCCATAAAATGATTTGATTTCCAAAAGGTCTTACACAACAATAAAACAGCCCGTAACTTCAACATTTTCCGTGTGAGAAGGTACGGTTTAGACTGGCTCGCCCATGGCTAGTTCGCCCATAGTGAGCTTGCCAATACTCAACTCGCCCATTGGTCAACTCGCCCAATGGTTAACTCGCCCCAAAAAGTTTAATATTTCCATTTTCGAAATATTAAAATAATTCATTTTTCGTTTAAGAAATTACACTTTAAAACCGTTCGTCAAAGTCAGCTCGCCCTTCACGGCTTGCCCCTGACAATCTCGGTAAGACGGTGAACTATTATTCGCCCGCCACTTAGCTTTTAAAAACAACACGTAAAGCTCGATGATAACGGTTTGCCCGCCTTATATTTAAAACAAGGGTCACTTGCCCAAACACATAAAAAAAAAAGGGGTTCGCCCGACTATGTCTTACCCGGATTTCTCTTTAAAACAAGGGCATTCGCCCAGTTCTCATAAAAGAGAGCTCGCCATTTGGCTCGCCCGAGTTTCTGCCTAGAACAAAACTACTCGCCCGCTTTAACCAGTTCGCCTAACAAAACAACATATGGCGGCTTGTAGCTCGCCCAAGATAAAAACAGTTTATCAACAAATGCATGTCAGAAAATAAAACAATTTTTAATATTTTTCTTAATATTTTTACTCCACAGGACATGCATTTACATCACATACTACTTCCTTACCTCATCTGATATAGCCTTGATTCTCGCCCACTTTCCTCAATTCTCGTCTGCAAAAGCATTTATTTAAACTATGAATATTTCTTTTTCGAATATTTTCCAAAACGATTTATATTTTCCTAATAATAGTGGCACTTTGGCGAGACTCAGTTCACCATTCGCCCAAAGAACTCGCCATTCAATATTAACTCATTTCTAGGGAGTTCGCCCAGCTTAGGAGCTCAACTCGCCATTCTTATCACTTCAGTTCGCCACTCGAGGCTTTTCATTCATAAATGGGCTCGCCCATGAATTGGATAACGTTTGGCGACCTCTTTATCTCCTACTCGCCCCATTGGCGATCATCAACATTTCACATGGGCGATCTCTATGGTCACCCTTCTCGCCGTTTGGCAAATATATGTCCTCGCCCATTAACTATCATTCTGGTTATCCCATAACTATTGGCGAATATGTTCTCGCCTAGTGTACTCGCCTCACCCTTCAGGCGAATACTCCTTACTCGCCTATTGTTTTTCTTAATCATTCATGGTTATTTTTCCATTTAGTTTCTTATACATTCCACAATATTGAACTACAACCATACTATCTCCATGTTTATTTCATTGTAAAACATAGAAATCTTTCATTAAATATCAAGAGAATTATAAAACTATGAAACTTACCTTTACTAAGTTGCTCTTCCAACAACAGAATGCTTTCTTGCCTTTCTTAGCTTTACTTCTCTTGTTCCTTAACTCTTCAACGGTGAGGAAAAGGTTTAACTGACAGAAAGATGAAACTCCATGGTAATGAAAGGAACGGAAGAAACGAAGTAAAATTTGTAGCAAACAGGATGAGCGAGTAACAATTCCTCAGGTATTCTTCTTATATAACCCCTCAAATCCACTTAGAACTCACCACCTATTCTTATCCTGTTTTATGCCCTCATTGCACGTCTTTCATGCAATTAAAACCCAGAGAAATTGGTGACAAAAGGAACGGTGGTAAAGTCTCCCGTTGCCATCCTTTTCTTCCTTCCTTTTTGACTAACTTTTCTCTTCTTCTCGCAAACTTCTCTGCCAGCCAACGTTGATTGGCTAACTCTTAGTCCACGCCACTGTCAGCCAACGTTTATTGGCTTTCCTTTCATCCTTTTCTCCATTCGTCTGACAGCCATACTCCTCCTTAAATGTTTTCACACTTTAACTAAAATTAAATCCCATTTATTCTTTATACACCATATATACATTATAACATAAAGTGAAAAGTGGAAATTCACATTCCATGATTCTTTAATTTTTTTCTAAACAATTTATTTCCACCATCATTCATGTACAATTATAATATATATAGTATAATAAAATTCGGGTCTTACAATTTACAACCTTAATTATAAAAAATGAAACAATTTCATTATAATTCTGAACAGTAAAAATGAAAAATAAAGAATTGTTTGTAAAATCCAAATTTTATTATACTGTATGTCATATGTGTACATTATTGATAGTGGGAATAAATTCTTTTAGTGAAGTTAAAGAATAACCGAATGTGAATTTCCACTTTTCATTTTAAGTGATGATGTATAGTATGGTGTATAAAGAAAGAAAAACAAATATTAAGTGCAACAAGAAATAGTGGAATCTAATTTTGATAAAAGGTATGAGAGCATTAAATGATGTGAAAATCCATGTGAATAGTTAAGGCAGAAAATGAAATGGAAAGTGTAAAAGAGAATTTATTGCTAAAGGACAAAACAAAGAAAAGGATGAAGAGATAGCCAATCAACGTTGGCTGGAAGAGAGTTGGGGAGGAGAAGAGAAGAAAAGAAAAGGGGAAAAGTCAAGAAAAGGGGCTAATAGTGTACTTCTCGCCACTTGCTTCTCTTGACCATGGGACTAAGCAATAAATGGAAGAGAGAATAGTCAAAAAAACAGGATTTCAGTAAAGACTTTACACCGTTCCTTTTGCTGTAGTTTCTTTGGTTTTTAATGCATGAAATGATGAAAGAAACGTGATAAGGAAACAGGTGGTAGTTTCTAACAGGATCAACATGGCTATATAAGAAGGAATACGTGAGGGAAGATGATGTAGCCAACTTCATCTTCTCAAATAACCTTCTCGCCCATTCTATTTCTCTGCAAGTCCATCTTTCATTCCTCCGTTTTCCTCATAAATTAACCATGCAATTTCATCTTTTAGCTAGCCAAACCTTTCCGCAGTGTTGAAAAGCCAAGGAACAAGAGGAGTAAAGCTAAGGGAGGCAAGAAAACATTCTGTTTTTGGAAGAGCAACTGGGTTAAGGTGAGTTCCATAATTTCTATGGTTCTCTTGATATTCAATACTGGGTTTCAATGTTTTATAATGTAATAAACATAGATATAACCTTGTTTTAGCTAAATCATGCTAGAATATATAAGAACTAGAACAAGGTGTAGTCTGAATTGAGAATAGACAACGAAAATACTGGAAATAATGATAATGGGCGAGCTAAAATCTGGAATGTGGAAGTAAGGGCGAGGACCAATGATCGCCAATGAGGCGAGTAGGTAACGGAGAACTCGCCAAAGTGTTGTTCAAGGGGCGAGGTCGCCCAACATTAGTTTAACCCATGGGCGAGCCCATCTCTGAGTAGAAAGCCGTGTGGCGAACTCACATGTATAAGGCATTGGGCGAGTAAAAATTGGACGAACTCTAATATCTAAGAAAATGTAAGTCTGGCGAGCTGAATGTTGGGCGAGCTCCCAAATAGATGAATAGAGAGTAATTCTGGACGAGCTCAGTTGGGCGAGCTATTATCTTGCCAAAGTGATTGAAAATAGTTTTAGGAAAATTGTTAGAAAAGAAAATATTAATAGTTTCATAAATTATTTGCAGCTGGGAATTGGGAATTTGCTATTGGCGAGCAGGAAGCAAGGCGAGGCAAGACTTCGTGAAATGAGGTAAGGAAGTAGTATGTAAGGTAAATGCATGTCCTGTGGAGTAAAAATGTTAAGAAAATATTAGAAATTGTCTTGTTTTCTGACATGCATTGGTTTGATAAAATGCTTTGATCTTGGACGAGCTACAAAGCCGCCATATGTTGTCCTGTTGGGCGAACTAGTTAGGGCGGGCGAGTAGCTGGGTTCTCGGCAGAAACTTGGGCGAGCCAAGTGGCGAGCTCTCTTTTATGTAAACCTGGGCGAGTGTCCTTGTTTTAAAGAGAAATCTGGGCAAGCCAAAGTTGGGCGAACCCTTTTTAATGTCTTTGGGCGGGCGAACCATTTTTGACGAGCCATACTTTTGTTTTGAAAAGCTAGGTGGCGGGCGAACACTGATTCGCCGCCTTGATAAGTTAACCATGGGTGAGTTTTAAAGGCGAGCCAGATTAATTTGTTTTAGTCGTTAAGGACTGGCGGGCGAACATTAGCTCACCGCACTTGACGAACTAATTTATCAGTATTTTCTCAACGAAAAATAAATTATTTGAATATTTTGAAAATAGAAATATGAAACCTTTTTCCGAGCGAGTTGACTATTGGGCGAGTTGCCCAACGGGCGAGTTGACTATTGGCGAGCTGACTATTGGCGAACTAGCCATGGGCGAGCTAGTATAACCCATGCCTTTCTCACACGGAAAATGTTGAGATTGCGAGCTGTTTTACTGTTTTATAAGACCTTTTGGAAATCAGATCATTTTGTGGAAATAATAACATAATATATAACTTGATTTTGAGTCGTTAGGCCATGAGTTCATGCATTGTTATTTATGTAGTTGCGTGACCTGCCTGGGGCGGTGGCTTAGGTCGATGGACCTATGGGCGCACTTCAGGGTGTCACAAGGCTGATGGACCCGCCAAGTCATCAGCGGTCTCGAGGTCACTTGGCAAGTGGACCCGAGAACCACCCATAGATTATGGCCATAAATCTAGTTGAGATAGCCGTGAGGGGCGATGGCTTACGGGTGCACCCCAATAGCGGACGACTTGTGTTTCCCTGCATGATTGAAATTATTGCCTAGTCTCAATTATATGATTTCCGTTTATCGAAAGGACCTATTAAATCCTATTTAATGTTAACTATATTCATTGTTTTCCTAATGGATTTGATCGTTAGGATAATTAAGTGGCTTTGAGAATATAGTCTTTCTATTTATAACACAGCATACACCTTCCTTACTGAGCACGTTGTCGCTCACTCCTTATTTTCCACTCCACAGATAACTGATTTGGACTAAGAGACTTACCTTCCTAAGATCTGATATCGAAGGTATGCGGTATTCTTTTATATATTCAGTAAAGTTGTACAGTACTACTTTAAATAGAAGGGAATGTATATACATCTTAAGGAAAAGACCCTAATAATCCATATTTACATATTAGTACGTGAAGTAAAAGTACCAATTTTTAATAAAGCAGTAGAAGTTGTTAAGCATCACAGACAGCCCAACCGGTAATTAAGTGTAAGTTATGAGTAAGTATAATAAAATACAGTAGCTTTGGGATGTTACATTTTTATAGCGTTCTTCCTTTCGAATGGATGGAACATGTGAGCTGTTCTTGGTGTATTATAGGGGGACCCCAACATAGCTAGATTCTCATGGAAAGAAGATGATGAGTTCTAATGACTTACTATTTTTGGTAAAATTCGATCTTTGCATTGGATCAAAGCTTCCTCTGAAGGCGATTTTATCTTAAATCATAAATGGTGGATCAACCCTTCTGAATGTGCTTCTTCTAGGCTTAGAGTTAAGCCCAGCTCTTGTGTTTCTCAGTGGCTCCCTCCCATCAGTGGCGGATCTTGACATTCGAATTTGAGGGGGCCAAGTATAAACCAGTCAAGTTATTTGTAAGCTATTTAAGTTCAACATGAGTTGCTTGACTCGATAATTGCTTGAATTTGACTCATTTATTTTGAGCTAAACTTAAGATTAAGTTGCTCGAGAAACTAATTGAGTTAAATTCGAGTATTTTAATATTCGAATCGAACGACTCATGAGTTTAATCGAACTTTTTTTAATATATATATTTAATATTTTATTATTAATTTACTATTTTACTCTTATTATATATAATTAAAAATTAACAAAGTGAGCCTATTGAGTTCAGTTCAAGCTTGAGCGGCATAAGTATTTTGTCAAGCCGAACTTGAGCTTAAAAAACCCTCGAATTTTCAAGTCAAACCTAGCTCAAGTTTGATACTAAATCATCTCCACTCAATTACACTTCTAAGGCCAAGTAAAATTTTAAATTACATCAATTTTACTTGAGTTATGTATACTAATTATAAAAAATAACAAGTTTGTAAAATTATAAATCTTATAAATTTATAAACAAAAGTATAATGAAACAAAATACAACAAATAGATTATAATTTCATCTAAAATTGTGAACGATTTTTTTTAATTTTCAAAAATTGAATCTGAACTATGTAATAAGTGAATTATATATGGGTAAACTTTCTTGATCATTTCCTTTGAAAATTTAAAATTAAATATATATAAAAAACTAAATTATATCAAACAAAAAATATATAATATTTCTTTAAAATAATAAAATTGAATATGTTTTTCTTACATTTTACAAAGTGATCCCAATCTAATTTTATTATTGAAAAAAATTGTAAGATTTTTTAAAGAATAATTCTTCATTGGTAATCAAGACAAGTGAATATAATATTATGCTATAAAAAAACCAAAATTTAATAATTCCAATTTTTTATTAAATAAAAATAATTTAAATAGTATCCAGCATATACTTACAAGTATATAAAAAGATAAAATGGCATACAAACCTTGTATAAAGAAATATTCAAATGTTTGGAGGGGCCAAAACTATTTATTATAAATAATATATTTATTAATTTATAATTATATTATATATAAATTTTATTTTTCAGAAGTTACCCCCCCCCCCCCCCCCAAAGAGAGGCTTACCATCCGCCTCTGCCTCCCATGTTGACTACTTGAAGTTTAATGTTAATGGGGACAGCCCCTGGCCAGGGGCGGATGGTAGTGTACCTTAGGGGAGGCCATGGCCCCCCCAAAAATTTTAGAAATCCTTTTATATGTATTATAAGGGGCTGCTCTTAATTTATGATTGGTAGGCATTGGCCTCCCCAATATTTTTGCAAAATTCATATACTTATTTATTTGTATAATATATTAAATTAAATAAATTTAAATTGGTTTCTAAAAAAAAATTCTATTGATATTTATTTATTTTTTTACTTACCAATCTCTTTAACAAATATTTTAAAATTAATTGGGTTGTCACAAATATTATGTCACAATCATGTGAACTTAAAAAACTCAATTAAACTTTCAGTCAACTTAAAAAACAAATAAACCTAGAATATTTTATAACTCATCAACCACCCAACATAACTTCTTCTATTTTATTTTTTTCCCATACACTTTGCACTTTTACTTATAAATTTGCGCATCATTTTCTCAAAAGCAAGACTATCAAAATTATCAAGGTTTGTATGTTAACTTTTTAAATATATGTTTATTATTTACATAATTTTATCATTATATGAATGAGTAGTGTTAAATTTTTTATATTTAATCAAATTTTTGAGGTAACTGTTTCTTAATTTCTATTAAAAATAAATTAAAACTAAAGGTAAAACAAATAAATTAAGTGGGATGATAACGACAATTCTTATGCCCTGTTTGCCGCCTGAGAAAATTGCTTAGACTCTCTCTTTCACCATGAAATTGGGGAAGAAAATGGGCATTTTTTTAATTTTCCTTTTGATAGAAGAATTGGAAAAATTTAGGGTGTACTCAAATTAGATAGTTAATTCATAAAACTTTAGCTTGGATTCATGGATTGCAATTAAAATATTAATAGAAGTCATTTTTTTCACACGCATGACGATAGTGAGGGCTTTTGTGAATGGAAATTAAAAGCTCTTCCTATATAGATGTTTGCATAAAGATTAGAGAAATAACTATAGAAAAATAATTATAATTTATTATGTCTTGTTCTAACAGAGACAGAAAAATAAAAAATATATTATCTTTTTGACAGATTGATTAGACTTGTTTTAACTCTTGCAATGTCTATTGCAACTAGTGAGCGAGCATTTTTAGCTAAGAAGATCGTCAAAACAAGACTAAGAAACAAGATGGAAGATGAATTTCTTGCAGACAATTTGGTTGTCAATGTTGAAAGAGAGATCGTTGAGACATTTGGTTTAGTCTCAATTCTTAAAGATTTTGTTTCTTTAAAAGAATGTCACTCACAATTTTAGATAAAATTATTTATTTGATGTATTTTCTTTCTTTATACTTTTCTATATTATTATTAAAATTTATAATTTCTTGCATATATGTTTTATGTTATTAATACATAAAGATAGAACTCAACTATATATATAGTTTTACATTTTTAGTTGGCCCCCCTCCCCCCAAATCAAAGGTCAAAATCCGCCACTGCCCCTAGCCCTACGTTGCGGTGGTGTACTAATAAATGATCGTGGTTATGTTGGCAATGTACTCCAGGCCGTTAGGATCTCAAGAATCAAATGTTGCAGAGGTTCTTGCCATTAAGGCGACATTATAGGTTTTTATGATTTCTAAATGGTCAACTAAGTCTAAGCTTTTTTTAGTCAGAGCGCAATGTTGTTGTCTGGTGCGAGAGACACGCTGACAGACCATGGTCTCTTTGGAAGATCTTTCAGGATATTGATTTTCTAACTTGAGAAAATAACGGCGTGGTTGATGCTTTGGCAAAATCAGGTGCGGATAGAAGGGAGATGTTCTCAGAGTGGTGGTGATGCCTCTGTTTTTGATTTGTGTTCTTTAAGTTCTACTTTTTTGTTTCTTTTTCTATGTTTGAGATCTTGATGCACAGTTCTCTTTGTTTGGTTGGTTTTGGCATTGTTCTGACTGATATTTTTCTGTCATTGCCTGATTTTCGTACTTTGTTTCCACCATTATCAATGAAATATATTTGAATGACTTAGCAACAAAAAAAAAAAAATAGCGTTCTTCCTTGCTAACAATGAATTACAGTAGTGCCAAATGCATCGACCCATATAGCAATATACCCTTGAATAAATTAGTTCTACAAGAAAAGTTTGACTTCAGAAACGATGATGATTTCTGCTTCTACTATCAAAGTATCATATAAAATGTAGCCTTTCGATTTGTCCTGGAGCACCGACAGTGCGACGAAGTTGCTGTAGCCCCAGTCCCTTGAATCTGAGGTAAACCAATGTGCAGCTACAAAATGGGACAATTTAAAGAGGTCAAGGGCAAAATAGAATAACAATATAAAAGATTCTTATTACCCTAAATACTAAATACTATGTAATATTGCTATCCATTTAATAAGGGTTAAAGCTCTAAATTTAATTTTGATATTTCATCGTAAATGAAGGTAAACGCAGTGATGACAGTGAGAGAAAATGTAGTGAGAAAAAAAAAATAACCATAAAAAAATATTAGGTTAAATTTTGTATTTTCTGAAATTTATGATATTTATTTGGTAATTATGAAATTAATAAAAAATAAAAATTTACTTAAACTAATTTATATCTAATAACATTTTTGTTAATATATGTGTAAACTTTATTTAAAAATAATAATATATTTAGACATCTTAAAATAAAAATTATTTATATTTATTTATGTTATTATTCATTAGTTATTTATTTTAATATATTATTCATTATAAAAATATTTATTTTCTACACTTGTGATTTATTTGATAATAGAATTAATTATTTATATATTTATTTTAAATTTTTATTTATTAATTTATTTATCATAAATTAATATAAAACAAAAAAAAATCTTTCACCGTAAGCCACTCGACCCTTAAGGTTGAGGATCCATTGGCTTTTTGCCCCAGAGGCACGGTGAGATGGTTCCATCGTGCCGTGGCTGGGCACCCAAACAAGTGCCCTACACATTTGGGGTGCAATGGTTATGGCGCCCCCCATTGGAGGTGCGATTGCATTCAAAGGAACCCAAGATTGATTACCTTCAGAAGAATTCCCGTTCTTATTGGAATCGTATTGGTCTTTGACTCTAAGCTTGTATCGTGCATACACTTTTCCTCTAGGTGGAAGCTTGTAAGCCTCTACCAACTCCAGGAAGACAGAAAGTGACAGACTCTTCCGTTCTCCATATCCTCTAGGATAGACCACCAATTTCCTGTATATTTTCATTGACAAATTCAGCAAAAGTGAAAAAGAGATGATCAAGTTTTAAACAAGCTAGGCAAAGTGTTGTGCTACCATTTTGAGTCTCCAATAGTTTGAACAGCAGAGGCATAATATTCAGAGTATGATTTTGAGTAGTTTTGGAGCGTGAAAGTTATTATATTGTTGGGAGGCTGCTTTATCATGGACAGACGCTCCAATTTTCCAGTACGTTTATGCACAAAGATCTCTACCCCAAACGTGCAACAATCATCAACTAAGTAGCCATTTGAAGCATCGTTAAAATGATCCAGAGAGAGTACTTGACCTATACCCCATTCAGTTTTCATCTGGAAAAATCGCTTAATCGCCCCATCACCTTCTGCAAGATTAATAATAAAAAATGTATAAACCAATTAAACTATGCATAAATTATTCAAATTTGATTTGTTTATATTTTAGTTGAGCTCGAACTCGAATTACTCGAACAAGCCAATTCAAAAATTTTAATGCCCGACTTGAGCAGTTCTTACATAATCAAACTTTTTTAATATATATTTTTAACATTAAATTATTAATTTAGCTTTTTTTTCCCCTGTTTTTAGGGTCAATGAGACTAATTCCTTTTCAGACAATTTTAATGATGCACCCTCAACATCGACTTGATGCTGTGAGATCCTCAATTTCCATGTATTCCTCCATGTTTGTAAAGTATTTCAATCTAATATGATTAAATGAATATGAAGTTGATGTGTAAATGATGTATGAATGATGTATGTATGAAGTATGGAGTATGTAAGAAATAAATAGGATGGAAAGAAATTAGTCAAATAAATTATGGTGATATTAGAAAATGAATAAAGCATGAGAAAAGAAATAAAAAAAAATCAAAATTTTGATTGGTTATGTAATGGATGAGTCATAGGAAGAGAGGAGAAGGAGAATTAATTGATGGTCAATGAGTCAAAAGAGGCCAAGGGAAAGCATGGCTGAGATTGATGATGAGATAAGAAGCAATTAATGTAAATTAGCATAGTCATCATCCCCATCAGCCATCACCAACGTCAGCCACTCTTCTAGCTCTCCCTCACATTCTTCCTCCAATTTCTCCAAGTTTTCTGTAAGATCTGATTTTTACCCTACTGTAGACCTTAATCGCATAAAATGGATATTGGAAATTAAGTAAATAATAAATAAAGATTTACATTTTGGTGAAAAGCTCCTTAACTTGAGATGAGAACGGAGCCAATTAGGTGAAATACTCGACGGGCGAGTACCATGAAGAAACGGCTCGCCAATGGGCGAACAAGGTAGTGTGTGATCGTTAATGGTGATGGCGAGTTGGACGAGGGCGAGAACTTGTGATCGCCATAGAGAGGGGCAAAGAATAGCTTAGTTGGCGAGAAGGCAACTGCCATTCGCTAAGTCTCAATGTATTTGTCAAGAAAAAGAAGAGAATTTCTTTTAAATTGCCAAGATAAAGCTGGCAACTAAATGGCTGGCGAACTGGTGTAGTGTGGCGAGCTGAGGTCTCAAGACGAGGTGGAGACCAGGAATCAGCTTGTGTGGACAAGGAAAATGGCTTCAGAACCATTAGCAACCAAGATCGACTTTCTGAGATATACGGTCGAGGACAATAAATGAAGGAAAGTTAAAGTCAATAAGGGAATTAGCCTTATTGGTTGAGGAAGTAAACAAAGTCTGCAGCAGAAGAAAAAGAATGTGAAAGGGAGACTTTCACGCCACTTATGCCTCAGTTTTCTTCATGCATTAAAGACGTGAAATGATGAAGGATACAGGATAAGGGACAGGCGGTAGCTTCGGATTGGATTAGCATGATTATATAAGGAGAAAGGCTTGAGGAAAACTCATTTGGCAAACTTCATCTTCTTCACGAGAGCCTATGTTATTCCTCCTGTTTCTGTCATACTTGATTTACTGAGCTTCACTCTTCAGTTGGCCAAAACACATGAACCTGCTTATAAAGCCTTTCTTTCATAATTGGTGAGCTGAAGGAATAAGCAAAAGGAAGGCCAACATGAGACAGAAAGCAGTCTGTTCTGGAAGTGCAGTTGGTTGAGGTGAGTTTCATATTTTCTGAGGTTTTCTTGATGCTCAATGATAGATTTCTATGTTTTATGCAGTAATAAACATAGATACAGTCTTGTTTTTGGTTAGATCTTTGGAGAATATGAAAACAAGGAAAATAATGGAATAAGTGACAAGAATGGCAACTATTGTGTTCGCCAATGATGAAAATTAGAAATCGCCAATGAGGCGAGTAGATAATAAGGAACTTGCCAAGGTAAATTCTGTGTAAATGGGCGAGATCGCCCAATTCTAGTGAAGTGAAATAATGGGCGAGCTCAAATGCGTGAGGCATTGGGCGAGTATAAATGGCGGGCGAACTCCCACATATAAGCCAATGTGAATGGCGAGTTGAGTTGTGTTTGACGCCCACATTTAAGACAATATATGAGGGCGAGATGATGTGTGTAAGCCATTGAAGAATGGCGAGCTCGATAGGGCGAATAAGACCCCTTGCGGGCGAGCGATTTGATTTTAAGTCGTACAATATGTTGGAAATTTGAAAAAGGAAAATATTAATAATTTTAATAAATCATTTTGCAGCCGAGAATGGGAAATGGCTATTGGCAAGCAGGAAGCAGGGCGAAGCAAGGCTTCGTTGGACAAGGTAAGGGAGATGTGTGTGAAGAGAATGCATGTCCTGTGGAGTAAATATATGAAAATATTAAGCTAAATGCTTTATTTTCTAACATGCATTGTTTTTAATAAATTTCTTTGATTTTGGGCGGGCTACAAAACCGTCCCTATGATATTTGGGCAAAATGGCATTGGCGGGCGAGCCAAACTTGCTATATTGTTTTAGACGGGCGAGTCCTTCTATGAAACTGGGCGAGTGTCCTTGTTTTAAGGAGAAATACGGGTAAGCCAAAGTTGGGCGAACCCTTTTTCATTTTATTTGGGGCGGACGACCCCTAAGTTGAGAAAGTTGTTGGCAAGCCATTGAAGGCGAGCCGGTTTTACTTAATGTTTTATAAGAAAGAATTGGCGGACGACTATATGTTAACCTGTTTTGGAGTGACCATGGCGAAGAGATTTTCGGTGGTATTTTTCTTGAGGAAAAATTAGCCATTTTAACATTTTAAAAAAAAATGGAAAATATAAATTTTTGCTATTGGCGGGCGAGCCAAATCTCTTATAAAAATGGGGCGGGTGACCCCTTTTGTTTTGAAAGCTATGGGCGAGCTGACCCTGGCGAACAGGTTTAGAGTACATTTCTCAAACGAAAAAAATGAGAAGTTTTAAATATTTTCAAAATAGAAATTTGAGACCTTTTGGCGAGTTGATTACTGGGCGAGCCAGTTTGCTTTCGGATTTTAAAAGCAAGAGGGCGGGCGAACACATGTTCTCCGCCATGGGCGAGCTGCCATGGGCAAGCCATAACGGGCGAGCTGACCATGGGCTGGCAAGTTTTAAAAGTTGAGAATTTTGGAAAGTTTTCAAAGTGTTTTGTAAACAGAAACCTAAAACCTTTTCGGAAATTAAATCATTTGAGTAAATGATAATGTAGGTGAGATAAGCCCTTAAAGGTTTTCGTGTGATATAATTTGATTTTGAGACGTTAGGCCTCTAGTTCATGCATTACTATTGCGTGACCCGCCTGGGGGATGGCTCGGTCAATGGACCAATGAGTGCACCTCAGGGCGTCACAGGGCAGATGGACCCGCCAAGTCATCAGCGGTCTCGAGGTCACTTGGCTAGTGGACCCGAGGACCACCTATAGATTATAGCCATAGATCTGAGATAGCCGTAAGGGGCGATGGCCTACGGGTGCACCCCAATAGCGGCAGATTCCGTTCTCGCAAAGGGGAAGGGGGAACAATGATAGCATGATTTATTTGTTGCCTAGTCTCAACGTGTTAATTTCTGTTTACTGATAAGATTTATTGAATCTTATGTGTTGTTTAATGCATTTTAAGGTAAACTGTCTAGCCAGTGATTTGAGTGGTGTTTTAAGAGAATTGTTTACTATATATATCCACTGTCTTTTCTACTGGATTATTGTTAAGAAAAGAACAAATGCGTTATGATATATATAGTTTTGCTTTATTTAAAGCAGCATATGTTTCCTTTACTGAGCGTATGAATCGCTCACCCTTTTGTTTTAACTCCACAGATAAAAGACAAGGAGTTAGAGAGTTAACTCTCAGATGGATCTAACTATGTTAAAGCACTGAGGCATTTTATGCTAAACGTGACAGGTACAGTCTCTTCTCTTTTACATTTCAGACATAAGTATACAGTACTACTTTAGTGAAATGAGTCAATAGGGGATGTTGGATATGAGAAATCCATAAAAGAATTTTTATATTCTGAATTTGATAAATAAATGTTTATCAATTATTACGGTCACTGTTGAATATTAATAGCATCGCAGACAGCCCAACCGGTTAAGTTATATGGAAATACGTGAAAAATGTGGTAACGGGATGTTACATTTTCATTCCATAGTCACCTTGACAAACTCCCTCATCTATTCATCGATTCAACTAGTTTGTTGAATGAAAAACAATCCTTGTCACTAGACTAAGAGATATCCAAAGTTTGGTAGATTGATTTCAAGTATTGGAAGAGATCTTAAGGTTTGAGATTTTGGTCTCTAGTGAAGGTAAGAGAAGAAGATGAGTCTTACAACTTTGTTTATGATTTGGAGTTGTTTTGAGTTAGTATGATATATGTGTCATAACGTATTAAGTTTCGGGAAACCTAATAGCTAGACACAAAACTATGGAGTCGCCACCAACCATTCTAACCTAGGTGTGATTGGTCACCTATTCAAACTAAGGATAAGGCTTGGTCTACGTTCAAAGAATCCTAGAGTTCGGGAGTGCGATTACGTGTGAGGAAGGGTTAGTACCCTCACAACGCTCATCCTCAAATGGTACCAAATAATCTAAGGTTATCTTAATTTTGCCTTTGACTTTAATTTCGATATGATTAAATATTGAAAAATCTTTTAAGTCTCCTCCATCAAGCTGGTTGGACAACTTAAAAGTTTTTCTCACCTCAAGAGTATTCAAGTAGGACCAATCGCCTTTCTTGAAGAGGCTCCATCGTCGGAAAAATTTATATTTTGTTTTACAATATATAGATAATTTATATTTATTATTAATTTAATTTTCAAAAATGAACTTTATTCATCTTAACCTAATTTAGTTTTTCTAACTATTTCTTAATTTAATCCTAACTTTTAAATAAAGCAAACAAATATTAATCATACAAAGCACAAATCAGTAATGCAAACAAACACATAAAAATATAAACAATCTATACTACATTAATTCAAATAATCACCAATATTGATCATTTAACTAATAAGCACACAAGCATTCAATTAGTCAATTACACAAAAATATAATCAAATAAGTAATACATGTGGACATAAGTAACACAAGGTTTTTTTTTTTTAAAATCAACCTAAACATTTAAGCTAGCAAATAAATGGTTAACAAATAAATAAATAATAAAAAGGATAGGCCTATCAGTAAACGTACAAAACAACTAAGAATTTGAAATAGCAAAGCAGTACAATCAACTCAAGCATTTAAATTACCAAAGTAAACAAAATCTAGAAGCAAGAAAATGAACCTCTCTCACGTCTTCTTCCTCAAACACAAGCCGACTCTTCTTTCTTTTTTTTTTTCAAGCCTTAACTCTGAGCTAACCTTTTTTCACCTTCAAAGCTTCAATGAAATAGCACATGGACAGCAGCCAAGAAGTGACGTGACTTAGCGCCACAACTTTACCTCAATCAACAACTGCCTGCTGTATTTAGTTCCAAAGACTTCGGTGCAGGACAGTAAGCAACAAGGTGATGTGCGGCGCAGGCCACCGAGCGATAATGCACCAGGGAGCGACAAGAAGTTGGAGCGCAGCAAGGAGCGATGATGAAGTCACGTGGGATAGATTTGTGGAGGCTTTTAATGAACAATACATCCCACGCACGGATCAGAATAGATTGAAGATCGAGTTTCTAAGTTTGACTCAAGGTACGATGACGGTGAATCAGTATGAATCTAAGTTCATCACCTTGAGTAGATTCGATCCAGAGGTCCGAAGAGATGAAGGGCATAAAATCTACAGGTTCATCGAGGGATTGAAGTCCCCGATTAGATCTAAACTGTATCCAATGGATATCACCACCTATGGAGAAGCTGTCCGTAAGGCTCAGTTGTGTGAGCAGGACTATGATCTACATCATGCTGACTTTCGAGCCAAGGGTAAAGGCAAGGAACCGATGAAGCGAAAGTCGGATGAGAAAGCTCCGAGTGATAGGTATCCATTCCGGAGAAGTAGACGATCTGAAGGAGTTTCGATAGGTAAGTAAAGTATAGAAAAATGATCTTTAAATTAATTTAATGGTTATAAGGAATTATATTGAAATTGGAGTTATGATGATGATGATAATGATATAGGTACTCCTAAAGGTAC
Organism: Heritiera fomes; assembly: GCA_032173925.1. Taxonomy (NCBI): domain Eukaryota; kingdom Viridiplantae; phylum Streptophyta; class Magnoliopsida; order Malvales; family Malvaceae; genus Heritiera; species Heritiera fomes. The sequence goes on from JAPDPM010000025.1 coordinate 6,901,655, forward strand.
CGGGATCAAGATAAGTGACGAGCGATCCCGAAATCCAGCTGGTAGTACCGCTAGCTCACTGAAGAGTACGATACAAAGATGTGAGCAGTGCGAAAAATTTCACGAATCACAGACATGTCGCTTGGCGAGTGACGCTTGCTTTAGATGTGGGGAGAAAGGGCACATGATTAGGGATTGCCCTCAGAGAGATCCGAGGATGCCTGATGAATCTGATAAGACCCCTAAACCGCAACCTAAGACCACTGCTGCTGAGAAGGGAAAGAAAGCTGTGACCGAAGGACGAGTGTTTACCATCGATGAAGAATTTGCCGATGCCTCGTCCAAAATGATTAAAGGTACAATTTACTTGTTTGATATAAGTGTCATAGCATTGTTTGATCCAGGCTCTACACATTCATTTATGTCTCCTAAGATTGCTATGAAAATACCAGTTGAGCCTGAGACTTTAGAACACTTATTAAGGATAAGCACACCTCTTAAGGAATCACAAATGACAGAGTTAGTGTATAGAAACTGTAAGTTACGGGTAGGAGAAAGAGAATCAATAGCTGACCTAATCCTACTAAATATGTATGGGTTTGATGTTATTTTGGGGATGGATTGGTTAGCTAATAATCATGTTGTATTAGACTGTTATGCTAAGAGTGTAACCTTCTCTTCACCCGTTAGCTATGTTGTAAATTTTGCAAGTAATTAATATGAAGTCTGTTTGGTTCTTGATTTGAATTCATATGAAAATAATGAGAAGCATGTATGGTTGTATGAAGGATTTATTGCTTATGTGGAGGACGTAGATCAGAAACGTCCCGGACTTAAGGATATTCCTGTAGTCCAAGATTTTCCCAAGGTATTTTCGGATGATCTTCCAAGACTCCCTTCGGATAGGGAAGTGGAGTTTACGATCGATTTGGTGCCAGGGACTGAACCCATTTCGAGAGCTCCCTATCGGATGGCTTTGGTAGAATTGGAAGAATTGAAGAAGCAGCTTCAGGAGTTGCTAGACAAGGGATTCATACGACCCAGCGTATCCCCTTGGGGTGCTCCTGTGCTTTTTGTCAAGAAGAAGGACAGTAGTATGAGGTTGTGTATCGACTACCGGTGGTTGAACAAAGTGACAATCAAGAATAAGTATCCTCTTCCCAGGATAGACGATCTCTTTGATCAACTTGAGGGTGCACAAGTCTTCTCCAAGATAGATTTGAGGTCAGGATATCATCAATTGAAGATCCGAGATGAAGATATCCCTAAGACTGCATTCAGGACACGGTATGGCCATTATGAATTCTTGGTGATGCTATTTGGATTAACCAATGCACCCGCAGCATTTATGAATTTGATGAATGATGTGTTTAAGCAGTACTTGGACCAGTTTGTCATTGTCTTCATCGATGACATCCTGGTGTATTCGAGGTCACGGGAAGAGCATGAGCAGCATTTGAGGATTATTTTGGAGACCCTCAGAGATAGAGGACTGTATGCCAAGCTAAGTAAATGTGAGTTTTGGCTCAATTATATCTCCTTTTTAGGTCATGTGATCAGTAAAGATGGAGTTTCAGTTGATCCATCAAAGATTGAAGCGGTGGTCCAATGGGAGAGACCGAAGACGGTAACAGAGATTAGGAGTTTCTTGGGTTTAGCTGGCTACTATAGAAGATTTGTAGAGGGTTTCTCAAAGCTAGCTGCTCCACTGACGCGCTTGACGCGCAAAGAGGTGAAGTATGAGTGGAATGAAGCCTGTGAGTGTAGCTTCCAAGAGTTGAAGCGCAGGCTAACGACTGCACCGATCCTCACCATCCCTAGTGGTTCAGGTGGATTTGCGGTGTACAGTGATGCCTCAGGGCAAGGCTTGGGATGTGTGTTAATGCAGCATGGTAAGGTAGTGGCATATGGTTCTAGACAGTTGAAGGACCATGAGAGGAACTACCCGACTCATGATTTGGAGTTAGCTGCAGTAGTATTTGCCCTGAAGATATGGAGGCATTACTTGTATGGTGAGAAATTTCAGATTTTTACGGATCACAAAAGTCTGAAATACTTGTTCTCCCAGAAAGAATTGAGCATGAGACAAAGAAGATGGCTCGAGCTTCTAAAGGATTACGATTGTGAGATCCTGTACCACCCGGGGAAAGCTAATGTGGTGGCGGATGCTCTGAGCCGGAAGCATGTAGGTATGGTGTCTTATATGATGATAAAAGAATATGAGCTAATCGAATAGTTTGCAAGCCTCAACCTTAATGTTATGCCTTATGAGCAAATTGGAATGATGGCTAGTTTGAGGATTGAGCCAGAGTTAATGGACAGAATCCAAAGTGCTCAAAAGGAAGATGATAGATGCATTGAGGCTATGAGTCAGATGCAGTCAGGTATAACCTCAGAATTTGATATTAGTAGTGATGGAATTTTGAGGTTTAGAAGTCGTATATGTGTTCCTAATGATGATGAATTGAAGAAGTTGATTTTGACTGAAGCACATGCCACTAAGTACATGTTGCATCCAGGAAATACGAAGATGTATCACAATCTTCATAAGGTGTATTGGTGGTATGGCATGAAGAAAGACATAGCTGAGTTTGTGGCGAAATGTCTCACATGTCAACAGGTCAAGGTAGAGCACCAAAAGCCAGCAGGATTACTGCATCCTCTGCCTATACCTATGTGGAAGTGGGAACACATTACGATGGACTTTATTGTGGGATTGCCCAGAACTAAGAGGAATTATGATTGTATTTGGGTGATCGTGGATAGATTGACAAAGTCAGCTCACTTCCTACCTATGAAGTCAACAGATACACTCAATGCTCTGGCAGATATGTATGTAAGAGAAGTCGTAAGACTACACGGTGTTCCAGTGAGCATCACTTCTGATAGAGATTCCAGGTTTACTTCCCATTTCTGGGAGCATTTTCAGGAAGCCATGGGATCTAAGCTGAATTTCAGCACAGCTTTTCATCCGTAGACTGATGGACAGTCCGAGCGCACGATTCAGATGCTCGACGATATGTTGAGGGCTTGTGCTATGGATTTTAAAGGCTCCTGGGATGACCATCTACCATTGGCTGAGTTTGCATATAATAATAGTTATCATGCAAGTATTGGGATGGCACCATATGAGGCTTTGTATGGAAGAAGGTGTCGATCTCCGATTGGGTGGGAAGAAGTAGGCGAACATAAGCTAGCAAGCCTCAGAAGATGTTAAGTTGATTTGTCAGAGGCTCAAGACAGCTCAAAGTAGACAAAAGAGCTATGCGGATGCTCGACGGAGACCACTTGAGTTTATGGTTGGAGATTTTGTGTTCTTGAAAGTTTCTCCATCCAAAGGGATCATGAGATTTGGCCGACGAGGTAAGTTAAGTCCTCGCTACATCGGCCCATTTGAGGTCTTAGATCGAGTAGGTGATGTTGCCTATAGATTGGCATTGCCTCCAGAGCTATCGAGAGTGCATAATGTGTTTCATGTATCGATGCTTCGGAAGTATAATCCGGATCCGTCGCATGTCATAGAGTATGAACCCTTGGAGATAAGGGAAGATATGAGCTATGTAGAGAAGCCGGTTCGGATTTTGGACAGAAAAGACAAAGTATTAAGGTCTAAGACGATCCCATTAGTGAAAGTTCTCTGGCAATACCATATGATAGAAAAAGCTACGTGGGAGCTGGAGAGCTTATTGAAGGAAAGGTATCCAAAGCTGTTTACATGACAAGCTAAGGCAATTTTGGAGGACCAAATTTTCTAAGGTGGGGAGGATGTGAGAACCCCAATTTCCATGTATTCCTCCATGTTTGTAAAGTATTTCAATCTAATATGATTAAATGAATATGAAATTGATGTGTAAATGATGTATGAATGATGTCTGTATGAGGTATGGAGTATGTGAGAAATAAATAGGATGGGAAGAAATTATTCAAATAAATTATGGTGATATCAGAAAATGAATAAAGCATGAGAAAAGAAATAAAAAAAAATCAGAATTTTGATTGGTTATGTAATGGATGAGTCATAGGAAGAGAGGAGAAGGAGAATTAATTGATGGTCAATGAGTCAAAAGAGGGAAAGCATGGCTGAGATTGATGATGAGATAAGAAGCAATTAATGTAAATTAGCATAGTCATCATCCCCATCAGCCATCACCAACGTCAGCCACTCTTCCAGCTCTCCCTCATGTTCTTCCTCCACTTTCTCCAAGTTTTCATTCCATAGTCACCTTGACAAACTCCCTCATCTATTCATCGATTTGACTAGTTTGTTGAATGAAAAACAATCCTTGTCACTAGACTAAGAGATATCCAAAGTTTGGTAGATTGATTTCAAGTATTGGAAGAGATCTCAAGGTTTGAGATTTTGGTCTCTAGTGAAGGTAAGAGAAGAAGATGATTCTTACAACTTTGTTTATGATTTGGAGTTGTTTTGAGTTAGTATGATATATGTATGATGATGGTTTAAAGATTTGAATTGATATGATGATTTTAGGTTGAAGAAGTGAAAAGCTAGGGTTGACGGGTCAAGTGATCTTGCGTTCTCGAAGGAATCGAGGTAAGAAATTTATGTAACGGACGTAAGGCGGCTATGTCTGCATGTTTTATGATGTTTGTATGTGGTTTGGAAAGAAACACCAGCTGATTTCATACAGGAAAAATGACATTTTCGGACTTGTCTCCTAGTGCCAATTAGGCTAGGAGCAGCCGACTGCCTTAAAGGGAAGTCGACTGCCTTGAGACAACCAAAACGCCGTTTTTCGAAAAACTGACTCAAACCAGTCGACTGCTATGTAAGCCAGTCGACTGCTATTTACCCAGAAGCATTCTGTTTCAAACCAGTCGACTGCTATATGGGACAGTCGACTGCTATTTGCTAAAATGCATTCTGTTTCAAAACCAGCCGACTGCCTATAGAACCAGTCGACTGCTAATTTTCTAGAAGCATTCTGTTTCAAAAACAGTCGACTGCTATATGACCAGTCTACTGCTATTTGCTAAGAAGCATTCTGTTTGAAAACCAGTCGACTGCTATATGGACCAGTCAACTGCCCTCATGTATTTTCAAAGATGAAAATATCGAAATTTTAAATGAAATTAATTTCAATAAAAGAAGTTATGAAGGAGCAGCCGACTGCCCTATAAGACCAGTCGACTGCCATGTATGAAAAGAGCTTTCAAAGCTTAATTGATTTAAACACAAAAGTGTTTTCTGAAAAAGTATATTATAAATGTTTTGAGACTATGGACTGCGTGATGATTATGCATTTATGATGGTTGGGTGACTCTGATCAAGTCCTCAGTAATATGTATGTTGAGCGAGGAACCCTAGTCAGGTCCTCAATCCCACATGTGACACCTGACTAGTGTTCACTGTAGAATCATAAAGGTAGGAGAGAATCCCTGACCTATACGGAGTGCACTACTGTACCAATGCATGATTAGAGTCATATAAATGGGAATGAACGGTTTATATGACGATACAATCGCTTAAATATTGTACATAGTCTCCATCTATTTCAAAGTACAAGCTGTATGTATGAGGATGTATGTTTTGAAGTAAAGAAGTATAATATGCGTTTTAAGTATATGATGTATGTTTTAAAGTATGTTATGAAGTATGATGTTTTAAATAAAGTATGTTTGCCATGTCATTGAAATAAATATGCATGATTGCAAACAATGCATGAAAGATGTTTATGATGCATGCTTTATAATGCTTTACATGACATTATAAAGCCAAGTAGAAAAATGCATATAGAGGCATAGTACACTCTTTTACATATTTTTCTTACTGAGCGTAAACTCACCCCTTTATGACCATTTTTCCTACAGATTACCTGAAGTGAGCCTCGCTCTGATTAGAGGAGCTTGTTTTGAAAAGACTGCAGTGTACCTTCTTGATAAGCTTCCCAGTTGTCATAGAAGGTATACTTATATGTTCATGTATATAGTAAATTGTAATTCAGCTACGGTACAGTATAAGTAGCAATCATGTATATAGGATGTCTGGAGATGTAAGATAAGATGATGTATGAGATCCTGTGGAAATGGAATGGTATTTATATATATCATTTTTATGCTTATGGAAAATTAAATAAAATTTTATGAGCTATTAGACAATTAGCTTAAGAATAAGGGAAGAATGACACTGGATGAACTAAATCAAATAATGTCGGATAAGATAATAAGAAAAAGTTAGATGATAAAATGGAGTGACAGGGACGTCACAGATGCATTCAAGGGAATTAATTTCCTTGGATGTTGGCCCCAAAACTTGAACTTGAACTTGAACTTGGTCTACAATATGACACTTGCTTACTAAAAGATCCAATTCTTGGGGTTTTATCATTATAAAATATGGTTAAAATAATATATCAAATTTATTGAATCAAATTTAAGTGATTCGAATATTCTATCAAATCGAATTTGAACTTTAAAATTAAGTTCAATAGAGCTCAAAGTCAATATTCTAACTTTTGAATTGAATTGAGTTTCAAATTTTGAATTTTAAATTTTCAAATCGAATTAAATTAGATTTAAACATTAAATCATTTTGATTTGATTGGATTATGTTCCTAATAAAAAAAATTATGTAGGAAATGATGCACCTTTAATGGTCAAGTATTTGTCACGAATTTGATCGAGCAGGAAGAACTTAAAGTTAGCATTTACTTCCCATGTACGAGGAAGATTTTCTGTCTCTTCAATTTGTAAGTAAAGGGAGATGAAGCCAATCCCATCGCTTTTCTTGTTTCCATTTGGGTAGAGTGACAACCTCCTGCAAATGCCAGAGAAATTAAGAGCAAAATCAAAGAGCTTTGAGACAAAGAATGTGTAAAAAATAACTAGTTTTCCATTGGTGACTCTTATTCAAGCATTTTAATAACTCTGCCCGTCTTCCCTAAAGTTTTCATAGACATAAAATAAATTTATTTCAAGGTCGTTTACTTTATAATTTTCATTGAAAAAATAGACAAAGCTCGCGCGAGAAAGAGAATATGCAATTATTAAAATTAAAACTTCAATTTTACGGAATATCCATCTTTTTTAAAATGCGAATAAATCATTGGGATTAAATCTCAAAATTTTTAACAAATGTAATGCTAGAATCTCACCAAGTGTAGCCCCCAACTTCAAATGCATAGGATTCATACTTTTCCACGCCTGTGCTAACCAACAAAGAGAATGACTCTATATTGAAAACATAGTGAGCTGGTGGAAGATCTCTTGCAATTCTTTTGATTTCTACAAAAATCAGAAACAATTTCATTACTAAATTTAGTGTTTCATTCAATCATTTTTATCCATGATCTCAACTAACTTACAAACAATATAAAACAAAATTGCTTGCTTTTTTTTCTTTTCTTTTCTTATTGCTAGTAACAGAGGAGAACAATTTTTAATACAATTTTTCTGCCTTTCAAATAAAAAGAAAAGCAGAGGAGAACAAGATTGCAAAGATTTCAAAGACAAATGAAAAAAGGAGTGTGATGTTCATATTTCGACTCTAATCAAATTAATTGACCGAGTTGATTTTTTCTCAAAAAAAAATGATCGAATTGAATTAATTCAGTACTGAATTAATTTTAATCAATTATCAAAAGTAATTTTAAAGAAATTTAAATTTTTGATTACTTAATTACTTTGGTTTGAAAAGTGAATCGACTAAATTGATCAAAGTTTTAAAGAAGTATAAGAAATCTAAAAATCAAAACTAAAAATACGTAAAATTCAAAGATATGTTTAATATTTGAAATTTGGTTGATATTTTAAAACTAATATTATTAGAGTTTATAGTTTAATATTTAATATTTGAATAATTCATTAGATGATTTTATTTTGTTTGTTTCAAATACAAAAAAATGTGCTTAAAATACAATTTAACTTAAATATATATATATATATATATTTGATACAACTTAAATATATTTTATTATTTGATTCATCTAAAAAATAATCAAATTAAATTCAATTTCGGATACTTTTATTCAAAATTAATCAAACTGGCATGATGAACACCATTCAACTCAAAGTGTATTTCTGTTTTGGAATCATAATATTCTCTTAAAAAGGTAAATTTGCATGCAAAAAGACAGTGGAATAAAATACGTTTTTGTGTGGAAATTAATGGTATCTTAATTTGGTTTTCATCCAACTAACAAAGCATGAGAAAGGGCAATTTAATATTGAATAGAAAACAGAACATACCTTGATCAAAAAAAAAAAAAAGAAAACAGAACATACCAGGTTTTCTCATAATCTCTCCCATGAGAATTTGGTCACCTTTTCACTTGCCAGCTGTACATAGGAGAAGAAAGGATTTTAAGGTTTTAACTAAACTTGTTCATGTTGCATTCTTTTTATACATTAAAATACTGGGCATTACATGGGATTCTTACCTTGTAAAACTTCATCAGAAAGACCTCTTCGGGGTGATATGCTTGTCTTCTAATCAGAAAACATCTTATTAGAAAATGCCAATTAACTTAGTGAATAAAAAAAATTTATTGATTATACAAAAATATTAACGTGGCCCCAAGTTTTACAAGTTGTGGGGTTATAGAAGAAATGTAGATCTAACTTTTTTTGTTTAACTTCGTTGCATTGAAAATGGAACAACTAGAAATTCTTTACTTTAACCAAGGGAACGTTATATAAAGGGTAAGGCAAAGGAATTCAAAGGTCGTGGAATCATTATATCTCTGATTTGAATTCTTTTGAGTTAAGTTTTTCAATTTTTTTTTATAATGAAAGCTTTTGGTATGGAGAAAAAGATAATACAAGTAAAATTATATGAATTCATATTTTATTTTGTTACAATACAATTAAGTCATGTTGTGTATTATTTTAATAAAAAAATAAAATGCATTAACATTATAATTTTAAAAAAGGCCTAAGGGGGTTGGCTAACATACCAATCGGTATCCGTCCAGACGAGCCCGCATAGATTATCGGCTTGCATGGCCAACCTGCTTAAGTTCGCTTTTAAACAAGCCTAAAAAAGAGCCCAATCCGCAAGTTTAATGAACCTACCTGCAAGTTTTAGCGTGTTTTACACCCCAACTCCAACAACTTCTATGTTTTCAAATTTTTTTCTGTTTTACTTTTCTTTTATTTATTTTTCCATGTTATTTTCCCTTATTTTTTTTATATATATTTTAGTTTCACTTAATTTATTTGTTTGATTAAGTATTAGTTTGTTTATTTTATAAAATTATGATACAAAATTAAAATATAACGTAAATACTTAATTTTGTCTGGAATAATAAATGTATTTAAATCGAGTCTCATTTCAATCTTAGTAATAAATTCAATTTAATCATAGTTTGAATTGAAAAACAAACTTTGAGTGAAGCTTGAAAATTGATTTAAAGTTCGAATCAATTGAAACATTGTGAAATTGAATTTTATATTTCAAAATCGATTTTAAATTTGTCTTAAATAATTGGATCTTTTCTTTGATTTGTTAAAATTAATTGGGCTGAAGCCCAAAATCAAATAAGCCTAAATTCATTGAAGTTGGGTTGTTAAAGTTAAAGATCTGAATCCATGTATATTTTTCTTTCGAATTTGCATTAAAATTAAAATAGAAAAAATTTAATTTTTTTAGACAATTTTTTTTAAAAAGAAAGCTGGTGTTGATGTCACACCAGCCTAGAAGTTTGCCAGTCGCCCTAAGAATTAACCCTGCCTTCTCCAACAACTCCATTGACAAACACCATTTACAATTAAAAGCTATCTACAAATTGATCATAATCCCTGGATCTCAAGGATTTGATCTGTTTTTCTTGACTAAAACTGTCTAGTAAAAGCTGTTTGAACAAACATAGAAAGGGAGAACGGAGAGGATTTTTCACACCCAACAATCAAACCACACTCAACAGCACAAATAAAAAATCTCAACTTTAGTTAAGAAGTTAACACACCCAAATCCAAGCTTGAGTCACAAATCACAAAGAATATTCAAAGAAATAATAAAAAAAAGAAAACAATTGCCTCTGGAAGGTGAACAGAACCGGCGAAGCAACCGATACAAAGGAGGTCACGCGGCCGTCGCGACCGGTAGAGGAGCAGGTGACTATGCCGCTGGTGACTGGCCGACGACTGATCTGCGAAGAGGAGAGACCCATTTAGAAAAGGAAAAGAACAAAAAAAGAAAAGGAAGGAGAAGAGGGGCTCTAAATGCACTACAATTTTTACTCTTTCTACTACAAATAGTGAATGGATAAAAATACCCATTTGTAAAATGACACTAATATCCAACCCTTTATCCAAGTTATTTTCTTCTCTTTTTTCCCCTCTTTTCTCTCCATTCTCTTTTGTTTCACCAATTTTGCGCTAGAACCAAATGCTAGTGCAAACCACTTATTTTCTTCTCTTTTTTTCCCTCTCTTCTCGCCATTCTCTTTTGTTTTGCCAGTTTTGCTCCAAAGATGCTAGCACAAATTCATTTGCGCTGCAATGTGCAGACATGCCACCACTGCGCAAGCTTGCTTGCGTGCAAGTGCCATTTTCGCCAAACTTGCTTGCACGGACGTGCCAGCTCCGCGCAAGCTTACTTGCGCGCAAGTCCAACTTCCGCGCAAGCTTGCTTGCGCCCAAGTTCCACTTCCGACCCATTTTTCCCTTTCGTTCAAAGAGAAGGATTGTGTACTCCAAAAAATCTGTTTGGTTGTACATTCATCGTGCTATAATGCTTAATCTAAAATGGAAAGAAATTGAGGAACATTTCCATGGGCTTGAGAAGTCCTTGAAGAGATGCTTCCATGAGTTGGAAGACCGAGAAAAGGAGTTTGAGACAAAAACAAGGAAAGCTTGAGAAATGTTGCAGAAGCATGAAGCAGCTGTTGTAGCCAAAGAACAAGCTTGAAAATAAGATATAAAGCATGAAGCAGCTGGGTCTTGCACAACCCAAGCTGTGTGAAAACCGCAGGAGGAAATGAAGTAAAAAACTGATGAAGTGAAAAACGAGATATTAATAATTTCTTTGAGGTTAAAATAGTAAATTTATAGGTTATATTTTGTTTTTATTTTTGAGTGTGGTGAAAAGAGAAGAAACTGTAGTGTATTTAGAAGTCCTCGAAGGAGGAGAAGCTTATACCCGATTCCGTGATGCCATTAACTTTCAACTTACTATTTCATTTGCGATATGTTAATAGGCTGTGATTCTTCAGCTTTGGGCCATGTTAAAAAAATGTGATGGATATGCTTTGGGCTGGGCACAGGTTTGCTTTGATTTTTTTTTCTTATTGCTGGCTTTATTATTTTTGTTTTGTATTTATTTGGTTGGCTTTGGATATTTATTTGCTTTGGTTTGGGTCATTTGCATAAGCATTTGTTTGGATGGGAACTTTGACTTGAATTTTGTTTGCATGTGTTTTTATATCTCTGCTTTTGTATAATATATATATATATATATATATATATATATATACACATATACATATATATATATATATTTATAAGTATATGTTTGGATTTGTAACTTGTTGAATGTCAACTTTAAAACAAATAAAATAATAATAATAATGATGATGATCTTTAGAAATTATTAAAAAAAAATCTTTAAAACACAAATAATAAATTTTAAGAGTGAACTTTCCTTAAAGCTCCCAAGTGGGGAGTTTTCTTTAAATTTTGCCGAAGTGTGGTAAGATGTCAAAATATTGCTAAAAAAAAGAATAGTTACATGAAAATAAATAGTTATATGATATTCAAAAATAAATTGAGTAGTAATAAATTTTCAACAAGGATAAATAATTTTTAAAGAAGTCCTTAAGTGAGGAATTTTTTAGATCTTTCCAAAAGTATTGGATGGTTTCTTTAAAAAATATTTATAAAAAGGTAACTTAAAATAAAACTTGCAAACAAAAAACAATGAAATAAAATAATTTTTATAAACTGTAGACACCCAATTTTGTCCGAACAATTTTTTTTATTTATTTTATTAAAAAAATCAAAAAATAAAAAAAATAAAAAAAATAAAAAATGATAAAAATAAACAAGTCAATTTTGGTCAAATCTTAAGTTGGAACCCCATGCATCCAATGCAAACTCTAAAATTAAAAATTTCAAATTTGAAAATCTCATGTGAAGCACATGCAAAATTCACACATTCAAGAGTTGATTAAAGTTGGTATGGTTGCCAAAAATAAAAGAAATTTGTTGCTTAAAAAGAAAAAGAATAATCAGCCATTAAATCAATGAATAAATCAACAAAAGGAAGGAAATTAGTTGAAATTAAATCTGAAAATTCATTGCCAAAAAAAATATAAAAAGGAAATAAATTAAAAAAAGGGAGAAAGTCAAACAAAATAAATGAAAAATCCCATAATCATGGGATCAATTATAAAGTTTTTATTTCTTTCCATGAAATTTTGACAAGTATAAAAGGAGGAGAGGAAAAAACCCTAGAGGGGGGAGAAAAAAAAAAGATACACGGGAGAAAAAAAAACCCTAAGAGAGGAGGCAAAAAATACACAGGCAATTAAGAAAAAAGAAGGAAAAAAAAGGGTTGCTCCCTCAAGTCGAGTATGGATGTCCTATTCACTTTCTTGCACTTTCTCCCACAAATCACCGTTGTTATGAGAAGGTCTTAGACTTCTATTGTCTTCCTACATCGGAGTCCGTCTTCCCAACTGCAGTATCGTTGCCTGTATCACTGTCGCACGCTCAGCTGCTGTCGCCGTCCTTGTTTTGCCTACACCATATTTGGCCAGAACCCCACTATTTGCTACTGTTTGATTTATTCACCGCCACCACCTACCACACCATCATCATCATCATCGTCGCACCAAGCTTCCTGCCAGAACCGAACTTGTCAAACCGTCTCTTTGTCGACTGCTGCACCAGGCCATACACCACTGCCTTGCTTTTCACTGCTGCCTCGCACTTGTTTCACCGCCGCTGCACTAGGTTGTTGTGTCTTGCATTTGTGTTGTTGTTTCAGGCTACTTGATTGAAGTGCATATTTGAGAAATAAGAGGAACACAGTAGCACATGCAAAGGAAAGTTTGGCTATTGCAAGCCACCACGCCAAGCTGCCACCATGGTTTTAAATCGCGGTAGCGGCCGTGTTTTCGGTCGCGTTGCGTTTATCGCGGTTGCGGACATAGCGGCGGTAATTGCGGTCATCGCGGTAATTGCGGTCATCGCGGTAATCGCGGTCGTGAATTTTTTTTAATTTTGCACAATTCTATATAAAGTGTAGTAATTTTAATTATAATCATATAAAGTCTTATTTTATAGTTTTTAAAATAATTTATAATACTTCAAGTCTATTATTTATGTGAAAAAAAGGTTATCTATAATTTTTTCAATTATAATAAAACATTCATATTTAAAAAATTACTTATGATAATTAAAAAATAACAAATATTCAAAATAGAGATAAATAATTATCTACTAATTAATTAGCATTAATTATTTTTTATCTAAATTATTAAGGAATTTTTTCATCTAAATTTTGTCAGATCCTTTTTCATCTAAATTAATTATGTCAATATTTTTTTTTTCTTTCACATGAATTTCTACGAATATTAATAATTAACAAATAGAACTTGTAAACTAAAAAAAATGCACTTTAAATCTTACCGATTACCACATAGTGGAATGACGAGGAGCATCAAATTCTCCCTCTTCACTTTCAGAACCATGGCGACTCGATCTTCGTGACCTTTGTCCAGAATTCGAACCATATCCTTGTTCTTGATACATTTGTGGTGGTGGTGGATACATTTGGGGTGGTGGATACATTTGGGGTAATGGTGGATACATTTGGGGATAATAGGGCATAGGATAATTAGGATATGGCTGGGGTGGATAATAACCTTGTGGAGGTGGATAGTAACCATAAGGAGGTTGAAAATATAAAGGTGGTACTGATGGATAATAGCCTTGATTACCAAATGATTCATTACTAGAAGCTGATCTTCGAGATGAAGAGCCTCCAGAAGTATCATGTTGGTGCTTCTTGGTTTTTCCCTTTGATCGAGCTCTATCTCTACTTCTATCCCCACTAGATTCAACAGATGGATGTTCTCCATATTCTGACAAATCAAGGAATAATCCACTGGTAGCAGCAAGCCCAAATTCTCCTCCAAGTGGACTAAAAGGCCTATTTTCATTTGCACCACCACTATAATCAGCACCACTACCATCACCACCGGGTCCATCACCACCAGTTGGACTTGAACCCTCATCATCATCACTCTGAGTTGGTGATTGGCTTGTACTTGAATGAGGCAGATTTTGTTCTCCTGACTGATATGATTGTTCAACATTCATTTCATCATCAGAATTATCAGGAGGCAATCAATCAGAGTTTTGCCCATCTAACAAAGGATTTTCTTTCTCTTGTAGCCATTCTGAAAGTGGATCATCTTCTTCAAAGATATGGTCTAGGCTAATGGGATTGAAACTATCATTTATCTCCTCAATACTCCTCCTTTTTTGATGTCTCATCCTTAGCCTCATATTGTAATAAGTGTATACCATCTTATGAAGTCTTTCATATTTCAACTTGTTTCTTGTCTTGGTGTGTATATAGCTAAATGTGCTCCAATTTCTTTCACAATTAGATGCAGAAGTTGTCTGACTAAGCACTTTAATTGCTATTCTTTGCAATTCAGGAACACATGTGCCATATATCATCCACCATTCAGCTGCATAAATTAATTTAAAATAAATTTAATACCAATATAATTAAATAATATTAAAGAAATTAAAACTATTTAATTAATTATTTACCTGGATTCATTTGCTTCCAAGCTCTTTGTGCTTGTGGCGTACCAAATGTTTCTCTTTTATCTTGAAATACAAACAACTACATTGATAAAACATTACAATTATTAAATAAATGCAAATAGGTAATTATATTTCTGATACATAAAGTAAATTTTTCAAGTATAAAATAGTGGTAAACACTAACCTGATTAGTCATCTGGATTTGATTATCTATAGAAGGTTCTAGTCTTTCTATCACTGCTTTTATACCTTCTCTTGTTTCTATTAACACATCCGATGAAGATTTCACACCATATTGAAATTGGTGATTAAGATAATAACCTAAACATAGTTCATAACAATAAAAAAAATAAGCAATAAAAAATAAATATATAAGCAATTTAAGCATATAACATAAAAATGTTATTTTACTTACCAGCTGAATGCAAGTGAGATTGCATAAATGTCCATCTATTGTCGATAATCCTTTCATATTCAGTGATGAATCGACATTCTTGTGCAATTGCTCGTTTAGCTCTATCCATTGCCTCATAAATAAAGCCCATTGTTGGTTTTTCATCACTATCCACAAGGCGCAATACTTTTACCAAAGGCTCATAAACTTTTATTATTTCACTTGCTTTATTCCAAAAATCTTTCCCCAAAATAATTTTTTTTGCTTCATAAGCAGGTCCCGACTTTTGTTGCCCCCATTTAGATTCTTTAAATTCCTGCATATTTTAAATTAAGATTTAAACAATATATCAAAAAAAAACTAGATTTAAATAATTGTACTAATTATTAAGTGCTAACCTTTGAATTGAACATTTCTCTCAGACCTTGTTTATTCTTTGTTATTTCTTGCAATTGGATGAAATGGGTAGCAAATCGAGTGAGAGCAGGACGAAGTATTTGCCTTCCTTGAGTATATTTCTTCATCAAGTCAACTGTCCAAATATGATTGTATATGAAACAAGTGACTTTCTTCGCCTCGTCCAATACTTTTTCCACGCTTTGCTTCTTCCCAATATCTTCAAGGCATAAATCCAAGCAATGAGCTGCACAGGCAGTCCAAAACAAATGCTTTCTTTTCAACATTAACTTTTTTCCAGCAGCCTTAAGTGCTGCCTCATTGTCAGTGACTATTTGAACAATATATTGCTCTCCGATTTCTTCCACAACTTGATCTAATAATTTGTAGTAAAATTTAGTATCTCTACTCTGAACACTAGAGACATCAACAGATTTCCAAAAAATGGCCCCTTTACTACAATAAACTAGAAAATTTATTATATGCATTTGATTCAAGCTGTTGGTCCACCCATCACACATTAAGGTAGCACCTAATTCACTCCAGTGAACCTTTAATCCATCAACCCATTTTTTGACTTGTTGATACTCTGATTCCAAATATACATCAGAAACCTCATAAGGTGTTGGAAGCTTTACATTTGGCCTAATTTCTGCTACTACAGAAACTAAATTGTGCAACCATGGAGAGTTTGCTAAATGAAAAGGAAGTCGATCGTATATCAAAAATTTAGATAATGATTCACCTAGCTTCTTTCTTAATGTCTTCATAAAAAAATTACTTAACTTCGGTTGCTTTACACTCCTGCTTCTAACCAATTCAGGTACTGCTCCCCTTAAAGAAAATTCAGAGTTACTTGGAGTGGATTTCCTTGTTCTTTGATCAAAATAGTCAGCAACTGAGTCATGAGAGCTTCGTCCCTCTTCATAAATATTACTCAAACCACCAGTTCTTTGCCTAAATTCTTGCCTCATATGCCATTCACGTTGTGATTGAACACTTTCTCACATGGCTTGTCTCATAGCAGCATCTTCGTCTATGAATCCTTCGTAATCATAATCTTCCTCTCCTCTTAATTGAGAAATGAATTCATCTTTTCTCTTTTTGTTATCAATTTTTTTTTTTTACTTTCTTGGAGGAGTTTCATCATACTTTCTCTAACAGTACCTTTTAATAATACAGTTAAGAAAAATAAAAATAATTAGTTGTACATGTTAATGTAATTTTATAATCTTTATTGAAAAATTAACATAATATTTATAACATACCGGTAACATTGGGGCATGGTGCAACATTGCCGGTCTTATAAGCTATATGCTCCTTGAAGCGTGTTATTCCTCCTCTTACGATTTTCCCGCAAAGTTTACATGACACATTTCCTTTTGAATTTGGTACAGGGATTCCAAAATGCCAACCGATATCATCACTTGGCGCACCTTCTAGTCCTTTACTTGGAAAATCCTCACTTCGTGATGTGCCTGACATTTTCTGTTAAACAAATAAGTATAAATAAATGAGATAGAGTTATCACATTTTTTTATACAAAAAATTTGAATTTGAATAATTAATTAATCACATTTTCAACCATTTAAGAAGTAATAATAATTTAATTTATTACATTTACAATATCAATTTTTTTCTTGAATTACAATAATGTTCAACTATATTAAAAATTTAATATTAATTTGCCACAATCAATTAACTTAAACAATCATATTTATATATGAACATCAAATTATTAATGTTAATTTTTTTCTTAAGTTATAATAATATTTAGTACAATACATTCAATTGCACTATAAATTTTACTTTTAAAATTAAATTAATAATTTAAATTCAACCTTATCTATTTTTTTTTAAATTCAAACTACTCATTTCCTAATTTTTTTATCATGATTCTTCTATTCCTAAACTTTTAATTTAAAGCCCATAACTATTAATACATATTAAAACAAATTTTTTTTATTGTTGCTGATGATGTTTGATGATAGCTAGCAAATGCTCAAAATAAAAATAAATAATAATATGCTTCATTAAACAAGTTAACAAAAAATTTAAAATCAACATGCTAAATAAAACTAAAAACTAAATACTACTTATTATTAACATGAGCTGTGCAAAAAATATACATTTAAAACAAAAAAAATCCAAACCGGTCAGTCCTCACTCTCAGTCCTCCTACCCGCAACTCCACCTAGCAATCTCCCTTTCGTCCCAACCCAACCCTCGGTCTCCTCTCAGTGGCTCAGTCACAAGCCGCCGGCAGCCTCCCTTAGCCTCACGATCACTCCCTCAGCCTCTCACCTTAGCGGCTTAGCTTAGCCTCCTTTCTTTTTTCCTTTCACCTCCCCTCACGCACGGCCTCACCTTAGCGGCTCAGCCAGCTCCAAGCCTCACGACGCCGGCCTCAGCCTTGCCTCCGTCTCTGTCGGCTTCGTTTCGACTTTCACCGTGACTCCCTCGGTCCCTCCCCCCCTTCTATCACGGATCATGCCGCCAGCCACCATGTCCGTCTGCGGCCAGCGGCAGCGCCTCCTTTCCTTTGGGCTTTCAGCCTTTCATCTCATCTCTCCGAAGCCTACTATGGCCTCACGACCCTCACCCTTTCAGCCTCCTTTCCTTTCGTCGCCAGATCTGAATCTTCTGATCTGATCTAATCTCAGTCTCTTAGAGACTCAAACACCCACACCGCCCTCGCCCCATCACCCACTGTCCCACGTCTTCTCATCCTCTGATCTGATCAAAGTTAAAAAAAATGGTTAGTTGCTTACCTTTCAAAGATCTTACTATGTTGTTGTGTTTGCTGTCTGTCTGTGGGTTGTGCGGTTGTGCCGTTGTGGCTCTGTGTGAATCAGTGAATGACTCTGTCTCTGTTTGCTGTGTGAGTGTCTGTCTCTGTTTGCTTGTGAGTTGTGTTGTTTGTGACTTGTGAGTTGTGAATGTGGGTTGTTGTGTATGATAGAGATCGGGTGACTTGTGTGAGAATGAGACTATGGTCTCGCCTCGCCTCGCCTGTGAGTCTTGTGAAGTTGTGAATCTGTGATCACTGATTGGGTTGTGAATTGTTTTGTGACACAAAGCTAATATTTTTTAGGTTGATGATTGAAAGCTTTGGCGTTGTACTTGGGGAATCTGATTCTTCCTGTCTGCTTCAGAAGCTTTTTTTCTTTTTTTTTCTCGTGTTTGAAAGGTGTCTGAAAGGTAACGGTGGATAGCGGCGATAACGGACCGCTATCACCGCTATCGTCCGTTACACCGTTTTATAACGGATGCTATTAGCCGCTATGGGTGTGAGCCGTACTCACACCCGCTATATCTGCAATAGCGGTGGCGGCCAACACCTCTACCGCGAGATAGCGGCCGCTATTTGAAACCCTGGCTGCCACGTCCGTTGCCGGTGGTTCTCCTGAGTGGCCATAACAGCAAGGAACAGAGCCAGCAGTTGAAGCAACGCCAGAAATTGAAGAGCAGGCTGAGTGGTGTCGTTGAAGGTGCAAAGGTTTATTCTCCTTTTTTATTCATTCTACTGCATCTTTAAGTGCTCATGATTGGACTCATTTTTTTCTTGACTTGCTAATGATTAATTAATTGTAGACTTGCTTTTATTCGTGCTTCACTAATTTGAGATCTTAAAATATGAACTTTAATTTGCTGTCAGTTGATAGGAGGTGTACTCATGAAAGATATAAAGCAAACCTATTAAAAATCATAATTGTTAAGCAGAAATTCGTTTGTAATTTATTAGGTTTGTTTTATAAAATCTGTTCATGTAAATATTTGAATGTGTAAGATATTATTAGATTGATTTGCTTATTTTTTTAATTACTTAATTTATTATGTTTTCTTAATTGGTTTATTAATTTGATTTTAGTGGTTCATTTTAGAATTAGAAGTGATTATTTAGGGACATAAATAGAGACGTAATAAAATTAAAAATATGTTCTCTCATACACTAAATTAAATTTAAATAATCTAAAATTGTATAAAATAGCAAAATAGATATAATATATTCTTAATCCGACGATGAATCTCCGAGAGGATTGCGATCGAGTAATACTCTCGGAGATCTTGAGTTGAGGAGGTCCTTTTAAGTCTTACCAGCTTGATGGAAGATTTAAAAAGTCATTTCCGATATTTAAAACTCAAATTTATTAAAAAATTGAAATAAGAATTAATTAAGATTAATTACAATTAAAAGAATTAATTAAGAGTCATAAAAATTAATATATTTAGAAATAAAATATTTTAAAATAATAATAAATATGACTATAAATATTCCGACGACGGAATTCTAAAGGGACTGCGCTTGAGTAGTACTTTTAGATGTCTTGAGGTGAGGAGGATTCTTTTAAGTCTTGCCAGCTTGATGGAAGACTTAAAGGACATTTCCGAGATCTAATAAATTGACTTATAAAAATAAAAATTAAATTAGATTAAAAAATAGTAAATTAAAATTAAGTTTATTATAATAAAGAATAGAATTAATAAATTAGAATTAAAATTAGAAAAGAATTAAAATAAATAGAAATTAAATTAAATATTTTAATAAATGTGAATTACTCCGAGGATGGAATTTAAAGGAAATTGCGCTTGAGTAGTTTCTTTAAAAATTCCTAAGGTGAGAAAGTTTTTTTAAGGTCTTACCAGCTTGATGGAAGGTCTTTAAGAAAATCTTCAATATCAAATAATTCATGTTTATATAAAATATATAAAATATGTGAAATAATAATTTATATAAAAAAATAATATTAGAATAAAATAAGATAAAATAATAAATAGAAGTTCAAGTAGGTATCAAGATAGGGATTGCATAAAATATTTAAACAATCCAACGACGGAGCCTTTTCAAGAAAGGCGATTGGTCCTACTTGAATACTCTTGAGGTGAGAAAAACTTTTAAGTTATCCAACCAGCTTGATGGAGGAGACTTAAAAGATTTTTCAATATTTAATTATATCGAAATTAAAGTCAAAAGGCAAAATTAAGATAACCTTAGATTATTTGGTACCATTTTAGGATGGGCGTTGTGAGAGTGCTAATCCTTCCTCACACGTAACCGTGCTCCCGAACTTAGAACTCTTAACGTATACCAAGCCTTATCCTTAGTTTGAATAGGTGACCAATCACGCCTAGGTTAGAATGGTTGGTGGCGACTCCATAGTTTTTTGTCTAGCTATTAGGTTTTCAGAAACTTAATACGTTATGACATGAACTTTAATAAAATTTATTTAAATAATATTAAAAGAAATATAATAATTTGCTTCAAAAAAAAGTGTTCCTAAGTGAGGGACATTCTCCAAATACTAATCAAGAGTGTTGGTAAGGCTTATTTTTTAATAACGAAAATAAAAAATGTGAAAAGGTAATTTTAAAACATTTTCAAAACAATAATATGGAGTTTTCCATTAAATATAACTAGAACTAATTCTAATTTTTAAAACAAGCAAGAAATGATTTTCAAAAAATTTTTAAGTGAGGAATCATGTTTAAATCTTTTCAAAATGTGGAAAGACTTTAAAATATTTTAATAAAAAATTTATTTATCTTTAAATAAAAAAATCAAAGGTTAATACAATAAATCTACCTTAAAACTTTGGTGAATGTCATTTTCTATAAAAATAGAGAAATAAATGAATAAAATTATAAATATTGATTTACCTAATAGTCCTTAAGTGAGGGATTGGTTCTATAAGCTGCCCAAAAGTGTTGGGAAGTACAAATAAAAATTTATAAAATGATTAATATAAAATAAATACAAAATTTTCTGTAAGTAATAAAATTAACGATAAAATCTTATTTTTAATAATTAGCTTGAAAAGAATTTTCATATAATGATTTTCTAAAAAAGGTTTTTAAGTAAGAAACTTTACCTCACCAAAAGTGTTAGAGAGATTTTAAAATATTACAATAAAATATGAAAATAGAATATTGAAAAAAAAAGGGTAAAATATTTAAAGTTAAGGTTCAAGATGAAGTAAAAGTCTTTTGCCCAAAAATATTGAAATTAAATTCGATGACAGAGCCTCTTCAAGAAAATGAGTTATTTTTTTTAATACTATTGAGGTGAGAAAATTTTTTAAATTAT
The DNA here is from genome assembly GCA_032173925.1 of Heritiera fomes. NCBI lineage: Eukaryota > Viridiplantae > Streptophyta > Magnoliopsida > Malvales > Malvaceae > Heritiera > Heritiera fomes. Next base: position 6,923,251 of record JAPDPM010000025.1, read on the forward strand.
GCCGAAAGTGTCGAAAAATATCTAAAAAAATTCTCAATACTTAATGCAAATACCCAATTTTGTCCGAACCTGTGATATTGTCACTCAAAATTTCATATTAAAGACTGAGTGAAATTTGTTAAATAACAAAATTCGCTTAGAATGAAATTCGAGATTTTTAGATCAATTTAAATAAGATTATTTTTGTTTCAAATATTAATTCTAAAATCATATTGGGTCACAATATTGTAATAAATCCAATTAGACTTTCAAAGTCCAAATTAAAATGTATGGGCTTCAAAGCCCAAAAGAAAATGAGCTAAATTTGATTTTATTATTATTATTATTATTATTATTATTATTATTATTATTATTATTATTTGTTTTATTTTCAATCACATTTAATAAGAATAGACATTCCCATTGTCGGCTAAATGTTTATGCCAAGACTTTTGCCCCAACCGTCGATGCAGTTCAAGCCCTTGTTCCTAGGTCTCGAGTTTCACCGAAAATTCATCTTTCCCATGCAATCAATCCCATCCCTGACAATTGCCTTTAGTGATCGAGAAACAATAGGAAAAACCTAAGGCTTCGTTTGGTTCATGAAAATATTTTTTATTTTCATTTTCTGAAAATAATTTTCAGTTTTTGTTTTTTAAATTTTGAAAAATGTGTTTGGTACATGAAAATGAAAAATTGTTTATGAAAATGAAAATCATAAAAATACGTTTGGTATCTATATTTTCAAAACAAAAAATATAAAAAAATAACTAAAAAATTAAATTAAATTAAGTTACAACTTTTAACAAAAAAAAGTAATCACAAGTATTATTACAATTCAATTTTTTTGACAAACCTATAAAGAAAATGCTACAATCATAATCATAAATATTACAATTGTATAAGAAAGTATTCATGAATTATACAAACAAATCAACCGACAAATATTATTAACACAAAACATATATGAAAATAATATACACTAATAAAATAAAAAAAGATTATGAAATATATATATATATAAATATATTTTATGTTAGTAATAATAATAGGTGAGTAAAAAAATAAATTCAGCATGAACTCAACTTTTTTATTTAAAAAGCTAATTCAATTTTTTTAAAATATAAAAGAAGATGAAGCAAGGTGCGAGTTCAAAGGAAAAAGCAATAAAAATATAAACACAAAATAACCTGTTTGATTATATATAATTTATAATAAAATAAACAAAAAATGAAACAAAAAAAAGTAGCAAAAAAAGAACTAGTTTGATGAATGATAGTGGGTGACAAAAGAGTAGGAATTGACGTGAGGATGGCGGCTAGAAAAAAAAATAAAGAGGACCCTTTATAAATCAACTTATACTAAAAAAAATAAGAGAGATAATTTTGCTTTCATAGTGGTTCGAACTTGAGACTTATTGTTAGTTAACATATATTTTAAAAAAAAATTAAGACACCTGCGTTTTCCCATTCTCCCTTTTTTTAAGTTGTTTTCTTTAAAAACAATGAAAACATGTTTTTTTTTGTTTTCTTTGAAGTGTTGATTATGAAATTCTAGACAAAAGGATGTTCCTAAATCTGTTTAAAAGGACCTGAGTGATTCAAGCAAAAGGATCTTTTTTCTTTAGAGTCTTGGACTCCGAAAGTTGGCAGAAACTCCACCAAACACCGCCGCCGAGGCACCAAACACCGCCATTGAAACACCATTCATCATCATCATCAAGACAACAAACCCCCACCACTGAGACACTACTCACCATCATTGCAAGCCACCACCCTTCATCACTATAACCTAATCACCACCATCAGGATAGCCCACTGCCTTCCGTCCAAAAGCACTATCGAAAATTGAAACCCCAAAACTAGATCTCAAACTCGAAACCAACACTCAAAACCTAGATTTCAAACGTCAAAAAAAAAAGAAGAAGAAACCGCTGGAACCCAAGGACCCCCAAAACCTAGATCTAAGATCTAAACACCTAACACCTGCAAAAAAGAAAAAACCACAACAAACACAGCAACCTTAAGTACTTTCCGAACCATCAACATAAAAAAAGAAACAAAACAGAAAAGAAAAGGGAGATGATGGTTTCAACCTAGGCTAGATCTAAGGGTTGGAGTTGTTTTTGGGAGAATCGAAGGGGAGATCTATTTAGGGGGGAAAGAGCCGAACGTTTTTAGGGTTTCAGGAAGACCACCGGTGACCGAAACACGGCGGCGCACGGTGGTCAGCATGGTTGAGGAGGTTGAGAGAGTTTTTGGGATGTTTGAAGTTTTTTTTGAAAGGGCTGAAAAAATGAGAAGCTGAAAAAAAAAGGGGGACCTTTTATAGAGAAGCAAAACGCGGCGTTTTGGGAGGCCAGCTGACCCGCGCTTCAACCCGACTCGGATCCGAGATCTGCGCGACCCGACCCCTTGACCCGTTTCTCAACCAACAGATTTGGGCCCTTCTCGTTTGGGTCTGATTTTGGGCTCTTCTGAAAGTTTTCTTGGGTTCTAAGCCCAAAGTAATTTGGGTATATTTCTATTTTCCTCAGTTATTTACTTATTTATTTATTTTGTTAGATGATTTATTTCTTGTGTTTCTAACATATTTTCATATATTCATTTGCATGTAAAATAGTCTAAGATTTATAATAATTTATTTAATTGCATGAGATTAGTCTCAATAATAAAATTATATGCTTCTTTTAAAAAATATAATAATTTTTTTATATAATTTTTCTTAATACTAGGCAAGTTATTAGGTCTCAAAATGTATAAAAAATTTTTTTATTAAAATAAATATGATTCCGATGATAAGTTTTCATAGAAATATCAAATAGCGATTCTTAAAAAAATTTTAAGTGAGAGAAATTTATCAAATGTTACCAAAGTATTGGGATATTTAATATTATTTCTCAATACTATATTCATATTTATTTTAAGAAAATACATATATGTATACCTAGTAGGAAATACTTAGGAAAATATTAATTAATTGAAAATAAATGAATAAAAATATTATGTAGGACAATATACACCTTTAATGGTTAAGTATTTGTCACGAATTTGATCAAGTAGGAAAAACCTAAAGTTGGCATTTACTTCCCATGTACGAGGAAGATTTTCTGTCTCTTTGTAAGTAAAGGGAGATGAAGCCAATCCCATGGCTTTTCTTGTTTCCATTTGGGTAGAGTGACAACCTCCTGCAAATGCCAGAGAAACTAAGAGCAAAATCAAAGAGCTTTGAGGCAAAGTATGTGTAAAAAATAACTAGTTTTTCCATTCGTGACTCTTATTCAAGCCTTTTAATAACTCTGCCCGTCTTCCATAGAGTTTTCATAAATATAAAATAAATTTATTCCAAGGTCATTCACTATATAATTTTTTTATACAAAAAAAAAGACATATCTCACGCGGGAAAGAGAAAATGCAGGCATTACAATTAAAACTTCCATGTTACAGAATATCCATATGTGATAACCGTAAATTTTTCAATTATTAGAAATTAATATTAAAGAAAATAGATAAGATGAAATAAATAAAGATAATTATGAGATTGAAATATTAGTAAAAATTTCATAAATTGAGGAGGTGACGAAATTGGAAATTTAAGTGAAGGAAATTTAAATTGGAATTATGGAAAATTGAAGAATGGAAGAAATTTAATTTGGATAAATGGAAATCCAAATTAAATAAGAAAATGAAGAAGAAATATGAAATATATTTGTATAATTATATATTATGTAAATGTATTTTTATACAAATACATATATATTTAAATAAAACATCGTATGTATATATAATTATATACATATATGAAAAAGATAAATATAAACTTACATTGAAGTTATACATATATATTGTAAATACAATATATATGTAAATACAATATATATTGTATTATTATATCATTTATATAAATATAGATAAATGTTATGTAATTTTACAGTATATAAATATACATATACTAAAAATATGTAATTTTAATACATTTAAATATATGAGATATATATATTTTGTTAATACACAAAATATATATTTTATATATATAATATATATATAGTACAATTATATATAATATATTATATGTATAATATATAGTATATATATGTATGTATATATATATATATATATATGTAAATTAAAAAAAAAGGGAAATAGAAACGGGAAAATGGGATCCCGTTTCTGTTGAAACTGATATGACAAAGTCTACACGTGTTAGGCCAAGCCCAATAGCGTCAGAGATTACCACATGGCAAAGACTCAATGGTCCACGTGTCCATCGGCGACAGAGGCAAAGCGCGTCACACCTGTCGCTTGGCGACAGGCTCTCTGGCCCACGTGGCATTCGGCGAAAGAGGTAGAGGTGCGTGATCATACCTGTCGCTCGCGATAGGCTCACAGTCTATCGCCTACAATCGTAAGGCGACACATGGCGCTCTTATACCTATCGCCTGGCGACAGATCCACAGTCCGTCACCTATAGTCATATGGCGACACGTGGCGCCTGACCTTGTCTCCCGCGAGCGACAGAACCCTGACACCACAGCGTACCACGTGGTGTGAGTCTCTCGCCAGCGACAGGCTCCGGAAGCTCCCGATTTTCAAGGAACTTGTGTTATATTGGAACACAAACTCTTAGCAAGATAAGGTCATTATCCTTAAGCAATTTACCTAGAACATTGGCCTATAAATAGGCCCCCAGGTACAATTTTATTCTCTAATTTTTGACTACTGGCTTTTATGCTTCCCAATATCGAAGAACTTTTTGCTGACTTAAGCATCAGAAAGTCTACGCAGGGAACCACCCCTGCGTCTCTCTGACTTTTCTTGTTTTACAGAAGCTTCGTGGAGACACGTGGAGACTAAGTACGAACATCGACGTCAGCATATCTTTATTGTTGTTTTGTGTAACAACAATTGGCGCCGTCTATGGGAAACGTATAAAAAGGCAAGATTTTCTAAGATGGTGAGAACAAGATCTACAAACGTAAGGACCGGAAGTGAGGAAAACTCTGTGAGCTCCCCTGAACAACAGATTCGCCAGACAAACCAGGTGAACAGGGAGGAAGAAAGAATTACTGTGTCGGCGGCCGAATTCGAAGCTCTAAGACGACAGAGCGAAGAAACTACCCAGGCGTTGTGAGCCATGGTGGATATGTTCCAAGGAGTTCTCCTGACATTGGATCTGCCGCCTGCCATGCAGAACTTGGTAGGAGGAACAAATAGAGGTATCCCGCCGCAGATGTTTGGGTGACAGGAGGACACGACAGCTGCAGAACCCTCTCGTTGGCAAGAGGTTCCCCCGGTGGAAAAGCGCGACATTCATCAGGGTGCAGCAGGACAGGGGAGCGGCAGGCCTGTCGCAGGAACCCAGCGAAAGAATGAAGAAGCAATAGAGTTAGAGCCTGCGACAGGGGTCAGGCGACAGGTCCCACATGTAGGGCGGCAGATGTCTGGGCGACAGGACGTTGACTGGGAGACAGGGTCTACCGCCCACCACCATGACTTGTCAAATTTTGATGGTGCTAACTTAGACCATGGTATTGGAGATGTTGGAAAGAAGGGGGTCGAAGATCAAAGCACTTGGAGAACTGGGTCGGAGTTTGACCCCACTTGGTGCACGCAAATGGTACGAACAAATGCACCTCAAGCTAAGGGCAAGGAAGTAGTCGGAGACCTACCTGATTCGTCTCATGCCCGAAATCAGCTCGCTCCCCCCGTGGACATGAAGAAGATGATAGAACAGGTGCTGGAAGAGAAAAAGTTAGTGTCTGCAAAAGAGAGCCAGAGGAGGAGAGTATCGTTCTGCACAACCATCATGCAAAAACCTCTGCCCCCAAAGTTCAAAATGCCGCAGATGACCGCCTACACCGGAAAAACGGACCCCTACGACCATATGCAAAACTATGAGGCACTAATGTTGTTACATGGATGGGAAGACGAGATAATGTGTAGGGCCTTTTCCTTGACTCTGTCGGGACATGCGATGAAGTGGTTTAATAACCTGCCAGAAGGGTCCATTATCTCTTTTGACCAACTGCGAAGTGAGTTTCTCAAGGCGTTTGCGGTAAATAGTCAGAGAAGGAAAGAACCGACCTACCTGCTCACTATTAAGCAGGGAGCTAAGGAGTCATTGAAGAGTTATGTGGATCGGTTCAGAGATGCTACTTTGGAGGTGCGATATCTGCAAGTCGGTATAACCGTGGCAGCCATGTTACAGGGGACAAGGTCTGAAAAATTGCAAGAATCCTTGTCGCTAGATCAGCCAACAACCATCTCATACCTACTTTCTCGTGCACATAAGTATGTAACCCAGGAGGAAGTAATGAAAATGGTGGCGATAGGAGAATTCAAGGATGGAAGGAAACAAGGAAGAGAGGTCACTGAAGCATCTTCTAGCCAACCGAGAAAGTTTGAGAAAGCTCCCTCAGTAAAATACAATTCCTATACCCCACTCACCGAATCTCGAGCTTCAGTGTTGGCAGCCATTGAAGGATCAAGGCTTATACAGACTCCAAAGAAGACGTCAGGGAATTTGGGCTGTGATTTAAGGTCATACTGCGATTACCACTCAGCGCATGGGCACACAACTGAGAAGTGTAGGGAGTTGATGAATCAGCTAGAAAAGCTAGCACGAGAGGGAAAAATAAACCGTTTCGTATGGAGAGGTGATAGAACTAACTATCCTGCACAGAAAAGAGGAAACAATTTCAGAGATAGAAGGAGTGAAAACAGAGGACCTGTTAGACGAAATGAAGGTGAAAGAAGAGATAATGACAGAAAGATAGAAAGAAGGAATCGAGAGGAAGACAATGAACCCACAGGGCCAACTATTAACGTGATATCCGGGGGTGAGTCGTTAGCTGGCACTTTTTCCTCGTCTCGAAAGACCTACGCCCGACAGGCTTATCAAATTAATTCGGTAATGGAGGAAAAGCATGATGAAGAGCCCATCACCTTCACGCCAGCTGACAGAGGTGATGTAATGATCCCTCATGATGACCCAATGGTGATTTCGGCAGTAATAGCAAAACACCCAGTGAGTCGCATCCTAGTTGATAATGGGAGTTCGGTAAATTTGATTTATTGGAGTTGCTTTGAGAAAATGAACATCTCCAATGATAGACTGAAGCCAGTAACCACACCACTGTATGGCTTCTCAGGAGAAAAAGTGAAGGTGGAGGGCGCAGTTCAGCTACCTGTGACATTGGGAGAAAGCCCGAAGTGTGTCACTCGACAAGTGTTGTTTATGGTGGTTAGATCAACTTCCGTGGCGTACAATATGATCCTCGGGCGGCCATTGTTAAATGACATGAGAGCGGTGGTGCATCCCTGCTATTTGTTAATGAAGTTTCCAACTCCCCGCGGTGTTGGACAAGTGCGGGGAGATCAAAGGAAAGCCAGGACATGTAATGTCGCATCCACCACATGTAAAGGGATTCAGAGGAAGGAAACCCTTACGATCGAAAAAAGCCTAAGCCAAAACCTGATGAGGAAATGGAAGCAATCTGGTTGGATGAGAAAGATGAAGAAAGAATAGTGTACGTAGGAATCCAATTGCCTGAAGAAGTAAAAAGGGAGATAGTCCAATGCTTAAGAGAGAATTGTGATGTGTTTGCATGGACTCCAGCCGATATGCCTGGAATAGACCCTGAAGTTATTTGCCATCGGTTGAACGTAATCTCAGGGGCAAAGCCGATAAAACAGAAGAAGAGGAATTTTGCTCCAGATAGGCAACAGGCAATAAACGAAGAAATAACGAAGTTGTTGCAAGCAGGATTCATCAGAGAAGTTAATTATTCGGAGTGGTTGGCTAATGTTGTGATGGTGAAGAAAACCAACGAGAAATGGAGAATGTGTGTGGACTTCACAGATCTGAATAAAGCTTGTCCTAAGGATTCGTATCCATTACCTCAAATTGACAAGTTGGTAGACGAAACTTGTGGTTATGAACTACTTAGCTTCTTGGATGCCTTTTCAGGGTACCACCAAATTGTGATGCATCCAGATGATGAGGAGAAGACCTCGTTCATTACCGATGGTGGGACATATTGCTATCGAGTGATGCCGTTCGATTTGAAAACCGTGGGTGCAACCTACCAACGCATGGTAAATAAGGTGTTCCAAGACTTGTTGGGCAACACCATGGAAGCTTATGTTGATGATATGATCATTAAAAGTAGACAGGGAGAATCACATGCCGAGAAAATGACTAAGGTATTCGATGTGCTGCGACAATACAAGATGAAGTTGAATCTCAACAAATGCTCATTCGGGGTGAGATCTGGAAAGTTTCTAGGATTCATGATTACTAACCGAGGGATAGAGGCTAATCCCGAGAAAGTTCAAGCTATTTTGGACATGAGGCCGCCTAATACAGTAAGAGAAGTCCAAAGGCTAACAGGAAGAATAGCAGCCTTGAGTCGTTTCTTGTCCAAATCAGCTGAAAGAAGTCTACCATTTTTCAAGGCGATAAAGGCAGGAAAGAACTTCAAGTGGACGGAAGAGTGCAACGACGCCTTTGAAAGGTTGAAAGACTACCTGAAAGAGTTGCCTCTGTTATCCCGGCCACGTCCCGGAGACCACCTCCTTATGTACCTCGGTGTAGGAGAGAAAGCTGTAAGTGCAGTCCTACTAAGGAAAGATGGGGATAGAGATTGCCCGATTTATTATGTAAGCAAAGTCCTGCTAGATGCCGAGGCAAGATACCCCTTAGTTGAAAGAATAGCTTTATCCCTGGTGATGGCAACTCGGAAATTACGACCGTACTTCTAAGCTCACTCGGTGACTATCTTAACAGATCAGCCCCTCAGACAAATACTGCAGAAACCAGAACACTCCAGGCGTCTGATTAAGTGGGCTATCGAATTGAGTGAATATGACATTCACTTCCAGCCTCGCCAAGCAATAAAAGGACAAGCATTGGCAGATTTCATTGTAGAATGCACTGGCTGAAAGGTCCAAGAGGAAACAAAGTTAGTCTGGTTGAAATTATTTGTTGATGGAGCTCATAACATGGATGGCAGTGGAGCTGGAATTGTGCTAATATCGCCTGAAGGGGAAACCTATGAGTATTCCTTACGTTTCGATTTTCCAAGTTCAAACAATACAGCCGAGTACGAAGCCTTGATAGCTGGGATGAGACTTGCTGAGAAACTAGGAGTCAGCAACCTAATGGCACATAGCGATTCACAATTAGTGGTAAACCAATTCTTGGGTGAGTATGAAGCAAGAGAACCCGCCTTAGTCCCTTATCTGCAAAAGGTACAATTGTTGGCACAGTCGTTCAAGCACTTCCGGCTAACTTAGATAACTCGAACAGAGAACAACCATGCAGATGCTCTTTCAAAGTTGGCTTCTTCCAGAAGGGTCAAAAGGGGTATGGTCAAAGTAGAATCCCTCGCTAGACCAAGCATTGAAGAAGAAGATGTCTGTAATGTCGAAATCGGAGGCGATTGGAGAAGCCCAATCAAAGATTACATACTGGGGGGCACACTCCCCACTAATAGAGACGAAGCTCAAAGGCTGAAGTTAAAAAGTGCCAGATTTACCGTGGTAAATGGGGAACTCTATAAACGAGGATTCGCAATGCCCCTGTTGAAGTGTCTAGGGCCCCAACAGGCTGAGTACACCTTAGCTAAAGTTCATGAGGGAATATGCGGTGAACATTTGGGGGCTCGAGCCTTGGTCTCGAAAATATTGCACACGGGATTTTATTGGCCTACATTGAGGAAGGATGCCACAGACAAAGTAAGAAGATGTGAAAAATGTTAGAAATTCGCTCCTATAACTACCGCGCCTGTTTCGGCTCTTCAGAACACACTCCAACCAACTCCATTTGCACAATGGGGACTAGATATCCTGGGGCCATTCCCCTAGGCTCGGGATAAAGGAAGTATTTGCTTGTGGCCACAGACTACTTCACAAAATGGATAGAGGCGGAGCCTTTGGCTACAATTTCTGAGAAGAAGGTGGAGGCAATGGTTTGGAAAGACATAATTTGTCGATTTGGGATCCCCCGCGTGATAAATGCAGATCATGGGAAGCAGTTCGACTGTGACGCTTTCCGAAATTTTTGTAGTGGCCTGAAGATTCTCTTAAGAATATCTTCTGTGTCTTACCCACAGGTTAATGGGCATGCAGAGGTGAGCAATCGAACTATACTGCATGGATTGAAGACTAGGCTGGACAAGGCAAAGGGAGCATGGGTAGATGAGCTCCCAAGTGTCCTATGGGCCTACAGAACGACAAGCAAAGTGTCAACAGGTGAAACACCGTTCAATTTGGTATATGGCACTGAAGCCCTCATCCCAGTAGAAGTTGGAGCTGAGTCACCCCGGTTGGTCCCCTACATCGAGGAACTCAATTCTCAAGGACTAAGGGAGAATCTAAATCTGCTAGACGAGTTGAGAGATAAAGCAAAAATGAGACTGGCTGCTTACCAACAGAGGGTAGCTACTTATTACAATGCACGGGTGAAGAACAGAGAAATACAAGAAGGAGACCTGGTGTTGAGAAAGTCGGCAATCACAAACGCCCATAAGGAGGATGGAAAGCTCCGGGCTAACTGGGAAGGACCATACAGAATCAGAAAGATGGTCGGACCTAGCACATGTACCTTGGAAGCCTTGCAAGGAAAGAATATCTCAAAGACTTGGAATGCCAACCATCTTAAGCTATATTGGTAGTAAGCATTGTAATTTTTGCTTTCTGATCGTTATTATTCTTGTCTTTACTTTTCCATCTATTGCTACATCACTTTATAGATGTTATTATTTTTCTGATTCATGAATAAAGGCCAGCCAATCATTTCCTAAATTCTCTAACGCAATATGTGAGACAGATTATGTGTTACAGGAATTAAAATGAGGCAACAGCTGGCAAAATAAAGTCCCTAAGCGAAAAATGCACGAGACGGGTAAAAGCAAAGTCCCTAAGCGAAAAATGCGCGAGATGGGCAAAAAACAAAGTCCCTAAATGAAAAATGCGCGAGACGAGCAAACTAAAGTCTCTAAGCGAAAAATGCGCGAGACGGGCAAAAAACAAAATCCCTAAGCGAAAAATGCGCGAGACGGGCAAACAAAAAGTCCCTAAGCGAAAAATGCGCGAGATGGGCAAACAAAAAGTCCCTAAGCGAAAAATGCGCGAGACGGGCAACCAAAAGTCCCTAAGCGGAAAATGCGCGAGACGGGCAACCAAAAAGTCCCTAAGCGAAAAATGCGCGAGACGGACAAATACAAAAAGTCCCTAAGCAAAAAATGTGCGAAACGGGCAAATACAAAAAGTCCCTAAGCGAAAAATGCGCGAGACAGGCAAACAAAAAGTCCCTAAGCGAAAAATGCGCGAGACGGGCAAATACAAAAGTACCTAATCGAAATATGCGCGAGACGGGCAAAAGACCAGTCCTTAAACACGAAACGTGCATACGCAAGATAAAGGTACAAGCTATATAGCAAGTTACGATGTACGTTACAAAATTTTCGGATTCATATGTTGCAATAAGTTGACAAATTATGGTTAAACTTTGGCGTTTTTAGTCTTGATTATTCTAATAAGTCCTTAAGCGAAAAATAACGCGAAATAGGCACAACACTCGAGAAAAGTTCATCTTTGAATGAAATGACGACACTGTTTCAAACAAGAACTTGGGGAGCAACATGGTGTAAAAGTAAAGTCATACAAGGTACTTTACTAAATTTACATAAGCAAGAGAAAGAGCTACAAAATGAAACGGTACTTTTCATTCAAAATGAATCTGTACATCGGAGTTAACAAACATAACAAAAACTACAAAACTCTAATCTACGGCAATGACTGAATCAACCGGCTGGGAAGGCGCTACATCGGCACTAGCGTCTCGAGAAGCTTGGGGCTCAGGAATTGGAGGAGTCAAAGAACCAGGATCATGGGAAGACGAGGAAGCCACCCCGGAAGCAGGAACGTCACTTGAAGGCCCAACCACGGCCGCAGAGTCTGGCATGGGATCAACGGCAGCAGAATCTGAAATTTGGAACTCGTCGCTGTCCAACCCCAGCAGTGCCTCGATAGACTCAGGCTGATCGCCTGTCTCGATAGGCTCAAAGACGTCACGCACTGCCGGAGGCTCAGATCGATCAAGTGCTTCGGAAGACTCAGGCGTATGTAGTGGCTGTTGAGGAGGCCACGGACCCTCAAGGTTGTCCAGATTATCTACGGCCCTTTCCACTAAATAGGCCTCTGGACTTTGTGTGTCGAGCTCATACTTGGTCCAAGAAGGAGCATCATAGTACTTAGCCTCCTCGATGAAGAGCAATTCAGGAAAAGCCTCACTAGGCCGATGCTTCTCCAGCCAAGCGCGAGCCAAATAGAAACCGTATTTAATAAATCCCATCGAAAACGCCGCTTTCTTGTCAAAACAATGCTGGGACAAGTGGTATTCACGAACGGCCTCGATTCGAGCTTCTCTTTGACGATCCAGTACATTGTGCAGCTCCTCAATAGCCTTATCTCGCTGCCTCTCCATGGCTCCCCGATCATCGACGGCCTTATTATAAGCTTCTTGGTACCCTTGAAGGGAAGACACCTTCGCCTGCTCTTCTTGGAGCCTTCGCTCGAGATCAACATTCTTTCGCTCGAGATCAGTGTTCCTTTTGTTTACCTCCTCCACCCTGTTGACATAAGGATGAAGCTGGTTAACCTCGTTTGAAAGCTCCATCTTTTGATCCCGAAGCTCGCGAATCTCTTTGTCAGCTTGCTCCCTAAGAGCCCTGTGCCGAGCATTGACGGTCGCAATTTGTTGAGCTGACTAATAAGACGAAAAACAAAAGTAACTCAAAAAATCTTTTAATGAAAATTAGTTACCAAACGAACACAAAACTCTTACCTTCATAGCGAGATAATCATAATTATCCTCCGCCTCCGGGATGTTTGTAAAAAGCCCCACCTCGTCATGAGAGAGAATGGTGCTCCAAGCCAGACGAGACGCTATCTCGGCATCCTCGATGCTGTCATTGTTGTTCACTCCGGGATAGGTCTGAAAATTGTCCCCACTAATGACGACCCCACTATCAATCACATAGCGCTTCAAAGTAGGGTCTACCACCTTGGGTAAGACTGGTCTTGTAGGCATTGAGGCTTCAACAATCAGCCTCTTCCTGTATTTGCGCCTCGGCTGGCGAGGAGCCGACCTACCTTCAACAACACGAGAGCCACCTTCTTGAGGGACTGGATCACTCCTTTGGGACTCGGAGCTCTCGCGATCACCTGAACCTCGATCAGGGACAAGAGGCCTCTTCCGTTTGTTTCTCCCGGCCTCTTGTGTAGGACGGCTGGATTCACCAGTAGAGGGAGGAGGAGGAGTAGGAGCACGAGCCGGTCCAGATGGGGCTCCAACTAGCGACCGAGGAAGAGGAGCCGCTTGAGCAGCAACGTTGGCATCCCTCCAACGCATCAAATCTCGAAAGTTCATGCCTGCACAATATATAAAGAAAGGATTAACCGACCAAGTGAAACATCACGCACATGTGTACAAGAAATAAAAAAGGATGGAAAACCTAGAAAACCACCAAAGTCCTATAAACTATCCAGATTCGAATCCAACGGAAAATCAACGAAGGGACTCCCAAAGGCGTCAACCTGAGCCCACTCAGGGCCATCCCCTGAATAACCACTAGTACCCGTAGCCTCAGGGGTCTCGTCTTCCGAATCTGAAGAGGACTCATCTACAAGGCGGCCCACGGAGGTAGACGCTTCGGCTACTAGGACTGGGGATGGCTGACTAGGGCCAGCATCAGATAAACGAGGAGTTGTAGGCAGGTTAGATGGGGCAGCAGAAGCTTCAAGAACGGTCCTGCTCACGCCCCAGCTGGCAGCGGCAATGTTTTTCGGGGTTAGAAGAGAAAATAAATTACGCTCCCCGGTAGAACAGATTTGCCGAATAGGCTCGTCAAATTGGTCTCTTAAAATTTCTGTCCTGAACCTATCCGAACGCTGTGAGTGGTCAGAGGTATCACGATTCCATCTAGAGCGAATTCGCAGATTGCTTGGAATCTAGACAACGACCAATTCGCTCTCAAAACCGCGCAGTTTATTGGGGAGATCCGAGAAGATTTTATTATTAGGAAACTTGCCGACTGTTAACCGTTGAAGAGAGAACGTTATCAATCCTTTCAGCCTACGAACTCTAAAAAAGGCGCTTAAAAAGGGAACCATTAGAACAATACCCAGATGATGACACACTATGGAAAACGCTACCAGCTGAACCCACGCATGGGGGTGGAGTTGACACGGGACGATTTCCTTGTATCTAAGAAATGCTTCGCCAAACTCCGGAAGAGGGAAGCGAAAACCAAAAGACAAAGAAGCCTTATGGACGGCCACACCATTTCTAACCAAGTCAGGCGTGACCTCCCCTTGCACTGGAAGTCTATAGTCATAATCCGAGGGAAGAGGGAAACAAGTCCTAATATCCTCTAAGTCAGTATTTGTCAAAGAACACACAAGACCACCTGTCTTAAGTGTTTTACCCGGGCGTAGCAAAGACATGGCAAAAGAAAGCAAAAACTACCTGGCGACAGACTCTACAGGCGACAGACCCTTTTGGGCGACAGACCCTTCGGGCGACAGACCTAGTAAGACGACAGACCCTTGGATGACAGACCCCTTGGGCAACAGACCCTTCGGGCGACAGACCTAGTAAGACGACAGACCCTTGGATGACAGACCCCTTGGGCGACAGACCTACTGAAAAAGACACTTGCGGAAGACTAAACTCTACGCGGAAGACCAAATCACCTGCGGGAGACCTAAACCTAGTGCGATAGGCGAATATATAAGGCGATAGGGGTATACTTACTGACGATAAGATAAGCGAGAGACTCCAGGCGTGAGAACGAAAGACTCTTTGTGGCGAAAGAGCGGAAAAATGGGCGACAGATGGCTGCTCAGAGGTTTTCTTGTGCGTTCTCTCGTTGGGTCCCAGCAGTTTATATAGCCACGACAGGGAATGCCAAACGTCGCGCTTGATCACACCTGTCGCAGAGTAGAATTTTTCACCTGCAAAAAATACACAAAAAGCCACAAAAAAAGAGGACTATTCACAGTGGGTTAAGGCCCAAAAACATATATTTATACTCTCTTTGTTGGAGAAATCCAACAAGAGAGTGGGGAGCAATTGATATGACAAAGTCTACCCGTGTTAGGCCAGGCCCAATAGCGTCAAAGATTACCACATGGCAAAGACTCAATGGTCCACATGTCCATCGGCGACAGAGGCAAAGCGCGTCACACCTGTCGCTTGGCGACAGGCTCTCTAGCCCATGTGGCATTCGGCGAAAGAGGTAGAGGTGCGTGATCATACCTGTCGCTCGCGACAGGCTCGCAGTCTATCGCCTACAATCATAAGGCGACACATGGCGCTCTTATACCTATCGCCTGGCGACAGATCCACAGTTCGTCGCCTATAGTCATATGGCGACACGTGGCGCCTGACCTCGGCTCTCGCAAGCGACAGAACCCTGACGCCACAGCGTACCACCTGGTGTGAGTCTCTCACCGGCGACAGGCTCCGGAAGCTCCCGATTTTCAAGGAACTTGTGTTATATTGGAACACAAACTCTTAGCAAGATAAGGTAATTATCCTTAAGCAATTTACCTAGAACATTGGCCTATAAATAGGCCCCCAGGTACAATTTTATTCTCTAATTTTTGACTACTGGCTTTTACGCTTCCAAATATCAAAGAACTTTTTGCTGACTTAAGCATCGGAGTGTCTACGCAGGGAACCACCCCTGCGTCTCTCTAATTTTTCTTGTTTTACAAAAGCTTCGTGGAGACACGTGGAGACTAAGTACGAAAATCGACGTCAGCATATCTTTATTGTTGTTTTGTGCAACAACAGAAACAAACGGAGAAGGGGAGCCGACCCCGACGCCGGCCGACCAAAGGAAGAAGGAGAGGAGTGAATGCCGTCGGCGATGTGAGGAAAGTGATCCGGCGACGTGAGGAAAGTGATCCAACGACGGAAAAAAGGAAACAAACAGAATCGGAAAGGGGCGAAAACCGACGGAAGCTGAAAGAGAAAAAAAAGGGGAAGTGGCAGTGCCGATCGATTCAGCCACCGCCACTGCCACCGAAGCTTCGACGAAGGAAGAGGAAAGGGAAGGAGACCACCGGAGAGGCGAAGAACGGTGAAAGAGGTCCGACGAAGAGGGAGAAGAGGCCGAACCAAAATCGACTCGATCCGCCTCCGTGCCGCCAATCCAGGCCAAACGGAGACCACCAGCAGGTTCGCCGTGCCATCGGCCAGCTGAGGAGCCACCGAACCACCGAAGAACCGACCGCCGGCTAGGAACCGACGAGGAAGGAGGCAGACCAGTCTGAATCTGTTTGACCAAAAAAAAGAAAAAGAAAAAGGAAAAAGAAGAAAGAAAAGAAAAAGAAAAAGGAAAAGGAAAAAGGAAGAAAGAAAAGAAGAAAAAGAAGAAAGAGAGAGAAAGGAGAATTTTCGGGAATTCGAAAATTCTCGAGAATTCGGCAACTCGGAAATTACGAAAATTCGATAAGAATTCCGAAAAATGATTTCGAGTAAAAATTTAATAAATTCTTTATGAAAATTCTAAAATTTAGAATTTTAATTTCCAGAAATTATTCTCGGCAACCGAGATGAGGAATCGAAAGAGATGGAGTACGGGCGCGACCGGTAAGAGGAAGTCGCCGAACCGGAAAAGGTAAGAGATGCATGTGCAGTACTGTAAGGATATTCAGTCTGCATTGTTTTTAATTACGAAATATTTTATGAAAATATTTTGATGAATGATTGGTTGGAAATTTGAGATGAAGTACTGGCTGAAAATTATAAATTGTATTTTTCGTGCAGGAGGCTAGTCAATCGGTAGTCGTTATACTGCCGGAAATTTTAGAAAATTACATAAAATCATAATAAGTGATTTTATTTCACGAGAAACGATTTTCAATCACGAAAACCAAGAAATTGATTATTTTTCATAAAATATGAATATATGGTATTCCATTTTTAAAATATTCATGTTTTCTATATCGTTGATAATGAAATCACCGAAAATTAATCTGATATGTAAATTATATGTGATACGTAAAATGAAAAGATTTTATATGAGATATGATTAAATTGGCATGAGAATTATCTTGTTACATGATTATTTTACAGGAATTGAATTTCATGAAACGATTTACATGAGGTAAATTATATGACTTAATTTACATGAAGTGATTTATGTGCATTGATTTACATGAAATGAATTTCAAGAAAGGATTTATATGAATTAAATTACATGAAAAGAATTTCATGAAATCATTTAATTGAAAATGATTTCTACTGTAAATTGCTATTTGCAATTGATTTCTACAGTTAAATAAATGATTTATGAAAATGTTTTGAGATGGTCGTTCCTTAGTGATCATGCATACTGTTACCGACTGCAAGACCTTGATCAAGTTCGCAGGTTACCGATATATTGTTTACCGACTGTGGGATTATTATGGTCAAACCCACAGGTTTACACAGTGAGCACTTGACCAGTGCGAACTGTGACCGACCAACGATGGCCATTCGTTATCGATCGTCCCTACGGGGATACTGATATTGATTATTCCTTTGAGGATACTGATAGTGATCGTGCATGATTTTATTAGATGTGACTATCTTCACTGAATTGTATTTGAATGACTTGAATACCGAATGATTTGACTACTGCATGATTTGAATACTAAATGATTTGAATATCGATTTAACTGAAGTGCAAAGAAAGAAAAGGTTTACAGTGAATGACAGTAAATGATAATTTTAAATGAAAAGATTTTATTGTATTACTGCTATCTACTGTTTACATGCAATATGATTTGAATGATAATGATTTAACTAACATTCTTTTAAAAGAATATATGAATATTAGTTACTTTATTTAAATGCTTTATTTCATAAAAGCATTATTTTGAAAAGAATATGAAAATGATATGGAATAAAAAGAAAAAAGGATTTAAATTTCAAATGAAATGAAATTTATTACTCTCTACAGTTGCTTCTAGGTTCTAGGACAAGACAGATATTTCAAACTACTTGCCTTATTCTATCCGGATCCCTAGCCGACTGTTGTATCTTTCCTACATGCGTGCCTAAAGCCCCTATAGGAAAAATGAAAAAGATTTTCAGCATATAGGAAGCTGAATATCAAGTATGAATATAATTCTCTTACTAAGCCGTGGTTTGCTCACCCCCTTAATTTTAACATTTCAGATTTTCGAGGATTGAGAGTCTGACATCTAAAGGATTTCGGCTGTGCATTCGGGGACGATGCAACAGTTTGATCTATTATAAAGGTACGATCATTTGTTTTTCTGTATTTAGACATATTCACAGTACTGCTTCTTTATGAAGTAAGATAGGAGATGTAATTCATATTATTATTTTATATGAAATTGGCTATATATAAGAAAAAAGAAAAGTATCGCGGACAGCCCAACCAAATAAGATGTATAGAATAAGATGAAAAAAAATAAGGTCACGGGATGTGACTCCATCCTTTTAAAAAGAAGAATAAATCATTCAGATTAAATCTCAAAATTTTTAACAAATGTAATGCATTTCTC
Organism: Heritiera fomes; assembly: GCA_032173925.1. NCBI lineage: Eukaryota > Viridiplantae > Streptophyta > Magnoliopsida > Malvales > Malvaceae > Heritiera > Heritiera fomes. The sequence continues at coordinate 6,941,820 of JAPDPM010000025.1, forward strand.
AATGAACAAAATCTCACCAACTGTAGCCCTCGACTTCAAATGCATGGGACTGATACTTCTCCACCCCTATGTTAACCAACAAAGAGAATGACTCTATGTTGAGTACATAGTGAGCTGGTGGAAGATCTCTTGTAATTCTTTTGATTTCTACAAACATGACAAACAATTTCATTACTAAATTTAGTGTTTCATTCAATGAATTTTATCCATGATCTCAACTAATTTATATAAAACAAAATTGCTTACTTTTTTCTTATTGCTATTAAAAAGGAGGGCAAGAATGTAACGATTTCAAAGACAAATGATTAAGGAGTGGGGTGTTCATATTTTAATTTTAATCGAATTATTTGATCTAGTTTATTTAATTCGGTTAATTGGTCGATAATGAAATTAATTTTGATCAATTATCAAAAATAATTTTTAAAAATTTCAATTTTCAATTACTTTAATTCAAAAAGTGAATTAAGCAAATTAATCAATCTTTTAACAAAATATAAGAAATCTAAACATAAAACTAAAAATACAAGAAATTCAAATATAGGTTTAATGTTTGAAGTTTGGTTGATATTTTAAAATTAATATTATTAGAGTTTTCAATTTAATACTTTAGTATTTGAATATTTCGTTAGATGATTTTATTTATTTTGTTTTATTTTATTTGTTTCAAATATAAAAAATTATGAGTTTAAAATATAATTTAACTTAAATATATTTTATTATTCGATTTGTTTGAAAATTAATTGAATTAAATTCAATTGATTAAATTTTTTAAAATTAATAAATTTTATTTTATTAATAAAAATAAAATAACATAGTTCAATTTTGAAAAATTTTATTCAAAATAAATCAAACTGACTTAATGAACTCCTTTTGACACAAAAAGTATTTGCTATCTTGGAATCATAATATTCTCTTTAAGAAAAGTAAAGTTGCATGCAATAAGACATGATGCAAGATAATGCCCTTTTTTTATAATGGAAATTAATGGTATCTTAATTTGGATTTCAACCAACGAACAAAGCATGGGAAAGGGCAATTTAATATTGAATTACTACAACAATTAAGACTTTTAGTGACAATTTGTTTGTGACCATAAATAATTTCGTCACAAATATTCAGCTTATTGTGACAAAAATTTTGTTTGACACTATTGTTATAAGTAATTGTGACGTATTATTATTTGGTCATTATTATAATAACAATTGTGACGATTTAAGTTTTTTCACAATTAAATAGTCACTATAAAAATATTATTGTGACAAAAAGCAACGTGTCACTAAATTTTCGTCACTAATAAAATACACAAAATTGGTGCCAAATGATTTTTGGCGGGAATACTATGCTTGTGACGATATATAAAGTGGTCACTAATTTTTAGAATTATTGTGATGAAAAAAATAGTTTGTCACTTAATAATTTACTTTTTGTTATAAAAAATTTCGTCACAATTAAACATAATAAATTAATGTCGATTACATATCGTCACAAATAGTGAATTCACCATTGTAACAATTTAAATCGTCACTATTCTGAAAATTATAATGACTAAAAAGTACAAACTAATTTATTATCATTTAGATTAACAAATTTAAGAAATTTTTTCTTATTACGATTTCATATTTTTTATTTTGTATGCCTGAACCCAAACAATTTATTATTTGAATAGTATAAGGTACTCAAACCAATTATCCATTAATGTTTACAAATATAAAAAAAATATTCATGTTTGTGATGAAATTTCAATATTGACAATTAGTTCTTAAGACAAAGCCAAGTGAACCAATTTTTAATATTTAAAGTTATTTACTACTAAAATTATATTACATATTACAAATTAATTAAGGTATATAACTGACAAAGTGTAATAAAAAATTATAAATTTAAATATAATTTTTGAAATTAAAGTAATGAAACTTTCATATTAAGTATTCAATTCTTGATAGTTTAGTATATAAGATATAAATCTTAGTGCATACACACAAATATTGTTTTCTTTGTAACTTTTTATAATAAAATAAAAATGTTTTTATTTGACTTGAAAGAAAAACGGTTGCGGACATAACGGAGACCATCGCGGTCACTGCGGTCATTAAGGTCGTGAATTTTTTTTAATTTCGCACAATTTTGTATAATATATAATAATTGTAATTATAATCATTTAAAGTCTTATTTTATAATTTTTAAACTAATTTATGATACTTTAAGTCTATTATTTAAGTTAAAAAAAAGTTATTCATAATTTTTTGAATTATAATAAAATAGAACTTGTTAAATTCAATCCACTACAAAAAATAGTGATAAAAGAAAACTCACAAACGATAAACATGATATACAAAGAAACTACAATGCATAGCTCAGAATACTTGTCCTATTGCACATTTGGTTACTTAATTCATTACTTTAATAAGTAAAAATAATTTAATTAATTACATTTACATTATCAATTAACCTATTAAAAAATTAATCATGTTTGGTTATATCAAAATTTTAATTCTAATTTGCTGCTATCAGTTAACTTAGACATAATCAAATATCAATATCAAATTATGGATATTATTTTTTCTTATAATAATAATTAATATCATATATTTAATAAAATTACAAATTTTACTAAAAAATTACATTAATAATTTAAATTCAAAATTACTTAATATTATTTAAAAAATTACCTAATATTCTTAAAATATTAAAATTTTTTGAAAAAAATTAAAACTAAATAATATATTAAAAAAAGCCACGGCCCACCCACAAATTCACCCAAATTCCCAAACCCACCCACTTTGCCTCTGCCCATTTTCATCTCTCTCACTTTCACTCTCAGTCTCAGTATCTCATTCTCATTCTCACGTCCACCCTCACAGCCACCTTGCTTCGTATCATCATCTTCATTTAGCCTGACACCCATAAGCCTTCAAACCTAGCCAAAGTATTGAGTCACCAACCCGAGATTTCCCATCGACCAAGCTTGTATCTTCATCTTGTCTTCACCTCACCCTCACCCACGCAAGCCGCCAGCCAAAGCCCAGACCAGATGCTTTCCAATATCCACTTGCAAATGACAGATCACAGAAGCCACCACCGATGCAGCGAACTGGTAGTGTCTCAGGCCACCCATGCCGCCCCGTCGCTCACCCTGTTGCCGATAGCCTGACGCCTACAACAATATAGAACAGAGACCTTCGGTGTTCAGTCCCTCCTCCCTTGCCCTGTGAAGACCGAGAATTTTCTAAATAAATATAAAGTATCCAAAAAAAATTAATTTGGACAAATCGAAATCCAAATTAAATAAGAATGAAATTTGGAGAAAATAAATTTGGATATTAAGAAATCCAAATTTAATGAGAAATAAAGATATGTAATTTTATATATTTATATAAGATTATTATATAAATATATTTTTAAATAAATATATGTACATATCATATGTTGAAATTTATTTTTATAACATAGAATGAATTCGTATGTATTTTTTTATACATTACGTATATATGATATACATATATAAAATATGTGTATAGTATAAATATATATATATATATGTGCACATATATATGAATTTGATACAAGATATATATATATATATATTTGAATATAAATTTTGGAGTAAAAATATTTATAGATATATATAATTATAATTATGTGTATAATTATAATATATATTATTGGTAATATTTATATTTATAAATATTTATTTATAAATATAATATTAAAAAAAAAAACTAAAACTAAAGAAGTGGGAATCGGGATAACCCGATTCCCAGCTTCTTTCTCCTCTGTTACAAACAGAGGAGAAAGACAAGTAAATGGCCGGCCCCCCTTGCCGGCCGAGAGGAAGGAGAAAGGAGAGAGTGATGCCGCCGGTGAACAGAGGAGGAAGAAGAGAAAAGCTAGCCGGCGACGAGCGGAAAAAGGAAAGAAGGAAAGCGGTGCGAAACGAAACGGAAAAACCGAAAGGAAGAAAGGAAGAGGAGATCGGCGGTGCCAGCCGATCCGGACACCGCCACTCCCCCCACGAGACCGGCGGAGACCAGGGGAAAGTGAGAGGAGCCACCAACGAAGAGGAAACCGACGGAGGAGGGAGAAATGAGGAAGAGAAGAGCCGCCGGTGTCGCTTCCAGATCCGGCGCCGTCGTCGGTGATGGGGCAAAACAGAGACCAGATCCGGAGTCCTTGCAACCTCGGCGAGCTGTTGGGTGGCCGAACAGCCGGAATGGGTGGCCGCCAGTGACCGAACCGGCCAGCAGAAGATTGAACCGGCGGAACCGGTCCGACCCGATCCGACCCGCCTGACCCGGTCAACCCGACCCGACCCGGTCAACCCAAACCCGACCCGACCCGGTTCAGAAAAGAAAAAAAAAAGAAAGAAAGGAAAAAGAAAAAAAAAGAAAAGAAAAGGAGAAAGAAAAGAAGAAAGAAGAAGAAGAAAGAAAGGAAAAAGAAAGAGAAAAAAAAATGTGGTAAGGAAAATTTAAGTCTTTTCGCCATATGTCTATTGGATTTATTGGAAATTTTCGGATTATTTTCTAAATGAAAATATATGTTAATTTTTGAAATTGTAGCAAAAATGGAAATGAGACGAATGGTGGAGTTCGGCAAGGCTCGAAAAATCAGAAAGTGCGCTAAGCTTGGCAAATAGGTAAGATACTTTTATAAAGCATTAGTAGCTTTATATTGTATGTGGGAATTATGATTTTATATATGATGCATTTATTTAATTGATTTTAAATGGAATTGTGATTTTTATATGATGCATCGATTTAAATTGATTTGCTAAAAATGCTAAGAGGACCCACAACTGATGGTGGGGGTCTTAGTAAGAGGTAAAATGGGTGAGAATCAACGGCTGCAAGTATAAATTGTGTTTCCCTTGCAGGAGGTTAGGGAAAATTAAGCCGTTATGCTGCCGAAATTCTTAGGAAAATGTTGAGGAAAAAGATTTAAGTTCTCACGAAAATGGAATCTTGGAAAAAAAATTATTGAAAAATATACATTTAAAGGACTTGATGATATTACTGGAGAAGTTTGATATTGAAATCGATGAAAAGATAGATCGTTGAAAACACGATAATGTGATGAATTATATGGTTTAAACCTTAAGGCTCGATAAATCCAGTGATGTTAATAGCACAAATGGTATCAAGTTGAGATTGAGGTGGAATTAATTATTAGACGGATCACTGATACAGTGGTGATTATAGAATTGATAAATTCAAATGAATGGACCGTTTTAGTGGTATGATTGTGATATCGATGTTAAATAGATGTGAACTGAGATTTTTGCAATAATATGGATAGTCGCAAGGCGACTTAAATGATTGAAACACTGTTGATAATTGAAATTGACAAATTCTTTTAAGTGGTAAATTACCAATCAAAAAAATTGAATTGAAGATGTCTTATAGATAATTCTAGCATGATATTACATTCTACAGACCATATGAAAAGTGAATTGAGGATTGTGATTTGATTTTACGATAGTAAATGAAATTGAACCGCAAGTTGAGGATTCTGAATATGTACTTATAGGTCAAACCATAAATGGATTTGATAAGCGATTATTGATCTTGTGGTTCTATAATCCTTGATGTCGACTTTGGAATAGATAACGAATGAGGATATTAATATTGCATAATTTCAGTATTTTGATGGCTATATAGTGACATGATATTTAAATATTTATGAATACTAAGAGGATTCATGCAAGTGATGTGGTCTTAGTATTAATAGTGAAAGGTAGAAATGATTGGTATAGTTTATAGCTATCGAAAAAGGATATTGAATACCGAATGATCTGAATACCAAGTGATCTGGTTATTAAATAATTAGAGTATTGAGCAATCTGAATACTGAATGAAATGATCTTGAATGATTTGAATAGTGATTTACTGATTGGACAGAAAGAAAGTCTTGAAATCGAATAACTGATGGTGATAAAGTTAAATGAATCGCTTCAGCGTATTTGATGGAAATAATACCGAAGTTGCATACTGAAATGTTTTATAGCATCGCATTTAAGCATGCTTTCTTGCAACTTGAAACATTTTAATAATGTTTATATGAATACTGAAAAGTATTGATTTGTTTTGAAATGAAAGTATATGGTAGATATATATATATTTTGATATATGAAATATCATTAAGAATTTTACCATATGTTTTACATGATATTGAAAATAAAGCTATAGATTTAAATGTTTTATGAGACTGTAGGCACCCTAAGAGAATTAAATTCAATAAAGCATAGTGGAAACCGCCTAATTGGAGCTTTGCTCATTAGGCAGATATGCTTGTCCGACAATAGTCGTGGATAGATCTCAGTCACGCCTGATCAGTGGGACTGAGAGAGATGAGGTCTATGGCCATAGATAGCGCCCTAGTTGGTTTCCAGGGGACGATGATATGATTCACTGCTAGCTACAGTGATTTAAGTCTTTATTGATAGAGATGATAGGGATCTAGCCTAGTCTCTAACTGATATGATATGAAGTCTAGAGTATGATTTTATTGATATGAACTCTAGACTTGACATGATTTATACTGTACATGAAACAGATTTGAAATGAAATATGTTTTGAAATAGTACATGTTTTAAACATGTTTTAAAAGTCCATGAGATATGATTTCGACACTTATATGATTTATACGTAATTTTGTGTCGAACATGGCATGATATGCGGTCTAGAGTATAGTTTGATTTGATATGAACTCTAGACCTGATATGATTTACAGTATATGTTTTAAAAGTATATGATAAATGATTTCGACACTGATATGATTTATATACGATTTCGTGTCGAATTTAAAATGATATGCGGTCTAGAGTATAAATCGATTTGAAATGAACTCTAGACCTGATATGACTTATAGTATATGAAAAATGTTTTAAAACCGCACATGTTTTAGACATGCTCTGAAAATGAATACATGAATTGAAATTGAACATGTTTTTATCATGCCATAAAGGTAGACTTGAATGAATTGAAAATTCATACGTGGAGCATGTTCTAAAGTACATATGACACGATTAGAGATGATAGCGGTTTATACAGTAAAGTTACATAATTTCATATTAAACCTTGACATGATAATATGCTTCGTACACGAGTTTCATGATAAATGTCATGACTCGATATAAATGATATTTCATCTAGACGATGACATGATATGATACATGAACATATGATAGATATGAAGAGAATTGTGAACTTACACTGTGGTGATCATGATTTCTCTATAAGGAAAAGTGATATGAGATGATAAATTACAGGAGTACGATTATGAAATATAAAGTGAATTGATATGTGCTTCAATTGGACATGATGTACTCCGAGATAGAGGAAAATATAGACTAATAGTATATGACATTCAATTTGGATACGACAGATTGTTGTGCGATGCACTATAGTGTAAGGACAAGAAGACTAAAAAGTGATTATGATGATAATTTTAAAAGTATAAGTGATAGACAGATGACAAGAAATGAGATAATGATATGTTATCGATGGGAAAGGATTAACTGTGATCGCAAATTTGCAAGTTTTAAGCATTGCAGATTAAGACAGTGTAATCCTACTCTTGTATTTATATTAGTATCTTACTGAGCCGTGGTTTTGCTCACCCCACTAAATTTCATCTCTTTCAGATTATTGAAGTTAACATCTGCCATGTGAGCTGCTCAGTGGGCATCGGAGACTGTATATGGACTTGGTACTAGTCTTCTGAGGTATATGTTTCTTATAAATTACTTGTTTACATGTAAGACTTAAATTGAAGCACAGTACATATTCTGTTTAATAAGTCGGGATGTAACTAAGAATCGTTTCCGTAGTTGTTAAATATTTAAATGGAATAACTATAGGTCACCGAGATAGTATAGTAACTACACTGACACCGAATACAAACCTTAAAATGAAAAAGAAAAAATTTAGTCCATAAATTTGTAGACTAAGAAAAGTATAAGAATCAAGTGAAAGTCGCGGTCTTCGGGTCGTGACATGCCCTCACCCGGTCGGTCACCCCTCAAATCCCCTTCCCCGATGCCCAATCCAAACCTAGTTGATTTCATCTCTTCCATGATCCAGATCTAATTTCGGAAGGTAAATGATTTCTTGCTTCAAAAATCAAAACTCAAATCAATTGTTCTGTTGTGCTGTTGTTTCTTGTGAATTGATGTTGAACTCCTTTTTATTGAGACTGAAATTTTGATTGTGTAAAGCTAAGATTCTGAGTTCTGTTGTTGATTTTGAAAATTAATTTTTTTTTCTGATAGCAAAATGTTGAACGGAAATGTTGAACAGAAAGTTACTGTTGTGATACGGATTCACAACCGTTTTCTTCTCAATAGCTGTAGCTGGTGGCAGGAGTGTGAGCAGGATGACCGAGCGAGTGGTGCGTGGCAAGCTGTGGACACGAGCCGCATGTTAGATGGTGTTATCAGGGCTTGTGCATTCTATTTGGATTTCTGCTCAACATATTCTGTTTTTACACTTTTGCAATGGTTTAGTTGTTAGTTTATTATATTAGTTTAGTAAGTTATATTGTCATTATATTATTCTAATTTATTAGTTTAAGTGTTATGTTAGTAATTGATTTTAAATTAAATATTTTTAGTTAGGATTAAATTTTAATTTTAAGTAACTTTCATTTATGCTCTTTAAATGTTATTCTAACTTAATTTTCATGTTCTTTAACATTATTTTCAAATTTTAGTTTAAGCTTTATTTCAATCATTTTAGCTATTAGTTAATTTAAGAAATGGGTGGAAATCGAGGATTCTGGCATATTCAGACCTGAATTGTTGCTTCTAATGGGATTCCCAGAGGATGTTCGTATTATTGCTTGGGGCTTTTCCTTTGAAAGACCAACTATGATACTCTTTGGAATTGATAACGTTAGGGATTTGTTTGGACACATTAGGTTGCTCCAATTGAATGTTATCAAGTTTGTTCTTTGCTTTTATATATTATTGAAAGGTCATTTCATATTTCTAATTCATATTTCAGGCAGTCATAGGTGAATAATGTAGTTGCAACCAATGCTGGAGGTCCTCCATTTCCTCAGGTTTCTTTCTCTTTTTTAAGATTTTTTTTTGTTTAGACTTTGTTTTAAAAGGTTAATTAGGTTCTTCATGTCTGCCAGTTCAATTTCTGCTGATGAACAGATGCAGAAGCGCGTAGCAATGGGTTTTGGAAGGGTAAAAGTTAGACCCCTTTCGTTTTGCACGTTTTATAATTGTATTAAAAGAAATTTGCTTTGTCTAACATTTATTTATCCCTTATATCTTGCATGGCTTTCGTGGTTGCCTAAAGAATTTTTTCATCATATCCTTTGATTACATTTTTGAGGAACATAGTTTAGTAATTTAGTAATCATGTGATGGTTACATATACTATGATGATTGCATATCACAAGCTATGCTTCTGGAATTTAGGAGGATTACTAATAATTTGGGATAAAAGTAAGTTCATTAAGAATTTTGGCATGTCTCAGAACAATTTATTTTGTGGAAAGGAAGTAGACATGTTGGGCTTTTGAATGCGGTATTTGTAATGTTTTTGCGTCATGAGATTGAAAAGCAAAGCAGATTTTGTGGGGGCTGAATTTTGGATGTTATGAACTCAAAGGGTGAAATTGATGAAGAAGAATTGAGTGAAATGAATTTCTTTGGCAGAGCTAGTTATTGTTTAGTTTGTGAACTTAATCTTTTTATGAATTGTGATGGTGCACCTTGTTTAACGTTGTGAAGTATAGAACAAATTCTCAATTTACTTATCAATGACTACAATAAATTGATTAACCATTATTGATGCATCCTTCACAATATTGTAGATGATTGTGAATTTCTTTATAATCTCAATTTTATTTAGTTAATTACTTCTATGTGATTGTGTCTTTGTTCAGGAAGTGAAACTTCTGTAATTAGCTACCTATTTGGAGTAAGAACCAACAAAATCTTGTAGCAATGGTGCAATACAAGTCTTAATGTAAGTTTCGATTTTCATGATATGAAGATAAAAAGGCATAGTTAAAGTAATTTATTAATTTTATATTACAATATATGTATTTTTTTTAGTAGTATCAATTGACATATTTTACTCTTGTTTTGCTCATTTTGCAGGGAACCAAATCCGACTTACCTTCTTCATGAGTTGTCCATGTCTAGCTTATTGAATATTTTTATACATTTATTTTCATGTTAATGAATTGGGTATTTGTAAATTATAGATTTTTTCATGAATATTATGAATATTTGTAAATATTTTAGTGGAATGTAAATGATAGTGAATATTATTTCTTATATGCTAGTGAGTATATGTGAAATGTTTGAAAATCAATCTTGCACGTTCTTTAACGTTATTTATTGTGCATAATAATAATAATAATAATAATAATAATAATAATAATAATAATAATAATAATAATAATAATATATTATATTATTATTATTATTATTATTATTATTATTATTATTATTTAAGAATACTTCTAATATTTGTGACGCTATTTTGGTAACTATAAAAATTAATATGAGTGACAATAATATTTTTGTAACTATTGTAATACTTTTAGAGACGGTGTTCTTGTCACAAGAAAACCAAGTTGCAGTGACAATTTTTGTTTGTCACTATTGTAATTTTTTTGGTGTCAAAACTTTTGTCACAATAAAATGAGCAATTGTGACAACATAATTTGGTCACATATTCTAATGTTTTTAGAGACGAAAAAATTTGTCACAAAAAAAGAATTATTGTGAAGACTTAATAATAATTGTCACTAAAAAAATAGTGATGGTGTTATTTGTGACAATAGGTGACGACTTGAAAACTGGTCACTATAAATTATAGTGACTAAATTTTATGCTTTTTGTGACTAAATTTTTCTCCACTAAAAACACTTTTTCTTGTAGTATATAGAAAACAGAACGTACCAGGTGGTTTACTCGTCATCTCCTCCAATAGAATTTGATTACCTTTTCATTTGCCAACTATATGTAGGAGAAGAAAGGATTTTAAGATTTTTTATACATTAAAAATCCTAAGCATCACATGGCATTCTTACCTTGTAAAACTTCATCAGAATGACCACTTTGGGGTGATATGCTTGTCTTGTAATCAGAAAATATCTCATTAGAAAATGCCAATTAATTTAGTGAATAAAAACATTTAGTGATTATACCAAAAAATTAACGTGGCCCCAAGTTTTACAAATTATGGGGTTATAGAAGAAATGTAGATCTAACATTTTTGTTTAACTTCATTGCATTGAAAATGGAATAACTAGAAATTCTTTACTTTAACCAAGGGAACCTTATCTTAAGGGTAAGGCAAAGGAATTCAAAGGTCTTGGAATCATTATATCTCTGATTTGAATTCTTCTGAGTTATGTTTTTTTTAATTTTTTTAATAATGGAAGCTTTTGGTATGGAGAAAAAGATAATGAAAATATTGAAATTTTAATCTTATTCTTTCAAAACTCTCACGTTTCATATTATACATTTAATTTTTTCCGGCTAAATATAAGCTCAATAAGGCTCAAATTCATCTAAACGAAGTTTCAAGATCTTTTTTTTTTTTGCAAAATTGACCCATTTTTTAAACTTTACAACTTAATACCAGTTGGATGGACCATAAAATTAGCTTTGGTGATATTGAACAAGAGAAAATGACCATTAAAGGTGAATAATTTTAATAAAGTAATAAAAAAATTGAAACAACTGAGGAAAGGGTAATTTTACCCTTCCACAAACTTGTCCTTTTTCTCTGAGTTCCATCAGAGGTACAATGAAATCCAAACCCTCCCTTAATCTTTTTACTCAAATTTTGGATATAATCTTATAAACTACATTACACAACGATATCGGCCTATAATCCATTACCTGACAAGAAGACCTCACCTTTGGAATAAGCACTAATTAAATTCGGGTTAATACCTGTTAGTGATAATTCTACCCTCAGAAAACCCAAGAAAACTTCAGTCACATCATCCCCGATAAAATGCCAATAGTTTTGAAAGAACTTTGCAGTCATTCCATACAAGGATTCATTCGAAATAATCCTTCCTTCCGCTGCTGTGAACTCTGCATCCAAGCTATCCTTCATTTCTTCCGTCAGCCGAGCTTGCACTGTGACCAAGACATCCTCCAGGCCCACTGGATTTGTAGAAGTGAATAGTGAGTTGAAGTATTCAACCACAATATCCTGAATTCTCTCTTGTTCATACACCCAATCTCCATCATTGTTTAGTATTTTTTTCAATCACAACCATGATTGCCGCACCACATATTCTCAAACATAAAGCTCTTTGCTCCCCTGATAGACACAATAGGACGTGAACCAAATTGCAGAAGTAACGCGAGATGATCAGAAGTTTTAGTGACCAAATGGGATTCTAATGCACGTCTTATTTGCAGAATGGAAAGAATCTATAAATTAACGTGAATCAAATTAATTAAAGATTCTCTTCATTCTTATCATTAAGATTCAATCTTTGACAACTTTAATATAAAAATAAGAAATTTATAATAATAATATTTTCATAATAATTTCATTATATATCATCAATAGTATGATTTATTGATAGAATATTAAATTTTTAATTTTCGTAAGTAAATTTCAGTCCTTTATTAAAAAAAATAAAACAACATCATTGTAATGATCTTGAGCAATATACACGAAATATAAAGAATTTTAATTTACAGTGTTCTTCCTCATGGTAACAATGAATTAAGGACGTGCTAAATGCATCAACCCATATAGAAAAATAGCAATATATCCTTGAATAAATTAGTTCTATAAGAAAAGTTTGACTTTAGAAACGACGATGATTTCTGCTTCAACTCTCAAAGTATCCAAAAAAGTGTAGTATCTCGATTTGTCCTGGAGCAGCGACAGTCCCATGAAGTATCCGTAGCCACATGAAGCATTTGCTGATGTAAACCAATTTGCAACTACAAAAGTGACAAAATAGAATAACAACATAAAAGATTCTTACTGCCCTAAATACTAAATAATGTGTTATTATTGCCGTCCATCTAACCAGGGTTAAAATTCCAAATTTAAATTTTTATTTTTACGTAAATGTGTGTTACTTTCGTTTAAAGTGCGATGTTTTTTTTTGGTTAAATGATATTGTTAGATAATAAATTTTTGTGATTTTATATTAGAGTTGAATTTTTTTCTTATTACCAATTAGTTTTACTAGATGCTTAGCATAGTATATATCTGAATCTAAATTTTATTCTATGATTTTTGTCTGTTACTTTTTTCAAATTTGTCACATGATAAATTTTTTGGTCTCTATTTGCATAGTATAAAAATTTATTAAAGTGATACTATCTCGCATTATTATGTATTCTACATTTTAAATTGTTCTATTAACAACATCAATTACCTGTAAATTCCATGTTGTTTGTGGAAATGATAACGTCTCTGACTCTTAACTTGTATTGTGCATACACTTTTGCTCTAGGTGGAAGCCTGGAGGCCTCCACCAACTCCAAGTAGACAGAAAGTGCCACATTCTTCCATACTCCTTTTCCATTAGGATAAACTACCAATTTCCTGTATATTTTCATTGACAAAATTCAGTAGAACTGAAAAAGAGACGATCAAGTTCTGTCCCAAAAAAAGAAAAAGAGACGATCAAGTTTGAAATGCAAAGTGTTGTGCTACCATTTTGAGTCTCCAATAGTATGAACATCAGAGGTGTAATATTCAGAGTATAATTTTGAGTAGTTTTGGAGCCTGTAAGTTATTGTATTGTTGGGAGGCTGCTTTATCATGGAAAGATGCTCCAATTTTCCAGTACGTTTATAAACGAAGATCTCTACCCCAAATGTGCAACAATCATCAACCAAGTAACCGTTTGAAGCATCTTTGAAGTGATCAAGAGAAAGCAATTGAGCAATGCCCCATTCAGTTTTCATCTGGTAAAATCGCTTGACCGCCCCATCACCCTCTGCAAGAATTAACAAAAAAAATATAATTTATCATATAGAGAGGGTGAAATAGGATGTAAACAAGTCATAATATTCGTGAAGTACTCGAATTCAACGCTATAATTACTCAACTTTGATTTATTTATTTTTGAATCGAATTCGAGTTACACAAATAACAAATCAAACAAATTTCGAATATATTAATACTCAGTTCGAGTAATTCGAATATTATATCAAGTCAACTTTGAGCTTTCAAAATTAAAATCAATCGAGCTTGAGTAACTCGAATACTTTATTGAATCAACTTTAAGTTTCAAATATTAAAATCAATCGAGCTCCAGTTTCAAGTTTTCGAATCAAGACAAGTATAAGTTTTGAATTTTTGAATCAATAAAAGTCAAACAATACTGAATCATTTTGATTCAACTAAATTGTTGTGGTTCTCACACCAATTGTGAAAGGAGCTAAGTATGTTTTTATAAGTGTAAGAGAAATCCTATTGAATCATTTTGATTCAACTATATTGTTATGATTTTCACATCAGTTGTGAAAGGAGTTAAGTATGTTTTTATGAGTGTAAAGGAAATTTTCACTTTTTTAAGTTAAAAAAGTCCATAAGCACTCAATACTAATATCAGAGCTAAGTTGCTAACATGTTTTTTTCTGTTTCAGATAGAGAAAGTGCTCCTCCAAAACCCAAAATATAAAGGAGATTATTGGAGTTTTTACTTTGATTATGAAAAGGACTGGATGTGTGATTATAAACGTAAGAGAAAATCTTACTTCTTGAGTTCGTTTTTAAGTTAAGAATGTTCAATATTACCTCAAGATGAAATTTATTAAAAAAAATTATTAAAGAGAAGTAGGAAAAGATACACCTTCTATGGTTAAGTATTTGTCACGAAATTGATCAAGTATGAAGAACCTAAAGTTGGCATTTACTTCCCATGTACGAGGAAGATTTTCTGTCGCTTCAATTTGTAAGTAAAGGGAGATGAAGCCGATGCCATCGGTTTTCTTTTTTCCATTTGGGTAGAGTGACAACCTCCTGCAAATGCTAAGGAAACTTAGAAGAAATCAAAGAGCTTTGAGACAAAGCATGAGTTAAAAAGAACTAGTTTTTCCATTATTGACTCTTAATTCAGGCATTCTAATGAGTTTGCCCATCTTCCCTAATTTCCTTTTGTGATTTACTATAAGAAAGTTTTCATAACCATGAAATAAATTATCTTACCATTCAATAATTTGTGTACACAATTTGTATTTGTGCTATTTAAAAATTTATTTGTGTCATATAAATCAACAAAATTTCATGTTGACATGCCAAATAAATTTATTTTTTTAACTTTTATCATATTTATACAAAATTTTTATTAAATTTTAGCTTGTAATACATTCATATCTTTTGCATCACTTTTTGTCGTGTTTGGAATTATTAAGTTTACCATTCAAAATCATTTACTTTATAATTTATTTTTTTTACAAGAAGAGGAAAAAAAAAGAATGCTTGCTTTAAAATTAGAACTTCAATTTTAGGAAAAATCAGTCTCTTAAAAAGATAATAAATCATTCAGATTGAATCTCAAATCTTTTAAAAAATGTAATGCATTTTTGAAAAAAAAAAATCTTACCAGATGTAGCCCCCAACTTCAAATGCATGGGATTCATACATTTCCACCCCCGTGTCAACCAACAAAGAGAATGACTCTATGCTGAATAAATAGTGAGCTGGTGGAAGATCCCTCGTAGTTCTTTTGATTTCTACAAACAACAGAAACAATTTCAATACTAAATTGAGTTTTTATTTCATTCAATCAATTTTATCCATGATCTCAACTAATTAACTTAAAATTTGCTAGTAAGAAGGGAGGATAATATTTCAAAGATAAGTGATTGAGGATGATAATATTCATATTTCGATTTTAATTGAACTAACCGACTAAATAGGTTTAATTAGATTAGCTGGTTATCAAAAACAATTTTGAAGAAAATTTAGTTTTTAATTAATTTGGTTCGAAAATCAAATTAATTGAAAATTTAACCAAAATATAAGAAATCCAAAGATAAAATTAAAAATACATGAAATTCAAAAATATGTTTAATGTGTGAATTTTAGTTGAAATCTTAAGTTTAATGTTGTTAGAGTTTTTTAATCTAATAATTTAATATTTGAATATTTTGTTAAATGATTTTATTTAGTTTGTTTTAAATATTAAAAATTATGAGTTTAAAATATAATATAATTTAAATATATTTTATTATTCAATTAATTCAAAAATCAATACAATTAAATTGCACCAATTAGATTTTCAGAATTAATAAATTTGATTAGTTTAATCAAAATAAAATAACATAATTTGTTTAATTCGATTTTAAATAATTCTATTCAAATTTAACCAAATCGATCATATAAACACACCATTTGACTAAAAGATTATTGCTATTTGAAATTGTAATATTCTCTTTAAGAAAAGTAAATTTGCATGCAATAAGACATACTGCAAGAAAATACCTGCTTTTTTTATGGAAATGAATGGAATCTTTCTCTGGATTTCAACCAACTAACAAAGCATGGGAAAGGGCAATTTACTATTGAAAAGAGAACAGAACATACCAGGTTTTCTCAAAATCCCTTCCATGAGAAATTGATTTCCTTTTCACTTGCCAACTATATCTAGGAGAAGAAAGGATTTTAAGGTTTTAACAAAACTTTTTCATGTGACATTCTTTTTATACATAAAATCCTAGGCATTATATGGGTTTCTTACCTTGTAAATCTTCCCCAGAAAGACCTCTTTGGGGTGATATGCTTGTCTTGTAAAAAGAAAACATCTCAATAGAAAATGGCAATTAATTTAGTGAATAAAAACATTTTGCTGATTATACAAAAAAGAATTAAAGGGAACCCAAGTTTTACAAATTATAGGGTTATAGAAGAAATGGAGATCTAACCTTTTTGTTTAACTTCATTGCATTGAATAGCTAGAAATTCTTTACTTTAACCAAAGGAATCTTATCTTAAAGGAAAGGCAAAGGAATTCAAGGGTCATGGGATCGCTAGATCTCCAATTTGAATTCTGAGTTATGTTTTTCATTTTTTTTTTTTTTACAATGGAAGCTTTTGATATGGAGAAAGGGATAATCAATAATGCAAATGCTAAAACTCAAATCTCATTCTTGCAAAGGTGGGGACACTTAAAAAAATGAGATATTTAAAGGCATTTTTGTGAAATCCTCAATTTTCTGTAATTTTTCCTTAATTGTACAGTTTTCCAACTTAAATTAAAGGAATAAATGGGAATTTTCTGATATATATATATATGGTGTATGGGACATGAGAGGAATTAAGGCAATTGAAGGGTCAAAGAATCAATGGTCAAAAAGGGTTAATGGATGGTCAATGGCTGAGATAGGATGAGAGGAGATTAGAATGCATTTAATGCATTAAATGAGGCTTAATGACTCACCATCATCTTGCACCCCACGACACCAGCCCATCTTCCTTCTCCCTTTCGTTGCTTCCATTTTCCTCTAAGTGTCCAAGCTTCTCACCTTAACAAACCACCATCTCATGCCATCGATTCGTTAAACTTCTTTAACGAAAAATGATCCTTGTCGATAGCTTAACCTATACCTTTAATACGAAAGGTTGAATCCAAGTGGTTAAGGAGATCTCAAAATCCAAAGAATTGGTGAATAACAAAGGTAAGAGAAGAAATGGTTTTGGTTAATTTTATTGATGGTTTGAAATAGTATGGAGTTGGTAGAATAGGTTTATTGAAGTTTAAATTTACCATGATGTTTACAGCTTGAAGAAGTGGAAAAAGGACAAGTGTTGGTGCAACCAACTTGTGGATTAATTGCTAATTGAGGTAAGGAATTTATGTAACGGACGTAGGGTGACTATGTCCGCATGTTTTAGTATGTTTTGATGTGATTTGGAAAGAAGTACAGCTGTTTTAATTTCAGAAAAAAGGGTACCATTTGGGTCCTACTCCTAGTACCAATTAGACTAGGAGCAGCCGACTGCCTTAAGTAGCAGCCGACTGTCTAGAGACATCAAAAACGCCGTTTTTCGAAAATCGATGCAAACCAGTCGACTGCCATGGGAGCCAGTCGACTGCCATTTTCTAGAAACCATTCTGTTTCAAACCAGTCGACTGCCAGGGGAGCCAGTCGACTGCTATTTGTCCAGAAGCATTCTGTTTCAAAACCAGCCGACTGCCAATGGAGCCAGTCGACTGCTAATTCTCGGGAAAACATTCTGTTTTAAAACCAGTCGACTGCTAATTCTCGGGAAAACATTCTGTTTTAAAACCAGTCGACTGCCATTTGGGGCCAGTCGACTGCCCTATTTGTATTTTGAAAAATATAATAATTGAATTTCAAAAAGGGAAAGAAATTCAATAAAGCAAAACATGGGGTAGCAGTCGACTGCCTATTTGAAAGAAAGGTTTTGAGAACCTGTTTTAAGAAAGGATATTCATACTTGTTTAAAACCTATATGAACAAGGTTTTTGGAGACTATAAATCTCTCAAAAGAGCATGCACATTATTTGTTAATTGTATTTGACTGAGGAGCTCTAGTCCAGCCCTCAAACCCGCAGTACAGCACCTGACTAGTGAAACTGTGGGATATAGACAATGGCCATGAGTCTCTTATTTGATTCGGCTTTGGGGAGGATCCCTGGCCCATACGTGGGTACGCCATTTATTTGATATCTCTCAGGATTATCCCTAACGGGATATATTTGCGGTATCCTTATGAGATTTATCTATTGGATTATCCCTTACGGGATATATTTGCTGTATCCATTATCTCTCTGGATTATCCTTAAAGGATATATTTGCTGTATCCACAATGAGAATTACTTGGTGCATGATTCTGTTGGATATGAGTTGTCTCCCATCTATTTGAAAATATTTGTACTTGCCTACTTGATTTCACATGATTTGAGATCCGTGGAAATATTTGAAAGCGTGATTTACTTGTATTTGGTAATTGCGAAAGAAATATACAATCTATGCTTTATAATGATTTTACATGACATTATAGAGCCAAGCAGGAAAAACTGCATATAGTGATATAGTACGCTCTATTACATAAGTTTCTTACTGAGCGTAAACTCACTCCTTTACAAACATTTTTCATACAGATTACTTGAAGTAATTCCGCTCCGGATAGAGGAGCTCATTTCGGGATTTTTGAGATACCTTCGAAGCACGCTTCCTACTTATCCTTTGAAGGTATATTTAGTCGGCCGTTACTTCGGCTAATGTACAGTACAATGCTACAGTTTTGTATATGTTGGGGATTAGGGTGTATGAATATTTGAGATCCTGATGTATATGACACATGTTTATAAATGAAAAATTTTATGCATGTGAAAATGAATATTATACTCTGATAGAAATGCCTAAAGCATAAAAGTAAGGGAGATTGACTTCAGATAAACTAGTCGATTTATTTGTTGTTTGAGATAAAAGTTAATTGTTATTTGGTTAGTGACGAGGATGTCACAGATTGGTATCAGAGCAGATTCGACTGAAGTTTGTCGATGTCAATAAGCTAGAATTAGAGTAATTTCTCAATATATTGTACTAGCTTACTTGATTTTAAGTAGTATAACGATTTAAAGTTATACTAAATTATGTTATCTGATTATGATCTTAACAGAATGAGTACTCGAAGGAGGGGTACTAGAAGAGGAAGACGACGGGGTCGCACTGAAGAGCCCCCAGTTCCGTCTCCTCATCCATCTCCACCGCATAGCTCGAATACGAGGCTAGCTAAAATGGAGAAACATATGGAAAACATGTCCGCAATGTTTACCCAGTTTATGGCTAAATTTCCGGACGTGGCCGCTAGTGCACCGGCAGTTACCCCTACAGTACCTCTTACTTCTGTGGTACAAACCCCACCAGTTCCAGCTAATGAGAGGCGAGATCCTACAGCTTACTGCAGTGTGGCATTAATAAAAGAGTTTAAGAAGCTGGATCCGCCAAAGTTCAAAGGGGACAGTGATCCAATAGCCGCGGAGAACTGGATGAAAGCGGTCACTAAGTCATTCGGATACATGGCTTGTACTGAGAAAGAGAAGGTGGGATTAGCCGCCTATTTGCTAGTGGATGAGGCCGAGCCATGGTGGCAGGCTACTCAGACAGTATTAGAAGCTAAGTATCCAGAGGTGACGTGGGATAGATTTGTGGAAGCTTTTAATGAACAATATGTCCCACGTACTGCTCAGAGGAGGTTACAGGTTGAGTTTTGGAACTTGACTCAGGGAAGTATGACGGTTAGCCAATATGAGTCGAAGTTCATTACACTGAGTAGATTTGATCCTGAAGTACTGAGAAGAGAGGATCATAAGACCTACAGATTCATGGAGGGATTGAGACCTTCCATTAGGTCTAAGCTATATCCATTGGATATCACTACTTATGGAGAGGCAGTCCGTAAGGCTCAACTGTGTGAGCAGGACTATGAGTTTCATCAGGCAGACTTCCGAGCAAGGAATAAGGGTAAAGAACCTATGAAGCGAAAGTCAGATGAGAAGGCCTCGATGGATAGATATCCATCTAGGAGGAATAGGCCTTATGACAGAGCTTCAATAGGTAAGCAAGTAAATTATAAGAAAATATATTGTCTTCATTAATGGTTATATGGAATTATGATAAATATGGAGTTATGATGATTATGGCACAAGAACTCCTAGGTCTACCGGGATCAAAATAGGTGATAAAAGATCACAACATCCAGTTGGTAGTACCGCTAGCTCACCGAGGAGTACGATGCCGAGGTGTGTGCAATGCGGGAAATTTCATGGAGCACAGCCTTGCCGGTTGGCGAGTGGGGCGTGCTATTGGTGTGGTGAACAGGGACATAGAATTAAAGATTGTCCCAAGATAAATCAGAGGGCACCCGAAGAGTCAGAAAAGATCCCTCAACCACAATCTAAGACCACACAACCCCAGCGTAAGGCCACAGCGGCAGAGAAAGGAAAGGCACCAGTGACTCAGGGAAGAGTATTTGCCATCGATAAAGAGTCCGCTGATGCTTCATCAAAGATGATTCAGGGTAAGATTTACCTTAATGATACATATGTCCTTGCTTTATTTGATCCAGGCTCTACGCACTCTTTTATTTCCCCTATGGCTACTAGAAAATTAAATGTTGAGCCTGAGCAGTTAGGAGGATTGCTACAAATAATTACTCCATTTAGGGAATCCCAAATGACGGACATAGTGTATCGTAATTGTAAGCTACAGGTAGGAGAAAGAGAGTCAATAGCTGACCTAATCCTATTAAATATGTCTGGATTTGATGTTATATTAGGAATGGATTGGTTAGCTGAAAATCATGTGATGATAGATTGTCATGCTAAGAGTGTGATTTTCTCCTCTCCCATTAGCTATGTTGTAAATTTTGCAAATATGTAATGCAAAAGCATAATTACTTGTTTGGTTTAATTGAGATTTAATTGATAGAACATATTTGTGATGTGAAGGGTTTGTAGCACACGTGGTAGACGTAGATCAAAAACGTCCCACACTTCACGAAATTCCAGTAGTTAAGGAATTTTTCGAAGTATTTCCGGACGATCTTCCAAGACTTCCTCCGGATAGGGAAGTGGAGTTCACTATCGAATTGGTGCCGGGGACTGAGCCTATATCAAGAGCTCCCTACCGAATGGCTTTGGTAGAATTGGAAGAACTTAAGAAGCAGCTTCAGGAGTTGCTAGACAAGGGATTCATACGACCTAGCGTATCCCCTTGGGGTGCTCCTGTGCTTTTTGTCAAGAAGAAGGACGGTAGTATGAGGTTGTGCATCGACTACCGGTGGTTAAATAAAGTGACAATCAAGAATAAGTATCCTCTTCCCAGGATAGATGACCTCTTTGATCAGCTAAAGGGTGCACAAGTCTTTTCCAAGATAGACTTGAGATCGGGATATCATCAGTTGAAGATCCGAGATGAAGATATCCCTAAGACTGCATTCAAGACACGGTATGGCCATTATGAATTCTTGGTGATGCCGTTTGGATTAACCAATGCACCCGTAGCATTCATGAATTTGATGAATGATGTGTTTAAGCAATACTTGGATCAGTTTGTCATTGTCTTCATCGATGACATCTTGGTGTACTCGAGGTCATGGGAAGAACATGAGCAGCATTTGAGGATTGTTTTGGAAACCCTCAGAGATAGAGGATTGTATGCCAAGCTAAATAAGTGTGAATTCTGGTTAAACCAAATCTCCTTTTTAAGTCATGTGATCAGTAAAGATGGAGTTTCAGTTGATCCATCAAAGATTGAAGCGGTGGTCCAATATGAAAGACCAAAAATGGTAACGGAGATTAGGAGTTTATTGGGTTTAGCTGGCTACTATAGAAGATTTGTAGAGGGTTTCTCGAAGCTAGCTGCTCCATTGACGAGACTGACGCGCAAAGAGGTGAAGTATGAATGGAATGAAGCTTGTGAGCAAAGTTTCCAAGAGTTGAAGCGCAGGTTAACGACTACACCTATCCTCACCATCCCTAGTGGTTCAGGTGGATTTGCGGTGTATAGTGATGCCTCAGGGCAAGGTTTGGGATGTGTGTTAATGCAACATGGTAAGGTAGTGGCATATGGTTCTAGACAGTTAAAGGACCATGAGAAGAACTACCCAACTCATGATTTGGAGTTAGCTGCAATAGTGTTTGCCCTGAAGATATGGAGGCATTACTTGTATGGTGAGAGATTTCAGATTTTTACGGATCATAAAAGTCTGAAATACTTATTCTTCAAGAAAGAATTGAACATGAGGCAAAGAAGGTGGCTAGAGCTTCTGAAGGATTATGATTGTGAGATCATGTACCACCCGGGGAAAGCAAATGTGGTGGTGGATGCTCTGAGCCGGAAACATGTAAGTATGATAGCATATATGATGATAAAAGAACACGAACTGATTGAGCAGTTTGCAAGCCTCAGTTTAAGTGTTACATCTCTTGAGCAATGTGGTATGATGGCTAGTTTGAGAATTGAGCCAGAGTTGATGGATAGAATCCGGGTTGCTCAAAGAGAGGATACTCAGTGTATTGAGGCTATAGAGAAAATTCAATCGGGTATGACCTCAGAATTCCATATGGGTGAGGATGAAATTTTAAGGTTTAATAACCGTATTTGTGTTCCCGAGGATAATGAATTGAGGAAGTTAATCCGAACAGAAGCACATTCCACTAGGTACACATTACACCCGGGAAGCACGAAGATGTATCACAATCTTCGCAAGGTGTACTGGTGGACTGGCATGAAGAGAGACATAGCTAAGTTTGTAGCAAAATGTCTGACGTGCCAGCAGGTTAAGGTAGAGCACCAGAGACCGGCAGGATTGTTACATCCTCTACCTATACCTAAGTGGAAATGGGAACACATTACGATGGACTTTATTATGGGATTGCCTAGAACCAAGAGGAATCATGATGGTATTTGGGTGATAGTGGATAGATTGACGAAGTCAGCTCACTTCCTACCTATGAAGTCTACAGATACACTTAGCGCTTTGGCAGACTTATATGTGAGGGAAGTCGTTAGACTACACGGTGTTCCAGTGAGCATCACATTGGATAGAGATTCCAGGTTTACTTCCCACTTTTGGGAACATTTTCAGGAAGCCATGGGATCTCAGCTGAATTTTAGCACAGCTTTTCATCTGCAGACTGATGGGCAGTCTGAGCGCACTATTCAGACGCTCGAGGATATGTTGAGAGCATGTGCTTTGGATTTTAAAGGCTCATAGGACGACCATCTGCCATTAGCTGAGTTTGCTTATAATAATAGCTATCATGCAAGCATCGGGATGGCACCATATGAAGCTCTGTATGGCAGAAGGTGTCGATCTCCGATTGGGTGGGAAGAAGTAGGTGAGCGAAGGTTATTGGCTCTAGATTTAGTCGAGCAAGCCTCTGAGGATATTAAACTGATTTGTCAAAAACTCAAGACAGCTCAGAGTCGACAAAAGAGTTATGCAGATGCTCGATGGAGGCCACTTGAGTTTTTGGTTGGAGATTTTGTATTTTTGAAAGTTTCTCCATCCAAAGGAATCATGAGATTTGGCCGATGAGGTAAGCTGAGTCCTCGCTACATCGGACCATTTGAGATCCTAGATCGTGTTGGAGATGTGGCCTATAGGTTGGCACTACCTCCGAAGTTATCGGGAGTACACAATGTCTTTCATGTGTCAATGCTTCGGAAATATAATCCGGATCCATCTCATGTCATTGAATATAAACCCTTTAGAGATTCGAGAAGACATGAGTTATGTAGAGAAACCGATTCGGATCTTGGATAGAAAGGATAAGGTGCTAAGGTCTAAGACGATTCCACTGGTTAAAGTTCTCTGGCAGTACCATACGATAGAAGAAGCTACATGGGAGCTAGAGAGCTTAATGAGAGAGAAGTATCCGAAATTATTTAAGACATAACCTTACTTGAATTTGGAGGACCAAATTCTCTAAGGTGGGGAGAATGTGAAATCCCCAATTTTCTGTAATTTTTCCTTAATTGTACAGTTTTCCAACTTGCATTAAAGGAATAAATGGGAATTTTCTGATATATATATATATATGGTGTATGGGACATGAGAGGAATTAAGGTAATTGAAGGGTCAAAGAATCAATGGTCAAAAAGGGTTAATGGATGGTCAATGGCTGAGATAGGATGAGAGGAG
The DNA here is from genome assembly GCA_032173925.1 of Heritiera fomes. Classification (NCBI taxonomy): domain Eukaryota; kingdom Viridiplantae; phylum Streptophyta; class Magnoliopsida; order Malvales; family Malvaceae; genus Heritiera; species Heritiera fomes. Next base: position 6,966,464 of record JAPDPM010000025.1, read on the forward strand.
ATTAGAATGCATTTAATGCATTAAATGAGGCTTAATGACTCACCATCATCTTGCACCCCACGACACCAGCCCATCTTCCTTCTCCCTTTCGTTGCTTCCATTTTCCTCTAAGTGTCCAAGCTTCTCACCTTAACAAACCACCATCTCATGCCATCGATTCGTTAAACTTCTTTAACGAAAAATGATCCTTGTCGATAGCTTAACCTATACCTTTAATACGAAAGGTTGAATCCAAGTGGTTAAGGAGATCTCAAAATCCAAAGAATTGGTGAATAACAAAGGTAAGAGAAGAAATGGTTTTGGTTAATTTTATTGATGGTTTGAAATAGTATGGAGTTGGTAGAATAGGTTTATTGAAGTTTAAATTTACCATGATGTTTACAGCTTGAAGAAGTGGAAAAAGGACAAGTGTTGGTGCAACCAACTTGTGGATTAATTGCTAATTGAGGTAAGGAATTTATGTAACGGATGTAGGGTGACTATGTCCGCATGTTTTAGTATGTTTTGATGTGATTTGGAAAGAAGTACAGCTGTTTTAATTTCAGGAAAAAGGGTACCATTTGGGTCCTACTCCTAGTACCAATTAGGCTAGGAGCAGCCGACTGCCTTAAGTAGCAGCCGACTGCCTAGAGACATCAAAAACTTCGTTTTTCGAAAATCGATGCAAACCAGTCGACTGCCATGGGAGCCAGTCGACTGCCATTTTCCAGAAACCATTCTGTTTCAAACCAGTCGACTACCAGGGGAGCCAGTCGACTGCTATTTGTCCAGAAGCATTCTGTTTCAAAACCAGCCGATTGCCAATAGAGCCAGTCGACTGCTAATTCTCTGGAAAACATTCTGTTTTAAAACCAATCGACTGCCATTTGGGGCCAGTCGACTGCCCTATTTGTATTTTGAAAAATATAATAATTGAATTTCAAAAAGGGAAAGAAATTCAATAAAGCAAAACATGGGGTAGCAGTCGACTGCCATATATGACCAGTCGACTGCCTATTTGAAAGAAAGGTTTTGAGAACCTGTTTTAAGAAAGGATATTCATACTTGTTTAAAACCTATATGAACAAGGTTTTTGGAGACTATAAATCTCTCAAAAGAGCATGCACATTATTTGTTAATTGTATTTGACTGAGGAGCTCTAGTCCGGCCCTTAAACTCGCAGTATGGCACCTGACTAGTGAAACTGTGGGATATAGACAATGGCAATGAGTCTCTTATTTGATTTGGCTTTGGGGAGGATCCCTGGCCCATACGTGGGTACACCATTTATTTGATATCTCTCAGGATTATCCCTAACGGGATATATTTGCGGTATCATTATGAGATTTATCTATTGGATTATCCCTTACGGGATATATTTGTTGTATCCATTATCTCTCTGGATTATCCTTAAAGGATATATTTGCTGTATCCACGATGAGAATTACTTGGTGCATGATTCTGTTGGATATGAGTTGTCTCCCATCTATTTGAAAATATTTGTACTTGCCTACTTGATTTCGCATGATTTGAGATCCGTGGAAATATTTGAAAGCATGATTTACTTGTATTTGGTAATTGCGAAAGAAATATACAATCTATGCTTTATAATGATTTTACATGACATTATAGAGCCAAGCAGGAAAAACTGCATATAGTGATATAGTACGCTCTATTACATAAGTTTCTTACTGAGCGTAAACTCACTCCTTTACAAACATTTTTCATACAGATTACTTGAAGTAATTCCGCTCCGGATAGAGGAGCTCATTTCGGGATTTTTGAGATACCTTCGAAGCACGCTTCTTACTTATCCTTTGAAGGTATATTTAGTCGGCCGTTACTTCGGCTAATGTACAGTACAATGCTACAGTTTTGTATATGTTGGGGATTAGGGTGTATGAATATTTGAGATCCTGACGTATATGGCACACGTTTATAAATGAAAAATTTTATGCATGTGAAAATGAATATTATACTCTGATAGAAATGCCTAAAGCATAAAAGTAAGGGAGATTGACATCGGATAAACTAGTCGATTTATTTGTTATTTGAGATAAAAGTTAGTTGTTATTTGGTTAGTGACGAGGATGTCACAATTTTTGTATAGGCGATTTTAGAAACCGCCGATACTTTCATTTTTTTAGCTAGATTTTGCTGGCTGAAATGTAAGCGCCGATGTTAACCAAACCTTTAACGGCACCTAGATTTTAATTTCTTTAAATATTTTCTTTCTTTCTTTATCTCAAATTAGATCCAATCCCCTTTCTCTCCTTCTGTTTTCTCCAGATTCGTTTTCTTCTTGTGAGGCCCGTATCCTAGTGGCCCATACCTCACTCATCCGTATTGTCCGCTTTTGTGAGTATCATGTGGGGCCCCCTCACGGATTTCTTTCGCGTCCGCCGCTACTCGAACCCCTTACCACTTATAAGTGTCGAGTAACGACTAACCATTGGACCTAGGTCCAATGGTTAGTCATTACTCGACACTTACAAGTGGTAAGGGGTTCGAGTAGCGGCGGACGCGAAAGAAATCCGTGAGGGGGCCCCACATGATACTCCCAAAGCGGACAATAAGGATGAGTGAGGTATGGGCCACTAGGATACGGGCCTCACAATAAAACGCACGATGTGAAGACCGAGAATTTTCTAAATAAATATAAGGTATCCGAAAAATTTAATTTGGACAAATTGAGATCCAAATTAAATAAGAATGAAATTGGAGAAAAATAAATTTGGATATCAAGAAATCCAAATTTAATTTAAAATAAACATATGTAATTTTATATATATTTATATAAGGTTATTATATAAATATATTTTTAAATAAATATATATACATTCATATATGGAATATATGTATACATCATATGTTAAAATACCATTTTTATATCATTGAATATATATATGTAAATTTTTGTACATTTATGTATATATATAATATATATATGAAATATATATATATAGTATTTTAAAGTAAAGTATACATATATAAATGGTTTATATATGAAAAATATATTTATATATATAAATATAATATATATGAATTATATGTAGAGTATTTTAAATTTAAAATGTATAGATTTACACATGTATATATAATTGATACAGATTTTATATATATATGCATATCCATATATTTAATTATATGATATATTTATATATAAATATAAAAGATAAATGTTATAAATATTATAATTATAAATATGTTTTAGAATTAAAAAAAAATTGAAAAGAAGCGAGAGTCGAGGGGAACCGGCCCCCATTTCTCCTCTGTTACAAAACAAAGGAGAAAACACAAAAGTAGCCAACCCCGTTGGCTTACCGGAGAAAAAAGTGACGCCGCCGGCGAGCCGAGATGGAGGAAGAGAAGCCGACGTCGACGGCGAGAAAGGAAAAGGAAACAGAGCGAAGCGAAAACGAGAGAATGGTGAGGCGGAACCGAAGAGGAGAAAAAGGAAAACGGCGGTGCCGGCCAATCCGAGCACCGTCACTCCAACGTCGACACCGGCGGAGGTAAGGGGAAGGAAAAGAGGTGGTCGGCGGTGAAGGAGAAAGAGAAAGGAGGGAGAAAGGAGAAGAGAAAGAGGTCAAAAACCCACGGTCCAGATTCTCCACCACCGGTGCCGTCGTTGGGGAAACCGAGACCAGATTCGGCATCCCTGCAACCTCGACAAGCTGTGGAGTGGCTGAACTGCCGGAATGGGTGGCCGCAGGTGACCGAACCGGCTAACAAAAATTGAACCGGCCCGAACCCGACCCGACCCGGTTTAGAAAAAGAAAAAAAAAGGAAAAAGAAGAAAAGAAAATAAAAAGAGAAAGAAGGAGAAAGAAAAAGAAGAAAAGAAAAGAAAAAGAAAAAAATAAAGGAAAAGGAAGAAGAAAAAGAAGAAGAAGAAATGGGTAAGGAAAATTAAAAGTTTTTGCTATATTTCTATAGAATTTATTAGAAATTGTTGGATTATTTTCTAAATGAAAATATGTCTCAATTATTGAAATTGTAGCAAAAACGGAAATGAGACGAATGGTGGAGTTCATCAAGGCTCGAAAATCGAAAAATGCGCTAAGCTTTGGCGAATAAGTAAGATACTTTTATAAAGCATTAGTAGTATCATATTGTATGTGGGATTTTATGATTTTTATATGATACATTGATGGAATGAATTTAAATGGAACTGTGAAAATTTTTATATGATATATTGATTAAATTGATTTGCTAAAAATGCTAAGAGGACCCACAACTGATGGTGGGGGTCTTAGTAAGAGGTAAAAATTGGTGAGAATCAACGGCTGTCAGTATAACTTGTGTTTCCTTGCAGAAGGTTTAGAGGAAATTAAGCCGTTATGCTGCCGAAATTTCCACGAAAATGTTTAAGGAAAAAAAATATTAAGTTTTCATCTAAATGGAATCCTGAAAGAATTATCGAAGATAAGCTTGAAAGGATCTTACTGTGTCATAGGAAAAAAATTGATTTTTAAATGGTTGAGAAGGTTAATGGATGAGCACGATAATGTGAGGAATTTGGTTGTGAATCTTATAGAGTCGATAATTCGAGTTTTTTAATATTGCAAGTTGACTATCGAGCAGAAATTGAGGTGGAATCTCGATAGTTAGAGTATTGATGGATGTAACGATGATTATATGATATTGCTTTGAAGAGAAGATCATAGTTGAAAAGTGATGATTATAGAATTGATAAATTCAAATAAATGGACCATCTTAGTGGTATGATTGAGATAATGATCATAAGAAAGTAGATCGCGAAATCTTATGGACATTTTGATGTGTTATGACCTCGAAGCTAGAGGATTGTAAGTGTGGATAATGACCTATCTGGCAATATGACAATATAATCTTAATATACCATAAGGCTGAAATTGAGAAAAAATAATAGCAATGAAATGAGATTTAGAGAACTTGGTACTTGATAAATACTACATTATGGAATATCTTTGTCAATAGAATGGATTCGAATCAATGTTTGATTGTGACATGTTAACTTTGTATGTGTAAAGCTAATGTTGGGAATTGATTAATTAATGTGCAAAATAATGAAAGGGAGAATGAAAGCTTGAGGTAGCTTGTGATCTTTGATGGAAAAATATACTAAAATGATCCTAATAGTCTATGGATGTTATTGAAATGTATTTGAATAAACGTGCAAACAAATGTACTGTGGATTTTAGTGATGCCATTGGGGACTTGAAAAACGTGTGTAATTGTAGAATGAATGACGGATGACTTTCGTGTCATGATCATGTTTGAATAAGAAATTGAGGCTACTGAAGACATACCTTAGTCTTATGTCATAATATGCACAACAATAGATTGAATGAGTATTGAGCTACATTTGGATATATTTAGAAAATCATTCAAGCATGGCATATGATCTCATGTTGTTTTAAAGAAAAAAAAAGAAGAAAATGATATTTTAAAAAGAGATGCATCGAAATCTTTTAAGTGAAAGTAAATATTTGAAATGATTAGACAGCCATAGACCTTGATGTTTAATATCATTTTGACATTATTCATGACATGTACAGATTGAATATGAGATTTGATTATGCATTGATTGAGAAAAGACTCGATTTTAAATGTTTTTTTAAGAGGGCTGTCTAAATGAATTCAAAATGATATATCAAAAGATTTCGATTTTTAAGACGACAGGTACCCTATTGAATGCCTGAGTGGCATATGCCTTTGTGGCACAAAGTATGTATTTATTGTGTGGTTCTGCCTGTGTGGCATGGAACCCCATTTATACATATATGATATGTACATGTAAATGTTGCCTAATGAGATCATTTCAGGCTGTCCGACAATAGTCGTGGACATATTTCTCAGTTTCCAGCTGATCAGTGGGACTGGGACGATCTATGATCATAGATAGAGAACCCTTCGAGGGAAACTATCCCATTGATAGCTACAATGGGTTAGAGATGATATGATAATAGAATAGGGATTCATGTCTAGTCTCTTACTAAATGTTAAAGAATGTCTAGAGTATGATTTATTATATATGAAACTCTAGACAAGATATGTTTTACAGTATACATGAAATGATTGAAATTGAACAATTGAAACATGGTTTATATTATGCATTATATGATTTGAGACTTTATATGTTCTAAACCATGTTTATTTAACATGACAGATGAAATGATGTACATGTGGTTTTATACCACACATGATATGAATAAAGATTGCATATGTTTTAAAATATGTTTTAAAACATATGTCAAATGATTCTAAATTACATGACTTTCGTACATGATTATGTACTACATGAAACATGATTTGAAATGAATGTTTTATACAGAACACAAATTTTAGACGGTACATATTGAATCATGTGATGATAGCACACGGTGGTAGCGATATTTCGTCTAGACATGATATGATACATGAACATAAGATTGATACGAAGAGAATTGTGAACTTACACTATTGTGATCATGATTTCTCTATATGGAAAATGATATGAGGTGATAGATTACAGGAGTACGATTATGAAACATAAAGTGAATTGATATGATGCTTCAATTGGACATGATGTACTCCGAGATAGAGGAAAATATAGACTAGTAGTATATGACATTCAATTTGGATACGACAGATTGTCGTGCGATGCACTATAGTGTAAGAACGAGAAGACTGAAAAAGTGATTATGATGATGTATTTAAAAGTATAAGTGATAGATTGTAACGCCCCGGTGCCTCACATGGGCCGTCTGCCGGCAGCCGTTACTCAACCGTACTGTCCCCTCTGAGGTGCCACACACGGGCCGTCTGCCTCTCAGCGTTTTATCGGGAATAATTCTCAATTCGCGTCCGCCATGACTTGAACCCCTTACCACTTGTAAGTGTCAAGTCATGACTAACCATTGGACACTTACAAGTAGTAAGGGGTTCAAGTCATGGCGGACGCGAATTGGGAATTATTCTCGATAAAACCCTGAGAGGCAGATGGCCCGTGTGTGGCACCTCAGAGGGGACAGTACGGTTGAGTAACGGCTGCTGGCAGACGGCCCATGTGAGGCACCAGGGCGTTACATAGATAGATGACAAGAAATGAGATAATGATATGTTATCGATGAGAAAGGATTAACTGTACTTGCAAACTTGCAAGTTTTAAGTATTGCAGTTTAAGACAGTGTAATCCTACTCTTGTATTTATATTAGTATCTTACTGAGCCGTGGTTTTGCTCACCCCACTAAATTTCATCTCTTTCAGACTATTGAAGTTAACATCTGCCATGTGAGCTGCTAAGTGGGCATCGAAGACGGTGTATGGACGTGGTACTAGTCTTCTGAGGTATATGTTCCTTATAAAATACTTGTTTACATGTAAGACTTAAATTGATGCACAGTACATATTCTATTTAACAAGTCGAGATGTAACTAAGACCGTTTCCGTGTTAGTTTAATAATTAAATGAAATGACTATAGGTCACCTAGATAGTATAGTAACTACACTGACACCGAATACAAACCTTAAAATGAAAAAGAAAAATTTAGTCCATAAATTTGTAGACTAAGAAAAGTATAAGAATGAAGTAAAAATCGCGATCTTTGGGTCGTGACAGATTTAATGGTATCAGAGCACGGTTTGTCTAGTACGTGTCGGTGTAGTTGAGACAGTGATAGTGTTACATCCCATGTACTGTGTAGCGTCTGCATGTAAACTTGTTGATTTTCAATCTGTACCAAGATTAGTCAGCTATTGGTATGGGTGATACCAGTCGACGGCCTATTGAAACAGGCTGGGCTTCGACATAGAGATGCCAATCGATGGCCTATTGAAACGGATTGGAAACCGTTAATGAATGGTATCGATGCGGTATAGAAGAATTGTATATCACCTTAAAAGAATAGGATATGAATGATCGAGAATGATTGATTGTGGTAGTTATATGGAAGATAATGGAATGATTGTATAGAATATGAGCGATATGTGAATTGAAAAGGATTGAAAGAAGTAAAGAAATAGCCAACGAAAAATGATCGAACCCAAACATATGGCTCGATTGAAAGTATAATCCCACCTTAATTATGAGGACTATTGGAAATTGAAAACTATGATTTCGAGTTATAAGGGAACACGAATATGAAGCAGTTTTCGAAATTAAGACTGAAAGTGATTTCACTTTGGTTATCACATCGAGATGTAATAAGAATACTACATGAAAAGAGATATAGAGAGAAAATGATTGATAAATGTTGCATTATGGGAAGAGATAATTAACAGTAAAGTCTGCAATGAGGCGCAGCCTTGATTTATCAATGTGACAATGAGTGTTGTGGGATAATACGAAACCCAAAAGAAATATGATATTATGGAAGTAATTATGGACTGGTTGATCAAATTGAATCACTTTTCCATTTTCAAACTTCTAGATTTCTCTAATGCCTTAGTCGAAATATAAATATGAAACAGAGAGAATGTATGTGAAGTTCCAGTGAGCATACATGTGATGGGAGTCCCTGAGTTGCCATATACTTATAGGAAATAGCAAAAGGCTTTGGGATTTCTAAATTTATTGATAGCACTGCTCCGTATTGATATGAATATTCGAGCGTAATATGTGAACACTTGAAGATATGTTTAGAGAGCGGATGCACGAGATTTAAAAGCTACTGGGACAATTACATACTACTGATTAAATCGGTAAACGATAGTTACCAAATTATATTGACTTAGCACCAAATGAGAGAAATGAATGATAAATAGTGTGGAATAGCTATTATGTGAAAAGAGATGAAAGTGATAACTCCCAAGGTGAAAAGAAACTTTAGGGAGTATGAATATATGGTGGAAAAATTATATGTAATGGTATAAAAGGTGATTCGGATGTTGAAATTATGCTAGTAGTATTACTTAAAAGATGATTGAGAGGACAAAAACCATAAGTATACGGAACCGTACCACCTCTAAATATAAGTTAAAATTCGGAGGACCGAATTTCTTAAGGTGGGGAGGATGTGAAGACCGAGAATTTTCTAAATAAATATAAGGTATCCGAAAAATTTAATTTGGACAAATTGAGATCCAAATTAAATAAGAATGAAATTGGAGAAAAATAAATTTGGATATCAAGAAATCCAAATTTAATCTGAAATAAACGTATGTAATTTTATATATATTTATATAAGGTTATTATATAAATATATTTTTAAATAAATATATATACATTCATATATGGAATATATGTATACATCATATGTTAAAATACCATTTTTATATCATTGAATATATATATGTAAATTTTTGTACATTTATGTATATATATAATATATATATATGAAATATATATATAGTATTTTAAAGTAAAGTATACATATATAAATTGTTTATATATGAAAAATATATTTATATATATAAATATAATATATATGAATTATATGTATAGTATTTTAAATTTAAAATGTATAGATTTACACATGTATATATAATTGATACAAATTTTATATATATGCATATCCATATGTTTAATTATATGGTGTATATATATATAAAAGATAAATGTTATAAATATTATAATTATAAATATGTTTTAGAATTAAAAAAAATTGAAAAGAAGCGGGAGTCGGGGGCAACCGACCCCCATTTCTCCTCTGTTACAAAACAGAGGAGAAAACACAGAAGTAGCCAACCCCGTTGGCTTACCGGAGAAAGGAGGGACGCCGCCGGCGAGTCGAGATGGAGGAAGAGAAGCCGACGCCGACGGCGAGAAAGGAAAAGGAAACAAAGCGAAGCGAAAACGAGAGAATGGTGAGGCAGAACCGAAGAGGAGAAAAAGGAAAACGGCGGTGCCGGCCAATCCGAGCACCGCCACTCCAACGCCGACACTGACGGAGGTAAGGGGAAGAAAAAGAGGTGGCCGGCGGTGAAGGAGGAAGAGAAAGGAGGGAGAAAGGAGAAGAGAAAGAGGTCAAAAACCCACGGTGGAGATTCGCCACCGCCGGCGCCGTCGCTGGGGAAACCGAGACCAGATCCGGCATCCCTGCAACCTCGGCAAGCTGTGGAATGGCTGAACCGCCGAAATGGGTGGCCGCCGGTGACCGAACCGACCAGCAAAAATTGAACCGGCCAAGCCAAACCGAACTGGCCCGAACCCGGCCCGAACCCAGCCCGACCCGGTTCAGAAAAAGAAAAAAAAGGAAAAAGAAGAAAAGAAAAGAAAAAGAGAAAGAAGGAGAAAGAAAAAGAGAAAGAAGGAGAAAGAAAGAAAAGAAAAGAAAAAGAAAAAAGAAAAGGAAAAGGAAGAAGAAAAAGAAGAAGAAGAAGAAATGGGTAAGGAAAATTAAAAGTTTTTGCTATATTTCTATAGAATTTATTAGAAATTGTTGGATTATTTTCTAAATGAAAATATGTCTCAATTATTGAAATTGTAGCAAAAACGGAAATGAGACGAATGGTGGAGTTCGACAAGGCTCGAAAATCGAAAAATGCGCTAAGCTTTGGCGAATAGGTAAGATACTTTTATAAAGCATTAGTAGTATCATATTGTATGTGGGATTTTATGATTTTTATATGATACATTGATGGAATGAATTTAAATGGAACTGCGAAAATTTTTATATGATATATTGATTAAATTGATTTGCTAAAAATGCTAAGAGGACCCACAACTGATGGTGAGGGTCTTAGTAAGAGGTAAAAATTGGTGAGAATCAACGGCTGTCAGTATAAATTGTGTTTCCTTGCAGGAGGTTTAGAGGAAATTAAGCCGTTATGCTGCCAAAATTTCCACGAAAATGTTTAAGGAAAAAAAATATTAAGTTTTCATCTAAATGGAATCCTGAAAGAATTATCGAAGATAAGCTTGAAAGGATCTTACTGTGTCATAGGAAAAAAATTGATTTTTAAATGGTTGAGAAGGTTAATGGATGAGCACGATAATGTGAGGAATTTGGTTGTGAATCTTATAGAGTCGATAATTCGAGTTTTTTAATATTGCAAGTTGACTATCGAGCAGAAATTGAGGTGGAATCTCGATAGTTAGAGTATTGATGGATGTAACGATGATTATATGATATTGCTTTGAAGAAAAGATCATAGTTGAAAAATGATGATTATAGAATTGATAAATTCAAATAAATGGACCATCTTAGTGGTATGATTGAGATAATGATCATAAGAAAGTAGATCGCGAAATCTTATGGACATTTTGATGTGTTATGACCTCGAAGCTAGAGGATTGTAAGTGTGGATAATGACCTATCTGGCAATATGACAATATAATCTTAATATACCATAAGGCTAAAATTGAGAAAAAATAATAGCAATGAAATGAGATTTAGAGAACTTGGTACTTGATAAATACTACATTATGGAATATCTTTGTCAATAGAATGGATTCGAATCAATGTTTGATTGTGACATGTTAACTTTGTATGTGTAAAGCTAATGTTGGGAATTGATTAATTAATGTGCAAAATAATGAAAGGGAGAATGAAAGCTTGAGGTAGCTTGTGATCTTTGATGGAAAAATATACTAAAATGATCCTAATAGTCTATGGATGTTATTGAAATGTATTTGAATAAACGTGCAAACAAATGTACTGTGGATTTTAGTGATGCCATTGGGGACTTGAAAGACGTGTGTAATTGTAGAATGAATGACAGATGACTTTCGTGTCATGATCATGTTTGAATAAGAAATTGAGGCTACTGAAGACATACCTTAGTCTTATGTCATAATATGCACAACAATAGATTGAATGAGTATTGAGCTACATTTGGATATATTTAGAAAATCATTCAAGCATGGCATATGATCTCATGTTGTTTTAAAGAAAAAAAAAAAGAAGAAAGTGATATTTTAAAAAGAGATGCATCGAAATCTTTTAAGTGAAAGTAAATATTTGAAATGATTAGACAGCCACAGACCTTGATGTTTAATATCATTTTGACATTATTCATGACATGTACAGATTGAATATGAGATTTGATTATGCATTGATTTGAGAAAAGACTCGGTTTTAAATGTTTTTTTTATGAGGGCTGTCTAAATGAATTCAAAATGATATATCAAAAGATTTCGATTTTTGAGACGACAGGTACCCTATTGAATGCCTGAGTGGCATATGCCTTTGTGGCACAGAGTATGTATTTATTGTGTGGTTCTGCCTCTGTGGCATGGAACCCCATTTATACATATATGATATGTACATGTAAATTTTGCCTGATGGGATTATTTCAGGCTGTCCGACAATAGTCGTGGACATATTCCTCAGTTTCCAGCTGATCAGTGGGACTGGGACGATCTATGATCATAGATAGAGAACCTTTCGAGGGAAACTATCCCATTGATAGCTACAATGGGTTAGAGATGATATGATAATAGAATAGGGATTCATGCCTAGTCTCTTACTAAATGTTAAAGAATGTCTAGAGTATGATTTATTATATATGAAACTCTAGACATGATATGTTTTACAGTATACATGAAATGATTGAAATTGAACAATTAAAACATGGTTTATATTATGCATTATATGATTTGAGACTTTATATGTTTTAAACCATGTTTATTTGACATGATAGATGGAATGATGTACATGTGGTTTTATACCACACATGATATGAATAGAGATTGCATATGTTTTAAAATGTGTTTTAAAACATATGTCAAATGATTCTAAATTACATGACTTTCGTACATGATTATGTACTACATGAAACATGATTTGAAATGAATGTTTTATACAGAACACAAATTTTATACGGTACATATTAAATCATGTGATGATAGCACACGGTGGTAGCGATATTTCATCTAGACATGATATGATACATGAACATAAGATTGATACGAAGAGAATTGTGAACTTACACTATTGTGATCATGATTTCTCTATATGGAAAATGATATGAGGTGATAGATTACAGGAGTACGATTATGAAACATAAAGTGAATTGATATGATGCTTCAATTGGACATGATGTACTCCGAGATAGAGGAAAATATAGACTAGTAGTATATGACATTCAATTTGGATACGACAGATTGTCGTGCGATGCACTATAGTGTAAGAACGAGAAGACTGAAAAAGTGATTATGATGATGTATTCAAAAGTATAAGTGATAGACAAATGACAAGAAATGAGATAATGATATGTTATCGATGAGAAAGGATTAACTGTAATTGCAAACTTGCAAGTTTTAAGTATTGCAGTTAAGACAGTGTAATCCTACTCTTGTATTTATATTAGTATCTTACTGAGCCGTGGTTTTGCTCACCCCACTAAATTTCATCTCTTTCAGACTATTGAAGTTAACATCTGCTATGTGAGCTGCTAAGTGGGCATCGGAGACGGTGTATGGACGTGGTACTAGTCTTCAGAGGTATATGTTCCTTATAAAATACTTGTTTACATGTAAGACTTAAATTGATGCACAGTACATATTCTATTTAACAAGTCGGGATGTAACTAAGACCGTTTCCGTGTTAGTTTAATATTTAAATGAAATGACTATAGGTCACCTAGATAGTATAGTAACTACACTGACACCGAATACAAACCTTAAAATGAAAAAGAAAAATTTATTCCATAAATTTGTAGACTAAGAAAAGTATAAGAATGAAGTGAAAGTCGCGGTCTTCGGGTCGTGACACTTCTCTTTTCATCTCAAATCAGAGTTTCCCTATTTTGAAAACCAAACCCTAGCCTTTATGTTATTAACTTGTTCAAGGAGGGTTTTCACTTTATACTATTTATTGAACATTCGTGGAAAAGCAAATTATTCGAGCTATTTCTGTTTGATTTACAGGAGCTATATTCAACTTACTTTGTAGCCATATGGACCAAATGATAATGTACATGGTTGAAAATCACTTTGGCACTAGAATAGCATAAGTAAGCCCTCCCTTGTCTGTGATGGTGCATTGAGAGATTATTTTGCTTTACTAAAGAGAAAACATGGTGTTTTGATGTTTGGACTTAATCTTTTTGCTTCATAGGGTCCTATGTTTGTTTCTGTACTTAATTAACTTGGGCGAGTAAAACTAATCATTCTTTTTCTATGCATTTGAATTGTACAGGTTTCTCTAGTTATCATCATTATGAGGCTCACTAGCACCTTGGCGCCCAACATTGGCAGTGGCAGTAGGTTTTTTAACCTTGAACTTTGAATAAATGATGATAGATGGGAATTAGAAATCATTTAGGTTTGCATTAAGAACAAATGATGGGCTTTTTATGAATTTATAGATTGTTCATTCTTTTGGCATTATTTATCATATTTTTTGTATTTTAACAATGTTAATTATGATCAACGTCATCATATTTGGATGGTGTGATGTTTAGCTTTTATTTTGTTTGACAATTCTTGTAACATTATCTAGTTTTATTTTATAGTAATAAAATTTTGTTGAATTCTTGTATTTTAATATTTTGTTGAATTGTAATATTTGATTTTAAAAAAAAAAGAAAGGATGAAAAATTTATTAATTTAATAATTAAATTATATTGGTAAAAATTTTAAATTTAAAATTAAATTCAATAAATATAAAATTTAAAATAAGACCGGTAAAAGCATTTAAATTTAAATTTAAATTCAATAAATATAAAAATTTTAAATTTTAAATAAGACTTTTACCAGCACTTTAAAGCGTCAGTAAAAGTCTTTTACTTTTAAGGGCATTTAAAAGCGCCGGGAAAAGTCATGTCGGAATTTACCGAATCTTTATCGGCATTGAGGTGCCTGACCGCTGACAAACTTTTACCGGTATTCACCTAGCCGGTGGTCAACAAACCGTCGGTAAGGTTTTTACCGACGGTTTGTTGGTCTTTTACTGGCACTTATAAGTGCCGGTAAAAGTCTGTTTTTTTGTAGTGGGATATGACAATTTAAACTAATACTCAATATCATTTTTTAAAATCTATTTAAGGTTTAATTTTGCGTTCTAATTATACATGAATCATATCTATAAAGTTTTGTAATTTGATTTTATTTGTAAATTGTAAAAGAGTGAAAAATCCAGGACTTGCTATTCATTCCCAAAGACATATTCACAAATTCAATGATGTGATCTCCTATGCTTATGCTTAAGAGGACCAGACAATAGCATGTAAATTTGGTATACTACCAAAAAGGAGAAGAAGAAAGCATTAGATACTTTTCTTTGGTTAAGAAAATGCAGTTTATTGTTATTGATACCAATCCCATATATCAATCTTTTCATCCTTTGGAAATTGTAACAAGGAAAATGTCAGTTATTTTCAATGGCATCCTTATTTCATGCCTTAAGTTTTATGAACTTAAATCTTCATCAAAAGGAAGTGATGTAGGTAAGACTAAATTTTATGATTTCTATGTGAAAATTAAAACACTGACATAATTTGAACAATTAGTTAAGCAAACTTTTTTCTGCAGATATAATTTAAATCGAAGTTGAAGTTCAAGATTGATTAGTCTCTCTCTCTTCTTCTTCTCTCACAAGGGACCTAGCTATATATTTGTATGAGCATTTACTAACACCCCAAGGGCTCTCCACCAAGGGCTCTCCACCAAGGGCTTATAGAGGCTTAACTGTTATGTGATAACCGTAAATTTTTCATTTATTGGAAATTGGAGAAAATAAATAAATAAAATTTTGAGAACGGGATATTGGTGAAAATCCCAAGAATTGAGGAAGTAATAAATCGGAAAATTCGAGTGAAGGAAGTTAAATTGGAAATTCAGAAAATAAGAAAAGGAGGAAATTTAATTTGGATAAATGAAAATCCAAATTAAATAAGAAAATGAAAAAGGAAATGTGAAATATATTTATATAATTATATATTATATAAATGTATTTTGATGTAAATACATATGTATTTAAATATCATATGGTATATAGTATATATATTAATATACAGTGGTATATTTATGTATATATACTATTTTATCAATTTAAATAGTATATATGTATACAAGTATAATATTTTATGTATATATAAATATATATACATACATTATGAAAAATGTAAATATTAAATTATATTAAAATTTGAGTGTATATATATATTGTAAATACAATATATATTTTATTATTACATTTATATATATAAATGTTATTTAATTTAAAGTATATGAAAATATACATTTTTTATGTGTAAATATATATTATTAATATATATAATATATATTTATATAGTATATAGTACAAAGTACTATATAATAAAATAATATAATTATATTTATAATATAGTTATAAATATAATTATAATTAAAAAATAAAAAAAAAAAGAGGAAGGAATGATCGGGAAAATCTGATCCTTTCCGAGCAGAGGGGCCGACAGCAGCACCCACTGCTGCCGTCGGCGAGATAAAAGGGAGAGAAGAGTGGAGACGTCACCGGCAAGGGAGAGGAGAAGAAATTGACCGGCGGCGGAAAGGAACAGAAGCGAAAACAGGGGCGAAAACCAACGAAACCGGAAGAGGAAAAAGAAAACGGATCTGGCGATGCCGGCCAAACCGGCCACCGCCACTGCAGCCACACCACCGTCGGAGGAAGAGGAAGACGTGGGAAGCCATCGGTGAGGCGGGGAACGGCGGAGGAAGGCCGACGGAGGATCGAAGGTAAACTGAGTAGATCCGTCGTCATGCCACTGAACCAGGCCGAACAGAGGCCACCAGCAGCTTCCCCTTGATGTCGGCCAACAGAGGAGCGGCCGAACCGCGGGAGAACCGACGCCAAAGGAGAACCGGCTGTGGAGGAGACTGACCGGTCTGAACCGGTCCGGCCAACGAAGGAAAAAGGAAGAAAAAGAAAAAGAAAAGAAAAGAAAAGAGAAAAAAAGAAAGAAGGAAAAAAAAGAAGAAAGAGAAAGAGAAAAAGAATTCCGGGAATTTGAAAAATTCTCGAGAATTCTAAAATTACGAGAAATCCCGGGAAACTCAAAAATCCGAGAAATTTGGTAAGAAATTCTAGAATTATTTTCGAGTAATTAATTTAAATAATTATGAAAAAATTCTAAATTTTAGAATTTAATTTCCAAAAAATTTCCTCGATAACCGAGTCGATAGAATCGGGCGAGGTGAACACGGGCGTGGTCTTCGAGAGACAGTCACTGACCCGAGACAGGTAAGGGATGCATGTGCAGCACTGTAAGGATATTCAGTCTGCATGTTTTAATTACGAAATATTTTATGGAAATATTTTATGAAATTATTATGAGAAATGATTGGTTGGAAATTGGAATGAAGTACTGGTTGGAAATTATAAACTATATTTTTCGTGCAGGAGGTTAGTCAATCGGCAGTCATTATGCTGCCGAAAAATTTTAGAAAATTACATAAAATCATAATAAATGATTTTATTTCACGAGAAACAATTTTCAATCACGAAAACCAAGAAATTGATTATTTTTCATAAAAAATGAATATATGGTATTCTATTTTTAAAATATTCATGTTTTCGATATCGGTGATAATGAAATCATTGAAAATTCTCACGATATGTAAATTATATGATTATTTTACATGAATTGAAATTCAAGCAATGATTTACAAGAGATGAATTACTTGATTTAATTTACATGAAGTGATTTATCCGCATTGATTTACATGAAATGTATTCCATCGAAAATGAATTTTACCGCTAATCATTATTTGAAATTGATATTTTATTGTTAAATGAATGATTTATGGAAATGTTTTGAGACGGTTGTTCTTTAGTGATCATGCATACTGTTACCGACTGCGAGACCTTGATCAAGTCCGCAGGTTACTGACATATTGATTACCGGCTGTGGCATTATTATGGTCAAACCCACAGATTTACACAGCAAGCACCTGACCAGTGCGAACTGTGACCGACCGACGATGGTCATTCGTTACCGATCGTCCCTTCGGGGATACCAATATTGTTTTTTGCATGATTATATTAAATGTGACTGTCTCCACTGAATTGTATTTGAATGATTTGAATACCGAATTGAGTGAGGTGATGAATGACCCGTAAGGTACTTCGGGCCCTCATAATAAATACCAAATACTTTGATTTCTGAATGATTTGAATACTAAACGATTTGAATACCGAATGATTTGAATATCGATTTAACTGAAGTGCAAAGAAAGAAAAGGGTTACAGTGAATGACAGTAATGATTTTAAATGAAAGGATTATATTGTATTACTGCTATCTACTGTTTACATGCAATATGATTTGAATGATAATGATTTAACTAATATTCTTTTCAAAGAATATATGAATATTAGTTACCTTATTTAAATGCTTTATTTCATAAAAGCATTATTTTGAAAAGAATATGAAAATAATATGGAATAAAAAGAAAAAGGATTTAAATTTCAAATGAAATGAAATTTATTACTCTCTACAGTTGCTTCTAGGTTCCGGGACAAGACAGGTATTTCAAAATACTTGCCTTACTCCATCCGGATTCCTACACGACTATAGTATGTAGTATCCTTCCTACATGTGTGCCTAAAGCCCATAGGAAAAATGAAAAAGATTTTCAGCATATAGGAAGCTGAATATCAAGTATGCATATAATTCCCTTACTGAGCCGTGGTTTGCTCACCCCTTAATTTTTAACATTTTAGATTTTAGAGAACTGAGAGTTTGACATCTAAAGGATTTCGGTTGTGCATTCGGGGACAATGCGACAGCTTGATTTATTATAAAAGGTACGATCATTTGTTTTCTGTATTTAGACCTGTTCACAGTACTGCTTCCTTATGAAGTAAGATAGGGGATGTAATTCATATTATTATTTTATATGAAATTGGTTATATATAAGAGAAAAATAAAGTATCGCAGACAGTCCAACCAAATGAGATGTATAGAATAAGATGGAAAAAATAGGGTCACGGGATGTGACATGTTAAGATCTATACAACCACCATGACCATGTCACAATGACCAAACAAGATGTTCAAAACTTATACCAATTATGATCACAATAAAATGAATTGGGCTCATTTGCATGATTATTAAGAATAATTTATAATTAGATGATACCATATTGGGATTGGCATTGTGAAAGTGCTAATATCATTCTCACACATAACCATACTCCAGAATCTTAAATTTAACACGCAAAATAGTCCTTATTCTTAGTTTAAATAGGTGACCAATTATACATTGATTAAAATGATTAGTGGTGACTCCTTATGTTTTTTTATCCAATTATTAGAATTCCAAAACTTAATCCATTATGGCAATGATATATAGTTTAAAAGAATTGAGTCCTCCTACTATTTTGATTTACTATTATAAGTTTAACCAAAATACCACATCAATACAGTCAACGCTACGTCTATATTGTCAATATCATGTTAGCAAAAGTCAATTTCACGTGAGCATTTATAGCGAAAAATGTTACCAACATTATTAATTTAATTAAAAATTTCAAATCATAAAATTACATGAACTTGATTTTTATGAATTATATTAAAGGATTTAAATTTCAAATTTTGTAATAATACAGGGATTAATTGCATGATTTGACCCTTTAGAAACGATCATGATTTCTGCTTCAACTATCAAAGTATCATTCACAATGTAGTTTGTTGATTCGTCCTCAAGCTCCCACAACGGCATGAAGCGTGGATAACCGCGTGAAGAAGTTGCCGCTGTAAACCAATATGCAACTACAAAACGAGAGGATTCAAAGAGAATAAGAATAAAATAGAAGAACAATTTAAAAGATTCGTATTGACCTAAATACTATGTAATTGTTGTTATCCATTTAACAAAGGTTAAAGCTCCAAATTTATCTTCACATTTTATGTAAATATATGTAATTTTTATTCAAAGTGTGTTACATTCTTTATTAAATGATTGGTTAAATATTGAGTTTTTATAATTTTATATTTAAATTGAATTATTTCAATGCATAACATAATATCAGAATCTAAATTTTATCTTGTGATTTTTATCTGTTACTCTTTCGGAATTTGTCACATAAGCTCTTTTGTCTCTGTCTACATGTAATAAAACTTGCTAAAATGCATTATCTCATATCTATTAATATTATTATAACCAAAAAAAAATATCTATTAATATTATAATCTTATATTCAAATGAAGTTCCTCCATTAATTGTCTATTAATTGAAAATGTAGTCGAAAACTGGAAGTTGTTCTTTTGACAAGGTAGATTACCTGTAGCAGATTGCCTATCGTTAATGATATCGAATTGGTCTTTGACTCTAAACTTGTACTGTGCATACACTTTTCCTTTAGGTGGAAGCTTGGAAGCCTCTGCCAAAACCAAGTAAACAGAAAGAGCCTGATTCTTCCATGATCCTTTTCCTCTAGGAAAAACTACCAATTTCCTGCATATTTTCATTGACAAGATTCAGTAGAAGTGGAAACAGATATCAAGTCACGAAGTGTGAGCGCGAATTATTCCTATACCTAAGGTAATATAAACACACTGCCTGTTTTACCAAAAAATAAAAAAGAAAAAGGAAGAAAGAAAGAAAGAAGGTGGAGTGTTGTGCTACCATTTTGAGTCTGCAATCGTTTGAACATCAGAGGAATAATGATCAGAGTATGATTTTGAGTAGTTTTGGAGCTTCAGAGTTATTGTATTGTTGGGTGGATGCTTTATCATGGAAAGACGCTCCAATTTTCCAGTACGTTTAAGCACAAAGATCTCTACCCCAAACGTGCAGCAATCATCAACCAAGTAGCCATTTGAAGCATTGTTGAAGTGATCAAGAGAGAGCACTTGAGCAATGCCCCATTCAGTTTTCATCTGGTAAAATCGCTTAATCGCCCCATCACCCTCTACAATAAGAAAAAAAATTATATAATTATCATGTATAAAGAGGATCAAGTAGGGATGTAAATAAATCAAACTACTAGTAAAAACTCAACTTGATGATATATTATTCGAGTTTGACTTGTTTATTTTTAGCTTGAGCTCGAACACAAATTACTCAAATAATTAGTGGAACTGTATTTAAGTACATTAATATCCAGCTTGAACAACTAATACCTAATCAAGTTTTTTTTAATATATATTTTTAATATTTAATTATTAATTTACATTTTATCCACATAAAATAAAATATGAATAAAAAATAACAGATTAAACTTATTAAATTGAACTCAAGTAGCTCAAATATCCATTTTAGTTGATTTTGAGCTCTTTAAAAATTAAGATAAATTAAGCTCAAGTTTTCCAATCGAGCCAAGTATCGAGTTTTGAATATTCAAATTGATTAAAACTAAAACATAATATTAAATTATTTTGATTTGACTCGAATATACTCTTAAGATAAAATTTATTAAAAAAAATTATGAACGAAAACATGTACCTTCAATGATTAAGTATTTTCCACGAATTTGATCGAGTAGGAAGAACCTAATGTTGGCATTTACTTCCCAAGTCGGAGGAAAATTTTCGGTCTCTTCAATTTCTAAGTAAAGGGAGATGAAGCCAATGCCACTGCTTTTCCTGTTTCCATTTGGGTAGAGTGACAACCTCCTGCAAATTCCAGAGAAACTAAGAGTAAAATGACAGAGCTTTGAAGACAAAACATGTGTAAACAATAACTAGGTTTTCCATTAGTGACTCTTATTCAAGCGTTTTAATGCAAAATAAATTTATTTCAAAGTCATTTACTTTATAATTTTTTTTATAGGAAAAAGACAAAGCTCGGGAAAAAGAAAATGCAAGCATTACAATTAAAACTTCATTTTATGGAAAATCAATCTATTTAGAAAGGTGAATAAATCATTCGGATTAAATCCCAAAATTAAAAAAAAATAATGCATTTCTCAATAAACTAAATCTCACCAAGTGTAGTTCTCAGCTTCAAATGCATGGGATTCATACTTTTCCACCCCTGTGTTAACCAACAAAGAGAATGACTCTATGCTGAATAAATAGTGAGTTGGTGGAAGATCTCTTGTAATTCTTTTGATTTCTACAAACATGAGAAACAATTTCATTACTAAATTGAGTTAATGTTTCTTCAATCAATTTTATCCATGATCTCAAATAAGTTACAATATAAAAAATGTGCTTCCTATTTTTCTTATTTCTAGTAAAAAGGAGGAAAAGATTGTAAAAATTTCAAAGGCAAATGATTAAGGAGTGGGGTGGGCTGTCTATATTTCAATTTTAATCAAATTAATTAATCTAGTGTACTTAATTTGATTAATCGGTTGATCACCGAATTAATTTCAATCGATTGTCAAAAATAATTTTGAAGAATTTCAATTTTTGATTAGAAAACTGAATTAATTAACCAAATTAATCAATGTTTTAATGACATATAAGAAATCCAAAGATAAAACAAAAAATACATAAAATTCAAAAATATGTTTAATATTTGAAGTTGGGTTGATATTTTAAAATTAATATTATTAGAGTTTTTAATTTAATACTTTAGTATTTGAAAATTTCGTTAGATAATTTTATTTTATTTGTTTAAAATATAAAAAATTATAAGATTGAAATTTAATTTAACTTAAATATATTTTATTATTCTATTCATCTGAAAATTAACTGAATTAAATTCAATCGATCAGATTTTTTAAAATTAATAAATTTGATTTGATTAATAAAAATAAAATAACATAATTCAATTTTGAATAGATTTATTCGAAATAAATCAAACTAACCTAATTAACATCATTTGACTCGAAAAAGTATTTGCATTTTGGGAATAGAAAATATATTCTATTTTTGTTTTCTATTTTTATTTTCTGAAAATAATTATCATTTTCTGTTTTCTGAATTTTAAAAAAATATATTTGGTATGTATAATGAAAATTTTTTTTCAAAAATGAAAATTATAAAAATTTATTTGGTAACTTCATTTTTGTTGTTCATTAAAAGGGCTGCTATATACTATTTCTAGCATAACAAGGCACAAGTATACACTTAGATGCTAATTCATTAGCATTTGGCTTTAATCAAAATCAATTCTACATTTTCAATACACCTTTTGAACAGAAAAAAAAATTATCACACATACATCCATACATACAAAAATTCAGACATATAAAATAAGTAACTTCAAACTCAAAGGAATTACAGTTTTTTATTGGTCAAATATCAAATGTGTCAAGGACACAAAAAATCAAATATTTTGATTACAAGCAATTGATTACAAGTGAGGATTTTGCATCATCAAGTAATAAAACAATTAATTACAACTAAAAGCAACAACTACATACCAACGTAAATTAAAAAAATAAAATATGATTGAAATATTCCACACCAGGACAATCGTAGCAACCGGCAAGCAAGAAATGGTTTCAATAACAGTAATATAGTATTGTGAAGAAATGATTTTTACAAAAAAAAAAAAAGCAAAATCTTACATTTATTGTGAATCGAACTTGGGTGCTTACGTATTTTGCAATAATAGTACAAAAAAATAAAAAATCCATTATTTTCATTTTTTCCAATTATTATTAATATTGTCTTTGAAAATAATGAAAACAACTTTTTTTTCTAATTTTGGCTGATTTTCATTTTCCAAAAATTTAGTTTTCTTTAACTAAACATGTTTTCCCTTGGGTTTTTTATTTCTGTAAAAATGCAAATAGAAAACTGTTTTATTTTCATAAACCAAACACATACTAATATTCTCCCCAAGAAAGTAAATTTGCATGCATTAAGACATAGTGCAAGAAAATGACCCTTTTTTATGGAAATTAATGGTATCTTAATTTGGTTTTCGACCAACAAAACTTAGGAAAGGTAAATATTGGAGAGAAAACAGAACATACCAGGTTTTCTCAGAATCTCTTCCATGAGATTTGATTACCTTTTCACTTGCCAACAATATGTAGGAGAAGAAAGGATTTTTAAGGTTTAACTTAACTTGTTCATGTCACCTTCTTTTTATACATAAAATCCTAGGCATTACAGGGGATTCTTACCTTGTGAAACTTCATCAGAAAGACCTTTTTGGGTTGATATGCTTGTCTTGTAAAAAGAAAACATCTCATTAGAAAATGCCTATTAATTTAATGAATATAAGCATTTTGCTGATAATGCAAAAACTTAAAGGAAACCCAAGTTTTACATTATGTGGTTATAAAAAGAAATGGAGATCGAACCTTTTTGTTTAACTTCATTGCATTGAAAATGGAATAGCTAGAAATTCTTTACTTTAACTAAGGGAATCTTATCTGAAGGGCAAGGCAAAGGAATTCAAAGTTTCTTGGGATCACTATATCTCCAATTTGAATTTTTATGTTTTTCATTTTTCTTATAATGGAAAATTCTGATATGGAGAAGCCAAGAAAAGGAAACTCGAATTTCATCCTTACATAACTCTCACATCTTATAATAATCATTTAAGCCGATACTCGAGATAGGTTTTTAATTTTATTCAAGGTTTAATTTAGCTTTCTTCCAATTATACATGGATCAATCTATAAAGTTTGGTAATTTGATTTTATTTGTAAATTGTAGAAGGGTTAAAAAGCCAGCATTTGATATTCAATCCCAAAAGACATCTGCACAAATTCAATGATGTGATCTTCTGTGCTTATGCTTAAGACTGACCGGCAAATAGCATGTAAATTTGGTATACTTCCAAAAAAGTGGAGAAGAAAGCATTGGATTATTTTCTTTGGTAAAGAAAATGCAATATATTGTCATTGATACGAAACCCATATATCAATCTTTTCACCCTTTTCTTTGCAAATTGCAACAATGAAGTGTCAATTATCAGTTCAATTCCATCCTTATCTCATCCCTAGTTTTATAAACTTAAATCTTCATCAAAAGGAAGTGGTGTAGGTAAGACTAAATTTTATGATCTTTATATGAAAATTAGAACACTAACATATTGAACAATTAATTGGTGTACTTTTCCTGTAAATATAATTGAAACCGAAGCTAAAGTCAAATTTGACTAATCTTTCTCTTCTTCTTCTTCTCTCACAGAGGACTTAATCATATATTTATTTGAACATTTACTAAAACTCTGAGAGTGCGTTTGGATTGAGAATTTTGAAATTTTGAGACATTTTAAAATGAAGACATTTCAAAATTCATCATTTTAAAATGTTAGCATTTATAATTGACTTATTTGGATAAAAAAATTTTAAAAAGAATTTTTGAATACTAGAATTTGATTAAATAAAAAATAATTATAAAAGAAAAATAATAATATTATATATTAGAAAAAGAAAAATATCAAATAAAATATGCAATATGGGTATCATTAGATTTGTAAAAATGTATAAATATTATTAGTAATATAAAAAGGATTTATATATGATGCACTGACAGTGTATAGAATGCACCAGAGGTTGACACCTCATCAATAAGCCCTTATATGCAAATATAAATAAATTTTTTTAATTTACCCATAAGAGCCTATTGATGAAGTGTCAACTTCTAATGCATTGACAGTGTATAAAAACTATACACTATCAGTGCATCATATACAAACTCATATAAAAAATAAATATATATATATTAAATTTAAATAAAATAATATGTTTTTTGTTTTTAACTTTATATTTAATAGTAAGTCATGTCTAATAAAGTAGGAAAGAGTGCAAGGAATTTGAAAAAATCACCTTTAGGTGGATTTTCAAACAGGAATTTGAGCATTTCAAATTTCCTTTTGAAATCCTTCCTAAATTTTCAAATTCTTCAAAATTTTTTGCCAAAAAAAAATTACATTTTAAACTTTTAAATATCTTGATTGAAATGAATTCCCTCCTTAAATTTCTTCATCCAAACACAACCTAAGGGTTCGCCGTCAAGGGTTTAAGAGTCTTAAAACCTATACAACCACCATGTTACACTGACCGAACAAGATGTACAAAATTTATATCAAATATGATCACAATATCTTAAATTGGATTCACTTGCATATTTCGTACCAAAACTAAGCTACTAGCCCATTTTATTAAACCATAAAATTATCAATTAATATTAATTCACTTTAAAATTTTCTAACAATGTAGTGATTCTGATTTCTGATCAGGATTTGTAAAGTGGGGATATGTGAAATCCCCAATTTTCTGTAATTTTCCTATACTTGTACAGTTTTCCAACTTGAATTAACGGAATAATATGAATATTGATATATATATATATATATATATATATATATATATATATATGGTGTATGAGACATAAGAGGAATTAAGGCAATTGATGGTCAAATAATCAAGAAATAAATTCTGATATTGCAACATTTATTGAAGTATGAGAAAAAAATCAGATATTGGCAATTAAATGGGTATGTGGTTGAGATAATAAAGAAAAGAAGAGGATTTAAAGGGGTCAAAGGAGGTGGTCAATGGCTGAGATGATGAGAATGCATTAATGGGCATTAAATGAAATAACATGACTCATCATCATCATCTCTTGCACCCCACGGCAGCACCCATCTGCCTCTCCCTCTCGTTCCTTCCATTTTCCTCTAAGTGTCCAAGTTTCTCACCTTGACCAACCACCATCTCATGTCATCGATTCGTTAAGCTTCTCTAATGAAAAACGATCCTTATCGATAGCCTAACATATGCCTTTAATATGAAAGGTTGAATCCAAGTGAGTAAGGAGATCTAAAATCCTGAATTTTTGGTGAATTGCAAAGGTAAGAGAGTTAAATGGTTTTAGTTGATTTTATTGAGGGTTTGGAGTTGTATAGAGTTGGTCTAGTATGTTTATTAAGTTTTAAATTGTCATGATGGTTATAGCTTGAAGAAGTGAAAAAAGACAAGGGTTGATTCTACCAAGCTTGTGGATTAATCTTAATCGAGGTAAGGAATTTATGTAACGGACGTAAGGCGGCTATATCCGCATGTTTTAATGTGATTTTGATGGTTTTGGAGAGAAGAACTAGTTGTCTTATACAGGAAAAATGACATTTTCGGACTTGTCTCCTAGTACCAATTAGGTTAGGAGCAGCCGACTACCTTAAGTAACAACCGACTGCCTAGAGAAAACCAAAACGTCGTTTCTCGAAAACCGACTCAAACCAGTCGACTGCTATGTAAGCCAGTCGACTGCTAGTTACCCAGAAGCATTCTGTTTCAAACCAGTCGACTGCTATATGGGACAGTCGACTGCTATTTGCCAAAAATGCATTCTGTTTGAAAACCAGTTGACTGCTATATGGGACAGTCGACTGCTATTTGCCAAAATGCATTCTGTTTCAAAACCAGCCGACTGCCAAGGGGGCCAGTCGACTGCTAATTCTCGGAGAACATTCTGTTTCAAAACCAGTCGACTGCTATTTGGGACCAGTCGACTGCCCTGTTGTATTTTGAAAAATAAAAATAATTGAATTTCAAAAAGGGAAAGAAATTCAATAAGGCAAAACGTGGTGTAGCAGTCGACTGCCATATATGACCAGTCGACTGCCTATTTGAAAGAAAGGTTTTGAGAACCTGTTTTAAGAAAAGATAATTGTACTTGTTGAAAACATATACGAATAAGGTTTTGGAGACTATGAATCTCTCGAAAGAGCATGCACATTATTTATTACTTGTACTTGATTGAGGAGCTCTAGTCCAGCCCTCAGACCCGCTGTACGGCACCTGACTAGTGAAACTGTGGGCTATAGACAATGGCCATGAGTCTCTTATTTGATTCGGCTTTGGGGAGGATCCCTGGCCCATACGTGGGTACGCCATTTATCTGATATCTCTCAGGATTATCCCTTACGGGATATATTTGCGGTATCCTCATGAAATCCTTATATTGGATTATCCCTTACGGGATATATTTGCTGTATCCATCGTCTCTCTGGATTATCCTTAAAGGATATATTTGTTGTATCCATGATGAGAATTACTTGGTGCATGAATCTGTCGGATATAAATTGTCTCCCATCTATTTGAAAATATTTGTATTTGCCTATTTAATTTTACGTCATTTGAGATCCGTGGAAATATTTGAAAGCATGATTTACTTGTATTTGATATTTGCGAAAGAAATATACGACCTACGCTTTATAATGATTTTACATGACATTATAAAGCCAAGCAGGAAAAATTCATATAGTGATATAGTACGCTCTTTTACATAAGTTTCTTACTGAGCGTAAACTCACTCCTTTACAACTATTTTTCATACAGATTACTTGAAGTAATCCCGCTCCGGGTAGAGGAGCATCTTTTGGGGTTTTGAGATACCTTCGAGACACACTTCCTACCTATCCTTTGAAAGTATAAGTAGTTGGCCGTACTTAGGCTATTGTACAGTACAGTATCACACTTGTGTATATTCGAGGGAATTAGGTTGTATGGATATTTGAGATCCTGATGTATGTGGCACATGTTTATAAATGAAAAATTTTATACATGTGAATTTTGATACTGCTCTCTGATAATAATGCATCATGCATAACAGTAAGGAAGATTGACATCGGATAAACTAGTCGATTTATTTGTTATTTGAAGTAAGAGTTAGCTGCTATTTGGTTAGTGATGAGGATGTCACAGATTGGTATCAGAGCCGGTTCGACTGAAGTTTATCAATGTCAATAAGCTAGAATTAGAGTAATTCCCCAATGTACTGTACTAGTTTACTTGATTTTGAGCAGTATAACGGTTTAAGGTTATACTAAATGATGTTATTTGATCATGATCCTAACAGAATGAGTACTCGAAGGAGGGGTACTAGACGAGGACGAGGACGGGGTCGTGATGAACCGCCCCAGACATAGTCTTCTCCTTCATTTCCACCGCATAGCCCGAATATGAGGCTAGCTAAAATGGAGAAACATATGAAAAATATGGCTGCAATGTTCACCCAGTTTATGGCTAATTTTTCGAACGTGGCCGCAAAATGCACCAGCAGTTACCCCTACAGTACCTCCTACTCCGGTGGTACAACCCCCACCAGTCCCAGATAATGAGAGGCGAGATCCTACGGCTTATTGCAGTGTGGCACTGATAAAGGAGTTTAAGAAGTTGGATCCTCCAAAGTTCAAAGGAGACAGTGACCCATTAGTTGTGGAAAATTGGATGAAAGCAGTCACCAAGGCATTTGGGTACTTGGGTTGTACTGAAAAAGAAAAAGTAGGATTGGCCGCCTACTTGCTAGTGGATGAGGCCGAACCATGGTGGCAGGCTACGCAGACAGTATTAGAGGCTAAACATACCGAAGTAACGTGAGATAGATTCGTAGAATCTTTTAATGAACAATATGTCCCACGTACTGCTCAGAGGAGACTACAGGTTGAGTTTTTGAACTTGACTTAAGGAAACATGACGGTTAGCCAATATGAGTCGAAGTTCATTACACTGAGTAGATTTGATCCTGAAGTACTGAGAAGAGAGGCTCATAAGACCTACAGGTTCATGGAGGGATTAAGACCTTCCATCAGGTCAAAGCTATACCCATTGGATATCACTACATATGGAAAGGCAGTCCGTAAAGCTCAACTGTGTGAGCAGAATTATGAGTTTCATCAGGCAGACTTCCGAGCGAGAAATAAGGGTAAAGAACCCATGAAGCAGAAGTCAGATGAGAAAGCCTCGAGTGATAGATATCCATCTAGTAGGAATAGGCCTTATGGCAGAGCCTCAATAGGTAAGCAAGTTTGTTATAAGAAAACAAATTGTCTTCATTTAATGGTTATATGGAACTATGTCAAATAAATAGGAGTTATGATGATTATGATACAGGAACTCCGAGATCCACCGGGATCAAAATAGGTGATGAGAGATCCCAACATCCAGTTGGTAGTACCGCTAGCTTACCGAGGAGTACGATGCCAAGGTGTGTGCAATGCGGGAAATTTCATGGAGCACAGCCTTGCCGGTTGGCAAGTGGGGCGTGCTATTGGTGTGGTGAACAGGGACATAGAATTAAAGATTGTCCCAAGATAAATTAGAGGGCACCTGAAGAGTCAGAAAAGACCCCTCAACCACAACCTAAGACCACACAATCCCAGTGTAAGGCCACAGCGGCAGAGAAAGGAAAGGCGCCCGTGACTCAGGGACGGGTATTTGCTATTGACAAGGAGTCCGCTGATGCTTCATCGAAGATGACTCAGGGTAAGATTTACCTTAATGATACATATGTCCTTGCTTTATTTGATCCAGGCTCTACGCACTCTTTTATTTCCCCTATGGCTACTAGGAGATTAAATGTTGAGCCTGAGCATTTAGGAGGATTGCTACAAATAATTACTCCATTTAGGGAATCCCAAATGACGAACATAGTGTATCGTAATTGTAAGCTACGGGTAAGAGAAAGAGAATCACTAGCTGACCTAATCCTATTAAATATGTATGGATTTGATGTTATATTAGGAATGGATTGGTTAGCTGAGAATCATGTGATGATAGATTGTCATGCTAAGAGCGTGATCTTTTCCTCTCCCGTTAGCCATGTTGTAAAGTTTGCAAGTATTTAATACAAAAGCATAATTGCTTGTTTGACTTAATTGAGATTTATACTTGTGATGTGAAGGATTTATAGCATACGTGGGATACGTAGATCAGAAACGTCCCGAACTTGATGAAATTCCAATAGTTAAGGAATTTTTCGAGGTATTTTCGAATGATCTTCCAAGACTTCCTCCGAATAGGGAAGTGGAGTTCACTATCGATTTGGTGCCGGGGACGGAGCCCATTTCGAGATCTCCCTATCGGATGGCGCTGGTGGAATTGGAAGAACTGAAGAAACAGCTTCAGGAGTTGCTAGACAAGGGATTCATACGACTCAGCGTATCCCCTTGGGGTGCTCCTGTGCTATTTGTTCGGAAGAAAGATGGTAGTATGCGATTGTGCATTGACTACCGATGGTTGAATAAGGTGACCATCAAGAACAAGTTCCTCTTCCCAGGATTGACGACTTGTTTGATCAGCTTAAGGGTGCACAAGTCTTTTCCAAGATAGACTTGAGGTCGAGATATCATCAGTTGAAGATTCGAGATGAAGATATCCCTAAGACAGCATTCCGGACACGGTATGGTCACTATGAATTTCTAGTGATGCCGTTTGGTTTGACCAATGCACCTGTAGCCTTTATGAACTTGATGAACGATATGTTTAAGCAGTACTTGGACCAGTTTGTCATTGTCTTCATCGATGACATCTTAGTGTACTCGAGGTCACGGGAAGAGCATGAGCAACATTTGAGGATTGTTTTGGAGACCCTCAGATATCGAGGACTGTATGCCAAGCTAAGTAAATGTGAGTTTTGGCTTTCAATTATATCTCCTTTTTAGGTCACATAATCAGTAAAGATAGGGTCTCGGTTGATCCATCGAAGATTGAAGCGGTGGTTCAATGGGAGAGATCGAAGACTGTCACAGAGATTAGAAGTTTCTTGGGTTTAGTTGGCTACTACAGAAGATTTGTAGAGGGTTTCTCGAAGCTAGCTGCTCCACTGACGCGCTTGACGCGCAAAGAGGTGAAGAATGAATGGAATGAAGCTTGTGAGCAAAGTTTCCAAGAGTTGAAGCGCAGGTTAACGACTGCACCTATCCTTACCATTCCTAGTGGTTCAGGAGGATTTGCAGTATATAGTGATGCCTCAGGGCAAGGTTTGGGATATGTGTTAATGCAGCATGGTAAGGTAGTGGCATATGGTTCTAGACAGTTAAAGGACCATGAGAAGAACTACCCGACTCATGACTTGGAGTTAGTTGCAGTAGTATTTGCTCTGAAGATATGGAGGCATTACCTATATGGTGAGAAATTTCAGATTTTTACGGATCATAAAAGTCTGAGATACTTATTCTCCCAGAAGGAGTTGAACATGAGGCAAAGAAGGTGGCTAGAGCTTCTGAAGGACTATGATTTTGAGATCATGTACCACCCAGGGAAAGCTAATATGGTGGCGGATGCTCTGAGCCGTAAGCATGTAAGTATAGTGGCTTGTATGATGATAAGAGAATATGGGTTGCTTGAACAGTTTGCAAGCCTTAATTTAAGTGTTACACCTCTTGAGCAATTTGGAATGATGGCTAGCTTGAGAATTGAGCCAGAATTGATGGACAGAATCCAGGTTGCTCAGAGAGAGGATGTTCAATGTATTGAGGCTATAGAGGAAATTCAATCGAGTATGACCTCAGAATTCCATATGGGTGAGGATGAAATTTTGAGGTTTAGGAGTCGTATATGTGTTCCTAATGATGATGAATTGAAGAAGTTGATTTTGACTGAAGCTCATGCCACTAAGTACACGTTGCATCCAGGAAATACGAAGATGTATCACAATCTTCGCAAGGTGTATTGGTGGAAGGGCATGAAGAGAGACATAGCTGAATTTGTAGCGAAATGTCTAACGTGCCAACAAGTTAAGGTAGAGCACCAAAGACCAGCAGGTTTGTTGCATCCTCTACCTATACCTATGTGGAAATGGGAGCACATTACGTTGGACTTTATTATAGGATTGCCCAGAACCAAGAGAAATCATGATGGTATTTGGGTGATCGTGGATAGGTTGACAAAGTCAGCTCACTTCCTGCCTATGAAGTCAACGAATACACTCAATGCTTTGGCAGATATGTATGTAAAAGATGTCGTAAGACTACACGGTGTTCCAGTGAGCATCACTTCTGATAGAGATTCCAGGTTTACTTCCCATTTTTGGGAGCATTTTCAGGAAGCTATGGGATCTCAGCCGAATTTTAGCACAGCTTTTCATCCGCAGACTGATAGGCAGTCCGAGCGCACTATTCAGACGCTCGAGGATATGTTGAGAGCTTGTGCTTTGGATTTTAAAGGCTCATGGGAAGACCATCTGCCATTGGCTGAGTTTGCTTATAATAATAGCTATCATGCAAGCATCGGGATGGCACCATATGAAGCTCTGTATGGCAGAAGGTGTCGATCTCCGATTGGGTGGGAAGAAGTAGGTGAGCGAAGGTTATTGGCTCTAGATTTAGTCGAGCAAGCCTCTGAGGATATTAAACTGATTTGTCAAAAACTCAAGACAGCTCAGAGTCGACAAAAGAGTTATGCAGATGCTCGACGGAGGCCACTTGAGTTTTTGGTTGGAGATTTTGTATTTTTGAAAGTTTCTCCATCCAAAGGAATCATGAGATTTGGCCGATGAGGTAAGCTGAGTCCTCGCTACATCGGACCATTTGAGATCCTAGATCGTGTTGGAGATGTGGCCTATAGGTTGGCACTACCTCCGAAGTTATCGGGAGTACACAATGTCTTTCATGTGTCAATGCTTCGGAAATATAATCCGGATCCATCTCATGTCATTGAATATAAACCCTTTGGAGATTCGAGAAGACATGAGTTATGTAGAGAAACCGATTCGGATCTTGGATAGAAAGGATAAGGTGCTAAGGTCTAAGATGATTCCACTGGTTAAAGTTCTCTGGCAGTACCATACGATAGAAGAAGCTACATGGGAGCTAGAGAGCTTAATGAGAGAGAAGTATCCGAAATTATTTAAGACATAACCTTACTTGAATTTGGAGGACCAAATTCTCTAAGGTGGGGAGAATGTGAAATCCCCAATTTTCTGTAATTTTCTGTAATTTTCCTATACTTGTACAGTTTTCCAACTTGAATTAATGGAATAAATATGAATTTTC
Source organism: Heritiera fomes (assembly GCA_032173925.1). NCBI lineage: Eukaryota > Viridiplantae > Streptophyta > Magnoliopsida > Malvales > Malvaceae > Heritiera > Heritiera fomes. Next base: position 6,999,910 of record JAPDPM010000025.1, read on the forward strand.
TGGTATATATATGGTGTATGGGACATAAGAGGAATTAAGGCAATTGATGGTCAAATAATCAAGAAATAAATTCTGATATTGCAACATTTATTGAAATATGAGAAAAAAATCAGATATTGGCAATTAAATGGGTATGTGGTTGAGATAATAAAGAAAAGAAGAGGATTTCAAGGGGTCAAAGGAGGTGGTCAATGGCTGAGATGATGAGAATGCATTAATGGGCATTAAATGAAATAACATGACTCATCATCATCATCTCTTGCACCCCACGACAGCACCCATCTCCCTCTTCCTCTCGTTCCTTCCATTTTCCTCTAAGTGTCCAAGTTTCTCACCTTGACCAACCACCATCTCATGTCATCGATTCGTTAAGCTTCTCTTATGAAAAACGATCCTTATCGATAGCCTAACCTATGCCTTTAATATGAAAGGTTGAATCCAAGTGAGTAAGGAGATCTAAAATCTTGAATTTTTGGTGAATTGCAAAGGTAAGAGAGTTAAATGGTTTTAGTTGATTTTATTGAGGGTTTGGAGTTGTATAGAGTTAGTCTAGTATGTTTATTAAGTTTTAAATTGTCATGATGGTTACAGCTTGAAGAAGTGAAAAAAGACAAGGGTTGATTCTACCAAGCTTGTGGATTAATCTTAATCGAGGTAAGGAATTTATGTAACGGACGTAAGGCGGCTATATTCGCATGTTTTAATGTGATTTTGATGGTTTTGGAGAGAAGAACTAGTTGTCTTATACAGGAAAAATGACATTTTCGAACTTGTCTCCTAGTACCAATTAGGTTAGGAGCAGCCGACTACCTTAAGTAACAGCCGACTGCCTAGAGACAACCAAAACGTCGTTTCTCGAAAATCGACTCAAACCAGTCGACTGCTATGTAAGCCAGTCGACTGCTAGTTACCCAGAAGCATTCTGTTTCAAACCAGTCGACTGCTATATGGGACAGTCGACTGCTATTTGCCAAAAATGCATTCTGTTTGAAAACCAGTCGACTGCTATATGGGACAGTCGACTGCTATTTGCCAAAATGCATTCTGTTTCAAAACCAGCCGACTGCCAAGGGGGCCAGTCGACTGCTAATTCTCGGAGAACATTCTATTTCAAAACCAGTCGACTGCTATTTGGGACCAGTCGACTGCCCTATTGTATTTTGAAAAATAAAAATAATTGAATTTCAAAAAGGGAAAGAAATTCAATAAGGCAAAACGTGGTGTAGCAGTCGACTGCCATATATGACCAGTCGATTGCCTATTTGAAAGAAACGTTTTGAGAACTTGTTTTAAGAAAAGATAATTGTACTTGTTGAAAACCTATACGAATAAGGTTTTGGAGACTATGAATCTCTCGAAAGAGCATGCACATTATTTGTTACTTGTACTTGACTGAGGAGCTCTAGTCCAGCCCTCAGACCCGCTGTACGGCACCTGACTAGTGAAACTGTGGGCTATAGACAATGGCCATGAGTCTCTTATTTGATTCGGCTTTGGGGAGGATCCCTGGCCCATACGTGGGTACGCCATTTATCTAATATCTCTCAGGATTATCCCTTACGGGATATATTTGCGGTATCCTCATGAGATCCTTATATTGGATTATCCCTTACGAGATATATTTGCTGTATCCATCGTCTCTCTGGATTATCCTTAAAGGATATATTTGTTGTATCCATTATGAGAATTACTTGGTGCATGAATCTGTCAGATATAAATTGTCTCCCATCTATTTGAAAGTATTTGTATTTGCCTATTTAATTTTACGTGATTTGAGATCCGTGGAAATATTTAAAAGCATGATTTACTTGTATTTGATATTTGCGAAAGAAATATACGACCTACGCTTTATAATGATTTTACATGACATTATAAAGCCAAGCAGGAAAACTGTATCTAGTGATATTGTACGCTCTTTTACATAAGTTTCTTACTGAGCGTAAACTCACTCCTTTACAACTATTTTTCATACAGATTACTTGAAGTAATCCCGCTTCGGGTAGAGAAGCATCTTTTGGGGTTTTGAGATACCTTCGAGACACACTTCCTACCTATCCTTTGAAGGTATAAGTAGTTGGCCGTACTTCGGCTATTGTACAGTACAGTATCACACTTGTGTATATTCGGGGTAATTAGGTTGTATGGATATTTGAGATCCTGATGTATGTGGCACATGTTTATAAATGAAAAATTTTATACATGTGAATTTTGATACTGCTCTCTGATAATAATGCATCATGCATAACAGTAAGGAAGATTGACATCGGATAAACTAGTCGATTTATTTGTTATTTGAAGTAAGAGTTAGTTGCTATTTGGTTAGTGATGAGGATGTCACAAGATATGCAATTGGCTAGAATTGACAAGTAGATTTTCATTACATGCTTAATTATAGTATATTCTGCTGAATCATTGATGATGAATATCGGTCTGGGGCATCAAACAAGTCAAGATGCTCACAACTCAGAAACATAACAATGTCTTATGCACCATTTTGTACTTTTTGTATCTTAATGAATATTCCCATTGAAAAGGACATGCCACTAAAATTCAATCTTTCCTGTAGCAGCCGGCTCCATTGTTTCAAAATACAAGTAAATTTGAAGCCAAAGGGCCTATTCTTTAACTCTATAACGGTAATCAAATACATAAGAATACAAATTCTTGTTGTATATTCAGCCATTGGATCTTTTTTTTTTACAAATTCCAGCTAACACCAAAGCATAGAGATTTCCTCCTTGTTCCACAATCCCAACCAATGAAATACAGTTTCATATCTACTACAGCTTCAACTTATCTTGTCGAAGTTGTTCTTCAAGCCTGGTTGAATCAAACTTCAAACCTGAGAGAATCCAAAATGAAACAAATCTCCATCTGGGTACTTTCTGTTTCATTTTTTCTCATCACTCAAGTGGTATATTCTGTGGATGATGAGGCCAGGGCTTCATTGGTTCAATTCCTTGCAGAATTGTCTAACAACAATGGCCAACCTGACCCGAGTTTTGGTTGGAATTTATCTTCAGATCCTTGCCAGGATAAGTGGAAGGGTCTGATTTGTGATGATAAGACTAACAGTTTTGTTAGAAAAATAGTCCTTGATAATTCTGGTCTGTCAGGTTTTCTTAATGCTAGTGTTCTTTGCAATGTGCCATCTCTTGCTGCATCTCTTATTGTTCTTAATCTTACTCTGAACAACATTGGTGGAGGTATCCAAGCTGATTTTGCAAACTGCAAACAACTCACTCGCTTGCTTTTAGGCGGGAACCAGTTCTCTGGCAACCTTCCAGACTCACTTGCTATGTTAAGTAATCTGAAACAACTTGATATATCAAACAACAGATTTTCTGGTGACTTGCCAGGTTTGTCCAGGATTTCAGGTCTCACAATGTTCCTTGCTCAAAATAATCAGCTTACAGGAGAGATACCTGAGTTTGATTTCTCCAATCTTGCTCAATTCAATGTCTCCTACAACTTCTTCAAGGGTCCTATTCCTGATGCAAATGGCAAATTTCCTCCAAGCTGCTACCTCGGCAATCCTGAATTATGTGGAGAAATATTGCAAAAGAAATGTCCACCTCCACCTTCCCAAAAGAAATCATCAGGTGTCTCCAAGAACCAGATTCTTATGTTCTCAGGGTATATTGCATTGGCCTTGGTCATTGTTGCTTGCATCCTTTTCAGGCTCAAAAAGAAGAAAGGCGAAAAGATTGAGGTTCCAAGTCCAAATAAGGTAGCATCAGTTGACGACGCTGTTGACAAGCCTAGTGCAACATCGTCTGAGTATAATACAGAATTGAATAGATCAGATTTTTCAGTCAATTCAGCTGAAAGTGCATTCGTCTCATCTTCACTAGTTGTTCTCACGAATCCTGCAGTAAGTGAGTTGAAATTTGAGGACTTGCTTCGAGCTCCAGCTGATTTGCTTGGGAGGGGAAAGCACAGTACCCTCTATAGAGTCATGTTTGGGAATGGGATGGTGCTGGCTGTGAAAAGGATTAAAGATTGGACAATTTCAACCGACGAATTTAAGCAGAGAATGAAGAGGCTAGATCAAGCAAAGCATCCAAATGTCTTGCCAGCTCTTGCCTTCTATTGTTCAAAGCATGAGAAGCTCCTGGTGTATGAATATCAGCAGAATGGAAGTCTCTTCATGCTTCTCCATGGTAACCATACTCATTTTCATCCAAATCATGTAGTCAGTATTAGTATTTATGCTTGGCTAGTATAAGGTTGTGATTTGGTGCCTCTGAAAACTTAGACATAAACTTGTGTTGCCAAAACATGATTGCTTTTTTCATCTTCATTCCTATATAAACCTGATAAACATATTCCAAACAACATTAACAAGCATTATCAGATCAGACATAACATATATATGTCCTTTTGCAACTCTGAATGCTATTCTGTTCTTAACCATATGGATGGGTCTTGAGGAGCTGCATGTTTATTTCAGGAAACCAAAAGGGACAAAATTTTGATTGGGCCAGCAGACTCAGTGTTGCAGCCAGAATTGCTGAAGCATTGGCATTCATGCATCAGGAGCTTCATGGTGACAGAATTGCTCATGGTAACTTGAAATCCTCAAATATTATGCTGAATAAGAACATGGAGCCTTGCATTAGTGAATATGGTCTTATGGTTATGGACCCTCAACAATCCTCTTCAAGTGCCAATGTTAATGGCCTCAAAGGATCACAACAAAGCAAGGACAGTGCATCTAATGCCTTCAATGCAGACATATATGGTTTTGGTGTGATTCTGCTTGAGCTACTAACTGGAAAGCTGGTCCAGAATGATGGAGTTGATTTGACATCATGGGTTCATGCAGTGGTCCGCGAAGAATGGACTGTAGAAGTTTTCGACAAATCTCTAGTTTCAGAAGGTGCAAGTGAAGAGAGGATGCTTAATCTACTGCAGGTGGCTATAAAATGTGTTAACCAATCTCCTGAAGCAAGGCCAAGCATTAACCAAGTTCTTTCCATGATCAACGCCATAAAGGAGGATGAAGATAGGTCACTAGTCCAGGAACCATAATCGACAACTGCCTTCCTCCATTGATCAGATGAAGGTTTGCTTGACGATGATACAGGAAATTACTTGGACCATATGTTTTCTTTCAAATCTTTCATCGCAGTTAGTCTCAGCATTGAGTAAAATTAGATTTTGCAGAGAGTATTTGTATTTTGAATTCAATAATTAAGCAGTAACTCCAGCCTTCACTCCCTTGTCTTAGAGGCTATTAAAATCTTCATAGAAACATCGACATGCCACTGGCCTATGCATTTGCTTATTAAAGAGTTACTGTAGATTCAAGATTCCAATGCTTTGATAAGGAAGGTATAATCTGTTATTCAAGATATTCTAAACTGATTCAATGCAACTGCACCCCTTCATTGCAAAGAGGTCATTTTCCACCAACATGGGCTCTGGCAGGCCTCTATACCATCTTTGGTGTCCCTTGGCTGTTGGCATCTCCGCATCCATTTCCATTGATGTTGAAAAAACATGTTAGCTCAAAGCCAATGTGGGTGAAAATTCCACCAAGAACTTAATGGATAATTAGTGGCATGAGGAATGCCATGAATGATTAAAAAGATCAAGGTCTGAGCACCCAATTGCTATTAGAGGAAGTGCTACACTAGTAACATAATCATGGGTTTGAGCACTTGTTTGGTTTTATACAGAAATTTCTTACAGTGCTTTGCTAGTCAAGCAAAGAATCATGGAATCTGAGACAAATGCTTCTGTAGAATGAACAGAAGTCAACAGATAGAATCTATCCTCCAATGTATCATGCAAAAACCTTAAAAATATCCCATATTTAAGAATTGGAACCAGTAGGATGAACATTTTTTTTTCAGTTTAAACAGATTTTGGGTGATTACTGCCAGGTTTTACTTCGCAGCACCACGGCAATACCCAGATTTAACCATTATTCCAATTCTCCAACTCATGAGAAACAGTATTAGCTTATGATGAAAAACTTTTGCTCATTAAAACATAAAGGCATGGCATATCATCATCATTCATCATCAAGACATCAACCAAATCATGTTTTACAAACTGAAATAATTAAAGGAAAAAACACTCCGAAATTATATGGAGTGGCTAACTGCAGAAAACCAACCCTTGACACCTAACAGTTATCTGTCTCTTCCTTGATTATATATTTGTTTTAGTTTTATTTTCTTAAAATAGTCCAACCAATGTCTGATTGTCATCCAAATCCTTCACCTAATTCGCCCTTATCATTAAGATGAAGATTCAAGAAGCTTTCACATGTCCCATACTTCAAAGGCAAACCCAAGTTAAACTAACAAATACAAGTTACATATAGATTCAAGTTAAACCAAAAACACTCAAGAAATGTGAAAAATATACTATATTTGAGTGCAACACAAACCAGAAATTTAGCTCAAACTAGGATGCTATTTCTTAATCGTTGCTTGAATGGGTAGTTGGAAACTGCTGAAGCATTGATTGCATAATAATAGGAATTAGGTTGGATTTTGATTATAAAAAGGTCCACTTGCTCTAGTTTTCTAATGGATTTTTTTTCTCATATTTACCAAACAGTTGTGCTTTTACCTCATACTCACAAATTACTAAAAAAAATTTAAACAAAAATTATGACAAATGATTAAAAATTTTATATGTATTAACGTAGAATAATTACTTCATATAATTTTTTTATTTTTGTATTTTTTTTTTCCAATCAAGTCATTTGCATACTATTAATCAAAGCCCTATCTAACTGTAATCTCCAAGCCTAAACCCAAATTCAGGTAAATGAAACTGGAAAAATCTTGATCGAAGTCCACATGACTACAGGCTCACAGGACATTTTAACCCAAACTCTCCAAAAAGGCCAGACATTAATAGGAGAGCATCAAATTGTGTGCTTGCAGTTGACCATTTGAAACCCACGCGCTCATATTGGCAAGTGAGGCCAAAGTCCAGTGCTTCTTTTTGGCATTCTTTAACCTCGCACTTTGGAAGCTACTGCTGCTGTGTCCTGCCACCCTCTCCGGCCTTTTTTCTGTTCTACAAGACGCTTTTGAAAGAGAGAAGAAAAGAACAACAAAACCCAAAACCCGAAATGTGTCTTGACATTAGTTTTCTTCATAGATACTTGGATTAGGTAATACTTCTCCACTTTCCCCTTCTCTTTTTTATTTCCATTTTAAGACTTTATATATATATATATATATATATATATATATATATACACACACACACACACACTATAAACTTTTGTGTAAGTTTTGGAGACTCAAACTCTAATAAATTTCTTTTCTTTTTGATGTTATTTCATAGAGTGTTAAAAGAAGGATTTTGGAGTATGTTGGTGAAAAGGGGAAGCAAACTTGTGGAGTTTTATGGTGTTTTGTGTTAGTGAGAAGGAAAGGCTTCGTTTTGAGCTAGGCTGAAATATGAGGTGGATTTGAGTTATTTTTGGCTGTTTTGGGGTTTTGGAGTATGGTGTTTGAGTGCAGCTATTAGCTCTATGGTCTGTGGGATGTTAGAAAGCAAAGAAAATATTTGTTTTTTGAGCATAACCATTTGAAGATGTCTTGGGTTCATCATCATCATCATCAAATCAAGCAAAAAGATGGTTACTTTCAATATCCACCTGCTCTTCCTCCACCTCCTTTTAGTGCTACAGCTTTTCATAAAGATTCTAATCCTTCACCACCATCTTCTGGGACTAGAATTAGTCCTGCAGTTCTTTTCATTATAGTAATCTTGGCTGTACTATTTTTCATCTCTGGTCTTCTACATCTGCTTGTTAGATTCCTCATAAAGCATCCATCTTCATCTACATCTTCTCAATCCAATAGATACCCTGAAATGTCTACTTCTGATGCTCTTCAAAGGCAGCTACAACAACTGTTTCATCTCCATGATTCTGGTTTAGATCAAGCTTTTATTGATGCTTTACCTGTTTTCCAGTACAGAGAAATAGTTGGTCTGAAAGAGCATTTTGACTGTGCTGTTTGTTTGTGTGAATTTTCTGAGAAAGATAAGCTGAGATTGCTTCCTATGTGTAGTCATGCTTTTCATATCAATTGTATTGACACTTGGCTGCTGTCAAACTCAACATGCCCTCTTTGTAGAGGGACTCTTTTTACACCCGGGTTTGCAATGGATAATCCAGGCTTTTATTTTGATGAAATGAGGGAAGATGATTTATGTGCTGGTACTGGGGAAAATGGGTATACCTCTGCTCAGAAAACAGTGGAAATGGAAGAAATTGTTGTTGACAAAGGAGTTTTGCCTGTGAGGCTAGGTAAATTCAGAAGACTAAATAGAGGACCAGGGGAGGCAGGAGGAGAAACTAGTAGCAGCAATTTAGATGCAAGAAGGTGTTTTTCTATGGGTTCATATCAGTATGTGCTAGGTGATTCAGATCTTAAGGTTGCCCCGTCTAATGATCAGCGCGGTGGCCATGATATGAAGCTCTCAAAAGGTTTGGAACAGAATGGGAGTTCTTCAGTTGAAGGGGATGCAGAAGGGAAAAAGATTAGTAGTGTGACTAAAGGGGAGAGCTTTTCTGTTTCTAAGATCTGGCTTTGGTCTAAGAAAGGCAAATTTTCGAGTACTTCGGATGCCCATATTGGTATGCCTTCTTCTGTTAACGCAGACTTACCATGGTTGGAGAAAATACAAGAAAATGAAAAGTAATTTCTTTGTTAGTTTCTGGTTTACTCATTACTCAGTTAATCAAAGCTTGTTAAGCTTTTGCTTAGCTCTCTTTTGTGAAAATTTTTTGAGTTGCTAATTCAAAAATTATGATGATTGGGTGTGAAATATTTTTGTTCTGAAACCTGAAAGTAGAGTTACTCACAAAGGCATTTGCTCATTGTAACTTGAATGGAATGAGAGAATAGAATTCATGTAGGTAATCTCCTGCTGTTGGGAGATAATCTAAATATTGCTGTTTATAGTTTTCTTCTTGTTCTGTTTGTGCTCCTGAACTCATGATGTCTTATTCTGAGAAAATGATATTCATACATTATTCACCATGCTTTTGCACATCTCAGCAACCTTACTGATCTGGTTCTCTTATCTCATTCAAGGGTTTGCACTGCCTGTATATTGTGACTAGATATGTTGCTTCTCTGAGCAATTTGACCATTCTGTTAGGATTTGCTAGAACTCCTTTGTAATCTTGTTTAATTGTTAGCTAATTTTGACATTGCTAACAGAATAAACAGTGTTCTTCTTCACAACATGACAGTTTTGTGGTTAATCCGCAGGTCAATTTGTCATAGAGAAGGTTGTGGTCTAGAAAAATTGTGTGATTAAGTTTGCAATGGTTCTGATTTTACCTTTCAGAAGTTTTCAGCTTTCAATCATACCCTTTGTCATTATTGACCTTGGGTGTGTATCACATGAATTCAAATATCGAATACTAATCTGAGTAGTTTCAACTTTCAAAGCAGGACGATTTCCTGTAACTTCTGGAAATCATAATTCTACTTCAAGATGCAAAGCTTTCATGCCCAAGACAGGCATTTTATGCTTTCGTCTAGTCCCTCAATTTCCCCTAAAAATGCTGAGCTTATAAACAAGATCTCTTTTGGTCTCTCCCCAACAAAGTCCAGTGATGTTTATATATTTATAAACATGATCTAATGTAGAAGCCTAGCGCTTTGCCTTTCTTGGCTTTTGATGTGCTGGGGTTTGTGAGTGAGCAGTTGTTGATGATGGTAGAATTCATGAAAGCAGTGTGACAATTTTTTTTTTCAATCTTGTGATCAGCACCTTAATTCAAAATCGTGGCTGTTGTAGGCAGCAAAACTGTGAGGTCATCTTACTGCTCTTCCCATGTGGCTTTGTTGAAACCAAAACCCTTGCATTAAATATAAAAATCCAATCTTGTTAAAAACCCAACGCTATCAACTGCATTATTCATCAGTCAAAACTCAAAATACAGCAAGTTTTAGGCGTTGTTTAGTGTTTAAACTTAATATAAAAAAGAGTCAAAAGTAAGCAGAAATAGAGAAAGTAGAAAAGAAAAGGAAGAAACAAACAAACAAATGCTAATATAGTAAGATGAAATTAGGAAGGAATGTTATTATAGTGAACCTGGATGGATTCTATGAGCAAAATAAATATATTATCATCTCCTTTTAAGCATTGTTTATGTTTATTTGTATAAATTTCTAGGGTATTCTTGTTTAAACATAGTGTACTATATTCATTTTTAGAATATGCAGATGGTGGGTGGTGGTTGTGATGTAATGAAAGTAGTAGTATTTTGCTTAAGAGATACGTATGAATGGCAAAAATACCCGAATCCACCGGGTCTGAATTGCCCTGCTTTGATAGTGGCTTTTATCAAGAAAAATGCCGGTTACGGGGCAGGGATGGACTTGAGCTTAACCGGCTCCACTCCTGCCCTGATATTGTTACCAAAATGCCCCTAGTATATATATTATATGACTTGTATGCTCTTTATATACATGTTTGTGGAAGATTAGTTGTTGATGTTGGCGTTTGTTTCTCAGAAACCACTCAACATTCAAAGCTACCACAATTAAAATTCCAGCTGCTCCTCACCTTCATCTCCTAAAGTCTTACATCATTTAACCATTGCTTATGCCCTACATCACATCTTTCTTCCTTATTTCCATAGTTTTTGTTTGTATTATGTTAATGAATCATGTCCAAAGCTGTACACACGCCTATATCTTCTCCACTTTTGTGCAAATTTTTGTTAGACTGGCATCTGGCTTTTAATCTTTGTGTCTATTATTCTCAAGCTTAGTAGCTGACGATATCGATAGCTGAAAAAAATTAGAGCTTAGTTTATCGGTTGTTTTCAGTGTTTTAATCTGGTTTCCCTTGTACGTTTCGTATGAATAAAGAAAATAGTCGGGTTGGGACGGGGTTGATAACCTGTGTGAAAATGAATTTCAACCCCACTTGAGAGGAAGTGTCCAACAAAGACTCTTCAGAACTGATAGTGTCATCTCCAAGACACAAACACAGAGAAAAAAACAGAGCACACGGTCACCAGCCGATGGAAACTTGATTAAAGTACTTTCATTGGTGGGCTCCATAACCCTGACTGTTGGAATCCTGTGAAGCTCTGAACTATTAACGACCTCCTCAGAATCATGTCAATGTGACAAGAGTGAGGTACGTTTGTCTCTTGTATAGCAAAGGGCTAAGCCTACAGCCCACTGTCAAGTTTTGGGTAAAACCTGAAAAAAAATGTGAACCTTCAGTATTTGACCCAGTCCGACACTTTTTACCGACTCTGTTTTTCCTGTGAAAAGGTTTGTGTAATAAAAATTACTTTATATATATTTTTTAATAACAAAAATGGTGAAAGACAAATAAGAGTGTAACACAGATAAATATTAACAGTCTTGTCTACGTGGCTTCGTATGATGATATTTGTGCTTGAAAAAGATTTGATGTGGAAGAAGTATTTTTCTGTCATTTATTATTAAATATGTAGTAACATATGAATAAGATATTTAAATTATCTTAATATTGATTTAAAATTAGGGTCAATGTGAAATCAATTGTTTTATGTAATTTTTATAATTTTATACAGGAATATTATTTTTATAAAAAATATTAAAATTTAATAATTTATTTGTATTATCCTTGAACGATGCTAGAATTTGACAAACTTCGGAAACAAAGTAAGAAATGCAGTACTGCCATGGCTTAATGACGGCTCATACCAACATCAACAAAATCAATAATATATATACATTCAAATATCAATCAACCACAAAAGTTGACACCCATCTCACCCAAATATGTGATCCAAAACCAGAGTTTCAATAAACAAAAAATAAAAAAAAAATTTGAACTTTTACTAAAAATGGTCTCATATATACACACAGAGAGAAATTAATTGTTATATGAGTTTATGTTTGATGCATTAATAATATACTACAGTTTTAAACTCTCAATCAATCACAAAGTGACACATTAATGAAAAACAAAAATAAAAAAAATACACATTTTACAAATAAATATCAATAAAATTTTTTAGCTTTAATTAGATTTATTTTTAAAAACTTGTATTTTTTTTTAGTTTTGCTTTTTTATAAGATAACATTTTATTAGTGACTAACAATTTATATTCTATAATTATCATACACTACTGCTGCATTAAATATAAGTCCTTAAACTAAATCTAAAATATCTTTAATGTTTAGTTAAAAAATAGTTTTTGTTGGGAAATGTAAAATTACTCAATATATGTATATAAATTTTCTTGTACATTTTTTATATAATGTGATTTTTATGCTTAGATATAACCCAAAAGTTCAAAAAAAGTTGAGTGATAAAATATAAAGGATTACATGATAAGGATTTATATTTGATTTAATTATAGTGAAATTTTTTTGACTCCACAAACAATATTAAGATAATGACACATGTCTTTTAAAATATTAAAAAATAAAAAATATATAAAATAAGATATGTGTCATCATCTTAACTCATCTATAAAGTAAAAAAATTCCACTGACAATGTATTGAATAATTATCTTTAATTTAGATGGGGAGAAGCTTCTTTATGTTAGAGTATGTCGCATGTCCTAACGAAAACTTACAAATTACCCATCAAAAATGATTGCCAATAACGAAAATTAAATCTATATCTTATAAGCGAAGTGAAAAATCTTTACCAATTCAACTAACTTTCATTAGCTTAATAAATTTATCAACTTCGAACTCAAACTTTATAAATTTATGAAAATTACATTCTTACAATACGTATTTGAACTCAAAACAATCGAGAGAAACTGATTCTTTTCATCACTTAACCATTGACCACTTTTGCATTTAAAAATTCTCACGTTCCTCATCTATCAATTAATCAATATAAGCAAAAATATTATTCTTAACAAAAACCATTATATTTTTTATTAAGAAAAAAATAAATTAATCTTAACATACGCTTCTCTGCTACACACCACCGCCCACTTTGCCCTGCAAAAACCATTACTTGAGCATATCACGTGACAGTCAGGTGAGAAATGACCCGTCTTTGCCGAAATCCATGGAGGATTTGGTGGAGACAGGCAATGTGGCGTACCTAGAAGAGAAGTCTCTATTAAGAGAATCCTCGTTGAAATGATCGTTTCATCCCAGTCCATCGTCGAAATTAAGACTTTGCTTGGTAGGATGGAAAGAAAGGGGTGAAGAAGGAAAATTAGTTAATCAAATGGTTATGTTTCATAACAACTTTCCTACTTTGTAGCTTAACTATTTGATTAATTAATTTTCTTTCTTCACCCATTTCTTTCCACCATACCAAGCAAAGCCTAAGGGTGTAACTCAAAGGATCGTAATGGAATTTTCATCCATTACCGGTTTTGTTCATGTTGAACCGCTATATAAATGTCTTCCATTTTGGTCTAGCCAGCAACTTCGACAATTCTCGAACCTTCTTCCACCCTCGACTCCACCACTGCTTTTTGTAACTTGTGTTCGTGGATGCCGTAGAGTCGGTATCATCGGTCGCGATTCGTTGCCATCAGATTGATCTAACAGCAGAGCGACTAGGCATCCAAAAACAACAGCCACGGTTCGAGAACTTAAGGTCTTGGATATCGTCGTCGAGCCCGACCATCACCTCCTCCATCGTATGCAGTGGCGGCATTTGGGAGGAAGCGAAGAAACGATCAGGAAATTCCTATTAAGGTTAATGAGAAAGTGATTGAATTTTCTCTCACATTCTCTTGATTTCTCGAGAGAATGTGAAAGAAATCAAGAATTTTCTCTTAAGAGAGAGAAACATTATGTCTCTCTTAATAAATTGAATATTTTAATTTATTTATTTAATTTTTAACGGAAACAGCACGAAATGAGGAGTGTTGATGCCAAAAAGGTTGTTGGGCTTGTTGATGATGGATCAACCTACAATATAAAAGGTCCACCAGGGTTGTTCCCGGTGGAACTTGCTCCGATGCTTAAGTCAGTAAAGTGTTTAAAGAAATTATAAGTAACAGAGTAAAAGAGAGTGAGAGTGAGTGTGTTTTCATCCCTTGTCCCTTCTGTCTTCGTGCCTTATATAGGTAATCATGAATGTAACAGATGTTATCATCGGTTACGTCCAATTATGTAATTAAATGGGAGCTATCGACGATTATGCCAGTTGTGTAATAAAGTGGGCGGTTACTCCTTGTGGGCCGCTTTTTACTAAACTCGGTGAGATAGGCCTATTGGGCCCTCCAACAATGATACTAACTTTATGCCCCCTGGTGAATGGCGATTACAAAGTGATCAATATTCGTCATAGACCTTTCATATTCTTGAATTTTGTATCCTCTGTCAAAGGGTTTAACCAAGGTAGTGTCAAAGTTGTGAATGCACATGAGCTTTTAAATTCTGGCGCTTAAGGCAATGAGAATCCAAGATCATGGGCTAGGAAGTCTTTGAAGACTAGAGCTCGGGCCAAGAGTGAGTGGAAACTGGCGTTAAGGCCATAGTGAGCACATGTCTCAAGAGGCTTGCACCAAAGCCATGGGCGATTAATTGAGATATCGGCGTGAAGACCACGAGCTAGTAAAGTGCCAAAAATACTAGCGCTAAGGCTATGGGCAAGTAAAAGCCCAAGATATTGGCAATGAGACCATGGTGAGTAAGGGACTGGAGTAGAGGCCTGGGTGAGCAAGTGCACAAAAACTGGCGTTAAGACCTGGGCGAGCAAGTGACCAATACTGGCGCTAAGGCCGTGGCGAGCAAGGAATTGGCTCTGAGGCCAAGGTGAGTAAATGCTGAAAATTGGCGCTAAGGCCAGGGCAAGCTAATGCCCAAGATATTAGCGCTGAGGCTCGAGGCGAGCTATTGCCCAAGATGCTGGCACTAAGGGCCAATATAAGCAATTAATTAGACTATTGTGGTTCAGTTCTCTTTTCTAAGCATCAATAATTGTTAAATAATTGAAACAAATAGAACATAGCTTAATGGAAAAATACGAGAATATACTTCAAATGGTGGGATTTCTCCATCCTGGGAATCATGGGCTTTACAGGTTTTGGCTTGATTTGGCGTTCATCATATCACCAACTCCCTCAATGTTTGTCTTCGTAATCTCTTCTGCTTCAGCAAGGCTCTGAGCTTTCTGGAGTATCTCATGCAAGGGTAATGGTCCCTCATCATATAGGGTATAGTTAACATAGTCGTTGATCACACTTGCTCTAAATGCTTGGATAGCAAGATTGTCGTCAGGGTCCTTTATATCAACATAGAAATTAATGAGTCTACGTATATAATCCCTCAAACTCTCTTTGGGCTTTTGAATGATTGACATCAAACTAGCAAAAGTCCTCATTTGCTTCTTGTTGGCAAGGAAATGTCTGACGAATAGTTTACTAAGCGGTTCAAAACTAGTGATAGAGTTAGGTGTAAGAGAATAAAACCAGGACCTAGCTGTACCTGTCAGAGTTGTTGGAAACATTTTGCACTTGATAGCATCATTTGTACCATACAGATCCAAAGTTGACTCATAACACAATATGTGGTTTTGTGGGTCGCCTGTCCCATCATATTTCTCCTTTGGTGCTCGAAATGGCGAGGAACAATCTCTCTTTAGATCTCTAGAGATAATGGACTATTTGTTCGTCGTACACAATAGACTAATTTTTGTCTCCCGTTCTTCATCTCCTTAAGTTCTTTGTCAATAGCATCTAATCTTTCTTGCAATGAGAGATTAGACTTCTCATGGACAGTCTTGGTTCTTTTTGCCACATCTATTATGGGGGAGCTGACACTTCCTTCTTCTCTTTCCCTCCTTCCACGTGAGCTACGTTGCCTGACTTGGGGTTCTGCTAGTTGGTTTGGATTTTGTTTGGGATGGCACCGATTGGGCGACCGGTTGGGTGAGCTGCATCTGATTGATTGTTGACAAGGAGTTGTGCTTCGGGTGGATTTTGCTAATGTGGATTGGTCATTCATTGGCGAACAATAGGAGCATTTGGTTGTACATCGAATATAGTTGGGCGATCAATGGGCTCAATTGGGCGATCTGTGCTTGAATGGCGACAAGATATCAAAGTTTCCACTATTTGGGCGTAGTGGGCTATTTTAGCTTCTAAAGCTTTGTTTTGGGTGAGCAATTGATTGTACTGCTCCATAGATACTGTTTGTGGTTGATTTGATGTTAGTCGGTTTGCTTGAGAGCTCGACATAGCTTCTTCTTCGAGTTCCCACAGACAACGCCAAAATGTTGATGCTAAAAAGGTTGTTGGGCTTGTTGATGATGGATCAACCTGCAAAATAGAAGGTCCATCGAAGTTGTTCTCAATGGGACTTGCTCCGATGCTTAAGTCAGTAAAGTGTTTAAAGAAATTATAAGTAACAAAGTAGAAGAGAGTGAGAGTGAGTGTGTTTTCATCCCTTGTCCCTTCTGTCTTCGTGCCTTATATAGGCAATCATGAATGTAACAGATGCTGTGATCAGTTATGCCCAATTATGTAATTAAATGGGAGTTATGAGCGATTATACCCGTTGTGTAATAAAGTGGGTGGTTATACCAGTTGTGTAATAAAGTGGGTGGTTATACCAGTTGTGTAATAAAGTGGGCGATTACTCCTTGTGGGCCGCTTGTTACTAAGCTCGGTGAGATAGGCCTATTGGGCCCTCCAACAATGATACTAACAAGGAGCCTGTAATTGCTTAACCAACAAACAAGAACAGCTCATGAAGCTTTCGATACAGTTATTATTATTTCGTTTTTCTTAATTAATAATTTGATTAAATTTTAAATATGGCTTTAGAACTTGGTCTAATTCTTTCAAAGTTTACTTATTTTATTAAAAAAATAATTTTGAAATACATTTAAAACTAACTTATAATTCTATCAAAAAAAAACCTAACTTATAACACTACAAAAATATGTGGCTTTGCCGACACTTTATTAGTGTAATGTGCCGTTATTTGTATGAATTTAATGGCACAAATTCATGGGCAAGTAGTACTAAAACATTTAACGGCACTTTTTCAAATTAAAAGCTCTTATTTTTCTTATAAAAAATTGTCAACTTTTCCGAATTCTATTTTCTAACTTTCCTAATTTCCTTTTACCCAAAAAAACCTAAACTTCTCAATTTTTCTTTCCACATTTTTGAGCTCTCCATTGTTGAGCTCTGTCTCCTCTCTTCATCTCCATTGCCCACACGTAACACCACATTCACTCATTACTCATTCCATATTCACAGTCATCTTTCCATCGCAGACGCTCAACAATGCAAAGCTCAGAAATGTGGAGAGAAAAATTGAGAAGCTTAGGTTTTTTTGGGTAAAAGAAAATTAGGAAAGTTAGAAAATAGAATTGGAAAAAGTTGATAATTTTTTTATCAAAAAAGTAAGAGCTTTTAACTTGAAAAAGTGTCGTTAAATGTTTTAAATACTACCGGCCCATGAATTTGTGTTGTTAAATTCATACAAATAGCCACACATTTTATACCCGCCACTAACAAAGTGTCGACAAAGCCATAAATTTTTGCAGTGAATGTTCAAAACTTCCAAAAAAACATATGTTATTATAACTATAAAAAATTTTATAAATCATTAAAATTTTTTTTGAAGTATAAATCATTAAAGTTTATATAATCAAATTATGTTGGATTTGAAGTTACCCAACTTAGGTTGGACATAGAATTCAAGGTGTAAAATTTTTCAAATCAATACAAATTAGATCCAAGTCAATTTTTACTACCTCTACATTTTAACTATGTATCAAAATCGCATACGTGAGAAATAGAAAAGTTTGATTATAAGAGTAATAGTTTGGTCTTGCTATAGCAAAATTATCTTGAATAGCACTTGAAAAAAAGTATTCTACATGGAAAAAAAATTGGCCAATCAAATTCCTCCACTAGTCCAATATTAACAATTCTTCTATTGACTCTCCAAAACTTCGCATTCTTTGTCTTAAATGAATTTGCTTTCATGTTTCCTAAGTAGAAGCACAATTCTTATACGTCTTGGAACTAACCAACCAATAACTTCTTCAACTATTCCTAATCAAACAAGTTCATCATCTTTTCCTATAAATATCACACCCATGCAAACTAGCAAGCTACTCTTTCTCAAAACAAAATAAAACTTTTAATTTGTTCAAGCCTTTGAATTATCCATTGCCATGGCCATGAAACTCAAAACCCTTCCCTTTTTTCTATCATTCATCATGTTCCTGAGCTTCATGTTGCTGGTTTTCACACCGGAGGCTAGCCGGTTGGCTCCAAGCCATCTCAACCGCGACAATGTGAGGACTAACCCTATCCAACGAGGAAAAGCGGGATTTCAATTTGATGATGAAGCTTTCAAAGTTCTTGATCTTCTTGGAATGAAAGATTCTTCTTCCGGACCAAGTCATGGTGGGGAAGGACATTGATGTGTAGTCGTCCATGGTGCACTCAAAATGCTATTACTATATATAGTTAATGTTCAAGATAATTAGAAGGTGTTGTAATATGTAATGGTTGAAAATAAATTCCTTGATTTGGCCATAGATTATATAAGGTCATAGAGGAAATATCAAATAATCCTTTTGAGGCATATAGAGGAATAAATAAATTTGTTTTTCAAGTATTATTAGTGTTTTCTTTTGAGATAAAAAAAAAATTAAAATGAAGTCTACCTAATAAATTTTACAATACTAGTACTATCTCTTATTTATTTTTTGTTACAAAAAATTTAAGAGTATGGGAAGTTATTTTATTTTCAAGGTTAGAGCATAATGTCAATCTATTATTGAGAATTATAGATTTATCAGATTTTTACCGACAAAATTTTTCAAAATTTACAAATCATATACCAACGAAAGACCGTAAAGTCCTAAACCTGAGTGTTTTACACTCAAGAATCAAACATTAACTAATTGCACCACCCCGTTGATGTTATTATCTTTTATTAGTGCATAGTTGAAGTACCCACAGTTCGAACCATGTGCCAAAGCCTTTTAAAGCTTATTGGCAATTTGTTACGCAAACAACGTTCTCCTTGAAGCCAAATATGCAAATTGACTTGCTTCGGATGGTAATTTTATAATTCACCTGATCATTATTAAGGTGAATTGGTGATTTTATCACTCTTGATTTAGATTATTTAGTTTGGTTAACAAACATTAATGTTTCATTTTTAACTTTGTTAAAGATTTCGATGTCTAAATCACATGAAAATGCCCCAAAACCACACTTCCTCCAGTGTAATTCAACTTTTAATTGAGTGGGTGTATGCTAGTCTCTCATGAGAACGCTTAACCCCAAATGAATTACTATATTCATAATTGCAAAAATGAATTATTATTTAATATACTGTTAGTGTAGTTTTATATTCTACAAGCGGGATCAAGATAGTGATATATGTATTCTATTTTTTTTGTGCTTAAGAGCATGAAGATATTATTATTATTATTATTATTATTATTATTATTATTATTATTATTATTCTATTCTATTGATTCCATAAACGGTATTGACATGGTAACTAATACCCCATTTTATTGGATTATATAATGAAAGGTAGTTCTTTTCTCTCTTATGGACTTTGTTTGTTCATTCCAAAATTCGAAATTGAAATTTTCAAATATCTATTTTTTGATTCAAAGGGAGGTAAAAGAGAGAAGGGGATTCGACCCTACCTCATTAATTATTTAATTAATAATTTTTTATAACGAGATAAAAAAAGGGAAATTCAAGCCTTTGACCTAATTTTTTTTAAAAAAAAGATTGACAACCACTAATATTTATTTTTAAGGATTCTTCATTTCAAAATTTACTTATTAATGAGGTATCACAAAATAATAGATGATGGTGTATAGAGTTTTATATTGACAATGCATCAAATATAAATCATTGCTTTATTTTATAAATCAAGATACATTCAAATCAAAATATTAATCTCAAATTGAAATATCGGATTTTATAATGAGAGGTGGCCCTCTTGAAAATACATCCTATAAATTCCACACTTTCTTTTTCAAAATTCCAATTCGAGACTGTCAAAGTGAAATCTTAAATTCTAACAGTTGGGATGTTTCTTTGAAATGATTCACAATATTTTTTCAAATACGGATATATTTTATAAATCAAGATAAATTCATAGATTAATATCTCATCCACTGTTAGTGAAATTTTTTTGACTCCACAAGCAGGGTTAATATAATAACACATGCTTTTTAAAAATATTTAAAAAATAAAATATAAATAAAATAAGATATGTTCATCATTTTAACCCCGTTTGTAAAATAAAAAAAAATTCACTAATGATGTATGGGATAATTATCCTAAATTCATACGAAAATGTTAATTTCGAATTTAAATTGGATTATAAAAACGAGAGAGGTAGTCTTCTTCCGTCCCACAAATCTCACCTGTTCATTCCAACATCCAAACTCAAAACCTTCAAAACGAAATCTTAAGTTTTAATAGTAGGGTTATTCCTTTAAGACAATTCATAGTATTTTTCATATATTTTTATATCCTATGAGTCATGAGTTCATATCAAAATGTTAATTTCAAATTCAAATTGATCCACATTAGATAAACATGGCAAAACTACATGAATTGGTCAATTGGTAAACTTAAACATTTAGACTAGAATCTTTAGTTTCAAATTCAATGACCCTCCAAATTTCCATGTCAAGAAAGTATTCAACTTCCACAAATGATTTTCCTTTCCTGCTTCCTTAACATCAGCACATTTCTCATTCGTCTTTGAACTAAGCTTCCTTTTCCCACCCTGCTCCGAGTCAAACCAGGCTTATCATTTTTGGCCATATAAACCACACTCATGCAAACAGGCTAGCACCCCATCCTCGAAACAAAGAGCATAGGATTACTTTGTTGAACCCTCTTATTATCCTCCATTCATGGCAAGGGAACTCAAAGTCACCTTCCCCTTCGTTCTCATAATAGTTTTCTTGAGCTTCATGTTACTAGTTTCAACTCTAAAAGCCCGTAAATTTGCTCCGAATCATCTCCATCATGCAAACCAGCAAGGACAAGGACTTCAGTTCAGTGAAGTTTTTGAAGTTCTCGATCTTCTGGGAATCAAGGATTCCTCTGGACCAAGTGATCATGGAAAAGGGCATCCATCGCGCTATTATAGTTCATGGTTCAAGACTGGGGGTTGCAATGTGTACTAGTTGAAAATAAACTCCTTGACTTGGCCATTGTAGTTGTAAAAGACTCAATTGTACTATTATCACCAGTGATCATAGAGGAAATGTCAATTCCATGTGAAACATACAGAAAGACAATAGAGAATTCCCATTTTTGGATTTTACTGGCAGATTCAAGCATAATTTTTCAATTACAATAGAAGTAACAACCTATACAAGTACTTACCATATTTCATATCTAGGAAAACATGAAGATCAAGGAAAATTTTGTCGAATATTAAGTTTTCTTCTAGTTGATATTTTATTTTTTTTATTATTTTTCCTACCTTATCTAATCCAAGCAGAACTATTGTGCAAAAAAAAAAATCCAAGCAGATGAGTGCTTTGCTTTTCCCTTGGTGATTGTGCCACTTTTGCCTGATCCCACCATCAGAGTACACCGAATGATCCCCACCCAGAAGCTGAGCAAGATGCCAAGATTTTGTTACCATTAACAAGTCCAAAGATATACACGAGATGGATAAGATACATTAACTTGGTGCATTGATAAGTGAGCCCAATTGACTGGAATGAAGGATAAAAATAAATTTACTCTTGAATTATTGAAGCCTTATTCGAATTTAGTTAGTTTAATTTTTAATTGAAAGCAAGTTAAATTACTTAAATAACAAATCAAATTAAATTTGAATATTTTAATATTTGATTTTAACGACTTATGAGTTTAATTAATTTTTTAATGTATAATTTTTTTATTTATTATTAATTTGATAAGATGTATGAAAATCATTCACGTTGGTTTAGACATGTATAACGTAGATCTGTAGATGCTTCAATTAGGAGAATAAAAGCTATGAATGTTGAGAGAAGAATTAAGACTAAAAAAAGACTAAAAAAAACTTAAAAAGAAATAATTTGAAAAAATATAAAAGTATTAGAGTTGGATGAACGTATAACCTTAAATAAAATTATGTAAAAGAGAAAAATACAAATAGACGATCTAACGTAGATTCAAATATTAGTTCATATAACTTACTTCAATCTCTTGAGATAAAGATTCAGATGATGATGATGATTTATTAATTTAGTATTTTATCCTTATAATATTTAATTGAAAAAAAACAAATCGAACTTATTAATTTGAGCTTGAACAGTTAGACTATTTTGGCAAGTCAAGCTCGACCTTCAAAGGTTATGCTCAATTAAAATCAAGCCGAATTTCGAACCTTGAACTTCAAGTCGAGTTAAGCTCAAACTTAACACTAAATCATCTCGGTTCATATGACTATACTCTTACCAGCAACAAATGGACATGTCTATTGGCAATGTTCTTCGGTTGAAAAGAATCATGTCATCTAGCACCGTCTAGCCCTTCATCCCACCTACGGAAATCAAGTCTGGTTTTGCCCTACAAGATTTGTGTAGCATGCTACAAGGTGTCCAGTGTTCAACAGCAGCAGCTTGATTCCCTTAATCCCGGGTCAAACAGCAGACACATATTACATCCTTTTATGGCGAACAAACTTGAGGAAAATCAAAAGAAAAACTGTAAAACTTTCATCATCCAGAGTCCTACATCCCCATGTTCATAGCATAGAATATGAACATGAAAGATTCTTTTGTTTACCGTCAGTTGATTAATAAGCTCTAGCAGATAGTCAGTACTCAATAGCCATGGGAGGAACCCATGTAATTCAAACGAGGTCGAAGATTGTGGTGGTTATAAATAGGATCTCCATAGTCTACAGCCTTTATCACCACAGCTTCGCGCCTTCCATCCTGTTCTTGAACTGCTCCGAATACAATCTCATTTGTCTCACAGTTCTTCTCATAGTAAGTTTGTGGATAGGATGAATAATGCTTATGAGGATACTGCTGCTGCTGCTGTTGATGGTGATGCATCTGCATTTGCTGATGCTGCCGGTAGTTAGCGTCCCATCCATTATAGTGCAGATGCTGCCGGTAGTTAGCGTCCCATCCATTATAGTGCAGCCGGCTTTGCTTGCTATGGTGTTTTCTGTCAAGGTCTTTGGTCATAATAGGGTAGCTTCTCTTGGGAGTTGGATTTCTGGAATCCAGTGAAGGCGGCTCATCTTCATCAGGAATCACAATGCTCTCTTGCATTGGCCATCTTCTTGAATGTATGGTGGATTGCTGGTACTGATGTTGGAACTGATAGTGTTGAGGCTTCCTTTTGAAGCCCGAAAATAATCCCCCAAAGATTTCAGCCATGGATGAGCCAGTGTAGAGGACGAGCCTACCAATCGAACCAAAGAAGCCCTCCTCTTCTTTTTCGGGTTCATCTTCGGCTGGAATCAAGGGAGGCCTGATCAATTTAGGCGGCCTCTGATATGGTGCCATAGTTACTCCTCTCTGCATTGCAGTTCTTGAGTCCTACAATGATTGGAACTTGCTTGGTCATTTCATGTAGAATTCAGAAAGTTGGAACTTTATGATTATTCCATAACATTCATATGGAACTGAAATTAATCCATCCAGATAAAATCGAAAACAATGGATCATAAAATATTCCCCTTTGAATGCATAAGAAAAGAAGATGAAAAAGGGTAACTCAAATGAAAGAAGGATATGGCTATCGATGCATGCATCGCTAAACATTTCAACTCTGACCTTCCATCCATTCGCTCTATAATTAGCTAAATCAAAAAGCATTATATAAGGTATAATCTAATATAATTTGAAGATTAATGGATGGGAAACTCTCTGCTAATACAAGCAATGGATGATTAGAAACAGAAGAAAAGCATAAAACATCAGGTCACTTACATCATGGGAAGAGAATATTGCTTGTACCCTACGCTGCAGCAAGGCCAGCATGTAACCAAAGAAACCGGCAGCAACAAGCACTGCTATACCTACAATGATGGAACCATGTCTTGAAGATTTTCTTGATCTTAAAAGAGAATGGTATGAGCAATAGTTCAAAAGAGTTGTACCTAAAGGAAAACTGCCATCATACTGATAGGAACAATCTTCGTCATTGAGTTGAATCTCCCGAATTGCCTGGTTTCCTCTATCTATGACCAGAAGAGAGCAGCTACTTCCAACGTATACCACATCAAAATCATTTGAAAATTTTGCATCTTCACTAGGACCATCCACATGCCCTCCTCTTCGGCTCCATTTTCCACCTCCAGCAATAGTTGTAACCCCTGCATAAAGATATAAAATAAATTCAGGTAAGAGGTTGCGTTAGACTAGCAAAAACTTTTCAAGGAACTTGAATCTAGTGAAAATTTTTCTTCCTCTTATCTAACCACAACAACTATAAGACCGATTAAAATATAAGTCCATTCTTTAATTATCAGAAATGCCTTGAACATGTCTGAATCACCTGATTCACTGATCTTCCTGATAGCCATATTCATTGTGTCTGCAACGTATACATTTCCACTGTCATCCACCGCAAGTCCTTTTGGATGATTCATTCTAGCTTCTCTTGGTTTCCCATCTACATGCCCAGTGTACCCTTCCAATGATCCAGCAACCAACTTAGGTCTGCTATCTGCAGATATTCATCCATGTCAGCAAATGAAAGAATGATAGATACGGAGAATATTCAACCGAGCACTAAGAAAATGAACGAGATAGAAGAAAGTGAATCCGGGCATTTCACTGTCTAAGAACACAAAGTAAAGTCTCATTAGTTCTCCATCTTTTACAAATTTTAAATGATTTCAAAATTTAAAACTGCAAAGTGAACTTGGACTATCACTATTCAAATTAACAAAACTGTTTAAGCTTCATAGAGAAGCTCAAAGGTGTCCATTTCGAAAAGTGAAAGTACATACACATGAGGCTTAAATCATGTATCAGAAAGATAGAGGACTGGTACATGTGTAAATTTGAAGTTTATGTATTCAACAGAGTATGGTGGCATTGAATGAAAAAGGAAAAAAAAATTTTAGATCTTCAAAAAGATGTACCGGGAGGCAGCAAACAGCACTAAAAGGTCTAACTATCCTTTTAAAAGTAGAGTCTTCCCCTGAACAAAAGTACATCAAACTCATTCACAAACTTTGTTTAAGTAATGTGTTAAGAATCTATCAACAACTTACACAAAAAGTAAAAAAATCATGTTCCAAGTACCAAGCTAAGTGCCTCCTACGAGAAAATTAATCAAAAATGCCATACTTTCTTCCAGTTTCAACAACGAAATTTGAATTGTGCGGTTTGTCAACAAGCATTGTTATTAAACACAAATCTTCTTCTCAAAAGAAAAGAAAATCTTAAGCCCCAGAAAGAAAAATTCTTCAAAATTAACTTACATCTAGACAATGGCATTGAGATCTCGTAAATGTTACTATTTTCAGAATCCAACACCAAGAGCTCTCCACTTGGGGAAACTTCAACAGAAAATGGCTCAATCCCAAGCTTGCTTCCATCAAAAACTGTTTCCACAGTGTATCCACCTTCAAATTTCATCATGGAACGGCTAGAAACAGCTGAAAAAAACAAATCCCATTAGCCCAAAAAACCAATCTTTGGAGCTTGGACTCCATAAAAAGAGACTAGAAAACCCACAGATTAAAAGTTTGAAGTAAAGATACCAGTTTTGGGTGCTGATTTTAGTGACCATAGCCATTTAACAAGAGCAGACACCGCATTTGACACAACTGAAGTTACAATTTCTACAAAAACATAAAAATGCACAGCAAAATTTAAACAAAAATGCTAAACAAACACAGAGTAGAAAAACAAAAGGAAAAATTCTAAGAGCTTTTTTCATACTTACTCGCAGGTGGGGTGGCAGAAACTGAAGAACACTCATTAAAGAAAACCAGAAAAATGAGAGTAGAAACTACCCATTTCCTCACCATTGCTTAACTTTCTCACTTTAACATGGAAAACAAAGAAGGAAACTTGTTCAGGCATGAAAGATTTGTGCTTTGTTAAAAACAAATTGCTGCTTTTATATATATAGATCCTTAAGAAGGAGACCCCACAAATAATACTGTTTTGCTTTGCCAACTTTTTTTCCTTTTACATAATAATCAGTAGAGGCTTTTTGAAAGAGACAAAGAGGGAAGTAGTGATTATGGGAAGGGTTTAAGTACCAAAGGAAGGGGAGCTCTGTTCAAGAAAAGAAAGTAAATGCACAAGAGAGAAAAGGGAGGCTTATAGTTATTGTCTCTTAGACCAAACACTGAAGGCCAGTTAAAGAAGGAATCATATTCTCTGGTTTTGTTTAGTTGTATTAAAAGAAGGCTAACTGCATTTTTTTTTCTTTAATTTTTTAGCTAATTGATGCATTGTTATTAATTTGTTTATGTGAGATAAAGAAAGGAAGATTTGGCAATTTCTTTACAAATCTCCAGGTAAGAATGCCTTAATAATGCTTTACTTGCGAAGTTAAAATTTTAAGCGAGTCTTCCCTTTGGTTTTACTCTCTGCTTTATGTTAAGCTACCATGTGCTTTGGGGTGAATGGAAACTTAATTCAGTATTAACTTTATTTCTTTTCTTTTGTGGGGAATATTTGCTTTCATGTTTCTTAGAATTCTTTTCTTTGGAAAGAGGGTTTGTTTAGTTTCTTTTCTTTTCATTGGGGTTTGTATTAGCAATGTTTTTCACAAGATCACGGAAGTTCTCTGTTTACTTTTGAATTTTGTTCATCGTTTTTCTCCTTTTAATATAACACAAGAGAATCAATAAATTATCATTGATGAAGACTAATAAGTGGTCTAATATTAGATGCAATATTTGAAGCTTATACAATCATTTTACCTTTGAAAATCTATTCTTACAGTAAAAATTCATCATTATAAAGTGATCATATTTGCATTTTTTAACTTTCTTGAGAAATTTATATTGTAAAAAAAAATCCCCATTTTCGTTTTTAGGTTATTCAAGGTGCTGATGCTGATTATAAATCATTATAAATCAGGCAATTTTTTTATGAAAAAAGAAAGAAAGAAAGAAAGAAAGAAATCATATGTTCATAACTTTATTCATCAAATTATGACTTCGAATGCAATAGCTGGCATTTTTTTTTGCTGCATGGGAAGTTTAGCAATTTGCATTGATATCTTTTTCTGCTTTGATTCTTCTCTTTTTGGACATTGTGCCTTAGGATAAGTAAGTACTATGTGTTGTTACAGTGTTGTACATTCCATGGGCATATTCTCGATGAGAAAGAAGTACAGTGAATCTGTGATAGTGCTACTTGGTTGACTTTGCTTCTAATCTTTGTCTTCTATCTTTTTACAAGCAAGTTACTTTGGAATTTACACTACCTTAATCACTGTCTTAATCTTCCACTGATGTTGAGATGAATCATGATCCTCAAAATGAGGGCAAAAAAGGTGAAAATGTTTATTTGTTTCCCGAAATCTAACAATACCTAAAGAAAAATTTTTAGATTTCCAATCAAAGTATAAAATCTCATTATGAAAAATAAGATTCCGGACGACAATCAAACAATTTTACAAATATTTTTAAACTCGGGTATTTAATTTTTAATCAATTCGGATTGAAAGATGTTTAATTTGAAATCAGCGTAAAAAATTTTTCTGAATTCAGACCGATTTTTTGTTCGTATGGACTAACAAAAGAGAAAGGAAACAAAATCTTGACCTAATCAAAACTTGATTGGTGACTTTAGACAGATTTTGGCACTTATATTCTTTGAATGAAAAAGAAAAGTAAAAACAAAAGATTATAGTCTCAGAAAATTTATACTGTCAAACCATGACAGCACTCACATTATGAACAAATCTCTTACAATCTACATTCAGATTACCATCTCAAAAAGCTGTGTTCTATCATGCACAACAAGACTGGAAGAAATCAAGTCATTGAATACAAAGACTGTACTGTATACTCAGATTCTTATACCTGGTAAATCATCCCAACCTCTACTGTAGATGCGTGAGGAATGCTTAATGCATAAGCTGGTCCTCTAGAGTTTCTCCTGAGGAAATCATATGCCAAATTTATCACAACCCTCTTCACCAGGCTTGACCCTTTCTTTGCTCTCACATATGAGTGCTCAAGTATGAATGTCATGCCTGCTTCCCTGGCTTCCATCAGCGCCTGCAGTTCTTCCTTTGCTTCCCTATCGATCTGCGGGCTTTCCGGGACAACAAACCTCACTCTCCTCCTCAGCCTGTCTGGGGACTTTGCCTGCTGCCTTATCTCTGAAGTGCATACTATTTCATCCTGGTCACCATCTGCACACATTGTAATGCTGTCTACCATTTCAGCACCATCATCACACATTCTTACACCCTCTGAGTTTGATGATGAAGTTCCAATGACTGCCATTTTTTCATCACTTTCCGAGGATTCTATTCCAATACTGCATTCTGCCCTCTCTGACCTAATGAATTCTGCAGTGCTACAAACAAGATCTTTCTCAAATTCTGAGTCATCTTTGTGAATGTCTCGGTATCCATATCGTGCTATGCATCGATACAGCCTGTATTCCTTCGGACCAATTCTTCCTACTAGGAACCTTTCCTTGGGACTAACATGTGGTACAGGAACTGATTTGATGCAAAGGAACACCACAACTTGGTGGAATGCAGGAAGGTTAGTGACAAAGTGGGAAAAAATAGCTGGGATTCCAGAAACAAGCTCAGTATGTATAAGGCCAATGCCCCGAACCCGAACAATGCCTAGTGTTCGACCTAGAGCAAGGAGCCAATTGATGGAGACCTTGTTCTGAACATCAAACTCATATTTCTTGAGTGTGCCATAGTGCCAAACATACATTATGGCTGAAAAGATTAAAGCAAGGGCAATGGGAACCCAAGCTCCTTCTCGGAACTTGATAAGAGATGCTGAGAAATAGAATGCTTCAATGATGCCAAAGAAGAATATGAACAAAATGGCTAGGAAGACACTTTTATGCCAGCATAAGACAATAACCAGGGACATTAGGCATGTTGTAACCAGCATGACAGTTATAACTGCCAAACCTGTTGGATAAAAGAAGAAGATGCTGTAAGAATTGGAACTCCAACATCACAGTAAGATGTACAGCCAAAAATAAATAAGTAAAATGGACAGGAGAAGGCGGTACCAGATGCATTGCCCATGCGTTTTGTGTCTCTAAAACCAATAGTAACAGCCAAGCATAACAGCAGTAGAGTCCAGTTGATCTCTGGAATGTAAATCTGGCCATGAATTTTGGATGAAGTATGGATAATTTTTACCCTTGGGAAGCAACCCAAAGCAGAACATTGCTTGATAATTGAGAATGTCCCAGTAATGATGGCTTGACTTCCCACAACTGCTGCAAGTATGGCTATAGCCAGAACAGGCCATCTTAATTTCTCTGAAACGCAACAATAATGCCTAGACTTAGCAAATAACAAATTTGAAGATCAAAGAAGATGAGTTTAATCTACGAAGCATCTACCAGGCACAGACACATAGAATCCAATCTGGTAGTCGGTTTCAATAATATGATGCTTAGAAAGATAAGCAGCTTGCCCCATATATGCAAGGATTAAGGATGGGTAAACCACAAAGGTGAAAGCAATCTGCAGGAAAGTTGCCTTTAATTAGCTACAAAATGACAACGTGACCATTTCTACTAAGTAATAAGGTAATTTATCATGAATTGCAAATGAACATAACCGAGTCAAGTCTGCAAGGAAACATGACAAATGTTTGTTTAAGTGAAACACATAGATCAGCAATGCATTTATGCAACAACACATAAATCAGTAAGAGTGTAAATGGGAAAATCCATAATGAGCAACAAATTACCTTGATAGACAACTGTGAAAAATGTCCAAGATCAGCAAACATAGCTTCTGAGCCTGAAACAATGAGAAGAGAAACATTAAAACAAGAAAAAATACACTGTCCAGTCAATGCCAAATGAGAGAGCATAGTTTACAGACTATTGTACCTGTTATACAAAGCAGGATTCCACCCAGTGACATCCAACCCCTCTTTTGGGTCTTCTTCAAGAACTTATACATGTAGTATGGAGAGAGTGCTTGGTAGACGTTGGGATTCCAATGAAAAATATTGTACAACCCAATTGCACTGATACATAAAAGCCATGTTATCACTACTGGTGCAAACAAGAATCCTACCCTGTTGGTCCCATAATGTTGGAGGAAGAACAGGAATATCAGTATGGCACAAGCAGCTGGGACTTCAACATCTGCAGAATCAATAAACTCTGAGGAAACAGAATATTAAGCACATAAGCAGTGGTTTCAGTTTGAGCACTTAGAAAATAAATTATATTTGGCTAGCATAAACCAAAACCTTAGTAACCTTTAACCAAAGCAGGATATTACGTGATGCTTTAGGATTTCTTTTGTCAATCCTCAAGGTAAAAAGATTAAAGCATTAGTACTAGAAACAGGCATACATTAAACCATATATGATGAAAGTGACAAAAAAGATTAAGCTATTAAGTTGATTGACGCTTTAAAAATCATCTTATTCTTATCTATTTACTCTTGACAGTTTGTAAAATATTGTTGAATGAAATATCAAATCCACTTGTTGGGGTTATTTTATTAAACCATGACTCCATGATAGAATGCTCAATGGACTACATGTCTCCCACAAGCAGAAAATACTGGCAAACCAAGGGTGCATGGAGACAGATGAAAGCCCACTAGTAATGTGACAAAGGAACCAAACATGATAAAAAGATTGGGAAATCAAAGTGTAATATTTATCTTCAAAAATCATCCACAAGGAGATGAAGGAGATGATTTGACCACATTTCACTGGTGATAGTCAATCAGAAAATGATTATCTCAATATTGTAGTATATGTCAACAACCATGATATTGAAATATTAGAAAGTTCTTCAGGTTTGGTTTTAACCATAGCCCATAGGCACAATGATGTATCTCTTACAGGGACTTTTAGTCATGGAATCTTTTTTCTGGTTGACTAGTCCAAAAAAAGAAGTCCTGCTAAATGGAGTAAATAATGAGATAACATGTGGTTGTAGCAGACCATTCCATGTAGTTTTATTTAATCAGAATTTCTGACTAATCCTTACCAAGCTGACTTTTTTAGTTTTTTTCCTTGACTTACAAAGACAGCTTAACATATGAAAGTTAACACTTTCTGTAATCTTCTGATATATGAATATAAACTTCTTTTCTTAGCCACATGTTTCACCTTTACCTTTTTTTATGTACAGAAAGCTATCAACTTGACCCACCCCATTATGTGCCTAAGCATAATTTATTAGATTGATAGCGATTTGAGTTTTATTTAAACAAGGAAGCAGCCTTAGGCCCTTAATTACATTTGTGGGGGACCCACACTAATGCAGAAGCTTATCACAACTTTGATAACCTCTGATTGTCCTTCTGCACATTGAAACAGTGAAGAACAAGAAACAGTGCAATTTCAGCCATCTTTTAGCTTTGAATATGTAACAATGCATTCAACTCTTGGCTACCTAACATGATCAGATTCAAACTCTTACTTTGCCATGAAAATTACAGTACTGAGATGCTTGAGAAAGTGTCCATAGATGCTTAAAGCAACAAAGAAAGAGACCAGGCAAAGAGAAACTTGTTTTACTTGACCAACTAATAAAAATCATTCAAAAGACTAACTATGAACCATATTCTCAAATACGTATTAATTTTATCTTCCAGATTTCTAATCAGAAGGGCATGAATCTTAGATTACTAATTTTCTGCAAACAATATGTTCAACTGCTGCAACAGAAACTTACAACGATGCTGCTCTTTGGACATGGAAAGCTCCAGCCCTGACACTGCTGAGAAAACTGCAGAAACCGAGACAACTCAATTACTAATTAACCACTCAACTTTTCCAAGTATAAAACAACAACCCAGATTGCATCTTCCAGTACCAGAAATTGCAGGTGTGAGCACCCCATCTCCAATGACCATGCAAGTCCCAATCAAAGCCAATACAAGCAATACGCTTTGCAGCATTTTGTGTTTCTCCAAAGTTGATTTCAACCTTGAGCCAAGAAAACTCTTATTGGTTGATACCATCCCATCTTTCTTGTACTCTGATAGTTCTTCATCTGCAAGCTGACAATTAGGCAAGGAGCTAACCCTGGCATGCCTGCAGAGCAATGAATACAAGGCAAAAGTGCCACCTTCACCATTATCATCGGCTCGGAGCACAATAAAAACATATTTCACTAATGGAATTAATGTTAGTGTCCAGAACACAAATGACAACACCCCATAAATCTCTTCATTGGTATCAGAATGGTGAATATCCTCAGCAAAAGCACTTTTGTATACATATAAAGGAGAAGTACTTAAATCTCCATAAACAACACCTAGACTCTGATAAGCCAAAGTTAACACAGTCTTCCATGATTCCTTCTGCAACAAAACAACAAAAACCTGAGAATTTGAAGAGAGTAGCTATAAAAATGGAAGAACTGTCATGTCTTACCTTGACGGGAGTCTTGGGGATAACACCGCCAAGATCCATCATAAACTGCCACAGAATCACTCAAAACCCATTCGTTCAGCAAGTAAAACCAAATAGAAAATCTTCCCAAGTACAACAAAGACACAATAAGAAAGAAAAAACAAAAAGGTAGGCTAATTAGCTTGGTAAGAGGAGTATATAGGAATTAAGTTGGTGAAGATGCAGGCAATGTAGACAAGTCAAGAATAAACATAAAACACCAAAAAGATGAAAATTTTTATAGAGAGAATGGTATTGAAACAAGCGAAGGTGGTTGGATTTTGAGCTATAGAATAAAAGAATATTATGTTCGTGTTCAAGAGAGAAAACTAAACCAGATGGATAGAAAGAGAGAGAAAGAAAAAAGTGGTGGTAATTGTTAAGATTAGGAACTTGGGTTGTCTTTTTAAGCTTTATTTAGTAGTACTTGAATTTCTAAATAGCATAAAAATTTTGTTAATGTTTATTTTTCATCTCCATTAACTTGTCTTTATATGACGAAAAAAAAAAAGAGTACTACTCTATGATTTCTGTTTGTTTGAGTGGGAGAGTGAAGTGCCCCCGTAAACCGGGCATGCAGGCACTCACTGAAAATTGAAAATTTTCTTTTATATTTTCTTATGAAACCTAACACTGCCACTCACAGAAACGTCTCTTTTTCGAAGTTTTTAAAGTTGTTTTTTTTTTATTGTTTTCTCTGACAGAGTTGATAAACTGTTCATTACTCTAAAAAAATGGGAACATCAACTCAGTTGAGTTGGCTCAGAAATGTAACTTCCTTCTCTTTCCTGGTCAACAAAGTTTGCAACTTCAATTACAGAGAGAAACTGATGATTGGCAGTTTCTCTAATTAGTAAACCTGTTTGCTTACGAGTTATGTTTTGTCTAAAACAAGGCTGAGCAGCTAATGAATGGCCATGGAATCCTATGCCGAGTTCAATACCAATCCAATCTAAGAAGACACATTCACTCATCAGCTTGGTTCAAGATAAGATAGAAGAAATTTTCTCTTATCAACAGCAGAGAAAGTTTGAAAACAGTTAAGCATAGGGATAAAAGTTTGAGATTGAACAGTCTCGAGTGACATAATCAGTAATCTTTTTATTATTTTGAAAATCATTTTCTTTGAAACTCGCATGATAAACCTGGCCTAAGCCGCAGCCCCATGTTAAAAGTAGAAGACCACTGTGGAGGAGCAGATAATTCCAGAGAAAGGGAGAAAGAAAGCGAAAGCATATGGAAATGTGATTCATGAAAGGGAGATTGATGGGGCATTGATGTTTAGAATGAACATTGCAAATAAATGAGAGAGAAAAAACAATCATTGTTTAATCCAAGAAATAAGATTATGGTTCAGTTAGCAACGCATGTTGAGTTTATGGGAAAAATACTTGGGTTTGACTCTCACTAAACACATCTTTAGGAAGGGGTGAAGAGCCTTAACTATGATTAAACCCTAAACAAGATTAGTCTCAAATCGTTAAAACGGATAAAAATACCTGTGGTCTACACCAAAAAAAGAAAAAACAATCATAATTTAACAAGTTGTCTATGTCCATAATCATATTTATAGTATAATAAAGTTATAAGTAACTTAAAGTAACTAGATTTTACTGGATCATAGACTTTTGGGAGCTCCACTCGCAATCTTCCACAATGGGATCTATCTCTTGATCTCCACTCACTAATCGGCCAATTAGATTGCTGTACTAGCTCTGTATAGGTATCATATGGGTTAAGTTCTATTAAACTTTAAAATAGAGAAAAGAAACTTTAAAATAGAAAAAAAAACAATCACACGCATACTAGCTTTGCATAGGTGTCATATAAGTTGAGTTTTATCAGACTCCACAAACTCAAACACATAAATATATGCAAATGGGCACACAAAGGAAGGCTAACTGCCAAAGCCTAACCTTACCTAAATGCTCAAGCTCTAATAATGAAGCCAAGCCTTTCTTTTACTCTGCTGCATCTAGAATACATTACTTAACTGATAAGCCTAAGGCCTTTCTTTGATTAATTTCAGAGCTTTGACATTAGATGAGATGAGAATGAGAATAAAGGCTTCCATCAGATCAAAAGGGTACGTCTATATTTCGTAAAACACATCCGTCGGCCAACTTGATCTGCATCTTCATGTATAATTGTTAACAAAATTCAATGGAAAAG
Organism: Heritiera fomes; assembly: GCA_032173925.1. Classification (NCBI taxonomy): domain Eukaryota; kingdom Viridiplantae; phylum Streptophyta; class Magnoliopsida; order Malvales; family Malvaceae; genus Heritiera; species Heritiera fomes. The sequence goes on from JAPDPM010000025.1 coordinate 7,034,602, forward strand.
TGAATTCACTTTTTAATATCTACCTTTGGCAGTTGGGCTAAATGAAGAAATCTTCGAAACAATCCATTAAATCTGCATCTGGAACATTAACAATGTAAACCAGATAATTCTTTAAGCATTATTGCAAGTAATTCTATACCTTTAGCTGTAGAATAAATCCTTCAAGAATCAGATGCTTTTAAGCAAGAGGAAGTTCTGAAAATGCCATTAGCATCAGCTCAGGGAAGATTAATTCATTGCATTGTTCATGCTTCGCTATTCTCAGCTAGCATTCTGCTGGATTCTAACTTGGAATCATTACATAAAAAGGCAGTTTGAATCATTTAAAATTGTTGCTCAAACTTAAATTTGCAATCATATATTTTTAATTTTATAACAAAGTTTTGGCACATTAGAAGCCTTTGGATATTTTGGCTGCATGGTCCCCTTGCAACCCCACTATCCTACAACTTTGCTACTTCTTCCTCTCCAACACGTGATCAGAATTCTGTAATTAATTTCTTACCAACCAAACAGAAAACGAAAGAAATTTGATCTGAGTTTGAGTAACTCAAAATACTCAGCCCTGAGACTCAGTGCTACAGTTGACCTTGCCAAAAAAAAAAAGTATAAGAGAGATCAAAGATGGAGACAAGCAAATCTGCTTATGTCATTTTTGCATTAACTTTTTTCTTAAGAAAAATTAAGAGAAAGATTGAAGGGAGTGCCAGGGAAGTAACATCATTGGGAAGTAAAAAACAAGTTTCCTTGCGTAAAACCAGATGGTTCCGAAGAGCATGGTATTTGTCATGTCAATTTTTCAGTGGGTGACCACTTTCCACCACTGGTTTAATGTCTTGTACCCTACCCTTTGGCTCTTTTCATCTTCTGTTTTGATTTTGATTTGAGTTTTTGGAATCTGAATTGGAGTTTCTGATATCAAGTTGGATCCCATTACTCTTTTTATCATATTGTTCTTGAGCTATCATCATACAAATAAAGAAAACCCAATTTTGGTTTTGAATGCACTGTCTTCTGGTTTCTTTGGATGCTTTTGAAGAAAAGAAATTGTGAGCTAATAGTGATGGCTATGACCTCATCAACCATACTATTAATTTATTTGATGGAACTAATTAATGGCCTGCTTCATCAGAACCTCAGTTAGATGATACTTAGAAAGGATATTCCCCCTATTATTTTAAGTTTTGGGAGTTGGGACTAGTAACTTTTAGGACTAACAGGACCAGTTTCTTGTCCAAATTAATTTGGTTTTACTGCAAAACTTGGCAACTTTGGATTCCATGTTACTAAAATATGAAAACAACTCGTAATTAAGATATCAAGGTGATACAAATTAAAATTTGATAAAAATTATTTATGAATATGATAAAAATTAAAAAAATTTACTGTTTTGGTGCTTCGATGTATTGACACGAACACAATTTGAGACAAAACCAACATGAATTGTCATGTCTTTGTGCTATGTTGAGTGGCTCAAACAACAGTGAGAGTAAGAAATGATACATATTGTGGGGGTGATGACTAAGTTGCTTATTTCCTCTGTATATTCAACTGAAAATAAAATTACGGGGAGTTGAAAGTTGAAACATGTTGAAAAAGAGTAAAATAAAGGCTAAATACTGGCAGTTAATAACCATGTTAACTGCCAAATGGGCCCGCTCAAACCCTTTTAGAGGCAGAAACAAGTGGCGCACATCAAAGCATTGATGAAACAGATAGCACTTAGCAATGCACATCAGATAAGAAAAAGGCACAGATATAAGGAATCTGCAAAAGAATACTTCGAATAGTGCATAAGATCATCAAGCCATTATCAAAGTTATTATAATATTTTCACCAAAAAAATAAAGTTATTATAATGTTAAGTCGATTGATGTTAAAGTAATGACAGTGAAACTTTGCCTTGCTGACGCCATGAATGATCTAGGGACTCCTCAGAATCAGGGTTTTCTTCTGCTCCTGCTAATAGGCCGGGTAAAAGTACATCCATGAGAGAACTGTGAATTGAATAATTGTATTATTTATTCTATGACGTTAATGAATACTGGTTAAAAGCTCAAATGCTTGAAAGTGCCGACATCTGGTGTAGATGCAGCTCAAATCACAGATTCGAAGCGTATCTTTGGATTAAACTATGTTGAAAATTCTTTCCTCAGACAAAAAACATGTGCCTAGGTGCTCAAATTTCAAGCTCCCAAAAGTCCAATTACAGCATGAAACATAACTTGTTTGGCTGGAACTGATAAAGTCATAAGCAGTACCAATTTATTGCACAAAACCAACCATAACCAGCTGATTAAGGTCCAGAATCGGGTTCAGCCGGCCAATATGACTTTGGATAAAAAGGGTTTTTGTTTTTGACCTTGTTTTTACAGAAAAGTCTTTGAGGCTACCCAAAGCTTCACTGAATTTAATTAAATTCAGGCAGGTTTGTTGGCTTGGCTTGATTAATTCCTGCCACCTGCCCACTGTGGTCCTGCCAGCAGTGCGAGTGTGGCTGAGAGGACAATGAACAGAAGACTCAGACAAATCGACAATCTAAGAGCTTCTAGTGTTAGGTGGTGTTTGAAGTTCGGGACAACCGAGAATGAGACTGACTGAATGGGTTTCTGAAATTACAAAAACACCGGCAAGGATAGCTTTTTCCCAGACAATTGTTTGTTGGGAAGCAAGGATTTGAGACAATGTTAAACCCGGGACTTGACCATGGAATCCCACTCTTGAAGCTCAATCATGTTACAGGTCTCACTGATAATGAAGGCAATTTGTAGATTGACAGTGACTCTTAATCAATTACAATTACAGGCTGTTACACCTGCTCTACCATAACCGTCAATTTTAAGCTGAATAATACACTACGAGGCTATGATTATTGCAGATACCGACATTTCTTTTTTTTTAATATAAAAAATCGAAATTTGAGAATAAAATAACAATTTACGGATATTAAAATTTAGATTTCGAACTTATATTATAAAATAATTGTACGAATCATTTCAACCTTGAGAATATATACATGTCATTGCCCCATTTAGTAATTCCACGCTCTACAACTCCCTCGTTTTCTCCTAAGTTTCCTTCAGTAGACTGCACAAGGCCCAATTTTATTGTAGCCAAAGGGCCAATTAAGTTCAAATGCAAAAAGCTATATAAAATAAAAAATAAACAGATGAGAAGCATGGGCCTCTACGATGAACCAACAAGGATAATTTTTATCCTTACAATTGAAATACATTTCAACATTTGGATTCAGCGTTGAAGTTGTCTGCCAACTTTTTTTCACTTGTTCAAATTACCCATCGAGGAAGTTCGATTTATTGCAGGTCTCCTCTTTAAGTGCAACACTGCAACCTAGAGTTTCTAGATGTATCAAAACTAAGCTTGAATTAAGTTTATGACATATAAAATATAAAACTTTTGTATCAAAATTCATTTTGATATATAAAACATAATTTTTTTTGCTTATACCAAATTGTAACTAATGTTATATTCATATTTTTTAATCATTTTTGTATTGTGTTATGATTTTGTGTATAAGATTATCAAAGTTGAATCCAAAGTGATAACTGTCAAAGACCAAAGAAACCTAAACTCATCAGCACTCTCATTGTAACATCCCAAATCCACTCTATAACTAATATTTACTTATAAACTTCACTTACTTACTGGTTGGGCTGTCTGCGATGCTTAACAACTCCTAACATTTTAAATAAAAATTAAAACTCTTATTACTTGTGCAAATATGACTTGTTACATTAATAATCTAATATGTATATACATTTCCTTCTATTTAAAGTAGTACTGTAAAATTTTTCTGAATATATAAAAGAAATAATATACCTTCGATATCGAATATCTGCTAGCAGTCGCTAATTTCTGGAAGGTAATTCTCTTAACCCAAGATCAATCAATCTGTGGAGTGGAAAATAAGGGGTGAGCGATAACGTGCTCAGTAAGGAAGGTGCATGCTATAATGTAAATCAAAACTATATTTTCCCAAAACACTTATTTATCCTTAACAGTAACCCAGTAGGAAAAAACAATGGATAAAATCAACAACTTTCTGGATAAATAGTTTACAATATTATATAATAAACAATAAAAAGGATTCAACAAATCTTCTCAGAAATCATCAAGTTGAGACTAGGCATCACCCTATAAATAAATCATGCTATCATCGTTCCCCCTCCCCCTTGCGAGAACGGAATAATTATCCAAATAGGGATACAGTAGATCTATGGCCACAATCTATGGGTGGTCCTCGGGGTTCACTTGTCAAGTGATCTCGAAACCGCTGATGACTTGGCGGGTCCTTCAGCCTTATAACTCATAATAATACATGAAACTAGGGGCCTAAAGTCTCAAAATCATATTTAATTCATAATAATTTCAAAAAGTATTATTCTCATTTTCATAGAAAATGTAAATAGAAATTTGTTCGCCCATGGTCAGCTCGACCAATCCGGCTCGCCCATGGTCAACTCGCCAACAAGTCAACTTGCCCATTGGTCAACTCACCCAAAAAGATTTCATATTTCTATTTTCAAAATAATTTATTATTTGTTGAGAAAAAGACTCATAAATCAGTTCGCCATGTAGGGCTCGCCCAGTGCGGTGAACTTATGTTCGCCCGCCAACCCTTGGCGATTAAAACAAATTAACCTGGCTCACCCCAAGGCTTACCCTTTATGGCATTGTCATGGTCAACTCGCCCACCCATAGAAATACAAGGGTCGCCCGCCCCAAAGCAACATGAAAAAAGGTTCGCCTATATTGGCTCGCCCAGATTTCTATTAAAAACATGATTGCTCGCCCAAAAGAACATAAAAGAGTTCTTTGACCAAAATTGTGAAAAGGTTTGGGATCGCCCGCCTTAACAGTTCGCCCAACAACAGTATTGGGGCAGCTTTTAGTTCGCCCACAACAAAGCAATTTATCAGAGTAACATGCATGTCATAAACCAAAACCATTTCTCAGTAATTTTATAAATTTAACTCCACAGGACATGCATTCTTTTCACACACAACTCCCTTACCTCGTCTGATGAAGCCTTGCTTCCCGCTCGCCTTATCGATTCTCACTTCTCGACTGCAAGGTAAAATATTAATTCCATTAATATTTTCTTTTCGAATTATTTCTTAAAATTATTATTATTTCTTTTCGAATATTTCCAAAACTTTGGCGAGCTTTAGACTAATCTACAGCTCGCCATTTGCCCAACAGAGCTCACCCTTCTATAATTGATTTACTCTTGGGAGCTCGCCCAATCATTCTTGCCATTCATATGGCTTATTTGTGAGAGTTCGCCCAACATGGGAGCTCGCCCAAAGATTCAACTCGCCATGCTCTTGCATTTCAGTTCTCCATGAGTTCGCCCACACTTTAACTCAACTCGCCCCACACCGTTTTTATTCAGAGGTGGGCTCGCCAATGAATTACACTAGTAGGTGGCGACCTCGTCCACTTCCATATTCCAGATTTTAGCTTGCCCATGCCAACTGAGCTCGCCCACCATACCGTCATTTTCAGTATTTTCATTTTTCATTCACCATTAGTTTCCAGACTACATCTGGTTCTAGTTTTCCTATATATTCTTGCAAGATTTAACTAAAACTAAGCTATATCTATGTTCATTACGTTATAAACATAGAAATATACCATCAATTTATCAAGATAACCATAGTAATATGGAAGCTCACCTCAACTGAGTTGCACTACCTGGAGCAGAGTGCTTTTCTGCCTCACTTAGCTTTATTTTGCTTGTTCCTTAGCTCTTCAACATTGGAGGAAAGGTTTGGCTAACTAAAAATGAAGTTTTCATGGCTCATATATGAGAGGAACGGGAGGACTGCATGTGAGCTTGCAGTGAAAATAGACTGGCGAGGAGTTTTTTGGAGAAGATGAAGTTGCTACGTTGGTTCTTCTTCTCACATATTCCTCCTTATATAGCCAAGTTAATCTTGTTAGAACCAACCACTTGTTTCCTTATCCTGTTTTCTTCATCATTTCATGCATTAAAAACCAAAGAAAACTACAGCAAAAAAACGGTGTGAAGTCCTTACTGAAATCCCGTTTTTTGACTAACTTTTCTTTGCCATTTATTGTCTAGCTAAATTTGTTAGGAGAAGGGAAATGGCGAGAAGTCCACTATCAGCCCTTTTCCTTGACTTTTCTCTTTTCTTCTCTTCTCCACGCCAATCCACTTCCAGCCAATGTTTATTGGCTATCATCTCATTTTTTTCTTTGTTTTGTCCTCTAGCCATTAATTCCCTTCTTATACTTCCCATTTCGTTTTTCAGCTTCAATTCTTCACATTGACTCATACTTCATTTAATGCTTTCATACCTTATATATACTATCTTGACCTTTTACCAAAATTAAGCCCCATATATTCCTTGTTACAATTGATATTATTTTTTTCCATACTATACATCATGACTTAAAAATGAAAGTGGAAATTCACATTCAATATTTCTTAAATTTCAATAAAGAAATTTATTTCCACTACTAATCATGTACAAATATGGTATATAGTACAATAAAATTTGGATCTTACACCTACTGTAAGACCTGATTCTACACTACTGTAGAGTCTAATTTCATAAATTAATAATGGAAATTAAATAATGAATATTGATTTCCACTTGGATGAAAAGTTCCTTAACTTGAGTTGTGAAAGAAGCAATTTCGGTGAAATACTCGATGGGCGAGTACTACAGTGGACAGCTCGCCAATGGGCGAGCAAGATGATAATCGCCAATGCATGACGGCGAATACTAATGGAAGAGCTCGCCAGTAGGCGAACAAGGGTGATCGCCAATGGAGGATGACTAGTTGTAACTAACGGCTATACTGGTGAATAGGTGAGTTCGCCAACGTGTGGCGTGAATCAGAGCAAGATTGGCGAGTTGAGCAATACCCGGTGATAGCCCAATGGGGCGAGGACTGGTGATCGCCCATATGATAGCAAGTGGGCGAGTAGAGCTATAAACTGTGATCGCCAAACCTATATGTGATCGCCAAAAGTAAATTTCTCGTAATTACCAAATCTTAGGTTGGCATCAAGATAAAGTGGCAATCTCAAAGATTGGCGAATTGAAGCTGAGGTCTCTTGATGAAGGGGTGAACTGGAATGACACTTGTGGACAAAATGAAAATAGATTCAAACCATTTGGCAGCCAAAATTGACTTTGTAAGTCATACGGTTGAAGACAATTAATGGAAAAGATGTTAAAGTCAGTAAGGAATTAACCTTATTGGTTGAGAAATAAAACAAAGTCAATAGAAGCAGAAAAAGTAGTGTGGAAGAGAGACTTTCACGCCAGCTTAAGCTTCAGTTTTTCTTCATGCTTTAAATGCATGAAAGACGTGAAATAAATGAAAGAAGATGGGATAAAGGCCAGGTAATGGATTCTGATTGGACAGCATGGCTATATAAGAAGAAACAATTGAGGAAAACAGATTTAGCAAACTTTATTCTCTTCACGAAAACCATCCTCTTGCAAATTTATGTTCTGACTTCATCCATTTCTACCATGCTTGATTTACTAAGCTTCATCCTTACGTTAGCTAAATAAGAAAATCTGTACCTTTCCTCCATTGTTGATGAGCTAAAGGAATAAGCAAAGTGAAGCTAACAGGAGACAGAAAGAATTCTGCTCTGGAAGTGCAGTTGATTAAGGTGAGATTTAATGGTTCTTGAGATTTAATGATATATTTCTATGATTTCAAGTATGAGAAGCATGAGTATAGTCTTGCTTTTGATTTATTCTTGATAGATCATAGAAATAGAATAAATTCATATCTTGAGGCAGATGAAGTATAAAATGAAACTGGGTTGACATTGTAGTAGAATGATGGGAAAATACAGGAAAAGTGATGAGAATGGCGACTATGGTGATCGCCCATGTTGAGTGTTAGTAATCGCCAATGTGGCGAGTAAGAAATAAAGAATCGCCAAAGTTGTTGTTCAAGTGGGCGAGGTCGCCCAATGGTAGTTTATTTCATGGGCGAGCTCACTTCTGATTAGAAATCTGTATAGGGCGAACCCCAAATGGATGTTCATTGGGCGAATTGAATTGAGGTGAACTTCTACATTAAAGCCAATGTTTTGTGGCGAGTTGAGTTCTTGGCGAACTCCCACAATTGAGACAATATATGAGGGCGAAATGATATGAGGATAGTCTCCCACAAGTAAGCCATCTAATGAATGGAGAGCTCTGTTGGGCGAGCTAGTGAGAGCTCTGTTGGGCGAGTAGTTATTTGATTTATCTCAGTCTCGCCAAGTGATATAAAAATGAAAATATTAATAGTTTTAATAAACTATTTTGCAGCCGGGAATTATGAACTCGGTGAATGCGATTTGGAAGGCGAGCAGGAAGCAAGGCTTCGTTGAACCAGGTAAGGGAGATGTGTGTGAAGTAAAATGCATGTCCTGTGGAGTAAAAATATTATGAAAATATCGATAAACTATTTTGGTTTATGACATGCATTTATTTAATGAATAATTTTGACTTGGGCGAGCTATAGAGATAGCCGATCCTTATGTTGTTTGTTGGGCGAACTGGTTTTGGCGGGCGAGCCAAGCGTTTATAATATTTTGGGCGAATTGGTTTCAACAGGCGAGCCAAACGTTTATAATATTTTGGGCGAACTGTTATTGGTGGGCTAGCCAAACGTTTATAATATTTGGGCGAACCCTTTTAATGTGGTTTTTGGGGCGGGCGACCCTTGTTTTCATGTAATGGGCGAGTTGACCATGGAGTGCCGCTTTTGGGCGAGTTGACCATGGCAACTTTATAGTGGGCGAGCCACTAAGCAAGTCAGTTTTACTTGTTTTAAAAGCAAAGGTTGGCGGCCGACTACTTGTCACCTCACTTTCAAATTACCATGGGCGAGCCACGATGAGCGAATTAGCCATGGCGAGCCAGTTTAACCCGAGACTTTCTCACACGGAATTCAGTGAGATTGCGGGCTATTTTTAGAACCTTTTTTGGAAAGAAAATCATTTTGAGCAAATGATGAATTTATAAAGTAATTCCTTAAAGGTTTTTCATAAGATATGAAGTGATTTTGAGACTTTAGGCCCCTAGTTTCATGCATTATTATTTATGTTGTTGTGTGACCCGCCTGGGGCGGTGGCTCGGTCGATGGACCAACGAGTGCACCTCAGGGCGTCACAGGGCTGATGGACCCGCCAAGTCATCAGCGGTCTCGAGGTCATCTGGCAAGTGGACCCGAGGACCACCTATAGATTATGGCCATAGATCTAGCAGAGATAGCCGTGAGGGGCGATGGCCTACGGGTGCACCCCAATAGCGGTAGATTCCGTTCTCGCAAGAGGGAGGGGGAACGATGATAACATGATTTATTCGTAGGGTGATACCTAGTCTCAACTTGTTGATTTCTGTTTACTGAAAGGATTTGTTAAAATCCTACTTGTTGTTTAATCTATTTTATTGTAAATTGTTGAGAAAATGATTTGAATGATGCAATGAGAGTACTGGTTAATATAACCATTTTTTTCCTATTTGACATGATTTTAGGAAAAACAAATTTATTGTGGTATATGGTTTTGGTTTTGTAAAGCAGCATATGTCTCCTTTACTGAGCAAATGAATTGCTCATCCCTTTGTTTTAACTCCACAGATAAAAGACATTGAGTTAGAGAAGTAGCTCCAAGATGGATGATTAACATTTCAGGTACAGTCCCTTTTCTTTTACATTTCAGACATGAGTATACAGTACTACTTTAATGAAATAAAGTCAGTAGGGGATGTTAGATGTAAGGAAGTAAAGAAAAAAATTTTATATTTCGTATTTGTTAATAAATGTTTATCACTTATTATTGTCACTGTTGAATGTTAATGGCATCGCAGACAGCCTAACCGGTAAAGTTGTATAAAAATTCATTAAAAAGGTGGTAACGGGATGTTACACCCATGCACCTTCCACAGGATATGAGAAACCATGGCAAAGTCAATCTCCTGCATAGACTTGCATAAAATATTTGCATAAGATGGAGAACTCATCAACAGTAAGAGAGACTAGGATTCTTTGAGATAATCAAAGAATCTTTGAAAATCCCCTTCAAGAATCCCAATCCTCACTCCCTCCTCTCTTTTACTTCCTGGTTTTCTATGAAATTATCCTTCAGCATACCTTGATTGAAGTGGAAAGTTGCTTGGGAAGATTTCTTCTATGGTCCTTTTACTGGGTTTCTTATTTGTGGGAAGCCTCCATTTCCTTGACCTCTTTAATTTTGTAGCAACCGTGGTTGTGGCATCAATAATCCATGCAGGAGAAAATTCCATCGGTCTCAAGGACATGATTTGCAGACCTGTCAACGAAACAGGGCTTAAACTATCTGCTCAAACTGCCTATCTTCAGCTTTTCTTATGTCTCAAAACAATTATAAGTCTCTACTTATATAACATATCAAGCCTCATAATGTGAGATTAGTGTGTTTACAAATTCTCTCCTTTGCAGTCTAATGTTTTCATGAAGTCCCAATATAAAAGAGAATCAAGATCACGCCAAATGTTAAGATTGATTCTAATAGTGGCTTTTGATCACACGTGGGATCGTGGCGTTTGATCACACATAGGATCGAAGTATTCACAAAAAACACTTTTTTAAAGTTTGTCGTCTTCGTCAAATCTAATACAAAACAGAATAAATATCACTTCAAGAGTTGGGATTGATTCGAGAGGTGACTCTCCCATTTAGCATTTAGTTGTGGTAGCTCCCACAAGATTCTAAATTTAGCTCTCATGATACGATACTTAATTCTTATGTTAAAATTGGTGATTGTTTTGATATTATTTGTAGAAACTCAAATCTAACCTATAAGATATCATTCACTTTGACTTGAAAGTTTCACGATTTTATCTTACAAAAGACGTTTTACAAGCACTATAAGAAATTGTACTTTCAGTGTCTAATTTAAATCTCTAAATATATACGGATTCTCATAATACCCAGATATGAAATTGAGACACTACATATATACATATCATATTAATAAATATTTTGCTCATACTTTTTTTGTAGACTTATTAATTGTAATAATATTTGAATACAAGTTTAAACAAACCTCGATCCCACCATCCAATTATAAAAAAAAATCCAAATGCTTTTTTTTTAAATTCTAAACATATTAGTTATAATACAATGGCCATTTCTCAAAAATAATTTTCTAGGCAGCCAAGCAGGAAAAAAAAACTGACAAAATACCAACCTTCCTTATATACCCTCCTAGCTCTACCACCCTTCAATAAACCTCCGAGCTCCATGCACGTTCTTTGGTTTCCCGCAAATCTCTAATATCTTCCTTAACCAGTTTCTTTTCATCCATTTGTCATCTCTCTCCTTCCCTTCTCTCAAATGGCTTTCCTTTGCATTCTTCGTCACTCTGATTGTCATTGTCATCTGTCGCCACTGCCACCTTTTCTTTCATTATTCTGTATGGATTTGTTTGATATTTTAGGGTAGATTGCTCTTTTTTTCATCATTTTTCTTTCACCGCGGAATCTGTGTAACATCGAAATCCGCTATGGAAGATGAATAGAATAATCCCTTCCTTCCGCTACTTACCTTCCTCGTCCTCGCCTCGTCCTCCACCACTTACCACAGCCAACGCTCCTACCGACTTCCTCCTCCTATGGCGTTACCAAATCTTTGACCCAGATAGCGACATTGTTTCCTATTGGAACCATGTGTTCTTGATCATTTGCATTATGGCGCTCTTCATAGACCCTCTCTACTTCTTCATCCCTTATGTTGGAGGCCCTGCATGCTTGGAATCCGATGCCCATATGGGGGTCGTCATCACAGTTTTGAGGTCTATGGCTGATCTTTTATACCTTCTAAACATGCTCATGAAGTTTAGGACCGGATTCATCGCTCCGAATTCTAGGGTTTTTGGAAGGGGTGAGCTTGTTATGGATGCCAGGCAGATTGCAATGCGATACTTGCATAAAGATTTTGTCATTGATCTTGCTGCTACCTTACCACTACCTCAGGTTATCGTTTAAAAAATTTGTCTCAAAAAATGAGAGTTTCTTTATAGTTGCGAGTTAATTTGTTTATATAAAGAAGGTCTCTGTTTGAATAGAGAAAGGAATTGTAGATATCGAAATTCAAATCATAAACTCAAAAATCATCTAAAACTAAAAGGAATTGCATGAACGAACTTAAACTTGAATTTTTTACATTACAAAAATTTTCAATGGAAGCTAGAACATACTTAAGATATGATTTTCACTTAGAAATATAGGATTTGAGTTTAGGATCTCTTGAAAGAAAAGTTTGGGTATAGCTTTTGATTAGACCAAAATTTCACCTTGTGTCTAGCATGTAAACATTCCCACATTCTTCTTCCTTGATGTTGTAGAACAATTTAAGTAATGTTTTTCTTGAATAATACTAAATGGTCTTAATTACTTTATAGTCTTTTGTTTTGTTTTGCTTAGAGCTTAATTTTTGTAAGTTTTTTCCATGCAGTTTGTCATCTGGATAGTTATTCCAACCATAAGAAACTCCAGAACTGATCATGCCAACAACACTGTTGCTCTTATTGTTCTCCTTCAATATGTTCCAAGGCTATTTATTATTTTCCCTCTAAACAAAAAGATCATTAAAAGTACTGGGGTTATTGCTAAGACTGCTTGGGCAGGAGCTGCTTACAATCTACTCCTATATTTGCTTGCCAGTCACGTAAGCATCATATTATTACTACTTTGCTCGTAATAATTTTACCCTCCATAAACTATTGTAGACCTTTCTATTCAATTGATTCTATTCCTTTACTGTTGGTCATGTAGGTATTAGGAGCAATATGGTATTTGTGTTCCATAACAAGGCAGTTTTCTTGTTGGAAGGTGGAGTGTGAAAGAGAGAATGCCTCAAAATTTCTTGCTTGTATCCCAAGTTTCCTAGATTGTAATAGCTTGACGAGACCTGAGAGGCAATATTGGGTGAATGTCACTCATGTGCTCGCTAACTGTGATGCAAGGGACAATAATGTCGATTTCAAATTCGGAATGTTTGCAGATGCTTTTACTAATGATGTTGCTTCCAAGAACTTTGTCATAAAATACTTGTATTGTCTTTGGTGGGGTATAAGAAATTTAAGGTATGAATATGAACTCCAATTTTGGATGTTCAAACAGATTAATTTCCTTGATCTCAATCTGTATGGTAAAAATTTTTCTGTTAGGTCTCATCCATGGCAGAACTGCCTTTCAATTGCATGTCATTTACCTCATTTGTCATTTAATTTTCTATTTGATACTACGATATCACAAGTTTTGCAGTGAACAAAATAGAAGATAGAAATCAAAATATGTTTTTCCAATTGCTTTTGCTTTTTAAGTACTTGGGCATTGTCAAAAGGTCTCAAGCCCAATGGGAAAGTACTTGTAATGGAAATTAGCCCAATATAAATAGTATTGGGATAATTGTTTCTATTTTGTCGAATATATTTTACTACTAAATGAAGATGTTTATCATCACTAGCAGATTCTTTCAACTTTATGCTAATATATCCATGTTAAATTTCTCAATTTGCAGTTCATATGGGCAGAATTTGGAGACAACTATATACATATGGGAGAATTTGTTTTGCATTTTCATATGTATTCTTGGATTGATTCTGTTCTCCCTATTGATAGGCAACATGGAGGTAAATATCTTATGCTACCACCTTTACTAGTTTCTCATTCCTGTAATTCTAGCTGCTGCAGAACCTAGCCTAATTTTAACTTGATCTCTATTATAACCACTCAAATTAGTAGTGAATAACTGAAGCTGATGTAACAAGGTTTTCTGTTTTTGTCCTTGAAGACTTCTTTGAAATCCATGACAGTAAGAATTGAGGAATGGAGAGTTAAACGAAGGGATACGGAAGAGTGGATGAGATACCGTCAGTTACCAGAGAATTTGAAAGAACGTGTTCGCCTGTTTGTTCAATACAAATGGCTAGCTACAAGGGGAGTTGATGAAGAATCTATATTACAATCATTACCTTTGGATCTTCGTCGTGAAATCCAACGCCATTTATGTATTTCCCTTGTTCGACGCGTATGTCTATCTTCCTACCTTATCTCGGCATTAATTTATCACTGATGCATGCTTCATTATTGCTATATAATACTAAAAGAATCAATAAGCCTCATGATCCTTTTCTATATGTTAAGGGTAAGGCTCATTCTTGTTTGCCTTGGTTCCCTCGGTTCCCTATTCCATATTACTTAAAGATTTAAGGTTGTAGATTACATTCTTTCTTGGTATCTTAATCCGTATACATGTTAATTAGTTTCTAGCCATGGAGTTACTAGGTTTCTTTGACCCAGTCTTGTTGCATTGGCTAGGTCCCATTCTTCTCACAAATGGATGACCAACTTCTTGATGCCATATGTGAGCGCCTTGTCTCATCTTTGAGTACTACGGGCAATTACATTGTCCGAGAGGGTGATCCGGTTGATGAGATGCTGTTTATCATCAGAGGGCAACTTGAGAGCTCTACAACCAATGGCGGAAGATTAGGGTTCTTCAACTCCATCACCCTCAGGCCAGGTGACTTTTGCGGAGAAGAATTGTTGACATGGGCCTTAATGCCAAACCCTAGCATGAGTCTACCCCTTTCAACTAGGACAGTTAAAGCAATTTCTGAAGTTGAAGCCTTTGCACTCCAAGCTGAAGACCTCCATTTCTTTGCACATCAATTTAAGCGACTCCAAAGCAAGAAGCTCCAGCATGCTTTCAGGTACTATTCTCACCAATGGAGAACATGGGGTGCTTGCTTCATACAGGTTGCTTGGAGAAGGTTCAGAAAGAGGAAGATGGCAAAAGAGTTGATTACAAGAGAAAGTAGCTTGTACACCATTGATGACATAAAAGATGATCAATCAGATTATGATGAGGATGATGAGAAAAACTTTAGGAGAACATCCACAAACAGCCTAAGTAATTTTCAGCAATTTAGAGCCACAACTTTGGCATCAAAGTTTGCTGCAAATACTAGAAAAGGGTATAAGCAGGTTGCTGTGATTGATTCTTCTACTTCTGACAATTTAAAGATGCCCAAGTTGCTTAAACCAGATGATCCTGATTTTTCTGTACACCATATTGAAGATGTTTAGATAGACCAAGAAGTTAAACTAGTTAGATCCATAACCATCATTTGTGTAAATTTTACTTGTAGAAGAATAGCATTTAAACTCACGAGCTATGCTCAGTTCATACTCGTGCTGTTAATTTTAATCATAGGCTTTGCTCGAGTCATATTAAGGAGCAAACGAATCTAATTACTCTTGAGTTATTCGAGTTTGATTTGATAATTACTCGAATTTAGCCGTTTATTTTTAATTGAACTCAAGCTTGAGTTTTTTGAGTAATAATCCGAACCAAGTTTAAATATCTTAATACCCTACTCAAATTCCTTAAAAGTTTAATCGAATTTTTTAATATATATTTTAATATTTTATTATTACTTTATTATTTTATCTTCGTAATGTATGGATTATATGATTAAAAAATGATAAAATTAATATATCAAATTGAGTTCAAACCACTCAAATATTTTATCGAATCAAACTCAGGTTGAGTTTTGAGATTCAAATTTTCAAATTGAATTGAGTTTGAACCCAAAATAAAATTATCTTGATTCTGCTCAATTAAAATTTTAGGTCAAATCATGCAAATTAGTTAGAAATTTGCTATTTGTAAAAGTGGAAGTTATTTAATTTTATTTTTTTCTCTCTTGTCTTTTATATTGAGAGTTCATTTAGATAGGTAGTGAAGTTAATTCTAATGATATTGAAAATAATTGTGCAAGTGAGATTAATTACAGTATGGGTGAGATTGAGTACTCTAGCAGTGAGATAAAAATCATGAGATATGTATTTGGATGCAAACACAGCGGTATCGATAAAATGAAGTGTGATGAGAAAAAAAAATAATTATTAAGGACATTATATTAATATTGTATAAAAATTTATAATTAAATAAATAATTAAAAATATTTAAACTTTTTTATATGAAATGGTATTTTTGTTAATAATTTAAAATTATTAAAATTATTTTTATATCAAATAATACTTCTTTATTAAATATTTAAAAATTAATTTAAGCATATTTTAATATTACAATACTATATTTAAAATTTTAAATAGAAAAAATTAAATAATTATACATCATAAATATAAGATAATAATTTATTTATACATTTATATTAATAATTTATTCATATTTCGGATTATTAAAAATATGAAAATAAAAATAACTTTAAAATAAAAATAATAAAATGAAGAAAAACTTAAAATAAAAAATAATTTGAAAAAACTTAGAAAACAAAATGTAAAAATAAAAAAAATAAAAAAAAGGACAGAGGGGCAAAAGTACCTCAATTGCTGCTCTAGCCGAACCTTAAGATTCCAACAAGCAATCAGAGTCGCGCACATAAAATAAATGGGTGTTGTGGCACGCACGATCAATACACCTTTTGTTCCAATAGTAGCGCATTCAAACGAACCTGGAAACTAGTATTAGATCTTAGCACTAAGCCTGTTCATGAATCGTACGATTTTAGAAAAGATATTAAAAAAGTAAAAAATAAGTTTTAATATGGTTTTTTTGCCCTTTTTTTTATGTAAATTTATTTTAACATATAATGCATGAGTCAAAACTTGTTTAAATTAATCTAAATATTATTAATTTTTATGAAATAATATAATAAATATAAAATATTAAAATACATAATAATTAATAAGTATAACATAATAAATTTGAATAAAATATTACAAATGCTATAATAAACATGCAAATTTAAATAAATTTTAATAAAATAATACAAATTCAAATTAAATTACACAAAAAATTACTTGTTAGGCTTAGGTTTGAAATGACGAATGCAAGCCCACTCATTTTTTAGCATGTCACTATTTCAAACTCAAATTTATCCAATAAAAGTGATATTTTTGTCTAACCTCATATAAAAAATAAATGGATTTGCAGATTTGAACTCCGACTAGCAGGTTTACTAGCAACAGTCTGTCTCTATTTTTAAGCTTAATATCCAAATATATTTCTACGTTTGTCACAAAATAAAATTAAGTTTTCAATGTTCAATTGCATGAGAATCAGTCCTAAACGTTTCAAAATAACAGAATTAAGGACATTTTCGTTAATTCCTTCTAATACAGTTAAGTTTTATCACTGTGCAAGGGTAACGAAAATTAAAAAATTTAACGAAAATATCCTTAATTCTGTTATTTTGAAACGTTTAGGACTAATTTCTATGCAATTAAACTTTGAAGATTTAATTTTATTTTGTGGGACATATTTGAGTATTAAACTTTATTTTTATAACCAAGGAAACTACGTCGTTCTTGAACTTCTAATTTAAACCTAATTTTAACCCTAAAGCTCACCTTTATCCCTCACTTTCTTTAAACTGTCGCTTTCCTCTCTTCTCCTCGCGGCGGCAGCAGCCTGACCGACGGCGACTTTCTGTCCTTCTTCTCGTCCTTTTCTTCCTTCCCTTTCCTTCTCTCTCACTATATATCTCCGCTCTCCCAAAAGACAAAAAACATAAAACTCGCAGCCACCGCTTGTGCTGCTTAAAGAGTTTTATCCGATGGAAACTTCCTCGGAAATCCCCCTTTAGCCAAACATCTGCTGAAGATGGTCTTGTAGACATGATCAACGGCAGTCTTTCAGTTCTCGGCCTCCAGGCTTCAACAATTCATAGACAGTTGCTTTGGTAAACAGCACTGCTTTGCAATGGAAGGGTTGACATATGCTTCCTTTACGAGCTTCGCAAAATCATTGTCGTTTTCTGATCTGTCACCATCTTCTACAATAACCGTCCGCCAAAAACGTCACAAAAATACTTTAAAATCAACATGTCCTAGAAAATTTGTTATCCGTGCTTCATCTGGTTCTACTTCAGGTGCTTTCTTTCATAAATCTGGTTCTAATTCTAGTTGTCTATGTGCTTACCGGAAGATATAAAATCTATTGAGTAAATATGTGTTAAATTATTTTGGTGTTTTTTTAGGTTCAGTTGTGACGTTGCTTGATTATGGGGCTGGAAATGTTCGAAGCTTAAGAAATGCGATTCACCATCTTGGCTTCGAGATAGAGGATGTAAGCCATTTTAGCGTACTTTTCTTTTTCTGTAATTGATTGGTTTTTTTATTTATTTAAAGTTTTAGACTTTGCAGTCCAATTTTGAAGAGTAAATTCTCTCTCAAAATAAGAATCATAGATAGATACGGATTCATCTATAAAAAGATTACTTCTTTTTGGTAGTATATCTTTTTATGAGTGCAATACATTGCTACTTTTTATTTCCCACTGAAGAAATTTGATAGGGAGTTTCTGTTAATTAATTTTTTTTCCCTCTTTTGAAGTATGTGGTGGCATGATTTTAAGAATATGATGATAATTTGTGTCATTATTGTAAGTAATCAATGTATTATTTCTTCTGAATTAAAATGTAGGTGCGAACTCCAGAAGACATTTTGAATGCAGATCGCCTTATCTTTCCTGGTGTTGGGGCATTTGCTTCAGCCATGGATGTATTAATCAAGACAGGGTATGGCTTTTTACATGACTTTTTTTTGTATGAAAGTAATTATTTAGAGCAGCTTTCTTTTTGTCAATTGAGCTTTTAGAATATTTTTGATGGTCTCCAACTTACATACATGGATTTTGGACTTGGAAGAATTATTATTAGAGAATTTATTGCATTACAGTTCTTAACATGCAACATAATGAACCTTAGGTCTGACTTCTAAGAAATGTATGCATGAATCATTTGACCTTTACATCTTGATTTATCAGAACTTTGGGGAATCTTTGATTCTTCAAAGGCTTCTTTCTTGGCTGAAATACTTTCCTCCTATAGAACTTTTATTGATAGCTGATTATCTCTTCTGTTTAGCTCTAAATTTTAGCTTCTTAGCTAAATTGTTGGTTTGGAAGTTTTCATTTGTCATTTTCTGCAGGATGGCCGAAGCACTGCGTACCTATATAAAAAATGATCGCCCATTTCTAGGCATTTGTCTTGGACTTCAGCTACTTTTTGAGTCTAGTGAAGAGAATGGACCAGGTCATTTTTAAAAAACTCCTCTTTTTTTTTGTAGATCTTTGAAAGACCTATAGATGTAATGTTAATTATCAGGACTTGATAAAGTTTCTACACTTGTAGAATATATGTCATGGCTATTTTCCTGAATATATGTGCATCTTTCTTTGTTTTTTTATATCGCATTCTTTTTTATTTAATCAATAAATTTTTAGATAGCTTCAAGAAGAGGTGTAGGTAGCATAGGAAAAAGGAATCTGCAGGAGAAAAAAGATAAACCAATTAGTTCTCATTTGCAAATTGAGAAAAAAATTTTATGTTTGATTTGTAGCACGCATTCATTTCTTTTATAGGTTTTAGCTTTTCAATTTGACTCCAGTGCATTTGTTTCAGTGAATGGTCTTGGCTTGATACCTGGTGTGGTTGGGCGGTTTAACTCTTCTAATGGTTTTAGGGTGCCCCATATTGGCTGGAATGCCTTGCAAATTGCAAAAGACTCTGAAATTTTGGATGACATTGGAGATCATCATGTCTACTTTGTTCATTCTTACCGTGCCATGCCAGTATGCACTTCCTTGTTTACCTCATATGATTTGTTTCACCCTTGTTCATTAATATACCTGTTGCAAAAACTTTCAAGAAGCATACTTTGTGCTATTCAGTCACCTATATTCTCATATTTTTGGTAGTCAGATGACAACAAAGAATGGGTTTCATCTACATGCAATTATGGTGATGATTTTATAGCATCTATCAGAAGGGGAAATGTGCATGCAGTTCAATTCCATCCAGAGAAAAGTGGAGGCAAGATTTTTTGTCCTCTAGTATTTTTTTTTCTTTGCCTGTT
The DNA here is from genome assembly GCA_032173925.1 of Heritiera fomes. Lineage (NCBI taxonomy): Eukaryota > Viridiplantae > Streptophyta > Magnoliopsida > Malvales > Malvaceae > Heritiera > Heritiera fomes. The sequence goes on from JAPDPM010000025.1 coordinate 7,054,542, forward strand.
TCAAATTTCAAAGTGTACAAGTTTCTACCTGTTGATATGGGAATTGCTTGTCACATCCATATGTCTATTGAACAATATTTCCCTCTACGATTGTAATCATCTAGTTTTCTGTGTCTGTGAAAGAAAAAAGAAAAGATAATTATAACAATCCTATTTATGATATCAACATGAGTACATTAAGAGAATCAAAAGAGGAATCTCTAAGGTGTTTCTCCTGGCTTAGGTAGTTGGTTCCTCCATATGTTTTTTTCAAAGTAATTACTTGGTTTATCTGATTATTGGAAAAGTTTCTTTGCGAAATTGCAAAATGTCATTTTTTTTCCTTTTTGGAACAAACGTCATATATAATAGCTGACCTGTTTATTGACAATTGATACATGGATAAAATTGTTTCAGATGTTGGTCTTTCTGTATTGAGAAGGTTCCTAAATCCAAAGTCACAGGGGACAAAGGTAGTCTTTGTATCCTTTGTTTTAATTCATCTAGTAACTTTTATTTTGATCCATCTAATGATCTGAATGATTCTCTCGAATACAGAGGCCTACTCCTGGGAAGGCTTCAAAACTTGCTAAGAGGGTATTAGTTTCTGAAACTCGAATTAATTTGCATGTTATTCTTGGTTTTATTTTCTATGCACTTGCTTTTCTTTCAGTTTTAATTACATAGCTCTAAATGAGTACTTTGACATGTTCTGCTTGATTTTGTGGTTAATGTGGCTCTATGCTCAGTGGTATTACTTCCATTCAGGTGATTGCTTGTCTTGATGTTAGGACAAATGATAAAGGAGATCTTGTTGTGACCAAAGGGGACCAGTATGATGTAAGAGAGCACACAAAAGAGAATGAGGTAAACCAGAGGAGGTCATTTATTGCCCTAATTCTATTAGTTATTTGTTTTAGTTTTAGATTGGTGGATACCTAAATCAAAATTTAATTTTTCTTATCAATCCATGACAATTACGATACATGACAAAATTGGGATGTGCCCTTAGGTATGAGAGGATGTAAGTGTTCGATTATGTTGTAACACTAACCTTTTTTCTTCTTGATCTCCTATATTATATTTAATCTAGAGACGTACTTGGATTTGGATGCCATTTTAACTCATCAGAAACTTTTATAGGTGAGAAACCTTGGCAAGCCAGTAGAGCTTGCTGGACGGTATTACAAAGATGGGGCTGATGAGGTATGCTTATAGCTTTTAGACATTTTATATTTATATTGCAATATCAGCCATCATTTAGCCTCTCCAGAGTTTCATTTATACCTTGAAATATTGATTTCCTTCATACGTTAAATTTCAGGTCAGTTTTTTGAACATTACTGGTTTCCGAGACTTCCCGTTAGGCGATTTGCCAATGCTGCAGGTTTTTAACATTTAATTATGAATATATTTTGACATGCATTTTTAATTTATTCTTTAGTATGTTTGCTTATTTATATGTATATTTATATTAATTTCTGTGTTTTGCAGGTATTAAGACATGCTTCAGAAAATGTTTTTGTCCCACTAACAGTTGGAGGTGGTATACGAGATTTTACAGATGCAAATGGCAGGTGTGCCTCTTTTTTATACTGTGATCTACTTTTCCTATATCTTATGATTAAGACTTAATTTCTGTTCAATTGATTTATTGGACATTCCCTGATACCGCAGTTCTCATTGATATTTGTGTAATTAACCATCTCATTTTTGTATAGAAATTTACTTTATATTATATATTTTTCAGGTACTATTCTAGTTTGGAAGTTGCATCAGAGTATTTTAGGTCTGGGGCCGATAAAATTTCTATTGGAAGTGATGCAGTGTATGCGGCGGAAGAATATATAAAAACCAAAGTATGCAATTTCACCTCATTATACATTGTATCTTGTGGAGTTCAGATGGTTATGCATGATATGTATCACTAATAATTCTGTAAGTGCTTCTTTTAGGTAAAGACAGGAAAGAGCAGCATAGAACAAATTTCTAGAGTTTATGGAAATCAGGTGATTCCTATTCTTGTGTTTGATGTGTTGATGCCCATACTAACATATATCCATGCATATTTGTTAATCTTCACAACTGTATGCATACATTGGGTTCTAGCTGATTTTGAAGTTTTTGCTTCTTGCTTGATATTTACTGTAAAATGATGTGCAGAAATAAATTTTTTAGAGGAAAAATAAATGCTAAAGAGCAAAAGGAACTCACAAATTGTAGATGGTTGGATGAGAGTTTAAAATGATATATATTTGCTCGGGCCAGTATAATAATTTTTTTTGTTGGTTTATATTTTAATTCATTGACATGCAAGTTACAAAAAATGGATGAAAGTTGAAGACTTTCTTCATTGCAAGCATAGGCAATTGGTGAGGAAAGTGTTCTCTGCTGGACTGCTGGCAATATTCAATACATTCTATTTTCATTGGAGCAGTAGATCATGTGTTTTTCTTTTACCCATACAACTGGAGTCAATTTTGTTGCTAATTTTTGCTATTACTTGTAGTAAGCCAATTTTCAATTTATTCTGTTGGCCGCTTGCTTGATTATATTTAAAGTATCAAGATTTGTTATGAGTTGATCAAATGTTTGTTTGACAGGCAGTAGTCGTAAGCATTGATCCTCGTAGAGTATACCTTAAAAGTCCTAATGATGTACAGTTCAAGACTACAAGAGTCACAAAACCAGGTATAGAATATTTTACTGTTTTTTGATTTACCATTCATATGAAATTTAAATTGTCCATGGAAAATCCTGCTGTGTATGGACGGAGGATAGAAAAAATTACATGTTTCAAGAAAATTTACACTTTTTTATATTTCACAAGGATTGTTGATTAGAAAATACCTTTTCGGTGTCAGGTCCAAATGGAGAAGAATATGCTTGGTATCAGTGTACGGTACGCTTCTTTGCTCTCTGCCTTTTGCATGATCATTCATAGAGCATTTATCTAGGTAAACTTTTTAGAACTTTTTAAGCTCTTATACAAAGCAGGCAGCTACCTCACAGAAAACAAAAAGGCTCATGAGATAGGCAGGATTGGTACTTGTGACCGTGAGTACGAAGAGCGAAGAGTCAGGAGAAAGGAAGACTAAGAAACAATGGAGGAACATGTATTAAGTTTTTGATAATCATGTATTGAAAATTAGATAAAATCTAAATGTGCAAACATAACATAAGCAAAGCCAAGATAGGGAAAGAAAATTAGGTTGAAGTGTGATGCTGCAAGGAACAGTAGCGTCTAAGCAACACTCAAACCCATGATATAGAAGGAAAACACGTCATAAGAAATATGTAGGCAATGATAAACTAACACCTCCCCAATGACTGGTGCTTTGCCTGGCTCCCAAACTTTGGAATCACAGCTGAAAAGGAACAAGGAAGCAGGAAAAAAAAAGGAATAGGTGACAGAAGAAATGAGGATGATAAAGCGAGCGCAGATTTGACTGTAATTAACCTGTTGTACCTAATTCCACACTTGTAATTAAGTGACGCCACTCACGAAAACTAGCATGGGAAGGCCACTCTGACAATAGTAGGATATTGATTTGCGTTTTCATTGTATCAACATGAATCGTGTTGCATTCGAAATGCTCGTTTAGTGGCTTAATGTATTTATAAAGTACATATAGATGATTAAATGATCATTGCTTTGCTGTTTCTATTTCTGAAGTCTTTATCTTATGCATATCTTGAATGCCTTTCTGTCCCTAAGGTTAACGGTGGTCGAGAAGGTCGACCCATTGGAGCTTATGAGCTTGCAAAAGTAGTTGAAGAACTGGGAGCAGGAGAAATACTATTGAACTGCATCGATTGTGATGGTATAAACGACTTTCTTGTCGCTCAAATAATTTCCCAAATAAATTAATTGTTTACTGTATGACATTGACATTTCTGCTTTTTTTTAGTTATATCAAGAGTCTTTTTTACATTTATAGTCTATGGTTAATTGCTATTAAGAATTACCTTCCAGAGTATGCCAGTTTTTTCTGCTAAATAAATTGTCATCAAAATTTTGTGGTTTGTCTAATGTAACATAATGTTGTGACTTTGCTGTTTAACCTACCAGAGTATTTGGTTTATATCTAAATCCTGGTTTTTTCTTTTGTTTGTTTTAATGCCTGCTTGCTGACTTTGCAGGCCAGGGAAAAGGATTTGATATAGATTTAATAAAGCTGATATCAGATGCTGTCAGCATCCCTGTAATTGCAAGTAGTGGTGCTGGTGCTGTTGAACACTTCTCGGAGGTATTCGAGAAAACAAATGCATCAGCAGCTCTTGCTGCTGGCATTTTCCATCGGAAGGAGGTAATTATTTAATACTTTTGAGAATTTCAGTTTCCCAGCATGATGGATTAAGGGAAAAATTATAAGCCATTTACAGCACAATGCAAGGATATATTAATTTAAACTCTGATTACCATTCTTTGATTCTTTGGGTTTTAGGTACCCATTCAGTCTGTAAAAGAACACTTGTTGAATGAAGGCATTGAAGTAAGGATCTAACCATATCTGTTGTTGGGTCGACCCGGCGCTTGAAATTTTCTTCCTGGGATGAGTAGGGTAGAAATATGCGAACTCTAAATCTTATTTGTTTTGCATGTTTTATTGCATTTTTTCAGTTTTGGGATTGATTTCAAAATAATATTTTTCAAATTTAGTCGGCATGGATTGGAAATTTTGAATGTTATGTTAAACAATAACTGCACAAGTTAAAAACTACACTTTCATGGTTCTCTTTTGACGCCCCCGCTGTCTTCCCTCTTTTCGCTTTTCTTTCGTTGTAAAAATGTTGTAATTGCAGCTTTGTACGTGGCACATTCTTGGTAAAGGCCGTTATTATTTGTACTCCAATTTAAATTTTATAACATATTACAATTTCTTTTAATCATTTGATTTAATCACTTGGTTAAGAAATTGTTCAAGAGATCATTGGTGCTAAGGATTTTAAAATTAGTTTTAAATAAGCTGATCGTTTTCACCTTAATATTTTAAGAATGTGCAATACTATGCCTCAGAATTAGAGTTTTGCAGCAATTTTTGGAAAACTAGAAGTTTTGGTCTTGGACATCAGCCCATCCATGAAACATTTTACGTGGCTATTGGCACTAAACATTGAATGTGGGTAACATGCTTGTAGAAATTTATTGTGTTTTTGTTTTTGGGTTGTGCGGTAAAAAATATTTACCCTTCCGTTAGTATTTTAGCAGATCATAAAGTTTATTTATGTTGATTGTAAAAAAAAATTATGAGAAATTGTTTTTTCATGGTTTTTTCAATGAAGTCGAATTCAAAGCAACTAAGAGGAGTAACTTTCTTGTAACTTGAATTACCATCTGATCGTAAATCTACTGTAACGTTAGATATAATCTAATCAGATTTTGTTATATTTTAGTCATGTTTTATAGGTTAGGGTTAACCTTTGTACAAAAGCTTTTTCCGTCATAATTTCTAGCACTTTTTTTCCTTAATCTTTGTCATTTCTTTTTCTTTTTGCTAATTTGATCATAAGAAACTTAATATATAAGAAATAAAAATCAAGAAGTTTTCAACACGTGGGCTTAGAGGTGACAAAAGTTGACTTGATCTGAAAAATTTGTCAAATTAACTCGAATCCAAATTCGATCGATCCGATTTGACTAAAAAAATTAACAATCCAAATCAAACCCGATCCGAATTCAAATTGATCTAAAATCAAATTTATCCAAATTTACATTAATCCAAACCCGACAAGATCCGAATCCGAATTGATCAGAACTCGAATTCATCCGAATTTAGATTAATCTGAGCCCGAATTGATCCGAATCCGAATTGATCCAAACCCAAATTGACCCGAATCTAAATTGATTCGAATCCAAATTTACCCAAACTTGAAAAGATTCAAACTTAAATTTAATATTATCAATAAATATTTAAATGTTAAAATTAAATATCAAAGTATTTTAATATACTAAAAATATAATTTTTTTTAATAATATGAGTGTTATATATTTTTTTAATCTAGTTAAATTTATATATTCACTTTTATTTTGCATTCATTTGAACCTAATGTATAATTATTTAATGGCTAATCTATAAAAGAGTACAAAAGCTATATCATCTACACTAATGTCTCCAATTATTCTATAAAAAATCAAAATAAATTAAAGAGATATATAATACTGTTTTATGATATTTAGTAGGGATTATTAAATGGATTATTATCCTATCCACTGTCAGTGGAGTTTTTTAATTCCACAAGCGGGGTTAGGATATTGACATGTGTCCTTTAAAAATATTAAGAAAATAAAAAATAAATCAAATGGGACACATGTCATCATCCTAACCCAGCTTGTGGAGTTAAAAAACTCCACTGACAGTGTATAGGAAAATTTTCCTTATTAAATCACTTTGATTCAAAAGTTATTAATTATTGTAGATAATAAAAATAAAATGAAAAAATGTAATTAATTTATGAATATTGGTAAATATATTATAAAAAAAACAATCATATGGATTATTAAGTATTTTGATTATTTCAATCCCAATTGTACTATAGGTCATGTAGGAAAAAAATTTTATTTTCATGAGTTTTGTAATTTTTGGAAATATGGTTTCAGTTGATTTTCATACCAGATAAATCATATCAAAATGACCAAAGCTTAATCCAATAAATTTGTTTAATCGACCTGAATCCAAATCCGACAAACCCGAATCCATATACGACTAACTCGAATTGACTAAAAAAGTCAACGACCCAAACCCGACCTTATCCGAACCCGAAATAGACCGATTTTTCTTTGACTCAAACCCGACCTTATCCGAACCCGAAATGATCCAAACCCAAAAATAGACCGATTTTTTCTTGACCCAAACCCGATCTTGCCCGAACTCGAAATGATCCAAATATGAAATGATCCGATTTTTCCTTAACCTAAAATGATTCAACTCAAACCCAATCCGACCCGCCCATTTACCATCTCTACGTGGGCTTATGCACACTTCATTTAGGTTTGGGTTGAGCCCAAAACAGAAACTAATTATTTCAACTGAAACCAATGGACTTTGCTGGAGCACAAGAAACTGATGTGAAGATAACACATTAAATTAGTAAAAATTAGATTTTTTTTACTGACGAATTAATTTTCTCCTTTTCATGTTCTGTTTACCCTAACTATTTGAGAAGTGGGAATATTTTGGAACTCTGCAATAGAATTTGGTTATGAGTTTCTGAAATAGGATTGCTGCAACTGTCTGGCATCCTGTATTGAACAATTTGTACCATGTTTGAGCAAGAAAATCAGGTTAATAATTCATCTATATATCCCCATGATCTCCATATACTTTAAGCTCTCTTAATCATTTGGTTATCATATTTTCATTGAAATGAAACTGTTGTAATACAAAAGTCACAAAGCTTTTAAAATGCTCTTGAACTACAAGAGAACAGTATGTTTCCCGGAATTATAGCAGACATTGCTTCCAGATTTGCAGCACTGGTACACAGTACACAGTGCAAAAACTCTACTAAAGCTTGGATCACGATCCTGAAATTAATATCAACATATGCATTAAAGGACACCAGAAAGTTTTCAAGAAAAGATTGCTATAGGAGCTAGACTCTAAAGAAATGAGACAATTTTACTGGCTTAATCTTGCTTCTTGATGCTTAACTCGTTAAGGAGCAAGTCTAGTGTTTGCCAAGATGATCCAGTGTTCTCCTCCATAGCCACCTTGGCCAACTCTGCAAGTTCTTTCACCTTTTTCCTCACCTCTTTTCCCATCTCTCCTTCCATTAACTCCCTCACCATCTTCATTAGTCCTTCCCATTTCACAAAACCCGGTCTCACTGTGCCATCGCTTGTCTCCATTCTTAACCCTACCTTTATTTCCTCTACCACCATTCTTGCATTCAATGGCTGCTCAGCCAGCATTGGCCATGCAAGGATTGGTACACCAGCACAAATGCTTTCCAGCACTGAATTCCATCCACAGTGACTCAAAAACCCTTGAACACTTCGGTGCATCAGGATTTCTCTCTGATCAACCCACTCTCTCACCACAATGCCTCTCTCTTTAACCCTTTCTTCAAGCCCTTCCCTCAACTCTGATTCTTTCTTCTTTACAACCCACAAGAAGTTCACCTTTGAATCTTCCAACCCCATTGCTATTTGTTTGAGCTGTTCTGATGAGATCTCTGCCTGAGAACCGAATGCTACATACAAAACTGAGCATTCTTGATCTAGCTTTTGATCTAGCCACTTGATCCAAGAGGGTTTCGCTTTCGTCAAGGGTTCAATTTCATGTCCAAACTTGGGTGGTTCAGCCAGACATAAAGGTCCAACACACCATGCCTTGACCTTTTCCTCACTGTTCCAACGATCAATGAAAGTTTTTTCCATCTCATAGAAGCTGTTAACGATATATCCATAACTGTTTGATGCTGTTGTCACTTGATCCATGACCAACTCTGTCAGAGGATTATTTGGATCGGGACTTGAGAATGCTAGGCCGAAGTCATTTCTTGTCACCTTAATCCATGGAAATCGAGTGACTGTAATCAACTCATCATCCGACTCAGGCCCAAATAAAAGCCTGTCTTCACCCACAGCTTTGCACACACTGCAAGCATATTGGCCCATGCCATAAGACACCAACCTTGGGATGCCAAACTTCGTTGCAGACTCGAGAGTCCACCAAAGGAACCCATCTGACACCATGAAGCTCACAGGCAGCAGACTCCGGAGCTTCCTTTCGAACTCCGGCTGCATGAGCTTGGTGGCTCTACAAAACGGAACGTAGAGCGACATTGAAGGTAATGCATCTGTGCTCTCAACACCAGCTGGGATTTCAGGGATGTTTTCAGGGTAACGGATGTCAATGATGGACGCAGAAGTCTCAGAAAGAGACTTAGCAATGAAAGGACGGTTTCCTGGCGTGGTGAACACCGTGACAGCCATGCCACGGCGGAGTAGGAGGCGAGATAGGTGGAGAATTGGAGTGGTGTGACCTTTTGACATAAAGGGAAAGAGAACTACATGTTGTGATGAAAACTTAGATGAATTTGCATCCATTTTCCTTTCCTTTCACTCTCTTTCTACCCCTCTTTGGCTTAATGAATCTGTTGTTGTGGAAGGCACTGCTGGTGCAAGTCTTTTATATATAGGATTGTTAATCTATTGCAGCTGAAATTGTCTTTTTTAAAGGTTGTCTGAACGTGAACCATGCATGTTGATGCTAATTACTTCCATCTACAGGTTTTATTTCTTCCTTTCCACTTTTTAGGGGAAAATGAATGAAAATGAAAAAGAACCGGAAGATGCTGGGAAGAATCCAGATCTTTAAACTTGATTTGTTTTCGTGACGCGATACAAAAATAACATGAAAAAGATAAGAAAGAGACATAAATTAAAATTTAATAAATTTCATAAATTAAAATTTAATAAATTTAATCATATATGATAAAAAAATAAAATATATAATAAATGACATGTTAAAATAAATTTTGACATAAAATTTTCTTTTTGAATGACATAATAAATATAATTTTACATACGTATATTAATTGTATACACGGATTTTCAGGTACAACCAAAAGGCTTAAAAGTGGAAGAGCATTTATTTCCAAACAACCAAGTTTGTGGAATGGTAACATTATTCATTTATTGAAATTACAGTCTAGGGCTGCCAAAGTGGAAAGTTGTTCTTTGTTGTTTTCTTATTAACTCAGGTTCCAACAGTACAAGGATTTGTTGTCAATTCTAGAATAGTTGAAGAAATGAGATTTCTCAGTGTTTGTTTTTATACTTCAACAAGGTTCGCTCCCAACACTTTACCTACCACAAAGGTTTTTTATATACTTCAAAGTATCAGAAATAATTGTAACGTTTAAATCTCATATTAAAATATTAGGGGATCCTTTATAGTATAAAAGTAAATATTTAAATTTATATTTGTAAGATGCAATAAAATTGAAAAATTTGAGTCAAAACCAGCAATATTTGAATTTCCAAGATATCTCCCACTACCACCTATGGTAAGAAAGAATTTGGAGTGATGATTTGAATGCTCAATCATGGATGAACTTTCACATACTTGAACATGTTTGCTTAGTTGGAAACTAAAAAACCGAAACTCGAATCACCCTTATACTACTAAATTTGTTCTTGTTTGTGGAATTAAAAATTTTCATAATAAATGGTAAACTCAAACTTAATTGGTTTTGATAGTTTGCACATGCATGGTACATTATGATTGAAGAGTATAAGAGATTACTCCAAATAATGACAACAGTTCTTCCTCACAAAATAAATTTTCTTGGATCAGTACTAACCATGCAACACGAATGAGAATTACTTTCATACCCAATGTGGTATGAGAACAACTCGTGTTTTAAAAAAAAAAAACAGTTCTTAGTCTCATACAGGACCATAAAACTATTCGGTGTGGACATTTTCACACAAAAAACAACTTGTGGCTAGCTGGAAATTTAAAAGAAGACAATATTCTTGATCGTTCATTTTTTGGATGCTAATTGACAAGGATTTTTCTCCACAAAAGTCTCATTCAATGGAGATTTCTTCACTGACTCAAAATTTACTCTAAAACTCCACTTTATGCGCTCCAAAGTCTAACCTAATAACATATAGTTAAACATATAAAGACTAGTAATTAACTATTGTAGCGTGGTTATCCACATTTAATCTGTGAGGTATTATCTATTTTGATCAAAGATTTCACATATTTGTTTTATAAAAAAAGTCTCACAAATATGAATTCAAATTTTTACTTTTATATCACAGTAGAATCTCAATCTTATAATATTCAGTGTGAGATTAAAACATTACGGATCGAGAAAAGAGCAATGGAGAAGGACAAAATCAATGTGGGAACAAATTGAATGGCTATGAAACTTACCCAATGAGAGTTTTCCAGCATCTTGTGAGATTACAAGGAGAAAGTCAATGCGGGGAACAAGATCAAGATATAGACAAGAATCCTCTGCCTACAAAGGAGAAAATGGACAATCATCTCAGCAGAATATTCTGCTGGCCATGATTATAGTTAGAGTTTTAATCATTAAAATGCTACTACCTTAGTATTTGTTAGCTCTTCGGACAAGGGTCCTGTAACACCAATCCCATATCGAAAGTTTATAAGACTTTGCAATACTATATATGTAGAGATTTGAATCTATACTTATTACTACAAGATAAATTACTTGTAAAAGGCAAACCAACCGCCGGTAAAAAGGTTACCGGCGATCAACTAACCGTCGGTTGACCGCCAGCTAGGTGGATGCCGGTGAAGGTCTACAGGCGGTGATATGCTCCAGTATTGGTAAAAACTTTACAAATTACGACATGACTTTTCTTGACTTTTTTAAAGTCTTTTAAAAATAAAAGACTTTTATCGACACTTTAAAGTGTTGAGAAAAATCCTATTTAAAATTTAAATTTTTCATATTTATTGAGCTTTATTTTAAATTTATAAGTTTTTACCGATACTTTTAAGTGTCGGTAAAAATCTTATTTGAAATTTTAAATTTAAAATTCTTATATTTATTAAAGTTTATTTTAAATTTAAAAGTTCGATTAATTCTTTATGTTAATGTCATTGTTCACTTATAGTACAATAAAATGATTTTAATTCTTAATTCAATTTTTTTTAATCTGTTTTAATTTTTTTTCCAACTTTACTTTGGTTATGATGAAATTATAGCATGGTTCGGACCACTAGGAAGAAAATAGAATAACTATAATCAATAACAGCAACTAAGTCCATTGCCTAGACATGTTCAGAACAACTTGAAATTGATTGTACAAATATATTGAATGTTGTTGCTTGGATTAGTACTATGGCTAGAAATTGAAACTAATCTAGTAAGAATTACCAGCACTATGTCCTTACAAAGTAACAATTTCCTTGTACAAAAGATAGAGGAATATATAAAAGGTACTGGACCAGTTAACTGATACTTGAATGCCCTGATTCACATCTCAGGTGGTGATTCTTCACATAGCTTTGATGAAAACTTTCACGGCATGTGTCATCCTGACAAACTTGTTATGCACGATGTGTAACATCCCAAAATCCACTATATGACATAATATTTACTTATAAACTCCCCTTACTTACCGGTTGGGCTGTCTGTGATGCTTAACACTATTAACAATTTAAATTAAAACTCTTATTACTTGTACTAAGATGCATATACATTCCCTTCTATTTAAAGTAGTACTGTAAAATTTTTCTGAATATATAAAAGAGATAATATACCTTCGATATCGAATATCTGCTAACAGTCGATAATCTCTGGAAAGTAATTCGCTTAACCCAAAATCGACAATCTGTGGAGTGGAAAATAAGGGGTGAGCGATAGCATGCTCAATAAGGAAGATGTACGCTGCTTTAATACAAATCAACCCTATTTCCCAAAACTTTTATCTTTCTCAACAGTAAACCCAGTGCATATGGAAAACAGTTTACAATATCATGTAATAAACATCGAATAGGATATAACCAAATCCTCTCTGTAAACAGAAATTAACAAGTTGAGACTAGGCATCACCCTATAAATAAATCATGCTATCATCGTTCCCCCTCCCCCTTGCGAGAACGGCATAATAATCCCAATAGGGATTCAGTAGATCTATGGCCACAATCTATGGGTGGTCCTCGGGGTTCACTTGCCAAGTGACCTCGAGACCGCTGATGACTTGGCGGGTCCATCAGCCTTCTAACTCGTAACACTGCATGAAACTAGGGGCCTAAAGTCTCAAAAATCATATTTATAGCTCAAAGTACCTTTACAGAAACACATTTATCATTTTATTCATTTAAATAATTAATAATTTCAAAAAAAGTATTATTCTCATTTTCATAGAAAATGTAAATTGAAAACTGGTCGCCGGTCGCCCATGGTCAGCTCGCCCAGCCTGGCTCGCCCATGGTCAACTAGTGCCAAACATTCACTTTTTAAAACTAGCTCGCCATCAATAGCTCACCAATATCAGTTCGCCCAACTGGCATTGATCATGGTCAACTCGCCCAATAAGTTTGATATTTTCTATTTTCAAAAATAATAAAATTAATTTAAATTTTATTTATTTATTTATTTTACGTTGAGAAAATAGTCATAAATCAGTTTGCCCATGATCAGTTCGCCAAGTATGGTGAACTAATATTCGCCCGCCAATCCTTAGCTTTTAAAACAAATTAACCTTGCTCGCCCTCAAGGCTCGCCCATTCTGGCATTGCCCTGATCGACTCGCCCATCCATGAAAACAAGGGTCGCCCGCCCCAAAGAAACATTAAAAGGGTTCGCCACATTGGCTCGCCCGCCGTTTTACCAGTTCGCCCAAGCACGATTTTTCATAATAATGCATGTCAAAAGCAAAATAATTTCTCAATAATTTCATAAAATTTAACTCCACAGGACATGCATTCACTTCACACACATCTCTCTTACCTCGTCTAATGCAGCCTTGCTTCTCGCCCGCCTTCCTCAATTCCCGTCTGCAAAAACATTTATTCAAACTATGAATATTTTCCAAAACGATTATATTTCCTAATAATAGTGGCACTTTGGCGAGGTAACAGCTCGCCATTCGCCCAACATAGCTCGCTGTCCATTAGCGGCTTATTCATGAGAGTTCGCCCAACATAGGAGCTCAACTCGCCATGCTTATCAATTCAGTTCGTCACTCGTGGCTTTTCATTCATAATTGGGCTCGCCCATGAATTGGATAGCCCTTGGCTATCTCATCCTCTTGAACAACACTTTGACGAGTTCTCTATTTCCTTCTTGCATCATTGGCACTCATCATCATTTCACATTGGCGATCACTGTTATCGCCATTCTCGCCTTTTGGCGATCATGGGTTCTCGCCCGTCCGAACAGTCATTCTGACTATCCCACAAAACTGGCGAACTCACATAACAATTTCTCAAACTCGCCCTATCCTTTGGGCGAGTAGTCACCCATTTTGACTAGCAACTTCCTACTCGCCCATCGTGTTTCCTTACTCATTCTTAGTTATTTTTCCATCTAGTTTTCTTATATATTCAACAATATTCAACTACAACCAGGCTATATCTATGATTAAATATCAAGAGAACTGCAAAACTATGAAACTCACCTTTATCAAGTTACTCCTCCAACCACAGAATGCTTTCTTATCTCTCTTAGCTTTAGTTTGCTTGTTCCTTAGCTCTTCAACATTGGAGGAAAGGTTTGGCTAACTAATAAGGAAGTTTTCATGGCTTACATCTAAGGAAAACTGAAGAACTAAAGATGAACTTATAGTGGAATAGAATGGGCGAGAAGGATTCTGGAGAGGATGGAGTTCATTTCAATCCATTTCTTCTCTTGAAGCCTCTTTATATAGGCATGTTAGTCCAACCAGGACTCACCATCTACTCCTTATCCCTTCCTTCATCATTACCTCGTCTGGTAGTGCATTAATTCATGAAGAAAATTGCACCATAAGAACGTCTGAACGGCATTAAAACGGGTAGAAAAAGTGCAGCAAAAGACGTCAATAGCTCATTTCTTTCCTGCATGTTATTGACTAAATTTTCTTTCTAGCCCACGCCACTTCCTGCCATCATTCTTGACTTTTCTATTTCCTTTTCCTCTCTTTTCCACGCCATGTCTCTTCCAACCAACGGTTATTGGCTATCAACCCATTCTTTTCCTTGTTTTGTCCTCTAGTCATTAATCCTTCATTTAATGTTTTCATATTTTGCATTAATTTCATGTAGAATATTGTAGTAAAAGAAATCAATTAGAACTCTTTTCTTCCCACACGTTATTGACTTTGTTTGTCATGCTTTCCCACAAAATTTCACTTTTATTTAACTTTTAATATTTTTCTCAATCCATCTGGGCGATCAGGAGCCCTCGCCAACTTGGGCGGACTGGACTACTCGCCCTCGCCAGTAACATTGGTGTTCTGTTCGCTAATTATGCTCGCCCATGGGCGAACAGCCTTCCTTGCTCGCCCATTGTCGAGCTGTTCGAGGTCCTCGCCCATACATTATCACACCAACATTCTTCCATGCACATATCAAGTTAAAGAGTTTTTCATCTAAGTGAAAATCAATATGTAATGTTTACTTTATTTACATTACCAAATTTTATGAAATTTGGGTTTACAGTAGTATAAAATCAGATTTTACATGATGCCAGGCCATAATTATGAGGCAGAAAATTGAGGCAGCAGAAGGGAGAGTTGGAGGGTGAAAAGAGGCAGTCAGCTACAGTTGCCCTTCAATTGTGGGGTAATAGTAACCATGGGGTTGTGCGATAAATTTGAGTTTCATTCCTATGAGATAGATTACAGTTTATTACCAAGAAATGAAATGACAAATTAATAATACAAATATATTGATATGGATTGGTTAGAGTGAAACTAAAGTTTCGAAGGAAAGAAGGAAAGAAAGAAAGAAAGAAAAAATGTTAAGAAGTTGGATTCGAAGAGCAACTACTTGAAACATTCTTGAAACTTACTTTCAGGAAAGATAATGCAAATACTTCTAATATCTATAGTTCAATTCATAGAAAGATAATGCAAATACTTCTAATATCTATAGATACATTGAAACACCTGAAACATTCTTGAAACTTACTTTCCTTCCATAACTTCTGGAGCAAGTAGACCAAAACAGTTAAGAAAATCATAAAATGTGCGTCTGGTAAGATATCCAGCACAGCTGATCCTAATTGCTTCAAGAACACCCTAGAAGTGAAATAAATGAAATTTTTAGTCAAGATCAGGGAGCATGAAACCTATATACAATGAACCAAGAGCATTTTGACAGGTAACAGTCAGACTAAACAACAGCACGTATAAAACACAAATACTTACACCACAGCATAATTGTTGAATGACATTGGAATTCTCAAAAATGGTAGGTTTGAGAACATTGTTCGGCTTCACACATCTGATGTAGTGAGGTTCCGTAGCACTCAAGGTCTCCATCAGAGATTGAAGTTGTAGCTGCAATTTAGACAAATTGTTAGCAAATTCTCAAGATCAGATTTAGAGCACAAAAGATAATAACAAAGTTGTCATGCATGGCAACCAGTAAGTCTTTCAAAATCATTAAAGCTTACGACAACAACCAATAGGCTATCCAAAGCGACCAATGGGAGCAAACAGCAAAATGCAAAATAAATAAATAGGGTAGAAGCATATAGACCATGACCCAATCCAGAGAAATAAAATGAAAGGCTAAAAGCATAATTTGATTGCTAAACACTGGAATTAGTAAATGCCTGCTGTGTCCTAGCCAACTTGGTGTCGTGATTTAAAATAAAAGTGAAAATGTAGTCATTCAGACAATCCATATTTTCCATTAGTTTTCATACGCCACATACAATGACATATTTCAAGCTCCAGTAGTCAGAGTAAAATGGCTGAATGCTCAAATAAGGATATAAAGTTTTCGAAAATATTCAATTCTGGATCTAAACTTTTATTTTACTCAATTCAGGATAAAACGTTTTCGATATTGCTCAAATAAGGATTTTTTAATGCGTGTGAGTTACACGCGTCGTTAAAGAGAGTGACTGACGATGAAAGGATAATTATTGCCACGTGTCACACTCGCACTCCGCCGCGTGTCACAATTACACTCCGCCACGTGTCAATTTATTTTTACCTATTAAAAGAAAATAATTATAAAATTACTGCAACGTGTCCCACTCACAAGTTGCCACGTGTCCCACTCACACGTCGCCACATGTCCCACTCACATGTTGCCACGTGTCCACATATTTTTTTACTTTTTTTTTCTTCTTTTTCTTATTCAAGAAAAACTATATATTTTGATAAAATAATATTTTCTTGAATAAAATTTTTTAAAATTATTTTTTGAAATAATTAAAAATTAAAAATTTTGTTTTAGAAAATAAATTCTCAAACATAAAAATTATTATAAAACTTTTTTGTAACTAGTATAATTATTATTTTTTCTTTCATAATTTTTTTTTTCATTTTTACCATAAAAAAGGAAAAAAACTATTAGCCATAAAATTATTAGAAATTTTATATTTTTTAAAGAATAAATTTTAAATTACTAAATTTAATTTGTATTTTTCTTCTTTTTTTGTTTTCTATATTTTCTTCCAATTGACAAAAAAAGAAAGAAGATAAAGAAACTATAAAAATAAAGAAAAATATGTAAGAATTGTTTTTTTAGAAAAATTAATATAATTAAAAAAATAAACGTATTTCCTAGAAAAACTCAATTTTCTAAAAATAAATATATTTAATTTACAATAAAAAATTATTTTAAATTTAAATCATATAAAAGAAATAAAAACAGAAAGGAATGAAAAGAAAAACAAAGTGTAAAAAATACAGAAATATTTTTTATAAAAATTTATTTTTTAACAAAATTTTTTTTAAAATGTAATATAAATTTTTAAAAGTTATTTTTTATTAAAAAATCAACTAACAAAATTAACTACTAATTATAATATTATAAATAATATTTAAATTTTTAATTTTTTATTAATATTTATAACAAAAAAATTTGGCTGAATGCTCAAATAAGGATCTAACGTTTTCGAAAATGTTCAATTCATGATTTAAACTTTGCCATGTGTCCCACTAATGATTATAAGTCACTGCCACGTGTCCCACTAATACGTTGCCACATGTCCATGTATTTTTTACCTATTAAAAGAAAATTAATTATATGTCACTGCCACGTGTCCCACCCTTATGCTGCCACGTGTCCACTTCTGCCATGTGGCCCAATCACATGCTGCCACGTGTCTTTTATAAACGCCGTTATTATTTTAATAGCGTGTGTAACTCACGCGCTTTAAAAAGTCTTTATTTAAGCAATATCGAAAACGTTTTATCCTGAATTGAGCAAAATAAAAGTTTAGATCCTGAATTGAATATTTCCGAAAACTTTATATCCTTATTTGAGCATTCAGCCGAGTAAAATAAGAGTGCCAACACAAGTTAATCAAATAAAATCCACATCATAGAAGGCTGGAAAAAGGCATATATAAGCTGACCCTAACTCCCTAACTTTCACAAGCTTGGAAAAGTAAGCAAATTGTTGGATAAAAGAATAAAAGATGAAGCCATGTCATTAGCAATATCTGCAGGAGCCTTTGTATCACATCTATATGCTACAAGCAAACTAACAGGTAAGAGAAAGGACATACATACCACCAGATATGACAGTTAAACCAAAAATAGATCCACTACTAAATGGAATTATGTAACCACATATGCCATCACCTGAACAAGAGAACTCGACTAGAATGCATTACCTTGAAGCGTGAACCAATGGAAGAAAATTTGGATGACTTAGATGGTTCTTCTGGAAGTGGAGGAAAAAGACTTGCCACAAAGGAGCGCTTTGATGCAGTCAACAGAGCTTGATGCTCAGCCACAACATAATCTTTGTTTTTGTCCAAAAACAGATTTGCTTGATAAGTCACCTACGGAATTGAGAAAGAAATGATGAACAATCCCTAGCCAATAAAGATGAGGTTTATATAATGGCAACAAATATTTACCTCCCCAGCATAGTGTGAGATACTAAAATCAGTACGGGAAAGTTTTGGTTTAATAAAACGCTTATTATTTTTGAAAGCCTGGTACAACTTTTGTGCAAAAGTTTCATGGGTAGACTTCGGAAACATGCTGCATTAGGGGAATCAAACTCAAGAAAATTAGTCAGAGGGAAAGAAATATAATCCATGACAAAGTGCACAGGAGCAAATGAATTAACCAAGTATAAAATTCTATGATCCTTTTGAACCATAAAAACAAAGCAGCATACCAGGCTTCATCTAAAAGTGCAATTATTCCTCCAGGTTTCTGTAATATATTAAATTACACAATATAATATATCAGAATAAGGGGGAAAAAAGAAAACCAAAAAAACTTAACTTAAAAGAGCATATGAGAAACAAGCTCTAAACCTTTTCAATTAGGTCCAAGACATCTTGGTTATCAACAAACTCAATATAGCTCCAATTTATTTCTTCTTTCGTATATTCTTCCTGCTCCATTTTGAATACATGCTGCAAATATTACGATGGATAATATCACACCAAGCCTGGCATGTACAAGCCTTTTTTTAAGGCATATGAATACATTAGAAAACCAAAAACTTGCTCAGAACAGAGCACCAGACACTTCAAAAAGGAGAGCCCATCGTCCTATGAAGCAAAGCCTGGTAAGAATTACAAACATCAATCAAACCTTAATCGGTTAATCCCATTTACTTGAGCTATGCTAAAAAAATGAGATCATTCCAACTATAATTAGACACTAAAAAATTATCATGATGCATTCTAACTTTCTCGACACAAAAAAAAAAGATAAAAACTGGATTTCCTTGCAAGATGAAAAAAAGGCAGCAAGAAGCAGAAAACAGCATATGTTTTTCAGTCAACCTTTTGTTGGAGATTCCAAAATGGCAGGTATCTTCCAAATAAATGAGGCAAAGTATGCATTCATGTATGCATTCATATATGCATCTGGGAAATGCGATTGGAGAAATCGTTCAACTGTTGGCATACTTGCAAAATTTTTTGGAGTATTTCGCATTTGAATACTTCTTGGAACAATGAGAAATCTATCTCTATAGTATTAGAATTTCTACTATACCATTTGGAATAATAAGAATAATTACAAGAAGCACATGAATAGATAACACAAACCCAAGCAAACCATGAATTATTTTTATATACCAAATAGCAACACTTCTCAATTACTAGGGAAATATACCAGGTTTTCTTCTGTATATCGGTGTTCAGAGACACTAAACATATACATTCCAAGACTGCCACCCCTGTAGAAGTGCAAAGCATAAATTATAGGCATCCACTGCTGCTCAGACAAGCCCACCAAGGGTTTTAATTTTACCAGTTCAAACAATAGAGAGTAAAAATGGACAAGCCTATCATTAATTTATAAATCTAGAGTAAAACCCCTTTTCATGCTAAACCATATCTGAGAAGGGAAAAAAACTATCAGTGCAAATAATATACATGAAGAAGTGAAAACATCAAGAGCCAAAATATATAAACCTAACTGTTTATGCTAGAAAAGACTTTCAAAATTTTGTTCAACACAACAAGATTATAAAAATAATCGTGCATTCAAAGACCAGCTAAATTAAACTAAATACCGGTGTGTTCAAATCTAATGGCCTGAATGAATTTACCCTATCAAGATCATAACAGCAACTCAACAATCTGAACAGCATTAAGTGCAGCTCCCTTGCGTACTTGGTCACCACAGATGAAGATGTCCAGCCTATTTTAAAATTTCATATGAGGATGAAATAGTCTAAAAGGACAAACAAAAATGTAGAGAAGAAGGAATTTTACCCATGATTTCCTTCCTGTGACACGTCTTGGCGTATTCTGCCAACTGCAACATCATCTTTGTTTGATACCTCCAATGGCGTAGGGAAGTGATTGGAAGTCCGATCATCAATAACTACTACTTCGAGAGCATTTTTCAAAATTTCTCTTGCTTTATCCTGATGAACAAAAGATTTACCAAATAAAAAGTTGAAAATAAAACCAAAGCTACATTTGTCACGAGGAAGATGTTTTTGGGCCAGAAACAGGGAACCTAGAAGACAGTTCTATATAGTTACAGATGTAGCCAAGCTTATAATAACCTGTGCTCATCGTTCAGATCTCTTTGTTTTATGCCTTTTTAATAAAATAGCAATTAGGTTTAAAGACAACATAGCATGTAATTCTACACTTTATCAAATTTAAGCTAACATGTTCTAAAAAATGCAATTGGACTCAGTCATCTATATAATATTTAAGATTCAATGAATGATTGCGATTTGAAGAAGACAATGAAAGGAAAACGCGGGATAAAACTCAAAAGTACAAGGAAAATGAGAAGAAGCCCTAAATTCCATAGTCTGAAAAAAAGAGCTTAAAACTCGAAAGATAAATGCAATGCATGTAAATGTAAAAGGCTAGCTATAATGACAAGAACAAATCAAATGTTTGCGACCTTTTCATCACTTTTATTTCATATATTGATGATAAAATTGTAAATTCACAATATTGTAAAATGTTACCTCATCAAGGGGCTTCTCAAGCTAAAGATTCACACTCTTAGCATGCACACGCATCACAGGAACTCGTATGCATGTGGCAGTGACTTTAACATTCATGTCATTCTGAGAAAATGGGACAAACAACCACGACTTTCCTTCTCAATTGAAAATTCAAAGGAAAAAGACATTAGATAATTTTATAAATCAGAACACTTTAACTACTTACCCAGATTTTCCTTGTCTTTTTTACCATTTTCATTTCTTCTTCATTATATCCATTCTCAAGAACAGGGGCATTATGTGAGAACAAATTTAAAACATACTGCAAAAGTAAAAAAGAAAAAAGAGAAAATCATAAGAAATCTGGTCAGATGAAAAGATACACAAATTTATGGATACCGTAAAACAGTTATACGTACTTGTTGCTTAAAGATATTACAAGTTGGTGGTTTCCCTTCCAGGACCTAAAGAAAATGCAGTAATGAATCATTTAGAAAAAAAGATTAATCAAACTCTGATTCAACAAGTAACAATAAACGAAAAATAGAAGAGGAAAAAAAAATCTGAATCGAATCACCTCACGTGTTTGTAGCTCAAGCTCATGCATAGCACCAGCACCACAATAAGCAAATAAATAAATAAATAAACAAACAAATAAATTTGCTGAAGAACAATAAGCAAATAAATAAACAAATAAATTCAGTATCAAAGCTTATGATGAACGAAAGATGCGACAATGGGTATTGAGATACTAACCTCAAAAAACAGAAGCGAAGATAGAGGCAGAGGAGGAAGCGAAAGCGAGGGAAGAGGAGATCATAGTGAAGCCGACGAGTCGCCTCCTAAGTCCCGTTTATGTATTGTTTGGTTTAAGTTTAAGAGAAGGGGGGAAGCACGTTATTTGGAGACTACCTAATTGAAGAATCTACGGTGACAGTCGTGAGCGGCGAAATTGATGATGACGGTGGTGAGAGCAGAGGTGACGATGATGGTAGTCATAGCAGAGCTAACAACGAGGATGGTGAGAGGAAAAAGTTAGGGTTTGGATTTAAAATTAGGTGAAGTATGACTACAGACAAAGAAGGAAAAAGAAAATTGGAGAAGCATCAGACTTATCTAGCTTTGCTTTAAAAATCTCTTTGGTTCCTTGCTTCAAAAGAGTTGGGTGATAAATTCATAGTGCTCTAGAAAATATTGTGAACACTGGCGGTTGTTTCAAAGCCGACAAAAATCAACTCGAAAAAGAAAATGCCAGCAGTTTTTAAAATAGCCCGAATAAGAGTGTCCTTAAAAATGTTATTTTTTGTAATGTTTAAGGCATCTTTTGTAAAACAAAATTGTGAAATTTTCGAATCAAAACGAATAATACCTTGCAGTTGGGTGTGGGTCTCCACAAATGATATCAAAGGCAATCCACTAGCCAAAACATGGGAGCTAAATTCTACACGATGGGAGCCACCTCTAGATTCCTAACGCCTAGTGAGATCTTGGTTTTGTTCTGATTGGTCTTGATGAGGACGTTAAGCTTTAAAGTATGAGAGTTTGTAATACCTTAACCTCACATCGAAAGTTTGTGAGACTCTACAATGCTATATATGATGAGACTTGAACCTATACTTGCGAGGTATCTTTTATAAGACAAAACCGTGAAGCCTTCGAGTTAAAGCAAACAATACCTTGCAGTTTAAGTACGAGTCTCCACAGGTCCAACTAGAGTTTTGCCAGTAGTGATAAATTTGATAATTCGTGTATTTGTATCTTGTATATTTTGTATTAAATCATGTACAATATAAAAATTTCGTGTCATAATTCATGTCGATACGTCAAACACCAAAATGATTTTTCAGTTTTTATCAAGTCCATGTATAGTTTTTATTAAAATTTTAATGCATATCATCTTTATGTATTTTTCATATAATTTTTGTATCATGTCACTTTATAACATCTAAAATCACCATGGAATGGGCTAAAGTTCCATTTTTGGTACCAGCAATGTGGTGGATTTTTGCACTAAAATTTTGAGCAGGATCAAATGAATTTTCTAATAATTGGAGAGTGGGAAAAAGGTTGCTTGGAATTTAATTCAAATTTTATAATATGTCACAACTCTTTATTAAAATATCAAATTTTATAATATGTCATAACTCTTTTTTAAAATATCAAATTTTATAATATGTCATAACTCTTTATTAAATTCTTGAATTGGATCAAAACGATTTTTTTTTTTAATAATTGTAGAATGGGGGAAGGGTTGGCTTGAAATCGAATTCAAACATTATAATAGTTACAACTCTTTATTAATTACTCAATTAAGAAATTGTTGGCAGGATCAAAACGATTTTAATACTTAATTTATTAGTAGATTTTTTTTTATCAGGAAAGAATTTTCACTACATTAACATCTATAGACTTGAATATCCAAATTCAAACTTAAGAAAGTAATACGTAAGGATATTATATATAAAAAACTCAAACTTTAAAGACAGACTAATGCCTAATTGAAACTCAATCTCTTTAACATTTAAAATGCAAACTTTACACCAAAAAACAAAAATTAGTATGCAAATTTTGATAGTTGGGCTTGAAGAAGACTGATTGGGTCCCAAAAACCTTTTGCCCAAGCCTGAGAAACATGCTGGTGCCATTGTGCCAATCGCACCATGATTTTTATTTTTATATTTATAATAAAGGAAAGATAAATGAATATGGTCAAACTTGAATCTCACACTTGCAAAACCAAAAAAAAATTATGTGAAATAGTTATTCTACGTTAACATATATATATTTTATTCTCAAATTGTAAACGGAGCTAATTCAACTATTAGTTAAGTCAGTTATATCGGTTACTTAACTGACTAACTAATAGCTGATTAGTTACACCATGTTAGTTTTAGATAAATAGCAAGACTTCTATTTTGTAAAAATAAGACTTTTGATTTCTAAATACAATATCAGTTTTCTGTCTTATCTTCTCTTCTCTTCTCTTCTTCTTGCTTTTCTTTTCATACTCTGTTCTACAGAGTTATAATCTTTACATGGTGTCAGAACTGGAAAAATTAAAGAATGGAGAATGATTCGATAGCTTCTAAGGACTCTTGCAGTACTATTCTTAATCCTGGAGCACAGACCACCACAGTAAAGCTAAAGGATGACAACTTCCTGTTATGGAGGCAACAAGTGGTTGCCACACTCAAAGGATACGGGCTCAAAGGATATATTGATGGAAGTCAGCCTATTCCTTCAAGAAACTCCTCTGCCTTTGATCTTTATGACAGACAAGATCAACTATTGGTTTCTTGGATACTATCCTCTGTAAGTAGTCGATTCTACCAGGTCTTGTTGGTTGTGAGAATACTAAAGATTTGTGGGAGGCAATTGAGGAGTATTTCGCATCTCAAACGAATGCCAAGATAATGCAATATAGAAGGCAGCTTCAGAATGTCAAGAAAGGCTCGTCTAGCATGAAGGAATACCTTGTGAAAGTTAAAACACTATGGGATACTCTTCAATCTTGCGAGTGCAAGATGAATGATTCAGAGCTTGTTCATACTGCTCTATCTAGACTTAGGCAGGAGTATGATCCCATTGTTGCTGCTATATCTACACAGAAAGAGTTGCCAAATTGGAAAACAACATCAGCCTTACTGTTTACAACTGAATCAAGAATCTTGCAGAACTGTTCCTTTTCAGAAACAGTAGTTCCATCTGCAAATGTTGCTGTTCAACAGAGGAGAAGTTATAATGGCAGTAATTTCTTTGAGAATTTTTGAGGATCTAATGGTGGAAGAGGTTTCAGAGGCCGAGGAAGGTTTAGAGGTAGAGGTTTTAACAACCCCAAACCTCAATGTCAACTGTGTGGAAAAGTTGAACACACAGTGCACAGGTGCTATCATAGGTTTGATATATCTTTCAATCCAGATCCTGGAAAGTCAAGTTCTAGTTCAAGATTCCCCAGTCAGCACATCAACAACAATAGTACTTCTCCACAACTTCATCTTGCAGAAGCTATGGTAGCCACACCAAGTTCTATCTTGGACTCTTCCTGGTATTCAGACTCTGGAGCAACTAATCATGTGACTAATGCATTTGAAGATCTAAATCTTGGATCTAATTATCAAGGTACTGATAAGCTTCACATGGGAAATGGTGTTGGTATTAATATAGAAGGTATTGGTCATTCCTCTATCAAAACTCAATCTAAATCACTTTTTCTTAAAAACATCCTTCATGTACCTCAGATTACCAAAAATTTACTTTCTGTTTCATAGTTTTGCAGAGATAATAATGTTCTTTTTGAATTTCATGCTGATGTGTGTTTTGTGAAGGATCTTGTTACCAAGGAAACACTACTAAAAGGTGTTCTTGAAGGAGGCTTGTACAAATTCAACCTGAATAGTCATAAAACTATTGCAACAAATGTTCAAAGTCAGCCTACAATTCCAGTGTCACAAATTTCTTCACCTTCTAGTTTCATAGCTGATTCTAATTCTTCTGTAGATTCATTTGTACTATGGCATAGACGTTTAGGCCATCCTCACTCCACTGTTGTTTCAGAGGTCTTATCCAGATGTAATATCTCTCATAAAATCAATAAAACATATCTTTGTTCTCATTGTCAAAAAGCTAAAAGTCACAAATTACCATTCTCCTTATCAACAACTGTTTATAATTCTCCTCTTACTCTTATAGAGGCTGATATTTGGGGTCCAGCACCTTATTTATCTGGTGATGGTTTCAAATATTATGTCTCCTTTATAGATGCTTTCTCTAGGCATACATGGATTTACTTCTTAAAATCCAAGAGTAAGGCACTATCATCATTTATACATTTTAAGAAAATGGTAGAGAAACAATTTCCACATCTATCAAGGTTGTACAAACAGATTGGGGAGGAGAGTTTAGAAGTTTTCAATCTTTTCTTAACTCAAAGGGTATACTCTTTAGGCATCCTTGCCCTCATACCTCTGAGCAAAATGGTGTTGTCGAGAGGAAACATAGACACATTGTAGAAACAGGTTTGACTCTATTCTCACAAGCTTCAGTACCTTCAAATTTTGGTCTGAGGCCTTCTCTGCTGCAGTATATCTTATAAACAGGTTGTCAAGTACAGTTCTTCAGTCAAGATCTCCTTTTGAAGTCCTTCACAAGGTACCACCAAATTACTCTTCTCTTAATGTTTTTGGTTGTCTTTGTTTTCCCTATCCTAGACCTTATAATCACCATAAAATGGAATTCAGGTCCTCTCCTTGTATCTTCCTAGGTTATAGTCCATCTCATAAAGGATATATGTGTTTAGATAAGAATCAACGTATTTTTGTGTCTAGACATGTTGTTTTTGATAAAAGTAAGTTTCCATACCTTGACATTTTCTGCAAAACAGAACCCGTTACATCTAATTCTCAGTCACCCTTGTTGTTCTCACCACCTACAATTGTGCAACCTTCCTCAATTCATATTGACACAACAGACTCAACATCTTCACCTCAACAAATTTTAGTGTCACCTAATTTTGCTTCTTCCTTTAATCCTACTCAGTTAGAAACATCTTCCAATTCTCAATCTTCCTTACAACATCCTGATCAAACTTCTGTTTTGGAACCACACCTTGAACCTGTCACTAATCAGCATCCTATGAGAACCAGATCCAAGAATGGCGTTTTCAAACCAAAAGTCTATGTAGTTGATCTTGATAATCAAGATCCTAATACTATTGCACAGGCATTTCAGCACAAGCAGTGGACAGAGGCTGTACAAGCTGAGTATGATGCCTTAATGAAGAATAAAACTTGGACCTTAGTGCCTTGTCCTGAAGACAGATCTATTGTAGGCTGCAAGTGGGTTTTTAAACTTAAGAGGAATGCTGATGGTTCTGTTGCAAGATACAAGGCTCAGTTAGTTGCTAAAGGATACCTTCAACAACCTGGAATAGATTTTGGAGAAACCTTCAGTCCTGTTGTGAAACCAGCCACAATCAGAATCATACTCACTCTTGCTCTATCTAGAGGATGGTGTCTTAGGCAAGTGGATGTTAATAATGCCTTTCTGAATGGTACACTGAAAGAGGACATTTATATGCAACAACCACCTGGTTTTGAGGTTACAACTAGCAACCAAAAACTAGTTTACAAGCTGAACAAAGCTCTCTATGGATTGAAACAGGCTCCAAGGGCCTGGTATGATAAACTCAAGTCTTTTCTTTGTCAACAGGGTTTTCTCTCATCCAAGTCTGATCAATCCCTTTTTATTAAGAAAACAGCCTCGACAAGTCTTTATATACTGGTATATGTTGATGATATAATCACCATTGGGAGTTCAGCTTCTGATGTTGATAAGCTTGTGCATACTCTAGATACAGCCTTCTCACTTAAAGATCTAGGTCCTTTAAATCTCTTTCTTGGCATTGAAGTGGTCAAACTATCTACAGGTGTTCTTCTTACACAGTCCAAGTACATTAGAGATTTACTCCACAAGTTCAATATGCAAAATGCTAAGCCTCTACCTACTCCTATGGTAGGTTCACTAAGGCTGTCAGCTAATGAAAGGTCTTCTTTGCATCAATACAGAAGTGCAGTAGGGGCATTACAGTATGTCACTGTTACAAGACCTGAGATAGCTTATGCAGTGAGCAAGGTCTCTTAATTCATGCATAAATCGTTGGATACACACTAGAAGGCTGTGAAGCGAATTTTTAGGTATCTTTGTGGTACCTTAACTCATGGAATTATGTTGAGACCATCTCCAGTTCTTAGCCTAACAGGCTTTACTGATGCTGATTGGGCTAGTGATCCTAATGATAGAAGATCGATTTCTGGTCACTGTGTATTCTTGGGTTCAAACATCATTTCTTGGACTTCTAAGAAGCAAAGCACTGTGTGTTCACTAAACCCTTGTCATTTTCCAGCTTTGCTAGACTAAGGTCTAAACTTACTGTCTTTAGTTCAACAGACTTTCTGAAGTCAGATGAGAGTTCAAGTGGCAAGGAAATGTCCATAGAAACTTAACTTGGAAGAGGGTTTAGTTTGTGGGGGAATGTAAACGGAGCTAATTCAACTATTAGTTAAGTCAGTTATGTCGGTTACTTAACTGACTAACTAATAGCTGATTAGTTACACCATGTTAGTTTTAGATAAATAGCAAGACTTCTATTCTATAAAAATAAGACTTTTGATTTCTAAATACAATATCAGTTTTCTCTCTTATCTTCTCTTTTCTTCTTCTTTCTTTTCTTTTCATTCTCTGTTCTACAGAGTTATAATCTTTACACAAATCATATTATGTAATTACGTTATTAAAAAAATCAATCATTTATTATCAAAATCATTAATGAATATCTTAAAATAAATATTCAACATATAATTATTAGTGTAATAAATGACTAACTTACGTGTCATTATTTGAATAAAGTTATATAAATTAACGTAAAGTAACTTTTTCATACAATTTTTTGTAGAACTCGCACAACTTAAAAATAGAATATAATTATTTGAACTAATAACCGAAATTTTATAAAATTTATACGAGATCGGTAGGTATACACCCACGAAAGCAAAGGTAAGAACAAATAAGAGTCCGTAAACTAAATTTTGATAATCAATTTGCAAACATTTTATAAATTTACAACAAAATTTGTTTGGTTTTCTCTTGATTCATGGCCACTATCAAACATCAGTCAACTTAAATTCTAACATCATCCAAATGACCATCTTCCATCCTTTGGTTCTCTGTCAACTCAACAACATTTTCACTGGAATGCCTACTTTCCTCGCCCAAAACCAGCCCAGACTGGCCCGAATCAGCACTGGCTCGACAGATTGGGCAGATGGGATTCCTCAGAAGCCATGAATCCACACATTCTGCATGGAAACTATGCTTACATCCTGGCAGCAGCCTGCACTTTTCACCCATCTTGAAGCTCTCCAAGCACACAGCACAATCCACTGGACTACTTCCTTTGTCTTTTGCCCTGTAATCATAGCAGGGAAGCTTCTGCACATCATCCTGGGACATGCTTCTGCTCCTGCTGCAGCTCCTGTCAAAGCTTACAGGGTCTCCAAACCCTCTCCTGAAGGCTCTTCCCACTATATACAAATGCACTAACACCAGCAGTCCAACGCCTACAAATAGCAGAATCACAGCTATGATAATGGCCATTATCAGAATCTCTATTGCAGCCTCAAGAATTTCACTGCTCATCACAATATTTTCTGGTAATAAATGACAGGATGATAACCTGAAACATTGCTGAAATGACAGGATGATAAAATTTACAGGATGATAAAATTTTTGTTCAGACCGAATGGAAACTAGGGTGTGATTGATCAGGTGTTTGTCTGTTCTTGTGCAGAAAAAAGAAAAAGGTTTAAGCCGATGTAAGCAGGTGAATGAAAAGATCAATCAATGGCAATCATTTAATGCAAACTAGTTAATTTTCGTGATGGAGTGGGTGGAAAATGACCCTAGATTCACAGGTGGACAGAAAACCATGGGAAGATTGATGACTCAAACTTTTTTTCTTTCTGTTTTCCTTCATTTCCCTTTTTAATTTCAGTCTTTTTTTAATCTTTAGTTGGCTTTGTGTGCTTTGACCACTTCTGACAAATTAGGCACCCTCCAAGTGAAGGGACAACTCTGCTCTTCATTTGCAGCCCTACTATTGCTAAGATTGTTTGGCAGCATTGACCACCACACCCAACAATTTTAGATCAGAATTTAGTAGACTTCACTTGGAAGATAACCACATATGTTCTGTCCAAGTAACAAGCCAAATTGATTTTGTCCTGTCTTATACTATGTTTTTGGGTTACTCCCCCTCTGAAGATAAGACAGTCTGGTAGAATTATTTCCAACAGATTAAAGATTCTTATGATTAAACATAGAAGGACATTTGTAATTGTGGGCATTATTCTTTTAGTTTCAATTTTTTTAAAATTCGTTTTGCCACGTTGGAGAAAGCTTTTGACTCAAGAAAGAAAAAAAAGGAACATAAATACTACTCAAATTTCAGATATACAAAACTTTCATATTTTAAAAACGAAGATATGATAGTCTAAACCAAAGATTAAAGTCAAGATTCGTAAATCTTTGCTTGAGTTCATCACAAACTGAAATTAGTGTAATGGTGGAGTTTTGATTAAAGAGATTGTTTATCTGATTTGAGTTTAATTTATTTATTTTTGATTTAAATTTGAATTCAAGTTAATTCAAAAAATAAATTGGTCTGAATTCAAATATATTAATATAACTTGAATAATTCATGAACCTAATCAAATTTTTTACATATATTTTTAATATTTAATTATTAATTTATTATTTTATCATCATAATATGTTAGATGATTAAAAAAATGAACCGGATCAAATATTTGTGCAGATCAAGTATCAATTCAAACTTCAAAAATTAAGTTTAATCCAGCTTAAACTTAATTTTAATCTTTGACTTTGTGAGTAGACCGGCCTGTCATTGAATTTTATCGACTCGATACCTTTTACAAATACACGTCTACACTGACCCAAAAGCCATAGCCAGCAGCTGAGAAATTGACAAGAGGACAATAAACATGGCTTTTTATTTAAACCTTTTACATTAGCTGCAAATAGGTGGAAATAAACTTTAAAAAATTAAAAAAGATGTTAACATGCTATTAAGATATCTAAACTAGCATCCAACTCTTACAGTTAGATGAGCACTCCATAATTGACCTTATTGGATCTTGTAGATCTGCAAATTGCAATAGCAATTTTTTTTTTAATTTTTGATATTCTTTAAATAGTAAGTTTCATTCTGTAAACTTGTAAAGTTTAAAAGTTCTACCGACGATATATCAATTAATTTTTTTATATACTATTGCAACCCATGACATAAATGAGGAAATCGTATGCAAAGAATATCATTAGTAAGATTCCAATCCAACTCGACTAATTTCTTAACCAAGATCGAGGACTTCTCAATGACTCAAGAGACTTTACAAGGAAAAAAGATGAAACCAAAACCAAAGCAATAAGGGGTAATCGTAGACTCTGCACACAAAAGCTCATATATGTGTGTATAATAAGAAATTACTTGCTACAAACTCATATCTGGTTCGACATAAAACTCACTGTTAGGAGCGGATGACAAGACCTTCCCGAGCAATGCTTGTGACACGAAGCACTGCTTGTGCACTTAATGGAGAGAGCTTGGACCGACAAAAGTTCTCCCAGGAGCTCATCTCTGGATGCTCAGATATTGTTGTTTAGAGGTCACGGGATTTCTCATATGCAGTTTGTAGGTCCAAAAGAAGGGTTCGAGCAGCATCCTAGGACTCTGGGAGCTGGTCACTAAGCTGGGATGCAGCTACTTGTATCAATTTGTCAATTCAATATTCTTTAATTCCTTCAACACCCTGTCAAAATCCGAATGATGGCATAAATTAATAGAAAAGTGTAAAAATTAATAAAATTTTTCGTAAGGAAAAATGTTTACCAGCCAAGAAGAAAAGCGAAACTATTTGACAGGATATATGTCAGTCAATCTTGTAAACTCGTGCAAATGCTCATGAGAATATTAGTGAACAAGGAGAGAAACCAAGACTACTTTCCAAAATAGTACAAGGCATACATGTAAAAGTGGTTGGAAAGAGATCGATTAAGAATAAATAGTAGCTTTGCAAACCAAATATACCATAAATATCCACATACAGACACACTAACTACTTGTTAAATGAATTTAGTTAACTGAAATTTAAATGTTTAATGTTGCTGCAAATATAACAAACAAGATACCATCCACATCAGTGCCACATATTGAACACGATTAAGGCCGGGAAACCAAGCCTCTTTTCCGAACTAATAAAATTGCAGTAACCATATTACATATCATTTGCCTACCAGTCGTGGAACACTATGACTAAAGCACATTGATGCCTTTGCTCGAATTCTTGGATTTCTGTTCTTAAGATAGGGTTGCAACTTGGGCAATAATGACATTGGGGAAACTGAAGTAGTCATGGCCTCTAAAGCTCTCTCAGCTGCCCCGCATACAAATTTTTTGTCTTGTGAAGACTTAAGAAGAAGCTGTACAAGCTGTATAAATAATATTTGAACAAACCAGAAAAGTCAGAATTTGTTCATTAGTATCTCAAGATGAATAAACATTCAGAAAAGAGAAAATAACAAAGATGGCACTGTACCATCAAAAAATGCACACAAGCTGCACCCAGACAAACGTGGCAGTAAATCATAGAGATTGTGAAAGTACCAGGGGATCCAAAAAATCAATTAAATCATCATTATATGCACTGAAAATGTCTGTAGATGTCATAATTGCAGTTTTACAAACAGCACTTCTTGGATTCTTCAAGACTTAACTACAAGAGGGATTAAATCACCCCTGCACATTAGGACAAGGAAAGAAATACAGTAGTCAAATTAAATCCAATACAACAGTAATTGATTTAACAGATGGAAAATAAGATTAAAACTCCATCACCCACTATTTCCAGTCAGATAATCACGCAAGAATTTGAGACTTACAGCATGTTGTGCATTGCTTCCCTACGGGATATTGATAATCGACGAACATTATTGAGTGTTTCAACAACCAGAACCCAATCTTTAGAGTCAAGTCGAGGTCAGAGCTTCTAAGATAGGAAACTACGCATATTAGCAAATGGTAGATCACCATGTACCAAAACATCTAGTGTAAGAACAAGAAAATATAAA
The DNA here is from genome assembly GCA_032173925.1 of Heritiera fomes. NCBI lineage: Eukaryota > Viridiplantae > Streptophyta > Magnoliopsida > Malvales > Malvaceae > Heritiera > Heritiera fomes. The sequence continues at coordinate 7,087,273 of JAPDPM010000025.1, forward strand.
ATTTTACCTCAATATATGTATCAACATCTCCTAGATCACTCAAGTTCTCAGATTCTATGTATTCTACTTCTGAGTTAGCTACCTCTACTCCAGCATTTACAGCTTCACCTCCATTTATATGAACAGAGGCAGGGCTTGTCTTCGGCTGCTCTTCAACATTTCCAATCGTGTTTCCATTGCAAGTCTTACTAAAATTCCCTTTACTGCAACTGTCATTCTTCCTCTCAGATGTAGGTAAAGTATTGAGATCTCTCAAAGCATTTCCCCACATCATAGAAATTAAAGTCTGAAACCAAAATGGGAGAATAGAAAAGCATCAAAATATTCTGCCATACCAGTGATCAACTATGTACAACCTCACTAACAAACTGACGAACCTAAATTAATGGCTTGGCTTAGAGAACTACATTGCCGAAAACAGTAAAATCCTTTATTTCTTAGTCAATGACAGCCCCATCATTGACTTTCTCACATCTACAAGGCAAACAAAGCAACTCTAAAGCCAGGCACTCTAAAATGCTTATACAATTATCATAGTTTCAATACTTTTGCGTTTTTCATTCTACAAATTTCATCTTATTCTTAGAAACTTGTTCCTGTAATGCCCTACCAAAATTTTCATCCCACATTCGCATATTCGGCAATAATGAGTCAGCCAATTGCCTACTTCCACTTAAAATTACCATTTTATACAGATTGAACACCAAATCATCAACAAATTTTGAAAACATACTCTAAAACTCCAATTCAACCACATGTAGCATCATTTCACCACAAACCAAAAAAAAAAACCAAATATACATATTACGAGTGGGAAAGCAAATTTCAGTTTTGTTATTTTTTCAAATTTTAGTATTTGGTGCCTATTTTTCTGTTGTATTGCTTTTTGTGAAGAAAGTTAGTTTCACAACTAACTCTAGTATAAATACCAGCTCTGTAAATGTCTTTCTTAAGCAATGAAAACAACTCATTCGTCTCGTTCTTTGTTCTTTAAATTTCTTTCATACGTAAATTTTAATATGGTATCAAAGCCGTAAATTTTTAAGCACTTCTTCTATTCTTGTTCCAATGGCGCGCCACAATGCTTCCAATAATGTCGTTAATACTGTCAACAATCGCTATTTTGCTCTATGCTACTCCTTCTATTGACGATTCCGGTAGCCCGTTCTTCTTACATAATGGCGATCATCCCAGCTTACTCTTGGTATCTCATCTTGTCTTTGGATCGAATTATAACACTTGGAAATGAGCTATGATAATGGCTTTAACAGCCAAGAATAAGCTCTGTTTTGTCAATGGTACCATGCCAAAACCAGAGGCTGATGATCTTCTACATGGAGCTTGGGTTTGATGTAATAGTATGGTGATTGCTTGGATCTTGAACTTTACTTCTCGAGAAATAGCCGATAGCTTGTTATACTATTCTACTGCGTACGAGATCTGGCAAGATTTGCAAGATCGCTTTCAACAAAGTAATGCTCCACGTATTTTCCAAATCAAAACCAATCTTATTGCCTTATATCAAGGATCGTTGGATATCAATACCTATTATACATGTCTCAAAACTCTTTAGGACAAGCTGAGAGAGTATCAACCAATGCCTGTTTGTCAATGTGGTGGTATGTAGCCGTGGGCTGAGTATCAACAATAGGAGTGTGTTATGCAGTTTTTAATGGGATTGAATGATTATTTTGCTCAGATTCGAGCACAAATACTCATGATGGATCCTCTTCCCTCCATCACTAAAGTTTTTTCTCTAGTTGCGCAAAAGGAACGCCAACGAGTAATCCATCCCACTTCTCTGCCTTTCTCAGAATTGACTTCTTCATCTCACATTGCGGTAGTTTCTCAAGGATCTCAGAAATTCAAAACCAAATGAGATCATCCTCTATGTTCTCATTGCAATGTTCTTGGCCATATAATTGAGAAGTGCTATAAGGTTATTGGATATCCACCAAGTTATAAAACTAAAGGCAGAAGTATTGGATCTAAGGCACAAGCTCATCAAACTAGCTCTGCTATGAATGGTGATGTGAAGCAATCTTTTATAGGGTTAAGTCATAATCAGTGCAAGCAATTCATTGCTTTTTTGAACTCACAATTGAATGTTGATTCTTCTTCTGTTCTAGAGTAGCAGTAGTAGCTTGAACCTGTTGTTTCCAGTTTCAATGGTATTTTCTCTCTTTCCTTGCTTGATTCTAACTTTACTCCTTCCAATATTTCCTGGATTATTGATATTAGGGCTACTCATCACATTTGCTGTTCCTTAACTCTTTTTCAATCTTATTCTCCTGTTCTTAACTCATATGTCACCTTGCCTAATGGATACTCCATTCCAATTTCACATACTAGTTCAGTTAAGCTTTCCGAGACACTCATTCTTAATAATGTTTTAAATGTTCTTGATTTTAAGTTCAACTTAATTTCCATCAGCTCTTTAACTCATACACATAACTACTCAATTACATTGTCTTTTGATTCTTGTGTCATTCAAGACCCTACACAAGGCAAGATGATTGGGATGGATAAGATGATTGCGATGGGTAAGAGGATTGGAAAGAGCTCCAACATTTGTTCTTCTCCCTCTTTGAGTGTATCACCTATTTGTAATAGTGCCTCTCTACGACAGAAAGAGCTTTGGCATTTTTTATTAGGTCACCCCTCTTTTGTAAAGCTTCAAACATTAAAAGGAGAATTGGATATTTCCTCTTGTTCACCGAATTCTTTTCATTATGGTGCATGTCCATTAGCCAAACAAAAACGATTGCCATTCATTTCTACCAATTCACTATCAAATGAACCTTTTCAGCTTGTTCATATTGATGTATGGGGTCCTTTTACACTTGTGTCAGTGGAGGGATACAAATATTGCCTTACTATAGTTGATGTCAGTGTTTATATTCTTTCCCAATTACTGTGCACTCATTTAAAATCAATTTGGGGTTTCAATCAAATCTGTTAGATCAGACAATGCACTTGAGTTAGCTTTTAGTGATTTTTTTTAAGACTCAAGGTATCATTCCTCACCATTCTTGTGCTGATACACTCCAACAAAACTCAGTGGTAGAACGTAAACACCAACACATTTTAAATGTAGCTTGAGCTCTCCTTTTTCAATTTCATATTCCTTTACCATATTGGAGTGACTGCATAGTAACTGTTGTTTACCTTATTAATTGCATCCCTACACCTGTTTTACATATTCACATACCTTTTAAACTGTTCTAGCATAAGAAGCTTTTGTATTTGCACCTTAAAGTTTTTAGATGTTTATGTTATGCATCTACACTCAATGGAAACCAATCCAAATTTTCACCCCGAGCAGCTCCAATAGTCTTTCTTGGTTATCCCTTTGGTATCAAAGGTTACAAATTATTAGATCTCACAACCAATGCTGTTTATGTCTCTCGGGATGTCATATTTCATGAAAACATCTTCCCTTTCAAATATCATTCCTCTTCTAAAATGGACTATAGCTAAGATATTTTTTTTGAAAAAGTTTTTCCCCTTCCTCCTTCTAACATTGATTTCTCTTCTGAATCCCTTTCTTCTTCCAATTCATCTTCACCTCCTCCTACTGTCCCTCAACGAACTAGAACACATAAACCTCCTTCTTATTTGAGTGATTACCACTGCTAGTCATCATCTTCACATACTATTTCTAGTAAACACCCTTATCTTCTTTCCTTGAATATAACAAATTATCTCTTCCTTATAAAGCTTTTGTCTATGTTGTTTCTTCCTACATTGAGCCAACCTCTTATGAACAAGCTATTGCTTTTCCTAAATGGAGAGAGGCAATGAATGTTGAGTTACGAGCTTTAGAAGACATTGATACTTGGACTGTTATGTCTTTGCCCTTGGAAAACATCTAGTTAGTTGTTGTTGGGTGTATAAAGTCAAGTTTTGTGCTGATGGCAGCCTGGAAAGATATAAGGCTCACCTAGTAGCAAAGGGATATACGTAGCAGAAGGGGTAGATTTGCTCGATACTTTTTCCCTGTAGCTAAGCTTACTATTGTGAAGGTACTTCTTGCTTTGGCATCTGTCTTTGGTTGGAGTCTTACACAACTAGATGTTAACAATGCTTTTTTGCATAAAGAGTTAGTAGAAGATGTTTACATGTCAATGCCGCCAGGTTATCATCGACATGGGGAGAATTGGCCACCTAATACTGTCTGTAAGCTACATAAATCCTTATATAGATTAAAACAAGCATCTAGCCAATGCTTCTCCAAATTCTCTTCTGCCTTGATTGATATTGGCTTTCAAGAGTCTCTTGCTGACAATTCCTTGTTTACAAAGATTAATGGTGATTCTTTTCTTGCATTACTTGTCTATGTTGATGACATAATCATAGCAAGTGATAATTTAAGTGAAGTGAGCAGCCTGACATGTTATCTGAATAATCTTTTCCAGCTAAAGGATTTGGGAACTTTGAAGTATTTTTTGGGTCTGGAAGTAGCAACATCGAGCAATGAGATTTTTCTTTCTCAGAGACATTATGCTTTGCAAATTTTATCTAATATTGGTTATCTTGGATGCAAACCATAGAAGACTCTTATGGATGATGGTACAAAGTTGTCTCGAGAACAAGGTGACTTACTTGAAGATCCTACATAATTTAGAAGACTAATTGGCAGACTTTTATATCTTACAATCACAAGACCTAGTATATCCTATGTTGTTAATTACTTGAGTCAATTTCTTGACAAGCCAAGGAAGCCACACTTACAAGCTACTTATCGTGTTCTCCAATATATCAAAGGTACTGTGGGACAAGGTCTATTGTTTAAGTCCTCCTCTCAACCTGAGCTAAAAGATTTTGCAGATTTAGATTGGGCAACCTGCCCATACATTAGGCGATCCATTAGTGGTTTCTGTATTTTTATTGGTGATTCTTGGTGTCTTGGAAGTCCAAGAAGCAACAAATCGTCTCAAGATCTTTTGCTGAGGTAGAGTACAGGTCGATGGCAAATGCTACTTGTGAGATTATCTGGTTGTTGAGACTTTTTAAAGACTTACATATAAAGCATCCCAAAACAGTTGTCCTCTTTTGTGATAATCAGGCTGCCTTGCATATTACTGCTAATCCAATTTTTCATGAAAGAACCAAGCATATAGAAGTGGATTGCCATTTAATCAGAGAGAAAATTAAATCTGGAATACTAAAGACTTTATATGTATCTTCACAGCATCAAATAGCAAATATTTTCACCAAGCCATTGCTTCTTGGACAGTTTCATCTTTTGCTAAGCAAGATGGGAGTATATAACATACATACTCCATCTTGAAGGGGGAGTATTACAAGTGAGAAAACAAATTTCAGTTTTGTTATTTTTTTCAAATTTTAGTATTTGGTGCCTATTTTTCTGTTGTATTGCTTTCTGTGTAGAAAGTTAGTTTCACAACTAACTCTAATATAAATACCAGTTTTGTAAATGTCTTTCTTAAGCACTGAAAACAACTCATTCTTCACATCCTTTGCTTCTCAAAATTTCTTCCAAATGTAAATTCTAATCAACAAAATTTGAAAACATACTCTAAAACTCCAATTCAACCAAATTTAGCGTTGTTTTACCACAGAAAAAAAAATACACACCAAAAAATTATTTAGTTTAAACAATTAATACATACACTAAAATTCTTCACATTGCATATATAATCAACAAAAACAAATAAACCTATGTAATCTCCATTAACTTGATTAATTCACATAAAAAACCACAACTTAGCACAAATTATGAAATTTCCACAACAAACTAATTTTTAAAAAAGAAAAATACAAATCAATGCAAGCAGAGAGATCTAGACGTCAAAAATGTCATTCCAGAATATTTATATAAAAAATAAAAATATAAAAAAACAACAAGATCTCACTGAGAAATGTGTCGTCTATTATTAGTTTTTCTTCAAAAATTAAAATTAAAACAACAAAAATCAAAATAGTACAAAAAAAAACTAGAGAGAGACTGCTAGAGAAAGATCAAAGTGATCGACGAATAATGTGACTTGCGTTAAGACTCTCCAACGAAAATCAAGACTCTTTATATATATCGGTAAATTCCATCCAACTCTTTAACATTTGACCTTAATTCCACTTTAGTACATTAATTTCAAAGATGGACACTTCGCCCCAAACTTTTCTATTTCTCAAATAACTAAATCGTTTTTTTAGTCAACTGTTAAGTAAACCATTAAAAACTTAATTTTGAGACTATTTTATCCCTTAAACCATTTGGAATGCCTTAAATACTTATCACAATAAAAAATGAATAAAGAATCACTAAGAAAATGTACTACTAGCCTTTGAAATGTATATTTTTACCTTTAATTTATTTTTGTTTATTTATTTACTTTAGTCAATTAATTTATTATTTATTGCTTATTATTTTATGAAAGGTATGTAAGAAAAGAAAGATTTTAGGAAAATTTTGTGAAAAAGTGTAAGAACCCTATAGAAATAAAGAAACAATAAAAAAATTTATAGGAAAGAAAAAATTGCATGAATTAGGAATGCTTTAGATTGAAATTTTTAGAGAGGATAATTTTGTCCTTTCACATATTTTGTTAACTATTATTAACAATGTTAAGATTTTTGGGACGGAGTGTTTATTTTTTAAATTAATGAACTAAAATTGAATTATAGTCTAACGTTAAAGAGTTAGATAGAATTTACCCTATATATATAAAATCAAAATCAATGCGATTAAAAAATTAAAATTAGTGATGATTGTAAAGTTTGTTATTGTAGCAGTGAAATTAAAATCACTAGTGAAATATGTGTTTAGATATAAACATGGTGACAATGAGTTGAAGTATAGTAAAAAGAAAAATATGATTATTAAAAAATTAGATTAAAATTTTATATAAAACAAAATTTATATTAAAATATTTTATATTTGTAGAATGAAAAATAATTAAAATTATATTAGATAAAATAATAATTTTGTTAATAAATTATAAAATATAAAAATAATTTTATATTAAATAATACTTTTTGCTATTAAATATTTATAAAATTATTTTTATAAATATTAATATTGTTTGACATTTAAAATTTTATTGAAGGAAAAAAAAGAATTCAAGAAAACACACTCATTTCTTTAAAGAGATTCTATTGTCGGATTAATTTAAATAGTTTATGAGAGGTATAAAGAAGGAATGAGCAATCAAACATTGAACATAATCTCTGTAAAAGAGTGGTAACAATTGTTAGAGCAACTATTGGTTGTTAAATAGTACATTTTTATTAGAATTTATAATTATAATCAATATGTTACATTCCTTAAACCCATAACTATAGTCCATAAACAAGTAAACTAGTAAATAATTAGATTTAACTCAAGCACAACTAACTAAATTAGTAAATATCCTTAAAAAATTAAATTAATAAATAACTAAACTTAACTCAAACACACATATAGTGAGACTCAAATTTGAGACTTCAAAGTTTCAAGGCTTTCTATTTGCCACTAATCTAAGATTGGCTAATTAATACTTATCTTTCATAATTTTAACCTAATTTATTTTTGTGCATTTTTATGAATTAATTATTTAGATATTGAAAAATTTTCCTTAAGGTTTTCTCTTGCACTTTGATTAGAATCCTATGGAAATTTTCTCACAGTTGGATCAGTTAAATAAAAATCTTAAACCTAATTCTTATATTTTATTTGAAATTTATGAAATTTATTTTATTGTTTTTATTTTTTAATTTTAGGATATGAATGAAATTCCTAATATTGAAATTGTTCTCCAAATTTCCCAACATTTTTATTGAATTTTGAGAATTTCTTTTTATCTAAAGATTTTTCAAAAGTTGCAGCCTTGCAAAGTCTAAGAATTTCATTATTTGGTAGAATTTTTGTTTATCCTAGCATTTAAGTTGTTGACTTTATTGATTGATAATTATGCATTTAAAAATAAACAAAAATTCTTTTCATATTGAAACTATTTCCCAAAATCCTCTAACACTATGATTAAATTTGGAAAAACCTTTTCTTACCTCGAAATATCTCAAAAATTGCACAAGATCTGATCACTCCATCATCGGGGTTATTATTCTTATTCATTTTTTAAAAAAAATATTATTTTTTCATAAAATGCACTATTTAACTTGCAAATTCACATATTTTATTATTTCTTTTTATTTATTTTTTCAAATAACTGAAAACATGTTTTTAATTTGAAAACATAAATATACACTCAAATAAAAATAACAAAATAATGATTAAGCAAATGAGAGTAAAATAAATAAACAAGATTAATGTGAAGAAAATATCAATTTTGGGTTGAAAAACCCAATCCAAAAAGGGCCTAAATAGTTGTGGGTTGATTAAGCTTGTTGCAAAAATGTCCAAAACTGAAGTCTTAGGTCAAGCTCCATAAATGGGCTCCCAATTTTGGTAGCCTAAGGATAGCAGGTAAGTTCATGGACCTAAGTCGGATCCGGGTCCACATGCGAATCCTAATTTTTGGAAGGAAGATAAAAGCTTTTTTCGTACTCTCTTTCTCTCTAAGCCTTTCGTACTCTCCAACCTTTAACGAAACCCGGCCAACTGTTGCAGCCTAATCTCCAAAAAACAGCTTAAGGGAATTCTTAAAAGAAGTCAAGAAGAATGATACTGAAGATAGAAAACAGAGAAGGAAAGAATAAGAGAAAAGAAGAATCAGAATGAGAGAGGACAAGTTTTTGTATATTCCTCAATACTACCCATTACAATGTCTGTTACCCTTTTGTGCTTGTGTAACCGCTAGGGTCTGACAACCTCCCAGAATCACGATACATCCATCACCATGTATAACCATGTATAATAGAACAATAAAAAATAAATTAAAAGAAAAGCCAAAATTATTTAATTAGTAAAAGGTCTCTAAGAACCCATAGTAGATAAGCCCAATCATCCAACTCTAGCCCGTAGCAATACCTCGATCTTGAAAAGGATCCTTGTCCTCATGGATCAAAGGTAGGATACCTCCTTTGTAGCTCATACAGGACCTTTCCGGTGGAATCCTCCGGAAGCAAGTTAGTCCACTGAATTAGTACTTCAGTCACTGCCCCATTTCCTCTCTTAACCATCCCCCTGTCCAAAATCTTCATAGGCTCATTGATAATTGTACCATCTTCACCTACCACCAGCAACTGTTATTGAACCTCTGTATTACCCACATGTTTCTTTAGTTGCGAAACAAGGAAGGTAGGATTCACTTTAGAGCCATTAGGAAGCTGTAACCTGTAAGCCACTAGGCTTACCTTCTCCAGAATTTTGTAGGGACCAAAGTATTTGGTAGCTAACTTCATAAATGTACAATGCACCACTGTTTGCTGTCTGTATGGCTGCAATTTCACATACACTAGATCCCATACTTCAAACTCTCTATCACTTCGATGTTTATCAGCCATGTTCTTCATTCTGTTTTGAGCTCGAGTTAGGTAAAACTTGAGCATTTGTATAGCAGCTTCCCTTGCCTGTAAGCTTCTATCCACATATTCCACCACTGAATCACCTAGCAAATATGGTAAGTGCAAAGGTGGTGGCTATCCATAAACCACCTTATAAAGAGTTGAATTAATGGTAGAATGGTAACTAGTATTATACCATCACTCTGCGAGAGACAACCACTTGCTCTACTCCCTTGGTGTCTCACTCACCATACATCTGAGATACGTTTCAAGACAACTGTTGACGGTTTGGCCATCAGATTGGGGATGATAGGTAGTGGAGAGATTGAGAGAGGTACCGTGTCTTTTAAAAAGCTCTTACCAAAAACTGCTGAGAAAGACCTTATCTCTATCACTGACAATCGAATTAGGCATACCATGGAGCTTGAAGATATGGTCCATGAACAATTGAGCTATGGTTAAAGCAGAAAAGGGGTGAGCAACAGCAATAAAGTAAGCATATTTGCTCAGCCTATCAATCAGCACTAGTATAACATCTTTACCATAAGACTTGGGCAATCCCTCTATGAAATACATTGAGATGTCATACTAGATTTGGCTATGAATAAGGAGAGGTTGTAAAAGGCTTGGATAAGGAGAGTTATCAACTTTGCATCTTTGACACACAGTACATTCTTGAATCATTCTTCTAGCATCTTTCTTGAGCCCTTTCCAATATAAAGTGCTTGCCACTTTCTTCATGGTAACACTGATTCTTGAATGCCCACCTGTAGGACTGTGATGAAAATAATGTAAGATCTCATCTCGTAAGGTTGGTATCTTTCCCACAACCAACTTCCCTTTTCTTCTCAACTATCCATTCTGCCAAGTGAACTTAGAGTTAGGTACTATTGCTGTTTGCAATTCAGTAATTAAATTCTATAACCTCTCATTTTGGGACCAAAAGTCTTTGATCTTATCCAACAAATATGTGCCCATGGTAGTAATGGCTAAAAGTTGTACTGCCTGTAATGATGGTCTCTAAATAAAGCATCAGCAACTGTATTAAGTACTCATTTTCTATAGGAAACCTCATAATCATATCCTATCATTTTAGCAATCCATAACTACTGAGTAGGAGTTGCAGCTTCTTTGGTAAGGAGAAACTTAAGACTTTGATGATCAGTCTTAATTATGAAGTGTCTCCTCGTCAAGTATACATTCCACTTCTTAACTGCCATGAATACCGCCAACATTTCCTTCTCATAGATGGAGAGAGTTTGATGCTCTGAGGATAAGGCCTTGCTGAAATAAGCAATAGGCCGCCCACCTTGAGAAAGCAAGACACCTACCCCATAACCCGAAGCATCCTTCTCCACCACAGTCTTTGGTGAAGTTAGGAAGAGCTAATACATGTGCTGAAGTAACTGCTTGTTGTAAGTGGTTTGGCTATCAGTCCATGAAAGCTTGGGAAGCCAATTCATTCCACTGGAAGGCTTCTTTCTTTAACAAATCAGTAAGTGGTTTGGCTATCATTCCATACCCTTTTATAATCTGCATATAGTAGCCTATGAGACCCAAGAATCCTCTCAATTCTTTAATTGTTGTTGGCTGAGACCACTTTAAATGCATTTGACTCTTTGTCCATCCATCTGTACTCCTTCTGCAGTAATAACATGACCCAAATAATCAATTTCCCTAGCACCAACCACACATTTACTAGCCTTAAGGAACAGTTGATGTTCTCGAAGAAGTGTAAAGACTGTCCTTAAGTGTGTCACATGATTGTCCCAATCAGTATAATAAATGAGAATATCATCAAAGAAGACCAGTACGAACTTCCTCAAATATGCTCTAAAAATATTGTTTTGTTAGGCTTTGGAAGGTTGAAGGTGCATTGGTGAGCCCAAATGGCATCACCAAGAACTCATAGTGGTCGTCATAAGTTCTATAAGCTGTCTTATAGATGTCTCCCTCCCACATTCGTATTTGATGATAGCCTGATCTTAGATCCAGTTTAGAAAAGAACTTGGCTCCCTGTAATTCATCCAATAGCTCCTCAATAAGTGGAATAGGGAACTTGTCTTTAATGGTTAATTGGTTGAGTTGTCGATAGTCAACACAAAGTCTCCATGTCCTATCCTTCTTTTTGACCATGACAATGAGTGAGGCAAAGGAGATGCAGTTGTGTCTTATTATCCTAGCTTCTAGCATTTCCTCGATCATCTTTTCAATTTCATCCTTCTGTACAGTAAGATACCTATAAGGTCTGATCCTCACTGTTTGACTCTCATCCTTCAAGGGAATTCGATGATCTTAGGGTCTAATTGGAGGCAACCCTCGAGGAGTTTCAAACAAACAAGCAAAGTCTTGTATTAACAGTTGGAATTCATTGCTCTGCAACAGTTCACTGTCTACTTCTCTCAGCTACATCCCAACATGGACATGATCATTAGTTGTAAGCATCATAGCATATGGATAAGTACCAATACCAATAACAATGGTATGCAGCAATTTAGAGGTTTGTTTCTCATTGACCATGTTTAATACTCCAGGCTGGATACCATGAAGTTGCTTCTAGTCTTGCTGATATTGAAACGTCATAGTAAGGGTTGAGAAATCCCAAAGAATAGGCCCTAAAGTGGACAACCACTATACCCCAAGAACTACATCACACCACTTCAACGCTAGGGCCATAAAGTCAGCTGTAAAGACAGTGCCTGCCATAATCCACTGAAGGTTGGAGCATGTTCCTATGGTTCGCATACTCTCCCCATTAGCTACTGTTACTGAAACTTGATGGTTCTGACCCATACACAATCCCAATTTCTTTGCTACTGTTATATCAATAAAATTATGGGTGCTATCAGAGTCAATCAACATTACTAACTCTTTGTTCTTGATCACCCTAAGGACTCTCATGGTCTATAATGTAGTGGTGCCTTGCATTGCATGTAGAGAAATCACTAGCTGCTCAGCATTATCATTCTCTATTACCACAAACTCATGGTGGTCCACATAATCTGAAAACTCCTCAAGCTCTCCTTCATCCATACATTCTTCAATAAGAAATTGGTATAGTTTGAATCGCATCACTTGTGATCCACCGAGTACTTAGCTCCACACTAGTAACACAACCCCTTTTTTCTTCTCTCTTCCTTTTCAGCAGGGGTAGGTCTTCTGTTTTGAGTTCTTGGACTATTTGGTTTTGATTGGGAAGTAGTTACGCTGTTCATGGGATTTGGAAATGTTCTGGGATTAGTACTATTTTGGAGGAAATAATGATTTGGTGGGGCTTTAGGGGTTGGTAGTAGTCAAGGTGGGTTGTTGGGTTTGATTGGAATAGGATAATTGTGATTTGCATAATGGTTAAAGGCTGGTTTTTGTGGTGTCTGAAGTTTCTTTGGTTTAGGATATATGATGGACTCAATTTGTTTAGCTTGGTATAGGGCCTAGTTTAATGTTTTTGGTTTGAACAACTTCACGGATTGAGAGATTTCGAGATTTAGGTTAGAAACAAATACACTCAGGGCATAAGAGGCATGTAACTGCAGCAGATTAAGCACACTCAAAAACTCATCAAAATATTGATCAACAGAGCCGGTTTGTTTAAGTCCACTAACTCAGTCATGGGGTCATCACCATCCTCAGGAGCAAATCTCTCTTTCATTTCCTTAAAGTAATCTTCCCAGTTCAGATTTTCAAAACTTCCTTAGGTCCTACAGTAATATTGATGCCACTGTAGAGCCTTCTCCTCTAAGCTAAGCATTACCACTCTTACCTTATCAGAGTCATCTACTCTCTCCGCCACAAAGTATTGTTCTAACTTAAGGAGCCAGCCTTTAAAACCATCCCCATTAAACTTTGGACAGTCCCATTTGAATAGCTTAGAAGAGTCTGTAGGATCATACCTAGGTTGCAAAGGCTGAATGTGAGTGTCTCATTCTGCTTCACCACAAAAAGGAGTAGGGACTCCAATGCTAGATGTTACCTCAGCAACCACCCCCTTGCCATGCTTACGAGATAATGATGGATCTCGTTTCGTACCAGTCTTCTCTGCAAGAACTTCCTTGTTAGCCATCAACCCTAAGAGTTTCTTAAGATCACCTTTTTAGCTCCAATTTGAGTTCCTCCATTTTCCGTTCCACTCTTGTATCCAGCTGATGAAAATCTTATTAAAGCTTACAGAGCTCTTGGTGGTGTTGATGTGTTTCCTTTTGAAGCCTGGTGCTAAAGCCGTCCACCATGGTTGCCAAGTCGCTGGCTCTAATGCCTTTGTTGCAACATAATCTCCAGAAAACAGCTTAAGGGAATTCTCAAAAGAAATCAAGAAGAATGATACTAAAGATAGAAAACAAAAAAGGAAAGAATAAGAGAAAAGAAGAATCAGAATGAGAGAGAACTAGTTTTTGTATATTCCTTAGTACTGCCCATTACAATGTTTGCTCCCCTTTTGTGCTTTTGTAACCACTAGGGTCTAACAATCACCTAAAATCACGATACACGCACCACCATGTCTAACAGAACAATAAAAAAATAAATCAAAAGAAAAGTCAAAATTATTTAATCAGTAAAAGGTCTCTAAGAGCCCATAGTAGATAAGCTCAATCATCCAACTCTACCCCGTAACACCAGCCCCCTCCAAACACCCAAATTGCCGTCGACCGCCTTCTCTTGCCGTCGACCATTGGCAGCAAAAAATTCAAAAAAAGAAAATTCTTAAAATAACCTATTAACGCCTTCATTTTTCCCTTGTATTTGGTTTTCTAAAAAAAATTGTATATTTTTTAGATATAAAAAAGTGACAGTTTCATGTTTTTATAGTTTTTTTCCGACTAATTTTTAGTTTTATTTCTCTTTGAGGTGACTTCGAGGTTGTTTCGAGGGTTTCGGTGGATTTTTTAGGGAAATGATTTTTTTCCTGTACAAATGGCTTCTTAGGTTTTAGGGGTTTCAGCTTAGGAGTTATGAGAAGGATTAGGGCGTGCTTGCTAAGTTAAAAAAATGGAAAGATGAAAGAGATGTGCGAAAAAGTGGAAAAAATGGTTTTTGTTATCATTTGGTAAGACAAAAAAAATGTGCGAAAAAAATAGGAAATAATGTCAATTTTTTATTAACAAAATCAAATTATTTCAAATTAAAAAGATTAATGAAAAAAATGAAAGAGATATGAGTCAAATAAATATATTTATAAAATTATTTTTAATTTTATTTTATCATCTTAATTAAATATTGGTATAATGATAAATTAATATAATTTTTTTTATATTCAACTTTCTCAAGTAATGGAAGGAAAGAAAATTATATATATATATTCATATTTTTTATTTTTTTACTAAGCGTAATAAAAAAAATTAATGTTTTTTATCTTTTAAATTTTTTCTCTTTAATTTTTCATCTTTTTATTTTTTTTACCCTACTGAACAAAGCGTTAACAAACAGTATGATTATATTTATGCTTAGGTTGTGGCTGGGGATCAGGTGACTGCTGGGCGTGTATGTAGGATAGGAGGCTCGGGTGTGCTGGGTTTTGGTACGAGAGCATAAACGAAATGTGCATGTGCAGTATTTTTTATACATTATTATAATTATTTTAAAACTTGAAACATCGTTAATAAATAAATTAAAAATATGTGAAATTCTTATAAATAAATATAAATAATTTTTTTAATTTACTTCAACTTGACATGTTTTCAATATTAACACATTCATACACAATAAATAACACCTGGTTAAACTCTTTTCATTGAGAAGAGGATGGCAAAGAAGTTTCCTCGCAGTCCCTTTTTTTTGGCTAAACACCACAGACCATGTAAAACGGGGCTTAACAGAATCACATCTACACTTTGAAAAATAACCTAAAATTTTGTTTCGAGAATTCGCATCTTAAAATTTTCTTTCACAAATTTCACAATGAAAATTTTCTCCTAAGATACTATCACAATATATATCAATTTAAATTCAACAATCAATAAAAACAGAATCATAAATCAACTACGAACTCCAAATATCTCCAGCTTTATTATGTCTTGTTCTAAAAATCTAAGAAAGAAAGAAAGAAAGAAAGTAGTTCATTTGACTGTAAAAAAAGCTAGGTGGAATCTTCAAACTCATTTAGCTCCTTTTTTCTCTTCAATTCAATTTCATACTGCCTCAACCGCTCCTTCATTTTCTCCTATTCAAATTAAATTAAAAGAAAAATCAGAAGTTCACAATCTTAATTTATAAAGTACCCAAATCAATTAATAGGAAATGAAAAGAAAAGGACCTTGTAGCTGAGTTCAACGCGGTGCATAACGTAGAAGCCGAGGATGCCGCCGAGAATGGTGCCGCTGATGATACGGACATAGCCCCATTTTACTGCGTTCATCGCCATTTCCCTCTCTCTTCCCCTTTTTTCAGTTCTATCGATCGAAGGAGAGGGGAACCCAAAATATCCACTCCCTTTTCAAGACGATACGCACCGTTTTTCCTTTTTTTGAGAGTTTTTTTTTTAACAATTTTTTTATTGTTTCTAATAAAACTTAGTCCAATTGATTAAAAAAGCATTAGTTTTTATCAATCAAAATTCAATCATGGAATGTTTCATTTTTTTTTTTGGTGGAAAGTTTCAAGATTTTGAATATATTAAATTGATATTAAAAATGTATTTTAAAATTAAACATTCTAGCAGATAATAAAATTAAGAAATATTTTTTATCAATCAAGATAGATGTTTAAAAGATTTTGAATATATTAAAAACGTACTTCAAAAATTAAACTTTAGATTTAATATAATTGATTTATGCTCTCTTTAAAATATGATTTTCAAATTTAAATTTTAACATTTATAAAAGAAATAGTAAATAATTGAATACAAAAGAATTAACTATTACATAGAAACAGTAAATCATCTGTATTTTGGCTTCAAATCCATTCACTCATTCATTATTGCATTCTTTTTTCCTTTTGACAAGGAAATTTTGACTAATAATAATAAGCCTAATATTCAAATTCAGAGTGTTTTATAAATTCATCTCACCTCTATTGTTTTTCAAGAATACAAATAATTTTTATGGACACTAGTTTCCATCTACTAAATTAATTATAATTGAAAGCAAATGTATCAAATATCATTACGTAGTTTTTAAACTCTAATGCTAAGATTAAAATATCATCACATTTCCAATAATAATAATATATTGAAAAATACAAAAATTAATGTAATACAAAAAGATATATTATAATTTTTGCCAATAAGGTTTTTGTTTAGTTGAGGTCCTAAATTCGAGTCTCATCAAATGTGAGATTGTGTTTAGTTTGATATTGTTTGTTATTGTTATTCGTATTTACTAGTTTTTTAGTTATTAGTTCATTGAATGTAATATATTGATCATATTTATAACTTTGAATGAATACGTACTGCTAAGAAAAAGAGATATATTGTAATTTTTAATTTACATTGTTAAATTTTAGAATTTTATCATGATGTATGAAATCAAAATCCATGGATTAGCACAAATTATGAAATTTCCACAACAAAATAATTTTTAAAAATGAAAAATAAAAATCAAAGGAAGGGATGAGGGAGTCTGCAAAGTATGTGGTATTGATAGAGATGATGATAGTGTTCTTTTGTGTGGTACTTGTGATGCTGAGTATCATACTTATTACTTGAATCCTCCACTGGAAAGGATCCCCGAGGGGAACCGGTACTGCCTTTCTTGTGTTGTCAGCAAATGTATTGTTCAAGATGCATTGGATTACTTGGATCACTGAGAATGAGTCACAATCTCACCACCTTGAGTTGAATGCTATCAAGATTCAAGAGTGATATTCAACATCAGCAGGACTTAATTACCAGCTTAGAATCACAGCTTTTAAAGCTATCTGTTCGGAAGGAGTTTTTGGGAAGTGATTCTTCTGGCCGAATGTACTGGAATTCAGCCATGCCAGGTGAGTATCCTCAGGTTAATGTTGATGGAAGTTTGGTGTTTCATAAGAGAAGTTCTCCGGGCTATGAGGAACGAAGAGCATAAGATAACACTTCAGTTAAGTTGAATATTACTTCTGTCAGCACAGATGTTGTTACTAAAGCACAGAACCAAACTTGATACCCTGTGGCAAGGGAAGCTGGTGGCAGGAATGTGTCACAAGAACATAAGAGGGTCCTAGAATCAGATCCAAAATGTTGGGTTTGCTGGTTCAGCTTTGCCCTGATTGTTTGGACCCAGAGTTCTGCTGTCATTGCCCTGTGCACATATTGACAAGGCTAACATGCTAACTTGGATGTTTTGATTCAGACCCAGCATTCATGCAAGCACCTGTGGTGTTTGAAGCATCAGTACCAATTGACAAGTGAGTATGCATCCAATTTTGGACTGATTTCCGCTGAATCTTTTCGATTACTTTCTTGGGAAGAAGGGCAACTTGCCACCAGGAGCATGATTTATGTACACATACAACATTAATGTAGAAAGAAAAAGAAAAATGGTATTTCATTTGTTTAGATGCCAGGGTTGTCTACTTCACTAAGATTTCTGATTCTAATTATATCAGTCTTATCTATAGATTTGCTATAGATTTTTGTCTGAATGTAACAGCAACAACTACAGTAGCCATCCATTCTGCAAAGTCCTAGCAACTCTAGGAAAAAGAATAAATAAAGAAGAGAGAACGAAATTGGTAATATTGTCAAAGTGCATATATGCTATGCCGTGAGAAAGTAAGAAGGAAAGGACAAGTGTTGGAAGTGGGAAAGAACAGATTCTTATGAAGTTTGTCTGCAAGTGGTTCTGTGAAGCGGATTGTGCCGCCGCACACGAACTGTCTTCATCGAGTGGACGTTTGGAACCCACTTTGGGAAGAAAATATTTGGCTCCAAACAATTGAAATGTCACTTTGGTAGGTTGGTCTTTAATCTTCGTGTATTGATATCTCTTCTTCTGTTGCAGTTCTGTCAAATATGTGGTTCTTGCTTTTAGTGTCATCCTTCATCGTCTGTGGCACAGCTTTTGTAGGCCGGTGTTGGTTTCTGGCTGTGAGCTAGGTGGTGCTTAAACAGTTGCCTTTCAAATGGATTCCTGATCAATTTAGATATTTCATCGATAAGATTCTAATCTGTCAGATTTTGAAGAATGAAAGGCTAGTATTGTTATCGTTTTATTTTATTGAGCAGGGAGCATGCACCAACTATTGAGAATTTTTGTTCCAAATGCTTGGCGGCAACTTTACACAATTACTTTTTTTTAACCCCTGAAATGTCGTTATATTACATTGGGTATAAGACTAATTTGCATTTGTGCTGGCTCAAGGAAACTTAATCTAATGAGGATTTAAAAACGGAATTTTTCGTTATTAATTTTCTTCACTTAAGAATTTAGTAGGATTCTACATCATTGAGCCAACGTTTTAAGTTTTGCAGCTAATTGTTTTATGAATTCATTACTGGTCCTCTTTACATTAAAACAAAACCATGCTTGTCTGCATTTGAGAAATGAAAAGGTGGTCGATTTTATGGTATAGAAAGACTTGATATTGCTTAATAAGCTCAAAAAGGAGGGAGTTATTGTAACTTTAAACAAACTATTGTTACCATGCCATGGTCTTTAGACAATTTCATTCATATGTGCTTCTTACGTTACTCTGTTCTTTCTATTTCTGATTTTCATAATAATAGTACAGATATTAATTTGTTCACGACATCCTCTAGGACCAAACCCACCATTCTAAAGGCTCTTCCTGCTGCTGCTCCCCCTGCTCTGCGGCTGTGAACACATTGGAGAAGTAACTCCGGCCATCATCACTGCCATCGTCCTCTTCCGGTTGAACCCCATCGACAGGGCAAACGCATCCAGGGTATTCACCCACCACCGCGCTCCCAGCACTGCCGGGCCCGGTACTGAGGCGGTCCTCAACCTTCACACTGAACTGAAGTGAGGCAACCATCCCAGGCAAGAGGGGTTCAGCCTTTTGACCTCTTATTGCTTCTATGCTCACTTCTTTGGCTTGTAATTTTTCAGTCAAGGAAGCCACCTACATAGGGCATACAACACACGGTATTTTTTTATCATTGAGGGTATTTTTTTGATAATTGAGATAAATGATGAGATTATTTAAGTTCAAATTTAAGTTTTATAATAGCATACCATAACTTTTCTCTGGACTCGGATCAAGAGGTTGTCAATAAAAATACATATGGTTTAGGGTTTAGCATTATATATTTATAATTTTATATGTATATATGAAATTTGATTGTATTTGTAATTTTTTATGTATGTTATTACATAAACATTAACTTAAACAGGAAGTTAAATGGGTGAATTACCTCAGATTTCAGCTTCTCATTCTCCTTGACAACAGAGTCATAATTTGATTGGAGTGAGTCATAGGAAGATTTAAGGAGATCATAGTCCCTTTCAAGCTGCTTTGTCTTCCACCTAGCCCGGCGGTTCTGGAACCACACAGCCACCTGCCTCGGCTGGAGCCCCAACTTCTTAGCCAACTGGGTCTTTCGGTCTGACTCCAGCTTGTTCTCTGCCTCAAAGCTCTTCTCTAGCAGATGCACCTTCACATCAAATGGAACCATCATTCTCATCAAATTCCCATGTTCACTAATCTAAATGTCACCTATATCTTCTCCAACCAAACATTATCTCCAAGGAGATTTGTCACTGATGATACCATTTCTTTTTTGATCTATTTAGATCTCTACAATCTCAAACTAATACCAAAATAGAAGAGAACTTGATTCTTTGATTAGGTGAATATTGATCAAATCTTATAAAGCTGATGGAATATGTTCGTATTCGTATCATAGCATGTTACCGATGTAAAAAGTAACTTTAAAGACTATCATTTACCTACCTGTTCCGGTGTAAGGCGACGTTTTTTCTCCGACAACTGCTCATCGTAGTACTCCTCATCATAGAAGTCCTCCGACAAGCGAAAGAAGGGTCGCTTCTTTGAGGTTTCTTCCATGCTAATCATTGTTCTTGCCCCTTTACACATGTATCACAAAATCAAAATAATTACTATAGAAAATTTTGATGTATATAAAAACCCTTGTAAAAGAAACGGTTTAATATCTATTTAAAATTCTAAACAAAAAACTTATTTTCCGCAAGATGATCTTTGAGGGTACCGTGACTCAACTAATGTTAACAAAAACATTAGACGACGAAAAGAAAATTACCTCCGAAGATGGCGTCAGTATTCCCGAGGAACAACATGTTGTCGTGGCATGTGGAGGGATTGAAGAAAAGACGACGGCCAGACTCCATATTTGTATCTTCCCTTTTTAACACTGTATTAATATCTGTATTTGCTTAAAATTTGTCTTAATAAACAAGTAATTTTCTTTTTACACAGAAAATTTTCTGTGTTTTGATTTTGTATGAGCTAGAAGATCATAAGCTTATGGCGAAAGAAACTAGTCGTCCACAGCAACCTTGCCGGAGCCTCCAAGGGACAGATACAAAATCCCATCACGCCACTTGTGTTATCGTTGCGCTTACTATCACCCAGTGAAAGAAGTTTTAGCAACAAAGAGAAAGATGGAAAAAAAAAAGGAATTGCTTCAGTGATAAAGGAAATCTAACTTTGCTGACGGTATTTTTGGTGAGAAAGAAAGTTTTAGCTACGACAAGAAAGAGAAGAAAGGAGGAATTTTTTTGTCACCATTGGTGGTGTTTTTTGCAGCTAAAGGTTAGTCGGGAGGACGCTGAGGATGATTTATACTCACGTTGGCGTATCAAAGAACGAAAATATCCTCGTAAAATTATATTTTCGTTTTCAAAAGCAGGTGTGTTTTGGTAATTTGAGGAAGTATTTTTCTTGGCTTAGTGGCGGAGGAGAGGGTGGGATTCACTAACTTGCGCCAGGGGTGGAGTTGGTGTTGGATATATCTTGACCGTTATCTCTAAATATTTGTTTTTAGACAGTTGTGATGTAATATTGGGAATATAGCAGTTTGTGCTTGAGTGTTTAACAGGTACCATGCTTTGTTGTCGGGGACTGTCGGATCTAGTTGACTCAATCCTGTGGGCTGATGTCAACGGCTGTGATTCTCCCGGTTTTTACTCTTATTACATCATTACTCTACCCTTAAAATGAATGATAATTTCGTTACATTTGCTTTATTTGTTAGGTTGAGAGGATTAAAAAAATAATAAAAGAAAGTAGGTGGATTCTGTAATTTGTGTATATATTTTGTATTCATACAATGTTTATTACGTGTAAAACAAAAAAAATATTATATAACAATTCGTATTGACACATCATATACTAAACATTATTTTAATTTTTTCAAATTCATATATAATTTTTATTAATATTTTAATTCATGTCATTTTGTTGTTTTTTGTGTCATATTTTCGTACCATATCTAAAATTATTAGATTTAAAAAAGGTTGAATGAATATATCGATATTTAAACTTTGATGCCTTGACTTTGATTAAGACACTAACGTGAGACAAACGACTCTTTATCACATTAGAAGTCATCATTGAGTGAAACCTTACATAAAGATGATATGTACATATATTAAATCTTTAAATTTTACATTAAAATTTTAGACGAGAACGAATCATTTTCGATAAATATGTTAATATTACATAAAAATGTTAATATTTTCAATTTCTTTTCTCTAACAGAGAAAAAAGATAAAAAATAGAGTTAACAAAATTAAATAGGGTAAATTGCGAGATTGATCATCTAATTATTATCAATTTTTATTTTAAGCATTTAATTATGAAATATAATAATTTAATCATCCAAACTTTAAAAGAGTATTGAAATAGTGATGTGACCCCTTTATACGATCACTTATATCATACGTGACAAGTTATGTCATTATATGTTATTACTCGTCAATAGTTGGATAACAAAATAGTTATAAAAATAATGGTGATTGTATTTACAATTAAGTGATCAAAATAAAACATAAATTAAAATTAAATGATTAATAAAATAATTTACCCAATGCATCACATAATCACATGGTAGGCCTTGGAATTTGTAAAATGATGGCAAATTCATGTTGAGTTTTGCTTCTTAAAGAGTTGGATGCGACTGTCTTGTTATTGTCATGCATTTCCATTACACAAATTTTGGGTTCCACACTTCCAAGCACTTAAAAAAGTAAAAAAAAAATAGTTTTTCTTTTTTTTCATTTTCCTTTTGATGTGGGTCATATGAAAAATTAGAGATGTAACTTTTGGATTTACATTTTCCCCCTATGATAAAGACCTATTTGATATGTACATAAACCATATAGTATAAACAATATTATTATATTAGAGTTCATGTTTGATATGCAGATAATAACAATTTTTAATTTCATAAGCAAAATTAAGAAGCTGTCACATGTTTCATTTTTTAAAATAATTTTTTATTATTTTTCAATATATTTTAAGGGTTATGTTTCACCTCATTAATTTTATTTGTAAAATTTAAAAACTTCAGTAATATACATATATATATATATATTTATATATATATACACACATATATCAAATAATCTCTTTTTTTTTTGTTCTTAAAAAGGTACAAGAGAAAAAAATCGAAAAAGGAGATTCAACCTTAAACCTAACTTCTCCTAAGGGGAAATAACAATCATTTGGCCAATTTTTGATTGTCCAAGTAATCTTTC
This sequence comes from Heritiera fomes, assembly GCA_032173925.1. NCBI lineage: Eukaryota > Viridiplantae > Streptophyta > Magnoliopsida > Malvales > Malvaceae > Heritiera > Heritiera fomes. Next base: position 7,110,288 of record JAPDPM010000025.1, read on the forward strand.
TTTATCTTATTACAAAGTACAATAAATAATTAACATTTTTTTAGATAATAATTAACGTTAGTTAACCTATCAATGTGCAAATGCAAACACAAGCAAAACCTTGAAATGGTGCCATAGCATGTTTCACTTTCCTTGAGTCTGATTGGATATTTGGTTGCTTAGCGCACTCCTCCACTAGCACTTGATCAACTTAATATGCAAAGAATTCTTTAAATTTTTATAAATATTTTTTATCAACATGCATTATATCAAAGAGAAATAAATTGGTATTTGTTTAATCTTATGGCCACCACTATAGCTTAAATTAAACTAATCCAACTTTATATGTACCATTAATTAACTGTATTATTATACCTTGGTTTGACTTTGTTTCTAATAATCCAACTATAATATTTTTTTTGGTGTTTTAATCCAACAATACCATATAGAGTCCCACAGCATCATACAAACTCTCACATAAGAAAATACATCCATACATACATACATACATACATACATACATACATACATACATACATACATACATACATACATATGGATTATTGTTGAATACTATATTAGTAGAGATTTTAGACTTTATAAGCGAAGTTAAGATAGAAACACATTTCATTTAAGAAATATTAAAAAAATAATAAATAAATAAATAAAATAAGACATGTGCTATCGTCTTAACTTCTTTTGTGGAATCTAAAAACTCTACTAACAGTATATTTGATAATAATCCTTATCTATAAATATAAATATAATATATATATATATATATATATCAATTCAAAATATAACTACTAATTAAATATCTATGCAAAACTTTGAAATTTTGGAGCAATTTTATGCAAATATCATCTCTGGTTTTATAAAAGGATTTCACATTAATTTTTTATCAAATGTATATGAATGTAATTACAACTTTAACTAATATGTAATTTCATAGAATAATCAAGTGATAGTAAGAAAAAAATTTTCTTTAAAAAAAATAAAAGTTTTAAATTCAAATCTTAACATTTTTCCAACATAATATAGAAGTTAATAAAAACAAATTATCTTATTATATTAGAGTTTAAGATTTAGGATTTAAAGTTTAAGGTTTGATAACTTAAAGAATTGACTTAGTAGTGTAAGGTTCGACCGAGTTCTTGAGTGAGGATAATTCATGGTGCAAGATCCCGTGTTCGAATCCTTAATAGGTCAAATTTCTTTGAGCTAACACCAACCACGCAGTGCGAGTAAAAATTAATCTCATACTCAATGTAGTATGGACACACATCTTAGTTAAAAAAAAAAGAATTTAAGGTTTGGTTGCGATTAATAGATTGATTTATGGGGAAAAGGATTTAAAGATTAGTATAAAGATCTTAAAAAGAACTGCCAAAAGTAGTGGATAGTATATAGCCATATAGGTGTTCTTGTATATATTTCCATGGCCATTTGGGGCAAAGGAAGAGAGAACCTGGCAAAGGGACCCAGAGAATCAAAGCTTTTCTTTTGGTAGTGGGAAGAAAAAAAGAATAAACCACAAAACCATATATAATTTTAAGTTAAGAAAGAACCTTTTTAAAGAATGTTGTTTGTTTTGGTGTAAAGCACAAGTATTTTTATCTATTTTATGATCTGAGATTAATCATGTTCAGGTCGAGAGTTTTAAAGAATATTATTATGTATTATTAAAATTTTGGTCAACTTTTTAGCAAAAATAAGAAAAAGATAGAATTTTTTTTTATTGGCTGAATAAAAGATAGATTGATTTAATATTAATACCTCAATTTTCCTTATCAATTTGTCATTGATTTAGTTGAAATAGAAGTCATATGTCATGCTTTAATTAAAATAATTGAAATGCAAAGGTCACCAAAAATAAAAAATGAAGTTACTCCATTTTGTAAAGGAAATAAAAATATCAATTGGTCAATTGGCTAAGATCCCCTTCATGTGAAATTTTAGGTAGAAAAATTTTGACTTTCATCAAAGTGTACAAGGGAAAAATTATTTTTCATATTTAATAATCATGCATATGATCCAAGCATTAAGGAAATTTAAGATCCAAGTGACATCTAAAAACAATTTTAAAACTTGGTTTGAAAATAAAATAAAAACATATATTGCCATTTCTCCATGCCAGTTGTCTCCCTATGCCCGTTAAAAATAATAATAATAATAAAAAGATTTTAAAGTAATTAAAATAAGGAGTTCCCATCCTAAGAAGGAATGGGTTTCACTTCTCCCCAAAAGATAACAATCAACAAGGCCTAAAGAATCTCATTTTATGGCCAGATTTGTACAATCTGCTACCTTCTGTTCAACCTTTTTTATTCTCATATCCACCATACTAAGCATAATTTCTTACTCAATTCATGGAATCAAGGAAACATTTTATTCCTTAACTTTCTTTACATATTGCACTAAACAATAACCAATAGTCCTTATGCATTTGTCTTGGAATATTTTCTTTCTTTTTTGAGTTTAAATTTTGTCAAATTATCAAAAAGTCTTGAAATTGTAATGCAAATATTCTCCACTTGGTAATCGTTTCAAGTCTCAACCTTAATTCTATCATAATAAGTAATTGAACTCGTTTGATTGTCACTGTTTATTTTTTATATAAAAAAGATCGCAACTTGATAATAGGAGAAGAATAATGCTATGTGTGGGATTGGGATTGAAACCCCACATTTATTGCAAATCATCTCTTAAAGGGATTGTATGAATTAATTAAGATAAATCTCACGTTTGTTTCTCATTAATCATAATTATATAGAAAATCCAAGGTTAATTAGTGACGATCCTGAAATTTCTTGAACTAGTTGTCTAGTATATAAGAATCAAGCACGTTTGTGATCAAGGTTTAGTTTGAGAGAATATCCTCTTGATTTTTAAAACATATACCAAATTCTTTATCTCATATAGGAAAGAAGAAATGAAAGAATAGTTGCTTTGCTTATTCAATTCCTTCACAACGAAGGCAAAAGGACTAAAAGCATGGTATCTTTCGACTGAAAAAATTGCTTTTCTTTTCTTTTTTGGAGATTGGCTTTACTTTTATATTGTCTTTTATTTAGCTTTATCTAAAGAATAAGCAGGGATAACAAGGAATTGTAAAACTTTAAAATTCTAAAATGGGGTTAGAAAGAGAGAATGAGTATGCATGTTTCTGTATCTTTCACTTGAAATTTACAGCTTTTCTTATGTCTTTGTCTACATAAATATTAGCTAGTCACACACTCTCTTTTCATTCAAGACCACCCACTGTGGTATAGAATCAACCAAAGAAAGCTTAAATGAACAGTGTTTGTTCAATTTTGAATCTTTAGACTGATAATAGGCATATTGTTTTATGCATGTATATTGCGCGGACAATAGGATTAGACAAAGGTACGATTATTCTTAATATAATTTAAATAATTGGTTATTCAGCAAATTAAATTTATACTTTATTAATATTTGATTCAACTATAAATGCATATATTTTTTATTTAAAAAGAAATTCAAATCTCTTTTCTCTCAAAATTAAAAAGAAAAAGTATATATTGCCTCAACTGTTCTTTTTCGGCCTTTTGCCTTGTCCAAGAGGGAAAGAAACCTGTTGATGGATGTAAACAGGGCTAAGCTAAAGTGAGTGAGAAAGGAGAATAGGAGGTTGAAATCTGGGCTTATTGATTAACTTTCAATTTCAATCTCCTTGTGTTGTCTAACAAGCCCATACTTCTTGCTGGCCGAATGAAAATATTGGAGAACTTCAAACGGAAAGATGTGTGGCCTAAATTGAAAGATTTATGAAATTTCATTTTTTTCATGATAATATTTTGTACGCATAAGAAATATATATATATGGATTATTATTAAATACACAGTTAATAGAATTTTTAAACTGTATAAACAAAGTTAAGATTTGGATACACACATTTTAATGAATACTGAAAAATAAATAAAAAATAAAGTAGCATATGTTGCAATCTTTACTTCATTTGTGGAATTTAAAATTTTTACTGAAAGTATTATTGGATGATAATCTTTTATGTATGTATACATAACTGTTTTGTAATGGTATTTCTGAAAATAAAGGAATAAGATTGTTTCTTTTATTAGGTTAAAAAAGTTGATGAAAATGAGTTTCATACGTGCATGTAATTTTGTGCATGAAACCTCTTTCTTATCAAATTATTGGCAGATTAAACACACAAAATAAATAGAAGAACTATCAATATAACTAATATATCGAAATTGACTTACTAGTACTCGAGTGATTGATGCACGATTTCTTAATACTTCAAATCCTCCCTTCCTCAATTTAAAAGAATTCAAATGCCATGACTAAAAATTTCAATGTTGTTTCTGTTTGGTTCTTCACTTATAAGTTAGTTGCATACGAATAAGATCTAATCCAAACCTTCTAAATGAGTTTATAATTGATTTTCTTTTGAATGAAAACAAGTTGCCAAAAAAAAATAAATACAGATTAAAATCAATACCCTAATTATAGCAATTAGAAGCCAAGAACATTATTTCGGGTTAGCTCAAATGATTAAGAAATAGGAATCCTAAGATGGGTCAATCCTTAATTTGGCCGGTGAATTTTATCCCCTAGTGTCTTTCAGTTCCTTGATGTGTTGGTTAATCAAAAAACATCACTTTATAGTCAATACAAATCATGAGGATAACTTGGATAATGACTTCAACAACAAACATTAGACAATGACATGAAACAAACAATTCTTGTTTTCATTCCCAACCGAAGATCACAAGCCTTGCTGTTGAGGTCCGCACCCAATCTACACTAATGTACCAAATTGCATCAAAACTCAGCACGTAAGTATGTTTGGGCAAAAACAGTACTACTCATTTTGTCCGCAATCTTGTCTCACAAAAATATCTCACAAATATTTTTTATATCATAGCAAATTATCACAATATCCCGACAATGTTATATTAATCGGGTTGGCAAACAAGGAGGTAGGGAAGACTCCAAGAAACCTGTAAAAATCTCATCCCATGTTCATTTAATCTGCCAGCAATTGCAGGTTTGAGGTTAGTCCTTTAGGATACGGATGTAACACTTGGCCACCATCCAGGGTATAACATGCAACAGCTGCAGCCCTGCGGATGCTGGGAATTGCTTGAGCTTATCAATAATCTTTCTGCAGATGCCGTGCATTGACTCGAATTCGGCTGTGTGAACAGGAATATATGTACTTGTCATTGATTCAGATGTTTGGATATCTTTAATTAGAGTAGGGATAACGGAAGGCATAATTTCAGTATAATTGAAATCCAATATGATAATTTCAATCTGAAACTAGAAAGTTTCAAGCAGGCTATGCCGCATAAGGTAATAAATTTCCTGCTGTTACTGCTTGACAATGAGATTTTCCAAATCTTTCCTTAACGAAGAACAATATAGGCCTAAATTACATAGTAATCACAATACGTTTTTGCCCATTTGCCCAAATAAATGTCACAGTCACACTTATTACAGCTTACTGGTTAAAAAATTTTCCATTCAATTCCTTCAGAATCTTCTTCATATTTGCACTCAACCGACGCATTGAATGTCTGGATTTTTTCAAATTTTGGTATCTTATAATCTTAATAAGAAATTTTAGCTGGTTTTTATTGCAGAGTAACTGCTTTTCCAAGGATGTCCTAGGATGTAATATGGAAGTTTAGCCACATATCTCAATGTTGTTCATAACCATGATTTTAACTTGGGCAACACGTCCCAAAATGCATCATATTTGGATTTGATAGCCTCAAAATTCAAGGTTTCATTGAGGGTTTCTCCGCCAACCAAAACCATGGTTAGAAGTTCTTGAAGTGAATCATGAGACTACTCATGAGATTTGAATGGTACTTGATCTACATTTTCATCATTCAGCATGTGAATTTAATGAGGCAAAGAGAAGGGTTTTTTTCTAATTGCTTAACTCAAAAATTCAAACGGTAAAACGAATAATATCTTGCAAATTAAGTTGCGGGGTCTTCGTGGGGTATCAAGATACCATTAATCATATATAATCTTTCCCTTCCAACGCTCTAGCTCAAGGCTGAAACATCTGGAAAGTGTGCACTGTTCACTGCGTGTTAAACTGTGCAACTTAATTTTCATGAAATATTCATTTGACATTCAATTTTATATGTTCACAATTTTTATCCATCCTTCTTATTTGCTTTCCGTTTTTGAGAAGAAAAATTGGATTCAAATTGCTTCTTAGCCCATCAGCATCAAATTAATGCTCTTAATAGCTATGATATTAAAAGATTACAATTTCTGAAGATTCAGAAGCTTAATATGGTTCAGTTTTTGTTCCATCCAATCACAGCTTACCACATTGCAGTCTCAGGAGTAACTTTGGTCTGCCTGTATCCAAAGTAGGTAATTCAATCATATCAATCATGCATTCATGTACTAAAATTTTCCATATGGTTCCTACCATAAAAGGTTTTGGCCTGGAAAGATAGAAGGATAAAGACAAGCTGAATTCTCAGTAAGGAAAGATCGAGTCATTGCATTCAATGCTTTAGGGATTCTAATTTCACATACAAATTGACCAGCCAATATAAATCTGTCTGTTATTTGTATTTCGCAACTTGGCTTATTGTTTTCAATTCTTCATTATCTTCTTGCAGTTCTCTTCCTTCTCCTTTTCCTGAGCTTCAAAGATGGTTAGTGCTGATGTTGCAAGGACTATTGTAGGGATCATTGGTAAGTTATTTTCCATTTGGGTACATTGCATATAAAAAAAATTTGCTGTACAGTTCTTGTTCTTCCAGTCTAATGGCAATTTCTTGACATATTTCTGAGTTGGGGTAGATTTGTCTGGTAGATTGTTGAGAATGATCAAGGGCAAAATAGTAATCATCTTCTTTTCTTGTTTCTCTAAGAATAGTATGACAGATAAATAAATTTTAATTTTTGTTCTAGAGACATGAATTTCGCATAGCATCTACAACATTCTGCTGTTCTAATTGTCATATTTTGGTTTTGCAGGAAATGTTATCTCATTTTTCCTATTTGCATCACCAATGTAAAATCTTGTCTCCTCTCTATCTCAAACTCTTTATCTTTGTGTTTCAAATGTATCTTAGGAAGTTGAAATCTTGGTCTTCCTGCTACTTTACATTTCATTTGCATGAAACTCCTGCCATGTGGAAACCAAGCAAATTTTTGTACCCTTCTATAAGAAAAACAATAAACAATCATCTTTATTTGCTGACCATATGAACCCAGATTAGATATAGCCAATTGCATATTTGAACGGGTTACGGGTTCGGGTATCTATGGCTATCCCTTTAAAACTAAAATGGATAGAATAACAAGTTCGGGTATTTTATACTATCCGAATTAGAAGTTAATCGGTTCGATTATAGAGTATCTAAGAGATGCTATCCGAACTCGACACGGATGGTAAGATTACTATTGAAACCCAACAATAATCTAAATATAGGCTACCTGAATCTGACATAATCGGGTAAAATAGTATCGGTTATTCGATTGTAGGTTATCCATTACCATCTCAATCTTTTGGATTGTCAGTCCTTTGAAAAGGCCTGTTCTAGGTCTTTCACCTATTAGTTCTGCCGGGCCCAGTTCTACACTCTTTCTGTCTCAGATGATTGTCGTGTCCATATCATTGTGCCATATGGCTGGACAAGATATTTCTCAACCCTACCTTCTTATCCGATGTTTCCTGAATCTACACCAGGCCAAGCCCCAATGAATTTGACCAATTTCTCAAAACCAAAATCCAACAAGCCGAAAGGGAAAAACAATGACAATTGAAATCTTTTGTTATTGCTGCAGACCAACATTTGTTAACATCTACAAGAAAAAAGCAGTGGAGGAATTCAAGCCAGATCCTTACATAGCAACTGTTATGAATTGCTTGTTGTGGATTCTCTATGGCTTACCAATTGTTCATCCTGATAGCACCCTTGTTGTCACCATTAATTCCGTTGGACTTGCAATGGAGCTCATTTATCTCACCATCTTCTTCATCTATGCTCAGAAAAATGGCCGAGTAAGTAGTAAAACTCCACCATTCGATCATCGATTACTCACATAATAAAAAAACCTCACCCCGTTTGCTTGTGAATGCGATTGCAGCTTAAGGTCATTGGGTGGCTTTGCATAGAGATTGCGTTCTTGGGGGTTGTGGCCTCATGCACATTGCTATTGCGCAAAACTCATGACCAAAGATCTGCCGTTGTGGGAATCCTTTGTGTCATATTCGGGGTGCTAATGTATGCTTCACCTCTTACCATCATGGTAAGACATGTCTCTTTTTTCTCTATGCCACGTAAAATCATAAATTTGATATTGTCTTTTCGATATTAATTGATTCATCTGTTTCGTATTTTGTGTTATTTCGATTTTTATTTTATTTACAGATGAAGGTGATTAAGACAAAAAGTGTGAAATACATGCCATTTTACCTCTCGTTGGCCAGCTTCCTTAATGGAGTTATATGGGTGACTTATGCCCTCATTCGTTTCGATCTCTATATCTTGGTAAAAGTTGATAATATATTATTTAATACACTGTCAATATAGTTTTTAGATTTTTTAAGCAAGATTTTAATCCTTTCTTGAAAACTTGACTTTGCTTGAAACTTACCATGCATTTTTGCGTGGTGTTGTAGATTGGAAATGGATTGGGGGCATTGTCTGGAGCAATTCAGTTGATTCTCTATGCTTGCTACTTCAGGTCTACTCCGAACGACGAAGACGACATCGTCAAGCCACCTGAACTGCAACTCTCCGGTGGCAATGGACCGGCTAGACCAACAGTTTGATCATTGATGTCTAAAGCAATAAAATTCGTATTCTAAGTAGTTTTTCTTAGAAGCATTATATGAACTTGCATGTAGTTATGAAGTTTTTCATACGATTTTTAAGCAATTTTACTTCTATTCATCTCTCTTTTCTGTACTCTTTTCTATAAACTGCAAAACTTGGAATTCAAGTGCTCAATCAAGTTGATTCATGCATGTTTTTCAAGTAATGATTTCTAATAAATCTAAAGTTCAAATATCAACATTTGTAATATCATTTCTTTATTTTTTACATCTTGTAATATATTTTATATATATGTATAGGGTTGGACTATGTTGGCCACCTAATAGTTGATATTTCTTTTTAGAAGAGATTAAGTTCAAAATCTAATTCTTCGTATAAACTAACATTAATAAATAAATATAAACGAACAGAAGCCGAATATATTTACAAGCTGCTTGTCAAATGTTTTGTTTATTTATACCCTTAAAATTGGGCTAACAATTGATATTCCTTTTTAAGATAAATAAAATTCAAAGTTTAATTTCCCCTTTCTATGTATCTTATTATGCACAAAAAAAAATATTTTTGAAAGGTTGATACTAATTACACTACAAATATGTAGATCTCAAAACGACACAAAAAAAATAAAACTAATAATAGTTAAAATTTTATAAAAATTATATATAAATCCTTTAAAAACTAAAAAAAATATTTTTATTTAATGTATTCATACAAATTTTAAAAAATGTAGTAATTTTTTAAAAATATACATATAATAAACATAAAGTTTTCAAATTATAAATAAAAATAATCCATTTATAAAATTTTGGGAATTTTTAATGAATTTTTAAATTTAAATTAATCAAACATATTTATTTTCAAAAGTTGAATTAAAGTATTAGTAATAATCCGACCAGCAACAATAAAGTGCTCTTTTAATCCAAAAAACGTCAACTGATGCTGACATGGCAAAATTCTGTTGGTCATATGGGAATTTGGAAAGTCGGAAAATGGCAGTCTTCGTAATTTCATTGAAATTCGACACCAATATTGTATTATCCTCCTCAACAGACTAACAGCCAACTCCACCGGTTAAAACGCGGCGCCTCACTTCTCCTCCCAATTACCCAAGCCACGACACCATGCATTTTGCATGCACCGAAAAATAAAAAAGAAAAAAAAACAGAGATTTATAAATAGAATTCTTATCTACGCATATTTCCACTCCAGCGGTAAATCCTTCTTCAACTGTCCTCTCTCGCTTATAGAAATCCTTCTTTACTGCTAAAGCTTGCAAACATGGGAGTTGCTGGTGATATCGTCTTCATTATCGGTATCATTCTTTCTCTCTTTCTTATTCAGCCTTTTGTCGCTTTTTTTTTCGGATTTTCTGGAGTTCTTTTTATCTCTTTTTGTTGATTTACATGATCAGCGAGGAGCTGAGGTTAATGTGCTTTGATTTACTCGAGTTTTCAACAAGTTTCGATGCTTTGATCGATGTTTCGATAATCATTTCCTTTTTTTGGTTAAATAACCGAAGAAATTGATAGTTTTCCAAGTTTTATTTTCGATTTCACATTTGAAGTAAAGTATAGACTGAAATGTAACCAAAAAAAAAAGTATAGACTGAAAATATTCATATATAACGTGAAGTTCTTACGTCAACTTATCTTTGAAGATTGAAGACTGAAGAGATATGCTACATTTATATATTGTAATTGTTTTTCTCTTTTATTTTATGAAGATTTTTCGTTTGATTATTTTTTTATTTTTGTTCTTCTTTTTTAAACAGCGAATATCATGTCCATCGTCTTCTTCTTGTCGCCAGCGTAAGTTCACTCTCTCTAATTTTCTAACTAATGGAAATTTCTTTATCATTTTTTTTATTTAAATCTTACATTACCTAAATTAAACACTAAATATTATATATTTCTTATACGTGGTCCATAGCTGATCCATTTTTTGGAATGTTATTTGTAATTTTATATTTGTTAATTAGCTAATTAGTTAACGTAAGGAGATCACGTATATTAAAAAAAACAGTAGTATGGTTTAAGCTATGATATTTTTTAAGTGTTTACATATGCATTTTTAGAACAATCGTCGTTTTTTTAAGACGTACTATAGTTTTAAGAAGTGTATTCACGTCAAAAAAAATTGTCTCATACACAATAGATGAATTTTTAGATTTCATTAGGCACGATGACACATATTTTTGGAGTACATTAAAAAATAAAAAAAATAAAAAAAACGTGCGATTGTTTTTTAACATCATTGATGATGTTAAAAATTATATTATCACAAAGCAAAAATGAACTCGGCATTCAATAATGATTCTTTTATAAAGGTAAAGTGTAGTCTTTGTTATGAATTTCTGTTAACATAATCGGAATTAAAATAATGACATATCTTTTTAGAAATATTATAAAAATAAAAATTAAATAAAATGAAATATATGTTACTATCTTAACGTGGAAGTATAATAATTCATATATAATTATTATGACATGATGTTGTTGAATATGTTTAGGCGAACATTTTTCAGAATTCATCAGAATCAGGCGGTGGGGCAGTTCCAGCCAATTCCTGAGTATTGCGCGTTTCTGAACTGCCTTTTCTTGACGTTATATGGTCTCCCCTCTGTTTGCAAAGACAACATTCTGTTCTCCATCATCAACGGCGTTGGCATTGTCATTGAGCTGATCTACATAATCATATACGGGCTTTATGCTCCGAACATAAGGGTATGAACCATATGAACCATTCTCTTATTAATTGCTATCTCATAGGAAATTAACCTAGCGATTGGATATATGAATTTGTCATGACCTTAAACATGCATAGATTGAACATACATTGGCATCAAAGGGCAAATTCAATACACAAAAGTCTCATTTTATGAAAAGGTTCATATGTTTCATGACTTGAACTTGTTACATTCAAATAATAAACGAAGAACTTTTACCATTACCCATGACGGATACACTGACATCAATATTGGTAAAATTTTAGGATGAGAATGCATATGTTAGATACCACTTAATTTGAGTTCATATATTGATTCATGTATCTTATCTCAATATTGAGACAAAGTCTCTAATAATGATAATGGTGTTAGATTGCACATATTCGTCAATATTTAGGAATTTGGATGAGGATTTCGGTTGCTGCCATTGACATGTGGTTAATTAATTTAGCCTGGATAGCCAATCGGATTATTTTGAGTCTTGATCACTCATGAATTATGCTCATCATAAAGGCAATGAAAATCAAAGCACCCTGCATGTTTTTATAAACTGATGGTTGCTATATATCTAGCTAGTTGATCTAATACTATTAGTTGATTCTTCCTACAATTTTCAGTGTCTTGTAGTCAGTATCGTCCTGTCTGAAATAGGCATCGCAGCAGCCGTGGCTACCTATGCATTCGTGCTCGTAGAATTCAAGGACAGAGCTATTTTCGTCGGTGATTTATGTGTTTTCTTTAACATCATAATGTACGCCTCACTTCTTGTCGTCATGGTAAAATCTCTCTCCCGATCTCCTCAACTCCATCTTTCCTTTCACTTTCACTGTTATTGCATGGATTATCTTATTGGGTTTAACAGGTAAAAGCTATCGCGACAAATAATAGAGTGCAGGATATGCCATTCTGGCTCTTTGTTGCCGGCTTAGCTAATGGAATCTGTTGGACAATTTATGCGATCATTCAGCATGACAGTAACATCCTGGTAAAATGCAACTTAGCTTATTAATATAAAGGATCTGATTCTAATAATCAAATTTAGTCAAAAATTTACTTTGATTATTAGTTCAAACAATTATGTTCTCACATTTAAACTTTAAAAGGTGAGAATTCTATAAATTTTAGATTCGAGTTGGCTACTTACATATTCTTCTTTCCTGAACCAAAATTAATTTTTTAACCAAAAAAGACATTAAGTTAAAATTTTGTTGACCCATTTGTCTGGTTAAGCTTTTTCGCAGATTGGCAATGGGCTTGGAGCAGTTCTTGGGGTTGTGGAGTTGGGTATATATGCTTGCTGCTACTTCAAGGGAATGCCGCCAGAAACTGAGCCTTTAATTCAGAGAGGGACTGTTGGGGGAGACACTGCAGAGGGTCAGAGTGGGACTGTTGGAGAGGGTCAGAGTGGGACTGTTGGGGGAGACACTGCAGAGGGTCAGAGTGGGACTGTTGGGGGAGACACTGAAGAGGGTCAGAGTGGGACTGTTGGGGGAGACACTGCAGAGGGTCAGAGTGGGACTGTTAAGAGCGAGACTGCAGAGGCTCAGAATAAGACTGATGAGAGCGAGATTACAGAGGCTCAGCATTAAATTGAGAGTGAGACTGCAGTCTGAAGTTTGTATTGAGAAGTATGGAGATAGCATTGCAGTCCCAAAGTTGACAAACTTAGATCTCAATTTTGCCTTGCTTAGACCACAGTTTTTGTTAGTTTGGCTTATGTTGGTAACTTTGGTTACTTCCTCAATGCTTCCTATTTTGTACCTAATTAGGAAAGATTTCTTTTTTCATACATTGACATTTAACTGTGAAACTTTTTTTCGCGTACGAAATCAAGACTGTCCTGTTAGCTATCCATAATATTGATAATTTTTGTCAATAATGTTCTAAATAGGAGAATAGGAGAAAAGTTTAAAGATCCCCCATTTTTGGTCTAGAGTACAGTTTCTAATCTTTGAAAACTCTTCTGATACGTTAGAATTGGAATAGAGTTATGTAACTAAACCTAAAATCTAATTTAAATAGTTTATGCAATCATTTTTAAATAATAACATACATTTCTTAGTAAATATTACCAAAATCTAATTAAAAAAATGAGTTATATGATAGTTTTCAATCTTATTTGTGAAATTAAAAAAATTAGTTTCGGTATATTGGATAATAATTCATATATATGTATATATTAGAAAAAAATTTAATATCAAAATTTTTTTATTGAAAAATAAAAGGATTCAAATTTATATATATAACGTATAGCTAAACATTTGGATATAAGAAATTATAAATCTTGATTTCTTTCTTATCCATTGTGTTTTATGAATATTATTAATTAATAATATCTTTTGGTATATGTCAATGTTGGTTGGACTTTAACTTTGCCTTTTGTTATGGCTGGTTAATGTTATGATGTGATAAGTAACTATAAGTGGGAAAAGAAAGGATTGGGTTTTAGCTTTGGATTCTGCGCATAAAAATGCCGTTCATTTTTCCCCCTACTTTTTTGGGAAACAACGTAGTCAAAGTTTTGAGCTCTCGTGCTCCAGTCAACCATCTCCATTTTGACATGTAAGTAGATCTGACAATCTTTAATATGATATAAATATACGATACGAATACGACACAAATAAATGACACAAGATGACACGGGATTAAAACTAAATAAAATGAATATATGAATATGGTAAAAGCTAAAAATAATATTTTAAGTTTTCCGTGTCGACACGAATTTTTGACACGAATACACGACACGAATACGGTTTTACATGACACAAAAATAAATTTTCGACACGAATTGTCAGGTCTACATGTAAGTCCACCAAGAGATAGAGCTAATTAACCTAAGCCACCAAAAATAAATGCCCTTAGGCCTTAATTCTTTCTCCCTTGTTCTCCTCTTTATTCAATTCTGGACGACTTGGAGTGTTTGATGCCACGATTTATGTACAGTTTTTATTTTTAAATGTATAAATTAAATAAATTATTTAAATTTAATTCGATAATTTATTAATTTTAATTAGTTTATTTTCAATTTGAACAAAAATTTGAGTTATTTAATTAACAAATCAAGTCAAATTTGAAATATCTTAAGTCCAATATGAATGATTCACAAACCTAATCAATTTTTATTATATATATTTATAATATTTAATTATAAATTTATTATTTTACTCTCATAATATATAATTTATAAAAAAAATAAATTGAATTTACAAAATTGAGTTCGTGTTCATTTAGTCATGTTAAAATTTTAAAATTAAATTCCATGGAGCTCAAGTCAAATTTTGAGTTTTGAGTTTTCAAATTAAGTCAAGTTCAAATGTAACACTTAATTATCTTGAGCAGACTTAATTACACCATTAATTAATCAAAATCTAAAAAAAAAAAAAAGAAAACACTTAGTACTACTACAACCTCGTAAAGATTTAGGAATTTTGAGAATATATATATTCTTCCTTTACTATTCTTAACTTAATTCTAATTTAGGGAAGCTGTTAACCAAGGAAACTATGAAGTATTCTACCTAAAATCAATTGAGAATATGTGGAAATGTCTAACTTGAATATAAGACTATATAAGTATTTAACAAATATGGGATAAACCACTTTAACCATATCTAACCTAAAGTCGATTGATAATAGGTGGAGGGGTCCAATTTGAATAAAAAACCACATGAAACAAAGAATTCAATAGATGTAGGATAACACCATTTTAATAGCCCCATCACATGTAAGTGGAGATATGAAAGCCTATCATGTGACTATTTTATAAGGGATATTAGACAAAAATCACATAACAAATACACAAAACAAATCTTTCTCAAAAAAATACACAAAACAAAGTTCAAACTCTAATATAATGTTAAGTATCAAACTTAAAATCAATTAACAATAAGTGAGAGGGTCCAACCTAAATATAAAATAAAAAAAATTGAATATTTAACCGATGTAAGATATCACCACTTTAACATAGACCCTTCATTTCTACACCCGAATTGCGTAGTTACTTTCCTTTGCATGACTACTTATAAGCAATAGGATTTTCAACTATTGTGGATGTTTTTCCAACAAATTAGCATCTTTCTTTTTTTCTCGAATCCGGATTAGTCCTACACCAAAAGTACGAGAATATCGGATGGTCTAAACTAAAAAAAAATCTTTCTTTTTTTCTTATTTTTCTTATTGGAGGTCGATCGGCACGTGGGGTATAGAATTTTCAGAAAATTTCACTTGATTTAGGACTGTGATGCTGATCAATCCAATTGAACTTTGACCAATTTTCCTCTCTCCTCTCTCTTTTCCGTAGACTTGTTAATTAAAAGCATGAGAGAGGTTGATCAAAAGGCAAAATTTTGACTCTTTTTTTTCAATTTCTATCATTTTCCCTGTCTACTTAAAGTCATAGTGATATTAATTTCTAAGTTAATTAATCTAAAAATATTTTTTTATCAGTGGTTAAAAAAATTATAACATGTTGTAAAAATTTGGAGTCGAATTCCAGTAAATTTATTTTTCAGCCTTGATCATCAAAAGTTATTTAGTTCTAAAGAGAGAAAATTCGGATGTTAAAATTTTCTAGTTTTGGTTTCATATCTCTAATCCAACTATTTAAAATAAGTGTTCACAATATTCTTAAAATACGATGCATAAAATAAAATAAAATTTTGCGTGAATTACATTACACATCTATGATTTTTGTATAATATTTCATTTTCATATGCAATTCAATTTCTGAATTCTTGATTTTTTTTTAAATGTTTCAAATTCGTCAATTTTTCAATTATAATCGTTACAATATAATAGCTGTTCTTGTGAAAATTCACATGACAAAAAAATCCATGGCAGACGAAAGTAGATTTAAATCTTAGATTCAAATCTTTCACTCACTCTAATAAACCCCAAAAAATATCGTTAGTATTTACCTTAGAATGTGAAGTTGGAGCACTAATTATAGCATTTGCCAAAACTTCTTCATCCATTTATCATTTCATTGTTCTTAACCAATAATCTTTATGCAAACCATGTAGCTCTGTTTCTTTGACACAAAGAAGCCATTCATTGTGTTGGGTCACAAGCCTATACCAATGGTGGATCCAATCCACAATGGGATGGGCAAAGAACTCAGTCCAGAAATAACAAAGACCAAATGCTCATGACCCATGCAAAAGCACTAATCTGGTACCGGTGTACTAGCTTTACTTATACTAGCAATATTTTCTTTGCACAAGCACACTTGCAAAGAAAATAAACTGAAGTTGAGAAAGATGGGAGACAGAGTGAGATCCAAAATCCAATAAAGAAATCTTATCCTGAGCATGAGGATTGCAGCATATAGATGTTAGCTAACATTTTCTTTTAATTTTCTGTCTGGGCCCAATAACCTTATCTTTTCTCCATCACAAAAAAAAAAAAAAAGAACTACTTTTGTCAAACAACAAGTTTCATTGCCCCTTTTTATTCCTGAAACCTTGATATTAGTATATGTCTGTTCTCATCTCTTAATATGGCAGCTATTATCTCTTGTAACTGTTACTCTTCTTTAGCTGCCTCTAAATGGATGAACCAAGGACTACCCACCAAAGGTTCAAGCTTTCTAAGGACTCAGAAGAGTAGTTCTTGGTGGGATAGGCAGTTCCTGCCCAAATGTATTTCCCAGAAACATGTTCAGTGTCAGCTTCAAAATGGGCAGGTTGGGTTTTTTTTTAATTGTTTGTTATTAATGTGTTTTATTGCTTTTGAGTTATATAGTACATTTTTTGGTTTAGCATTTGATGGATATGATTCATTAGGGAAAAGCTAGCACTTTTGTTCTCTATGAATTTGATCAAATAATATGAGTGGTGAATGCCATTGCTTTGATTTATAGGAATAATATACCAGGGAGAGCTAAAGTATTTTTTTCTGGGTTTGTTAGAGGGGGGGTTAAAGATTGGTTTTTTATGCAAATTGATTTGTTACAAAGATTGGTTTTTGACCAGAAAGGGAGGTCATTTTCCCTGAAGGAATGTGCAATCTCCATTGTTTTAGCAGCTGGGCTGATAACTGGAATGCCTTCACTGGATTGGTCTCCTAATGCTTATGCAGCTAATCCTTCATTGCCGGATTTGTCCGTCTTAATCTCTGGGCCTCCAATAAAGGACCCTGGAGCATTATTGAGATATGCACTGCCAATTAGCAATAAAGCTATTAGAGAAGTGCAAAAACCGCTTGAAGATATTTCAGAGAGTCTCAAGGTTGCTGGTGTCAAGGCCCTTGATTCTGTTGAGAGAGTAAGATTCCCTGGCTTTATATGAACTAGAATTTTGGTATTTGTATATGCTTCTAGTGATAGGCTTAGCACTTGCAGTCATGATGACCAGGGCCTTATCTTTGTATGAAATGTAGAATGTAAGGCAAGCATCTCGAGCCCTCAAGCAAGGGAAAACTTTAATTATCTCGGGATTAGCTGATGCAAAGAAGGATCGAGGAGTGGAATTGCTTGATAAGTTGGAAGTTGGGATGGAGGAACTACAACAGATTGTGGAAGATAGGAATAGAGATGCAGTGGCACCTAAACAGAAGGAGCTGCTTCAATACGTTGGAGAGTGAGTATCTCAATCTTTAAAACATGTTAATGAAGATTAGCCTTTTGCTGCTTAGTATATACACCCTCCAACAAAGACTGGGGACTGGACAATATATAATACTTTAATTTCCAGTAGCTTTTCAAAATCAACCCGAAATGATCCTTGTATATGGTAGGTTCCCTGCGTTGCGGCTATGAGAAGTTAGCCTTGATTCCTGTTTGTCCCTCTGTGTTCTAAATGCAGTTCCTCAAGGTTGCCTAAAATGTTTTTAATTTGTTGGAAAAGATGAACCGAATTTAATCAAAGTGTTGTTTGACCAGCAACAAAAAAACATGCACCAAATGTGTAGTTTACCTAAAATGCTGCTTGACCTGTCATCTAGTTGTTAAGCTTGTATCATCTAGTGGCAAATTATATCGCTCTTCTTGTGTCGGTGGTATAAGTGCATCAAAATGGTTCTAGGTCTGCAACTGCAAGCATGTGTAGTCACCACGACAAACAAGAATATATCAACCATGCCACAGATGTTGGCACCAAGCAAGGCCCAAGTCAGCTAAAAGTGCAAAACTAACAAAATTCACAGAGGTTTTCCCAAGGTGCAGTGGGCTGCTTAGAATGCCTTAAAAACTGTATCATACTTTCATCATAAAAGTTGGGAAGGACTTAAAAGTTAAGCCTCTTAAAATAAACTATTCTCATAGATACCTTGCCATTGACTGCAGCTGAGATCTTCCTGGGGCATTGGATGCAGTGTTGAAGAGGATATGGTAGATGGCTTCCCATACGAAGTACCCGAAGAATATCAGAGTATGCCTCTTTTGAAGGGGAGAGCAGCTGTGGAAATGAAGGTCAAAGTCAAGGACAATCCTAATCTAGAGGAGTGTGTGTTCCATATAGTTCTGGACGGGTATAATGCCCCGGTAACAACTGGGAATTTTGTTGACCTGGTGGAAAGGCACTTCTATGATGGGATGGAAATTCAGAGAGGTAACTTTTGATTCTGATGTATTATGTTCCCATTTTCATGGCTTGTGGAAAAATATATGAAGGTTGCTGGCTATCTTGGGAATGGAAGCTTTTGAAAGATCATTGCATTACTATCTGTGCTTATTTGTATCACGTCTAGTATTATAAATTCAAACAGCATTGTTAATAGTGCCTTGGTAGTTTCAAACTCTACCCAATTGTTACTATCAACATCAAACCGACTGCTAGACTAATTACCTCTAGTAGACTCTTAGTTACATCTTCTTGGATTTGCTGCAGCGGATGGGTTTGTTGTTCAAACTGGAGATCCTGAAGGTCCTGCAGAGGGCTTTGTTGATCCTAGTACTGAGAAAACCCGGACAATACCATTAGAACTCATGGTTGATGGGGAGAAAGCACCTGTCTATGGAGCAACACTGGAGGTAAGCTTTCTTTTCTCTCCTATTAGAGTTTAGAGCTAAACAAAAGAAAATTTGTATCCGATCCGTGCTCTAATCGAAATTGAAAGAGTTGGCTATTTGTGTTCGGACAGGAACTTGGATTATACAAGGCTCAAACGAAGCTTCCCTTCAATGCTTTTGGAACCATGGCAATGGCCAGAGACGTGAGAATTTATCAACACAGATTTTCTGTCACTTGTTCTTATTATGTTTCTTTCCTCTGACATTCCCTTTTTTCCTGACAGGAGTTTGAGAATAATTCTGCCTCAAGCCAGATATTCTGGCTATTGAAAGAAAGTGAACTAACACCTAGTAACGCCAATATTTTGGATGGTCGGTATGCTGTGTTTGGTTATGTGACAGAAAATCAGGATTTCTTGGCAGACCTTAAGGTTGGTGATGTTATAGAGTCAATTCAAGTGGTTTCTGGCCTGGATAATCTAGTCAATCCAAGTTATAAGATAGCTGGATAGAACTTGTTATGGTTTTGGAATTGCATGTTGTCACTTCCAACAAACTTAATAAGACCGTTTGCTTCATGTGGTTCATTTCATTCTGTAATCTTTCAATTTGACAGAATTGTAGTATTTCAGCTCAGAATGTATTCTTTTGTTGAATAACATACTGGTTAACAGAAGAGAGACATTCTCATTTTTCTGTACAAAGAAAGCTGCAGCTTAAAGCTAGAGGGAAAAGAATTGCAAGTACACCTGAAAGTTCATGTCATATAAAATTGTGCATATCGTGTAAAACATTACCATTGCATAGACACGCCAAACGTAATTTTTTTTTTGTTTTTACCATATTCATAAATATTTTTTTTATCACGTTCATGTTATTTATGTCATTTTTGTATCGTGTCATTTTATCATATTTAAAAATTATAATGTCATTGTATCGTATTTAAGTTTTTTAGGTCTAATGGCAAATGCTAGGATTTAAATTCCAAATATTTTCATTTTCATTTCGAGTAAAATAATCTGATTTATTTTGGAGATCAAAAGCTGTTATATGGCAAAGTGATTACCATATCCTTTCTTCAGTAATATAAATTCACCTCACCCTGACCTTATGAAAGATGACCGTCAACTCCATATGGTGAGAAAAGGCTTGGCTGTATCAGAAATGTCTGCTTACAATAACATGATACAAACAAAAAACACGTGTCAACTGAATTTTAAGATGAAATTCTGCATTTTATACAATACAAGCACAATTTGACACAACATTAACACAAATTATATACATGAATTATCAAATCTACAAAACCTCACCAAGGGTAATGATCCAATCTAAAAGCTGGGAAAGTCTTACAAAATAAAGCTGCAGAAGATCAGTATCTTATCGAAGAATTACCATCAGCTTTAGGCATTGCTAAGATTTACTAGGAAAAACAGTTCTTGTATGAGATTGATGATAAGCCATTGATCATCTTATGATACATCAAAGCTTCTGTGAAAGTGTGTCGCCAATCTATTATATAACTGGCCAGTGGATCAGATACAAGCTTAAAAAACAAGAGGGAATAAGTGAAAGAAAAGCTTTACAAAATGCATGTTCAAATAGCAGATACTGCGGAGCATTGAACTCCACAATTTCCTACTTCAGCTCTTACATTTCCATCTATCCAATTCAATTAAATATGAATAAATTGGATTCTACCCTGCAAGCATCTTTAACTCAAGGGGTAACAATATCAAGGTCCACGATGTCTCCTAAAACACAAACAACTCTGAGGCTGATCGTGGGGGATCATGCCTCCGCCCTTGGATGTGTCGATAGCCTCTAACATGGACACCACTTCATCCATCTCCGGCCGCCTGTCAGGGTTGGCATCCCAACATCGCTTCATTACATTAGCAAGAGAACTCGGACAGCAACGAGGTATCTCTGGCCTC
This sequence comes from Heritiera fomes, assembly GCA_032173925.1. Lineage (NCBI taxonomy): Eukaryota > Viridiplantae > Streptophyta > Magnoliopsida > Malvales > Malvaceae > Heritiera > Heritiera fomes. Next base: position 7,131,684 of record JAPDPM010000025.1, read on the forward strand.
AGATTCTGAGGTTTAAAGCTTATGTTATTATCAAGCTTTAGCTTATATAAATTCTATGACTGTCAGGAGCAGAGAAAAAGAACAGTGGAGAGTTTTACCACGAGCCGAACTTAAATATACAATTGGTATAGGATCTTAGTTTATAGTTTCTGCAAACCCGAAAATATCATGAGCTAGATTCATTTACCTGGCGAACTACAGCAGATGTCACTTCTGAGAAGCTGAGATCAGGATATGGCATGTCACAGCAGTATATCTCCCACAAGCAGATACCAAAACTATAGACGTCGCACTTTCTATTGTAAGGATTGCCATTAAGGACCTGTCCCATTTCAATTCATTAATGTTAGATAACAGATTAGGTACAAATGATGCTGAAGAAATCTGCATATAATCTCATTTAAGCAAAGCTGAATTATTAATGACGGTATGCATGAAGGGAAGTTTTGAGCACACAGAAGTAGCAGCAATCTACCCCAATTCCTTTTCTTCTTTTCCACCAAATGCCTAAAAGAAAGTTATATAATTTCTTTCTTGTAAAACTGCTAAAATGCTTGCTGAAAGAAGCCAAGAATCTAATAGTAGTTGCCATAATTCAGACTGAAGACCCTACATCTGCTAATTCTAGGAACAAAAAGTAAAGCCGCAGCTAACTGACTTGCTGCCATGTGTGATATGTATGTCCCCTCGGGACAAAGCCAGGCCAGTCGTATCAATACTTTGCTACATAAAAAAATACTCTGGTGCACAGACTCAGGCTTCAAAGGGTCAGAATTTCTAGCAGGCATCTGTAATATGCTTTTGTAGGAAAATGCCAAGGACATACACAAAAAAGAGAAGTCACATACCTGATACCTCTCATAGGGCTGCTATAACAATGCCAACAGCAGAGCAAATACATAAAACATGCTTTTCAGAAAATGGTGTACTCCAAGCATATCACCTCTAAGAATTAACCCCATACAGCAAGCAGCATATGCATATTCTTCAACAGTTTGATACAGGGCCCCTCAGTTCATAAATTCCAATAAGCAAAGTTCTAAATGCTTTTTCTTTTTTTGGGCAGACCATAATACCAAACAGGCCATTCACAAACAAGAGAGGGAGAGAGAGAGAGAGAGGATGTATGCTGTATACCTCTGGTGCCATGTAGCCAAGTGTTCCAGTCTCTCCAGTCATGTCATTAGGATTTGAAGCCTCAAGGCGAGCAACCCCGAAATCAGCTATTTTCACAGTACGTGTCTTGTCCAAAAGCATGTTTTCTGTTTTGACATCTCTATGGACAATCTTCTTGGAGTGAAGATAGCTCAACCTAAAAAGTAAAGAAAGAACAGTGTCAACACAAATGTCGGGGAACTTAATTTAAACTACAGTTTTATACTTTGAAAAAATTCATATATTATAGATTTAAAAATAAAATAGAAGGATAAATAAGGCACAGGAATTTGACCCTCGTGCAAGATCTAGTGCCAATTGAACAACTACTTTAAAGGCCAGCTTCCTTCTCCGATTTTTTATCAGGTAAGATTTCAGTGCACCCCCAGGACAATATTCAACAACAACACAACAAATATTACTTGGCATGCCAATATGACCATTTTCCGTCTGTATGTTTAGTTCTGATGAGCCCATTGTTGCTCCTATAAACTGCATAAGAAAATTTAGCACACATATTAAAGACAAATATAAGTGTCAAACCAATATAACAAAGAAGCCATTGTCTAAGCATTCCTGGCTTCTGACGCCATAATAAACAATAATGCCCATATTACAGTCTATTCATTCCGGTCAGCATCAGATCTCACATACCGAGTATACTCTCACTGTTGTCAACAGCCTAATTACCAAGTTGACATTACTTAAATGAGTAAAATCATAGACATAATAATATCTTACACTGTGATGAGTGCACATGAAGCATATTTGATGGAAATACAGTTCCTGAACCTCTTAGAACTTGGTGCTGCTTCAACCCTCAAGATAAAATAAACTAACTAAACGATTATGCACCAAGTCTAAACATGCAAGTTTTGGGGATGGGGTCAAGTAGAGTGAGGAAAGGATGATGATCTAGTCTTCATCCTTTACTAGGCTACTTCAATTTGAATGCAGGGATGTGGGAAGGCATGAAGAAACATGAAAAAGGTAATGATACAAGATAAGAAACATTACCTTTGTTACATTAGGATGATCAAGCTTATGCCACACAGCAACTTCTTGTGTAAAAGCTGCTCTAAGTGAAGCTATTTCAGCCTCTGATCTGTGGCCCTCTTCTCCCCAGTCAAGAAGTTTAACTACGCATGATGGAAGGAATAAGAAAAAAAAAGGGTAAACAGTTACAAAATATAAAAGCAAAGGTCCAACAACCCTTTCTATTTTCCACATATAATTTAACAGAAGAGCAACAGAAAATCAAGAAAACTACCAAATAAACTGTCTCTATGATCAATCAAAGAGTTATGTAGAGGTCCCAAATCTAGTCATAGATTAATGCAGAAGTTAAGTCCATGTAGCTCACTGAAAATACTTGGCTTGTATTTTTCTAGTAGATGAGATAAGGTCCATTTGGCAGCTTTTTAGCTAGCCAGAACATGCAAGTTCACAATGTCAATGAGACTTTAATTTTATAGCTTTTATCTCCAAAAAGTTGAGAGATGAGTTCATATCAACAATAAATTAGGGCACATGAAAGATTAGAAAAAAGAATAACAATCATTTGTCACTGCAGCAGCGCACTAACTGCCACCTCAAAAAATCTCGTGAATCACGGATTTCCAGAAGTTAGATCCACAAGTTTTGATCGCAAACTGCTCTGTGAAAATCAACCGATTCACATAACAAGAAATTGTTTGCTACATTAGCACATCATTTTCCATCTTATAGCTGAAAAGTCTGGGGAAGCAGATAGAAAATATGGTAAAGATATATGTTTCTTGTTGCTTACTATTAAGAAGGGAAAAACTCATTCCAGTATTAGGTGTATGCATTGGAATTGTTGTTGTTCTTAGAACCAACTTATTAAAATTGAAGATTCAAAGTTCTGGTTTCTTTTCCCCTTTACCTGCATTTTCTCAACAGCCAACAAATGGAACAGTTGTAATAAGATGATCAAAACAGAAGCTGAAGAACTTAGAAACATTAAAACAGTAGATCCCCCAACATGTTAAGCCACAAAACACCCTTGAACTTCAACTCAACCACTGCAAACCTCAGGTAGCCCCTATGATAAAAATGACACTGCTAATAACATTGAAAAACTCTAAATTGGTCAGCGATGGTGGAAGAACCCCAACCAAATCAGGCCATGGACAATTCAACACCACTGGCCTATTGTGAAATTAACAGTTTCATTTTGCTTAACCTCCCAAGGCAAAAAGGCCTGAAGTCTTGGCTTTACCTTGAGTGCATATCCCTGTAACACTTTAACATGCATAGTTCATCAGGAACCAGAAGAGAAACGGAAAAACGAGTGACATCAAAAGTTTCATAATCACCAAGTGAACAGAAATTTCAAGAAACACGTCATTTTGAGAAAAAGTTTACTGTCTCAACAACATGGGCACTCAGAAACATATGTTAATCAGAAACATAAGAGGAAAAAAATCTATACCAGCAACATCTTGGCTATCATAAATACCACGGTGAACAGTACCAAAAGTGCCACGGGCTATGACACCTTTGATGATAAGCTTCGAAGGATCAATCTCCCACTCTTGTCTTCTAACAGTGTTGCTTGGCCTTAGCTGCTCTCCACCACCTCCTCCTCCTCCTCCGCCGCCTTCCTCTCCTTCCTCTTTCCTGTTCTTGTTCTTCTCCATCGTCCATGCTCTACTAAGATGCCTCTGAAGTTGCTCATCCAAGCTCTTCAGATCTATCTGATCTGCTCTTACATACCCTCCTCCACCACTCTCACTTTTCTCCTTCATCTTCTCAACCCAACTAAAAATCACAACTTTACTCCTCAAATACCAACAAACAGTCAAAAAAAGAACAATCTTTGGAATTCTTTTTCCTAGTTTTTCTTCACCTTTTCTTGTTTGAGCTATTTCTAATTCTGGTTGAGCTATTTCTAATTCTGGGTCTGTCCAAAAATCTATAGGAAAAACTAGAACTCAATGATAATCTTATATCGACATTTATATATATATATATATATATATATATATATGAAAAATATAAAGTTGGGTTTTTTTTTTTGGTTTTGTTTATTTGTTTTGTCAAAGCTCAGAAACAGCCATGTGGGCACATGGATTTTGCCTGAAGACGACGTGTGTTGCTGTGACCCACTTTTGGTTTTCTTGAGTTACTGTTGGCTGCTGCCGTTTTTTGTTGTTTCTGCTTCTTCTTCTGTTTCTTGCTTCTGCTCTGCTGCTTCTCTATCCTGCTCTCACATAATCTTTTGCTTTCTTTTGTATTGTTTTTTGGGTGTATTTTTTTTGGGATTCACGGTCAAATGTACCTTTTTATAAATGTTTTTCTAATTGTGTTTGCGACATAAGTACTTACCTGTCCCTTTCAAACAGGGTACTCTGCCTTTCTTCGCTTCTCTCATGATGCAGGAAGGATACTCCTTAACAGTTACAGTTACACAGTAAGGGTTGTAAAGTGTTGGTATCAAATTTTGCTTTTTTTTAAATTTCATTGTATACTTTTTTTTAAATTACACTAATTTTGCTCGAAATTTCATCATAATTAAAATTTTTCATTTTTCTTTAATAGTATGTTTAGTTGGTATCAAATTCGAAAATTATTTCTACAACCTCAATCTGTGTTGTTAATCGAGTCACAACCCTTGAATGATTTTGTTGTATACTTTCTATTAATTAATACTCAATTGTTTGAGATTCACGTAAGAATAATTATTTCATATATTGTTGATAAAATTTTTTTACTTTACAAGCGAAATTAAAATCATAACATATATTTTATTTTATTTTTTCTAATTTTTTATAAGACATATGTCATTATTCTAATACCGCTTATGGAATAAAAAAAAACTCTACCAATGATGTATAGAATAATTTTCCTTCACATAAACCTTACCTCCCAAATTATTAATAATAAGTAAAGTTAATAGGCATATATATGTATATATAATTACACATTTATTATTGAATCAAATACGCTCAAAAAAAAACTTTAGATGTGACAAAGTCTCGAATAAAATTAATCTCAAACCATTAAAACATATGAAAATACTTATAATTTACACTAAAAAAGTTTCCTTGTTTGTGAATTCGATTCAACTTTATATTTTACTTGTTCTGTTGAAAAACGTTTTACTTTTACGGGGATAAGCATGATAGTTGTTATGATATTTTTGTCCTTATTTATTGAATAAATATTTATGAATTAGTTTAGTTTTTTTTTTTGGCCAGATGAGTTAGTTTAGTCTTTAATATAGTACTAAGAGATAATGTTTTTTTCTTTCACTATAAAGAGTCTACAAGAGATAATGATAATGTTCATGCCTTATCAAAAGCAAAAAGAGTGTGTGGTTCATGCAAGTTTTGGCATTAAATTATTGCCTTTTTTTAGTGGAAAATTATTGCCTTATTTTTGGATCTATAAAAGAATTATACAAATATGATGGATGATTAGTTACAATATTGATGTCTAAATGAATAATCTTATCTCTCACTATTATTAATAACATTTTCAATATACATAATCATTAACCTTTTGATTTTTTTTTTTTGCCAATCTACACTCAAGTGTTTGCGATAGTAAATATTGATTCAAAGCAGACATCTTTCTTTTATATGTAAAGCTCGAAATTTCATATTTGTATTTTTCGTTTTAATTGAATGTTCAAGAACACGATATTTAGATTTATAAATTTTAAAATATATCCAACTTTTTAAAAATATTTGACTTTTTTTTACCAACTTTATTTGTTAATTTTTTAAATGTTTAATACCCAAATATATCCTCTACGTTTACTACAAAATAAAATTAAATTATCAATTTTTAAATGTATGAAAATCAATCCTAAATGTTTTAAAATAATTGAATTAAAGATATTTTTGTTAAATCTTTTAATTTCCGTTACTCCTACAAGTAATAAAACTTAACGAAAATATCTTTAATTCAATTATTTTGAAACGTTAAATGTTGAAGACTTAATTTTATTTTGTAACAAACGAAAAACATATTTAGGTATTAAACTTTTTTAAAATATGACCATTAAATGCCAGACTAGTCGGCTAGCTTTGCATGTGAGAACTCTTGTTACCTCCATAGCATGTCATTCATAACTTTATATGATAGAAGATAAAACTTTGTGCATCCGTTTGCAGTACGAAAGAAAAAACTCATTCATTTGAATAAATAAAAAGAACCAATCATATGCTGCCACATCAGCACTACAAGCTTACGTGTCTAACCATAATTGGATTTTAAATTAGTCAATTATTAACCATTCACGGGATTCAATCAAATTAGAACTTCCAAACCAAAGGGTGGCTAACATTTTTTTTAAGTTTTTGAATTATCAATAACAAAAGAGCTGTCGGCTTTGATTGGGTGCAGGAAAAGAGTGAACTATTCCCTTTGAATGGGTCCAAGTGTTTACCAATTTTATACTAAAAATGGGAAGTTCAGTTACATTATTGCATGCTACAAAGACAGTTCTATTCTATATAATAAAAATCACAAAGAAACCAAAGAAGAACATGAAACCTATAAAAAAAAAGGTGAAATTTTGGGTAATGTGAGGAAGGTACTTTTGAGAGTTAAAAAAATTGATTGAACCTAAGAATCCATTCATTAGACCTAATAATTAATGTGCATGTTTAATATTCATATAATGCAAATTTCAAATTGTGTCATATAAAACACAAAAATTATCACATTAAAATTCATAACAATATTCTAAACTCCATTATTTTAACTTTTGTTAAATTCATACAATTTTTTTTAAAAAAATAAGTTTCAATAAATTTAAATTTTGAATTTCAACTCTTATATTTTCTTTTTATATTCTACTAAGACCATATTCCTGCTTCGCACAGTGATTTTTCTTTCTTAAAAAAAACATATTATAAATAGTATTAAAAAAAATAATAAATCAAGATAATTATTTTAAAAATATTGATTTATTAAATGAAAATGATAATATTTAATTTATCAATTAATCATCTTATTTATTTTTTATTTTTATTTTTTAAGAATAAAATAAAATTCTAACACAAAGTTAGAAAATTAAATAAACCAAAATAAAAAAACTTATAAAATATTTAAATTTTTATTCAATTTGACCATAATTTGTTTGTCTCAAGATAAGTTTAGATTAGACTAATCCCCACTCCACTATCACTTTTTCTTTTTATTTGTTGTAATTTTTAAGTGTTTAATATTGAATTTATTTATTACTTTATTTCCTCTTTTATAACATTCAAATTTCATATTTAAAAATTTTTCATTAAAAGTTTTTTATTTTCAAATTTAATTTTTATATTTTTTGTGTTTATTTGTGTTTAAAGTTTCAAAAAATTATTCTTGAAATTTTTTGCTTTATACTATAATTTTATCCCTTTTTTAATTTTTATATTATTTGTAATATTTTATTATTTAATTCAAGTTTTTTCAAACCAAAATTTTTGGATATTTGATGTAAATTTTCAAAAAAATTTTAATACCTATTTTTGAATATTTGGTTTTTTATATAAATATTTAGTTTAGTTCCTAACATAAAAAAATTCTTTGAATTTTAATTTCCATTCTCTCCACTTTTCATATCTTTCGCTTTTTTTTATTTTAACTTCAAAAAATTAATAAGTATTTATAAAAAAATGTAAATATTTTATTTAATTCTTTTCAAATTTTTTTGTTTAAACTTTTCACTATCTTTTTTCTCTACATAATAAGTTCTTTTTTCGTATATTTAATATTTTAACATTAAAAAATTAAAAATAAATATTTTATTTCAATTAAAAAACATCACATATGAAATTAAAAACTATCACATGTTTAAATTAATTTTTAATATTTTAATTTGAAAAATTAAAACTAATTGTAAATTTAAAAAATAAAAAAAATTACCTTTAAAAAGATAATGAAATGACATGTGACAGTCATTCACTGTAACGACCCGTTACCACATTTTTCACCTTATTTTACACAATTTATCCGGTTGGGCTGTCTGTGATACTTCACTTGATTTCTTATGTTAAACAATTTCATAAAATATTGTTTGTATTACATACATCCCCTATCTTACTTAATAAGCAAGTAGTACTGTATACATGTCTAAATACAGAAAATAAATGATCGTACCTCATATAAATCAGTCGGTCTGTCACATTGTCCTTTATGTGCAGCCGTAATCCACAACCATTGGATCTCACAATCATTAAAAACCTGAAATGTTTAAAATTTGGGAGTGAGCAAACCACGGCTCAGTAAGAGAGTTATATGTCACACTTGATATTTAGCTATTTATATGCTGAAAATATTTTTCATTCTCTTTAAAATCTTCCTAGCTAGCTCTAAGCTCACATGTAGGAAGGATACTACAGTCGGCTAGGAATCCAGATAGAGTAAGGTAGGTATTTTAGAATACCATACTTGTTCTGGAACCTAGAAGCAACTGTAGAGAGTATTAAATCCATTTTTCTCAAAACGATATGATTTTTCGTTTTCCATAAAGTAAACCACTTATTTCTTTTCACTTAAGTATCCTTTAAAACACGTGACTGTACAGTGATTTGTAAATATCCAATCATTGGATAATCATTTTTTTGATTATTTCTATCTTAGAAATAATTCTTATGTTATTCTTTTAGAATAAACATCTATTTCTCTTTTTAAATCAGTAACCGTATCGTACAGTTCAGTAAAACAATATATTCAGTATTCAGTAAAACACTAACTCGATACGGTTCAGTCAGTAACAGTAAATAGTAGCTACCAATTCAGTAAATAGTATACGATAGCTTTCAGTTCAGTAAACAATAAATGGTAGCTTTCAGTTTAGTAAAACAGTAATCAGTGGCTACCATTTCAGTGCACAATACAGTTCTGTAAACACAGTATTTTGGTACGATTTTTCATCAATAAACAGTAACCAGTGATCAGTACAGTAAATAATACAGTACAGTAAATAGGATTCCGTAAATCCTTTCAATAAACAGTAATCAGTGTGTGAGACTAGGCATCAAATAAATCATGCTATCATCGTTCCCCCTCCCCCTTGCGAGAACGGAATTTACCGCTATTGGGGTGCACCCGTAGGCCATCGCCCCTCACGGCCATCTCTACTAGATCTATGGCCATAATCTATAGGTGGTCCTCGGGTCCACTTGCCAAGTGACCTCGAGACCGCTGATGACTTGGCGGGTCCATCAGCCTTATAACTCGTAACAATGCATGAAACTCAAGGCCTATAGTCTCAAAACAGTATAAACCGTACCATAACCTTTATGGATTTTAAACACAGTAGTGTAAAAACATTTCACAATTATCCATAAGGCTCACATGTATAAATCATATTTCTCATACGGTGAAAACAGTTATAAAATAGTCACACTATAAAACAAATCTCATGACAATGACTTTTTCACCGTAACCCCTGTATGCACGCCTTTCCGTGCTATCCATCGAAAAACATGATTTTTAAAATCATCGAAATTCAATTCAAATCTTTTTGTAATTTATGGAAAAGTAAAATATTTATTTTCCAATTTCAATAATTCCGTCACCATGTTTTCTTCTAAAACACGTGTAGAGACTAGAGGTCTCGAAATCATAGTTTTTTTTTCATTTCTTAACCTTTATGGAATTTTCATAATTAAAACCAGAAAGGTTTTATGTAAAGTCAAGTGAATATTTAAGAATATTTATAAAAATATTCACTTCAGTCTCTTTTTCATTTTCATCTCGTTTCACGTGAAATATCACCTATCGGGTGAATTTTCGGTGATTTCCTTTTCATCATTCTCGAAAACATGAATATTTTAAAATTAAATGTCACTATATTCATGTTTTATGAAATTTACTTAATTTCTTGATTTTCGTACCCGAAAATCGATTCACGTGAAATCAAATCTTTTATTTTGGTTTCCAATGATTTTCGGTAAATTTTAATAATTTTTCGATAATTTTTCAGCAGTATAATGGCTACCGGTTTGGCTAGCCTCCTGCACGGAAAATACAGTTTATATTTTTCAACTGGTATTTCACCACAATTTGCAACCGATAAATCACCACAATTTTCAAAACTAATCATTATAAATTGCATTTATAAATTAAATGCATAATTTAAAACATGTGGCCGAATATCCTTATAGGCGGCACATGTCTCCCTTACCTATTTCGGGTCGGCGACTGCCTCTCGAAGGTCGCGCCCGTGTTCACCTCGCCCAATTCCATCGGCTCGGACATCGAGGGAATTTTCTGGAAATTAAATTCTAAATTTTAGAATTTTTTCATAATTATTTAAATAAATAAATTATTTAAATTATTTAACACTTTTCGGGATTTCTTACCGATTCCCGTAATTTCTGAATTCTCGAGAATTTTCCAAATTCCCGGAATTCCTTTTCTCTTTCTCTTCTTTCTTTTTTTTTCTTCCTTCTTTCTTTTTCTCTTTTCTTTTCTTTTCTTTTTCCTTGTTTCTTTTCTTTTTCTTTTTCCTTTTCCTTTTCTTTTTCTTTCTTCCCAGCCGGTTCGATCACCTCCCTCACCGCCGGTTCTCCTCCGGTGGCCGGTTCTCCAGCGGTTCGACGGCTCCTCAGCTTGCCGACGGCACGACGAAGCTATCGGTGGCTTCCGTTTGCCCTGGATCGACGGCACGGCGGCAGATCTGGCGACGTGGGTCTCAATTTCTTCTTCCTCTTCGCCAGCCTTCCTCCGCCGTCGTTGGCCTCACCGGTGGCTCTCTTCTCCTTCCCCTCACCTCCGCCGAGGTCGAGGTGGTTGTGGCGGTGCCAAGACCGGCCGGCACCGCCGTTTCCTTTCTCCTTTCTTCTCTTCCGGTTTCCTGTTTCCGCCGTTTTCTTTCCTTTTCCGTCGCCGATCATCTTCTCTTCCTCTCCTCGGCTCACCGACAACGTCGCTCTCCCTCGTCTCTTTCTTTCTCCGGCGATAGTGGCCGGCAGCCACTTGGGGAGGAAGAATCGGGAGACTTCCCGATTCTTTCTTCTCTGTTTTCCTTTTTTTTTTAATTCTTTTAGTTATATATACATATATATACATATACTATATATACATAATACATATAATATTATTATTATATATATTATATAGTACTATGTATATTTTAAGTATATAAAGATATATATTTTGTGTATAAAAAATATATCTCTAGTATAAATATATATGTATATATTTATATACTTTAAAATAAATAACATTTATATATATATATATCTATATAAATGTAATAATAAAATATATATATTGTATTTACAATATATATTTTCTTCCTCATTTTCTTATTTAATTTGGATTTCCATTTATCCAAATTAAATTTCCTCTATTCCTTATTTTATTTCCCACTTAATTTCCTTCACTCGAATTTTCCGATCCGTCACTTCCTCAATTCTCGAGATTTTCACCAATATTTATTTTCAATATTTATAATTTCTAATAAATGAAAAATTTACGGCTATCACATTCTCCCCACCTTAAAAAATTCGGTCCTCCGAATTCAACTTAAGTCCAAATGTGGTATATGCTGTATACTTACGACTTTTGACCTCTAGGTCATCCTCCAAATAATACTGCCAGTGCACTTTCAACATCAAGAATATTTTAGACCACTACATGTTGTCTTTTCATCATATATGTCTACACTCCCGTAAGTTCATTTCTCAAATCGGGAGTTATTCACTTTTACTCTTTTCACATAAGAGTCCATGCACAATGTTTTTCATATCACAGTTGCTCTATGCTGTTTATCATCCATTTTTTTCATTTAGTGCCAAGTCGATATAGTTTAAAACTATCAATTACACATGTCAGTCAGTTATATGTAATTGTCCCAGTAGCTTATACATCTTATGCACACGCTCTCTCAATATCATGGAGCGTTTACATCTCACGCTCATATATTTATATCTATATATCAGTATGGAGCGGTGCTATCAATACACGTGGGATCTCGAAGCCTTTTGCTATTCTCATCAAGCATATGGCAACTCAGAGATTCCCATCACATGTAAGGCTCACTGGAACTATTCGTATATATTCTCATCGTTTCATATTCATATTTCGACTAAGGCACTAGAGAATCTAGAAGTCTGATAATGGGAAGTGATTCTATTTAGATCATCAGTCTTTAATCACTTCCATATCATCATTTCTCTTTTGGACTCTTTATTGTCCACAATATTCATTTTATCAAGGCGGCATCTCACTTGCAGACTTTATTATGGATTATCTCTTACAATCACAAATCATGAGACAATCATATTCTCTTCATGTAGTATGGTCTTTAAATTTCTTTTCATAGTTTAGATTCCACAATTGAATCTTCAAATGTCCATTTAATCATCACATTATCTATACACTTCCACCATTTCAAAATGTGGATATGTATATATATCATTTTTGTTCCATTTGCATAACTGGCACAGTAATAACATATGTCATTCATTTTACTCCTTTGAGTACTATTAATTTCACTTATCAAATCTGGCTTGATTTTACATCTAGTTACTGTCATGTGATAACCAACATTTGATTATTTTCAGTCTTACCTTCGAAACTGTTTCATTTTGATGTTCGCTTCTCATCATGCAACTTATTACCTTATTCCACTTTCATTTTTTTTTTCATATTTCCACTTTTATCTTTTCATGTTTTTACTCTCATCCTTTTAGTCGGTTTTCTCAATTGGTATGGTATTATACGGCTAAGATCTTTTAAGATCTTGCATACCATCTTTTCTTTACACTTATCCATTTACCAACTCTAATTTCTTTAATTATGTCTCATTAGTAGAGCAGCTAGTCCCGTAACTCTTTTATAGACTGGCAATAATATCTAGCTAGACTCATCACTTTCGTATCTTAATCATTATCTCTATATCATAGACAGGTTCACTGTCATCCTGTCATCTCGAGATCATATATCTCAGGAGGAGATACTGTCTAGCCAAATCTCTTAGTTGCCAATCTTAACATAATTCCACAGTCTTTAAGAGTTTAAGGGTTATACCACAATGCTACTCATTTTCCATTTATACTTTAGACTCTATCGGTAATTCATCAATTTACTCATGTATGGATGCCTCATTCTTTAGGCTTATATACCTCACAAGGCAACTCATTAACCTTGCCACCTTAATAAGAACTCGTAAAATTCACTCCGAGTTCTAATCATCATCTTTATGGACACCAATCTCCAATCTTTTATCTAAGGACGCTTTATACTGAGGCTAGTCTTATTAACTCCTCATGTATCTCTGACTAGATCAATAAAGCATCTATTTTTATGTAGATGAATACTTGTTCTTTACAAGAGCTTCATTAATGATAGGAAATTAATACATCCCTTTTTAATTCATCTACGTCTCACTATCATATGTGCTTCTCACATTTACCCTTATACATGTGCATTTCATTATTCTCACATTTTCCAGAGTGGATTTCTTAAGCTTTCGGATTCTTCTATATTCTCCGATATAAGCTTATAATTAGATTTCATATCTACAATCGAGTCAATGTTGGCTCGATTTCTCCAGTCTATATAACTCTGAAAAACTTATCAGGAATCACATCTGATACTTCTTTAATCACACATCTCTTATTATTTCGGACATTCCATCTCATGTCCTATCATTTTCACTATACATATCCTCAAGGTAAAAACATTTAATATTCAAATCATTTTGAAATATTATCCACCTTGTTTTGATTATTTGTACTATTCACTTTCTCAGTCATTTTCTGTATTCATTTCACTTTTCATAATATTCAAGGATCTCATTCAATACACTCTTAATTCCGGCTCTTACAATTTATAACCGGGCCAATCATCTTATGACATTCCACTATACACACTCATTGGATCGCACCATGTAAGGCCCCGGCCCGTCCGCCGTTCGCCTGTACATATCTATACCATCCTCTTTTGGCGAGCACACTAGCCCCCTCAAGGATCTATCGTGAGGCCCAGTCCATTCACAAGGTCACTCACCATTCACGTCCATAATCTACGTGTAAGTGGAATCAGTAATAGGGAACGTTATATTCATATTGCATCCTCTATGCCATTAATAACTCTGTTACTCTCAATGGATTCAAAATTACTTGATTTTATCACTATTCAGAACTTCGCCCAACATAGAGGCATTTTCGTCATTTCGACATTTATTTCTTTCTCCTCAGTATACATTTAAATCAATGAACTGATCATCTATGTGCTGATAGTATCCTTCTCATACTAATATCAGCCGTTAAGATCTTGTTTAATTTCGACATAAAAGTCTACTAAAATCCACAATTGGATTATTCTGCCTGTAATTCAGCTTTATATCATCAATTTCTCTGTCAAATCAATCAAATCCAACCTATGTTGGTCTATTCTGACTCCTAGTAAAATTTTGGAGGCAGGGGTATTTTGGTCATTTTTGGCAAAAATTTTCTCTCTTCAAATTACCCTCAATCGGTGATCTTAAAGTATATTTAATGATGATATTTCATTCCACTCCTTTATATCATCATTTTCAGGTCTCAGTTCGATCCGGACAGAAAGATACTGATAGGGCCCTCACCGAGTCCTTTTAGTTCCTTACCGAACAGGCCTTCATTTATATTATAAGAATCACCAATTTTCTGGTAATTTCTGAGCCTATTTATTTCTTTAACATTCTTAATTCACAAAGTCTCACTCCCTTTATATTATTTTACTCAATTTACAATCATTTATTTTCTCTATGTATTCAGACGACACAGTACTACCGGGGATGTTTAACACTTTTTTTTCCAAAAGTATTCACAGACATCAGGCCAACCATGCTCTGATACCATTAAATCTGTAACGACCCGTTACCACATTTTTCACCTTATTTTACACAATTTATCCGGTTGGGCTGTCTGTGATACTTCACTTGATTTCTTATGTTAAACAATTTCATAAAATATTGTTTGTATTACATACATCCCCTATCTTACTTAATAAGCAAGTAGTACTGTATACATGTCTAAATACAGAAAATAAATGATCGTACCTCATATAAATCAGTCGGTCTGTCACATTGTCCTTTATGTAGAGCCGTAATCCACAACCATTGGATCTCACAATCATTAAAAACCTGAAATGTTTAAAATTTGGGAGTGAGCAAACCACGGCTCAGTAAGAGAGTTATATGTCACACTTGATATTCAGCTATCTATATGCTGAAAATATTTTTCATTCTCTTTAAAATCTTCCTAGCTGGCTCTAGGCTCACATGTAGGAAGGATACTACAGTCGGCTAGGGATCCAGATAGAGTAAGGTAGGTATTTTAGAATACCATACTTGTTCCGGAACCTAGAAGCAACTGTAGAGAGTATTAAATTCATTTTTCTCAAAACGATATGATTTTTCGTTTTTCATAAAGTAAACCACTTATTTCTTTTCACTTAAGTATCCTTTAAAACACGTGACTGTACAGTGATTTGTAAATATCCAATCATTGGATAATCACTTTTTTTATTATTTCTATCCTAGAAATAATTCTTATGTTATTCTTTTAGAATAAACATCTATTTCTCTTTTTAAATCAATAACCGTATCGTACAGTTCAGTAAAACAATATATTCAGTATTCAGTAAAACAGTATCTCGATACGGTTTAGTCAGTAACAGTAAATAGTAGCTACCAATTCAGTAAATAGTATACGGTAGCTTTCAGTTCAGTAAACAATAAATGGTAGCTTTCAGTTTAGTAAAACAGTAATCAATGGCTACCATTTCAGTGCACAATACAGTTCTGTAAACACAGTATTTTGGTACGATTTTTCATCAATAAACAGTAACCAGTGATCAGTACAATAAATAATACAGTACAGTAAATAGGATTCCGTAAATCCTTTCAATAAACAGTAATCAGTGTGTGAGACTAGGCATCAAATAAATCATGCTATCATCGTTCCCCCTCCCCCTTGCGAGAACGGAATTTACCGCTATTGGAGTGCACCCGTAGGCCATCGCCCCTCACGGCCATCTCTACTAGATCTATGGTCATAATCTATAGGTGGTCCTCGGGTCCACTTGCCAAGTGACCTCGAGACCGCTGATGACTTGGCGGGTCCATCAGCCTTATAACTCGTAACAATGCATGAAACTCAGGGCCTATAGTCTAAAAACAGTATAAACCATACCATAACCTTTATGGATTTTAAACACAGTAGTGTAAAAACATTTCACAATTATCCATAAGGCTCACATGTATAAATCATATTTCTCATACGGTGAAAACAGTTATAAAATAGTCATACTGTAAAACAAATCTCATGACAATGACTTTTTCACCGTAACCCCTGTATGCACGCCTTTCCGTGCTATCCATCGAAAAACATGATTTTTAAAATCATCGAAATTCAATTCAAATCTTTTTGTAATTTATGGAAAAGTAAAATATTTATTTTCCAATTTCAATAATTTCATCACCATGTTTTCTTCTAAAACACGTGTAGAGACTAGAAGTCTCGAAATCGTAGTTTTTCTTCATTTCTTAACCTTTATGGAATTTTCATAATTAATTATTTCCATAATTAAAACCAGAAAGGTTTTATGTAAAGTCAAGTAAATATTTAAGAATATTTATAAAAATATTCACTTCAGTCTCTTTCATTTTCATCTCGTTTCACGTGAAATATCACCTATCGGGTGAATTTTCGGTGATTTCCTTTTCACCATTCTCGAAAACATGAATATTTTAAAATTAAATGTCACTATATTCATGTTTTATGAAATTTACTTAATTTCTCGATTTTCCTACCCGAAAATCGATTCACGTGAAATCAAATCTTTTATTTTGGTTTCCAATGATTTTCGGTAAATTTTAATAATTTTTCGATAATTTTTCAGCAGTATAACAACTACCGGTTTGGCTAGCCTCCTGCACGAAAAATACAGTTTATATTTTTCAACTGGTATTTCACCACAATTTGCAACCGATAAATCACCACAATTTTCAAAACTAATCATTATAAATTGCATTTATAAATTAAATGCATAATTTAAAACATGTGGCCGAATATCCTTACAGGTGGCACATGTCTCCCTTACCTATTTCGGGTCGACGACTGCCTCTCGAAGGTCGCGCCCGTGTTCACCTCGCCCAATTCCATCGGCTCGGTCATCGAGGGAATTTTCTGGAAATTAAATTCTAAATTTTAGAATTTTTCCATAATTATTTAAATAAATAAATTATTTAAATAATTTAACACTTTTCGGGATTTCTTACCGATTCCCGTAATTCTCGGGATTTCCCGTAATTTCTGAATTCTCGGGAATTCTCCAAATTCCCGGAATTCCTTTTCTCTTTCTCTTCTTTCTTTTTTTTCTTCCTTCTTTCTTTTTCTCTTTTCTTTTCTTTTCTTTTTCCTTTTTTCTTTTCTTTTTCTTTCTTCCCAGCCGGTTCGGTCACCTTCCTCACTGCCGGTTCTCCTCCGGTGGCCGATTCTCCGACGGTTCGACGACTCCTCAGCTTGCCGACAGCACGACAAAGCTACAAGTGGCCTCCGTTTGCCCTGGATCGACGGCACGACGGCAGATCTGGCGACGTGGGTCTTGGTTTCTTCTTTCTCTTCGCCGGCCTTCCTCCGCCGTCGTTGGCCTCACCGGTGGCTCTCTTCTCCTTCCCCTCACCTCCGCCGAGGTCGAGGTGGTTGTGGCGGTGCCAAGACTGGCCGGCACCGCCGTTTCCTTTCTCCTTTCTTGTCTTCCGGTTTCCTGTTTCTGCCGTTTTCTTTCCTTTTCCATCGCCAGTCGTCTTCTCTTCCTCTCCTCGGCTCACCGACGACATCGCTCTCCCTCGTCTCTCTTTCTTTCTCCGACGACAGTGGCCGGCAACCACTTGGGGAGGAAGAATCGAGAGACTTCTCGATTCTTTCTTCTCTGTTTTCCTTTTTTTTTAATTCTTTTAGTTACATATACATATATATACATATACTATATATACATAATACATATAATATTATTATTATATATATTATATAGTACTATGTATATTTTAAGTATATAAAGATATATATTTTGTGTATAAAAAATATATCTCTAGTATAAATATATATGTATATATTTATATACTTTAAAATAAATAAAATTTATATATATCTATATTAATGTAATAATAAAATATATATTGTATTTACAATATATATTTTCTTCCTCATTTTCTTATTTAATTTGGATTTCCATTTATCTAAATTAAATTTCCTCTATTCCTTATTTTATTTCCAACTTAATTTCCTTCACTCGAATTTTCCGATCCGTCACTTCCTCAATTCTCGAGATTTTCATCAATATTTATTTTCAATATTTATAATTTCTAATAAATGAAAAATTTACGGCTATCACATTCACTTATTAAGAGATAACTTCTATACCCATCAATATTTCAACCTATGATATGCTATGGTATCAAACTAAAATAATATAAAAATTGTAAATATATATAAATAATATAAAAATAGAAAAGAAAAAAACATATGTCCAATTTTAGCAATGTAATCTTTTTAATTATAGTTATAGATTATATATTATATATAAAAAGCAGCTGACCCCTTTGCTATCCTGAATAAAAGAGGGCAAGTTTGGGATTTTTCTTGATAATTAAAGTTGTCAAGAAAAATGTTAAAAGGATATGGGGCCAAATGGAATACTCTCCGTGCAATGCAAGAATAGAACCTAAACCCTATTGTACTATAGGCTTTGATGCCATTGGCTTGAAAGAAGTAATCATCAGAATTTTGGCTGAGAAAATAAAACGAGGTAAGAATTTGACTTAATATCTTATAAGGGATTTTATTCCTTTTACCAAAAAATTTCAATGCCATTTCTTCGGGGTACACAGAACATTACTAGTATAGTAATAACAACAAGAAGCCGTTACGGAGGTAGATAAATACATCTAACAATCGTAATTATACAGTAAAAACAATATAAAAGAATAAAAAAACACAAATTAAAATTTTAATGAAAATTATATATGATTGATAAATCAAAAAAATTAATTTAATATTTAATGTCTTGACATAAATTAAAACAGTAATTTTCGTATTTACATAATTTAACACAAAAAATACCCAAGGTAAATAAATGGATTGATAGAACTAGTTATAAAATCGTACTACTAATTATTAGTATGCTCCAAAACTCAACTTCTTAGGTTTCCAAAAGACTAAATAGTTATCCACTCAAATTTTTTTTTTATGTAATGCATTTCATTAAAAAATTATAATTTCAATCAAAATATTATATTCTTTAAATCAGTAACCACAAAAATTACCTCACTCAAATTAAATAAATTAATAAATAACTAAACTAAATTCAAGCTTATAAATAATGAGATTTAAACTTCAAACTTCAAAATATCAAAATCTCTTTCTTGTCTCTAAGTAAAACCCTAATTGGCATAACAACTAAAGTTTGGTCAAACAATTATCACCTCTCTTTAAGAAAAGTAAAATCCAAAATTGAAATCCCCCCGTGAAAAAACGAACTCTTAGTCTAACAATTATACCTCCTATGAAAAAAAAAACTAAATAAATTGTCTGGGGATGCATCGTACCCCACGGGACCATGCATTTGAGATAGATTTGCCAAATTCAACTTCATAGATATAGCTCAAGTCCCCCTAATATCTAACTGTCGGCCTGACCCTTGACGATGGAGCAACAAGGGCGGCAGGCAGATCGAGATAAAACCAAGAAAGAAAGTGACCCCCAAGCCATTATCTTCCACATGAATTTAACTCTATTCATTGCGCTGCTCAAGCATCATCAAGCACGTGAAGTTGTGCCTTTATTGACTTAATGCGAAGCAAGCATCAGAAGACAGAGGTTGTGTTATAGAGGAGAGGGGAGTCACGGGACCAGATCAGAGGCCCCAAATTGTTTCACCAGTTTTCCTCAGTGGAACTGGGAAATAACTAGAGACCAGCCAGTAATGCCCGTGATTTTGACTGTCAAGGAGGCTCCGGGGCCTTATCCTTTCCTTCCCCAAGAGTCAAACAATCCGGAACTCAGTTTTACTAGATACATATTGTAATTTGGCCAAAACAAGAACACTCGAACATACAATAAAGGAAAACAAGAATATAATAGTTGTACCCATAAAATGCACTTACCGTATACTCTTTGTCAAGGTCCTTTAATGGCAGCTCTCACTGCTTTGCTTCCATCTACAGAAGCAATACACGAAAGTAGGCTGAGAACCATGATTGGTACCGTGTTGCTATGAACAATTACCAGGAATATTCTCAAACCAGGCATCTACTCAGATTTTTCTTTGCATGCATCAGGAAGAAATTAACATAGAATTGGATCTGTCATCATTGTATACTGAGCATACTCTTACCTGGCAAAAGAAGAAACCAATTGTCCAGTGTGCACCAAGCAATTCACTAAAATTTATCAGATATTGGCATTTTCAACCTGTGGTGAACATTTAAAATAAAACTGGATGTTGTGCTTATATTTGTCAAGCTGAAGTGCTCAACCAAAAAAATAAAATAAAAGCCAAATTCTAAAGGTGCAATGAGAGAACTTCATTCATAAAGTGCTGATATTAAAATATACAACAGTCTATAAACCTTGTGAATATCAATAAAACCATCATATTGAAACAGCTGTTAGTTTGATAGCTTGAAAACATACACTTTTTACTGGCAGAAATTATAAATTCAGTTCAAATGTTCGCTTATATTGATGGTTCGTACAAAATCCCCAACAACAAATGACCAACTATACAAAATGATTCATTTGATGTCAGTATGATTCTCTCTTCCAAGTTGAGGGAAAACTAGAATGGCTAATATCATTTACTTAACCATCTAGTGTATAACTTTTGAACTGTATTTACCTATTGTATGGAAAATGAAAATAGGCTCTATATATTTTTGGGACAAAAAGGGACTAATAAGGAGAAGCAATCAACACAATGTAAACTCACAAGCGCCGTTTCTTCTTCTCCGGTGTAGCATGAACTTGAGTTTTAACTCCATAGATTTTTAGTTGAAAATTTTCAAATGCCTCTGAGACAGCTGCTACCTGTTCATTTGTACATAAAAGGAAACAAACTATTGTGAATAATATAAGAGAAGAGAAATAACAAGTAAACAATAATTTCATTTGGATTCACAGACCAATTCAGGTTTTTTTGAATACACCCTCACTATCATATCCTGATAAGATGTAGGCAGCAAGTGACTGATGCGATCATCTGGTATGGGAAACTTCTCCTCACTCTCATAATCCTGTCAGAAACATGCACGTGCAAAGGAAATGACTGAGAATGCCTAAACAGTATCAAGATCCAGACTGCATAATATTATGAATTTCCTGCCTGTTAAGCAGAGCCAATATAGGTCCAATTTTCATGTTTGCATAGCCATTGAAGAGGCAGCACAGTTTTATCATACATGCCCATAATATCTCCCGGGCATTTACTACCATCCCAAACATCAAGATATTATGACACACTATACTTGCACCTGGCAGTTAATGTAACAAGCAGGCTAAGATAAAATAAAGATTATCGCATGTTTTAATGGAAGATATAATAAAATCCATCATTGACAGAAACCGAATAAAAATTTCAAATGTCAATAACCATCCAGCTTAGTGTTTTCTTCTTTAGTTAGGAAGGTGAAGTCAAAAAATTTTGAGTCCAGGCATGTGTAGAGTGAGTAAAACGATGAGCTGAGTACCATACATTTTAAGCCAGATAAACAGGGAAAATGAAAAATAAAATCAGGGTAAGTGATTTTCAGTACCTTAAAAAAATTGATGCTGCAAGAGTAGACATGAAGCAAAATGAGAAGGAAAAGAAAGTATCAAAGACTAGTCAAAGATTAAAGCCAGAAAAACAGGGAAAATATTTGCCTCTTCAAATTGAACATAAAGGTCTCACAATACCTTTCAAGAGGATTTTGCTTTCCACGAGTCAAATCAATTCTGACATTGCTAACAGCAATATCTTCTTCTTTAGCAGCACTCCTCCATTTTTCTGTTAAAATAAAAATGCCTCGTATCAGTATTTGAGACTCTACTCAATCCTTTAGCTAAGAACAGATGCATAAGATCATGCACGTCAATGGAAAATATCATGAAAGGACCTGAGAACAAGCGATGTCTTGTGCAGTGACATTTTTGAAATGTTCTAGTTTGTCTTTGGGAACTGAATACTCATTACAGAACTGCCAAAGAAGATAAATCATTATATCAGCTTCGTCTTTCACATAATCAAAAGCCAAAGAAAGAAAATAAATAGAATAGCATGCTTATTAGCATGCAGCCATTATTAAAACAAAAAGACAGTGAATATAAGCAAACTTTTCCACCTGATACAAATTTCTCCTACGAATGCGAAGAATCAAGTCTCTAGATTCTTGGAGTTCTTGGTCTGGAGCTGTCTCAATAGTTTTAATTATCGTGTCATCTAGCTGGATTCGAAGAAAAGAAGAAAGCACAGTTTGTTATGCATTTGGACTCTAAATTATTAGGAACTCAAATGAATGCTAAGCATGTTCTCCAACCTTCCAGTACTCAGAAGGATCTTGAATGGAAGATGAAATTTCTAGATAACTATTTGCTTTCAACAGTGCATCTACTACCATAAGCTCAACTGCCTGCAATAAAAATGAAACGATACCTTTTGCTACTTCAGATGCAAAGAGAACCTACATAACTAATGACACAACAGAAAGATAAGAGAAAAATCAACATTATAAAAAAAAAGTATTGTTTGCACAAGATGATATAGAACCTAAAGAATTAATTCGGTGAATACCTTCACTTTAGAGTGGGTGTAGACAGTTCGATAAAGATCAGCACGAGTAGCAAATAACTTGTGGATGCTAAGATCTATAGAAGTACCCATTACCCGATATCAAGCATGAGATCTAAAAAATAAAACATGTACTTTGGAGCTGAATTAAACAGATGATACTAACAGTCTTTAGCACGATAGCAGATCTCATCACCCAAAACTCGCATTGTCTCCATCAACCTGCAGGTGGTATAGTATGTACATAATGGTGGAAAAAGAGATCATCAAACATTTTTTTCCTTTTGCTTTTTAATCTATTTATTGATAAAAGAAACTATTCGCTAAATGTCTAAAAGATTTAGCAAAAACCTATGGAAATCAAAGCTGAATCCCAGGCCACAAGCCCGGCTGTCTCGGACGATGTAATCAAACCTACATAAATAGAATTTCAAATTGTTAAATTATTGTATTTAAATCGGAGCTTGAATTGGAAGGAATATGTGATGGACAAATGATTGAATTTCACTTACTTATCCACATCAATTCCATTCTGACCATTTGCAACAATATCATATAAGAATTGCTTCTCTTTTGCACTCTTCAGAATAAACACAAAATCATGAATGCATTAATAATAAAGAAAAGGAACAAAGAACGTCCATACTTTTTCTTAATACTAGAGCAAAAAAAGTTCTAGTGATCAGCCTATGCCCTATAAACTGGATCTCAGAAACAAACACTTACTTTTGGTAGCGCAAACTCAGAGCTAGCTAGTATCAGTTCCTGGAAAATAAATAAATGAATAAGGATAAACACCAATTCAGGCAACAGAAAATCAAAATTGTCTGTCATTGCCCCTTGTTTTTTCTTTTTATAAGTGGGCCTCTATTCAAAAGAATTCTCATAATACATAAGAATCAAACAAAGTCAAAAGGACACAAAAAGTTACAAGCTGAAATTCTAAGGATATACGGAGGAGGAAGAAAATAAACAGATAGACATAAGAAAGTTTCTGATTCCACTCAGTGCCAAGAAAATATAGCTTTTTGTTAAACTTCTGTTCATCACACAGTTTGCAACTTCTCAACTGTGAATTTTATATATGGGAGTAAAAAGCAGAATTAGAGAAAGAAACCATATGGTTAAGTATAGTTGACAATTCAAAAACCATAGGATTTATAAGCATCTAATTTCATCACACTTCTAAGTTTATTTGGGAATATTTGCAACATCAGTGCAAATGACTCTGCATATAACACCAATTGTGAGGATGCTAGCCTAGACATGCCATAGGAAAGGAAAAGAGTCATATAGAACCAAAAAAGAAAGAAGATTGTGTTAGAAAAAAAATTCGTAACAAGAACAACTAACTTTGACTCTTTTAATCATCTCAGATTCGACATCAATATGGTGAACATCAACAATATAATCAATTAGCTTCGCTGACATTTGCTCATGAGCCCTATAAAATTCAGATATGACATAAAATGGATGAAAATCATATATTTACATATCACTAAAGGAAACACATTACTTTCAACCCATAACATCACCCAAGGAAAGAAGAAAAGTGAGGTACTGATAAACATTGAAATATCATTTTAGCAAAAGACATCGGAATGATACACATGAGCTCACTGGTTGATCAATTTCTTAAGTTTTGAACAGAAAAAAGGAGAGAGAGGAGTAAATGCATCAAATAAAATTATTTAACATTTACCATTTAAAGCCATTAAGAACTTTGGGGGAGAAACTCGCATTCAAACAAGTGGCTAAAAGGTCCATGGCCTACATCATGTAGAAGCCCTGCAATTGGAGGAACGAAATCCATAAAGAACCAATTGAATTGAAGAAACCCTTCAGGAACACAGATACTTACCTGCAACTTTCACTGTTTGAACATCAAATTGATCAATACCAAGCTCCAAACCCTACATAAAGTGTATCTTAGAATATATACATAGAATATGGTAGGATCAGAACAAGTAAAAGCCACTTCTCTACCTGATAGGTTTTGAGCTTTTGGATAGCTTCACCAGCAAGCCAATACACACCAAGAGAATGCTCAAACCTGGAATGGACAGCCCCTGGATAAACCATTCGTGTCAATCCTGAAACATGTTAAAGTTAGTCACATCAGAAAGTTACAGCCTGCCACATGACCTCGGTGAATTGTGGCAAACTAAATACAAGAAACCGTGGATAAATTCAGGTAAATTCAACACCAAAGCAATGAAATGGAGCTAATGTTGAGTCTAATAAAAGTGAACAAACCAAGGCCCCAGAAGAGAAGTGTATTTTACCAATGGCAATCAAAACAACTGACAAGAAAGCGACATAATAAAGCAAAATATTCTTTTACCTTACAAACTGTTGATATCGTCATTTTAGTTACGAGCTAACATACTGCATTATATGCGAAGAAAAAAATAGAGTACAAATGGATGCTTTTGCCATAGGGTAAAGTCCAACTGCTCTTCCATTCCATCTGACCAACAGCGTAGAAATGAAGAAAATGGCAACTCTTAAATCAATTTTATAGCAAATCAATATTTCTTTACCAGATAAAAGGAAAACAGCATTTGTCAATTCATCCTTTTATGAAGCATGCAACGCATTCATCATCCCAAACAAAAACAAAGACAAATGGCATGAAAATTATGCATGCATATATTTCATTCCAACATCATAATTCCTACGTAACAAAGACACAAATTCATAGCCATTTCGAGTATATCCTACGATAACTTGTTGTGACACTAACACACATTATTTGCTTAATAAATAAATCAACCATCTCAGCTGCACATATCCATTTGATTTAATTCATAATTCACAAATATCAAATTCTCACTGGAAAAATAAAACAGAAGATGAACTTTACCAAGTTGTTTCAGCTCACGAAGCCTGTACCATAAAAATCGAAAAATAAAACCAATAAATGAGATTTGAAATGAAATGAAGCTAAAACAACAACGAAATAAAACTCGACTTGCCTTTGAAATTGCTCTGTGTCAATAAACTTCAAAGAGAGCTGCGACCAAACAGAAAATAAAAATTTATTTATTTATCACACTAAAAAAAAAATATTCAGGCAGTCATCTTCGGTCTTCACTCGCCAGTCAACGAAGACGGAAAAAAATTAAAACGCAATAATAATCATATTAATAAGAAAACTGATTTAGCATTTCGAAACGGTAAAGAAAACCACAACTCTAATTAAATATTAAACAAATCATTATTCGTGAAATAAAAAATGTAAAAAAAATGGCTAAAAATAAAATTAAAAAAAAAAGAGAAAATGAAAGTACAGAATCGAGATAAATGTTGCCGTGAACGTTGTCATGGACGTGTTTGGAAAGCCGGAGATCGTGCGAAGCAGGCAAGTTACAAGCCGGAGAGAGGGAGAGATTTTCATTGCAATAAGCGCCCATTTTCTTGAGAGGAAAAAAGAGAGAATGAAAATTTTTGAAAAAGAAAATGTCCGGAGGAAATTTTAGGGTAGTGGTAGTGGAAGAGTGACAAAGCCGCCAAGAGTGTCCTAACGTACGGATTTTGTGTAACTGAAGCGGGAACACGAATAAAATATTCTTCACGTTTTTTTTTGTCGAAGCCGTTCGATTTTCATATTCAGTGATTATTTTGGAATCGGAAGAAGCAGAGCGTGATTAGATTTGTCCCTCTCTCAACACTGATATTTTATACATAAGTCAAAATTCGAATCCTGATCTTGCTTAAAGGATGAGGGCCGCTTGCTACCCACGCCAATCAATTATTGGTTATTTTTCACGTTTTTTTATTCTTTTTATATGTTCTGATAGCATTAATAGATTTTTAATGGATTTTATTATCGAAAATAAATCACTTGGTTTAAATTTAATATTTAACTTAAATAATTCGCAATCCTATTTTTATATGGTGATATTCAATAAGTCATTCACAGATTTAAATTCTAACGCGTGTATTTATATGTATGAAAATTGTGTTGTTGAAACTTGATTGGACATGAATAATTCTGTTTTGTATTTTCACGCACTATGCATCCATTTTTACATGAATTGATTTTTTTTAATTATATAAGTTTGTGCCTGGTTGGACATAGATTTGAAACAGTAACCCCAAGTTCAATCTGATTTTTTTATTGTGCCTTAATTTCCAAATCCAAGCACGTTTAACAATATTTTTGTCCATTCTAGTTTAAAAATTGAATTATTATTTTTTTTACATTTAATAATTAGAGCTAGAAAAGAAATTATTTGGATTCGAATTCAAACATTATAATATAGTACAACTTTTTATTTACCATCTAGTTAAGAAATTGTTTGATAAATTCATATTTAATAGTTAAAATGCAAGACACACATAAAAAAAAACAGAAAATATTACATTTTTTAAGTTTAGGTTCAATGAATTTTTACATCTAAACATTTAATTCAATTCTTTTTAATTCATAAATTTCTATTTAAAACTGAATTTTGGTCATTTTTAATCAAATAATATATTTTTTTTGAGTAAATTTTTTTAAAAAAAGGGCAAAAAAGTGGTGTATTGGAATGGGCCAGAAGCCAGCCCACCAAGGCCTTCAATGACTTCAGCCCAAAAATAAGCAAAAGCACAACATTGCAACCATACACAAAAAAGCAGAGAATCAAACCTCGAAAGTGGATAACATATATAAACGTGCGGCTGAAAACCCAAGTTCAAACCTCCAAACTCCTACATCCATGGCAGCTCTGCCACTGCCATCATCTCTTCACACTCACCAACTTCTCTCTTCACGCAACCAAATTTCACCTTCACTTCTCCATTTCCATCCGCTTTACAGCAACCGAACAAGGCAGCCACCTAGGTCAAAACATTCAAGCTCCTCCAATGGCTACAGCTTGGTTATCAAAGCTTACATGGAAAACCCAAACTCCATCTCTGGTTTTGCCAACAAAGTCATTGGTTCTCTCCCTGTAATTGGGCTTGTAGCGAGGATTCTCAGTGATGAAGGTGGTGTTGGTGGGGATATTATTGATTTTGCTGAGTTTAGACGAAGGGTTGGCAAGAAATGCACCGTTACTGATTCTAGAGCCTTTTATGAGTTCCAAGAGAGGAGAGGCAAGGTAATTTCATTTGATTTCCTTTTCTTTTTCCCTTTTTTCTTTAATTTTTAATTTTTTTTAGAACTTAATCAAGATTTTAAGGTGGGGTTTTGTTGTTTTGGATAGCCAGGGGATCCTTTGTATGTTCTGCTGTGCTGTTGGCTTGCAGCTGTCGGTGCTGGTCTTCTTAAATCCGAGGAGATATTGGAAGGGGTAGCAAGGCTTCGGATTTCAAATGACATTGAATTTGAAGAGCAGAATTTCATTGCAATGATGAGCGAGGCAAGAGAGGTTAGTTCATCTCATTCTCAGCATCACACGTGCTGAAATAGTATGTTAAATGAGGAAAAACCTGTCCATTTGGGACATGACACAGTGATATGACATGAAAAAAAGGGTTAAATTTAGTAAAAGTTGTATAGAAACATGGCCAAAGTTAAAAAAAAAATTGTGTTTGGTGTGTGGATACGAAATTTTCCTAAGGAAAAAGAAGTTTTAACCAAGTTCAAAGGATCAAAGAGATTTATATTGTATAAACAGTCGGGTGCTAGCTAGATTTTGTAGATATTGTGACAGTGCTTTTATGGTTCTGTACCTATAGATTTTCATTGACATTATATATAGGCTTCATTTGGTCTCCATTTTGT
This sequence comes from Heritiera fomes, assembly GCA_032173925.1. NCBI lineage: Eukaryota > Viridiplantae > Streptophyta > Magnoliopsida > Malvales > Malvaceae > Heritiera > Heritiera fomes. Next base: position 7,160,344 of record JAPDPM010000025.1, read on the forward strand.
TAGACTAATGATCAAGATAGTTTAGAACATAGGCAGACAATAGCTTTTAACTGGAATAGCAGAATAGTGCATAACTGCTCTACAATCTCCATGCTATGCGGGTGCATCTTTGTTTGTGTTTCCATTTTTATGTTATTCCTTGAGTTTTTTGATGCTTATTTTGGCTTCTGTTGTGTATGTGTATGTATACTTGCTACAGAGGCGAATAAAGTTGAATGTGGACGCACCAACTGTTCCGATGGAGATTCGAGCTGAGAAGGCTTTAGATGCCATTTATGTGTGTTGCTTTGGGAGGGAACCTATAGAAGAGGAAGATGAGAGCTTGCTAAATATTATGCTTAGTGCTGTTTTCCCAACTGTAGAGCGATCAACGATACAAAGAATTATCAAGGACAAGGCAGTCAAAGTGGCAGAAGGTAGTGTTGCAGACAATGATCCAGAACCAAAGCAGTTATCGAAGGAAGCTGTACAAATGCAAATGAAAGACCTTGAATTCCTAAAACAAAACAGGGAGCCATGAAGAATGTTTATAAAAAATGGAAACCTTTTATTTCTTCACACTGCACATGGTATCAGAAACCGAAGCTAAGAAAATGGCTCCATGTTTTCGGGAATTGGTACTTCACTAAGAAAATGGCTCCATGTTTTCGGGAATTACTCTCCATGGCAGATAAAGTCAACCCCCAGCCTTTTAACTCGGCCTTCCATTTGCCCTTTTCTCTGTTTATGTTCTTGTTGTTTCCTGTAATTTGTAACTCATTTTCTGGTGCAAGCTTTTGACAATGGCACCATAAAAGGCAACAGCTTGTTAATGAAATACTAGTTCGAAGAACTTGTTCCACTTATTACCAATAGGTTGAGATTTTGTTAGACTATAATACAAAACCGGAATCCTCCAGAGGCGTCTAACACTCGTATTATATTTATGCTTGTTTCACCAGCATAATAAAAGTATTCGATGGAATAATTTAGTTTATCAGCTGCTTTTCGGTCATTCCAATAAAAAAAATCAGATTTAAAAGATACATCGAACATTGTCCAGAAACTCCGGATATATGCACACAAGTCAGGTCAACACTCTGCTAACTTGAGTCGATAAAGAATCATACGCCACTGGGCATGATGAGGAAAAGATGAACTTCCCGTTATAACCATCAAAAGTTAACTCATTACAACTTTGTTTCTGTTTAGAAAACAGAGTATAAGAAGTTCATTATTTGCACGGGACTCTTTATGTACAAGAAGCATGAAATCATTGGTACCGAGGAATTAGCTCACCTGCCTTGACAATGTAATTTTGTGCAGGGAATTCTTCACCCTTGAAGTACCTATCAAGCATATCCTTGACTCCAGCAGCATATCCCAACTGCACAAGTTCCATTGATTCTTAGTTGGTGGAATGAAAAATCATAAAGGAGAACAAAGCATAAAGTTAAACATACCTGTGCATCAATGGTGGTGCCAGAAATACGAGGAGTCATAGCTTGATTTGGCATGTAACCCCATGGATGGTCCTTTGGAGCTGGTTGCGGATACCAAACGTCGCCACTGTAATCTGAAAATCAAGTGGGAAGAGAAAAAATGACAGATTTCAATTATAAAAATGAAACAACTTAGTCCTCACATTTGTTGATGGAAAGGGCGAAAGGGCTTAGGTTGTAACCTGTTTTTGTGAATGCAGGAGAATGATGGCGGACTGAGAGACAAACCTGGCAAGTCTAGAGACCATTATCACAGATGTTACTGTCTAAGCGGCCTTTCGGTTTGTCAACATATATACCTGGTCGGAAGATGAGGATTCTCCACTCTTGTCCGGTGCTGTATTCGGTCCAAATTCCAATCTTCTGGAGCCCATTCATCCGCTGTATAACGTTGTATTAGATCGGTACCATGAAGCACACGAGTTCTTTACGAGGTCCTAAGCACATCTTCCCTGTCTTCTTAAATTTATGGCTTGCTAACGTAGGACTGTGACCATGAAAAGCTTGCCTCCTGGCTTTTAGTGATTTGTGTATATGATTCGTTTCTTATGTAAAACACCAACATCTTGTGTTAAATTAATTTTTGTTCTGTCGTAATATATAAATTTTATTTAATTTTATTTTGTATTAATTTTATGTTTTTCATTCATGTCATATCATAAAATCTTATAAAATTAGCTGACGGAGTTTTTAAGTAAAGGCAGGTGGGCTAGTGCTCAATTAATTCCAACCCAACGCAAATCTTATTCTCTAGTGGACCATGGTCGTTGTCGCAAGCAAATCTATTGGCAGATGTAAAATGATGAAAGTATACTACACGAAAAACACTCATAAATGAATTATTAATTAAAATCAAATTAATCAAATTTCTATTTATTTGAACTACTTTCAGCATGCCACTACTAAAGTGTGTGCGGGTGTGTGTATATATCTATACATATATATCTATCTATACATCTATACTTATATATATTTTTGTCTCTAAACCCTTTATATGTCAAGCTTTTAGCTTTTTTTTTTTTCAGTTTTTCCCCTTTTTGGTTTTTCAACCTTTTTTATTTTTTTTTTCATAAATTTAAAGAACAAAAAAAATCATTTATATGTGAATTTTATTTTTAATAGATAAAAAAATAAACAACATAAAAAATTGATCTTTAAATTTTATATATTTATTTTCATAAAAAATTATTGGTTCAAATAATAAATTTTTATATATTTATTTTAATATTTATCAACAATGATAATAAATTTTAAAAATATAAAATCAATCTCTAAAAATATTATTTAACTAACACATAACAATTAACAAATACTCAATAATTAAATAATTCTTCAAATGCATATACAGTACATTTTTTTAACGATAGATCACATTTACAAATGCATTTATAGTATATATTTTGTAGATCATTAATATCTATATATTTAATGTTGATAATTAATAAAATAAAAATATTTTAATATTAAATCTATGTTAAAACATTTTAAAAATTAATTAAGTTAATAATTTTTAATATTATTTAAATTATATAAAAATCAATTTTTTTGCTCCACGTCCAGCTTCACATTGGTTCTGTCATTCACTTATTTTCTTTCACCTTTCTAACCCATACCATTCAATGTTTTATCTTTCATACGAGCCATGTGTCGTGTCTTAATTGATTTAGCATTTTATTTCTTTTTTTTTAAATATTTTTTTATTATGCCATCTAATTTATTTTTAGGTTTTCATTTTTTAGTTAAGTTCTTTAATTTTATTTATTTTTGAATTTTTTGTTATACCTTTTAATCTATTTTTAAATCTTCAATTTTTTTCTCCAGCAATAATATGATTCGGCGCATAAATTAAAAAAATTCAAAATAAAAATATGATAGAGGGTTTAACAAATGATACATTCTAGATATAAAAAATTAATAAAAAATAAAATAAAAAATTCATTTATCTTTGAGTTGATTTTTAATCAAGGAAAAAAATCAAACAACACAAAAACTAATTGATTTAGATATTTTTAATTAAAAAAGTTTAGATCTAATTTCTCTAAATCTATTTTTTAAAATTATATCTCCACTAGCAGATGTAAACTTACTAAACACAAAAAATATACTAGCTATATAAAATCAATCTCAAATCACAATAATAGGTTCTTCTCTCGCCTCATAATAAATTTTTTAAAACATTTTTTATATTTATTAATAATGATAATAATTTTAAAAATATAAAAAAATATTCAAATATATTATTTAACCGACACATGGCAAATATTTAAAAATAAATAATACTTCAAATACATATAAATTATGTATTTTCCAAATTTTACTTTCGAATAAAAATTATTATATGAAAGAGTTTTTTTTTCTCTAACTTTTCTTGGAAAAATACTCTTACTTTACATATTGTACTTTGCAGTAAATATAAATAATTCAATTAGTTATTCTTAAAATAAAAATGTTTACAGATGAGTTTAAAACCTTACACATAATTAATAATATGAACAAAACATTCTTACCTAATTTTTTCCTACTTCTTTTTTAAATTGTCTGAACCATTATGCAGTATATAAAAATATATATATTAATGCTTTAGTTTTTATTGTTGTTGTATTATTATCTTAATTTGTTTGTTTCTAACACAAATTATCTGTTTGTCATACTATTTAACTTAAGTATTGTGTATTTTTTTAATACAAGCTAATCTAAATTTTTCAAAAAATTATTTTTGGATATATTGTTTGATATATAAACTCTATCATTAGTAAAACACTTTTCTTTTATAAATATTTCCTTATTAAACATGTTTCTTTTTTGTACTAAACATTATGAAGTAAATAAATATTTCTTATGTCCAATAACTCTTATTTAATAATCAACTTAACTAACTTTAAAAATTGCAAAATAAAAATAAACCCGCAGCATCGCGCGGGCTTATATCTACTATATATATATATATATTTGTCTCATTTTCTCTATTTGCTTGATACTTGTCCATTTTTTTTTGCTCTCAACAATTTTTTTTTTTTACTTTGGTCCTTTTGTTTTTTTTTCTTAACAATTTTTTTCTCAACAATTTTTTTAGTTAAATCCTTAACCTTATTGTGTGTTCTAGATTTGTTATATTATATTCAATTGCTGCAATACTTTCTCAAAAAGTAACTTTAATCTATATGTAACAATAGTGATATTATTTCTACTTTTACTTCTTTTGTTATTCCATGTTTATATTGAACCAAAATTTCAATAAGGTTTTGTAACAAATTAACGAGCATGATTGTTCAAATCTTGAGTATTTTAATTTTTAACTCTTCATTTGTATGCACTGAGTTTGAACAAAAAATTGTAAAGAAAACAAATTTTCCCGTAGCGAAGCACGGGGCAAATTTCTAGTATATATATTTGTCTCATTCTCTTTATTTGCTTGACACTGGTCCATTTATTTTTTTTTTGCTCTCAACAATTTTTTTTTTACTTTGGTCCTTTTATTTTTTTCTCAACAATTTTTTTAGTTAAATCCTTAACATTATTGTGTGTTCTAGATTTATTGTATTATATTCAATTGCTGCAATACTTTCTCAAAATGTAACTTTAATCTATATGTAACAATAGTGATATTATTTTTACTTTTACTTCTTTTGTTATTCCATGTTTATATTGAACCAAAATTTCAATAAGATTTTGTAACAAATTAATGAGCATGATTATTCAAATCTTGAGTATTTTAATTTTTAATTCTTTATTTGTATGTATTGAGTTTAAACAAAAAATTGTAAAAAAATTTTTTTCGTAACAAAGCACGAGACAATTTTCTAGTATATATATATATATATATATATATATATATATATATATATTGAAATACTACAATGACATATTCTAATGCAAAAAGAAATGGACAAATATTTCACCTAGAAAACAGAACTCTTATTATTTATCGAGTAACGTCTGTCTTCGTAAGTTTCTGTCCCGTCTTCTCCTCATAGCTAATAGGCCAGATCCTGAGACCCCCAACACCAGCCCAAGCTAAGTTCAGCCTCAAACTGTAATAACCAGAAACTTCAATCAATCCACCTTATTCAATAATGGAGAACCAGAAACAACAACAGCAACAACATCATCAAGAAGAAGATAAACAACAGCATCATCAAGAAGAAACAGATAAACAACAACATCAAGAGGAAGAAGAGAAACAACAACATCAGGAAGAAAAAGAAGATAAACAAGAACAAGAACATCAAGATGGAGAAGAAGAAGAGAAACAACAGAAACATCAAGAACAGCAGAATCATCAAGAAGAAGAGAAACAGCAACAGAAAGAGCAACAAGAGCAACAGAAAGAGCAACAAGAACAACAGAAACATGAAGAAGAAGAGAAAGCTGAAGATAAGCAAAACCACAGAGTGTCACAATTTCCATTGAGCAAGAGATCAGCACCTCCAAGGACTATTCCAAAAGCTCAATCACCAGCATCTGATCATTCTCCTGTTGATTCTCTTTCACCTGATAACTCCTCTCTCAGCCACGGCGTCTCTCCACCACCACTAGCCACTCAACCTTCTGACCTCAACTCCAAGCCGCCAGCTTTGGCAGTTTCCGGGGCGGAGTTCACATCTAGAGATCAGTCAACTGCTACTACTGTTGAAGTTGAAGAGCAGACTCAAAAACTTGGTTCTGGTAGCGGTAAAAGATTGAGACCTGATTTGTCCATATTAAGAAGAACCAAGAGAGAAAAGAGGGTGAAAAAGGCTTTGTTGGGGTTTAGGATTTCTGGGTTTGTTTTTTGTTTGGTTTCTTTCTCTGTTTTGACTGCTGATAGAGATCAAGGTTGGGCTCTTGATTCTTTCTACCGCTATAAGGAGTTCAGGTTGGTGGCTTTTATCCATTTTCTTAAACAATCTGTTAATACTCTGCAAAAAGATGTTTTCCAGCCTTCTAGGTGTGTTCTTTTTGCAAAAAGATAGTGATTTTATTTGCTTTTTTGGATTGTTCTTCAAGGTTGCTAACTGAGACTTGGGTTTTGCTATAAAATGGTATCAAACTAGTTACTAAGGCCTGATTAGATGTCCACCCACTGGCTTATTGATGTTTATTGTTTTAGCTGTTCTTATCATATCCGTTTATTGTTTACTGGATTTCAGATTCAGCATGGCAGTGAATGTGATAGGATTTGCATACTCTGGGATTCAGGCATTTGATCTAGCTTACCAATTGGCCTCCGGAAAAAAGAAACCTCTGAGTCGCCTCCGGTGTTACTTAGATTTCGTTTTGGATCAGGTAATTCTTCTTTAGACTAAAGGCCCCTACTTTTTGGGCTTTCAAATGTTAATTATTATACCTAATCCAGTCCAAACTTTAATTATACACTTAGCTAGGGATGCCTGTGAGGAGGTAATTCAGGGGACCACAGCCTATAAAGGTGAGTGCAGGACTCCAATGGCCGGTGCATACCAGATTTTGCAAGAACCAGGCACACTACTGGTGTGTATGTGTGCATCTGTCTATGGCTCTGCCTAGGCATGGTTTCACCAAAATGTGCTTAGGCTAGTTGGAAAACTTTTTGATGACCTTTTTAAGGCCTTTTCTGTTTGATGAAGCTGCTTTCACTCACTTTCTCAACTTCTTTCCTGTGTGGTATATTAATCTTGCCGACTTGTGGCTACTGGCCAGGAGAAAAGTAGGTGCTTTTTCAAAGTGGAGAATTTGGGGTAACTTTTGCTGTGTCAAAACGCTTCATTTGCAAGCAATACTTAAGAAGTCTATAGGGGGCATGTAAAAGTGACAATTAATTTCACCTCCCACAAAACCTGTTATGAATTTTGAGATGAGCAGAGAAAAGATCCCTTTTAGTTGGCTTTGACATACTAACAAAAAGGAATCTAGGTTGCAAGTCGTCTTACCTTTTAGTAACAGTGAGTCACAAGCTACAAAGCAAAGCTAATTTGCTAAGTTGAGTTTCTTCCTTTTGTTCTATCATGATTACCAGGCACGATACGGACAAGATGCTTTCTTCTGTTTCTTTTTTGGGTATCATTTCTCAAACTACCTTTATCTGTAGTGGCAAGATACCAAAATTCTTTAGCCACCAAAGTCATTTGTGCTGTTGTGGTTTTAGGACTTGGCCTGAAACTTTCCTAAGGAGAAGTGAAGTAGCTAATACATGGGGTCAAACCCCTTTTTTTTTCATATGAACATGACTAATGTATCTGTGTGCTGAGGCACTTGAAAGTGAAACGCTAAACTGTTTGTTTGATTTGGCAGATGCTGGCTTATCTTCTCATGTCAGCATCATCTTCAGCTGCTGTACGAGTTGATGACTGGCAATCCAACTGGGGGAAAGACAAGTTCCCGGAGATGGCAAGGGCCTCTATGGCATTGTCACTGGTAGCATTTAGTGCCTTAGCCTTTAGCTCACTTATATCTGGTTATACCCTTTGTACTTTCAAATCTATGTAGCCGATAATACTGCTGGGATCTACATATAAAAGTGCTTGAAAAGAACATTTTGTACTGGTACCAGTTGGTAGGAGCATAGAATTATGTACAGAAATTTGCCCTTGTTTTGCTTGGAATATGAATAAAACAATGATGTTGAATGATTACAAGAAGTTTGGTTTGCAGATCTTTGTGAATTTAGATACAGAGAAAATATTTTTACCGTCATAAAGCTGCACTAGGTTAACATATGGGGAAGTGTAGAGCATCTTTCTGCAATGGGGAGAGAAACTGCAAATGCAATTGGATGGCTGTTAGAGGAACTGCACTTTTTGATATCACAAACTGGTTCTAAATTTTCCAGAAATACTAACTGGTTCTAAATTTTCCAGAAATACTCTTACTTCAGTGAATCAGGTTGTATGCTTGGCAATTCGTATATAAAATCTGTGTTTATGTTGTGTAAAATACAAAAGTTTTGTATCAAAATTCATGTCCATACGTTAAACATAAAATCTATCTTTTAATTTTTGTCATATTTATATAATTTATATTTTATACCAACTTTTAGTTCGTATCACATTGGTTTATTTTATTCGTATCGTATCATTGTGTCGTGTTTAGGATTGCCAGACTGAAATGACCAAGACTACCGTGTGTTTGGGCTTTGCCACTTCAATTATTACTTTGCTTTACCAGCATTTGCAGGTTTGAAATCCTTATTAGAGACAAAGTGATTTTATCATGACATTCTTACATTGTTCTTTTCCCTTAGAGGAGCACAAATGATATCATGATTCTACCAAAATTGACCAAAGTCATTAAAAACAAACAAATGCGTCAGGTGTTGGTTCTAAGTCAGATACCGAGGTTTCATCTAATGTGCTATTTCTTGAACATTATTGCTGAAATATAGTGGAGACAAAGCACTTACTCTCATTTTATACCAATAATAAAGCCTTGACAGGTCCGCAATAATATAATATCAACAGAAGGGTTTAGTTGGTAAAGATGGAAGGGTTTAATTTAATGATTATATAAAATATATATAATGTTATAGTCATGGAATTAGTTTGAGATGTATTTTGCAGTTACAATTTGCCAGCAGGCCTAGGGTTGTTCTTCAACAACTTCCCTTGGACTGCAATTAGTACCTATGGATTTCTTTTCTAATGGATAAATGGGATTGCTTTTTCTTTTTTTGGCCAACGCTGAAATTCTTTGATTTTGATGCATTAAGTTTGGATGTATAAACTAATCAAGTTATTTTTGTGCCATTTGGGCTTGAATCAATAAATATTTTAGTTTGATTTGTTAATTTTCAAGTCTTGGAATGAATTGAAAGAAAAATCTTTTTTGATTCTATCTCTTATTTTTTTATGAAGAAAAAGAAATTTTTTTATCGAAGGATCAAAAGTATGGATCTGGATCTCCTGCAAGAATGATTTAGAAGATCCAAAAAAAAAAAAGTAGTATTTGCTAGCAACAACATAACGAAAGCAATCAATTTCAAGCTACTCGAGTAATGAATAAAGTCAAATTTAAATATCTTAACATATGGCTTAAGCGATTCACGAACCTAATTGAACTTTTTCAATATATTTTTTTATATTTCATTATTAATTTATTCTCATAATATATGATTGAAAAATGATAAATCTAATTTATTAAGTCGAGTTTGAGCCGCTTGAATATTTTGTTGATTTGAACTCAAGCTTCAAAAACTAAATTCGATCGAGCTTGAGTTTAATTCAAACCTAGTATTAAATCTTCTCAACTTGACACAATCACACCCTTGCATTAGACAACATTAAGCAGAGGAGAGATAGCACGATCAATCTACCTTAACAAAACTTGTAATAACCTAATCTGTAGCAATTGTAATGAACCAGAAGCACTAGAAAATTCTGGATATTACACATATTTATACATAATTGAAGCAAAAGGAAAGAAACCCATGTTATTTATTTATACTGAAAGCCATACGGTATCTACAATGAATGGAAATGCAAAATGCAAATGAAAAAAAAACCTTAAAATATAGATAAGAGCACAACAAACAAGAGATAGATATGTCTGGACTCTAATCTTATGCAGATAGTTTTCCTTCTGCTGCATCATAGGACTTCGGTGCAGATGCTGGTTGCATCCTAGGACTTTGTGGTTGCTCAAGATTCAAGTTCGTCGTGCTTCAAAGAAAGAAATCAGTCTTTAAGTCGTGGTTGATCCATGAATTGAAGGTTAGGTATGGAAATGTTACTAGTAGGAGCTTGGCATTGATACTAAGGTCTCAGGTGCCTGGCTCGAGGCAAAGTTGCTTGAATTATAAGTATCTAAATGGTTTGTACTTTAAATGGCGTATATCGTTAAGATTTTTCAAGTATAAACGTACTCTACAAATGAATGAGATCAACATGAAAAAAAATCAAACACAAAAAAAATAAAATTTAATGTAATTTAACTCAAGTGCTTACATCCACAATAAAAAATTTATTATAAATCATAGAGATTACAAAGAGTCGAAACAAACCTAATTTTCTTGCTCCCGTTCTATATTTACAGAGCCATTGCTTGATTACTAAATTACTCATTGGGTATATTTATTACTCATTAATATACTTAACAATATATTTATTACTAATAATATATCTATTAATACAGAATTCAAGTCAATATCTAACATATATATTACATCCTTTACTTCGATCTTTTGTCTCATGGGATTGGGTATATGACCACTTTTCCTGTAACTCTTCCTGTTTCAACGTAGGAAAGTGCTTGGACAGTTTGAGAGAAAGGAAAAATGCCTTTGGGATCAATGATTGGCTTCACTTTCCCACTTTCCAGGAAAGGGTTCAGTTTATTCAGAATAGCACCATTTGAAGTGACTATGAACTTGAATGCTGGAACAGCAACAGCACCTGCTACTGTCACAACACGACCACCTTCTTTCATTGCTTTCACTGCCCTTTCACATTGCCCTGTTTTTCACCATGAACAGTGTTAATTCTTTGTCTAACAAGTAGAAAATGTGTTCAGAAATGCTACTTCCAAAATAAACAAAAGCGTTTGATCCATGTTCTTACCAACACAATCATATACTAAATCAAATTTCTCTGGAAGATCTTCAAAGTTTTCCTTTGTGTAATCAATTGCCAACTCTGCACCCAAGCTCTTCAACAACTCCAGTTTTCCTGTGCTTGAGGTAGCTGCTACTTTGGATGCTCCAAAAACATGCTTGGCTAGCTGATAAAGAGACAGAATTAGAGAAATACTAAGAATCAAATTTCCAAAATAAACCAAGTTCTTCTCGGAGGAATATACCTGAATAACCATGTTGCCAACCCCACCAGCACCTCCTAAGACAAGAATAGATTTACCAGAAGAAAACCCTGACCGTTCAAGGCCTTCATATGCGGTTCCCATGGCTACAGGCAGTCCAGCAGCTTCAACGAAGCTCAGATTTTTTGGTTTGAGAGCCAACAGCTTCTCTTCAACAGCTGTGTACTCGGCTAAAGTGCCATACTGCTTTGGATGATCCAAGGCTTTCTCATGAATATTCCCATAGACTTCATCTCCTGCCTTCAGATTCTTAACTTGGCTGCCCACTTTCACCACCAAACCAGCAACATCATAGCCTGGAACAGTCTGAAAAACACAGAATAATATCCCAAATTGAAGAAAAAAAAAACAAGTTGAAGAATGACAAAGAAAGTGCAGGACTTACAGGAAAGGGAGAATCAGCATGAATGAATATCCCAAGCATCCTCCTTGCATCAACTATATTAAGCCCAGCAGCAACAACCTTGACGAGAACTTGATCTTCATGAAGTTGGGGAGTTGCAACATTTGAGTCCAGTTTCAGAACATCCTCAGGCTTTCCATGTTGACTGTAAACCCAAGCCTTCATTGTAGAAGTTGCAGAAACACCTGAAACGTTTTCCATCATAATCTCTTATTGATCTGTAAGACGTTGTGCAAGAATTTATAGGAAGATGAATGTGTCTCAATCATTATGGCTGCTTTGGTAGTTGAAAGAATCAACCTATAAAGAAAACAATAGAGAAATGATATTTGGACACCCAATAAAGTAGAAAAGTAAAAGTTATTGAATTTTCCTTTGTCTATAACCGCTAATGTAAGGGCTGATGCAACGGATTGGGATGTAAACAAGTCCCTTGTAAATTGGTAATTTGTATCCAATTTGATTAAGTAAGATTAAGGTATCAAATAATTGGGTTTAGATAAGGTTTGTGTAGTAATTTTGTTACCCGTTACAATAACGGATAGAGTTCGGATAGTGATATTTAGATACCCTTCTAATCGAATCCAATTATAAATAAAGAAATCAGTGTTTGAGTCGTGGTTGATCCATGAATTGAAGGTAAGGCATGGAAATGTTACTAGCAGGAGCTTGGCATTGATACTAAGGGGTCTCAGGTGCCTGGCTTGAGGCAAAGAGGCTTGAATTATAAGTATCTAAATGGTTTGTACTTTAAATGGCGTATATCGTTAAGATTTTTCAAGTATAAACGTATTCTACAAATGAACGGGATCAACATGAAAAAAAAATCAAACACACAAAAGATAAAATTTAATGTAATTTAACTTAAGCGTTTACATATTCCACAACCAAGATAGAAAATTTATTATAAACTATAGAGATTATAAAGAGTCGAAACAAACCTAATTTTCTTACTCCGGTTCTATATTTACAGAGCCCATTACTTGATTATTGAATTACTCATTAGATATATATATATATATATATATATATTTATTACTCATTAATATACCTAACAATATATTTATTACTAATAATATATCTATTAATACAGAATTCAAGTCAATATCTAACGTATATATTACATCCTTTACTTTGATCTTTTATCTCATGGGATTGGGTATATGACCACTTTTCCTGTAACTCTTCCTGTTTCAACTAGGAAAGTGCTTGGACAGTTTGAGAGAAAGGAAAAATGCCTTTGGGATCAATGATTGGCTTCACTTTCCCACTTTCCAGGAAGGGGTTCAGTTTATTCAGAACAGCACCATTTGAAGTGACTATGAACTTGAATGCTGGAACAGCAACAGCACCTGCTACTGTCACAACACGACCACCTTCTTTCATTGCTTTCACTGCCCTTTCACATTGCCCTGTTTTTCACCATGAACAGTGTTAATTCTTTGTCTAACAACAGGAAAATGTGTTCGGAAATGCTACTTTCAAGATAAACAAAAGTGTTTGATCCATGTTCTTACCAACACAATCGTATACTAAATCAACTTTCTCTGGAAGATCTTCGAAGTTTTCCTTGGTGTAATCAATTGCCAAATCTGCACCCAAGCTCTTCAACAACTCCAGTTTTCCTGTGCTTGAGGTAGCTGCCAGTGCCACTTTGGATGCTCCAAAAACATGCTTGGCTAGCTGAAAAAGAGACAGAATTAGAGAACTACAAAAAATCAAAGTTCCAGAATAAACAAAGTTCTTCTCAGAGAAATATACCTGAATAACCATGGTGCCAATCCCACCAGCACCTCCCAAGACAAGAATAGATTTACCAGAAGAAAACCCAGATCGTTCAAGGCCTTCATATGCAGTTCCCATGGCTACAGGCAGTCCGGCAGCTTCAACGAAGCTCACATTTTTTGGTTTGAGAGCCAATAGCTTCTCTTCAACAGCTGTGTACTCGGCTAAAGTGCCATACTGTTTTGGATGATCCAAGGCTTTCTCATGAATATTCCCATACACTTCATCTCCTACCTTCAGATTCTTAGCTTGGCTGCCCACTTTCACCACCACACCAGCAACATCATAGCCTGGAACAGTCTGAAAAACACAGAATAGTATCCCAATTGAAGAAAAAAAAACAAACTGAAGAATGACAAAGAAAGTGTAGGACTTACAGGAAAGGGAGAATCAGCATGAATGAATATCCCAAGCATCCTCCTTGCATCAGCTATATTAAGCCCAGAAGCAACAACCTTGACAAGAACTTGATATTCATGAAGTGGTGGTGTTGCAACATTTGAGTCCAGTTTCAGAACATCCTCTGGTTTCCCATGTTGACTATAAACCCAAGCCTTCATTGTAGATGCAACAGAAACATCTGAAACAGTCTCCATCATAATTTCTTATTGATCTATAATACTTCGTGCAGGAATTTATAGGAAGATGAATGTGTTTCAATCATTATGGCTGCTTTGGTAGTGGAAAGGATAAATCTATAAACAAAATCGTAGAGAAATGATATTTGGACACCTAATAAAGTAGAAAAGTAAAAAATTATTGAATTTTCCTTTGTTTATAACCGCTAATGTAAGGGCTGATGCAACCGGCATTGGGATGTACACGAGTCCCTTGTAAATTGGTAATTTGTATCAATTTGATTAAGATTAAGATATCAAATAATTAGGTTTAGATAAGGTTTGTGTAGTAATTTTGTTTCCCCGTCGCAATAACAGATAGAGTTCGGATATAGATATTTAGATACTCTTTTAATTGAATCCGATTATAAATAATAATTTTTAATATTATTATATATATTTTAATTTATAAATTATTTATTATTAATATAATTCTTAATTAAATTAATTTATTGAATATTTTAATTCTGATTTTTAAAAGTAATTATTTTTATATGTTAAATTAAATTTATTAATTTAATTTTTTAAATATTATGAATTAAATTTGAGTTTAAATTTAAATTTAAAAATTAAACTTTAGCTTAATAAAAGAGTTTTTAACAAATTCGGTAATAGACACTTCTCATAATATAAAAATAAAATTCGAATAATTAATCGAATTCAAGTAAAGTAAAATACAATCAAGTTGGGTTCATATACCACAAAATTAACGGAGATCTTATCCTTGTGATCCCTGGACCCTGAACCAGGATTCTCCATCCTATGAACGATCCTAGCTTTACAAGAAAGTTTGGAACTTTAATTTGAAAATCATTACTTGAACTTACCCAAGTTCATAGTAAACTGAAAATACATTCTTAAGACAACAAATGAAACCAAACCAAAGAATTAGATTTAATTTAACCCAAATACAAATCCCAAATAAGGTCATCTATCAGCCCAAAACAGATTGAGAACCCAACCAAACCCACATTCAAAAACCCAAAAGCACAACAAACTAAGCTCAAGAACTGACTGCAGATGGAGATTGACTTTAGGTCTTTTGAGTTCGTATGAGGGCCTGGCTCTGTTTAGTCTTTGGAGACTAATTGGTCTCTCATGTTAATTGGTTTTCACCATGGTTTTGATGTAAAAAGTTGGCTTAATATTCAAATATACATTTAATTTTTTATACAAAATAGATATAAACCTAAGGTTTTATCCTGCTATCAGTTGAATACTCCAAAAAGACACCACAAGTATATGGAAATATAATTACCAATCTCAATACTTAAACCACTTACAAGTTTTAGACTGAATTTGTTTCTTCAACCCACTGCATTATTCATTGCAATCTAATAACACCAAAATCAACTTTACCGTCTGGTCAGCTTGTTGACACTTTAATAAAAAATTAACTTTTAGCATACATTAAAGAATAAAATGTTTACTTTAAGGATTGGTACTATACTTTTATAATCATATTTTAGATTCAATCATCCCGGCAACCTAAGAATGGTCATTAGATGTAGATTAATCTAATAACTATTTCCTTTTACGGATTATTAACAAATATATTGTAACATCCCGTTACCACATTTTTCATGTATTTGTAAACAACTTTTTCGGTTGGGCTGTCTGTGATACAATTAACCTTTCACAGTGATAATAATAAATGATGAACATTTATTAAACAAATACAGAATATGAAATTTATTCATTATTCCTTACATCTGACATCCCCTATTATTTTTGTTTCCATAAAGTAGTACTGTATATCTATGTCTAAAATGTAAAAGAGAAGTGGCTGTACCTGTCATATTTAACATAAGTTACCCCAGCGCTTTATATATAGCTATATTCATTCGGGATAAAATCATCTAACTCCGTGTCTTTTATCTGTGGAGTTAAAACAAAGGGGTGAGCGAATCACGCGCTCAGTAAAAGAGACATATGCTGCTTTATAAAACCAAAACTATATACCACAAAGTATTTATTTTTCCTAAAATCATATCAAATAGGAAAACGGTGGTTATAATAAACAATACTCTCAATACACCATTCAAATCATTGGCTCAACAGTTTAAAATAAAATGAAGTAGACAGTAAATAGGATTCAATAAATCCTCTCAGTAAACATAAATCATCAAGTTGAGACTAGGCATCACCCTACTAATAAATCATGCTCTCATCGTTTCCCCTCCCCCTTCGAGACTGGAATAATCATCCCAACATGGATACAGTAGATCTATGGCTACAATCTATAGGTGGTCATCGGGTCCACTTGCCAGGTGACCTCGAGACCTCTGATGACTTGGTGGGTCCATCAGACTCATAACTCATAACTGCATGAAACTAGGGGCCTAAAGTCTCAAAATCAATTTATATCTCATAACTAACCTTTAAGGAATACATTTATGAATTTAAATCATTTAAATAATTAATAATTCTAAAAAGATATTATTCTTATTTTTGAACACTATAATTCAATCAATAAATATTCATGCTAAAGTGAGAAAACATATTTAAAAGCTGCTCACCCATGGTCAACTCGCCCATTACGGCTTGCCCATGGCCAGCTCGCCAGTGGGGTGAACTAATGTTCGCCCGCCAACTTTAGCATTTAAAAACCAACAAGTAAAACTGGCTTACCCACAGTGGCTCGCCCATGACCAGTTCGCCCATGACCAGTTCGCCCATTGTGGCATTGCCCATGGTCAACTCGCCCAGTGCGACACTTCCATGGTCAACTCGCCCAATGCGACACTTTAATGGTCAACTCACCCATTTTTTTTAAAATAGGGTCGTCCGCCCAAAACATTATAAAAGGGTTCGTCTACATTGGTTCGCCCGGATTTCTATTTAAAACAAGGTCGCTCGCCTAAAAGAATATAAAAGGGTTCGCCCACCTTGGCTTGCCTGGATTTCATTAAAACAAGGGTCGCTCGCCCTAAAACATTATAAAAGGAATCATTCGCCCAAAAAACGAAATAAGGTTCGGCTATCTTTGTAGCTCGCCCAAATCAAAACAATTATCAAACAAAATGCATGTCATAAACCAAAGCATTTTCCCAATATTTTCATAAAATTTAACTCCACATGACATGCATTCACTTCACACACATCTCACTTACCGGTCTTATGCTGACGATCGTCCCGATAATGCTAACCGAAATCCGTCTACTCGGGCTGCAAACTAATTTTATCGAAAATTATTAATAATTTTCTTCTTATTTTTAAACCACTAATATTCATATAATGCAGCCTCTAAAGTCATAAAATAATTACAACCAGTATAAATTATACCGGTATAAAAACTCAATTTCTTCATTTCACTTCCTTTTTCGGTTTTAATTTCACCGAAAATTCTCTTTTTAATTCTATGACTATTGTTGACTAACTTCTTAACTTTTTTTCTCATATTTACTTTACTTTTTTGAGTCATGGCCGAAACTACCTTGGGCCATTTTTGTTGACTTTTCCAATTTTCTTCCTATCTTCTCATTTTGCACTTCATTCCTTTCTTATCTACGTACATTTCATATTGCAAATTTTACATGAAGCCATAACTGCTTTCATATTTGTATCTTCAACCGAAGTCTCCTCCTTAACTTAAAATTCTCTTCTCACCATACTTCAATTTCTAAACTTCTTCTTGTATCTATCTAATTTCCTTTAATTATTTTGTATTATCAACTACAATTTTAGCTCAATTCCTTCTTATTCTTCATCTTTCTCAAGACATGATGTAAGATCTGATTCTACACTACTGTAGACCCTAAATTCATAAAATTGATAATGGTTAAATAGATAATGAACATTGATTTCCACTTGGGTGAAAAGCTCCTTATCATAAGATGAGAATGGAGCAATTTCAGTGAAATAATGTTTGGGCGAGAATGTTGTTCAGCTCGCCAATGGGCGAGCAAGGTAGGACGTTCGCCAATGGGCGAGCAGATCACCAATGGATGATGGCAAGAGCGAATGTTGAGCTCGCCAAGTTCTGGTGATTTGGGCGAGGGCTTTTGATCGCCCAGATGGATTGAGTAAATTGAAATGCGAAATAAAAATTGCCAATTTGTGGGGAATCATAGCAATTGGCGAGTAGAGCAAAGCATGGTGATCGCCAACAATGAAAATTGCTATAATCGCCAAACCTCTATGTGATAGCCAAGGAAAGGATATTATTTCGTAAGGGCCAAATACTAAGTTGGCATCAAAACAAAGTGGCGACCTGGTGTAAGTAGAGGGCGAGCTGATTTGCTTAGTGTTGGCGAGTTGGAAACAATAAACCGAGTAGCCAAAGTTGACTTTTGTTGCTATTGTGATAAGGTTGAAGAAAAGTCTAACAATGGATGAACTCTATTGGCTGAAGTAGCCATCAAAGGTTGCCAAACAAAGTCAATAACGTGTAGGAAGAAAAGAGTTCCAGTTGACTTCTTTTGTTGCAATGGTTTTCATGAATTAATGCAACAAATGATGCTTAGAAGAGAAGGAGAATGGAAGTCAACAAAGGTGCAACAAAAGTGGACTTCATGACACTTTGCTACTGCTACACGTTGTTTCCTTCAATCTGTTAAAGGCTGGTCAATTATACATGAGACAAGAAATTAATTAAAGGCTGACATAGCTGGAAAGCTATTGGTGGAAATATAAAACAAAGTCATTAGAAGAAGAAAGAGGCGGGTGGAAGGAAGACTTTCTCGCCAACATGAACTGCAGCTTGTCTTCATGCATTTAAGGGATGTCTGACCCATGAAATGAGGAAAGAAACGGAATAAAGGCCAAGTGATGAGTTTTGATTGGATGAGCATGGCTATATAAGCATAAACACTTGAGGAAAACCCATTTAGCAAATTTCATTTCTTCACAAGAGCTATGCAACTGCAAGTTTATATTCTGATTTTCTCTCAATTCTACCATGCTCGATTTAATAAGAAAAACAGCTTGCAAAACCTTTCCTCCATAGTTGATGAGCTCAAGGAATAAGCAAAGTAAGGCCAACATGAGACAGAAAGTGTTTTGTGCTGGAAGTGCAGTTGATTAAGGTGAGATTTTGATTTAATGATTTCTTGAGATTGAATGATATATTTCTATGATTTCAAGTATGAGAAGCATGATTTTAGTGTTGCTTTTGATTAATTATTGTTAGATCATAGAAATAGAATAATTTCATAGCTTGAAGTAGATGAAGAATAAAATGAAACTGGGTTGCAATTGTAGTAGGAGGATGGGAAAATAATCGAAAATGAATAAGGAAAGTGATGGAAATGGTGTAAGAGTGATGAAAATGGCAACTATGGTGATCACCCATGTTGAAAGTTAGTAATCGCCAATGAGGCGAGTAGGAAATTAGTAACTCACCATATTAAAGTTCGTATTCAAATGGGCGAGGTCGTCCAACACCAGTGAATCCATGGGCGAGCCTACTTCTGAGTAGAAAGCCACGTATGGCGAACTTAAATAGGGCGAAAAGGAACCCACGTATTGTGAATTGTGGGCGAACTCCCACATTTATCGATGTAGGACTGGCGAGTTGAATGTTGGGCGAGCTCAAAAATGTATTAATGGCGAGTAATGGCGGGCGAGGTCCCACTTGTAAGACAATTGATGAATGGCGAGCTCTGTTGGGCAAGCTAGTTAGAGCTCTGTTGAGCGAGTAGTCATTTGATTTATTTCAATCTCGCCAAGTGATATGAAATGAAAATATTAATAGAATTTATAAATTATTTGCAACCAGAAATTATGAACTCGGTGAATGCGATTTGGAAGGCGAGAAGGAAGCAAGCCTTTGTTGAACCAGGTAAGGGAGATGTGTGTAAAGTAAATGCATGTCCCGTGGAGTAAATATTATGAAAATATCGATAAATGTTTTGTTTTATGACATGCATTAATTTGATAATTGTTTTGATTCGGGCGAGCTAAAAGCCCACCCTTATGTTGTTTTCTGGACGAATTGGTTTAAGGCGGACGAGCCTTGGCGAGTGAGCCCATTTGTGTTTATTTTGGGGCGAGTAAACATTGTTTTAATAAAAGGCGAGCGAGCCACCGATGGGCGAACCCTTTTTAATGTTTTGGGGCGGGCGACCTCCTTTTGTTAAGAAAAATATGGGCGAGCCAGTGTTTTGTTTTAAATGTAGAGAGTGGCGGGCGAACATTTGTTCACCTCTTAGAGTTTACCATGGGCGAGCCGGACTGGCGAGCTGACCATGACGAACAGATTTCGATGGTATTTTCTTGAGGAAAAATGAGCCATTTTAATATTTTTGAAAATAGAAAATATAAACCCTTTTGGGTGAATTGACTAATGTGCGAGCCAGTTTTGCTTGTTGTTTTAAAAGAAAAGGTTGGCGGGCGAACACAAGTTCTCCGCGCTGGGCGAGCCATATTGGGCGAGCTGACCATGGACGAGCAGGTTTTAAAGGTTGAGATTTTGAAAGGTTGTTAAGGTGTTTTGTAAACAGAAAGCCTAAACCTTTTTGGAAATCAAATCATTTTGAGAAAATGATAATATGGTGAGATAATTCCATAAAGGTTTTCATGAGATATAAAAGTGATTTTTGAGACTTTAGGCCTTGAGTTCATGCATTATTATTTATGTTGTTGCATGACCCGCCTGGGGCGGTGGCTCGGTCGATGGACCAACGAGTGCACCTTATGTCAAATATGACAGGTATAGTCACTTCTCTTGTACATTTTAGACATATGTATACAGTACTACTTTATTGAGATAAAGATAATAGGGGATGTCAGATGTAAGAAATAATGAAAAGAAATATTCATATTCCGTATTTGATAAATAAATATTATTATTTATCACTATCATTGTAGAATGTTATTGGCATCGCAGACAGCCCAACCGGTAAAGTTGTATAAAAATACGTGAAAAAGGTGGTAATGGGATGTTACACATGAATTCATTCTATTTCCATGATTCAACAAGAATAAATCAAAAGCAAGGCTATGATCATGCTCCTTATGCTTGAAATTATAGATTTATATCATTAAATCTTAAGAAATCATCAAATCTCACCTTGATTAATTTGTGTTTCTAAAATAGAATTTATATTCTGTTTTGTTCCTCTTCTACGCCAGCCCCTTTTGATTTCTCCTTGATGAATTCCAAGCTTTAACTAAGGTTTAAGGGTGGAGCTTAAGTGTTTAGGTTTCTAATTTATGAGATTGTTGAATTCTTTTCTCAAGTGAACCGAAGTAAAGAAACAGAATAGAGAAGAAAATGGTTCTCGTAGCTAATATATTTTCGGTGGTGAAGAAGGTTTTTACCGAGGCTTTCTTACTTCTTGTTCTTCTCTTTATCCTTTTTAACTAATATTACAAATCCACCTATCATTTTATAGTATTTCTTCATCATTCATTGCATTAAAATCCATTTAATGCATGAAGAAAATGCAGCATAAAGTGGCGTAGAGACCTCCTTCTCCATACGCCACTGACTTCTTTCTTTTGTTTTGTTTTAAGACTCTATTATATTATAAATATTTTGTTTTTTTACACATCAAAACCGAATACTTTCACAGCCAAAAAGGAAAGGCTGGAAACTGTTGTTGTTATCCACAGTTTTTGACCAAGTTTTCTTTTAATTTTTTGTAGTTGTTTTCATCCCATTATAATATATTACTTTCATGTATTTTTATATCATTCTCTTACCAAGAACTCATAATTTCGGCAGCCTTTACAAAAGTTCAATAAAAATGAAATCAAGACAAGTTGTTAGCGTGGAAGCTTCTTGATCGATCAGCTTGTCTGATTTTTTTCTCTTCTTTTCCTTGGTTAATTCCAGCTAATAATCTCTCTTATCTAGTATCTTTTTTATCTATGAACTTCATTTTATTTTTTTTACATTCTTTTCAACAGAATGCTTTCTATGCACTTCTTAAATACTCAATCCTAATTCATATACACTATATTGTAAATAAAAATTCCATAATGTAAAGTGAGATTTCATATTCAACATTGATTTAATCCCACTAAATAATTTAATTCTATTATCCATCATTTACAATAGGCTATACAGTAAAATAAAAATCGGGTCTCACGTATATGAAGGATGTTAAACTGTATATACATTTTTAATAATCTTGTAGTGTTTTCGTAAGGTGTCCAAATCCATTGTCTTTGATTATTTCAATTTTTCAAAGTAGTTAGAATTGTTTAGGCTCATTCATCTTCCTATAAATAGGAATGCATAATCTCATGATAATTATCAAACAACTAAGAAGAAATGTAATATCTCGTTACCACATTTTTCACGTATTTTCATACAATTTTACCGGTTGGGCTATCTGCGATGCCAATAACATTCTACAATGATAGTGATAAATAATAACATTTATTTATCAAATATGGAATATGAAATTCTTTTCATTATTCCTTACATCTAACATCCCCTATTGTCTTTATTTCAATAAAGTAGTACTGTATACATATGTCTGGAATGTAAAAGAGAAGAGACTGTACCTGTCACGTTTAACATAACATGCCTCAGCGCTTTAAACGTAATTGTACCCATCTGAGTTAATTCTCTAACTCCGTGTCTTTTATCTGTGGAGTTAAAACAAAGGGGTGAGCGATTCATACGCTTAGTAAATGAGACATATGCTGTTTTATGAAACCAAAACCATATTTCACACTTTATTTGTTTTCCAAAAATCACATCAAATCGGAAAACAGTGAATATAGTTACCAACACTTTCGATACGCCAGTCAAAACACTAGCTAAACAGTTTACTTTAAAATGTAGTAAACAGTAAACATGATTCAATAAATCCTTTCAGTAAACATAAATCAACAAGTTGAGACTAGGCAATAATTAAATCATGCTCGGTTCCCCCAGGAACATAATTCGTCCGCTTTGGGGTGCACCCGTAGGCCACCGCCTCTCATGGCTATCTCAGCTAGATCTATGGCCATAATCTATAGATGGTCCTCGGGTCCACTTGCCAAGTGACTTCGAGACCGCTGATGACTTGGCGGGTCCATCAGCCCTGTGATGCCCTGAGGTGCACTCGTTGGTCCATCGACCGAGCCACCGCCCCAAGCGGGTCACGCAACTACATGAATAATACTGCATGAACTAAGGCCTAAAGTCTCAAAACCACTTTTATATCTCATCAAAACCTTTATGGAATTATCTCACCATATTATCATTTTCTCAAAATGATTTGATTTCCAAAAAGGTTTAGGCTTTCTGTTTACAAAACAACTTGAAAACATTCCAAAATCTCAACCTTTAAAATTTGCTCGCCCGTGGTCAGCTCGCCCAGTGCAGAGAACTTGTGTTCGCCCGCCCACTTTTGCTTTTAAAATCAGCAAGCAGAACTGGCTCGCCCTTAATGGCTCGCCCATTAGTCAATTAGCCCAAAAGAGTTTCATATTTTCTATTTTTAAAGCTCTTAAAACAACTCATTTTTCGTTGAGAAAATATAAATAGAAATCTGTTCGCCATGGTTAGCTCGCCCATCATGGCTCGCCCATGACAAATTAAAAAGTGGGGTGACAAGTAGTCGCCCGCCAACCATTTCTTTTAAAAACAAGTAAAACTGACTCGACCCAGCGGCTCGCCCATCATAGAGTTGCCATGGTCAACTCACCCAAATGCAGCATTCCATGGTCAACTCGCCCATTACGTGAAAACAGGAGTCGCCAGCCCCAAAACCACATAAAAACAAAAGGGCTCGCCCGCCCTGTACTAGTTCACCCAATCATAATATAAGGGTCGTCCTTTAGCTCTCCCAAATCAAAACAATTATCAAAACAATGCATGTCATAAAACAAAACAATTTCTCAATAATTTTTGTGAAATTTACTCCACAGGACATGCATTCACTTCACACACATCTCCCTTACCTGATTCAACGAAGCCCTGCTTCCTGCTCGCCTTCATGATCGCTTTTTACCAAATGCCTTAATTCCCGGCTGCAAAATAATTTATAATTTCCATTAATATTTTCCTTATATATATATATGTTTCCATCATTTGGGCGAGACTTGAGATAAATCAATTAGCTCGCCCATAAATATACTATTAGCTCGCCCATAAATATACTACTAGCTCGCCCAAACGAGCTTGCCATTCATCAAATGGCTTACACGTGGGAGCTCGCCAATCATTCATGCCATTCACACATTGGCCAATTAGTGGGAGCTCGCCCAAAATCAACACGCCATTACCTTGGTTTAAACTAACATGTGGCGACCTCGCCACTAGCACATTCCAGCTCGCCCATGATCATTGAGCTCGCCCATGAATTAAACTAGTGTTGGGCGACCTCGCCTATTAGAACAAAACTTTACCTTGGCGAGTTCTTTATTATCTACTCGCCTCATTGTCGATTAGTAATTTTCATTATTGGCGATCACAATAGTCGCCATTTTCGTCACTTATTCCATTATTTTCCTTGTTTTCATATTCTCTAAGGATCTAACTAAAAACAAGACTGTATCTATGTTTATTACGTTGTAAAACATAGAAATCTATCATCAAACATCAAGATAATCGTGGAAATAAAGAAGCTCACCTTAGCCAACTGCACTTCCAGAACAGATTGCTTTTTTTATCTCATGTTGGCCTCCTTTTGCTTATTCCTTTAGCTCATCAATTATGGAGGAAAGGTTTTATAAGCAGGTTTACTGGTTTAGCCAACTGAAGTGTAAAGCTCAATAAAGCAAGCATGGCAGGATTGGAAGGAATAACACCCACTTGCAGTTGCATAGTTTTCAGGAGGTAGATGAAGTTTGCTAAGCCGATCTTCCTCAATTGTTTCTCCTTATATAGCCATGCTATCCAATCAGAACTCATCACTTGGCCTTATCCCATTTTCTTCATTTATTTCACGTCTTTCATTCATTTAAAACAGAAGAAAAACTGCAACAAAAGGAACGACTATGAGAAGCTATTTTCTGCACATTTTGACTTACTTCACTTGCCATTAATTGTCTAAACCAAGAAACCAATGACGTGAAGTCCACAACCTCTTTTCTTGACTTATTACACCTTTTGTCTTATTCTTCAACCAATGAGGTTACTTCCTTTATTGACTTTATTCTTTCTCAATTTATTGTCTTCAACCGTATGACTTACAAAGTCAATTTTGGCTGCAAAATGGTTTGAATCTATTTTCATTTTGTCATGCTGATACTAGTTCGCCTGGTCAACTCGAGGCCTCATCTCGCCAACACAATTTCAGTTCGCCAACCTTTCAGCTTGCTAGCTTTATCTTGATGCAAATCTTAAATTTGGCAATTACAAAAAATTCCCTTTTCTTGGCAAAAACATTGAGATTAAGCGAGTGGCAGTTGCCTTTCTCGATAAACTAGGCTATTCTTTGCCTCTGCATATGACGATCACAAGTCCTTGCCCATTTGGGCGATTATCATATGATTCATATCCAATTCACTTGGCGAACGTACCTATTCGCCCTCCCATCATTCAACTTGCCATCACCATTGGCGATCTGCTCGCCCATTGGCGAATGTCCCTTCTTGCTCCCTCATTGGCGAGCTATTCTGTGTACTCACCCATACATTATTTCACCATAATTGCTCTATTCACTACTCAATTTAAGGAGTTTTTCATCCAAGTGGAAATCAATATTTTTTATTTATTTAATTTCCATTATCGCTTTTATGAAATTAGACTATACAGTAGTGTAGAATCGGATCTTACAAAAAATCTGGTATTTGTACATACAAACAAAAAAAAAAGTAAGTTGCTTTTGAAAGATGGAGAATAGTTCAGGTGTTGCTTCTGTTCCTTCTACAATGAAAGCTTGGATTTATGGTCAACATGGAAAACCCGCTGATGTTCTGAAGCTGAAGTCAGATGTTGCTGTACCCCAACTCAAGGAAGACCAAGTTCTTGTCAAGATTGTGGCTGCTGGGTTTAATCCAGTTGACAACAAGAGGATGGTTGGGATATTTGTTCAAGCTGAAGGCCCCTTTCCAGTAACTCTCTTTCTCTTCCTATCTTCATCATTGATATTATAGATAACTTTGGGCGAGAAATTTGACCACGGAAACAACCTTTATGAGATCGCGAGCTCCAGTCATGAAAATGACTTTTTCGTTGATACGAAGGGAAGGCTGAGTTATAACCCTTTCAAACCTTAGAATATGAGAGTCTTGTGCATTGAGTTTTCCTTTTTTTTATATGACTTTGACAACTAGTGTGTTGAGTTTTTCTTCTTTTTCTGCTCCATCGTTTTCAGTTCCAGGCTATGATGTTACAGGTGTGGTGGTGAAAGTAGGAAGCCAAGTAAAGAAATTAAAGGTAGGAGATGAAGTATATGGGAATATTCATGAGAAAGCCTTTGATCATCCAAAACAGTCTGGCACTTTAGCTGAGTACACAGCTGTTGAAGAGAGGCGGTTGGCTCCCAAACCAAAAAATCTGAGCTTTACTGAAGCTGCTGCACTGCCTGTTGGCATTGGGACTGCGTATGAAGGCCTCCAAAGCTGCAAGTTTTCTTCTGGTCAATCTATTCGTGTCTTAGGAGGCGCTGGTGGGGTTGGAAGCATGATCATTTAGCTATAATTGTATAGCTAATCTCTTCTACTGGATGAAATCTGTGTTATATCAACTCTTGAAACTTAATTTTCTTTTCATCTTTGGAGCGTCCAGAGTTGCAGCTACAGCAAGCACTGCAAAACTGGAGTTATTGAAGAGCCTGGGAGCCTATTTACCAATTGATTACACCAAGGAAAACTTTGAAGATCTGCCAGAGAAATTTGATGTAGTATATGATTGTGTGGGTAATATTATGAAACACCATAGTTATACTCCTTGAACAAACATTTCTTTGTTCTTAAACCAAAAAGACTAACTAACACGAAACACGGGCCAATGTGAAAGGGCAGTGAAGGCAATGAAAGAAGGTGGGAAAGTAGTGATAGTTATTGGTGCAGTGTCTGTGCCAGCTTTTGTATTCATAGTCAATTCTAATGGAGCTGATTTGGAGAAACTGAATCCCTACTTAGAAAGTGGGAAAGTAAATGCCATTATTGATCCCAAAGGCATTTATTCTTTCTCTCAAACCTTGGAAGGACTTGCCTATGTTGACACTGGCAGAGTTGCAGGAAAAGTGGTCATATATCCAATTGAAAAAGAGAATTAATCAGATGTAACTTTTCCTGTTGAGCATCTTTAAACAATTCATTGTAATAAAAGTGTGATATATACGATCACCATTGAATTATCATGCTATAAAAAAGAGTTTTCTCGTAAGTATTAGAGTTCGTAGAATCTGATAGGAGATCCAATTCATACAACACTTAGTGCAGCTGTGAAGGTAAACAAATTACTAATTTTCCTTGCAAGATGAAAACTACTAGCCCTGACTCCTAGGTATAATATTAGGAACATGGTACCGTTTTCAACATGTTATTAGCATCTGTATTTTATAGAGTAGATCAAGATTCGAAGTTAATGAGAACTGAGCTTCAATTTCTGAGCATCTGATTCCAGTAGAAGCCAATGAGGTCTAAGATTTTGTGTGTGGTCCTTAAAAGGGAATCGATTTTAACCATAAGGCTAAGATGGTGCCACATACATGGTAAATAGCAATCTCCACTGAACCTGAAAATTTTCCAGTCTTGGAATTTGAAACTTCAACCTAATCAACCCAGAAAACTTCAATCACTAGTAACAACATGATGACTGCAGGCAGCAGAATTTGTAGGCAATCACTGGAACATTTAGAGAACAGAAATTTTGTTATGATGATTCACTTATACTTCATAGTAAGTTTCTTTATTGGTGTTGAGTTTGTGATTGTGTTCATGGAAGCTTTTACAGTATCATAAGTAATTTTACCAATATAAGCTAGAAAAAAAGTTGATAGAGTTTTTTTTTTTAACTCAAATTATTCACAACTTCTTGGTCATGGATTATTATGGCTTTCTTCCAGCTTTACTCCACGATAAGGATTGAAGATCAACAGTAAGGTATAAAATATAGATTAGTAGGCTGCTATCTGGACATAATAATAAACATACCCACACGGTTGGAAAGAAAAGAAACCTCTCCTCCAGCCTTTCTACGTCTGACCAACCATATGCCAGAAACAAAGTTCCATACTTGATGCTATCAACTTGTTAATATAAGCTCCATTTCAAGTTTAACAACTGTTCTTATACGCAGGCGTTCACTCAAGTCAAAATGGCGTCTTCCTCCTTGGCTCCTTTACAGACCTTCTCCGTTTTTGTCAACAACATCCCGCCAAACATCCATTGGAGATGGTTAAAACAAATTTTTCAACATCATGGAAATGTCATGGATGTTTTTATTCTACAGAAGCGAAGCATATCAGGATGAAAGTATGGATTCGTAAGATTTTCAAGCTTGAATGATGCCAAGAATGCAGTGGAGAAACTCAACGGTGCTTGGTTACTAGACTATAGGCTGGGTGTTAACTTTGCCAGATTCCACGAAAGATATGCATTTTGGAGAAGAGTTGATTCTCAAAAAGAAAAACTTTTGCAAGAAACCTCCTCCAAAGATGCTCCCCCGATTGTTTTTCAAAAGTCTGTGTCTCCCTCTAAAGCCACTGGTAATCCAACTCTTCCAAGGTCCTTTAAACAAGTGCTGTTAAATGAGGGGACGTTGGTGGAATCTCCATTTCAATGCCAAGCTGAGAAAGATTCAACCCAAACCAAGGCAAAGGTGTGCGAGGGAATGGTGGAAGAGAGCTTGATTCATAATCTAGAACGCTGCATGATAGGAGTTGCCAGAGATTACTATGAACCAAACACCCTCATGGAGAACTTCAAAATACAAGGAGTATTTGATATCTCTGTAAAAAAGATTTCAGGCAGGCAGTTCTTAATATCCTTCGATGAGGAAGAGACAATGAGGACTATGGAGGAACTTGGTTGGTCGTGGTTAAAAGAGTGGTTTGTAGAAGTCTTCCACTGGTCTGAGAACATGGAATACAAGTTTAGAACAACTTGGGTGACTGTTTATGGAGTGCCGCTTCACGCATGGAATTACAGCACCTTCAAGAACATTGCAGAACTTTGGGGTGACCTGCTTTCTATGGACGGGAATACACTCAAGTTCAATGATTTTAGTAGGGGAGCCTTCCTTCTTATGACAGACCAAGTGGAAAGAATTGATGAAGTTATTAACTTGGAATGTGGCAAGAAATTCTTCAAAGTAAGGGTCTCGGAGGTTGGCTCCGATGTAGTTTCCCTCTTCAACAATTGCTGTAAATCCTCCAGACCTACCAACCTCAAGTCCTCTCCTTCATCGCCATGGAACAATTCGGAGGAAGAAGATAGCATGGATCACAAGGCAATTTCTTCTGATAGAGACAACTCACCACAGGTTAGAAAGCCTACTGACACATCTACATGTAGCCCATGCATGAATATCTCTCTGTCTTCTTCACATAGCCCTTCCCCTAATTCTAAAGCTAGGCTCGAACCCCCCTGTGACTATACCCCAGATCGTGTTAGTGAAGAAATCGTTCCTAACTTTTTAGACAAAGGTCAAAAGTTGCAGGCATCATTTAATGAAAAGGCCAATTTGAATTTGAATAACAAGGTAAACAAGCGTCATGCTCTTTATTCCCCTGTTTCTCCTGTTGGAAGTAAAGACGTAAACATCAAAGAAGTGGAGGATGAGATTGAAAATGACGACTCATGTGAAGGCCCAGCTAGATACAAACCTTTGAATCTCACCACTAGAAAACCCTTTATTCAAGGAAGGAGAAAGTTCAAAACATTGGAAGACGTGGAGGACTCTCTGTTACTCAAAAAAGGAAAGAAAAAACTACAAATCCAAAAGAAAAAGATAATGAAAAAGGGCAATTTGAAATCATCTAAGGCAGCCAATGAATCTCTTTCTGATGGAGATTTCATCAACTGAATGAAAGTGTTGGAAAAGGTGGCTCGAGAAACCTGGGAAGTGGGAAAAATGATGGGCTTCAAAACTAATCTTTGTGATGAACAAATTATTAACAAGCTTGTGATGTTGGCGGAACAAGAATAACACTTCGGCCTTCTATTCTTGCTGCTTTTCCTTTGTCTTATCTATCATCAGGTGTTCATATAAGTATTCTTAGTTGGATACGTGGGTTGGGTAGTAGTGCCAGGATTAGTACAATCCAAAAGGTGCGAGCAGTTAATAACGTGGAGATGATTCTTCTTCGGGAAACAAATCTCGATTCTGTTTCGGACCAACTTATAATGAGAATTTGGTGGGACAATAATTTCGACTGGTGATTCTCTCCCTCCGAAGGTTTTTCAGGCTACCTTTTCGTGATCTGGTACAGAGAATGCTTCACGATGGAAAACTCTATCTCATATTACAGAATGTTGATTGTCAAAGAATATTTCTTGTTAAAGGAGGTTGGTGGGGCGCTACTTGAGATGGCTACTCTTTGTTCTTGCTCTGGTTTATCCTCAAGAAAATTTGTTTTGGGTCGAGCAAAGATTACGGTGACGTTATTTGTTGATTCTCTCTGACCTTTTTATAGAAGTTTTTCAGTGGGTTTTGCCTTGTTAGCATTGAAGATAATTTGTTTAGGATGATCGGATGATATTAGAGATGGGTGTTGATATCTTGGTTGATATTGATGCTGCTCTGTTTTTCTTGGAGAAGATTAGCTGAAATGTTGAATACTTTTGTTTTGATGTAATAACACATAGAAGGTGTTCGATGAATGATCTGAATTGAAGTCAACATGGTTATTTTTTGGTTTGTCTTTTTATAAGAGGTGATTGCCGTTAGTGAAGAGATTTCGTCGCCTAGGAATCAAAGTGCATAATGACGCTATGTTGGGGTGTTGGCGCATGTTATTTGAACCTAAAAGAACTAGTGTTGGTGTTAGCAAGAGATGCCATGTTGGTGTGTCTGCATTTTGAGTGGTTTGATTTGAAACTGCCTCAACATTTTGATTGATTGTGCCCGTTTTCAGAGCTGTCTTCATTTAGATTATCAGACCCTGCCTGTGTTTTATGCCGATGTGTGCTGTTTCACTACTGTTAGCTGAATCATGAATAGTACGCTACCTGTGTAAGCTGATGTAAAGTTACAAGCTGGTCCTGTGTTAGGCTGTCTTTTATTGATCTCTTGTTTTTGGCATGATGTTGTATTATGTTAGTGTTAGGCTGGTTATGTTGTTTTGTTGGTTTAAAATGTTTAGGTTGTTGGAGTGTTGTACCTGACTGAACTAATCCTTTTACAGAGTAGTCCTTATTAATGGAAAACCTTGCTTATCAAAAAAAAAAAATCTGGACATAATAACAGCAGAATATAACAACCAACGAGTAGTTTAGAGGTTGTTATCCTTTGTTTGTTACGAGAGATTAAATCCAAAGATCGATTCTCTTTTCCCTTGAATCTCTTTATGGACCAATGCTGATATAATCGAAACAGAAGGAGAAATATCATCATATTAGAAAACAAAGAGAACAGCAAGGTAGGAAGTTTGCATGTCTTAGCTAAATTAGGCATTCACGGATCTGTCCAGATAAAAGGAGATAGTCCTAGAATAATCATACAACAATGCTTTTATTTAGAGGTTTACATTACTATATAATATATATTGCAGACTTAACCAAGAATTTGTTTACTAATACATTTTAACAACTAGAACACTAGAACACTAGGAAATAACAAATCATTTCCTTTCTTATTGCTATTACAAGTCATGAGTTGAAATCTTGAAATTAGTCTCTCTCTCTCATATATACATACATATACATATATATATATATATATATATATATATATATATATATATATATATATAAAACACACACACACGCACACACTATTCTTGGATATGCTGGTGTCGAAGGTTCATGCAGAGTCTAAGCACCAACAGTAGTAATCAGACCTTGAGATAGCCAGCATTTCTTCTGGGGACATCCGCTCGAGTTCACTTTGCCTCCATGATGCGAAGTTGTTCCGATTTTGAGGGTCAGAAGCCAGCGGATAATCTTCTCTCCTATGAATTTGGTTCCTCATCCTCAGGTAAAGCCTCATTGTTGCAACACAGTCCTCGTAAGGAACTTGAATGCCAGTTTGAATGTCATACCTGAACATAGAAGTTGCATCAGTCTCTTCAACAATCATCAACGGATTTGATCATTGGGAGGAAAACAGATAACAAATGGCCTATAAATACTTACCCCAAGTATGCTTGAGTTAAGTACTTGAGTGAGTTGCTACGTTTGCTTGTTTTCATTAATGGAGGATATTTTGCAGTATCCCTGTAAGAAAATAAACTATATCCTTTATGCGCCAAATCCTGCTTCTGGAAGTAGTATACTTAGGCAGAGATAGATGAATTTGCAATTAATCCTTTTGAATGTATGCTAGCATCCTTAAACTTTACCTTATCATAATTGCTGGATATTCTACTTGCAGACGGTCAAGGTCATGATCAAGACCATGACCCACAAGAATCCTAGCTTTTCCACCTCTAGGTGATCGAATTTTCCACATTGGCTCTCCATGGCAAAGGAAGTCTTGTATCCTTCTTTGCACCTGTCTCAATGGCATTGCATCTCTCAGATATTCTGGTCGAATGCCAGTGGTTTCATACCTGAAAGTAATGTGACTGGGTTTATTTGATTTCATTTGTTGGAACTACTGGCATATGCCAATTGACATAGTCTTATCATTACTGTACCTATAGTTTGTAACTGGAATTGGTGGTTTGACATAAGTATGGAAGATCATATTCTCACTTTCATCAATGATGCAAACCCTTGCACAAAGGTTTAATGAGCCATCACTGCCACCACCAACCATTTTGCATGCCAGTGCAACAACTTGGGGGCCTCTTGAAGAACCACTGTCGATAGTCAAGCTATCACGAAGACCCAAGTTAGCCAGGCGAGCCAGTACTCCCTATGACAAGAAATCAAGTACAGTTCAAACTCAATTTGAGTGTAAGGGAAGGCATTATAGTTTTTAAGTATGTGGCTTTTCAAGCTAAAGGCTGGTACATAATTTACTCCGGCGAGCTGGCATCTGTCCTGATGAACCCTAAGAGCATAAGGGCTATCCAGGATGGCTAGGCAGAATTTGCATCCTCGAACGTTGAACAAATTCTTGCATTCTTGTTTCGGCAGCGGACCTATTAGAAAGAAAGTGTATAGAAGGTCGAGGTACAAATTAAAAAGAATCTTTTGATTAGCATAACATAAATGAATAACGTACACTAGAATTAGTTGGTTGCTTACCTATGAGATGTTCCCTTAGAGATTCAAACGACCGGCAGTGTTTCTTACAAACTCCGCAGGTAGGTTCATGAACTGAATGATATGAAGATCTCATGTGGTCAACCAGGTGCTCCATTCTATTGAACTGTCTGAAGCATGCTGCGCATTTGTTCCTGCAGCTCGCAACAATCAATCGGTTAACTCAGCATTAGAATCATCAACTTGTATGTTATAACAGTAATCTTCAAAGTGAATTCTAGGCTCAAGCTACGAAAACAGTCACTCTATTAATGCACAAAAAAGCTACATACATATGATTTTTCTTGGATCTCATAATGTGAAAATCTTATACGCTGAATTCGCCCTTGTGTTAGTTCATTTTATGTGTGTGTGTAAGCGAGTAAGATGGATAGAGAATACCGTAGGCTTTCTGCAGACTCCATCTTGTTTATTTAGGATACTTGAAAATTTAGTGTATTTCCTTAGAAGAAGGATCTGATGAGGAAGAAGAGGGAACGGGGGGGTATTTATAGCAGCGAAGGAAGAAATGTTGTGTCCCACTTGAGCCCAAGGATGATTCCTCTGAGAAAATTACTTTAATTTTGGAGCTTTTGTCTCTGCACTAGAACAATCGTGGTAATCCCGATGCTGGGAGGCCCACTGACCAACTAGAATATTTCCCTCAGCTGCATGTCTCCTCCATATCCTTCACTTTCTAATGTTTGCATGGCACGCGTGAAAATACACCTGAATATGCGCGTTCGCGCGTGCTCGTGTATGATTAATTTTATTTATGCACTTAACAACTTGATAACTTTTTTGTAGAATCTATGGATCAGGCCTACAACTTTAGTCATCAACTGATGCTGAAGTTCATACTTTATACAGGTTTTCTTGAAGCATTTTACACATAAAATTGATAAATAGTAATGAAAACAAGCCATTTTGGTCATATATCTCTGAGATGTCATACATGCGTTGTTCCTCTTGATGAAATGCTACAGGACATGGAATTTTATTCCCATGCTTTGGGATGATTAGAAACCTAACTTCATAATGTTTTGATTAGAAACCTTGTCGAAATGACCTGCTTATGTGTACTATCACTACTGCAGAGTGCAAACAGTGTCCATGGCTGACTTTTTCCCATAAGATTTGGTCAAAGATTGCGTTGTACCTGATCCATTTCTTTTCTATCGTAAACATAGAAGTTCACAAACTGCATAATGCCATATTTAATTTTCTCCCTCCTAACCGAGAGTTAAAAGGGCAAATTTGTTTATGTCGTGATAATTAGATTGGAGCTAAAACAACAAAAAAACTGATTTGCAGATGTAAAATGATAATAGGATAAAATTAAAAGCTCTTTATAAAACATGATTGTTCTGATGAAATCTAAAGCATTAGTACTGATGTAGTCAAAGCTGGATAATGCCATATGTTTTTTCTTTTGGCTACAGGATAATGTCATATGTTAGGGCAAAACGAAGCTGCCAACAAGAGGGTTAAAAGAAAAACTGTTTCATGTTATAATACTTAGATTCGAGCTCAACGAACAAGAAAATTGACCTATAAATACAAATAGGTAATAGGATAAAAGTAAGAAAAGTCTGATAAAATATTATCTTTTTGATGGAATCTAATGCATTAGTGCTAACGTAATCACAGTTGCAAAATCTGATCGTTAATAAGCTTAAGCTGGTCCCTTAAGTCCAAGAAAGATTAGGTGCACCAATGGAAGAGGTTTGACTTCAAAAAAAAAAAGAAAAGGAAATGTTAGCAAAGACTCACTTTTGACTGTGAAGGGACCCTTGGTGGAGATTCCTTCAATGGTGCCTTTTTAGAAGATATATACCCAGAAAAAAGCTTGAAACAAGTCAAACAGCATTTTTTTCTGCCTTTTGTAACTCTGGTCCATACTCCATACAGCCATGCATGGTTCCCACTGCCATCACTCTCCATTTCATAGTCAAAGAAGAACCCGCAGAAAAAAGAGATTGGGATTCATTTGACAAAGATAACTAGCTTTTTCATTACCACAACTTGCAATTTCACACTTTATAGTAATTCTAATCTCTCCAAAATTAGATGTAAATCTAGCTTAATCCTGTTGACAATCAATGTACCTGCTCGTTTTCATTACCATCAGATAAATATTTCCCTTTTGATAAAATTAAAGGAAATTGTGATTCCTTGAGCATTAAAATTTCTCTATAGAAAAGAAGTAAACAATTCATGATGATGATTCACCAAGTTAACGTCAAGTTTTATAAGTTATATTTGGGAATTTGATTGTTTTGGGTTTGGGTTGTTCAAATCGTTTCAAATTCAAATTTAGGTTAGTTGGAATTATTTTTAAATTTTATGTAGATGTGATTTAATCATATCAGTATGGTTTTTTTAATTTCAAGTAAATTTGGGTCCACATTTTTTTTGAGTTTTTGCAATTTTGAATTTAAATTCAAACTTTTTAAATTCAAAATTTCAAATTTGAATCTTTCACTTTTTGAGTTTATATAAGTTCGGATTCGAATCTTTTATTTTTATTTTTTTGATCGAATCGAATTCGTTTAGATTTGGCTTTTTCTCATAGAATTTTAAAATTTAGATTCATTTTACCACCTTTAAGTGAAGACTGGAATTTCCCATTCTTTCAAAACATCAATGTTGATTCTTTTTGGTAATTAAAACTAAAAATTTATTTAAACATCAATAGTTAGTACAGTTACAAAAATGAGATAATTGTCAATATATTATATTTCATGAATAGCAAATTGAAGTCTTAATACTTTTTCTTTGACACTAAAGCCAAGGCCTCACAGCTCAAGGATTGGTTAACCTTTAATTTTAATTCAATTGGTAATACAATTGAAGGGGCCATAAGATGGGCGGTATTGTTTGCTTATACATGTTGGATGTTATGGAAATGGCGCAACAAATCTTTGTTTGAAATAGGGTTTTCTTGGCCTGACAATGGGGTTTCTTTAATTACTAAATATGTGAAGGATTTAATGCAGCATGACAGTTTGCAGGTCGAGAAACCAGTGAAGGTTGTCTGAGAAATCTGCTTTCAACATCCATCTCATGGTTTCATTAAGCTAAATGTTGATGCTTCCGTGCAAACCAATCCTGGGCAGGCGGCGGCTGGCGGTTTATTGAGAGATGAACGGGGACGATGGCTGATGGGGTTTACTAGGAGACTAGGCTGGGGCTCCATTACTAGAGCTGAAGTGTTTGCAATTTTGACAGGTTTACAGCTAGCTTGGGATCTTGGTTATAGAAGAATTATGGTGGAGTCCGATTCATTGGTAGCAGTCCAAAGAATTGTTCAACCTTTAAATGATTCGGATCCTTTGTTTCAGATTGTCAAGCTATGCCAAGAGTTGATCAATAGAGATTGGACCTGTTCTCTCACTCATGTTTATAGGGAAGCAAATTCTAGTGCAGATCATCTTGCAACACTTGCTTACTCCTATGATTTTGGTTTGGTTCTATGGGATAGCCCTCCACCAAGCATTACTAAACTGTTACAGGATGATTGTTTTGGGATAGGAAAGCCTAGATTATGTAATCTCTAAGCAGGTAACTGCTCTTATGTACCAAAAAAAAAAGCCAAGGCCTCATTAATTATTTTAAGAAAAAAAGTATCTATTATAATGAAAATTTTAAATTCCATCAACAAGACATATGAAAGGAATAATCGAATTTGATTATGGAATCTATAATTAGGGGCAACCTTCAATTTAAATCTGCAAAAGCATTGGATAAGAGAAAATATATCCATTTCTTTCAAGTGTTTAGACAAGAGCAAATATATGAAGAAAATAATCTAATATTAGGGTGGCGGGCCATGCATCTTAAAGGTTGGTTATGAAGGAAACCGAAACAAACACGCAGCGGAAATAAAACATTCGGCCTCCACCAGAATCGATTCGGAGGGTTGCCTGATTAGGGTTTCAAGATTTTAGCTAACGTTTTTCTCTGCTTTTTCTGTCTTTGGTCGAATCACAAGTAGCAACTTTTCGTTCCTGCCTCTATGGTATCCACACGAACGGATCTTACGACTCTTGAACGTCTCACGATCAGATGCCTTAAGGAGCGTTTTGATTCTTTTAACCGAACTGCTAGCTTCGATTAAAAGAATGTTTTTTTTTTCTCTGTTTTTAAAAAGTGCGGCTATGTTTTAGAAAAACATCCTTTTTTATAGGCAGTAAATTTTACCCTAAAATTTACTGCCAAACAGAACTCTAATCCTACTTAGAATAGGATTAGTTATATCCCTAATCCAATTCAGAATAGGATTAGTTATATCCTTAATCCAATTCAGAATAGGATTAATTAAGCTCCTCATTGATCCGTTCTAAGTGTGCGACCCAATAGGTTCTCAAAACAATGGCAATGACAAAATTGTCATAGGCAATGAGCGGTATCTAGCAACACATCATTGCTACCCATGTAACGAGAATGTCAATGACTCGACATAACCTTACTCGTGATAGATGTTACCGTGTAGTCTAATCCCTTTATCCTATGATGTCTTGATTAGACACAAGTCATGGAATGTGTCACACTTGTATAATCTAATCAGCGTTTCTTGATTCCTGAGTAGACTAATTAAACAAATAAAATCAATATCTCATATTGACTTATTCGAGCACGGCCATGCATTTCTTAGTCTCACTCTATCAAAGGGCCCAAGACATCACTCTTGTTATATAAGAGGGATAAATTCTATCTTGATCACTCAACATCCCTCTACATAGATCAAGGCATACCCAATTACTACCTTTATAGTCCATCCTGTTACGAATGACATCTAGCAGCATTAAAGTATGCAATTCTCTATGTTGGGATCTGTGATGATCTCAAGTCAAAGGATCACATACACCATCATCACTATGAGAATTGCTTATGACACTCATATAACAATCCATGTAGCGTTCTCATGGAGGGTCGATCCAGTACATAGTTCTCTAACATGTACCTATGTGATGACTTGATATCTTATATCCATGACAATGGTCATCAGTCAACCACATACTAGTCTTATCGTATCATTGTTATCCTTATTCACAATAATACTTGACTAGGGATATTTTAAGAATAGTGTGTTATTACTATTCTAAGGACATTATCATATAAGATTATATTACGCAGTTATAAGACAAATATAATAATGAACTATGATAAATAAAATGTCATGATACATAAAAAATGCCAAAGTCAATCATCTAATGAATGGTTCTAAGGGCATAATCCAACAGGTTATATATAATAATGAGGTGAAAATGAAACTAAATTTTTTTTGTAAGAATAGAGGTTTAAATTAATTAAGCTACTCGTAAATTATTTGAATTCGATTAGATAATTATTTAAATTTTATTTAATTATTTTTTAATCAAATTTAAGCTACTAGAGTACAGAATCAAATCAAATTCTTGTATTTTAATACTTAGCACGACTTAGAAATCTAATATAGAGATTTTTTAAATTAATTATATATGTTTAATGTTTAATTATTAATTTACCAATTTACTTTTATAATATAGGATTATAAAATGAAAAAAAAAATTTATCTAGTTAAGTTCAAACTCTAGAATCAAACTCAAACAACTCGTTTGTTGAGTCAACTCGCAATTCAAAGACTAAGTTCAATAATTTTTAAGCTAAATCTCAAATTTTAAAATTTTCAAATCGAAGCAATTTCAAATTTAATTTGCTGAATCACTTCAGCTCGATTACAAGGAAAGAAAAAGCTCAATTTCTTTACCCAAAAATAGGTGGTCACGCATGTTGCAAGGAAGATAATGTCATCAGCTTGGCCATTATTGTCACCATGGTCAAACTTGTTGGTGATGTGAACCACCATATAGTTTATCATCTCCTCATTTTCAGTGATCCAATGAATGTCAAACTGAAAAGAGAGAAAAAAGAGATTAGAACCTTTCAAAAAGGTAAAAAATAAAAAACAAAGTTTGCCCCTTTTCTGAACTTGATGACTGGGGATCGGATCCTCTCCTCTCTTTGTTATTGCAGTTCACCCATACCCTCACTTTGGCAGCGCATTTTCTACTTAAATCTTTGTAAATTTTCGAGCCCCTTTTTCATACACGGAAAATAAAATTTTATTGTTTAATAGTAAGATTAAGAAATGATCACGTGTCATACCTTTTTAATATATAGATATGTGTAATTCTGTTAATTTTATTGGTGAAATTTAAAAATTTTTAATAGATGAGATGCTTTTTTTAATTATTTCGGTTTTTTTATTTGATTTATTATCTCGTTTTTTGAAAATTTTTAATTTCACAAGCACGATTAAAAACTGACGCAACACATTTCTTTTTTTATTAGTTTGTTCTTAATTTTTTTTAATATTGTCTAAATAATATGCATAATCCTAATCATCCTGTTTATAGGGTTTAAAAATTTCGTTAATAACTTATCAAATACTAGTAGGATTTATATATAATACACTGACAGTGTATAGTTTCTATACACTGTCAATGTGTCAGAGGTTGACACCTCATCAATAGGTCCTTATAAGCAAATTAAAAAATTTTATTTATATTTATGAATTTGCCAATTGATGAGGTGTTAATCTCTGATATATTGACAGTATATAAAAACTATACACTGTCAGTGCATCATATACAAACTCATATTAATAAGCCACAACTAATATAAATCGTATTCTCATTTGTCGACACAATTGATCTTACAAGTTTATACGAACAAACAGATGTTAAAAAAATAATTGACTTATTTTTACGTTGGATTTGGGAAATACTAGAAATATGCGTAAAGAAATAATTCTTCAATTAATAAGATGGCATTATAAAAGGAAGAGTTAATTTTCGCCTTTTTTTTTTATTTTCTTATCTAACTATTAAAAACTCATCATTATTGTTTAAGGGTTTCTATATGATGCACTGATAGCTATAGTCTTTATATACTGTCAATAAACTAAAGGTTGACACCTCATCAATAAACAAAGTAAAAAATATTAAGTCCTTAAAAAAATACAAATTAATTCTTTTTAATTTACTCATAAGAGCTTATTGATGAAGTATCAATCTCTGGTACATTGACAGTTAGAGACTATATACTGTCAATACATTATATATATCCTTATTATTTAATGTATTACCAGTAGAGTTTTTAGATTTCACTAACGAAATTAAAATAGTGACACAAACTTTACTTTATTTATTTTTTTTTTTAATATTTCTTAAAAGATATGTGTCACAATTTTAACTTTACATATGAAACAAAAAATTCTATTTTTTTAGTAGTACATTCTTATTCAAAGTTACAATTATAATAAACATATTATATTCTATGAACTGATAACTTGATAAATTGGTAAATACAAATGATAATAACAAACTAAACAAATAACACAAAAACTAATTTGAACTCATGGTCGGTGAGACTCGAATCTGGGACCTCAAAGTCTCAAGACCTCCTCCTTGCCACTAAACCAAAGTCTCATTAGCAAAAAATTTTATTGATAATGTATGGAATAATAATCCTTACAAAAATCCCTTTCTAAAAAAATTATCACACAAGTTCAACTCCAATGGAAAAGTTAGGTCCACGTTATTATTCCAAGGCAGTCTCTCTACATTGATTTTATGGTTAAAAAGAATTCGAACGTCTAATTTAATAGTTTATGTATAATTTGTTTTTCAAAAAATAAGTTTAACTATTAACCCAATGAAATTTATGGGAATTTTTTTTAATTTTTTTATTTGAAATTTGAAGTTATCAAAACTTAAATTCTTTATTATTAAAATTAAAAATCCAACATCTGTTGGCTTTTTTTAGAGAGGATCACTAGGATCTTGACATTCTTTGAATTAGCAACTTTAAAAAATCCGATAATTATAGGTTAATATATGTGTTCTAACCTTATTTATATGTTTTTTTTTGTTGTTATTTGAATTTTCTTTTTTTCACATTTAAATAATTGAAAAAATTCGATTCCTGTTATTTGAAAAAGGAAATCATATACCAATTAATATCACTAAATCAAATGCGATCAGATGTTCATGTTAAGAACATGCATGCATATAACTCAAATTGGATAATGATGCAATCAAATTAGACAATCTATAAATGACAAATTTTATAATAAATGTTTCATTCCCCAGCCAATGAAATGAAACTTAGTTTGAATCAATCAAGGAATAAGTATAATTAAGCTCAAAAAAATTTAAAAAAATTGTATTAAAAGGGTAGGCACTAAGCACAACTTATGTATGTATGTATGTATGTATGTATGTATGTATGTATGTATGTATGTATGTGCTAAGGATAATGTGTTTTTATTTTATCTAACCTTTTTAGTAATTGAGATTTGAATGTCAGGTGATTAGGGTTTGCCACCATCTTTTTCATATTGATTCCCAATCCTTCTATAAATAAAAAATTAGAAGCACTTGTCATTCATGCTTGTTGTTGAAGATGCATGAGACAATTTTATTCCTAATTTTAATTATTGCACAATAATATTTTTAGTTGGTGTGTCATTTTTTTAATTTTTTAATTACCATGATTCTTCAGTATCTAACTCAATTAAAATCAACTGATTATAAATCAAGTGGTTTAACTTGAATATGAAATTATAAACATAATTATCACAATATTACAGATGTAGCAGGAGAATAAAACAGTAACCGCATAAAAGAATTTATGTTTTGAGACTAAATTATGTAGTCAACCTAAAATTAATTAAATATAGATAAAAGTTCTCAATTTGAATATAAAATAAACAAAAAATCAAGTAACATCATTTTAAATAGTTAATAATATATCGGTAATATGTTAAAGTTAAATAATAATAAGCATTAAAGAAGAAATTAAAAAAATCCTAATTATTTCCCTCGATAGGATTGACTTGAACCTAGCCCACGACTAGGGGTGTAAACGATACACTGGTGCTCGTAAGCTACTCGGGCTCGACTCGAAAAAAACTCGAATTCGACTCGATTCTTAACGAGCCGAGCTCGAGCTCGAGCTACTCGAGCTACCGAGCGAGCCGAGTTCGAGCAGTAAGATACTCAGCTCGAATAGCTCGCGAGCCTTATCGAGCATTTAATATTTTATTATATATTTTATTATATTATCATAAAATTACTTATCTGCCCAAATTAAACCCTAACCTATTTTCATTTTGTTTTCATTCCAGTTCCACTAGCAGACCGCGCCACATCCACCCATGCCTCTGATTCTCCGTCTCTCCCATTCTCCCATATGCCATAACCATGCAATAGCCCATAGCTCCACAGCTGTCCAGAGCACCACACACCGGCGAGACCCTCAGCTCCAGTCCCTCGCCACTAGCAAGTGCAATGGATTGTTCGAAACTCAGATCTGTAGCCGTGAGTCACTTAGCCCTCAGATCTGGAGTCACGAGTCACTTGGCCTTCGGATTTGGCTCCGATGAGCCCCTCGACTCTCAGATCTAGCGTCGACGAGCCCCCCGCGAGTCACTTGGCCTTCAGATCTGGCTCCGATGAGCCCCTCGACTCTCAGATCTAGCGCCGACGAGCCCCCCGCGAGTCACTTGGCCCTCAAATCTGGCGCCGTGAGTCACTTGACCCTCAGATCTGTCGCTACGAGTCACTTGGCCTTCAGATCTGGCTCCGACCAGCCCTTCAACTCTCAGATCTAGCGTCGACGAGCCCCTTGCGCTCAGATCTAGCACTCTTTTGGCCATCTTCCTCGACCATCCCCTTCCCTCACGCAGTCAGCACTCATGCCTCTTCTTCCTCACGCACGCAACAAGTAACCAACCCCCTCTCCGACACCACTTCAGCCACGCACCCTTCCAGCCTTCCCGTTGCGAGCTGGTAAAAAAATTATCTTTTTCAGATTTGTTTTAACTATCATGTTGCTCTCTCTTTAGTGTTGATTTTCATCTGTTGTTGATTTAAAAAAAATGATGATGGCTTAAAATTTAAATCGATTTTAAATTGATGATGGCTTAAATCGATTTTAAATATGGATTCAGTAATCGTATTTGTAATATAACCTAAATAATGTGATTAGGAAAAGGGTTAAAGGTTTAATTGATATGCTGATTTACAACATATTTATTTTTTCTGTTGTTGCTTGATTTTTTTTGTCTGGTTTTAAACTGAGATTTCAATTTACAACGTGCTATGCTGATTAAGATCAAAAAGACATGTTTTGATTTGTGTATTTAGAATAATTGAACAGAGACAAGAGAAAGTTAAGTAGAGTAGTAGCTTTTGCAAACTTTGTTCTTAAAAAAAACAGTTCTTGAACTTGTAGAATGATGGGGTGGTGGTTTTGCATTTGTAGGTAAAAGGTCTAACTTTTGGTTTGCACTGAAGAAGATTTGATGATGAATCAGCCGGTGGAGCTAACCAGCAAAGGATGTGATGATTTTATTATTTTTTATTAATATTGTATTTTTATTATTATTAAAAAATGTTATATTTTATCTTACTTAATTGATAATACTTTTATATATATAAAATAGAATCGAGCTCAAATTCGAGCATAAGAATCGAGCTCAGATAAACGAGCCTAATCGAGCGAGCTCGAGTAGCTCGATTTCGATCTCGAGTCGAGCTCGAGCTCAAAATTTAAGGTTCGATCGAGCTCGAGCCG
Source organism: Heritiera fomes (assembly GCA_032173925.1). Lineage (NCBI taxonomy): Eukaryota > Viridiplantae > Streptophyta > Magnoliopsida > Malvales > Malvaceae > Heritiera > Heritiera fomes. The sequence continues at coordinate 7,204,212 of JAPDPM010000025.1, forward strand.
AGTATCGAGCATCGAGTTTGGGAGACGAGCTCGAGCTCGAGCACTCCACTGTATCGGCTCGACTCGGCTCGATTACACCCCTACCCACGACCATCAAAACTTTTATAAATATTTTAAAAATTGGGTCATATCCAGCAAGCAAGGTAGGGGCAGTTGCAGCAATATCAGAATATATTCCAGTTATGATAAAGTAGCATACATGTATATAAAAATATACAATATTTAATTTAAGTATTCAACAAAACTTTAGGATATATGTCTTCTTGCTCACTAATCATTTGATTGAATTGTATTATGTCTATTGCATTTTCTCCTTTGACCCCACTTAAAATCTTGTAATATTATATATATATGATTATTATATTATCTACCATTAGTAGAATTTTTTTAACTCCACAAGCGGAGTTAGGATGATGATATGCATTCTATTTTATTTAATTTTTTATTTTTTTAATATTTTTAAAGGACACATGTCATCATCTTAATCCCGATTGTGAAGTTAAAAAACTCCACTGACAATGGATAAGATAATAATTCATATATATATATATATATATATATGTATATATGTGCAAAAAAATCGAGAGAATAAAGAAAAAAGTTACGGGTATTAAATTCGAACGACAAGCTTATTAAAAATCACGTTTTAAAAAAAATTACGTGAACTACTTGAATAATGTTCTGAATTCGAAATGTTACGGTTAACTTCAACCCTATGATTAAATAAATATTAGTAAAGGAAAGGAAAGGAAAAGAAAAGAATGGGTACATGTATCTCTTGTTTGGATAGCTAAAAATTTATAAAGGAAATGAAAGGAAAGTAATATTAAGAAACATTGTTTGGTTAAGCAATGGAAAGTAAAGGATAGAATTAATTATAATATTTTTTTTCCAATTATAACCTTTTGTTTTTAATAGATTGGACTATATATATGCTTTTTATCTAGAGAACATGTTAACTCATGAAACAAAGGTTGCCATATGCTGACCGACTTTGAGCAGTGTACTCTAGCAAAGATTTTTTTGGCTTGTCACATCGTATAAATAGTGAATAAATAAAATATATCAAAATTTGTTTGTCAGAAAAAATGATAACATTAGAACATGTCAACCTGAAACCTTCATTGAAATCTTCAATGATAACATTAGAACATGCTCAAGAATTATATAATAAATTTTTTAAAAAAATATAACAAGCACCAAATTTGTTCATAATAAAACATAAAAAGCTATCAATTATAATTCATAATTAAATAGTATATAGATCAATAAAATAATTTATTTTGTCTAACACAAACTTATTCTATCAAGATAAAAAAAACACTAAATTTTTCATCTTGATAAAATAATTTATTTCAACAAATTAAAACCTATTTAGCAAAAATATTCTCAATGTCTTCAATGGCTTGAGGAATCAAAAACCAACTTTTCAACTACTTTCTTTCTTTTCTCCCATGGGCATCCAAGTACTACTTTCTCAGGATTATCGATAAAGTAAAGGTACACATCGGTGATTAATTGTGAGTCAATTCCTATCTTCTCTAAAAGATTCCAAATTTCATTTTCTAACATTGGAACAGTACAACTGTTGATCTTTTCATACGTAGCATTTCCAGTAGCAAGTGCCTTAGCAACCATTTCAAACCCCTCACGAATAAGTTCACTGTCTTTGTCATCTTTTGATTTTTTAGCTTTTTTATTCGTTGAACTACTCGGAATATCGATAGGAGTTCCAGTATGAGCCCAAGGAGACGTAATGATATCAATGTACTCATCACCTAAAGCATCAAAATTCTCCAATGTTACCTCATTTTGGGAGATCAAATTATCAATATCATCAATATTCTCTCTTAGCTCCTCATTTATCGCAGAAGACTGATTTTGTTTTCTCATTTCTGTTGCAGTCTCAGCATGCTCTCTAGTGGCTCGATCATTTCCATAAAGAACCACCATCTTGTCATAATTTGGAATGGGTTTAGTCATCCACTCCTGGGCATGAGGATGTGCCTAAAAAATTTGTAAGTAATGTATTGTAAGAAAATAAATATGAAAATAACAGTTAAATCTATAATTTTTAAAATTTAGTTTTACTAGAATTTACCTCAATCAATCTTTGCCAAACTTCAGGTTCAGCACCCCATAACATGGTAACTAGATTCCAAGAAAATTCACTTATCCATTGCTTGAATAAGTCATAACATTTTGAGAAAGTGGTTTTTATAGTCTTCCAACGATTTTTCACTTTTTCCTTTTCTATGTCTCTCCTACATTTTTCTTTTAGCTCAATGACTATATTATCATAGGCATGTTTAGTGAAAGTTCCATTTACCCTGTTTCCCAAATTGTGTTGATGTAAAAATGCATCAACAAGAGCATCATCCATCATTGGTGTCTATGTCAAAACATCATCCTTATTTATCCTTTGTTACTTTCATTAGTAGTAATCACTTTTTTCTTTCTCGACATAGTTAAATCCACATATTCACATGAAACATGCAAAAAAATTAAAATTAAAATAAAAATAAAAATAACATATATTATCATTGAAAATAAGTACTTTAATTGTTCAAATGAAATAACAATATTTAGATAATCAAAGAACTTCATAAAATCTCTCTAATAAAACAAATATAAATTCACGAAAACCTACAAACAATGATAACTATTTAATTTCTATAATCTATCCACATAGCATGAGCTATAGAATCTCTTATATGTTCTCTTCGAGCAGCATCTTTGTTATCATTTCTAGGAGCACAATACTCTTGTTCAACAGGTCCAACATTTAGTTCACGATCAACCTCATCAATAAGAGAATCATCGAGATCTACAGTCATTAAGTAATTATGTAGAATACAACATGCTAAAATTATTCCTTTTTGGGTTCGAATTTCATATGTTGGTATATTTGCGCTTGCTATAATAGAAAATCTTTTTTTCAAAACACCGAATACTCTCTCAATTGCATTACGCAAAGATGCATGCCTAAGATTGAATAATTCTTGAGAATTTCTTGGTGGATTATTTGAATATTCTTTTAAATGGTAGCACACTCCTCTGTATGGTGCAATCAATCCACTTCTCAACATAATTCCAACATCAACAAGATAATATTTACCTATTCAAAATTATAACCATATCACTATTTTGGAGTTTATAAGTAATTAAATCAAATACAATATATTATAGTCATTACCTTCTGGAATAATAAGCTTATCTTCCCTTGACAATGCATTTTTAATAATTCTTGAGTCAGATGCAGTACCTTTCCAACCAAGTAATACATAAGTGAATTTTAAATCAAATGAACATGTTGCCAAAACATTTTGTGTTGGGTACTCTTTTCTACTACGATATTTCGGAGCATTTGAATTTGAAACCTTGACTCTAATATGTGTTCCATCAATAGCTCCTACACAATCCTGATGTTGATTTTATCTATTAATATTTATTTGAATATTAACAAACTTTTGATTAAATTAAAGTAACTAACATTTCTTACCTTAAAGTAAGGGTAGAATCTATTACTTTCAAGTATCTCAGCTGGAATACGTGAGCCATTTGGTTGTGTTAGCTTTAAATTGCAATATGTATTTTGAAATGACAAAAACTTAAGTAAGTTTTAATTCACATTGTAAATTTGCCTCATCACACATGATTCTCTCAATCCATTTTCAAGTGTTTATATCAAACATTAAGACCATCATTTAATGATACATTCTTATTGGTCTTAATACTTTATAAAATGGTTTTGAATATTAAGTAATTTTCTAAAGAATTATTGAATATAAGTTTAGAAAAGTACTTATAAGTTTTTGGACAATATTTTCATTTGAGAAAGTCAAGAAAAACTCTCTTAAAGCTTATAAATGTTTTGGGTTGAATTAGGATCAAAGGTCATATCATTTCTAACCCAAAAGTGCAGGAAAAATGCCCTCTGGAAGAAAAGGATCGATCCTACTGTAGCAGGATCGATCCGTTTTTGGCAGAAAGCCTTCCCAAGGTCCCTGAAGCCCAGAATCAAGATTCTGGACAAAAGGGATCGATCCCCTATGTAAATGGATCGATCCCTTTGCCCGAAAATAGCCTATAACGGCTAGTTTTTGTGAGACAACGGTAATATCCGAGATTTGGCTCCACCCAACGGCTAGAATACATCCAAGGGACTATAAATAGAGGCTTAGAAGCTAAAGAAAGTAAGAGGAACAACCAAGCAACATCTTTCATCATCTTATTCATCTTCCTCAAGCCTCAACATCAATTCAAGAGATAAAGAGTCTTCATCTTCTATCATTCATCTATTTCTTGTATTGCGTAGCACAAACTTTGTATAGGCTTTTCATTGTGCTTAATTTCTGTAATCATTTGCCTACCTAGAGGCTTCTCTTGATTATATTATTTGTAACCCACCATTCCTTGTAAAAGGGGAGGTTTCTCTTAAGCCTTGAAAAAGAGGGAGGTTACTCTTTAGCCTAAGAAAAAGAGGGAGGTTTCTCTTGAGCCTAGAAAAAGAGGGAGGTTACTCTTGAGCCTTGAAAAGAGGGATTGTAATCACAAATTCAAGATAATGGATTTGGAGAAAATCCTTGGGAGCGTCTCAAGGTAGAGGACGTAGGCAAGGTTGCCGAACCTCTATAAATCGCTTGTGTAAATCTCTCTTACCCTACTCTTTTTACTTATTTGCAATTATATTTGTGTTTATTGCTTTGAATTTATATTGCATAATTAAGTAGCCTAGAGAACTTAGAAAATATCAATATAGGGTAGAGAATTTAGAAAAACCGAAAAACGAACTTAAGGTTAGTGAAAAACCGATTCACCCCCCTCTCGGTATAGCCTATAAAGCCAACAATTGGTATCAGAGCTTAGGCTCGAGACTAATTTAGACTAACCTCTATCGAGCAAAACGATCATAAATGGCTCTAGGTGATGATTTTGAGACTAGCTCACAAACTTTAGAAGAATATTCATTTGATGAGCTTCAAGATGCATTTAATGAGCTAAGTGATGAATATAAATCAATGCATGCAAAATATAACAAAAAGTTAAATAAATTTAGAAAAGAGAATGAAATTTTGATGAATACTAATGTTGAGTTGAAGGAGAAAATAAAAGATCTAGGCTTAAAGAATGATGAACTCACCAAGGTGAAATTGGAGCTAGAAAAGAAATTAGAAGACATTAAAGATAAATTAGCAAATCCTAGCTCCTTGACTATCGAGGATGAAAAGGAGAAACCTAGCTCTAGTGAATGTAGTGACCATTCCTATGACGATTTACAAAATGCCTTTGATGAGCTAGCTAGTGAATTTGAATGCATGAACTCAAAATACAAGAAAATGATTACAAAATTAAAAATGGAAAATGATGAGCTATTGAATGCTAAGTTAGAATTTCAAAAGAAATTAGAAGAGACTAACTTAGAGATAAATGAGTTGAATGAAAAGAATACAAATTTGCATAACTCATTTACTAGGTTTTATATGGGTCAACAAAAGCTAGATCATATGTTAGAGACCCAAAGAGCTTTCTTTGACAAAGATGGGCTAGGATATAATGAAATACATAAAGAAACTCATCTTAGGAATTTCTTAGTGAGCAAAAATACTATGCATGATATATCTCTCACATGCTCACTATGTAATAGGATAGGCCACACCTCACAAGCATGCACATATAGAAAAACTACATTTAGAGGAAGAGTTGTTAGGAAAATCTGGGTACCAAAGCATGCTATAAACAATGATGAATTGTGTTTGAAATGGATCCCTAAGGGATCTAAAATTGTGAACACTAACTCTCATGGACCCAAGAAAATTTGGGTACCAAAGCATGCTTGAATTTGTTTGTTATAGGAGTGTTGGAGCATGAGAATATAATGAAACAATGCAGTTTAAATGCTCAACACATCCCATGGAGTTTGCTTGTGCCAATGAGAAAAAGAAAAAGCTTGAGGATCCATCACAACAATTCTTCAAAGGATGGCACAAGGTGGATTCAATTATTCAAGGCAAAGCATTCTCTAGCAAAGGAGTTTTGTAAGCTTAAATCCTATCTCTTCAAAACTCATTTTTGCTAAAATTATTTATATGTTTTATTGAGGCACTTAGTTGATGATTCTTGATGCTTTGTGAGTTGAATGATTGCACAAAAGGCATGATAAATGATTTTTGAGTGGTTGATGAATAGTACTTGATGCATTAAATGAAAAGCATGTTTAATGATTTTGAAAAGATTATTGGAATTTTGTAGTTTGAGCAAGCTTGATATGTATAGATAATATATTTAGTTTCTCAAAAGTTGTCAAATATGTCATATATGCAAAATGTCATGTCATGAGCAATAATGAAGAACTTGTATGTTGACAATCATGGCATGTTGTTCACAAGATGTATGCTTTAATGATATTTGCGCTTAAAATCTATGTGAACAAGTTTGTTTTGACATATTTATGTAATTCAATGCATTGGTTTGGTCAAAATATGCTTAAATCTCAAAATGACCTCCTTTGAGGCCAAAAATGCTTTTATTGGTGAAAATCCTACCAAAATTGCAAAATCTATTGTTAAATGGTTTTTCATTCATGTTTTTCATTCATACAAGTCCAAAATCATGTTTTACAAATGTTTAAACCTTTACTTGGACTTAAATTACTCAAAAACGGAGTTTTGGTACTTCACAAGTTGAATTTTCTGTCAAAACTACTGCAGAATCTGCAGAAAACTATGAGGGATCGATCCCCCCAGGCCAGAAAAGGCTCTCCTGCATGTTTAAACTAAAAATTGGGAGGATCTTTTGTTAGTTTCACACTATCTTTTGTATAAGCATAAAATTCATTGTTTTACTTCTTTTTGATGATCTTTACAGCATGAAAATCCATTTTTGATTAATATCATGCCTTAACTTCATCAATTAATATCATTTCCAACAAATGGTATCACTTTCAACAATCAATATCATTTTTCTTGAGCTCACAAGTGCAAAATCATTTTCCTTGTTGAAAACGATCATGAATCTTGAAATAATCTTGAAATATACTTTCAATGAATGATTAAACATAATTTTGAGAAATATTTCAAGAATTTATGGATATATTTGAGAAATTGATGAACTAGTGCATAATGAATCTTCTTTATTTCTTTTGTTCATCTTAGTCAAGCATGCTTATAGGATTAAATCTCTTAGCTTAACTTATCAATTCCACACTAGGTTTCATGATAATTTTACATCTAGTGGATTGATTCCAAATGTAAATTCAACAATTGGTAATAGTCATTGGCCTATAATTTGTGATGGTAAATGGATCCTAAATGTTAAAATGCATAAAACTTTATCATCCTTGTACTTAAAGAACTAGGGTCTTAATGACAACACCAACACTCAAAGATAAATGCAAACTTGAACAAACTTGATATCCATGCATTTATTAGTTGAATCTTTCCTTGCTCATAATTGGTTAAGGACTTGAATTAGAAAATGAGCATAGGATCTGTGTGCTTGAAACCGGAGAAAATGTGTTTGCTTGAATTCCTTGATTTTTTGAATCTTCCATATGGTATCAATTTGTGAATATGAATATGGATTAATATTTTATGATAGTGTGCTAATGTTTAATTGATCCATATGCATATTTGATGATGTTTGATTGTGTTCGTGCATATTTAGAATGATTATTTTCTTGACATGAACACACTACATATTGGATTCATGCAAAATGCCTAAGTCAACCATTAGTAACAATTGGTATTTAGATTGAAATAACAATTAGTATCATTGGCAACCATATTTTCAATAATTGGTAAGCCAAATCTAAATTGCCAATTGAAATGAGTTTTAAATTGACAATTCTTCTCATGCTCCTTAGATTGAAATGACAAATAGAGAAGAATTCTCTTTGGATATTTTTGCATGAAACTCTTGTGTGCTAGAATTTGTAGTTAATTGCTATATATCTTAATTCTAGGCACAATATTTCTTGAAAATGATTTATGAGCACATGCATATGATATGTTATATAATTTTAGCTCATAATCATGATGTATTGACATGCACCTTAGTTAGACCTTAGAGAACAATTGATATACTTAGGTGCGTGCTTAACTTCTTACCAATTGGAACCTTCTTGCAAAATTACTTATCAACAATTGGTATCAAAATTATTTATAAACAATTGGTATAGGATAATAAGTCATATTCCTTGCATGAATATTTCATACTCTTTGTGAATATTGACTTATTTATTTGTGCTATGAGTCCCATGTATTAACATGTTTCTTGTTGGATGGAGCATATTCTTTTATCTCTTCTCACATAGCCATAATTTTAGGGGGAGCATATTTTTTCTTAGTTTTTCTTCTTTTTGCTATGACAAAAAGGGGGAAAGATAGATATTAAAAGGGAAAGATATTAAGGGGGAGAGATAATGGGAGAAAAATATAATGGGAGAGAAATAGTTTAAAAATTCATTTTCAAAACCCATGCTTATATTAAGGGGGAGCTTTACAAAATCCTGCTTTATTTGAGGGAGAGTATTTTATTAAAGAATTTTCAAAGCAAATTTACATTAAGTTTTGTCATATCAAAAAGGGGGAGATTGTTAGCTTTAAATTGCAATATGTATTTTGAAATGACAAAAACTTAAGTAAACTTTAATGGTTTAATTCACATTGTAAATTTGCCTCATCACACATGATTCTCTCAATCCATTTTCAAGTGTTTATATCAAACATTAAGACCATCATTTAATGATACATTCTTATTGGTCTTAATACTTTATAAAATGGTTTTGAATATTAAGTAATTTTCTAAAGAATTATTGAATATAAGTTTAAAAAAGTACTTATAAGTTTTTGGACAATATTTTCATTTGAGAAAGTAAAAAAAAAACTCCCTTAAAGCTTATAAATGTTTTGGGTTGAATTAGGATCAAAGGTCATATCATTTCTAACCCAAAAGTGCAGGAAAAATGCCCTCTGGAAGAAAAGGATCGATCCCCACTGTAGCAGGATCGATCCTTTTTTGGCAGAAAGCCTTCCCAAGGTCCCTGAAGCCCAGAATCAAGATTCTGGACAAAAGGGATCAATCCCCTATGTAAATGGATCGATCCCTTTGCCCGAAAATAGCCTATAACGACTAGTTTTTGTGAGACAACGGTAATATCCGAGATTTGGCTCCGCCCAACGGCTAGAATACATCCAAGGGACTATAAATAGAGGCTTAGAAGCTAAAGAAAGTAAGAGGAACAACCAAGCAACATCTTTCATCATCTTATTCATCTTCCTCAAGCCTCAACATCAATTCAAGAGATAAAAAGTCTTCATCTTCTATCATTCATCTATTTCTTGTATTGCGTAGCACAAACTTTGTATAGGCTTTTCATTTTGCTTAATTTCTGTAATCATTTGCCTACCTAGAGGCTTCTCTTGATTACATTATTTGTAACCCACCATTCCTTGTAAAAGGGGAGGTTTCTCTTAAGCCTTGAAAAAGAGGGAGGTTACTCTTTAGCCTAAGAAAAAGAGGGAGGTTTCTCTTGAGCCTAGAAAAAGAGGGAGGTTACTCTTGAGCCTTGAAAAGAGGGATTGTAATCACAAATTCAAGATAGTGGATTTGGAGAAAATCCTTGGGAGCGTCTCAAGGTAAAGGACGTAGGCAAGGTTGCCGAACTTCTATAAATCGCTTGTGTAAATCTCTCTTACCCTACTCTTTTTACTTATTTGCAATTATATTTGTGTTTATTGCTTTGAATTTATATTGCATAATTAAGTAGCCTAGAGAACTTAAAAAATATCAATATAGGGTAGAGAATTTAGAAAAACCGAAAAACGAACTTAAGGTTAGTGAAAAACCGATTCACCCTCCCTCTCGGTATAGCCTATAGAGCCAACAGGTTGTTTAAGGAATCTGTCCTCCAACTCTAATATAGCTCTTAAAACACAATTTAAATGACGACTAGTTGTTTTTCCCAAACGTTTAAACCAAAATTGTATTTCTCTATTTTTGCATGATGTGACAATATATAAAGGGTTTTAGTTACTTGCTCTTCCACACTGTGTGACGTCCCCGTCACTTCATCTTATCACTTATCTTTTTCTTTCTTATTTAGATTTAGTTCATCCAGTGTCGTTCTTCCCGAAAGCTTAAGCTAATCGTTTAATAGCTCATGAAATTTTATTCAATTTCCATAAACATAAAAATGATATATATAAATATCATTCCATTTCCACAGGATCTCATACATTCTCTTATCTTACATCCCCGACATCTTATATGCATAAATTTCTACTTGTACTGTACTGTAGCTAAATTACAACTTAACTTTACATATGAACATATAAGTATACCTTCTATGCTAACTGGGAAGCGTATCGAGAAGGTACACTTCGATTCTTCAAAAACAAGCTCCTCTAGTCGAAGCGGGATTCACTTCAGGTAATCTGTAGGAAAAATGGTCGTAAAATGGTGAGTTTACGCTCAGTAAGAAAAATATGTAAAAGAGCGTACTATGCCTCTATATGCATTTTTCCTACTTGGCTCTATAATGTCATGTAAAGCATTATAAAGCATGCATCATAAACCTTTTTCATGCATTGTTTGCAACCATGCATATTCATTTCAAATGACATGGCAATCATACTTTGTATGCTTCTTTTAAAATATCGCATACATATAAAATATGCATCATACTTCTTTCTTTAAAACATCTTACTTCATATCATACTTTAAAACATACATCATATACTTCTTCATACATATATCTTGCACTTTGAAATAGATGGAGACTATGTACAATGTTTAAGCGATTGAGTCGTCATATGAACCGTTCATTCCCATTCATATGACTCATATGACTCTAATCATGCATTAGTACATTGGTATACCATGTAGAGGTCAAGGATTCTCTCCTGCCTTAATAATACCATAGTGAGCACTAGTCAGGTGTCACTTATGGTCTTGAGAACCGGACTAGGGTTCCTCGCTTAACATACATATTACTGAGGACTTGATCAGAGTCTCTCAGCCATCAAAAATGCATAATCATTACGCAGTCCATAGCCTCAAAACATTTATAATATACTTTTCAGAAAACACCTTTGTGTTTTAATCAATTAAGCTTTGAAAACATCTTTTCATACATGGCAGTCGACTGGTCTTATAAGGCAGTCGGCTGCTGCTTCATAACTTCATTTCTCGAAATTATTTTCTTTTCGAAAAATACATGGGGGCAGTCGACTGGTCCATATAGCAGTCGACTGGTTTTCAAACAGAATGCTTCTTAAGAAATAGCAGTCGACTGGTCATATAGGGCAGTCGACTGTTTTTGAAACAGAATGCAATTTGGCAAATAGCAGTCGACTGTCTCATATAGCAGTCGACTGGTTTGAAACAGAATACTTCTGGGAAAATAGCAGTCGACTGGCTTACATAGCAGTCGATTGGTTTGCATCGGTTTTCGGAAAACGACGTTTTGGTTGTCTCTAGGCAGTCGACTTCCCTTTCAAGGCAGTCGGCTGCCCCTAGCCTAATTGGTACTAGGAAACAAGTCCGAAAATGCACTTTTCCTGCACAAAACCATCTGATGTTTCTTTCCAAATCACATACACACATCATAAAACATGCGGACATAGCCGCCTTACGTCCGTTACATAATTTCCTTACCTCGATTTCTCCGGGAACGCAAGATCACTTGGCGCGTTAACCCTAGCTTTCACTCCTTCAAAGCTAAAATCATCATATCATATCAAACCTTAAATTAAACCACATACACATCTTATACTAACTTAAAACAACTCCAAACCAAGAACGAAATTGCAAGAATCATCTTCTTCTCTTACCTTTACTAGAGACCAAAATTTCAATTGTTGAGATCTCCTCCAATACTTGGATTCAGTCCTCCAAAATTTGGATATCACTTAATCTAGTGACAAGGATTATTTTTCGTTCTACGAACTTAATGGATAGATGGAAGAGTAAGGTGGTTTAGCAAGATAGCTAGAGATGGAAGCTTGGAAGATTAGATGGAACGAGAGGGAGGGTTGGAAAGAGTGGCTGACGTTGGTGGTAGCTGATGGGGATGATGAGTCATGAACTCCATTAATTGCATGCTTATCTCATCAACTATCTCAGCCATGCTTTATCCCTTGACTCATTTGACCCATTAATTTCCTCTTTTCCTCCTTCTCATCTCAGCCATTCATTAAATCACCAATCCAAAAATTCTGATTAAATTTCTTGTCTCATACTCTTAATATTTTTCTGATATCAGCATATTGTGTTTAACTTATTGACATTCAACTTCATTATTTCTTCTATATTCCATACATCAATCATACATTATTCATACATCAACTTCACATCAATTTCATATTCATTTAATCATATTAGCTTAGAATACTTTACATACATGGAGGAATTACACGGAAATTACGGATCTCACACACTGACTCGTCTTGTTAGTTCTAGACCACCATATCTTTTTAGCATTGCACATAAATCAAGAAAACCTCTAGGTCTCATTCTTACAATATTTCGACTCCTCTCAGTACTAACAATTTGATTCATTATTTCATCTCTAACCCTATCTCTTTCTAGGCTCATACAATGATCAATAACTTCTCTTTGTGGTCGTTTTTGTTGCATATACCAATAAACAGCTAAACACATAATGTAGACGACTGCCCTTTGACGATTTTCTCTCCGTAAATACTCAAACATTGTCTCATTTCTTTCTTTATCCATCTATGATAAATGATTAATAACATTAATAAAAATTAAATGTAAAATTAATGAGACAAACATAATACTTGGAAATCTCAGCAATATGACCACAAAAAAGTTCATTCAAAGGCTGGAAAGTCATCAGTTCGTGCAAGGTTAAGGGTTTTGTGGGTGGCTTACATAATAATAATAATAATAATAATAATAATAATAATAATAATAATAATAATAATAATAATAATAATAATAAGAAAGTCTTACGCTTTTTAAAATTAACAAACAAAATCGTACCTCTCTGTTTTAATATCAAACTAAGCCTAATCTATAGGCCTCAATTGCAATTTTTATATCTATAGAAATATCATGCTTTTCAATATTTAAAATTGTAAAAATTTAAATCTTAATAATTTAAATCAAACATTTAATTGTTTTACATGCTACCATTATTTTATTTTCTATGTGAGTAATTAATATATAAAAACAAACAAAATTGAAACAGAATTTTATTTTTTATCTTTTACTGTGGATGATGTCTCAGCTGGAGAGTCAACCTTTTCATATTAATGCCTGCCCTTGGAGATTCCAACTATTATGCATTTTCTTTTTAGACGTAAGGTATGTGACCTTGGGAATTAGGTTCGGGAATTGCTAATGGGCCTTAAGCTGGCTTAGCTCCAGGTGTCAATAATAGAAATCAATTGGGAAAGACATGGAGGTTGAAAAAGCAGTGCTGTTGGGGAAGCCTCTAATTGAGAAGAAAAAATAAAACAATCGCTGACTAAACCTCTGGGCTCTCTTTCTGTAAAGATCCTCTTCTTCAAATTTAATGTCTTGTATTTGCTAAACTTTTATTACTATATTTTTAATTTCTAAGATTTATTTAAATTTGATTAAATAGATTTTCAATAATTCTTACTTTTCATCTTTGAACTAATCATTATAGTGGAAAGAGAAAGTTTTCTTCAAACATGAGCAAAAGGCTAAAAGGCTTTTACTTTAGAGCTAAAGGGCTACGGTTTCACCTTCTACAGGCTGCTTAAATGTAACAAAAAAAAAAAAGAAAGAACTCACTGAAACCATGGTAGCCTTTGTAAAGGATAATAACCTTGTACTATGGCTTAAAAAACATCAACAAAACAAGCTTCTTATAGCTATGCACTATAGCTTGATTTGACTAAACAAAACATCTTAAATTGCATGCAAATAGTAAATAAAGAAAACAACACAAACAAGACAAAATATATAATATTACAATAATTACATAGAGATAAAAGTTGCATTGATAGAGATAAAACCTGATGATGATAAGAACAGTCTTCTTTTTCTTTGTAGGCAGCACCGCGCAACAGAATCTCTTCTTTTTCTTTGAAAGTAGTATGTTCAGCTAGGTTATACAATAAAGATATAAAAAGGTTAAAACTGATATTTTACATGATAAAATTTTTTTCACGTCTTCTTTCCTCTCTGTTTAACCCAATTTGGGGTATTGAAAAACTGAGTAAGTCAAGGGAAAATAAGAGATGTCATTTGCCCTCCCTTTCCTTTCCTTAGATAAAATTCTTTTTCCAAACAAAGGAAAGGTTTTCCACCTCCCCTTATTTTCCTTTCCTTTCCTTTCCTTTCACTACCTTCAATCCAAACATAGTGCAAAAGAAAACAAAAAACACAAAGCTCCTTTCCTTTATTAATTATCCTCATTCAAAAGGGTTTCCAATAATATGTTTCTTCACTATTTTCTTTATTATTGTCTGTTTCCTTAATAGTGAATTTGTTGTTTTAATAACGACTTAACTTAATCTTCTTCAAAAGGGTTTACCAAGAATATATTTCTTCAATTATTTCTATTTTCTTCACTACTGTCTTGTTTCCTTAATTGTGAGTTTGTTGTTTTAATAATGACTCAACTTAATCTTCTTGAGAGACTATTATTAATAATTATAAATTTCATGTTAACCATGCCTACTTTAAAATTATATGATAAATTAATGAACTAGCTACTTAGTTTTATTTTTTAAAATTAGACCCATGCCATATAATTCATATACTTATTTTCTATAAAAAATTGCTTTGCATAATTTAGTTTTACTATTAAAATTAATATATTTTTGGAAATACAAGTAAACTTCATTATTTTTATTTGTAAATGTAAATTATGTACTCACATTGTTTATGGACAATTGAAAATAAAATTAGAAGTCGTGTATATATATTAAACAAATCGTTTTCGTATCTTATCTAAAATTATCAAATTTAGTCATATAATTATTATTTAAAAAAATTCTCATTTAAAATATTATTTTCAATAAAACAAGATCATACATATTATCTTAATAAATCACCTTCAATAGATTTTTTTTTCTATTTGTCTATTTTAGCAAAATTTAAAAAATGAGAATAAAATTTATCCTTTTTGGAGTGAAGTGGGCCATTGTCCTTATGGACCGACCAATTATTGGGCTAGACTAGGACCACCGAAGGGATTGGAAACTTGTGCTGTCACCAAGAAACAGCAAGAATGAAGCTGGATGTGGTCCACGTGGAGGCCTACAACACACTGAAGTTGCAATCATATTCCTCCACGTGTCGAAAACAAAACAACCATTCACAGTTCACAACAGTCAGCCGTGTCGCCTCTTATCCCCCGGAACCTTTTCCGTTGAAATGCCGTTAATCGCGCCAATTTTTCAACCGTCTCGCACCGCCATGGAGGAATGGAAACGATCAATCCAAGACATGTTCTCGATGCATTCGGATTAGATTCGGATAAAATTTAAATTTGGCTCGATTATTGTGAATAAAGCTTAAGTAATTTGATTTATAAAATGAATTAAATTCAAATATATTAATGTTTAATAATTTAAACAAATATTTTTGAATTCAAATGTAAATAATCAAATTTGAAATTGAATATTAAAATCAAGATTATTTTTTTATTTGATAAGCCAACCTAATTAAATGAGATTAAATTGCTCGATTTTTATCTCGAATCAAATTTGAACTAAAAAAATAAAATTTAATAAGTTCAAATTGAGTTTCAATTCTTAAATTTAGAGTTGAACTTAAAATTCTTATTAAATCAATTCGATTCATTTGACTATACTTTTAACCAAGAAAAATATATTTTAAAAAAATACTAAAAAAACTAATTGAAAAAATAAATTGCATCAAAAGGACAACCAAAAAAAATAAAATAAGTGGGAGAAAAGTCGCCTTCAAAATTGCTTCAAGTTTCCACCTCTTTGTAACCTCTCACCAATAATTAAATTATTTACAATAATCTACAATTATTTAAATTATTTCCCCATTTTGTCTCTCTCCTTTTGTCAATATACCAAAATTCTCCTCCATCCTTCTATATTTGAAAATTTCCACATATATTTATATAAGCCAAGAGATAAAAAATTCATGACACACCACCCATTTCTTCTTCTTCTTCATCTTCCATATATAACACCAGAGAGAACATCAGCATTTCAACCTTAATTTTCTTACAAAAATCGTGGGATTTCTTCAACAAACAGAACTAAATCAGGTATTGTGAGACACTGGCCATTGAATTTTTGTTGGATAATGGGTTGTATAAGTTGCTTTGGCTAGCTTTTTTTTCTGAGACTATGGAAGAATTTGACAAATCAAATGGAAATTTTCTTGGAATTTTATGATAATGAAAAACAAGTTTAAGTTACGTTTAATCATGGTAGATTTTTCTTATCATTCAGCCATATTTGTATGAAAAAAATTGAGTGTTTTGCTTATTGTTTATGTTCATACTTTCTATTCTGAAGTTTGCATTGATTCTTTGTAGCAGCCCAATGCCTGGAGTAGCTATGGATGCAATGAAAGGAGAAAACGAAGTCAAAGAACTTAACAATGGATATTACACTCACTATAAGGATAGTTTTACTGAGGAAAGGTCTCCGAGAAGTGCATTGAGTCCGCAGAGTCAGCAGAGTGATTCCGTTGATTTAGCCATTGATAGGGTGATGGAAACCTCCATTGAGCAGCTTTTTCACAATGTCTATGAGATGCAAAGCTCTGAGCAATCTCCATCAATGACTAGTTACGGATCGTATAGTGAGGAATCAAGGATTGATTCAGAGTTGCGCTATCTTATTGGGGATTTCGGCATTGTTGAAATAACAAAAGAGGCTGTGGCAGAGAAGAAAGAAGGCAGTGTTGATGACTTGACTCCGAAGAAAGAAAATGTGTCTACTGACAAAAAGTCTGTGAAGAAGAAGAAGAAGAAGAACAAGAACCAAACTCAAGGTGTTAATCATTGTTCTCGTTTGCAATTGGATTCTGAAGCATCAGCAAAATCAATTCCAAAGAGCAAATCTTTTCTAGAGAAAACTCCAGTTTGTAAGCACTATGAGAAGAATTCAAGAAAACTAAATGCAGCTTCTCCTTTGAGGAAACAGAGGAATTTTGCTTTACTTGGTGCAAAGTTTCAGAATGGAACTGGGGATTCTCTAGATGTAGGATTGGAGAATCCAGACCTTGGACCATTTTTGCTCAAACAGACAAGAGATTTGATGTTTTCTTGTGAAAATCCTCAGAAAGCTCTTGAATTGGCTGTTCGAGCAACAAAATCATTCGAGAAATGTGCAGATGGTAAGCCAAGTCTAGAGCTTGTCATGTTTTTGCATATTGTGGCAGCATTGTACTGCAACTTAGGCCAATACAATGAGGCAATTCCTGTTCTTGAGCGCTCCATTGAAATTCCAGTGATTGAGGATGGCCAAACTCATGCACTTGCTAAATTTGTTGGCTGCATGCAACTAGGTGATACTTATACAATGTTGGGTCAAATTGAGAATTCAATATTGTGTTATACAGCAGGCTTGGAGATTCAAAGACAAGTTTTGGGAGAAACTGATCCTCGAGTTAGTGAGACATGTCGATATGTGGCTGAAGCACATGTTAAAGCACTGCAATTTAATGAGGCTGAGAAGCTTTGTCGAATGGCTCTTGACATGCACAGGGTGAATGGTGCTCCTGCTTCTATTGAAGAAGCTGCTCACAGGAGACTCATGGGACTCATCTGTGACTCAAAAGGAGATCATGAATCAGCTCTTGAGCACTATGTTTTACTTAGCATGGCCATGGCAGCCAATAGCCAAGAAGTGGAAGTCGCTTCAATTGATTGTAGCATCGGAGATGCATATTTTTCATTGGCTCGGTTTGATGAGGCAGTTTTTGCCTATCAGAAAGCCCTCACAGCATTTAAGTCTGCAAAAGGAGAGAATCACCCAACAGTTGCTTCAGTTTTCGTTCGTCTGGCTGATCTGTACAATAAGATAGGAAAACTAAGGGATTCCAGAACTTATTGTGAGAATGCACTCCGGATTTATGGAAAGCCAAATCCTGGAATCCCCTCAGAAGAGATTGCCAGTAGTCTCATTGACATTGCAGCTATATATCAATCTATGAATGAATTGGATCTGGCACTGAAACTATTAAAAAAGGCTTTAAGCATTTTCAGTGAAGCTCCAGGTCAACAAAGTACAGTTGCAGGCATTGAGGCACGGATTGGAGTCATGTTTTACATGATGGGAAGCTATGCTGACTCCTACAACACCTTCAAAAGTGCCATTTCTAAGTTTCGAGCTAGTGGAGAGAAGAAGTCTGTCTTGTTTGGGATTTCTCTGAATCAAATGGGTCTTGCCTGTGTACAGCGATACGAGATAAATGAGGCAGCTGAGCTGTTTGAAGAAGCAAGGAGCATCTTGGAGAAGGAATATGGTCCTTATCACCCTGATACATTGGGGGTGTACAGCAATCTGGCTGGCACTTATGATGCAATGGGAAGGTAGGATGCTTATTCTTTTCCTTAGATTCTAGCAAAGTCATCAAGTGATTAGTCTGTTATCTGAACCCAAGTTTGTAGTTCTCTTGATTTTACATGTTCTTTCACAGGTTGGATGATGCCATTGAACTTTTGGATTATGTTGTTGACATGAGGGAGAAGAAGCTTGGAACAGCAAATCCTGATGTCATCGATGAGAAACGAAGGTTGGGGGAGTTATTGAAGGAAGCAGGCATGGTTCGGAGCAGAAAATCAAGATCACTGGTAACCCTCCTTGACACCAGCACTTAGATAATAAAAGATGATGGTATTAAGGTATCATAATGTTGTTGATGTAAATATGATCATTTGTAAAGATTCATTGTGGAAGAGAACTAGGTGATTGGTTTGTCAGATTCCTGTCAGCAAATTTGGGACCAAAAACAATCTAGCACGGATGTAAAAACCGGTTTCGACAGTTTTCTTGAAGGGTCTAAAGAACATTTGCTGGTTCATTGACTATGGAATTGTTGAGATTCCTTTGTAACATTTTTATTTGTATTTTTCAATTCTTTTCAATAAATAAATGGTGGCATTTTGTTTTCTCATACTGGTGCACCAAACTCTCCTAATACCAGAAGCCATGAATGCAGCCAATGTGCTTTCAAAATTTAGTAATTTATCAGTTCAGTTCAGCTCATTGTTGTGCTTTCCAATGGTCACATCAGCTTATTGTTGGTAATTGCTTATTGTTAGAATTTCTTGATTTGGAGATCAATTGACCAAAGAACTTGCAAAGATAAGTTGCCTTCCAAGCCTTCAAAACCTCTGTGGCATTAGTTGGCTGTGACATTTCCTGGTTATAGGCTGAAAGTGAAAGAATTGACTAATCTGCCAATTTTGAAAGACATTGATGAGCATCCTTGTCCTTCCCTTTAATCAAAGTAGATTGTTGCACAATACCAAAGAAACCATGACGAGCTGTATAAAAGACAATCTGAAATGGACCACTTTCTCATTTAGAGAGTTTCTTTTCTTTCTTTTTCTTTCGTAAATCAAGTGAGACTTGGTTATAAAGAATTCCTCAATCAGACAGTTAAAAAAACATGCTTACAAGGAACCAAGAGCCTAAATCTAAGTATGTTTTACCTAATCTCTAAGCATCACAATCCTATATTCATGAGAAGATGACAACTCTCCTCAATATGAACTGGTAGGTCAGAGAATGACCCATTGAAAATTCAATTTACAGCAGATAAGTTAGCTGCCTGAGTGTGTATATGCCTGCATTAAATGTCACATGGATCATCATGAACTGTTCCATTGAACTAGGCTTTCGCGGTTCTGCCAGGAGAGATTAGTTTGGACTGTACAAGGGAGGTCTCGGAGAAGTCATCTACCAGAGGGAGAATTGTTTTGAATGACAGGTTATTCTCTTAAATGTGGACAATGACCAAACAGAATATCAGTCAGTTGAGCTTTTCCTCCCAAGATATGCATTTGTGCACAGGAGCTTGACATAGCATGGCTCCTGCTAGAAAATGTAAAGAAAGCAATGGTGGCCTGCTTATAAAGAAATTCATGGTTTGACAAACTCTCAAATATGGCTGCAGGTAATTTTCAGAAATGAATGGAGCCGTTAGCCAAATCCCAAATCCCCAAGAACCATGAACACCCAAAAGCCCATGGTGTCTTCGTTTACAGTAGTGGATCTCTGTAAAGCCCTTTCAGTTGAAAAATGGAAGTGGGTCTCAAAATTGCTTGTCAAACTCAGAGTTACAAAGACAGGAACCACAACACCAATGGTGTGTAGCCAGAGAGTTGACAGAAAAGGCCCAAGAGGGTCATGAGAAAAACTGGTTTGAATTGAAGTGGTCCCAACTCCTAAGGCTCCTAATAAAGGCTAGAGCACAAACATACATTTCAATTTTCAAACTCCGATGTTCAAACATAAGTGATAAGTCTAGCCACAGATGATTGTGCATATGTGATTGCACCAGCAGCCACCTGTTATCCTTATTCTTTGATAAGGACCAGACATGGTGAAGGCCGAGGCACAAGGGGTTCACGCACAACGCTTGAAAAAAGTAAGCAAAATCAAAAGTGAAACTGCTATCAAACATCTATGGTGGACATGCACATGTGAAACATAAGGGCTGCAATTCTACATTTAACAGTTTGTCAGTAGTTCTCTGTGACAGATTGTTGGAAAACAATCTTTGTCACAGCTTGTTCTTATCGCCAATTGAGGTTAAGGTTCCTTAATTTCAAACAAAAGCTAAGGTCTCTTTGAAAAGTTCTACTCCATTTGTGCTAACAAAAGACAAGAATAATGGCATGCACATGCCATACGAGGAAAACATCAACCATTTATGAACAGCAATTGGAATAGTTTCAAACTTTAAAGTCACTGATAAAGCAAAAAAGCAGGTCTAAATAGCATAAAGAACCACATATATCATGATTACTTCACTGTGCAAATGCTTAAGCATTAAAAAAATGAAGATAGAACATTGCAGGCATGTTGCTTCTAAGATAATAAACCTTAGAATAATACTAAAGCAGCATAAAGTTTTATAGAATGCTTTAAGATTATAATTTAAAAAGAGGTCTATTAGGTAAGTATATATTCTGATCAATTGATAAGGCTTCTGCCTTAAGATATATTTAAAAAACTGCAATCTCTCTTATGATGAAGTGTTTCATTGTCGATTTTACCAGCAAACATACCATGATTGATTTTTTCTTTAATCATCATCACATGTTTCTTTGATGATGACAAGCATCCTGAATTGGAACAGGTGGGTCGGAGAACGAGCCATTGAGAATGCGCTCTCCAACCCACATATTGGATGCCTGAGAGTAATGTATGCCATCCCAGCTAATGTGCCTTGATGGATGATTGCAAGGATTTCCATAAACTGTTCCATTCACTATGGCTTTTTTCCCACAATTAATGTGGTATCCATAGAAACTTCCACAGCAAAAAGTAACTGGATCAACAAAACCTGCCCAAAAGAACAAAAATGCAATTAGATCTCCATTTTTCTTTCCACCTGCTTAATCTAGGCAATGCCAGCATTGCATGCTTTGCCAACATAAATCCGTTTACCTAGATTCTTCGCGTTGCTAATGAGGGCATATTTGGCTGAATAGACATCAACATAGGTGAATTTGGCAAAAGGGAGTTGTGTCCTTAACTGAGATATCTTGTCCTGAAGCTGCCTGTTAAACTTGATAGCCACCTCATTTTGAGGCTTCACACATCCATTCTTATCTAGATTACCAGGCTTTAACTTGTCATATAGAATAGTATACGGCAAACAACCAAGGGGACCGGTATTATGTACCCAAAAGAACCTTGCCCCTTCCTTGTGTAGTAGCTGAAACCAGGACAAGTGACAGTTTTAATTAGTTCAATTACACTTTGCTAATGATTCTGCTCAAGAATTGCCGTTGCTTACATGAATAGCTTCAGACAATTGGCCTATGATATCAGGAATAGCTGCTAAAACTTGTTTTTCTGTTGCGTACTGGAAACCATGAGCAAGATCATTTTGTCCAATATCAAATGTGTACAGAGCCTGTGAGAATTCTGCAGGCCTTGGTATATTGCTAATGGCTAAAGGGATTCTTCCTGATGTCAGCAAAAGAATAAAAATATATAATTGGTATATCAAAGAAACTTCAGCACACAAGATTTTGACTGTAGAGACTTACTATTCACACTAAGTTGATTGTAGAGAGCAGTGGTGCGAGCTTTAAATTGAATGAATTGTGAAATCTGAACCCCAAGATTGAATGGACTATAACCAGGCGGTCTAATGGAAGAACCCCCAGTTGCAAAATTAGCACCATGCCTGAAATTTGTCCCAACTGAGTCCAGGTATGCACCAAGGTATGGTAACTTTAGATTCTCAGCTGCGAACATAATGGAAAATTGAAATATGTAAGCTGAAGCATAAATATTCAGAACAGGCAAGAGGAAATCAAGTAGGCTTGCCTATGAAGTCTATGATGAGGCGGCCATCACAGGCCCTGCCTGCAGGATGTCCAAAGAAGGTTTCTCCATTCGGTGGAAGAATTTCTGTGAGTGCTGCAGAGATTCCTCCAGTGTCTGAATTTGAGTCCCCAAAGTTGTAGATTGCTGGAAACCCACATGACACTGAACCACCATAGCTTTTCGCTGCTGTCCATTGTGCTGCCAGTCCAAAAACCAAGATGCCAGATACATAAAACAGTTTCCAGGAGTCTTCCATCATCTTCCTTTGCAGAAGCTAAAACTCTTCAAGAGTTTAGGACAACTACCTTCGGCTTAGTAAAAGTTTAAAGAGCCACCGACTTGTTGCACTGTGAAGTGAAATCTTTCTGACAGTTTTAAGTTTTGGATTCTTGCATTATTATTAGATAAAAGACAGAAAATCATTATTCATTGTTTTGGAAGTAACAGCCATGGCCCATGTGGGATATCAGCTTTCTTGCTGAAATTTCAAAAATTACACGCTTTACAGTTCATGATTGGCGCGGGGGACATAAGAAAACAGTGGTCCACCGAAAAATTAAATGTCTCTGTGTTACTAGGTCCACCAGCAGACTGCAGACAGTCCCTTTACTCCTTTCTGCAATGACGATTCTGAAATCAGAATGCTCATTTAGACTATTTTTTTAGCATTGTCAATGGGTCAAAATTTATTGGATCTGCTCAGTTTGATCTATTTATTTAGAGCTTGAATTTCGATTTTATAACCCATTTAAAAAAGAAAATTTTTTGATCGGCTTAAAGGATCGATTTATTTAATTTTTTAATATTTTTAATTATATTAAAATTTTATTTTTATTTTAATTATTTATATGTTTAACACTTTAATCAAAGTAAAATATATAAAATTAATTCTATTTAGTATTACTAATTTACTTCAAACCAATTTAATGACTCACAACCTCTTACACATGATAGTTGGAAGGGAAAGAGTACATTTGCTTTAAGTGATGTAAGTTCATTTTTGTTTTTTAATTATATTTTTATTTTAAATTCTCTTTTGTAATGACAATTAATTTATTTTGAAATGTCCAAAGATATAGGCTTTCAAAAGATTTGAAACTATTCAAGTGAAAGAACCAAAATCTCAATTAGATCTTTATTTAGAAGAGCTAAAGATTATGGGTCGCATGGTTGAAAATTTAAATGTGCTGCAGTGGTAGAAAGATCATAAGCCAAGATTTCTAAAGCTTGCAAGTATAGCTTGTGATATCTTGAGCATTCCAATAACAACAATAGCATTGGAGAGTTCTTTTAGTGTTGGTTCTTGTATTTTAAATAAGTATTGAAGTTTTCTAAATTATGAGAGCGTAAAAACTTTCATTTGCAACCGAAATTTGATTCTTGGTTTTGAAGGTAATGTTATTAATTAATTAACAATTTTTAATCAATTCATAAATTTAGTTCTTGTAAGTTCTTATATTGTTCTTTATTTATATTTGTAGATGACAAAGTTAAAAAAAATTGATTGAATGTGATTGACACGATGGAGGAGATGGATGAACATGAATCTATTTATCATGTTTTTTATTTTTAATATTGTTGAGATATGTTTTCAGTATCTAAGTTTGTTAAAACGATTTATATTATGCTTATTAAACTATTAATAAATAATGTTCAAATAATGTTGAAGACTTGATGGATTTGATATGATTTTATTTGATGTTTATTTACTAAAAATGAGATTTTAATATAAAATTTAATTTTTTTAATTTCTTATACGAGTCGATCCATTTAAGCTTGTTAACTTTTAAGGTCGGATATGAACTTGTATTTTTAAGCTAATTTAACAAAAAAAAATTTTTTTACCCAACTTATAATGGCCTGATCAGATAAGACCAGCCCGAGCCGGCTCGAGACAGCTCCATTTTTTAGGGCACTGGGATCTCAAACAAGAGTTTCTTAACATTTATCTGAGTCTGTTACACCCCATTGTAGGCATTTTCCTGCTATTTCCTGAAAGTATTCAAGGAAAAAAATAAGATTACCATTGGGATTTGGTGATGCAACTAGAATGACTTGTACTGTTTCTAAATTGATTGACAAGAAACGCCTAAGATCAGTTATGGGCCACTAAATTGAATGGTATCAAATGCTTTCAAACTGCCCCTCAATTACGCTTTTAAAGTGATAATAGGCATAGATTGCATGCCGAGAGTCATTACGGTAGGTGGGAGCACGATTCATGAGAAACAGAAGGTAGAGCATGTGATTTCTACGTAAGCTCAATCACATAGCAAAAAGCTGTCTGGACTGTCCTTTCAATCTTAAACCGAAAACCGAAATATTGTGGGATTTTGTAGTATAATATATATATATATATACACACTTTTGAGACACTTTTTTTAAAGATAAAATTATTAAATTTTCAAATCAAAATTAATAATACTTTGTAAACGGTCTTCACAAAGGTATCAAAACTGGCATCAATCAGAGCAAATGAACTAATTGCTACATTGTCATCTTTAAAATTTTGCAGGGATTAAGTGCTTTGAGGTGAAAATCATCTCTAAAATCCGTATCAAGAAAAAATCATCTCTAAAATCCTGACACTCGTCTTTTCATTCTAGGAAAGTAACAGAGTCTTTTCTGTTTTCCTTTTAGCCAAATGGGGGGCGGGAAGTGGAAGTTGCCAGGGTAAGGATAGATCCAGTGGAACTTGGTATGTTATGCATAAACATAATTGAAAACCTGGACGCTAAAATTTATGAATAAGCCCATCATAACTCCTGACATTCTGAAACTCCATGCCAGTTGCCAACGCATTTCCAGATAAGGCAGCAGAACTCTACTTGATTCCGATAATTTCTGGCCAATTCCACTGCAGCCATCTTCTTATCTTCATTCTTATGGTATAGTTCTGGGAGAAGTTGGATTGGAGACATGATCTTTCTTGGAACAGATTCCTGATAATGTAGCATCTTCTTGTTTCAGGAAACTGAATGTTTAAATGAAACAGTGTCAGAATACCAGGCAGTTCTGTCAGGATTATGATGCTCAAAAAGGATTGGACCAACATTTTGATAGGAATGAGGATATCCTGGATGGGTTAGCAGGCATAAAATCTCAAAGTGGGCTTCACAAATAAGATCATGCATTAATAATGAGCGGTTACAACTCACATCAATCAAAATTGGACAGCCTTTAACCAACAGGAATAACAACATTATCATCAATGAGTAGGTTTTTTTTTTGGGTACATAAGAGATCGATGTTTAAAATAATTGCATGAATCATTTGAGTGCAAAAACTCTTTTCCTTCAGGGTACTTCAAGGATGACGTGATCATTCATTCAGGAGCTGAATAAAACTCTTTTCCTTTATTTCTATGGCAATGAATCAGAACAAGGACAACCTTGCTTTTCTTTAAAGTTATCCCTAATATAATCTAAGGCAGATCTCTTTCCTTGCCAAAGGATTTCCAGTGCAAGTGATCAAATAATTGACAGTCTATATCGCAGTAAATACAAGTTTTTGGTAGATAAACTGAGTGAAAACCAGAGCATGGACTAACAAGTTGGCTGCTGGTGTAGTTGGCGTGAACTCCATGTACTCATCATATGGGAAGTGGGGAAAATCACTGTTGGTAACCTCTTACTTTCCACCAAATCAGGAAAATCAGTCGTGTAGTGAAGCCCGCGGCTTTCATGCCTGGCAAGGGCACTGCTCACCACCAGTTTAGCACAACAAAAGAGGTTCCTCATTTCACAAGCCTCAAGTGCCACCATTGTCTGCTGCCATCCGTGCTCGAATAAGTATGTCTCCCATTTGGCCTCGAGCTCGCCAATTTTTTGCTCTGCCGCTTGCAGTCTTGTTGTTGATCGAACAATCCCAACGTACTTCCACATGAGGGATTGTAGTTCTTTCCTCACTTCCTTTGTTGTCCTCAATATTTTGTGCATTACATCACTCCCAAGTGATTTGGGGACAACAGGCCGGGTCCACATGTTAGAAGTGCTAAGAACAAGACTAGAACTCTTCATGTGATCGATTGAGGGCTGGACAGCTCTTCGGGCAAAAACTAAAGCCTCGAGCAATGAGTTGCTAGCAAGTCTATTTGCTCCATGCAAACCTGTGCATGCAACCTCGCCTGCTACATACAGGCCTTGCACATTTGTCTCTCCCTGCAGCCCAGCACGGACTCCTCCACACATGTAATGTGCAGCAGGAACCACAGGAATTGGCTGCCGAGTGATGTCCAGGCCATGTTGGAGGCACTCAGTAGCAATGTTAGGGAAGTGGGAGAGGATCTTTTCTCTTGGTTTATGACTTATATCAAGTAGCACGTACTTCTCATTGTGCTTTTTAAGTTGATCATCAATACTTCTTGCCACCACGTCCCTAGGAGCAAGCTCAGCTCTCTCATCATACAAGGGCATAAACCGTTCCATGCTTAAATTGTACAGGATACCTCCATCACCTCTTACAGCTTCAGTGATAAGAAATGCATTTTCTCGAGTTTTCTTTGGTTTGATAGGAAGGCCTTCATCAGCCAAGGCTGTTGGATGAAACTGGACAAATCTGAGAAAAAATTCCATAAAAACAGTCAAAAACTCCAACAACGCAAATCTATATGTACATAATAAGCCAAACGATGATCTCATTCAATATAAAGAATCAAAATAATCCATTTCCTTGTCATCTAGATTCCTTCATAAATTCACGTAATTATGGATTTTCAGTAACAAGAGTACCAAATTGCATATTTTAATAACAAACCATGTTTCACAAATCGGAAAAAGAGAACTAATTGAATTGATGATTATTACTCACTCCATGTTAGAAATCACAGCTTGAGCTCGATGGGCCATAGCCATCCCATCCCCAGTTGCCACCTATAAGAACAAGTCAAGAATATGAACCACTCAGATGGCGCACTCACTCATAATCAACAAGCCCAATCATTTATAAATAGCCAAAAAAAACTAATGAAAGAAAAAAGTTTGAGCAAGAAATCAATAAGCACAACGGAAATGATGAAATGCAGCAAAAACTCAAAACAAAAGAGTACCGGGGGATTTGTTGTTGATGGGTAGATATGCCCTGCACCACCTGATGCCAGTAAAGTTACCTTTGAAATGAATCGAACAACCTGCAAGAACCCAGAGAAGGAAAGAAAACAAAGAATAATTGGTTTCTAGATACAGAAATGAAATATATTCAGCAAAGTAATACCAAATGAAACTAAAGAAAGATTATAAAGATAGACCCTGTTGTCACCTCTTGTGTTTCCGTATTTAAAGCATCAACACCATGACAAACTGTGTCAGAACCATCCTGCAAACCATCGAGGCTTTCAATTTAGTGTTAATGATACAATAGATTCACGAAACAATTTCCAATCAAACAGAAGATCAATCTTATACATGTCTATAATACTTTCACTTGTTTCTTAAGCCTTAAAAGAGTATGTTAAATCCAATGCTAATAGAAACTCAACTGGAAGTCTCAGCCAAAACATGACTATGCTAGACTTTATAGTAGTATAACATAAATTATCATAACTAGACAGGTGAAATTTTAGACCTGAGAAGTAAGCAAATCTATTGCAAAATGGTGCTTGAACACAACAATATTAGGATCATTGACAACTGCCTCTAATAGAGCCCGCTCAATCTCTCTTCCAGTCATGTCTGCTGCATGAACAATTCTGTGATGAGAATGGCCCCCTTCCCTTGCTAGATGCAGGTTTCCATCCTCACCGTGGTCAAACGATGCACCCATGGCAATCAATTCTCTGATTCTATCAGGTCCTTCTGTGCAGACAACCTGGACAAACAGAACCAAATTCAAAGGAAACCTCAGTAATGAGCTAGAATCAAAGTCAATCAGATCATTTTTCATTTAAATTAAGTTTCCAGTTGCACACACCAAAAGCGTTCATGTAAAAAGAACAAGGATTGGTGAAGCAAGACTGAAGAACAAGAGAAAGAATCCAGAACTAACTTTGACAGTCTCCTCATCACATAGATAAGCCCCGGCTACAATTGTATCCTGCATGTGACTCTCCACGGAATCTGAAGGACAAAGAACGGCACTAACACCACCTTGGGCATAGTTTGTATTACTCTCATGAGGCTCAGCCTTTGTGATAACCGCAACAGTTCCATGTTTTGCAACTTCAAGAGCATAACGAAGTCCTGCAACTCCACTGCCAATAATAGCAAAATCAAAATACTTTGTTGAATCATCTTTTAAATAAGCTGCTGTGGCAACTGTCCTACAGGACTTCCAATTTTCGTTCACAGGAGATTGAGAAAAATTACACCTATGGATCTGCAGAAACTTGGATACCCCAAATGACCTGGAAAATCTCCCAAAAAAGAATTCATAGATATAGTTAGAAGCTTTGCTGAAAATTGAAAAGGTCCACTGCTCTGATATCTGCCCAACAAATACTGAAACAAAATAGAGTAAAACAAGATTCTTAATAAATACCATGAGAGGTCTCTCTGTAGGCATCCTTTGAAAGTCAGACCAGGAACCCAAACTGCTTGTCTATAACCTTGTACCCTGGAAAAGTTGACCCCATATTGCAAATGGCCACCTACATAAGCTATACTAGCAGCCATCACAATCCCCTCTGCAAAATCAACAACAATAAACCCAAGATAATCAGGCCAAGAGCTTTGTACCAGAAAATCAAAAAATCTTCACAAAAATGTTTCCTTTCTCCGCTTTTGACGTCAATGATTAAGGAACAACCAAGGAAGGTCACAAAGACCAGATTTTTAATGCATGTAGATGTAGTCCTCCATATATTCATAAAACTCATTTAGAAAGAAAACTATAGCTTCCCTCCATAAGAAAATCCAAGGAAGGCCAGGAAAGTTATTCAGAAGCCAAAGAAAAAAGTCACAATTCTCATTTCTTCAAAAACCATCCAAGTAAAACTAAGAAACAACCTTCAAAAAAGAGAAATTACAGCAGAAAACAACATCTATATTCATAGCAAAACAAAACCCAGCTCCCAGAATTCATTGAAACATTAAGTAAAACATTAAAAAAAAAACCATACAACAAAAGAAAGGAAAACCTGAATCTGGGTCTTGCTGTTCTTGGTCTTTAGTAGGTGAAACTAACCATAACAAGTCAATAAACGAAGGGAGACAGTATGGATTTTGTTTTTAAGAATTGGAACTTAGACTAAAAGCCAAAAGGAATGACGGAATTTTAACGAAAAGGGAGCTCCAAAGAGAGAGAATTCCAAATTTCCAACAAAGCCGAGGCGCCACACCAAGATTTTCCACTGCTTGATGACGCAGAGCTGTCCTTGAAATTCGCGCCTCCCTCTCGTGCGCCGCCCCTTGTTTTTCATTTTTGTCTTTTATTATAAAATAAACAAAATCTTATTTCCCTTAATTTAATACTTTTCTTAATTCTTTTTGTCTTTTATTTGCTTTTTTGCCCTTTTTTTTCCCTCGTATATGTGTTCTTTTAATCAAAAAAATGTATTTAAATGTATAAATAATTAAAATTTTTTCTAATTTGATAAAAATAAAATAATATAATATTTTCATTATATTTTAATTACTATCACGTATGAATACCGCTTTTATAAATAACTAGAATGCTATCTCGCTTCGCTCGAAAATGGGGAATTTTTTTCAAATATTTTTTAATCAAACTAATAGTTAAAGAAGAATGATTTTAAATTAAATAATAATAGAAATAATAAATTAATAGATCAAAAATTAATTATTTTTAAATATTATGATTTTTAATTTTTGATATCTCTAAATAATTTAGTTAATTAATGATTTTTATTGTTCTTTATTTTATAAAACAATTTCATACATTTAATTTATGTCAAAAAACTAAATATTAAATAAGCAAAATAAAAAAAATAAGAAAATAAATTATGTCAAGTATAACTGGAGTTAATCCAATTTAATTTGTACAAGTCCAATTCAACATTCCTAGTATTAAAAATAATAATATATCAAGAAAATTATTTTAAAAAATATTTATTTATTAAATGAAAATAATAATATTTAATTTATCAATTAATCATCTTATTTTTTTATTTTATAAAAATAAAATAAAATTCTAACACAAAGTTAGAAAATTAAATAGACCAAAAGAAAAAAACAAACTTATAAAATTTTTAAATTTTTATTCAGTTTGACCCTAATTTATTTATTTTTAGATAAATTTAGATTAGACCAATTCCCATTGCCACTTTTTCTTTTTATTTGTCGTAAACTCTAAGTGTTTAATATTAAAATTATTTATTTATTATTTTATTTTCTCTTTTTTAGCCTTCAATCTTCATATTTAAAAAATTTTCTTTAAAAGTTTTTTATTTGTAGATTTATTTTTTATAATTTTTTTATGTTTAGGTTTTTAAAAATATATTTTTGGAACTTTTTGCTTTATACTATATCATTTATTTGAATTTTTATATTATTTGTAATATTTTTAGTACTTTATTCGAATTTTTTCAAACCAAATTTTTTTGGTATTTGATTTGAATTTTTAAAAATGTTTAATACGTATTTTTGAATTTTTTTACATGGTTTAGATACAAAAAAAAATTCTTTGAATTTCAATTTTTGTTCTCTCTCCACTTTTCATATCTTTTGCTTTTTTTTTTATTTTAACTTTGGAAAAATAATAAGTATTTATAAAAGAAAGAATTATGAATATTTGATTTAATTCTTTTTTCTTTGAATTTTTTATTGTCTCTTTCCTCTACATAGTAAGTTTTTTTTTCGTATATTTAATATTTTAATATTAAAAAAATTTAAACATAGATATTTTTAATTAAATTAAAAAACATCACGTATAAAACTAAAAACTACCAAATGACTAAATATATTTTTAATATTTTAATTTTAAGAAAAAAAATTAAAACTATATATATATTTAAAAAATAAAAAATTTGCATATAAAAGAGTAATGAAGTGTCGTGTGATTACCACTTACTCAATAAGAAATAACTTTTATATCCACAGGTATTTTAACATATGTTGTGCCATGATTTTTTTCAAACCAAAATAATATAAAAATTGTAAACCAAACAATATAAAATTAATATTTACCAAGCCAATTGACAATAGAAAAGAAAAAAAAAAGACACATGTCAAATATATATTAAAGAGATTCTTTTTATTATAGGTTAGAGAGAATACAAAAGAAATTATCCTATACGGACGGTTGAGAGTTTTTATACTCTATTAATAAGGTAGTGGGATAGCATATATTCTTAAGACATATTAAAGAATAAAAAAAAGATATTTGCTATATTTTATTCTCATTAAATAAGTTAAATATGTTTTAAATACAAAAATTATTATATTATAATTTGTGTTATCACATTAAACATAAAAATATTTTTTTCATTTTTATTAAATTTATATACATTTTATTATATCATTTTCGTATCTATCATCTCATGGTATTTAAAATTATTAAGTCATATTAAAATTTTAATATCTTTAAAAACATTTAGTGCTTGCCATCCAATACCAAACCTCAAAATTTGTTATAAACTCTCCATGATTCTCGAAAGCTTAATTTAAAAACTTCAACATAGTAAATTACCCTTGATTAATTATAGAATATATGCAAAAGCAACGTTACTTTGTCCATTCAAAAGCTGAGGCGGCAGTCAAAAAAGTTAAGGACGGACCCATCTAGAATATTATTCCAATTCAAGAACCATAAATAATTTCCAAAAAAAAAAGGGAAATTGATTATGACCACCCAAATCCTTTTTTATTTCCAAAAAAAAAAAGAGAGAAGTTGTATGGAAAAAGAAGTGCCTCACATTCTTGTGGAAAAGATGAAGACAAATATCGTAGTTGAAGGGTTTACCAACCAATCTCAGTTGACCAACTTAAAAGCATGCTGACAAGGGAAAATAGCCATTTTATCTTTTTGGTTACAAAAAATAGCCATTTTATGCTTTCGTCTCGAAGTGTAGCTATTGTTTTGAGGGTCCATTTCATGAGAAAAATTGTGGCCCTAGTTTTGGGTATTTTGAATATTTTATTTTGGTCGTGGGTATTTGGGGTTTAAGAGTGAACAACATGAAATCGGTACTTCCTCTTATGGGAAATTCTAAATACAACTTAAAATTTACTAAATATAACCTATTTACTCCACACAACCAACACTTTTCTTATTTCTTCTCAACACAACCTACTTATTTCATTAATTCTTAAAATACCCACACATACATAGGCATCGGCAGCACAACCATCGATTTCCACCAATTTTTTCCATCAAATATGCGTTTTTCTTCGATTTGTAATACTACTAATTTAATTTGTGATTTTATTGTTTTTGCATGTAAAATGTAGCATATATCGTTAGGGCACGAGCCTCACGGTAAAAAAAAGCTGTGAGCCCAGAAAGCCTCATGGCATTGCATTACCGTGAGGCTTGAAGGCCTCACGGCAAGAAGAAGCCTCACGGAGGGATGATACCGTGAGGCCTTCAAGCCAGGATGGCGCTATTTCTGTATAATGTAAATCCTTTTGATCATCCATGAAAATCCTACCATCAGTAGAGTGACCACCTCTTATAGAAATCAAAGATGGATCATTACATGCTTTAGGCATGCGAGAGCCACTTGCACTAATTTTATGCATGTCAGTAGTATTTCCATCTTCAAACTGACCCATTTCTCGCCCACCAAAAACTGAAGGGTCTTCATCCACGCAAGCATCCCTCAAACAAGCGGCTCCAAAACTTTCGGCAAATGACATCAAAGGTGCCATGTGATCAATGTCAAACCCAGCAGCTACAGCACATGCAAAGGCCATGCCTTGCTCTTTCTGCAGCACTGTCTTCCTTGTCTCCAGGACTTTCAAAAGTTGAACTTTAGAATTTCCTTCCTTCACAGCAACATCTAGAGAGATAAAGAGAAATACCCATCCTAAGGTCTCCCGGAAGTTTGTTTCCGGGAGATTAAAAGCTCTCCCAAAAATGAATTTCTGGGATCATGAAAAAACTCTCGGAAATTCACTTTTGGGAGATTCGTAAACCTGGTTGTGATAAGGGTAAAATAGTCATTTTATTTAAAAAATTAAAAAGCATAGGTTGCATTTAGTGAAATATCGGCTGCATTTAGAAGCGCCCTTCTCTTATTTCTCGCAAAGCCAAAGATTGTCAAATTTTTTATTTTTTTTATTTTTAATATAAGTTTAATAATCAAATATATTAAAATTAATATAAACTCTCAACTTTTAATTTTATTATAAAAACCCATAAAACTTTATTTTATTGTAAATAAATCTTCAACATTTCAAAATAACGTAATTAAGCCAAATTTGTTAAATAACACTAACTATCATTTGGACATCATACTTGACAATTGACATTGATAGTTTTGCAGATTAAGAGTTAGTGTTATAACAATTTAGACTTAATTGTTTTATTTTAAAATGATTGGGGGTTTATACTTTAAAATTAAAGATTGAGTACTTATATCCAATTTGTGCAAAATGTTTAAGATATATTTGACTATTAAGCTTTTAATATATTAGAAGGGATATGTGTCATTCTACTAACCACGTCAATAACATTTAAACAATTCCTGACAATGTATGAGATAATTGATCTTTTAAGTAGATCTTTGAAACAAATCATTAGATTTTATATCTTTTTAAAATTTTTATTCTAATAATTTTTTTTAAATTTCATAAACATAATTATAATCTAATAAAATTTTTTAAATTTCATAAACATAATTATAATATTTAGTTTTTTTATTATATTCTAAAAATATATGACAATCTTGTAATTATTTTTTAGTGAAAATTTTAAATTCATAAATACGAAATTTAGTCGAGTTCATCAATTTCTTGTAAGATGTGATTCTCAAAAAATCTTAATTCGAATTTCAACAATTTATATATTTTTCTTGTATTCCAAAAAAAGATATTCTTTGAAAAAAATTACTTCCACATATAAGCACAAAATTTATTGGCTTAATAGCTAAAAAGACCCTCAACCTTTAGCACAAAATGGAATTAAGCCCTCAACGTTTTATTGCGTGGAAATCAATTCATAAACTGTTATTTCATTGTAAATAAACTCTCAACCTTTTTAAAATTATGCAATTAAATCCAAATCTGTTAAATGACACTAACTGCCGTTTCGACATCTAACGTGAAAGCTGATGTGGATAGCTTAGTTGGTTGCCACATGGCATGCCACGTGTGCAATACTAACGGAAGTTAGTGTTATTTAACAGATTTGGACTTAATTGCATAATTTTAAAAGGTTGAGGGTTTATTTACAATGAAATAAAAGTTTATGGACTGATTTCTACGCAATAAAACGTTAAGGGCTTAATTCTATTTTGTGCTAAAGGTTGAGGGTCTTTTTGGCTATTAAGCCAAATTTATTAGTTGATGATGTTGATATTAACCATAGGTATCGATATTAGTGATGGACCTGTTTGTAGCTTTTAAAGTTCCTAATTCTTTTAGTTGCACCACTAAAAAAAAGTTTAATAATCAAATATACTT
Organism: Heritiera fomes; assembly: GCA_032173925.1. Taxonomy (NCBI): domain Eukaryota; kingdom Viridiplantae; phylum Streptophyta; class Magnoliopsida; order Malvales; family Malvaceae; genus Heritiera; species Heritiera fomes. The sequence continues at coordinate 7,239,235 of JAPDPM010000025.1, forward strand.
TCAATATTTTGCACAAAATAGACATTAGCATTTAATATTTTATTGTATGAAAATCAGCCCATAAACTTTTATTTTACTGTAAATACACCTTCAACATTTCAAAACCATGCAATTAAGTCCACATATATTAAATAACACTAACTTCCATTAACATTGCACACGTGATATGTCATGTGGCAAGCAACTAAGTTATTCACATCAACTTCCATGTAGAATATCCAAATGGTAGTTAGTATTATTTAATAGATCTGAACTTAATTACATAATTTTGAAAGGTTGAAAATATATGTATAGTAAAATAAAAGTTTATAGATTGATTTTCACGCGATAAAAGATTTAGGGTTTATATTCATTTTATATAAAAAGTTGAAGGTACATTTAGCTATTAAGCCACTAAGAAAACAAAAATCATATAGGTTATTTTATTTTTATGTAATGGAAATACTTGATAATTGAAACTGGGTGTAAGTTGCTTGGATTCGAACTCAGACCTTATAATATACTACAACTCTTCTTTAATCACTCAATCAGGAGGTTGTTGGCAAAATAATCTTATAATTGCTTTTATATTAAGGAATTTTAAGATGATCTTTTTGGATATATTATTTTAAAACACCTACTTGCATTAATGTATAATTGTAAGATTTGTCGTAAATTTTAAAGGGAAATTTTTTTAGAAAATAAATATTATTAAATTTACTAATAAGTAAAGTGTCATAATGTATGAAATTTATATATTGACACTACAATAATTATAAACTCAAAAAAAAAATTGATCCTATACATATAGGTTATTTTATTTTTATATAATGGAAATACTTGATAATTGAAAGTGAATGTGAGTTGTTTGGATTCGAACTCAGACTTTATAATATACTACAACTCTTCTTTAATCACTCAATCAGGAGATTGTTGGCAAAATAATCTTATAATTGCTTTTAAATTAAGGAATTTTAAGATGATCTTTTTGGATATATTATTTTAAAACATCTACTTGCATTAATTTATAATTTTAAGATTTGTCGTAAATTTTAAAGGGAAATTTTTTTAGAAAATAAATATTATTAAATTTACTAATAAGTCATAATGTATGAAATTTATATATTGACAATACAATAATTATAAACTCAAAAAAAAAATTGATCCTATATATATAGTGAGGGTGTAAATGAGTCAAGTTACTTATAAGTTACTTGAGCTCGACTTAATGATTATTCGAGTTTGACTTGTTTATTTTAATTAAACTCGAGCTACTCAAGTAACTGATCATGCTAAGTTCGAGTATTTTAATATTGGCTTAATAGCCAAATAAGCCCTCAACCTTTAACCTAAAATGGAATTCAGCCCTCAACGTTTTATTGCGTGACATTCAGTCCATAAACTTTTATTTCGGTAGAAATAAACTCTCAACCTTCTAAAATTGTGCAATTAAGTCTCAATCTGTTAAATGACACTAACTACCATTAGTATTGCACACGTGACATGCCACGTGGCAGCCAACTAAGCTATCCACGTTAGATATACTAATAGCAGTTAGTGTCATTTAACAGATTTGGACTTAATTGTATAATTTTATAAGGTTGAAGGTTTATTTCTACCGAAATAAAAATTTATGGACTGAATGTTAAGCGATAAAACGTTGAGGGTTGAATTCCATTTTGGGCTAAAGGTTGAGAGCTTATTTGGCTATTAAGCTTTTAATATTCAATTTGAGCAAATCACAAGCCTAACCAAGTTTATTTTTAATATTTTATTATTTATTCACTATTTTATCCTTATGATATATGGTTGAAAATAACAAATCAAGTTTATAATGTTGAGTTTGAGCTTATCAAGTTGAGTTCAAGCGACTCGATAAAGTTGAACTCAAGTTTCAAAATCCATGCTCAATCGAGCTCAAACTGAGTTTTGAACTTCATGTTTTTGAGTCAAGCGAAACTCAAGCTCGATATTGACCCGATACTAGATCATTTTGGCTTGACTTATTACATGCCTAATTAAAAGTGAGAGAGAGAGAGAGAGAGAGAGAGAGAGAGAGAGAGAGAGGATGAAGTTTAAATCAATGTAAAACAAATTATTCTATACACTTTTTATAATTTCATGTATTATTAATATTCTACAAATCAACCTAGATTTAACAATGTACTCATATCTATCATGTATGTAAAATTTTGAGTCAATATGATATATTTATCATTTTTATCGAGAATAATATTATTTTTATTTATATTAATAATTGAAATTTTATTATTATCGAATAAATAATTAGATATTTTTTAATAACTTAAAATTCGATAAGAATGATTTGGTTGAATAGAACATAAAATTCAACAATTGAATTGAAAAATAAAAATCGAATAAAATAAATGAAAGAGTGCAAAATTAAAAAAATTTACATTTATAAAAATAAATCTCTCCTATCATGTATATCTTAAATTACTGAAAAAAGTAGGTTGATGTACCATTTAAACAACAACCCAATTAATCTCGAAAGATAAATATCGAAATATTTTCATTTGATAAGAACTTCAAACCAACTTTCTCAAATACCCTACGCTTATTATCGAATTATACGTTGATTTGAATTAAACTCGAACTTAAAATAAGCTCTTTTGAGAAAAATAAATTAGTAAAATAGTAAGAAATTACTAAACCAGTAAACTAAATTACTTTGCTCCAAAGTCCAAATCAAACCTGTACCAAAAAAAAAGTCCAAACCAAAACCCAAGATCAAATTCAAAGAGACCTTCGGCCCAAAGGTTACAAAGAAAAAAAATACGAAATTTTAAAAATTATTGGAATTTTCATACTGCCACGTCACTATTTTTGGGTTGAAACCGTCTTCGAGGCTTAAATCCGAAGGGAACCGAGATGCGCGGGCGATTTTGTATGTTCTTCTTCTTCTCTGCACTCCGTTCACTTCCCCTTCACAAAAGAAAAGAAAAATTGAAAGCCTCGTAACTTCTCAGAAACAATGGGGAATTGGATTAATAAAGAACCGCCGCCGCCGGTGGTTCTCGTTCCTCCGCTCTTCGATTTCCCTCCTCTTGCCGCCCGTACCAGGTCAACTTCTATCTCGGCATTTAATTTGAAATTTCTATTCTAATATTTTGTTGCAAAAGAAGAAAAAGAAGATAATTTTAAGATAATTTTGAAATTTTTGTTTCAGGATGCTGGAATCTTCGTATAATATGTTGTTTGGGAAGCTAGCTTTGAAATGCTTATTCGAAGATTATTTCGAAGAAGCTAGACATTTTAATACTATTATTATGTTGAAACCGATCGATGATCCTCATGTTGATATAATGGCAACCGTATCCATTTATTGGAAAAGTTAAATTTAAGGAATCGATAATTGAAATATTAATAATATCCGTTTATTCTTCTTCTTCTTCTTCTTGTTGTTGTTCTTATTATTCTTATTATTTTTGTTCTTATTATTGTTATTATTGTTAGTATTCTTTCTTAACATGATTAGCTGTCAGGCCCATTTGATCATAAACCTGAAGAGAAAATTGCTGGAAATGCGTTATTTCGCTGGCAAAGGTAATTTTAAAATTCTTATTAGTGAAGATCTGCTTGATTTTAATAAAAGCCTTAGTATTCTTCAATTGCATCTCCTATGCAATGTAGTAAAGAATTGTGAACGAATTTTTTTTAAATATTGTTATTTTTTATATGAGCAGTGATGTGGATGATCCTCATACATTCATGGACCTTTTTGTATCAAACTCTGATCAGTAAGGCTTTCTGGTTTTGAAATATTTGTTTTCTTTCCAATTTGTTCTGGTTTTTGCATAATTCATGGTCCGCTGTCACTTCAGTGTTTTACAGATGAGGTCCTGTGCTTACTATCCTAGATATGGGGTTGGGGCATTTGGCATTTTGCCATTGCTATTAAAGAAAAGGTACATCATATTGAAGGCACTTTCATGGTATCTTCAGCTACTTTATTTGTCATGTCTATCACATGCATTCTAGCGATGAAGCCTGTAACTCCTGCAGAGTAACTGCTGAAGACTATGGTGTTATGGGATTGAGATATGCATCAGGAAAGTTATCAGCCGGAGTCACAGTTATGCCTTTTGCCAGTATGTATTCTGGATTTATAGTTATAATGTCCTTGCTTTTCAATTGTGGACTGTAGCAGTATAGGTTCCTTTCATTATGGTTTTCATACTTATTACTTTTCTCATTCTCAACGAGAGTATACAAATGTACAAAATGTATGAAAAAGAACCCTATATTTCATTAATTTCTATCTTCTGCAGTTAGAGATGAGTTGCCAAATTGTGCATGGCTAGTAAGCAAGATGGGAAGGTTGACTGTTGGGGTTCAATATGAGCCACAATGTAAGTTTACTCATATCATATTTGTTTTTGCAAAATTCAATGCTTTCCACATAAATCTTAAGATGAGCTGCTAAATTACTTCTTGATTTTGAGAATATATGTGTGTATGTGTCTTATTCGTAAACAAATTGATATCAAATTACTTCTGGATAAGTTTTTTCAAACAAGGAAAGGGGCTTTTCACTTATATTGACAAGAGCTGTACGTCAACCTTTAATAACTACTGTGCTTTGCAGCCATGAGAAATTGGAAGGATTAAATATGTCTTTATATGATAATCTGTAAATTCTTTCCAGTTGCTACTGTATGTGTCCATTTCACACTCTAGCATTAGAGATTGGAGACTGAAGAGATCGTAAGGGTGACTAAAGTAACATACACCTTACATATGGGAATACATCCCTTGTGTTTGCAGTATATAATGTTTCTAAGTATCTTGATTCTTCAATGTCAGCATGTCTTACCATCTTTCTCGTAATTTATATGAGATTATGTTTAAAACGATACTCACTGTTCACTTTTTTGTTCTTCTACTTTCAGATGGAAGCAAAGATGACTTGAAGTATAAGAATTTATTAAATTGGAGCTGTGCAATTGGTTATGGAGTAGGATCAGGCAGTCCCTTGAGTCCATCATTTAATTTTGGCCTTGAACTTGCTAGAAGTTCTCAGGTTTGTTCACAGTTTAATGGGTTTGGGCTTTCAGTTACCCTGCCAGTTCTCAAGAGAACCGTATAAGAATTGATAAATGTTTCATTCCACAGAGCTGTTATATCATTATAAGGGTGGATTGCTTTTTCTCCATTGGTCATGGCTTGTTATGCATTTTAGTCAGATTTTAAAAGTGTTAATAAATAATAACTACCAGGATTCTTTTTCCTTTTCTTTTTCAAAGCAAAGCATCTCTGCATTACCCGTTACTTTGGTCATCTATGTTAAAATGATATGTGAGATAAAGAATGAAGTCCTCCCCCTTCTCTCTCTCTCACATACACGCACACACCCCTTTTGGTGATTCACAAGTACATAGGTGCTTCACTATTTTGAGATCCTGCAGTTTTTTGGAACAGAGGCCTAGTACAGCTGGGCACATGGTTGAAAGTTTGTCATATTACTGGAACTTAAAGCTGAGAAATATTTTTCATGGTACTATTGTCTGATCAACAAGGATACCATTTTTTAAATTGTTGTCATGCAGTTGGTGGTGTTTGATTTCTGATCAACCTTCTGCTTAAGTGTCTACAGATGATATTTTCCATCTGTGACTTGTAAAGTTCTCTGCTGATTTTATTTTGTAATCTTCATTGCAGTTTATTGCATCATTTTATCAACATGTGGTGGTCCAAAGGAGGGTATGTTTTTCAAGTCTATTTTTCCCATTTATTGTATTGATCTTTCCTTTCAATGATCATAGTATATCAATCTTCTTTTGTTAAATTACCTTCTTTCAACATGAGGCCTGCTGAAATTTCAAATGAAAAATTTCTCTTTCCAAGTTGCAACCTTTTTTGCATCCTACTAGCCATGCATTCTGGGTTCACTGCTAATCATATGTAAGATAAGCTGGTCTGAATTGTGGTCTTGTTCGGTTTTTGAGCATAGGCATCTTATTTTGGATCCAAGTTTGAATTTAAAGGCTCTATTTGAGTTTGGGAGCTGAATTCTTCTTTTAGCGCCATTATAGTAAATTATGTGCCTTCAATAGGTTTAGTGCTTATATTAAATTATGCATACTTGAAGATTTTTGGAGTACAATCTGCAATACCACCCCCTCCCTCATTTTTCCTTTGGCCGGAGTGTGTTCCATCTTTTCTATTATATTCATACTGATGAAAGTGCTTCAATGAAACAGGTGAAGAATCCCCTTGAAGAAAGTGAAGTAGTTGGAATAACGAATTACATTGACTTTGGCTTTGAATTGCAGACAAGGTATTCGAATCAAGGAAATTAACATGTGATCAATATAGTAAATATCTGACTTGGTAAATATTTTTAAAGGTTGGATGATGCCAAAACATCAAACAACATCCCTGATTCTACCTTCCAAGTAGCTGCGTCCTGGCAAGCCAATAAAAACTTCATGCTGAAGGTAATATTTATTATACAAACTTGTCTTCTCTTTTCGTGATTATAAATCCAATAGACATCCGCATGTCGATTTTGCAGGGAAAGTTGGGACCTCTCAGCTCATCATTGGCTTTGGCAATGAAGTCTTGGTGGAAACCTTCTTTTACTTTCAGCATTTCAGGTATGCCCTTAATCCTTTTCATGCTAGAACCCAAGATATATGTGATCATGGATGGTTATTTATTGGCACATCCTAAATACTGTTTAGCACTCACATATTTTATGTAATTTTTAGCGACTAGAGATCGCATTTCTGGAACCACGGCTTATGGATTTGGCCTCCGTGTAGATAATATAAGAGAAGCCAGGTTGATTTCTTTCTTTCCTTTATTTATTATAGTGTACTATCTTGATACATGTTTATGAAAAAAGTCTGCTAGCAGATCCTTATGTATGTAAATGAATACAAGCATGTCTATCACTAATGATGTATCTTATTTCTCTTCTTTTCAGCTATCAAAGAGCTGATCCCAATTTTGTAATGCTGACGCCAAACAAGGAGCATCTAGCAGAGGGCATTGTTTGGAAGATTGGGACAAGACCAATGCTAGAGTCAGATGTAAATGCCGGAAATTTTGATCGCTTGCCGAAGGAATTGAGACCCCTAGGAAGAATGTTGTAGAGTTCAGTTCTGGTATTTCCACATCTCAAGTAGACACATCACTTATTTCTTTCTCTATTTAAAGTCATTTAACGTAAATCACTAGTATTAGTATTCTGAAATTTTTTGGAAAAGAAAAAAAAAACCCTAGGGGTAGGAATTCATCGAATCGCAGTCGTCTGTAGGGTGATTAATGGCTTGAAGTTGCTGTTGCAATAAGAGGATACACTTTCTCAACGTACGCTGATGGTTTGAGCAACCTTTGCCTTTGCCTTTCCCTTTGGAATTCTCACTCTAATAAAGGTCCGTTTGGGAGGGGCAATAGTGTGGCTCTCAAACAGATTATGAGTCTAAGTAGGCACGCATTTCTTTCATTGATAGTAAGTTGTTGGATGGGTAACGTTTTCTCAGTCTTTGTTTGCTGTTTAAGACATGCAAACAAACAAGCAGCGTAAGGAAAATCTCTGCAATTTTCGGGAAAGTGCTTCCAGAAATTGTGTAAAGCAACACAATCCTCATAACAGATTCTCTTCATTTATTTTTCTTCTATGCGGCCCCTTTCGAAAGTTCACGATTTACAAACCACGATTTACGCACCAATCTTGTACTTATGTTGCTGGATCAGAAATGATACGTGACATTTAAAGAAGAAAACAAAAAAATAATACGAGTTAAAATTTTGATAAAATGTATATAAGTTAAAAAAATTAAAAAATTGATTTGATATTTGATATGTTCGATACTTTGACATAAATATTTTTGGATATGATATTTGATTTTGAAAAAAAAATGGAAAGTATTGATGATAGAATTTTAAATTTATAAAATTTAGGCACTTCAATTTATTATTCAAAATATAGGCACAAATATTAAATATTAATACGATAATTTTCTTATGTTGTACTATTTATATCACTAACCTTATGTTTGGATTGGGGGTAGGAAAGAGAAAGGAAAGAAAAGCTAAGTAAAACAAAAAAACCTTGTAAACTTTTTCTTTGTTTGCGAAAATTTTTTAGCTAGGGAAAAGAAAAGAGGGGGAGTGAGTATCCTTTGCTTTCTCTTGATTTACTCGGTTTTTTTAAAACCTCAATTTGGGGTAAACCGGAAGGAAAGAAAACTTGAAAAAAATTTTAATATATAGAATGTCAAATTTAACCTTATGATATTATAAAATTTAAAACAAAAGAAATTATAATTGGAAAAAAGTATTAAATTAATCATTTCCTTTTCTTTCCATTGTTTAATCAAATAAGAGTTGTTAAGATTATTTTTTTTTTATTAATTTTAGCTATTCAAACAAGGGATATATGTATCTTTTTTTTTCCTCTTATTTATTTTAATTTACATTCATTTCTTTTTCATTCTTTTTTTTTTACTAATGTTTATTCAAACATAGTGTAAGAGTTTCTTTTGCAAACTAAAAAACAAAGGGTGTCTTTTGCATACTCAAAATTTCGGAAATCTTCTGCAGAGATTATCTTGAGAACTTCTTCCAATAGCAAAAGCACAACATTTAGTATCAATTCTGCTACAATATCCAATTTCCTGGCAAAGTCAAAAAAGTTTAAAATAAATAATAAATTAGCAATAAATAAGAAATAGTGGTTGTATTGTACAAAAATCTCAAAGTCAATAACAATAGAATGAAATTCCCGAAAGTTTGTCCAAGCCATTGAAACCAGCAAAAGATGGCAGCTTATTCACTCCTTTCAACACTTTTCCTCCACTCGCCTTCTACTTCCTTCCCAATTTCTCGCTCCCCAAACAGAATCCCAAAGCTCCCTCCTTTCCCTCTCCGCTCTCTCACTCCCAACTCGAAACCCTCTTCTCTCTCTTCTCTCCAAAGTCTCATTTTCAATCAAACCAAAAACAATGCCAACAGTAACTCTAGTAATAGTTCTATCGTTTCCTCAGCTTTGGATTCCTTCTTTCTTCTCTGCACTTCGCTCGCTCTATCTTTCTCCTTATTTGTAACTGATGTGGGACCCGCCTCAGCCTTTGTGGTAACCACTCCCCGGAAGTTACAGTCCGATGAGTTGGCTACGGTTCGTCTTTTTCAGGAGAACACTCCCTCTGTTGTTTACATCACCAATCTTGCTGTCAGGTTCGTTCAATTTTCCCTATTTTGGGGGTCTTGTTATTCGATTTGCTATTGGGTAGTTTCAATTTCCCCTTTCTAAAGTTTCTTTTCTTTTGGTAATGAGTATTTTAGGCAGGATGCTTTTACATTGGATGTGCTGGAGGTGCCACAAGGATCCGGGTCGGGTTTCGTTTGGGACCAAAATGGTCACGTTGTCACCAATTATCATGTTATCCGTGGTGCTTCTGATCTCAAGTTCGTTTTTTTTTTAATCTACTTTTATTATTTCCTGTTATTGTTGCTGTTCTAAAGGATTGGGATTGAATGAATATTCATTTAGGTGATATGAATCCTGATCTTTATGGGTTGTTGGAATTAGTAAATTGTCTTGTTTGAAGTGTTAGGAATGAATGTATAAGAAAAGCATGGACTTTTATAGCCTATTTGGTTATCTAATCATGGACAAATAAGCAAGATTTTTTTTTGAGGATTAATTTATGCCTAGTTAACATAGATGACATAGATGTTAGGTTCTTGATATCTTCCTTTATTATTTTGTTGGAGCAATGTGAGGTTGCATTCTATAAGTTTGAGGAAATACGTGATTGATTTTGGAAGTTTTGGACTTGCATTAGGTTGCTATTATCGTTGGTTGTAAGTCCCTTAAGTAATCATATATGGAGAACTAGGAGCTAGCCTTCAAAACTACCTGGCCTTTGGCACCAGGGATATAAAGGATAAAGATGTTTTTAAACTTCTTGTCCTTGATATTTGAAATTTTAAATTGGTGCTAATCACTTGCAGGGTCACTCTTGCTGACCAGTCAACTTATGATGCCAAAGTTGTTGGATTTGATCAAGACAAGGATGTTGCTGTACTGCGTGTAGATGCGCCCAAAGACAAATTAAGACCTATACCTATTGGTATCTCAGCAGATTTGCTTGTTGGCCAGAAAGTGTATGCTATAGGTAACCCTGTAAGTACATGTTTATATTCACAGAATTATGACCTATAACTGTTGGTATTTAATTAGTTTCATTTCGATGGGGATTGTCCGTGGTGATATCTAGATATGAACATACTTGTGCAAGTTTAGAAAATATCATATTTGTCTTAATAGTTGGGGAAGTTGCAGTCAGCTTTTTTACACATTGAATATCACGAGTTTCCTTCATCATATATCTTAGTTGTTCTTTTCTGATGCATCATATAAAGCAGATCAAAATTTATTTTCGTTTATCTATTTTCTCTCCAAACACGTTTCTTAAATGTTTAAATGGATTGGCATGGAAAAGAAAGTTGTTTTTCAATTTGTAATTTTGCATACATAATAAACTAAAGCCTAGCGATTTTATGAATTTGATTACTAAAAGTGTTACCCTCACTAATATGTGGTTGTAGTGCCTGATCAAGAGTTCATCGATCAAGTACTTTTGCTGCTTCTTTTGGGACTCTTTGATAGGTTGTTCATGTGGATTTCCTAATTTTCTTTTTTATGTTCTTGCAGTTTGGACTTGATCATACTCTTACAACTGGTGTTATAAGGTACCAAAGACCTAGGATTTGTGGTCAATATGTCATATTTAAATTTCCTCCTACTTTTTCTGGTTTTTGTATGAATTAGGGTTTTGCTAATGCTTCTTTTATGTTACCTATAGTGGGCTTCGCAGAGAGATCAGTTCTGCAGCCACAGGTCGCCCAATTCAAGATGTTATACAGACAGATGCTGCTATCAATCCTGGTAATAGTGGAGGGCCACTCCTAGATAGTTCAGGAAACCTTATTGGGATAAATACTGCCATATACTCCCCTTCTGGTGCATCGTCTGGTGTTGGATTTTCGATTCCAGTCGACACAGTGAGTATCATGTAGACCTTGTTTCATTTTGATCTGATGTGTTTGTTAAGATGCAAGAATTTATTTGTTTCTTTTTCTTTCCTTGAGAACAATTCATCCAGTAATTCCTACATGTCCAGGTAAGTGGCATTGTTGATCAGTTGGTGAAGTATGGGAAGGTGACAAGACCTATTTTAGGGATTAAATTTGCACCTGATCAATCTGTTGAACAGTTGGGAGTAAGTGGCGTGCTTGTCTTAGACGCTCCTGCAAGTGGTCCAGCTGGCAAGGCGGTATGCTTACTATTTTTTTCTGCATCAGAGTTTCATGTGTTATTGAAGTTTATTACTTGTTCATATCTAAATTCATATACTCTTTGATCATTATGTTTCAAAGACACATTGAAGATTTTCATATTTTCTATTCACAGAGCTAACCTTTAATATTTAACAGGGTCTGAAACCAACGAAGCGTGATGCCTATGGTAGACTTATTTTGGGTGATATAATAACATCAGTTAATGGAAAGAAGGTCACTAATGGCAGCGACTTATACAGAATTCTTGATCAATGCAAAGTTGGCGATCAGGTATTGCTCTAATAACTCAAATAATACCTATCTATATCCGTTTTGATCAATATATCACTGTTATTCCTCAGATCTTTTTGATGTACAAATTTTTCATTATCTTACTCCTCACAGGTTACTGTGGAGGTGTTGCGTGGTGATCATAAGGAGAAGATCCCTGTAACACTCGAGCCGAAGCCGGATGAGTCATGAAATGTATTTTGGTATGCCGTGTAACCTTAAGTACCGTACATATACAAGTAAATGTAATTATTTATTAACTACTCCATTGGAAAACGGTCCTGCTGTACATATACCATCAGCTATATCATCAATGTTTCACATTGTGAATCAGAAGGCATTAACCTCTTTAAAATAGTTGCTGCCATCTTAATCTTTCTTGTTCATTGATTGGACCCTTTTTTCTCTCACCTCCAAAGTACGGTGTAGCTACTAAATATAGTTAATGCTTTTGGTTCGTTCTCGACATCCTCTCTTCGATGGAAGATTTTAACGCTGGGATATTTTCTTGTAACTTCATTTTCCCAGATCTCTTCTAGCTTATGGTGTGTCTTTTTGTTACATCACTTTCATAGATCTCTTCTAGGTTATGATACGTCTTTCTCATGGATAATGAATGATGCAGAGTGTACTCTTAGTCACTCCTTTCCAATGAATGTGAAATGTCGATCTGTTTTATTATAGTTTATAAGGCGGTTACTGGCATTAGTTATTTGATGTACATTTTCCATTTTAGTCTTAAATCTTAGAACTAGAGATGGACTTCATGAGATGAAATAGAGTTATTTTTAGCCAAGCAGGGTAAGATTATAGGTGAAAACTTTTAACTGAAATTTGAAGATGGAGTGAAAACTTTGGAGTTGTGTTTCAATTAGACTCAGTACTTTTATATACAATATGATGTTACGATTTAAAAATAATAAAATAAAATAAAAATAATACATGTTAAAATTTTAACAAAAATGATATATAAATTTGACAAATACTAAAAAAAATTGCGTTATATTAATTTTGGTATTTTATATGGTTTTATGTAAAACAAATACGATATGAATACACAAATTACAAAATCTAGTTTGAATTCAAGTTGATCGAAAATTTACCTCGTTGGCATTTGTATATTTTTTATGTTCATGTTGTGCATAATACAAATTATTGTATTAAAATTCGGAGACATGTCAATCACAAAATATTATTTTAACTTACGTTAAATTCATTTATAGTTTTTTTATCAAAACTTTAACCTTTAAACAATCTTCGTTATTTTCTTTTTCATATATCATGTTGCATCTAAAATTGTCTTATCTATCTAATGCTAAGTAGATAGTAAAAAAAATAGTGTCCCAAGAAAATAGAGGGCAGCTAGCTGCTTGGTACGGCAGAAAAGAGGAAGGAAATTGATTGTACAAGAAAGCAAAGGATGCCATGCCTAGGGTGGGCATTCCCATTTTAGATAACGGTGCATTTGTTAAGGCCGTGCATTTACTGTTGAGGTAGTTGGTCTCATAAATTCCTTAATTTGCAGTTATGTCTTGCTGATATACGGTACTACTGCAAGTCTATAATTTAAAAGAATTTTATTTTTTTTAATTTTTTTGTCGTACTATAATAGACATGCACTTCATGAAAATTAATTTTATTTTTAATTTTCTTTTAAAGACAATTAGTAGTATATGCTTGCTTTCAATGAAATTAATTATTCTATTTTAAATCTTAACTCAAATTATTATGTTTTTAATTTTAAAATGTGAGAACTCTTAAGTTTAAGAGTTGAATCTTTTGTATTTTCCGTTCACTCATGTAAGAGATCTTCATTATATATATATATATATATATATATATATATATATATATATATATATATATTTATATTAGCTTATGTTTGTAACCTATTCTCTAGTATTTTTCGAAGTATTTCTCTGATGTTTTCCAAGCACAATGAAAAAGGATGGGAAAATGGGTCTAATTGAAGCTGAAAAAAGTACATTAGAAACCATGCAATAGCGATTCAATTTAAATAACTAATAATGGCATTTTCTCCTTTGGTCCCATATCCAAACTCATATTAATCATAAAAAGTAAAATGTAAGACCCGATTTTACACTACTATAGACTCATAAAATTGATATTGAAAATTAAATAAATAATGAATATTTATTTCACTTAAGTGAAAAGCTCCTTAATTTGAGATATGAACGGAACAATTTATATGAAATACTCGACGGGCGAGTAATACAATGGACAGCTCGCTGATGGGCGAGCAAGGGTGATCGCCAATAGAGGATGACGAGTTGTATCTAACGGCCATATTGGCGAATAGGTAGTTCGCCAACGTCTGGCGTGATATGAGCAAAGTTGGCGAGTTGAGCCATACTTGGTGATCGCCCAATGTGACGTGGGATCTGATCGCCCAAGGAATGAGTGTGGCAAGTTGATGATGGCGAGTTGATTGTTTGCCTCTTTGGTTTGGCGAATAGGTAAGTTCGCCAAGTTTAGTTGCTTAAGATGATAGCCTGAATTGGGCGAGGACTTGTGATCGCCCATCGGGATTGAGTGAGTTTTATGATAGCAAAGTGGCGAGTAGAGTAATAACAGGTGATCTCCAATAATGTGACAATTTCTGTGATCGCCAAACCTCTAAGTAATGGCCGAGAAAAGGAAATCATCTCGTAATTTCCATATATTGAATTGGCAAACTGAAATAGAGCAGGCGAATTGAAATTAAGTTGGCGAGCTGAGGCCTCAAGTTAACTAGGCGAACTGGAATCAACATGTGTGGACAAAATGGAAATAGATTCAAACCATTTGGCAGCCAAAATTGACTTTGTAAGTCATACGGTTGAAGACAATTAATGGAGAAGATGTTAAAGTCAATAAAGGAATTAACCTTACTGGACAAGAAATAAAACAAAGTCAAAAGAAGCAGAAAAAGGCGTGTGGAAGGGAGACTTTCACGCCATCTAGAGCTGTAGTTTTTCTTCATGCATTAAATGCATGAAAGATGTGAAATAAATGAAGGAAATGGGATAAGGCCAAGTGATGAATTCTGATTGGATTAGTATGGCTATATAAGAAGAAGCATTTGAGGAGAACCGATTTAGCCAAATTCATCTTCTTCACGAGAGCTATGCAACTGCAAGTTATGCTCCGATTTCCTCGCATTTCTACCATGCTTAATTTACTAAACTTCACCTTAGGTTGGCCAAACAAGTAAACCAGCTTGCAAAACTCTTCCTCCATAGTTGATGAGCTAAAGGAATAAGCAAAGTAAGGCCAACATGAGACAGAAAGTGATCTGTGCTGGAAGTGCAATTGATTAAGGTGAGATTTAATGATTTCTTCATATTGAATGATATATTTCTATGATTTCAAGTATGAGAAGCATGATTATAGTATTGCTTTTGATTTATTCTTGTTAGATCATAGAAATAGAATAAATTCATCTCTTGAATGTAGATGAAGAATAAAATGAAACTGGTTTGAAATTGTAGTAGAATGATGGGAAAATAATCGAGAATGAATAAGGAAAGTAATGGAAATGGTGTAACAGTGATGAGAATGGCGACTATAGTGATCGCCCATGTTGAATGTTAATGATCACCAATGAGGTGAGTAGGAAATAAAGAACCCGTCAAGATAGGCTTGTTCAAATGGGCGAGGTTGCCCAACATTAGTTTAATTCATGGGCAAGCCCATTTTTGAAATAGAAGCCGTATGGCGAACTCACATGCAAGGCATTGGGCGAGTAGAAATATGGGCGAACTCCCACATTTAGGCAAAGGTAGGCTTGGCAAATTGAAGGTTGGACGAGCTCCCAAATATATTAATGACAAGTAATGGCGGGTGAGTTCCTACGTGTAAGCCATTTGATGAATGGCGAGCTCGGTTGGGCGAGCTAGTAAGAATACTTGTGGGCGAGCTAGTTGAATATTAAGTCTCGCCAAAGTCTTGGAAATAGTTGAAAAAGAAATATTAATAGAATTTATAAATTATTTTGCAGCCAGGAATTATGAACTCGGTGAATGCAATTTGGAAGGCGAGCAGGAAGCAAGGCTTCGTTGAACTAGGTAAGGGAGATGTGTGTGAAGAGAATGCATGTCCTATGGAGTAAATTTCATAGAAATTATTGAGAAATTGTTTTGTTTTATGACATGCATTGTTTTTATAATTGTTTTGATTTGGGCGAGCTAAAAGCCAACCCTTATGTTATGATTGGGCGAACTGGTACAGGGCGGGTGAGCCCTTGTTTTTCTAATGTTGGGCGAACTGTTATGGCGGGCGAGTCAAACCTTTTATCATTTTGGGCAAAGAACCCTTTTATGTTCTTTTGGGCGAGCAATCATGTTTTATTGAAATCCGGGCGAGCCAATGGATGGCGAACCCTTTTATTACACCTTGGGCGAGTGACCCTCTTACAATGTTTGGGGCGGGCGATCCCCTTTGGTAAGAAAATTATGGGCGAGCCAAAATGGGCGAGCCAGTGTTTTTGTTTTAAATGCAGAGGGTGGTGGGCGAACAAGAGTTCACTGCACTGACGAGTTGACCATGGGCGAGCCGAATGGGCGAGCTGACCATGGCGAACAGGTTTCTCTTTTCTAAATTTTTTCAACGAAAAATGAACTATTTTTAATAGCTTTGAAAATAGAAAATATGAAACCATTTTAGGGCGAGTTGACTATGGGCGAGTTGACCATGGGCGAACTAGCCATGGTGAGCCAGCTTAACCCGTGTCTTTCTCACACGGGAAATGGTGAGATTGCGGGCTGTTTTTACTATCTTATAAAACCTTTTGGAAATCAAATCATTTTGAGGAAATGATAATATGAGTGAAATAATTCCTTAAAGGTTTTCATGAGATATAACTTGATTTGAGACTTTAGGCCCCTAGTTTCATGCATTATTATAAGTTATGAGGCTGATGAACCCGCCAAGTCATCAGCGGTCTTGAGGTCACCTGGCAAGTGAACCCGAGGACCACCTATAGATTATGACCATAGATTTAGCTGAGATAGCCGTTACGGGCGATGGCTTACGGGTGCACCCCAAAAGCGGATGATTACCCCAAAAGCGGATGATTATTTCGTTCTCGCAAGGGGGAGGGGGAACGATGATAGCATGATTTATTTATAGGGTGATGCCTAGTCTCAACTTACAGATTTTGTTTACTGAAAGGATTTATTAAATCCTATTTGTTGTTTTATTTCATTTTATTATAAACTGTTGAACCAATGTTTTGAAATGGGGTATTGAGAGTACTGCTTACTATAAGCACTGTTTTCCTATTTAATACGATTTTAGGAAAAATAAGTATTTGGTGATATATAGTTTTGGTTTTATAAAGCAGCATATATCTCCTTTACTGAGCGCATAGTTCGCTCACCTCTTTGTTTTAACTCCACAGATAAAAGACACGGAGTTAGAGAATTAGCTCCCATATGGATATAGCTACGTATAAAGCACTGAGGCACATTATGTTAAACGTGACAGGTACAATCTCCTCTCTTTTCAGACATATGTATACAGTACTACTTTATGAAAATAAAGGATAATAGGGGATGTCGGATGTAAGGAATAATGAAAAGAATTTCATATTCCGTATTTGTTAAATAATTGCTTATTATTTATCACTATCACTATGGAATGTTAATGGCACCACAGACAGCCCAACCAGTAAAGTCTATGAAAATACATGAAAAATATGGTAACGGGATGTTACATAACACCATGTGAAAATGAGATAAACAAGCATGAAAATAACCATTCAATTTAGGATTAAATGTCAAAATGAAAAAGGTAAATAACTAATAATGGCATTTTTTCCTTTGGTCCCATATCCAAACCCATATTAATCATAAAAAGTGAAACCATGTGAAAATGAGATAAATAAGCATAAAATAATCATTCTTAAAAGCTAAAAAATGTGAAAATGAGATAAATAAGCATGAAATAATCATTCTTAAAAGCTAAAAAATTAATAAAAAAGACTAATAAAAATGAAAACCCTTTGCCAATATATTTTACTTTTTATATTTGAAGAGTAAAATTAAAATTTTTTAAAATTTGAATCGAAATTTTATAATATATCATATTTTTTTAATCATTTGTTTAAAAATTTATTGATGCCATCTATGCTATTAGAAGGTAGCATGAACCTAATTATAAGAAAGCTATCAAGATGTGTGCCAAGAGCAACTTATCCAAATCTGCCATCCCATCATAATATCATCATTACTTCCATATTTAAAACAAAGGCTACACCGTCAAAAAACGTTTATTTCAAACGCTTTCTGATTCAGAAGCTACTCTAAACTACAAATCCTCTTTGCATTTTCCCTTCTCCAACAGCAAGAAACTCCAACAAATGACCATGGAAAAAGAAGGTGAAATTCCATACAAAAAAGGGTTATGGACAGTGGAGGAAGACAAGCTCCTTATGGGTTATGTCAAGGTGCATGGAAAAGGACAGTGGAACCAAATAGCCAACAAGACAGGTCCTTTCTTCTAGTTTTTCTTTGTACTGACCTAAATCTTCCTTTTTGCAAGACAAGTGAATGGTTCCTTCTTCTTCCTCGTACAGGTTTGAAGAGATGCGGGAAAAGTTGCAGGCTAAGGTGGGTGAATTACCTGAGCCCCACTGTGAAGAAAGGCGATTTTTCGGAGGAAGAAGAAGACCTTATAATCAGACTTCATAAGCTTCTTGGAAACAGGTTTTGGTTTTCCTTTTCATCTTAATAATTTGATGCTTTGGGCTTTGTCTGTAACATAAATACAGAAAATTCTACAGTAACGTGGACCTTGTCTATTGACTCAAAACTTACGCTAGTTTAACCTTGCAGGAAGATCAACCTGTTAATGTAACAACGTTTATGTATTTTCAGGTGGTCTTTGATTGCTAAACGGGTGCCAGGAAGAACTGACAATCAAGTTAAGAATTACTGGAATAGTCATTTGAGGAAGAAACTAGGCATCAAAGATCAAAGCCAAAAAGGGTTTGATTCTTGTCAAAGTTCCAAGCAAGTGGAAGTGTCCGACCAGGCAGAAGCCATAGACCCAAGTCTGGGTGATGCCACCAGTGCTGGAGCCATGGAAATACCAGTGGATCAAAGTAGACAGAGTGCCACTGAGGACCTAAACACTACTCAAGAATCAGTGATCAGTGAGAGCTATTGGAAGCCTTTCTGGATTCGTGATGATGATTCGGACCTAAGTGCACTTACCATGATGGAGTACTTTGATGAATATTCTTCTTTTGATCTTGCTTGATGGCTAGGACCTTTTCAATTTCAGTAATGATTATATGATTAGCTTTATCCTATTGAATTTAACTCCTCCATCCTTAAACCACTTCAGTAACTGTTCATGTTTTGAAGAAATTAATGATCCAAATCCCAATTACTCTACCGAAAACCTTGTACTTGAATACTTTGAATGGATGGATTTAGTTTTAGAGGTAACATGGCCAAAAGGCCCAATAAATTTTTACTAATTATATATTCATTCGCATGAGTGTGAGTCTTGGTGCAATAGTAAAATTTTTTTTTTTTTGATTAAGAGGTTATGAGATTCAAGTCACAGAAATAGTTTCTCTGTTAATGCAAAAATAAGACTATGTACATATGATTCTTTTCAGATCTCATAATATAAAAATCTTATACACTAAATTTGTCTTTTATATATTCATTCATATACAACGACAAAAATTTTCAGTTTTCACCATGTGTAAGGTCAAATCCACTTACTATACAGCTAGAATTGAATAAAGAATTGGAACAGTTCTTCCCCAGCTGCCCTTCTGCAAGGAGAAAATGCGGAAATTTCCTTTACTTGATAAAAAAGGAACTGAATGGTGGACATGTAAAGGAGTCGCATTTTACACCATTATAGAAAAACATGACCACATGACTGTCTTTATTGCCCCTTCAATTTCTTGAATGAACTCACCAGAGAAAACCAACCCCATTCAATGATGTTAATAATGGAAGACTGGCACGTTGAAGTACCAATATCTCACGGTAAATAACTACATCTCATGGACATTTAAAGTTTAAGTAGTTAATTGATCTTTTGATTCATGCTTAATTGATTATGTCCTGCCATTTCCATTGACAGAACACTTTTTGTTTTATGTTGGACTCTTGGATCAAGCTGAATAGTGTTGCTTCACTCTGCGGTTTCATAGATAAATCTGATAATTTTAGACATGATACAATGATACAATATTGAAAACTACCAAATAAAAAACCTAAAAATGGTTCAGGCTAAAATTTGGAAAAAGTAGTATATAAGATAAAAGCTAAAAAAATGTTTTGTGTCTGACATATTAACATGTATTTTAATACAAATTTTTATGTTTTACATAATACAAATACAATTTTATATAATACGAACACGAATTATCAAATCTATTCACAAGTAATTGTTAAACCATTTAAATTCATCAAACCCTTTGTTATAAAACTTTATGTATTCCTTTTTGACCTGTTTGTAAGATTACCAGTGCTTGAAAGTATTGTAAGGTTTTGTGGCATGGTCCAATATTCATGGATTTGTTCTATATTTTGTCTGCTACTCCATTAATCAAGCCACATAGTCTTGAAGCTGCTTAGTAATTGTACCATAGCAATTTGGCTAAAAATTATTAGAACAGATGAGGGACCCCAGTTCTTGAAAATGTCTCTTGTATAGAAAACTCTGTTTAGATTTAGAGTGCCGAAATCCACACTCAATCTGCCAGATTTTTTGAAGACTTATAAATAGTATCAGAGTAATTATCAGTCCCAACATGGGAGTTAAGTATTATACTGTGAGAACTATTTCTAGAATTTTACGAAAGTTAAGTGTTATAAGATAAAAGTCACCTTTGGAATCCTAATATTTAGTGTGATATTGGTTCTATTTTCTATTGCGCTTAACAAGGAAAAAAACATAAAGAAAAAAATGCAAGCATGAATAAAGTCATTTGAAGTATGTTTAATTATGCTCCTTAGCAAACTGCAAAAGAAAATCTAATGAAATTTCATAGATCAAAGGAGCCGCCGCCGGTGATCTCCATCATATATATTTATTGTAATAACTAGGCACAAACATACATGATACATTGTAGTGAAAAAAGACAGTAGTCAAGGAACAAAGATGGTCGTGGTTGGTGTTCATACGGAGAGAGAGGGAGAAAGCTCGAACTTAAGACTCCAGAGCTCGAAAGTTCCTTTAATGAAGTCATAGTAGCCACCCTTCAGTGCTAGAGTTTTCTTAGTCAATCCTTCTCTCACAAATGGATAGCTTAGCAGGTTTCCAAGGGATACATTCACTGCTTCCTGAAATGACAAATGCATCCATGATTGTTTAGAAAATTGTGGTTTCATCCCATGTAAAGTTACATTTACATATGTGAAGACTCATACTCAATATGCAAGGTATTGCTCATTTTAATTCAAAGGTTTTAAGGCATTTCCACTTATATATTATAGTATAATCTCACAATATCTCAATATAAGATTGGGGCGTTACAACATTTGAATTCAAAAAGTGAAAGAACTGAAGTATGATTCACTGAAAGAAGCTGACATTTAAGGTGTCTACCTTCTCACAGAATTTACATTGAACTCCCAGAGGCTCGCTACGGTTTTCTGCTTGCACCTTGGTCTTTGCAGGCAGTCCAATCTTAACCCAATCTTCTATGAAATCACTGCAAATCTCAATCAGATTAGAGAGTAATTTTAGTTAGTAAATCCATCGTTTTTGGTTAGTAATGCAAAAACCCTTTGTAAACCATAAGGCCTTACGTAGAGGTGGTTCCATCGAATGGGAAAGACATGAGCCCCTTGATTCCACCACAGGCACTGTGCCCAATTACCACAATCTCTTTTACCTGCAATAGATTAACACTTTCATTTACATGAGATTCAAGGAATAAACTGTTTCATTGTTCCTGAATTTAGACATGACAATTCATGTATATTATTTGTATCATGTTATATAAAATCATGTTTCTATTGTGTAAAACATACAAAGTTTGTGTCGATTAGTTATATCTTTTACATGTGTCATTTTCGTATCGTGTCTTCCCCGTGTAATCGATCATCAACAGAACCATATTAGACCCAAAGAAGAAGGAAGAAAGAACACTTCACCTTGAGATGCAAAACTGCATATTCAATGGCAGATCCAGTTCCAGAGTATTTAGTCTGTCATTACATAGACAAAGAATCAACAGCATGGACTTCTAATATATCTATGAACTGAAAAACAGAGTATAATTTCGAAAAGCAGAAATATTAACTAAGCATGTTGGTCAGAAAGGTACCTTGTCATATGGTGGCACCATATTAGCAACATTGCGGACCACGAAAGCCTCCCCTGGTTGTATGTCCAGCACATGGGATGGGCAGACCCTGGAGTCCGAGCAGGCAACAATCATATACTGCAACCATTTAATCAAAATATTAGTATACTAGAAAGTAGAAACCCCATATGAATATATTTTTGAACATAGTCTCAAATGATCATATCTTCATAGTATGAGAATTTTGTAAATTTAAAATTCGAATATCAGCATTTACATCATCTTTTTTTGACCAAAAAATGCATTCGTATTTTATTTTATTCCGAAACACAATAAGAGATAAACCCGACGCTAAATGCTAAAATTTGGTTGTCTCCACCTTTGGAGATGAGATTTTTGTAGGTTTAAGATGAGTTTCAGCTTTTGCATTCCCTTTCTTCGACCAAAAGGCAGTCGTCTTTTTTCTTATTGGGTTACACAACGAGAGATTAACCCAATGCTAAATGCTAAAAATTGTATCCAAACCTCCAAAATAAAAAATCTCAAGTTGAAATTGTTGGTGAACATACCGCTGGGCTTTGACCTTTGGCAAGCTCAGCATACAAAGCAGGATTCTTACTGCAAAAAATTGCAGTTGGTCAGCTATTTAACAAAAGCAGTAGTATTACTAAAGCAGAAAGTAGAAGAAAATTGATGAAAATAAAGGAAAATGGCTGATGACTAACTCGTATTTTTCTTTCTTGAAGTAAATGAATCCTTCTTTCAACCTCTCAACAGAATCAAGTGGTTTGGCATCAGCTGATGTTGTCTTTAACTCTGCTGTTATTTGTTCTACCTTTGCAGCTGCTACGGTTTTCAGTTCTCCTTTCTCACTACAATCAAAGAAAAGAAAACAATGCTTTGATTTCTCTCAAGAAAACAAAAAATATTGTCACACTGTTAAAAGGGTAGTTCAATGTGAAGTTTCTTTATTTACTGGTAAAAAAACTTCAAATTCACCCAATATATCTCTCTTCGATCCAAGCAAGCTTGAATTCATGAGCATATTAAAATTCCAGATAATAAAAAATTGATGATTATTTATTATAGTGTTCGTGAAGTTTTTAAATTTTACAGACGAGATTAAACAAAGTGTAATATTAACAAAAAGTGACGTTTTTTTGTTTAATTACCTGAGCAGCTTCTTGAGAGCTTCAATGGCTTCCTCGTATGACTTGTTTTCCATGTCTTCGCTCTGCAATAAAATTCAGACAATTTTTATAACATGTTCTTATTACATGTTCAAGTATGTCTGTCTTAAATTCTTTGAAGGGTACGTAAAAGCAAAAATGAAACGTGTTAATACTAATATGAAAGGAGAAAATTCTGACCAATTAAAAGCAAAAATGAAAGGAGAAAATTAGCTGTCTGATCACATTAGATTCACTACTACTATTTATAGACGTTATTAAGCCAAAAACGAGAGAATTTTGATTTTGATTGGTTGTTTTGGATAAATCAGAGCCACACACGTGTCATTAGTCCAGGCTGTAAGCTGCTTATGTGGGCATTGGCACCATAGGCAGGTTGCCATGTGGTAACCAAATCAGGAAATGAAACGTGATTCGGAGGGAGTTAATTGAGGTCGGGAGGGGTGAAATTTTTTATTGTGGAAATGAGGCAACCCACGTCTTTATTAAGCCTATGGGTAATGAAAACTTTAGACTTTTCATGTGGGGAACTCTCAAACAATGCCACATTCACACATTTCAATCTTGCATGCATGACAATGAAATAGATCTTTTGTTTTTCAAATGCTGCTTTTTGAATCAAATGTTCCTTTGCCTTGATTCCATTCATGAAATTCGATCTCGCAAAATCATATATACATATACATATACATAAAATGAAAAAAAGTAACTTATATTAAGATTATTCTAAATGTGTTTTTAAGCAACACTAAAATAATGTCACTTCGTATTAATTACAAGACATGTAGTTAATATAATAAACTCATTCTCATCAAATAAATTATTATTAACTTAATTAATCCACATTAATTATAACGATTAAAATGAACAATTGACTTATAAAAAAGTATAAACTTAAAACTTAAAATAATATCTTTAAAAAAAATAAAAAAAAGAAAGACAATTAAACAAGCAATCTCCATAAAAAAAACAATTTTGTTCTTAACCTAAAGTACTTTTGAAGTCACTTTTCAATTAAAATCAAAATTTTTCAAGCAACTATAACAAAAAAAAATCAAAGAAGAGATAAAGTTTTTCCAAAAAAGTGATTAAATATAAATTTTTGAATAAATTTAGGATAAAAATTATTTATTTAGTATCTAAGAGTGTATAGCACTAATCATATGTGTCAATTTCTTATTGGTGCTTAAAATCTCACTTTTTAGGATATCTTAATAATATTTAAGAATTATTATATAGTGCACTGTCAGTATAAAAAACTCAAAACTACTAAAAAAAAAGTAAGTAAAATATGAAGAGAGCTTCTAGATACACCCCATTTTTTGTTTCTCACACCCATTTTTTCTCTTAAATGAACAGTAACTTATAGTGTAAAATAGGGTGTGGGAAGAAAAAATAGGGTTTATTTAGCAGCTCTCAAATATGAAAAGTGACAGAGAGAGAGAGAGAGAGATTATACCCAATTGGAAGGGGTGAGCAAAGGAGTAGGGGCAGCAAAAACAGGGTGGTTTCGGATGAGGGTAGGAGGAGAAGGAGAAGAGTTGAGGCTGGCAACAATGAAGGGCCGCAATGTGGATCGCCGGCGAGAAGAACACTGAGCAGAAGAGGAGGTGGAGGTGAGGCACCAGCCGTTGATCGAAGCCGTCGACATTGCCTCAAGGTATCCTAGTATTTACTCGATTTATACCTTATTTTATCACAATTCTCCACCGGATAATGAAAGCGAAAGCTCGGTGAACGAGAGCTTCTACCCTTGTAGATGAGGTTTGGACGTTGGAGATCAGTTTTCTCTCTTCCCCATCATGAATTTAGCTTATAATGCATTTATTGTTTTTGCATGCATGCAATGACCATCTTCCACGTATGTAAATCCATGGCTTTTTGTGGTCTGAATTTGCCACATTGCTTGGATTCCCTGTAGTTGTTGTAACCTTAGAAATATATGGATATGCCATGCACGTACATTGCCAGCTTTCAGGTGATCATACATTAGTGCTTCACCCACTGTGATTGTTTGGACAACTGAATCGGAAAAATAAAATGTTGAAACTTCTAATAGCTTCGATATTGATCCTAATTACTTTAGAAAGGAGTAATTATGTATATATTTATACATTCGTAATCACAAGAGAAATTATCTCATATAAACAGTCAATTAAATCCACTTACGGAAGTAGTTGGGTGATACGTATCCTTAGAATATATTAAAAATAAAAAATAATTAAAAAATGAGACTTTAATATTTGAAAAAAGAATAATTAAGGATAATTTCCCTTGATCAACATTTAATTCTTGACAATTTTGAGTACTTTCTAGGAAACCTCTACAATAAGATCAAAATTTTTTATTTTACTGTAAGGTTAATGTAAACACACATGATTAAATATAAATTTAGTGTCATTAAATGTAAAATATGTTAAAAATATTTTAAATACATGAAAATAAACATAAAATTAGAATCATTAGACGTTAACACATAATAATTTTGCTGTAAGATGTTTTTATATTTATTATTGTGTGTTTACATTGACCTCAATATAAAGTTCAAACTTTCGACCTTATTATAGAATTCCCTAATGGAAACTTCTCCCTACTTAACAAGGAAGAAGAACTTCTCCCTCCTTAAATTTTATTACTTGTATTTAATTGTTTTCTTAAATTGGCACTAAAGTAAAGTTATGAATGACAAAAAATTGAACAATACAAAATCTGAATTAATGGTTAGAAGGAACACTACCTTTAAAGAAAAATCATGTTACTTTCTTTCAAGTTTTCAGATTAATACTTTATTTATTGTTCATTCATTTTTATTCTTTACTTTTTAAAAAAAGATTAAAGAAATAAACAAACAAGTCCTCCAACCACACATTTTCAATTGGTGATAATGAACAGTACTATATGTGCATTGACCTCCATGACTTTTCTTCTTCATGATGTGAGCACCATAAACAACATTGATGAAGTAGTATTTGTTGCCTTCCTGTCCAATTTCATTAAAAAAAAGAAGAAGAAGAAGAAGAAAGCAACACGTGTCTGGATTTGAGAAGATGATGTTGAAAAGAATTGCTAAGGTTGGGATAATAATCTTAGAATGAAAAACCAATGGTGCAGAAAGAAAGGCCATGATGAGTGAACATTAGAGTGATGAGTAGTTTCATGGAGATAAGGTCCTATCTCTAAAACATGGCTCTGCTCATCTGTCTGGGATTGTGCCGGCCTCAGCTGCTGTTTTCAGAGATTTTGTTTTGGATGTCAACATTCTACTACCTATGGCCTTGTGTTGCAAAAGTTTTTCAGCATCGCAACAACATTTTTCCACTATCCCAGTCCAATAGAGTTTCTTTCAATGTCACTTTTCCTTGCTCTAAATTCAGTGTGATGTGTGAAAGAAAAGAAACCTCAAATTTCTTTATCTTCTGAGTTGGAAATCATTCAAAGAGATTAAAATCTTAGATAAGATACAATGATATAATAAAAAAAAAATAGAAAAGATTAAAAATTTTGACAAATTATACATAAATTTGGAAAAAATTGAAAAACTTATATCGTGTTTAGTATATTGACTCAAATTATAACACAACAACATTTGAATTGATATGACGGTAAGAGTTTGATTTGTTAAATGTAAAGTCAATAATATAATGATTTCGAGCTCACCAAATTCTTCTTCCTGGAAGGCTGGCAAAACTATTGATCATCTAATGCTATGCTCGACAACAGAGGCAGAGCGTGGAGAGAAAGGAGACAGGCATGTTTACAGTGCCAAGTTCAGCCGAAAAAGTTCGCCGAGGCTGGCTTAACCGGCCTTCTCCCTCTGGGATAGCCATATTTGGACCAACTCCAAGTAAATTTTGCATAAATTTCACGTTTTCACAAGAAAATGATCAAACCATCACACATTTGTCCTAGTTGAAGACAATTTGGCATTCTTAACTGAGAAAAATGGAGGATCCTAACATTCATAAATGGAAACTTAGATGTACTTATATGTATCATATGGTCCTTGTAATAATGCCAATATTTTAAGAAATGAAAAAGATTATGCCAACATCTTGTTGTCATCTTTTCCATGTATCAGAAACCTAAGTGAGGGAGATTATTGCGGTTAGACTTAGACCTATGTATGTTTACCTCCTCTAATGTGCCTAAATGTTGTCATGTTATTGTCATTTCCTCAGCCCATGGATGACTACAAGCCAAAGGACAATACTTTTCCACTCCAAATTGGTTCAATTCATGGGTAAGAGTGTGTTTTTACTAGACTCAATAATCCTAGACACAACACAATGACACAATATGAATAAAATAGAAGAAAATGATATGGACTAAAATTTGGTAAAGATTGTATATGAATATGATAAAAGCTAATTATGTTTTATACAATACGAATATTTTGTTGAGTACTATTGGGATATTGGCAACATGAACTCTTATACCAGTGATGTGTTGAAGTTCCCTCATACTTATAAACAAACACCCAATTCCTTTCACAACCTCACAACCGATGTGGGAACTTCAACACATTTTATATAACACGAATACGAATTATATATATGAATTGTCAGATCTACTTTTTACTCAACCCTACTAAAATAACGATAGAAGGACAAGGTTTTCTCAGTTAGACATGCTTTATAACAGCAGTTAATATTAAAAACTCTAAAATCGAAAAGCAGTTAACTCTTGTGAAATGGACTGTTAATATTCAAATAACTAAATTCTTGGACACGCTATAAGGATAGCAGTTAAAACTTTCTAGTTGCAAAGAGACTGATTAAATGTATACAACCAAAATTCAGGCGGAAGAATTACAATGGACATATCTCGTGGCAAATACTAGTTGCACAAAGAATTGGCATATGCTAATTTTGAGTCTCAAGGAGAGAAAGAACAAACCACAATTTATCTTGTGGAATTGTAGCAACCAAAACTATTTGGGGACTAGTTTGATTGGACAGACAGAGAATGCAATGCAACGAGCTGCATTTGCCAGCATGATTCGCTCGTTCTCTGTCAATTGCCTCTCTATCACCTTTATAACATTGGCATCCTAACACATCAAAGGCAAAAAATAGTCGGAAGGGGCATACAATAATTAAAACAATATCACAAAAATTTAACCTTTCTGGTCAGCTATCAAATCTCTAAATCCATAATTTTGCCCTTTTTATTTTTAATTTGGCTCTCTTTCTTCCCCATGAAGAAACTAAAAAATGTTCGCAGAGACTAACTAACCTTCTTTTGTGGTTGAATTGTGGGCCTCACACTAGCAGTGTCACCAATCATAATCACATTGTTAATGTTCCCCCTCTCATCCTTTTCGGTTGGTGAAGACACTGAATGCTGCCAGTTCCCATTAACAATATACTTGTAGTTATATCTGAAGGCAATTGACATTAATAACATGTGAAAGAAAAGGTTTTGCACAAGAGACAACTTGCTGATGTTAAAATAACATATTAACCATTTGCATGATGTCTGGCAGGGTTGGAGAATTCTTTAACCATGCCTACTGAGATTAACAATGAAAAACAAATGAATTCTGTGGATAAGCATTCAGGAAAACAGTTATAGAACGAAGACCACTTACTTTCCTCGGGGAAGTCTAATTTCAACTTCATATCTTGCTCCACCTTTATGGGTTGCCTTAATTGGTTCTTTCCAATTTCCTGTAAAATCTCCAACTAGGCACACATCCTCTCCCTGTAAGACAAAGACAAGAAGGACTTCGAAAAAAGCTTCAAAAAGACCAGTCATCATCTATGCACTCTACTTTAGTAACAACAAGGGCTTATGATCCTGGATGCCTCTGACTACATTATAAAGTTAGTCCTACAAGGTGTCGACAAGTTTAGTTGGAAAAGCCTTTGGGAAATGAAAATTGCAGGAAGGGATTATGCCGATATGGCCCATAGGACGTGGGATTCCCTGCCCATCAGGAAAGGAAAACCATTTTGCCTTTTTTTTTCCAGTTATGTAGCATCAACCAATGCAGCAACAATAAAGACAAGCTTTAACGAGTTACCTCATTATGGCCCTTCCACACAAAGGTCACAGCATGTGTTGCAGGTCCATCATGTCTGCCACCTTCTACCATAGCTATAAGATCCCATGTTGCCCAAGTAATTGCTGCCCTACATTTAGTTCAAAGCAATAGTTTTACACATTCTTGAAAATATAATATACACAGAGGATCATGAAAAGCATGTACATACTTTTAGTTCCCTAAAGTGTGTCATTGTGATTATGGTAAAACAGTAAGAGAGACATGAAAAATCCTTTCATTTTCTGACTAAAAATTTTATATGCTTATTCCAAATGATAATAGAATTTTCCTTTCTTTTTAAAAGTTCCTCCTCCCATATAGGACAGAGAAAATTGAGAAATACATTGATTCCATCAAATAAGAGATTTCTGGCCAGGAAAGTGATTGCAGAAGCAAGGATGATATCTAGTGCTTAGCAATAATCAAATTCATTAATATGCATAATGTATATATAGAAATGCATAGCAGCCAAGCAGGATACTAGAAGAATGCTGAAGGAGTAAAGGTAAAGCAGTGAATAAGCAAATGAATCTCTATGATAATGAATTAAAACAAGAACATGATAGATCAAAATAAAAACGCCTTGATATGTCAAGCATAAAGTCATGTACAGAAAACAATGTTTGAGCAGAGTACCTGCCCGGCTGGCATGTGTGCAAACCAGTGACAAATTTATGAGCTGCATGAAGTGAAGTATCAGTCATCCAGTGCAGATATGCAATTACACAAGCCGGGGATCGATCAAAACCAGTAGTACAAGTAACAAAGACACGGTGGTTCTTTTTCAACAAGCGTAATAAGAGCCCAACAGAAAACGGTAATTTCTTCCTCATATCAAAGGAGTCTCCATCCCTGAAGAAGAAAATAAACGAAAATTAATTAGCTATATCAGGCTAGCATGGCCTAATGCTGACAATAAAATAGGCTGAAGCATTGTAAATTCCTGCATCCATTTCTCTCTTAGCATAAGAAAAAAACTCATCATGAAGCAACATTTTCATAAGTTCAAGGCGCATGAGTGTGCATTGAAAACTTCAGTGGTAAGGCATGGTAAAGAGTTCATATGATGAAAGATGAACACCTTGAATGGAGAATTTCTTTCAGAAATAAACACAATAATAAACCTCAATTTTGTCTTACTTTATAGGATAATTGATCATCAGGATATTCAATCTTTGGCACGAGTCATTGATTGACTTGGAATTGATTCCCCAATTTTCTGCTTCAATCCCTTGCTGAAAATTTAATATAGTGGTGATTCCCTGGTGCAAAATCCAAGTTGTTAGATGGGAGATATGGAATGGGAATTAAAAACTTGATGCCATGAAAACTCCATTGACTGAAAAAACCAATTAGGGCCTCAGGCAAAGAAGAAAGGGGAAAAAAAGGATGCAAAAAATATGCAATGGAGACAGCCTCTTTCCAAGACATCTTTTCATATGAAGCAGAAACAGAAGCACAAATCAGACAAGCAACTATAAAGGCTAAAATAAGAGATTAAATTCACTAATTAAAAGAAAATGCAGCAAAGGCAATTGTATAGTGCAGCATAATGCTCATGATTCATGATCATGGAGACTTAATATCAGTGTCTGGTTCCTATAATTTCAGAACAACTGAAGAAAAGATACGCCAAGCATTTTTTTCTTTATGAAGTTTGTTTAAAAACTCGGTAACAAAACCAGTTTTAATGACATAATGAATCAAAGATTTTGGTCAAATGACTGATAGATAACACATTTATCAGCCAGAAATCAGTTTCTAAATAATAACATCACACATTTGAAAGCAAATGGTTCTGCTCAAACAACAGGTCTGCACGCACTTACCGCATCAGAAAGAGTTTCTACATCAGCATCTGTCTGTATGCATGAACCCACATATATCTGCTTTGTAATCTAACAAAAGAAACAGTAGTGGTTCAAGAAGTTAAAAAAGAAGGCAAACAGGGAAAGAGGATGAGTGAGAGAGAGAGAAAGAAACAATCAAATCCATGCCTTCAAAAAAAAAAATGCTATCACACATTAGAGAGATGTACACTGCACCTTGCTGTAACTCATTCCAAGAGAGTGGTTATAGTAAAGCTCTCCTTTGGAACGAGTGAGTGCTTTCATGTATTCCTCCTCCAGTGGAAAGCTTCCCTGAGCCCATTCCCCATCTCCAGGCTCTTTCTCAGAAAAAATACAAACAAGTTGGCTAATGGGTGAAGCAAGAATGTCCTTCTGCAATTTTGCATGAACATGTCCATTTTGATCATTCAAAAACCTCAATCCCTGCGATGCTAGAAACTTTGAGGAAAATATTACAAAACCAGAACTTCCCCCACCGTTAGAAGAAGTTTGTAAATTTGATGTCAATACAGCTTTGTTCCAAGTGGCAACAGGCACACGACCTCTATTAAACAAAAGGTCAAGATCACTTGAGCAATGTTGTTCATGAATTGGAAAAGGAGAGAAGGGTCTCTCAAGGACTAGGCTAAAAGATCCTCCTGTCTCCTCTGTCAGCATCTCCCTGAGAAAGCAAATCAAAAACTGAAAAAAATAAAGAAACATCCATGAATGATATATGATAATAACTTCTGAGTGATCTTTCAAGAAAACAAAGCAAATTAACAAATTGAATCTTTCAACAATTTGTAAAAAACTCTTTCTCTATCAAATTCAAATAAGAAATTCAAAATTAGAAGACAAGAACAATAGTATAAAAAAAATAAGAAAGGTAAGAATAAAGATGGATTATCTTGTCATAGAACTACTTACTGGATTTAGAAAGACGGGCGAGTCCTTTAATTTTTTTTTTTTGAGCAGTACATTCTTATCAAAGTTACAATCACAATCAGCATATTACATTCCATGAACTGGTAACTTGATAAATTGATAAATACAAATAATAATAACAAACTAAATAAAGAACAAATAAACTAACTTAAACTCACATTTAGTGAGACTCAAACCTGGAACTACATTTCTCGCACAGTCACACTTATCAGATAAATATACTCGCTTAGATATATAGTAGTATATACAAATTATAATATAATTATTATAAGATATATTTGTCTGTGTCAACAAAAAATTCTAAATGCCTCAACTCTTTTAGAACAGGCCCGGGTCCAATAGCAGTGATTCAAAGCACTTCTTTTTACACTATTTTGGAAACGCTAGGACTCAATCATATGGATATGTAAAATACAGGATTTCCAATCCTAGAAGGAAATGGAGGGAAACCAATACTCAATTTAAAGTGAGTAAACAGAATTCCATACTTGATCTCATAGATACATATAGAATGCACAGGTAAATGACAAATAACTTTTGACTTTTAATATTTATCAAAGTTAGATTAAACAAGAGATATACGGCAGTTACAATCAACAAAAACTAAAATAAACTGTGTAGAAACCACGGTCAGCAGAAATAAACAATAACTATGAGCGAATCAACGCTTTAGCATGCTTTAAACAACTCATTCATTTAAGGGTTTGTATATGATGCACTGACAGTGTATAGTTTTTATACACTGTCAATGCATTAGATGTTGACACTTCATCAATTAGTAAATTAAAAAATATATCAAGTCCTTAAAAATACATATAAATAATTTTTTTTAATTTGCTCATAAAGATTTATTGACGAGGTGTCAAGCTCTAATGCATTGACAGTGTATAGAAACTATACACTGTTAGTGTATCGTATATGAATCCTTCATTTAAACCTTCTTCAGCATTGCAGACGAAGTTCATGCTCTTAATTTACTAACTTAGGAGATAATAAGTTCAGTAATTTCTTGTGATTTCCTACAAACAAAATCACAGTTGTATAATTCGCGAAAAAGCATAATTAGTATTCAAACAAAATTTTACATATTTAGACATTAACAGAATATTAACAGTTGATAACTAAGCATCAAAGAAACCATAAAATTTTTCAAAAAATTAAAAAATAGGAAATCTCTTACTGAGCATCGCTGAAGTTCTTGATCTCAGTAAATCTTCCACCAGACGAATCGCTTGCCTTCTTCAACGTGTCTCCTACCATTACTATCCTCGATTTCTCCACATTACTCTGTAAAAACAATTTGTCACAAAAATGACAACTATAGTAGCAACTGATTTTTCATAATTAAAAAAAAATCGATGCTGAATAAAATGATAATTGCATTACTCCGCGTTTGAGAGCATGAACAAAGATTCTTCCATCAAGAGATAAAGCGAAACGAATGCCAAAAGGTTTCTGTAGAGTAACCATATACTCGTTCAAGTTCATCCTCAACGCCGAATTCTCACTCGACATTGCAAAAATTTTGAGCTGCATCTTCTTCGGCGTCATCGTTTTAACCGAATCTCCATTGATGAAGATCGAATCTCTGCCGCGAAAGCCGAGAGCTACTCTGCAACCAAAGAGTTGCAGCGGAAACGACATCGTTGCGAAGAAGGAAAACCTAAAACAACGATTGAGCTTAATTAGTTTGGATCCCCGATTGCCACCGGCGGAGACCGGTGGCGGTGAAAATGGGGAAAAGAAGGACAAAAATTTGGAAGAGTAAAATTATCCCTTCTTTCGCAATTTTAAAATTTTTTATTATTTTTATTAAAAAATGTATATTTTTAATAGTTTTTTTATCGTTTTTAACTTAACCGAAATCAATTTCATCCAAACGCTTGATCCACGTGGTGAATAGTAAGAACCCATTGCTTGAGGCTCTTGTACAGTTTGTACGTTCAGTCCCACGTGGAGATTTTTCCATTCGCAGTTGTACAAAAATCCGTTGTATTCTGTGTGGGAGGATGTCGTTGAGAGAAGGACGTATAACCAATTGGAGACTGCCACGTCTGCTATTGGAGTTTTTGCACAGTAACGGTTTATGTGTGGAATTGATGTCTCAAAATTCTTTCCTCGATCCGAAAATTTACAGTAAAATCCTAATTTAATTTGTTTATTAATATTAAATTTACGTTTATTTTTAAAATAAGCGTAAACTTAATATCCATAAATATAAGTTAGCATCTATCTATGATAAAATGAAACTTGGTGAGTCTACAATCCACCTATGTCCACATGTTTTTGTATCAAATTTATAACTCAAAATTTTAAAATTTAAAATTTGGTTCAAGGTTGTTAAGTTTATTTTTTTAAAATCTGAACTCAATTTGATAAAACATTCAAGTTATTCAAACTCAATTCAAAATATTCAATTTATTATTTTTTAATCATATATTATGAAAGAAAAATAATAAATTAATAATTAAATATTTTTTTGGTTACAATAAAAATATTAAATAATTGATGATAAAAGTGGGATTGCTTGGAATCGGATCCAAACTTTACAAGATTTTAAAATTTATTCTTAATCACTCGATCAAAAGGTTGTTGACAAATTAATAATTAAATATTAAAAATACATATTAAAAAATCATATTAATATCACAAATCACTTGATCTTGAATTTTTAATTATTTTATATTTTATTGGATTAGTATAATTTTGGGCTTTATGGTCATATATGTATTTTCTTTTTCTTATAATTATCAATTATTTTTATTCTATATATTCTCATTTGATGGCTTATTTTTATTTTTATTTTTTACAGTTTAATTTATTTTTATACTTATTTATGATATTTGTTTGAATATTTTTTATACTAATTGTGTATTATAATAATTTTAATTTAAAGTCGTTATAACCACTATGTTAGTCATTTAAATTTAAATTATATTCATTTGTACTAAAAGATGAGGTTGTACATGGATTAAGAAGAAAGGTCTTGTGAAGAAAACTGGGTGAAGGCTTTACCAATGATGATTTATTTTCCTTTTGTCCTTTTTCTATGTTTTGTTAGTCAACCTTGAACGTGTATGCCAAGAAAATAAAGAAAAAAATGTTACATCTAAAGTTGAGTGTAAAAAATTATCAAAATAATTTAGATGAGGTGCATTAATAGTGTATAACTTTTGTATACTGTTAGTAATTTATAAAATAATACCTTATATATGTGAAATCCCCAATTTCCATGTATTCCTCCATATATGTAAAGTATTTTAATTCAATATGATTAAATGAATATGAAATTGATGTGAAATTGATGTATGAATAATGTATGATTGATGAATGGGATATAGGAGAAATAATGAAGTTGAATGTCAATAAGTCAAATGAATTATGGTGATATCAGAAAATGAATAAAGCATGAGAAAAGAATTAACATCAGAATTTTGATTGGAGATTTAATGGATGAGTCATATGGAAGAGGAATTAAATGATCAATTGAGTCAAAGAGGTAAAGGAGATGGCTCAGATTTAGGGGATAATCTTGCATTAAATGAAGCTTGGTGACTCATCACCCCCACCATCATCTCCCAACGTCAGCCTCTACCTCCAGCCCCTCCCTCTCGTTCCATCTCCAATTTTCCAAGTTTCCATTCTAAGTTCCTTGACAAACCTCCCAATTCTCCAGCAATTCACTAAGTTCGTAGAACAAAAAATAATCCTTGTAGTTAGACTAAGTGATATCCAAAGTTTGGTGGATTGATTCCAAGTATTGGAAGAGATCTCAAAGTTTGAGATTTTGATCTCTAGTGAAGGTAAGAGAAGAAGATGATTCTTGCAATTTCGTTCATGAATTTGAGTTGTTTTGAGTGGATATGATATGTGTATGTTGTTTAATTTAAGGTTTGATGTGGTATGATGATTTTAGGTTGAAAAAGTGAAAAGCTAAGGTGACGCATCAAGTGATCTTGCGTTCTCGAAGGAATCGAGGTAAGGAAATTATGTAACAGACGTAAGGCGGCTATGTCCGCATGTTTTATGATGTTTTTATGTGGTTTGGAGAACCATCAGTTGATTTTATGCAGGAAAAGGTGCATTTTCGGACTTTCCTCCTAGTACCAATTAGGCTAGGGGCAGCCGACTGCCATAAAGGGAAGTCGACTGCCTAGAGACAACCAAAACGCCGTTTTTCGAAAACCGATGCAAACCAGTCGACTGCTATGTAAGCCAGTCGACTGCTATTTATCCAGAAGCATTCTGTTTCAAACCAGTCGACTGCTATATGGAACAGTCGACTGCTATTTTCCAAAATGCATTCTGTTTCAAAACCAGTCGACTGCCTATGAGACCAGTCGATTGCTAATTTTCCAAAAGCATTCTGTTTCAAAAACAGTCGACTGCTATATGACCAGTCGACTGCTATTTCTTAAGAAGCATTCTGTTTGAAAACCAGTCGACTGCTATATGTACCAGTCGACTGCCCCCATGTATTTTCAAAGATGAAATTATCGGAATTTTAAATGAAATTAATTTCGATAAAAGAAATTATGAAGCAGCAGCCGACTGCCCTGTATGAAAAGAGAATTTCAAAGCCAAAATGTTTTAAACACCAAAGTGTTTTCTGAAAGAAAGAAGTATACAATAAATGTTTTGAGATTATGGACTGCGTGATGATTATGCATTTATGATGGCTGAATGACTTTGATCAAGTCCTCAGTAATATGTATGTTGAGCGAGGAACCCTAGTCAGGTCCTCAATCCCACATGTGACACCCGACTAGTGTTCATTGTGGATTTCTAAAGGCAGGAGAGAATCCCTGACCTACACAGAGTGCACTACTGTACTAATGCATAATTAGAGTCATATAAATGGGTATAAAGGATTTATATGACGATACAATCGCTTAAATAATGTACATAGTCTCCATCTATTTCAAAGTACAAGATATATGTATGAAGAAGTATATAAAGTAAGATGTTTTAAAAGAATAAGTATGATGCATGTTTTATATGCA
Organism: Heritiera fomes; assembly: GCA_032173925.1. Taxonomy (NCBI): domain Eukaryota; kingdom Viridiplantae; phylum Streptophyta; class Magnoliopsida; order Malvales; family Malvaceae; genus Heritiera; species Heritiera fomes. The sequence goes on from JAPDPM010000025.1 coordinate 7,276,119, forward strand.
TGCTATATTTTAAAAGAAGCATACAAAGTATGATTGCCATGTCATTTAAAATAAATATGCATGATTGTAAACCATGCATGAAAGATGTTTATGATGCATGCTTTATAATGCTTTACATGACATTATAGAGCCAAGTAGGAAAAATGCATATAGAGACATAGCACGCTCTTTTACATATTTTCTTACTGAGCGTAAACTCACCCTTTTACGACCATTTTTCCTACAGACTATCTGAAGTGAGCCTCGCTCCGACTAGAGGAGCTTGTTTTGAATAGAGTGAAATGTATCTTCTCAATACGCTTCCCAGTTGACATAGAAGGTATACTTATATGCTTATGTAAAGTTAAATTGTAATTCAGCTATGGTACAATACAAGTAGCAATTATGTATAATAAGATGTCAGGGATGTAAGATAAGATAATGTATAAGATCCTGTGGAAATGGAATGATATTTATATATATCATTTTATGTCTATAGAAACTGAATAAAATTGTATGAGCTATTAGATAATTAGCTTAAAGTTAGGAAATGAATGGCACTGATAAACTAAATCAAATAATGTCGGATAAGAATTGAAAGAAAAAATTAGATGATAATACGTAGTGACGGGACGTCACAATATACATGTCTTTAAAAATAAATATTAATAAAGTTTTTAAATTTATTTTTGATGATCTATACATTTTTAGGCTTTACACATTCATAGTGTCATTCTGTGATAAACTGATAGTGTATAAAAACTATTCACTGTCAATACATCATACAAATATATATAAACTCTTATTAAAATACTTCTAACTACAAGACTAGGAAATTGTTTCTCATTAGACTAACATATTTTCGTTCCCATTGTTGTTGGTGTGAGATTTACAATAACAAATTTAATAAACATTAATTTGGTAGTCAAGATTGGTGGATTGTGATAATTAAATTTTATTATTATTTAGTAGACTAGTAATGGAGATCTAGAAGTTCATACAAGCGGGTTCACTTCCAAAATCCAATTTCATTTCTAGTTATTTATTTCAATATTTTTTGATATTATAATTTTTTTAATCAATGATCTATTAACAATTTTATAATTAAATTTATGAGAGCGAGAAAACAGATTAACTATGAACATGAAATATGGTATATACTCCATAATATCATTGCATTTTTTCCTTTATTTTTAAGCATAATATATCATTAAAATATTTTACTTTAAATTACTTATGTCTTATTCTAAAACAAACATAGAAAGTTTTAAAAAAAATTGAAAATGGGTATTATTATTGAAAAAATTAATTATTTAATTGACATTTACAGAAATCAAATCAATCTTAACTCATAACAAGCTCCAAAAAATTGTTATTACTAGATTTAAATAAAGTAAATCTCACTAAGAAAGCAATTTAGGTACGTATAACCATGAATTTTTCATACACAATCAATGGATTTTAAATTAAATATCAATTTCATACTAAATATTGGATAAGTTTAGTGATGATGTGATGCACTACAAAGAGAGGACAACGATAAAAGGTTGTGACCCACTCAAGGACTCGCCATTTTCTATTCTTACTTTAAGAGCGAATTTAATGTAATTAGCTGATTTAGCAATGTATTGAGTAATTATCTTTTTAATAGTATTATCAAATGTTGTGTGCTTTAGGTTAAAAGACAGGTTACAACACAAAAATTGTTCCTCTGCGTAATTTTTTTTTTATTTCTACGTTTATAATTTACCATAAATTGTAGCTTTTATGGTTTTAATTCAGTAATAAAATATGATTCTTGATTTTTTTAATGAATAAAACACAACATTTATATATAAAAAAATGTTTGGATCCTAGTTCCCTAGATTTAAAAAATTAACATTTTTTTGTTTTATTTTTGTGACAACTATTTCTTGCTTACTTAATCCTAGAGCCTAGATCACGTGGGGATTTATTATTAATTTATAAATTTTCTACAAAGTGTGCTAATCTATAATTTCCACCCCAAAGTACTTGTTATTACAGTTACATGTTAATTTGATTTATAATATGAAATAATAGCTTCTAGATGACGACTACTTGAATATTCTTTAATAATTTAAGCCATATAAGAATATTAAATTATAACGAATTAACTCATCATCTTAGTGACCAAATTGATCTACTTGTTACTAATTAAAAACTTTTGCTGAAAATCAAAATTACAAAATGAACCAAAGAAAAATCAAAATTACAAATTATTCAAAAAAAATGATAATGGGTGCCATAGTTCATAACTAATTTCAAGTCAAAGGGAAGACCTTTATTTTTCAAGCATAGGCCAAAAATAAGAAAAGAAAAAAAAACAATATAATATGGGTCTTGCTACAAATAAGATTGATTAGTCAAAATATTGTTTATAATAATTGACCGTTTATGTTATGAATTCCAACTCATTAAAAAATAAATTATTTGATATAATAAATCTAAAAACTCATGTATATGGTTTAAAAAAAACCATGTTTCCTAACTACATGTTATTAATCTATACCTACATATTTTTAGTCTTCTACTACGAATTGGTGAAAATTTGTTCATGAGTTGGACAATTCCTTTAAGTTTGAAACTCAACTCAATTTTTAAGTGGGTTTGAATAAAATTATTAAATTCATTAGATGAAATTGAATTTGAAAATTGAAGAATGAGGTACCATGAAAAATAAGATAAGATTTAAGTAAAAAATTTAGATCAAAAAATTCTTGTATGGTCAAACTCGAACTCACTTTTTATTTCTCAATAAAATACTTTAATTCAATTCCAATCCAACATCAATCCGACCCATGAACATCTCTAGTAGTGGCAACTCAATAAAAAAATGATCCTACATCTTTTTTATTTCTCTTGCACTTTTTTTTTACTTGTAATTTGTCAAGATAAGTATTTCACATTTACAATAACGATCAATTTTATGTTGTTTGCAATTCTGCTTCCAAAAAACAAAATCCTACATAATTCACTAATTTGTGGGATCATATTAATAAAAACACAAATCATAAAATAAAAAATATGTATTAATAAGATTGTAATTGTAATTTACACTTGTTTTTGCATGTATATATCATGGAATTTTTTTAGAAATGAGAAAAGTTCTACCTAAACCATTCACATTAGCAAAAACCCCGACCAAGTCCTGCCTGTACGGTAAATACGATCGCCGTTTGTTTGCTTTCTTCGACGTCTTATTTCTCACGTAAAAAATTTCATGCGCCGACACTTTCTGGACTCTACTCACGTTCTTCGCCTGTACCATTTCACCTTCGCTTTTCTTCTTCTCCGTCGTCTTCGTCGTCGCTGTTTTCTGGCTTGCCTTTTCTTCATTCTTTTTCCCTGTCTTATTCTTATCAAAATTCAGAAACGAAAACGATGAAGGCGACACTTTGCTGTCGCTTTTGCTTCTCTTAAGCAATTCCTTTATAAAACGCCACCGTTTTGAAGATGATGATCCCGAGGACTTGCTCTTCTTACACCTGTTCGGCGACGATTCCGCTGATTGCCTCGGTTTCCAAACACAGTATGTTCCCTCTGGCACTCCTTCGAGCTCGTCCACCTCCGACGACGACGATGATGACCGAAGATCACCATCGCCGATGAACAAATTCCTCAACGGAATCCGAATAGCCTCTTCCATGTCATCGTCATCGCCGTCACCGAGATCGCGACTGAAGATTGGAAACGACCACGTCTTAGGACTCTCCCAGAGATTATTAACGAACTCGAATTCTTCATCATCCGACACGCCGTCTTCTTTGGAGTCTCGGCTAACGCTGGCGGCGATATCAAGGAGTCTGTTATCGGAGGAATAGCTGCTAAAGCTGGGACAAAACGATAATTCCGAGCTGTCGTTCTGCATCAAGAGGTATCTGGAAAGAGAATCAGCTTTGCAGTGGTTTTAACAAAGAAAAAAAAAAGCTTTGCAGTGGCTTTGAGAAGCGTGGGAATCTATTTAAATACTAGAAGCAAAGTAATTAAAAATAATTTTTAGACCAAAAAAAAAGTAATTAAAAATAATTTAAAATAGCTGTAATATTTGGCAAAATTGGAACTTGACTTTTTTTTAAACGTGTTAATGAGATTGATTCACACGTGTGATGTATTTGCTTCGGGTTGAATGTGTTTGCATTTTTTTTTTTGTGATTTTAGATTTTGCGAGTTTATTAATATTATTTTAATTTACTAATTTAAATAAAAATTAATTTTTATTTTTCGTTAATGATTATATTAAAAATAAACACAATAATAGTTGTAAAAAAATTCATATTCGATATACTAACCGTGAAAAAACTATAAAGATATGTACATAATTATAATAAGGCATTTAGATACTATAAATAAAAAACTCTAGAAATATATGTATATTTTATGATAATTATATATATTATGTTATAAATATATATATACACATACACATTTGTTATACAAGTGCAATTAACTATATCAATAAAAATATCTACTTTTTGGTATCATCTAAAAAATAATTATTAAAAAGATAAAAGTATAGGGGCTTATTTAGTATTTTAGCCCACATTCAAATAACTATATATACAAATGTTTTATCAATAAACAATTATTCTTAATTAATAATTTATTTATTTAGCATTATTAATTAATTTTAATAATTAATAAGCAATAATTAATACTTAATACTTACAATGAATAATTAATAATCAAAAGTAGTTTTTAATTAATTTTATTATTAAAGTACTACAACTCATGTCAGATTTTCAAAATATTATTATGTGTGAACCCCATTATTTTTTCACAATAATTTAAGGCTTAAGGCTTAATGTTTATTCCCATTTCCTTCTTATAAAATTTGGAATTTTAATTTACTTTTAGTAATTATTTTTTAGATGATTCCAAAAATTAAATATTTTTATTATATATATTTTAATTTTCCCAAAATAATCAATTATCATGTCTGCATTTCAAAAAGAAGGTTCTGGAGGTTACATATCCCAGCTTTTCATGCGATCTAGATAAATAAAAAGAAAAAATTATTAAAAAAAACCTAATAAGTCAGTCATCATCTAAGAAACGAACTTGAAAAGAAATCCAAACAAAACTTGAACTCAGGTCTTTGTCTGTTTTAGATTTTTTTCTTTTAGAACTTGGCAAAACGGTGGACTTTCTAGAAGGAAAAATCATGAACAGAGGAAAACAGCGCATGGATGACGTTGATAGGTTATAATCCAAGGAAAAAAAAAAAGGTAAGGAAAAGCCTTGTAAAAGAAGCAAGGACAAGCTAGCCTGAAAATTTGGAGGTGTGATGCATATAATATTGTATGCTACAAAAAATACAAAAATTCTTAGACTAAATAATTGTTAAAAGTGTGATCCAAATATTTAATTTACTGTATAGTATATAGTTTTTTATTTAAATAATTGGGTTTTAATTTTTTCAAAATAATATATTAATTAGGAGTGATTAATTTTTTTTGAAAATTTTTATCTGTTCTGAAAACCTCAATTCTTAATCTACTTAACTCAATTGAAAAGAAAATTATGCATCTAAATCCTCTTAAATCTACAATCTTCAAGACTGAATAATACATATTATTTGAGCTAATGCTTAGTTGGTTAAGAGTAATTAAGTAAAAAGTAGAGAACTCATTTCTCTATTTCATTTTTATTATTAGAAGTGTAAGATTGAGCTTTGTGAAGAAGAAATTATTTGATATGTCTTTGATAACTTGATATAGTTTTTTAAATTCTATAAATGGAACTAGAATAACACATATTCCTTAAATTACTAACTAAAAAAATAAAACACATACTTTTAAAATGTATACAACTAATCTATCATTTAACCATTAATTTTTCATTTGATTAAGTAAACTATCTTCTACATAAATGAGTTATTTGCTATGATAGTAGCAATGGATAAAATCAAAATTAGTTTCAACAAGAAATAAATTAATAAAAACACTTTATCAATTTTATTCTTAACCAATAAAATAACAAATTTTTTTCAATTTTGAAAACTCAATGTTAGAGTACATAAAGTTGAACTTGATTTGCCAAACATTTCATCAAAAAATAAAATAAGATATGATAAAATATAAAATATATTTATATAATATAATTAAAAAAAATTTGGGCCATGGCCTAAAGGTGTAAGTAAGATTTCACAGTCCGGGTTCAATAAATTAAACTTTGTCTCAAATTTCTTCAATCCATTGTAACTTCATAGAATGTCTTAGATTTTAAAGTCTCAATTTAAGATTGTTTATGTGTTATCTTGGGCCATGGCTAGGGTAATTTTTTTTTTAACTGAAAATTTTTATATGAAAAATAAAATACATACATGACATGAATGTAATGGAATGTGGACTAGCCATCAGAATTCCAGAAGTTTCAAACGTGGACGTCTCTTCTTGAATGAGAAATCAAATGATGGCCAAGACTCAAAATTTAAGGTGCTGTGTGGCCCTTTCGGGACTCAAAATTTTGATGAGTTTGGCAATTCCCATATAAAATTTGTATCTCTGTCCTATTTAATCACTATTTGAATAGTGCAAAATGCGTAAATTTTATATCAAAATTTATATTCACACATTGTCATTTTTTAAATGATTAAATATCGTGAAAATAATATCTAAATCCAATGATTCAAGGTAAAGATGAATGATCCCAGAACATGAAGATACCCTTTCAATTGTCTCAACAACTAGATCAAAAAAATGAAGAATCGAAATAGATTCGAAACAAGACAAACAAAAAAGATGTTAGTGACCCATGCGAGATAATATTGGCTCACCATTATAAGTGTGTTACTTGCCGCACGAATTAATTAACATAAAATTTTTTAGTTATTATCATATTTATATAAATTTATTTTTTTCAAATTTTAACCTATGTCATTTTCGTATTTTTTTCACATCGTTTTTTTGTCGTATCACAATATTGTGTTCAAAGTTAGCTTATCTAGCTTCCAGCTTAAATGTCCCACTTGCCTTGTTTTGTATATTAATTAGTAGATAAATTTGAAGTTTCTCGTTACTTTTTAGTCTAATTGAACTAGAGTGAGATTGAATTCATTGAAATAAAAAATAACAATATAGTGACTAGGGTAATTATGTTGGGAAAAATATCCTTCAAACCAAAAACTCACAAAAACAGAAGAAAGCAAGAACAAACACAATAATTATTAATGTGGTTTGACCCAACCAATTTAGCCTATAACTACCTAACCAATTTAATAATCAATCAAAAAATTCAATCATGCAATTTTTAGAAGAGAAAAATTGCAAACTCCTTACAAACCCAACCGTGCAATTTTTAGAAAGAAAAATTGCAAACTTCTAACAAAGCCCATCTATACAATTTTTAGAGAGACAAATTGCAAACTCTAAAAATTGCAAACTCCTAACCAAGATCCCAAAGCCCAACTACACCCTTTTAATAGCTCAAACCCTAGCTATTCTATCGGTGTCTACAACTCTTTGAGACACTTTACAAATCAAGCCTAACACATTATTTATAAGGGAAGAGTCCTTATAACTTCTCTTATACTTTCGATGTGGGATTCAAGGTAAACCCCAATAAATCCTCCCTTGACTTGAATCCCCAAACTCCACAAATTGTTCGACAATATACAAACCATTCTCAAACTAAAGAATAACTCCACCATCTTCCTGCAATTATCATCATCAAACTCATAATGGTCATCTTCTTCCAAATCATCATGGTCATCATCATCATCATCATCATCTTCAAACATAGCTTTCATTTTCATCTTCATCTTCATCTTCATAACTTTCATATTTTTCTCATAGCTTTCCTCCTCTCGCAAGATCACAAACCTTCTGCTCTGATACTACTTGTTGAAAAAAATATTTCTCAAACCAAACACTCACAAAACAGAAGAAAGCAAAAACAAACACAATAATTATTAATGTGGTTTGGCCCAATCAATTTGGCTTATAACCACCGAATCAATCTAATAATCAATCAAACAATTCAATCGTGCAATTTTTAGAAGAGAAAAATTGCAAACTCTTTAGAAACCCAACTGTGCAATTTTTAGAGAGAAAAATTGCAAACTCCTAACAAAGCCCACCTATGCAATTTTTAGAGAGAAAAATTGTAAGCTCTAAAAATTGCAAACTCCTAACAAAGCCCAATCATGCAATTTTTAGAGAGAAAAATTGCAAACTCCTAACCAAGATCCCAAAGCCCAACTACACCCTTTTAATAGCTCAAACCCTAGCTATTCTATCGGTGTCTACAACTCTTTGGGACACTTTATAAACTAAGTCTAATATTTTATTTATAAGGGGAGAGCCCTTATAACTTCTCTTATACTTTCGATGTGGAATTCAAGGCAAACCCCAACAAATTAGTGGTTACTATGACAGTAAAATAAAAATCATTAGTGAGATATGTGTTTAAATTCAATCGCATTAGGTTGAGATGATGTAAAGTGAGAAAAAATTATTATTAAAAATATTATATTAAAATTTAATTATAATAAAATTTATAATATATGTTTTATATTTTTAAAATTATAAAATAAATAAAATTTAATAAATTATTTTATATGAAAATATTTTTTAATAAATTATATCAATTAATAATTTTATTATTAAATATTTAAAAATATTTTATAAATATTTTACTATTATTTTACATTTAAAATTCTTTTAAAGTTTTATATTATAAATAGTAATACATTATATTTAGACATTATATATTGTAAATATAAAATAATAACTTATATATAAATTTATATATATTAAAAATTTTAAAATAAAATATAAAATATTAAGAGTAAAAGGAAAAATTAAAAAATTAATAAAAATAAAAAATTTAAAACATTTTAGATTAAAAAAATAAAACATATTAAAGAAAAGGTTAGATGGACTTTTCGGACATTTTGAATCTCCATCAGAGAGTTGGCTGGAGATTGGATTGCTCTCCAATCTCTCATTGAAGGATCAAATGCATCTCACGATACAATAATTCCTCGAAAAAGGAAAGTTTTCATCGTCTCATTCGTGCTATGCAATGCAACGATCCTATTTAGTGTTTTATCTTTATATATTTATCAGAAATCAAATGCATTTATCCATCATATTCAAAATAAAATTTTAATTTTTATATAGTTTTTTATTAATTTTAACTCGTATCATTTTTATTATTGTTATATTTTTTTTTTGTATGAAATCAATATTTGTGTGTGAAATTATCAGATGTTTTATTTAAATGAAAAGATTATTCAAGTCAATTAGATAACTACTACTCCACTGGTATGATTGGCATGATTCATGCTTTGAAAACGTTCTTGTGATTTTCATGGTTATCGTAAGTTTAGGCTATAAATGTTGCGCGTGGGAATCAAGAAATTACCTCATTTCGCGGCTCGTAAGACAGAAACTAGTTTCATGCACTAGGGGCCATACATCCATGGAAAGCTGTCATGCAGATTTTAGCAGTGGGAATTTTCGGAGTGTTAAAACTCTTGAGAGAGAGCTTTGCCGTCCTTTGGGTTCTGCCCGGCTCGAATCCGGATTAGTCCTATACCAAAGATATGAGGATACCGGATGGTCTAGACCAAAAAAGAATCAAATAATTTGATTCAATTTAAAAATTTGAGATTTAAATTTTGATTTAAATTTAATTTTTAAAATTTTAATTTGATTTTGTAAAATATTAGAATAGTTTAAATTTGATTTGATGATCTCAAGTTTAATTTGGGAGATTCAATTTTTTATTTTTTAATAATATGTTATGAAAGTAAAATGATAAATTATTATAAAATATAATAATATATATTAAAAATTCAATTAGATTCACTAATCATTTGAGTCAAATAGTAACATTTTAGAATTTTATTGGATTTATTATTTGAGTATTTTGAACTTAGCTCAATTCAAATATAAATAAATTAATTTTAAATAATTGTCAAATTAAATTTAAATAATTTATGAATAATTTATCTTGTTTATTGGAAACGAGCATGACTGATGCAGATAAAGGATATTTATTATTTTCACCGGAGCCTTAGAAAGTACTATCATATATCATGTTTGCTTACGCAATGACGACTTGACGAGGAATAAATGGGGGACAGTTTATTTGCGTAGAGTTCTCTTCATTGAGAAGGTTGGAGACCAAGATTCCCTAAAAGCAGTGGACGCAACAGTCAGCTCAAGTTAAAACAATCCAATGAGACCAAATAGCAAGTAAATGGTCACCTCTTAGCAGGGGAAAGCTACACTGTAAATCCATATTCAGACCTTCAACTCATTTGGTTATGCCAAGTTCATTGAGCATTCATCTTCAAATTAAGTGAAAATAAATGATGTTTAACTTAAACTTAGTTGACAATAAATGAATGATTCAATTTGAATATAAAAAAAAAAAATAAAGGTTTAATCTAGAACTAAATCTATCAATTTGTGTGTATAACTTGTACTCTTGTTATGTAAAATTATGTCTATATCATGTAAAATACAAATTTTGTATCAAAATTCATGTCAATACATCAAATAAAACGCTTTTTTTTTCTTTAATTTTAGTCATATTCATATATAAATTTTGTCAAATTTTAACTTGTATCACATTCATGTCATTTTTATATTGTGTCTAGGTTATTAAATCTAACTATTGTTAAGAAGAATTAAGTCTGGATTGTGCATGTTAAAGGGGCACTCTCTACTCTTACTGAGGATAACAAATAAGAATAGCACAACAAAACTGAACTTTGATACCATACTCAAAAAGCAAGTGATAATAAGTTAAAAGATTCAACTTGAATTTTAAACTACCAAAAACCCAAAATCTAATAAATACCAAATAACACAACCGAGAAAAATGACATGTCTCCCACAATCACTGGAAAACACAAGCCCTTCTGGTTTCAGTAATCAGCATACATTCATTGACTAAAAGAGAAACTTAACACAAGCATGGAAGGGAATAGCTATACTTTGATGGTTAAAATTTAAGTTAAAAGCCTGCCAAAGAAGAGTAGAGAGATCACTTAATACATGCTTCGAAGCTTTTCAGTAAGAAAATATGCTCCTTTTCCATGGCAGCGAACTCGAGAACAGTAGCTGTACAATAATTTAGCATCCTCGATGGAATCTACTATGGCTGAACTGAATTGTTTTTGGTTGTCAGGAAGATTGAAGAATGAATCATCACTTTCATTGCACATTCGGAATGCAAGCTTATGAAAAATAATTACATATCTGTGAGGTCAGTATGTTTGAATTATAGGTATGCATTAACAAGACTTCAAAAATCACATTTACATGAGCTTTTTCATCTTGGACTTACCTTAAGATTATGTATTCTCATCCTTCTCCGAAGGCGATTCACTAGAACTTCGGGTATCGGTGCTTTCTGACAATCTTCGATTTTGTATTCTGTCATGTTCCATAGGTCGAAACTGAATCTGAAAAGCTCTATAGGAAAACAGAGGAAGTAGCGTGGCAACAACAACAAGAAGGGTGGTGTGCCAAAATAGAATGCTTGGAACACAAGCTTCCACGAAAACCTTGTATGCTGTTGTCGATAGTGTCGGTGGGATAGAACCATAAACCACCAAGAATATATACCAAAGAACAATGCTTCCCCAGATGAACAGGTGCTGGATCCAAGTGAAGTAGTTGATGGAGAGTGCCATTTGGCAATTTACTGTCCACACTACACATGTGTACATTGTCACTCCAAGAACCGAATAATCGGCAACTTGACCATCTTGGCGGAATGCTTGACCGGTTATCGAATTGGTGGTTAGGAAGAATATGATTATGGCACTAAGAACCCCATTAAACATCCAGCCAAGTATGTGGCTCCAGCGGAAGAGGATATTCTGCACACCCCCTTGGTATAATTGAGGATACTGCACAAAAAAGAATGTCACTCTGAGTTCATGTGCACAGAAGGCAGCAGTTCAGAATACCGATAAACAAGTTACCTCTTTGAAGGGAAATTGAAACTATAACATTTACAGTCAACATGGCCTACAGCTAGACAAATGGTAAAACATAAGAATTGTATTCAGTTGACATGCCACGTGTTCTTGCACGTGTACCAACTTTATACGAGATCTGGAGCAGTTCTCAGCTAACTGATTAGCAGCATAGTTTAATATTTTCAAAGCTGGGGTTTCAATGTTGAAAACAACAATGGCCATACTGATAAAGAAAACCATCATTGTATTGCAACTACGTCGTTATGTTTAACTCGGGGTAGGTGAATTTTATCACAGACAATAAGCTTAAGCAAGAGGACACTATAACTCCTCCATGGCATCAATTCATTGACAGGTAAAAGCTAGGATGGATAAAACTAAAACCCAGTAGGGTTGCCATTTGCTGAATGTCCTATCTCACTCTTTTTTAAGCCACCAGCTTCCTTTCTAATTGTCAACATGTATCAAATGTTCAACATATAAAATACTATATAAAGAATTATTTACCTTGAGGCAAAGTCTGGCTGAAACGTCCTGGTCAAAAACACCAAGGGCGATTACTGGAAGTGAAGTGAAGAAGACATTGTAGCATGACATGTACCAATCGTTATAAGCAGGCTGGCCAGAGAAAGAAGTGTAGGCCTCAAACCAAAACAGAGTAAATCCAAAAGTGATATTCTTGTAGAAAAAGTAGCATATCTGCAGCGACCAGAAAATAAAACTACGATGTAAACACGGATAATTCATTTAGCTAAACGTTTGCCTCATCTGTCCCGCATGCAAGGAATGACCAAAAATTTGAAGAAAAGAAACCATAGCTACAAAGGTATACAGATAGGGCAAAGGGTATCAAGATATCAAAATCATAGGGTTATCTGCGTTTAGTTCGGGAGAGAGAGGAGAATGGGAAAGAACAGTTTTACCATCATTGCTATTCGCCTGTAACACCAATGGCCGTGCACCAATAATAAACGTTCCAGAAACCGAAATTGAGCTATTGAAAAATCACTTGCCATCACAGCCTGGAATTCATGATAGTAATTAAAAGTCAAATCAGAAACCAGACGATTATAGTTATATATAGCTTGAATTTTGAAAAGTATTTTAAAAGACCATGATCCAAAGAAAAAAAATATCATAGAAAGTTTTTAAGAAAGCGAAAATATGATTGTCAAAAAGAAGAGCAAAAACGTGTGGAGGTCTCCTGGAGGAAGCAGAAAGGAATTCTCAAAAGTAACAGACAAGATATATGATATATGAATTGAGAAATCAAAATCTCAAGGGGAGGACATGCAGATTGATCTCTCTCCTTCATTCTTAACTACCACCTCTTCTAATGGTTGCTTAAAAATCCCAATCAAGCAGCAAACGGTTGTCATTATTAGGTGCTACTGGGCCTTCTCAAGACCAAAAATTAGCTCCAAGGTGAGCTTTCTTTCACACTTATAAGCACGCACCTAGCCCCTTTTACAACCAATGTGAGGACCCAACAATCTCCCCTTTCACACATTGGGCCTTGGGGAGTGCCTCTTGCGTAGAGCACATGAATATTTTGGCAACCTAGGCTCTGATACTAATGTAAGGTGGTATTAAACCTTCTCAACTCCAAAAGCTAGCTCAAGAGATAAGGTTTTCTCTCATACTTTTAAACATACACCAAGTCCTTTCCACAACCAATATGGGAACCCTAACGGTCACCACTCATCTCAAGAAATCCATAAAGTTTGAGTTCATTCTTCCCTTCAAACAGGAATGCATAGAAAGCCGCATATAATATCAAATCATTCAATTGTTCCTATAAAATGGATGAATTATCAAGCATCAATCACAAACTGAGACAGAAAACCAGGTTACCAAAGTGGAAGGAAGCAAGAGCCAAGCTGATGCTGGTAAAAGGATTAGTAGCAAAAATCACTTCATAACTTGGCATACAAAACCGAAGAGTAGTCCACTAAAAAAAATCTTGAGAAAGGATATCATTATATGATTTGGTTTCCCTAATTTCCGAAAAGAAGAAACAAGAAATATACAAATTATTAGAGAAGACTAGGAATGAAGAAACATATTTTTACCTGCCTCCCTTCTACACCACTGATGCCAACACCAATATCAGCCTCTTGAATCATGCCAACATCGTTTGCCCCATCACCAATTGCTAGTGTCGTCTTACCTGTTGTGGATTTCACCAGTCTTGTAATCTGCATATCTTCAAGAATTCTATCAGATTATTTTCAGGTCAGTAACAACAGAGTCTGATGGTCTTTACAAAACTCCTATAATGTATTTGATTCCAGAAACATGATACATACAATAGCTTTTTGTTTGGGCGAAGAGCGACAGCATATAACAGTAGCACAACTCATTGCAAGATCCACAAACTTGTTTACCACATCGTTGTCCAGAGCAAAAATCAAGGACTTGCCATCAATTATCAAACCAAACTCAGTTGAACTTTCTTTTTTTACTTGATGTATTGCATCGTCTATTTGCTGTTTTACTCTTTCAAGAGACTCCTGATAATAATAATAATAATAATAATAATAATAATAATAGTAGTAGTAGTAGTAGTAGTAGTAGTAGCTTCAGACTTTTCCCCAATAAGGATTGCATTAACATCTGTTTAGAACAATGTAGTCCATACCTTTGCAATGTGCTCCTTATTCCCACGTTTCTCCAAGGCTTCAATATCCGGAAACTCTAGTGTGATCCTAATCAGTATCATTCCTTGTCTTAGTAGACTGCAAGCATACCTGTAGAAATGTAGTATTTGTAACATTTATGTTCATCAAACTATAGATGATAACTTTGATTCAACTTGTTACAATACCCAATATTAATAGCGGTTCCCCTTTTATCGCCTGTCAAGACCCATATTCCAATTTTAGCATGTGCAAGCCTTTCAATACAGTCTGGGACCTACATACCAGAGAAATATAGCAGTTTATAGAAACCATACAAAAAACTTATTCGAATACAAAATCAATAAAATGGTAGATATACAAGAGCAAGTATTGGGAGAGGTCACTGATTTCAGAAGTTTCACTAGGAATTATACAAATAACAGTTGCTACACATCCTGAGCTAGCTTAACTGACCCCATTTTGCAGTTTGTCTTCAACAGCTGTAGCACCCAGAAGAATCAAATCCCTTTCAATCCTGCCAGCCAACTCATCCACCAAATCATCTCGATCAGCAGATACAGAAGTTTTGGCCTTTGTAAACTCTTTTTCCCATTTTTCATACTCATCATCATCATTATCAATCTCACGATATGCGATTGCCATGGTTCGTAATCCTGCCTCAGTATATCGGTAAATGTGCCCCCTGGTCTGTGCCTCAAACTCCCGTCCATGTTCTGAAAGCCTTTCAAATATCACACTGAATGCATAATGGGAAATGAAATTCTACATCAACTGGTCTATTCTAGAACTACATAAAATTCCAGCATACTATATGAGAATGACAATATACGGATTAGGAGTTCTGACCTGTCTGCACCCTTAGCAAGGAGCAATAATTGGTTCTCCGGGTTCCTTACAATTACAGACATCATTTTGCGAGCACTACTGAACTCTAACACATGAAGAAGCTTGTATACTCTGAAATGTAGAAACTTTATTATTTTTCAAGGCATGTGAACTGAACTTTACATGATGAATGGGGACAAAAAAAAAGTAGGATAAAGAAATAGCAATAGATTATGCATAAAGTGAGAAACCAGTAGCTTCCCTTTAAGTACTCAACTTTAATTACTGGAAACTCAGCAGTTTTTGGATAGAAGTACATGAGAGGGAATGTGCACAACCAAGAATCCAAGAGCCTTGACCAGAGTAATATTCAATATAGCTCACAATTAATATATATAATACATTATAACTATATTGCCATTATAACTCAGCAAAAAGATCAATAGTATTATTTTCACCATATCAATAACAGGAAAAAGGGATGAGCAGAATTGAATGTAATGCAGCTTCACTAGCAAAAGGGATATCCGCTGTTTTCACATGAAAGACAAGTGCTCATAAAAAAAAAAGAGTCTTTCATAGCTGCCTTGTCAAGCAGTTGATCTTATGTTTATACCAAAGGTTACCGAATAACTTGAGAAAACCTTATCTAAAACTGCCAGGGATTGGTGAATGAACCCATTAATGAAACCACAAAACTTCTTTTTTCCAATATAAGATAGATAATGTCCATAAAAGATTAAAAACATAATGTAAAAAGGTTCCAAAAAGATTACCTGCTAACTATTTGCCCACTCCTCGGATCTAATTCACGCAATTTTATGCTAGTTTGATTCCTTGCGATAAACTGAAAACCAACTTCTCGTGCAGCAATGACAAAGGCTGTTTCATCTGCTGACTCAGCTTCGTAAAGAATCTCAACAGACTCTTTGGGAAAGGCTGCATCATCTGCTGAGTCAGCTTCATAAATAATCTTATCAGACTCTTTTACTTTGGGAACTGCTGTATGGCAAGTTGCTAAGACCCGAAAGAACTTCTGTATGACATCTGAATGAGGTTCATTCACCCATTTCCCATTCATAATTCGTTCATCTCTGAAATTGAAACCCTTAACAGATTTTGCTGTTTCCACAGTATCAATAGGCATTGGTTCAGTCAATCTCTCACCACTTTTCTCTGCCAGGGCAATTTCTACCTCTGTCATGCCACGGCCATAGGCAGTGCCAGCTATTGAGCATTTCACAAACTCCATTGAGTTACATGTCAAAGTTCCTGTTTTGTCAGAAAGTATAGTACGGACCTGACCAAGTTCCTCATTCAAATTAGATGTTCGTGCGCGTGCCGGCTTATCTGTTTGCTCATCATACATAGCCTGATCTTGGTTAATGAAAATGCTTTGTAAAACCTTGCAAATCTCAATGGAAATATACAATGATATTGGTATCAAATATCCATACAACATAAGGCCTGTCAAGAAATGCAAAAATGCGGCCACCGATGGCCTTCTAGGGTCAAAGAATACAGTTGTGCTATCTGGTCGGAGATACCACCTTCTATAATTGCCACCACTAATATCTTTATTAGTTTCAATTCCAAAAACTAGAGACCCTATGAATGACACAAAAACCAGAGTACTGAAAAGGACATAAATTATCTTATCCATCCTCCTCTCAATCTTAGTCCTCTTGGAAGGAGGATCTACAGCATTCTGCATTACTTTTGTGTCATGTCCTGTGAAAATAACCACACCATAGATATAACCAGTATTTCTCAGTTTAGAATCTCTTAAAAGGATCTGCTGTGGGGAAAGTGAGTATTGTTCACACTCGTAGTACAGTGTTCCAATGAAAGAAAAAAGATGATCATTTGGGTCCTCACACTTGATCACAGCTCTAAATTCCTTAAGGTCTGTTTCATGCAGGGAGGCTGTTACCTCTAGGGAGTGCTTCAACTTTAAATTAGTCTCTCCATCAAGGTTCATTGTCTCAACATAACAAACACCATCTCCATTACTTGAAGAAAGTAGGAGAAGATCAGCAGGAAAATATTCATCCTCACGCACCTGAACAAGGTCACCAACACGGAGATCCTTCCATTTGGTTTCTTTGAAAGAACATAAATTTCTATCATAAATTTCAACCTTTCGATTGTTTGCCTCTATATCCTGAAACCATGGAAAAGCTTCTTCAGATATCTTACATGAATTCAAGGGAAGTTTGACCGACGACCACAAAGAGAAAGGAATCTGGACATGCTAAGCTTAAGCAATACTTCAGCAGGAAATGCAAATAACAATACATATCAAGAACCAAATAATGATCAAGTGCCAACAAAGACAATAAGAATTACATTGCAGTATGTAAGCAATCAGAAAAGGTAAATTGCATCTAGAATAAATCCCAACACCGAACACAAAGAGAGTCCAATTTGAACCTATAGCATTTGGATTAAGAAGCAAACTAAGAGTAATAGATGAAAAATGGTGGAAAACAGAGGGAAGGGGGGTTATTCAAGCATCACCTGCTGTCTTCGTCTCCAATCTTCCACACCTTCTTTGACCATTGTAGCTCCAATCACCACAATCAAAGGCAAAAGAATGCTAGGTGCTGAGTAAGGTGCCAATGGGCTAAATGAAACACAGGCTACAACAAGGAAGTATACATTTGCAACCCTCCTAAACTGCTCAAACAAAGACTTTGGGATAAAATTAGCTGGTGTATACTTGGTAGTGGAGACATAATTCCCCTTGTACTTCAGACGAATTTGCTCTTGACTATCAGGTTCATTGCAATACACCAACCTTGAGTACCCTTTCTGCCCAATTTGAGCATGCTCATCTGTAGAAGCAGGTCGACAACACCCGAATGAGCAAAGTTTGCTTAACTGTATGCTTCTTTTCCTTACTGTAGCCATTTCCAGAGCTTAAACCCAGATGACGTTTCTCTCTTCTGGCAATAAAATCACAAAAACACCCAGATTTCAGTCACAATTATCAACCACATTAATCTTCCAACTTAACCACTTTCACTAGATATGAAAAAATCCCCACAGTAAGCACCATCCCTTCCAATCAAATTCACCAAAACAGAAGCAAAAACCAACCCAACAGCTATAAATTCCTATCTTTGCACCGACATGAGCTTTGAATGCCTTTGATTTCTCAGCTAACAGCCCAACACAGCAAGCGCATGAACTAGCGTAAAAAACTCAACTTTCACTTTAAAAAATATGACAAAAACATGAAATGCTCATATCTGTAACCTTAACTTCAACAATTTAAGACAACCCCACAGATAAAACTGTCTTGAAAAGAAAAATCTTTGTACCACCAACAACATTTTTGTCAAAAATAAATTCCTTACTTTCAGCAGAAGTTCCAGAGATCTCTTCCTTGTTGTATGAAAGTTGCAAACTTTAAAAGAAGTATAAGAAAGATAACATAAAAAGAAAAAGTAAGGAGCTTGCATTAGTGTGAAACATGGAGAGTAGTTAGCTTTGCCGCTTTCATAAGCAAGAACTAACCATGAGTCCATGACAACTAACATAGATGGCACAGCATTGGATAATTGCCTACAACAATGAGGGGTGTTACTGTAGAGTGTAAACTCCCATGCTGAAATAAAGGAAAGTGGGATTACATTTTTTTATGATGGTGTGGCAAAACCATACCGTTACACGTGGATGTTTGGGCAGAACATGAATAGTCGCAAAGATGGTGATGGATGAAAATTTTTGTACCATGTCTGTACTCTGAGTGAGTGAACTCAGTTTTTCACTTCTTTTTCTTTTCTTTTCTTTCTCATTTTGGAGTTGAAGAATTAACGTCGGCTGAAAAAGGTTAGAGGAAGAGGCAATTGCCTTTTTGTCTTTGACGTTTTATGAGAAAAAGCTTTTTCATGTTTTCAAATGGTCCCAATTTGTTTTTCTATAAAAAAAATAGTGTAATTTATTGTTTCATGCACAATAATGATAGATTAAAATTATGAATTATTATCTCGTGTATTATCAGTAAAATTTTTAGATTTTGTAAGTGAGATTAAGATGATAACACATATTCTATCAGATAATTATGTAATACATTGCTAAAGATTAGAACAATAGCAAATATTCTTTAAGGAATATTATAAAATAAAAAAATAAAATTGAGTATGTGTAATCATCTTAATCTCGTTTTGTAGAATTTAAAAATTCTTCTGAAAGTGTATTGAATAATTATCTTATTCCATTTTATTTTTTAAATATTTTTAAAAAGTACACATCATCATTTTAACTCTATTTCTAGAATCTAAATTCTTATAGGATAATAATAGTAAAATTATACATATTTTAATCCAAATTAATCACTCATTTGATATATTAAATTATGTTACGGACCATGAGTTGGAATCTCTTGCACTCATTTCCCCCATCCCTAATATTAAACAAGATACATTTTTTTTTACTAGTGAACCTTTTTTTTAAATAATAAATTTCATCTTGGTTTTTGTATAATTATGAGATTATTTTAATGTAAATGAGCAAAATGCAAGGTACATATATATATATTAATAATTTACTCTCTCTCTCTCTCTCTCTCTCTATATATATATATATATATATTAATAATTGACTTTTTACCAATCTTTAACTTGTTAGGCTTTTTAGTCAAATTGCTCAATCATTGGAAAGATATTTGTTATTAAAGTTGTATTATTTTACATTTGTTAAATTTTTAATTTTTGTGGTTTTATCCTCAATTTATTAAATTTTTATTTTCTGTAATTTATATTATATTCAAGTTAAATCTCTTTGCTTAGTATGAATTGACTTTAGATTGGAATTTGAATGTTTAACATAATTTAAAATGACTTTACTTCATAAATGTTAAATCTTGAACTTTTTATAAATTTATATTCAAATTAAATCTCTGAACTCTTTATCAATTGAATTTAAGTCGGATAGTTAAAATATATCCATAAAAGAATATAAAAAAATTCACGTGGCTTTGCATGTACTGTTTGGTATAGTAAAGTTTGGAGATACATAATGATGAAAGAAAAGAAAATTGGAAAAGCCATTTGACCAAAATCACCATGCCTTAAAGCATATCTTACGAAATCATGTATATTTCGAGTTAGTACTATATCAAATTATGTCAAAATTATAAAAATAATTATTAAAATTATCATCTCCAAATTTATATTTATACATCAAACGCCAAATAATTTTTAATTTTTATCAAATTTATATATAATTTTTATTAATTTTCAACACCTTTATATTTGATCATATTATTTTTTATCATATTATCGTGTCTAAAGTACAGTACTCTTCTGTACACTGAAGTGTGGTGGGGGTGGCTGTATGGAAATTACGTGATTTAACATGACACGTAAGCCGCACGTGCGTTAAAAAGGTTCCTTGGATTTTGATGTGGTTGTTGTTTAGCTAACTACCAAATTTTGATATCATTACCATGCAAATTGCAATGCAATTCATTACCAAATTTTTCCTCAAACCATAAAGTTTCTTCTTCATTTTCCTTCTTTGCTAAGTTGAAAACCGATATATGGTTGATTTTGTAGGAAATTATATTATTTATTGTCACTAAAATTTTTAAATTTTATTAAAATAATTAGAATGACAAAACATACAAATTAAGATATTTTTATTTTTTTAATTTCGATTATGAAGTTACAAAATTTTACAATGAAAGTATGATACTACTTCTATATTTATATCACTTGTTTATTTATTTTCCCTTATTCTTTTCTTTAATTTTAATTCTTAAGATAGAATCATTAATTGATTAATTTACATTCCTTTTTATTGAATAAGAAAACATTATTTTGCATTAGAAAAATATAAAAGTAGAATATGAAAATTTATGAGAATTTTTTTGTTGAAACTAAAAATCTCGGAATAAATGAGTTATCTTTAAGAGAAAGCTACAAGATAGGAAAAAATTGACATAAATGAATTTAAGAAAGAATTAGTTTTCTTACAAAAAGGGAAAGGAAGATACCCTTTTCCTCGCATAAGATATAACAAAAGGTAAAAGGTAGTTCAAAGCTCATCAAAGTCATCAGCTGTTCACCTTGCTTGACTTGCATGTTTCTTTCTTTTTCATTCATTTTCTAAAGGAATGTGATTTTTTCACAACTGTTACCGTTACAAAACTTAATTACAGATAGGAAGTCAATTCCATAAATATTACTTTAACTTTAACATATTATAATTAGAAAAAAATTCTTAGACGGTTAATGTGTGAGAGTTTTACGATTAGACTTTCAACACCTGTATTTTTCTTTTTCTAAGTCAGAGACTTTTATTGTAAAAAGAAAATTATAGATTTCATATAATTAAAACTATAAATCAATGTTGTTGATGATCATAGAAATAGTAATAATTATAATGAATTTTTAACAGAAAAAGCTTAAGAATCTTACATTTTCTTGAGTTCTATGTCAACTTTAGTATCCAGAAAAAAGTATTGTAGTTTTGAGAAAGAAACTTGATACACAAAAAAGGAGGTTTATTCTTTTCTTGGCAAAGCCTTTCATATATACCTGACCAATTAAGAGAAGGTGCATTAATCATTGCTTTCACACCTAAGTAGTTTACTTGCATCAATTTATATGAATATTCATGGCTAAACCTAAAAGTCTGAAAAATTCTAAACATATTTCATCTATTTTGGAAGGAAACTCTCGTTTAAGACAACATATAAATTTTCCAAAGGGTTTGTCAAAAAATTAAGAAAAGTGAAATTCTCCATAAAAAGTTGGCCTAATTTGTAGAATAAAGAGAATAAAGTGTAAAGACAAGCAATTTTTTTATTCGCATATATTTTTTTCAAAAACCGAAACTATATATTAGGTATTAAATCTTTGTCACTATTCACTAAATTAAAAATTCAACACTCTACTAATTAACAAAGCACATGATTATTAATTGGCAATTATTTGCATATTGTAAGACACTATATTTGAAGCAATATTTAAGTTTTTATTTTGTTATTAAGTGTAATTAAGTATAAATTTGTTCACCAATAATGTCATTATCAAGGCAGAAAATTGAAAGGTCCTAATCTTATCAAAACTTATTGAAATTATTAGGGGTAGGTCGTCCATAACTTTTTCTTGAATATTGCTTCATTTCCACTACAAAGGTTTCCTGCCTTGTCTGTTTCAATATTTCATACCATATTCCATGCTTTTCACATTATTATGGTCAAAGAAAACAAAGTCTTTTTCTTTGTGATCTAGACCATCCGGTATCCCCATACTTTTGGTATATGACTAATCCGGATTCGAAAGAAAACAAAGTCTTTTGAAACCCTACCAAAAATAAAAACAAACTAGAGAAATAGACTACATGAAGATTCCTTTGTTTATTACATGTTGATATCTATGTATTTATACAATGATATGTTCATATATGTGCATGCATGCTGCGATGTGTATGACCATGCAAGTGTTTGTATCTGCATATAACTTGATTATGTTAATTTATATCTACCATTTGAAAGATTGTCCCCTAGATCACACATGATAATCTTAGAATTATAGTCCAATTATCAAATTAAGATTCAAGATAAAGAAGTTACCAAGGGCAAAAATAGCTAAGTTTGAGCTAGAGAAGTTTCAAACTAGTTCAGCTTAGATTTTACGATCTTGGATATGACAAAAAAAATTAAAAAGACAATGGTACAGACTAAAATTTGGTAAAAATTGTACATAAATTTGGCGAAAAATCAAAAAAAAAATTGTATTTGGTGTCTCAACACAAAAATTCAATATAAAATTTTTATGTTTTACACGACACAAAAATAATTTTACATGATACGAACACAATTATATACATAAATTATCAAATCTAATTAAGTCCATTCATTTAGGCTAGCCTATAGCTTGGAACAACAAAAACCAGCACCCAGACATTGGACTTATTGACTCGAATTTCCTTTTTTAAATCAAAATAATTAGGTGATACAAATTGACATGAAAACTGGATATATAATATTGGAAGCTGTCATTGTCTGGTTCAGAAATGAAGCCTTACCTTTGTGTAAATTTCGGAGTCCAAAAAAATATTGTATGAAACAATTACTCTATATCAACATATAGCATTTTTATTTAAATCATATAATGTAATTAAACTATTAAAAAATAAACTATTTATTACATATCACACTTGATTTTAATAATTAATAATTGATTTTTTTTTATTTTTACTGTTAAAAAATCTTCAAATCTATTTGTGCACACCTCGAAACTATGATTATATGACATAATTTAAATGAAAATGATATAAGTTAATGTGAAATAATCGTTCATGCAATCTTTTTTCTCAAACGTAGGATAGGTCTAATGTGTAGGGTAGGGGAACTTGTGTAGCTATTAGTAGTGCTAGTGGTGTCCAGGTTTTGAAGGAAAGAGAAAGGAGCGAGGACCACGGGCCCTAGCTAAGGCCCTCCTAAGGGACAAATCTGGCTACCTAAATTCAAGTGGAGATTGTCTACCTATAATCTGCACGTGGCAGGAGTTTATTTGTTGCCAAACCCAAAGTAATCCTTCTTCAGATGAGCCTCCACCTGCAGCCAACTTGTGTTTGAGACTTGAGTCGAGTGGGAAATGGGAATGCCTGAATCTTAGGACTTCAATAAATTTTAGCTGAAAATAATGTTAGATCAGATCAGGTGCTTTGTTATGCCTAGAATTTTCTTACAACTCAGACTTTGATGGGCCACTTAATTCAGCCCAAGCATGCCCCAGGTGACTTTGTTCAAGTTGGATAGCATCAATACACTAGGGCTCATTATCTATCTAAATGCATAGTGTTGTGCATTCGGATCGCAATTAGCAACTGTGTCCTTGTCACACCATCAAATTTTCGTTGGATTTTTCTGTTACAAAAAGTTCTAAAAAAAAATTTAGGAACAAGGGAGGATCAAGGTATATGGTTAATTTATTTTTGAGATTTACAAATTTATTAAATTTTTACGTTTGAATTTTTCGAAATTTATAAATTATCTATTAATGAAGAACTGTGAATATTCAAATCTAAGTGCTTTGTATTCAAAATTCAAACCTTAATAATTTGTTCCAATCCCATCTCACAATTTTGTTCCAAATAATAAATTTTAAGTAACTATTTATATATGAATGTCATAGCACTATCTCCTAGTAATAATATCTCAAGGTAGGATTGAAACATTACATCATACATGGCTTTAATTAATGGAACAGATGTGGAATCTATTAGACAGATGGCAGATTTCACCAACATTTTTTTGCTGGTGTAAGATTTCACCAGAATATAAAACAATGTTTAATGGTTTTGAATGTGAAACAAGGGGCTCGACCGCAGCCCATATGTTGTCCGCCATTCGACTGGACCTCTGTTTTGATCGTTGTCTGATATTGGTGGATGCTGATAGCAAGCAAGCTAATGATTTTAGCAGAAGAAAAATGGAGATTCTTGTTTAGGGCTAATTTGGATGAGCGGTGTGATTGACTTCGATGAGATTGAAAAAAAAAATGACCACCGTGGGTATAAGTTTTATAATAAAATATTTAAAAGAAGAGGTAAAAAAATAATTTTACATGATTTTTTTTTGTTTTATGCAATTTTTTTTTATCTTTTTTGCTCCCACTGGACTGGTGACATCCAAACGAAGCCTTAGGCAATGTGGGTGAAGGAAAATGATTGTGAGGAGATCAAAGATATATGGACTATGCAGTGCTATAGCATAAGTAATCAACCCCTTGGATAAGCTGCAAAACATGGGTTAAATAATCGTAAATTCACTTTTAAATTGCAAGAATAATTCAATTTAAGTTCGAATGATCTCAATATTTGTATTCTTTTTCTTCATACCAAAAGCCTCTATATTATCTAAATAAAAAAGAGCTCGGGTTAAAATTTTTTGACTTATTTTAAGATTAGGAACAGAAAAAGTTATTTTTATAAAAATTAGATGAATTGTCAATTTATTATTGAAATTTACCAATTTATTGCATATTCACTTATAAATTTTTTAAACTTACAAACCGTATGCGGACAAATCGACAGGATCAGAACAAAAATACATTGATTTTTCATGAAAAAGCTACTCGGAGGAAGCAGTTTAAGAGTTGGACAACAATAATGGAGTGTGGTCCGAAGACGAAGTTACGATTCAAGAGATTGCTTTTTGCTACTAATTATTTTGAGCGACTCTTTCAATGTCAAGGAAGCTCCCACTTTGACGATATCTTGAGGTTGCAAAAACTCGAGGCACAGATGAAATGAACAATCTCTTACCATTAGAAAACGCCATTGATCCTGTCATGTCCGAAGCAAAAGCATCGGTCAAAGCTTTGGAGTTCAATTAGGATTTAGGATTAATCTGTATTGTCCTCCATAGCAATGAGACGAGAGCTTTGTTGCCTCCGCTCAGCTTGCATTGTAAGAGTTAGAAACAGCAGCTAACGTTAGCTGAGTAAGGTTTCCACAGTGATGAAGACAAGGGCCTGGATGGTGGAATATCCTGGTTTGCTAAAGCATATTATTCATACAAAATGCAACAGGATTTGATAAATGAATCAAGCTCGACGTTTATGTTAAGAGGGTGTTTAGTTTTGATCTTTAGTTAAAATACTTTGATTTTATGTTTGCTATCTTTTAGTAAAAACAACCGATTATTAATATGAAATTAAAAATCATTATCACTTGTAAAATGTATGATGAATGAAAGATCAATTCCCCCTAATAAAAAATAGAAAATAATTAATTAATTTCTCCACAACCAACCTGAGCATACCATTAAAAACCTACTCACTAGAGTATGCCATAATTTAGTAATAATTAAGGATTAAAATTAATTAATTAGCTGCATTAAATCACATGGAGGACAATGACAGTGACATATTGCACTGAAAAAATTTCAGAAAAAATGACATAAGGGGACAAATGGCAAGCTTTTTTTTTTGTTAGATAAGGAACACAACACTTTAATAAAATCGTGATGATTTTGTGAGGCTTGAAACTTTTTATAAATCACAAAACACACACACATTGCCGATGTAGGGTTTGAAGACAACCCACAATCGAGATGGCCCACGAACACGTGGGATCGCACCACACACCAATACACACATGTTTTTTTTTGTCAGAAAAAGAACACAACACTTTAACAAAATCATAATAATTTTGTGAGGCTTAGGGCTTCTTATAAATCATAAGACACACATATTATCGATGTGGGATCCGAAGAAAACCCACAATCAGGGGACAAATGGTAAGCTTAGTGCGCCTGGAAGAGAAGAAAAAAAATCAAGCAATCACCTTTTTCTGCTTTCAAAGGAAGATGCTTGTGACTAGAAACCAAAAAGGAGGAGTTGATGAGGCATGTGAAACAACAGTGACATTTCATATATTTTTAGTTTTCTGCATTTGAAATACCGATTTTTTTATACGTGTGTCGTGTTTGTTTTATATCAAATTATGCAAAATAAAAAAAATTATTTAGTTACAATTTGTGTCAATACATTAAACAACAGATTTATTTTAATTTTAACTTTTATCAAAACTTTAATCCATATAATTTTGGTGTTCTTTTCCACAACAATTTTGTATTATATCTAAAATTACATAATCTAATTTTATAGGGTACAAGATTGAAGATATGAAAATCTTAGCCTATGTTTGGATTGAGGGTGGGGAAGGGAAAGGAAAGGAAAGGAAAGTAAAACAAAGGAAGGTTGTAAACCTTTCCTTTGTTTGGGAAGATTTTTTAGCAAGGGAAAGGAAAGAGAGGGGGAGTGAGCACCCCTTGCTTTCCCTTGAGTTACTCAGTTTTTTAAAACCCCAATTTGGGGTAAAGGGGAAGGAAAGGAAACTTGAAAAAAATTTTAACATGTAAAATATCAAATTTAACCTTATTATCTTATAAAATTTAAAACAAAAAGTGTTATAATTGGAAAAAAAGCATTACAATAAATCATTTCCTTTCCTTTCCATTGTTTAACCAAACAAAGATTGTTAGGATTACTTTCCTTTCCTTTCCTTTATTAATTTTAGCTATCCAAACAAGGGGTACATGTACCCTTTCTTTTCCTCTCCTTTCCTCTAGTTTACATTCTTTTCCTTTCCATTCCTTTCCTTTACTAATGTTTATCCAAACATAGTGTTAGT
Source organism: Heritiera fomes (assembly GCA_032173925.1). NCBI lineage: Eukaryota > Viridiplantae > Streptophyta > Magnoliopsida > Malvales > Malvaceae > Heritiera > Heritiera fomes. The sequence goes on from JAPDPM010000025.1 coordinate 7,303,686, forward strand.
GTGACTAAGGTTTAAATAAAGAAAATTTTCAAGCAATGGAAAGTGGCTAAAGGTCGCAGTTATATTATAAGCCAATCATGTATAATTCAAGGGAATTATTTTTGGTTACAAGGGATATATTAATAATCAGAGATTCGGATGTTTAGATTCGAATTTAAAACTTGTAATATATCACAATTTATCTTTAATCACTCGATAAAAAATATGTTGACATTCAAGAAAATTATTGAAGCCACTTTGGCAATGACAATGGCTAAAAAATATGATTAAAAAGGATCAAATTGAGGTTTTTTTTTTTTTTATGATTGGCAAAGAGTAATAAAGAAATGCAAAAACTTTGAGAATAAATCTGAGAAATGTTTTGCTCAGAGTCATAGCTGTCTGTTGGCTGAGCCAGTTGAAAACTTTAGATCTGCTAATGTAACGTAATGTCTTCGTAATCAAAGGGCAGGATTGAGTAAGCAAGCTCAGTGCGAAACGCAGAAACCTGATCTTCTAGACCAATCTCATGATTTCATGTAATTATTAGGAGAGATCAAACTTAAAGTTCGGTTGTTTCGTTTTTCCTTTATACCTCTTCGTGCAAAAAAGAAATATTAATAAACAAATTAAAAAACAAAAAAATAATATACCTTATGGAATAAAAATTAAGAAAAATAAAAAATAGCAAATTATCCTATTTATTACACAATATTTAAAAACTTAAAATCTCAATAAATAAATAAAGTAAGTAAATAAGTGGCATTGGATTTGAACAAATCTTTTTATTTTGTGTAATCACAAGTATTCTCGTTTATTTATGGTCTCAAACTAATTCTATTCAGGTCGAGAATGATAAACTGTAAAATCTTCTTTTTATAATAATGCCATTGAAAAATACAGAGTGATATATGTTTCTTAAATTTGATCTGTTCATAAAAGCAACAAAAAATCTATTGGCATTTATTATTGAGTTTATATATGATGTATTGATAGTGTATAATTGTTATATATTATTAGTCAACGAGTGTTATGTCATTGATAAGTAATGTTGAAAAATATAAAAACACTTAAAAATAAGTATTTTTCAACATCATTAATTTATCTTTTTTTTTGTTTTTAAGGGTTTTTATATTTTTTAATTTTGCTCATTAATGATAGAGTACTTTGTTGTTGAGTGACAATGTATAATAGTTATACATTATCAGTTCATCAAATATAAAACTTTTATTATCATATGTATTTGTTGCTCAAAAAATATATTTTTATTAGTGGAATAAAGTGATTTTCTTTTAACGGTTTCGAATTTGTGGAGAGGTTGTAAGAATTTTTTTTTGAATTCATTAAATTTATTGAAAATAAATATGTTTAAACCTAGCGTAAAATAGAATATTAAAATGATGTATATATACATTTTAAGAAATTGCTTGATGTGCCAATGAAGCCTTGCCGCCTTGGCTTAGTGGCAAGGAGGAGGTCCTGAGATCCTTAATGAGTAAAGAGGTCTCAGGTTCAAGTCTCACCAAACGTGTGAGTTAAATGTTAAAATACCGTTTCTGATAAAAAAAAAGAAATTGTTTGATGTATTGTTACTGAAATTTTTAAATTTCACATTACGAGATTAATAGGATGACATTTCCCATTAAAGTATATAAAAAAAACTACCTAAAGAAATGAAAAATGTGACAATCTCTTAGTTATGTCTGTAATGTTAAAACTTTAATGCAAAAGTTGAAAGTGGTGTATAAATTTATATTTCTTAAATTTGATCCCTTCAAAAAAACAAATAAATATATTGACATTTATTTTATATATATACATACCAAAAACTAAGGATTAGTAATCAAATAAATTTGACATTTAGAGAGATCTAAAAGGATGAATTTAATCAATTTATTAGATCAAGATTAGAGGTGACAAAAGTTGATTTGATTTAAAAAAAATCAGTGTGATTAGCCCAAACCAAAAGCTGATCAACTTGATTTAATAAAAAAAACCAACAATCCAAATCGACTTAATCCGAATCCAAATTGATTTACATTCAAATAAATTTGAAATCGACATGATCCAAACTTGAATTGATTTGAAATCATATTTACTTAAATCCAACTTGACTCGAACTTGAATTGATCTGAATTCAAATTAACCTAAACTCGACCGATCCCAAACATGAATTAAACTAAATCTGAATTGATATAAATTTGAATTAATTCAAAGTCAAATTTTATTATGAACCAAAAAAAAAAGTCAATTTTTATTAATTTATTTTTTTCTTCGATAATTGAGGTAGGGGATGAGATTGTTTGAATTTGAATCCAAGTTTTACAATATGCCACAACTCTTTTTTAATCACTCAATCAATAAGTTGTTAGCAAATTTTATTAAATTATTATTTATTGATAAGCGATAAATATAAAAATAATTAATAATTTAGAGGTGAATGTTAACATTATATTTAGTTATTTAGTTTAATTAATAAATATAGTAATACTATAATATATTAAGTAATTAATATTAAGATTAGTTGTACCAATAACCAATAAGGTTATTAAGTCATTTTCATAATATTAGTATTAATTTTATAATCTCATTCCTTTTGTTGTGAAACCTTATCATATCATTAACAAATAGGATTAATATGTCATTTTTATTTTTTATAGTACTTTTGTATTATTTGATATTAAAACAAAATCAATTACTAAAATTAAATTAATACTAGTCTAAGTAATTAAATTTTAATCTTAAACTATTATGACAATTAATTAATTAACCATTACGAATAATATATATATTTTTTATATTTCCTTACTCTTTAGTGATGACTATGATGATAAGTCTTCTTAAAACTATCTAGTTATTTGTTTATTTTCAATTTATTACTAATGATTAATGTGTATTAATGCAATCGTATGATATATTAATATGAATCACCAATAATGAATTAATAATTAATGCATTAAATATTACAACGGAAGTTGGTTGAGTTGGTAAGAGTTATCCACTTTGCATGTAAGACCTAGATGTGAACAATCCTCTTTCATGTGGGTGATCTATAAGTCTTCAAATATTAAGATAAATACTAAATATCTGTCAATTAATGTAAATTCACGGTACTTTTCATTCATTCATGAAAAATACATCAGTAGCTAACAACTTATTTAACATGGCTAGGTTAACATCCACCTAATATCTTGCCTTAGTTCAACTTAAGCCATAAGTGTCAAGAGAATTAGCTACTTCATGGCCAGATCTGTAAATATATATGCATCTTAACCTTTGCAATGAATTGATCATTCCAACTGATGAATAATTTGCACTTGGTGTGTTAAAATCCTTTGCCAGATTGCCAGAACATCTCCCTCCAACAAGATGTTGCGTAACCCAACTTTGAAGCAAATTTGATTGCTTGATAGGCAGCCATAGCTTTCAATATCATTGGATTTGTTTTCCAAAATACCGATCCTGCATAAGCTCCCATAACCATCCCTTGGTCTTTGATTCCCAATTCCTTTTCCTCCCAAATTAGCATGTCTCCAGTAGCATCATAGATGATACTATAAAGTCCAGAAGGTAGACATCTCCATTACAGCGGAGGCATAATTCCTTCATCCCCTCGATTGTCCTTTGCACCTAGCGTTTTATACACGCTTTTGACAGAATATAACCCATTCTGTGTGAATCTCTAAACCAGTATATCATTATGTTGATGCCTGCTTGAAGGCATTGCCAGTATATTAGGCACTTCTTCATCGTCAAACATATTATGAATCAACTCAGCATTCCAATCTCCAGTTTGTGAGTTTATAAGCTTAGCCACCTTGCTATCTGCCGACCTTCCAGCTTGTGGTGTTTTTGGCAAACCGTATGGAGTTATAGGCAACAACGGATCTTTCTATTTTTCACAGAAACACCACTCCCAGTTCTCCATAACAGTCCACGTTTCAGCATTGCGTTTGTATTACATAAACTTTTCCATGTAGAACTAGAATTGGATCCAATTGCAGCCTCTAGGAAAGAGGTATTTAGGAAGTGTTTAGCTTATAGGACTGAGTGTAATGAGGTCTTAGGATTATACAATAACCTCCACGATAGCTTGGCAACCAGAGTTTGATTTAATTTCCACATGTCTCGGATATAATTCAAACCATTCAAATTAATTTGACATTTTAATTTTTATATAATTAATTTTAAAAGTTAACAAATTGAAAATGATTAACATAAGTGTTAAACCAAATGGTCCAAGAATCAAACAAAATAAATAATTTCAATCCAAATTTATTCAAATCCAAATTAATCCAACCCAAAATGCCCAAAATTTGAATAACTAATTCTTTTTAACTTGAAACTGAAATGATTCGAAACTAAAATGATTTGATTTTTTCTCAATTAAAGCCAACCTAACTTGAAACTGAAAATGATATGATGTTTCTTTAACTAAACACGATCTAATTCGAATTTGAATAAAAATATCTTGATTTTTTTTCTAACTTAAATCTAATTGGATTCAAACTTGAAATGATTCGATTTTTTTTTTAATCCAAAATAATTCCATAAAATAAAAACCTCAAATCCTACTCAACCTTTTTTTTTTCATCTCTAGTCACGGTAAACTTGCTTGATTCAACGAGAGAGGAACATTAATCTTAAAACTTACAACTAAAAGAAATAAAAAAAATTTAAATCAAATTATTAACAAAAAAAATCCAATTAGTCACCATGGTTGACTCACTGTGAGGTTATCTAATCACCTCTCTCTCTCTCTCTCTTTCTCCTCCGATAAATTGGCCCGCAAGATTGCGCTCCACCAGAAGAACGATATTTTCACCTACTAAAAACTAAAGACTAAAGAGGGAATATAAAAAAAACTCATCAAAATCTCTTCTTGCTCGGGTCCCACTTCAATTTGCATCGAACTTGAGCTTCTCCTCCTCTTTTACTGAATATTTTCCTTTTATTTTTCAGTAATTTCTTTGCAGACTGTGAAAGTTTGTAGATTTGATCCAAATTCCTGAAATTCGACGCCTTTTTAATTAAAAAATTCATTTATTTTTATTTTATTATATATTTCTCGACCAGTTATTACCATCGCCCAATCGCCATCGTTAAAGGTCCGTCTTTGAAGCAGAAGAAGAAAATATCGGAATTTGGGGCTGAAAACAATAGAAGAGTCTCCTACAAGCGACGCCGTTGAAGGAGGTGGTGGGGTTGGGTTTCGATTTATTAATGCAAAATTTTTTTTCAGGTTTTCAGATTCAGCTCTGATTTGAATCCGGTAAAACCCTAGGTTTGTATCAAATCTGTGAATAATTTTATATTTTTTTTCTGTTTTTATGAATTTGTGGTTTGTTATTATTATTATTTTTTATTTGCAAATTGTTTGGAATTGGTGAATTTTGATTATAGATTTAGTTTAGTTGTATTGTAGAGGAAATGTGGAAACTTTGGAATGATTTTATGAATGCTATGTTATTTTATAGTTAATTAGTTAGAGTTTGGAGTGATAGTTACAATTTAGAGCTATTTTTAAGTTTATTTTGTAATTTATAATTATATATAAAAAAAAAGCTGAAAAATTGAAATGAAATTGATATCTTAATTGCTCTAAAATTATATAAAAAAAATGAAATTGATATCTTAATTGCTCTAAAAAAGCTGAAAAATTGAAATAAATAAAATAAAAGAGTCAGTCTGTTTTATTCATTTTTTTCCTTTTGTTTCTGAAAATAAATGGTAAAGTATTAAATTTAGTGCTTTTTATTGGATATTTTTCATCTAGAGCATCTAATAGTTTTGATTTCTAAAGGAAGGTTAGATTTTTGCCTTTTTTTAGTATTTGTTTTAATTGTTTCAAAAAGAAAAGGTTTAAATAAGAATTAGCAGTATTTTTTCATTTGGGGGTTGTCCAGGTTAAAATTACCCCTTCTACCACCATTCTGATTACGGGATTCTTGTTACCTCCCATACATTTTGGTTCTTGGTTAGTATACGTGGATTTTTATTGGCTGAGTGCGTTTATTTGTTCTGTGCCATACAACATTTGCTAGCCGGGGTAAATTACTCTCTGCTCATAGGCTTTGCTGGCTGTGCTGTTGGATGGTCTACTGCTCGTTCCAATTGTTCAATCACAGAATACTTGGTATAAAGTGCAAGGTATTCTTTGTTATTAACTAGGATTTTTGGGTTTAAACAGTTTCTGCATGCAAGGAAAAGGGCTGGGTAAGGCTATTACCTTGATGAAGTCAGTGGACATGTATACAGCTGTGTGTTAAAGAAGAGAAGATGCTACCAAACTGGAAGAAGCCCCGAATTACACTGACAGTCCAATCTTTAGATGAAATTTTGTTCTTGTTAATCGGCACATCTGGGAGTAAAGAGGGTGGTAATGATATGCTGTAAAAAGAAACCATGGAGCAATATATGGAGAAACGATATCCGGTCAATGCAAAAGATTATAAGTTATATGAAGAAGTTGGAGAAGGTGTCAGTGCCACTGTGTACAGGGCTTTATGTGTTCCATTTAATGAGATTGTTGCTATCAAGGTTCTTGATTTGGAAAAGTGCAATAATGATCTGGTAAGTATAATATTTCATAATTTGTTGATTGGAAGTGATGTTTACATATACACTTCTCTTACAAGTCCCAACAACTCCTTTGCATCAAAAGTTGACATCAACATATGATTTATGTTTGTGAATGGTGCAGGATGGCATTCGAAGAGAGGTACAGACCATGAGCTTGATTGATCACCCAAATGTATTACGGGCACATTGCTCATTCACTACCAGTCACAGCCTTTGGGTTGTGATGCCTTACATGGCTGGGGGATCCTGCCTGCATATAATGAAATCTGCTCATCAAGACGGTTTTGAAGAGCCTGTCATTGCTACTTTATTGCGTGAAGTTCTTAAAGCTCTTGTTTATCTTCATGCCCATGGGCACATTCACAGAGATGTGAAGGTTTCTAATTACCTCTTGTTTAATTTTTATGCCATGTGTTTTCTCGTTTATTTCTGCAAGTTGTTTATTTTCGGAGGCTTGACAGCTTAAGATACATTTTGTAATAATCAAATGAAAAACTTATGGTTCTTCTTATACTGTAATTGACAATATATGATAAATATAGGAAAAATTTGCATCTGCATTCCGTAGAGAACCTTATGCTAATAGTACTACAGTAGTATACTATTGAATCCATTAGTCTATTATAGTAGGATTTTACTTATACTTGTTGTTTCTTTTGCAAGTAGCATACTAATTGTGCGAAATATGTCAACAGCTTACTGCATGTTATTGTCCTTGCTCTTTTTCTTCCTTCTCATTTTGAGGATTTTTATCTGTTATTCTTATCTACATTAATAACTTTTGTTTGCAGGCTGGGAATATCTTAATTGATTCTAATGGTGCTGTCAAGTTGGCAGACTTTGGAGTGTCGGCATGCATGTTTGATACTGGAGACAGACAGCGTTCCAGAAATACTTTTGTTGGAACTCCTTGCTGGTATTTGTCTTCCTTGGCCTTTCAACTGTCTGGGATTTCACTTATTTTGGTGCTTTTATTATGGAAATTCAATTTTTTAGAGGTGATAATGGCCACAATGTGTCTCCTCATTGTTTTTTTATCTCAGGATGGCTCCAGAAGTTATGCAGCAATTGCATGGTTATGACTTCAAGTGAGTTGATTACTTCTTTAATCTGTACTTTTTCTTTTCATTTCCTTTCATTCTTGTGCTCTTTTATACCTTTTAAATCATTCTGTTAGCTCTTCTTCTTTCCTGTGTACAGAGCGGACATTTGGTCTTTTGGAATAACAGCTCTTGAACTTGCTCATGGCCATGCCCCATTTTCTAAATATCCACCGATGAAAGTAAATCTCTTTGTTTTCTGTTATTGATCACAGTTGATTATTGTATGTATTTTGCTGTTTCCTTTTGTTTTAATTTATAGTTTGACTGTTTACTCCTATTTTTGCTGCAGGTTTTGTTGATGACCTTGCAAAATGCTCCTCCTGGTCTGGACTATGAAAGGGACAAGCGGTTCTCAAAGGTTTGTGCTATTCAATTGTGTTTTACTTACTGGTATCACTTGTTAGTATCTGATCATTCTGATAGTGTTATGCTTCCCTAGTCTTTCAAGGAGTTGGTAGCTGCTTGCTTGGTGAAGGACCCCAAGAAACGTCCAACTTCCGAGAAGCTTTTGAAGCACCATTTTTTTAAGCACGCACGCTCCAATGATTATCTATCTCGTACCATTCTTGATGGCATTGCTCCATTAGGTGAACGGTTTAGGTTTCTAAAGGTCTCTTGCTTACCGCTTTTTATGTAATTTGTGTTCTCTGTTTAGGATGGGGAATAAATGTGGAAAACTGATCTGGTCTTTTATGTCTCAGACAGAAGAAGCTGATCTTCTTGTACAAAATAAGGCTCTCTATGAGAACAAGGAGCAATTATCACAGGTGAATAATTGAGCTTTTTACATTACTCCACAAAAAGCAACTCATAGTGCTAGGTTCTTTCCATTATGTCTCGCTAGTATTTTAGGCTTTTGTATTTTGAGTGATCTATTTGCTTTCAGTTTCACATTCATCTCAGGTCTTCACCTTGCAGCTAGTTTTACTTTGACTGATGAATGCCCATAGTATATAAAAAATATATTATTACGTAGTATCATTTTGAATATGAATCCTTTCACCTTGCAGCAAGAGTATATAAGAGGAATCAGTGCCTGGAATTTCAATCTAGAGGACTTGAAAAGTCAGGCTGCACTTGTAAGTACTTTCAACTCCCCATCTCTTTGTTTTATTATTTATCTGAAAGTAGTCCCAAAACTGCTCTATAATCTTTATCTAATCAACAATGCGGATTGTTTTACTCGCAGATTCAAGATTGTGATGAAGTGTCAAATGCAGAAGATCGAGTCGAGAGCAAGAAGCAAAAGGAGAGGCATGATATAGTTGGATTGTCAGCGGAGAGGATGTCTCCTGAAATGGCTAGTAATTCCATTGCTGCAACTAGCCAGGAGGTACCAGTTATAACCCATAAATGATTTCTGTTTAATTAGATTGTGAGCCCTTCAACCATTCATTAATGGTTCGATTAATCTTGTACTTCTAGATTTATATCCTCCTTTTACTTGTTTCAGGATGGGCTTAGTGATCTGCATGATTTGGAGAGTTCGCTTGCTTCATTTCCTATTAAACCCCTCCAAGCACTCAAGTATGACATTTTTATGCTTGCGTGACCTTACTTTTGCAAAAAAATTCATTGTTTATAACATAATTAGGAGGCTACCGTTTTACACATTTGTCACATTCAAAGAGACTGAATTGTATTTTGTGCAAATAGAAAGCAGTATGGTCTCACATGTTTAATCGTTCAGTTTTTAAGTAATCTGCATTTTCTATTACCATCTTTATATATTTTAAGAACATTTATTCTCTTAGACTTGTTACTATTCTTTTGGAAAAAGAACGGTTGGCAATTGAATTGGATGTGGTAATTTCGTTTCTTTCCTTTTGTTTATGCAACGATCTAATTGGTGCAGGGGCTGTTTTGACATTGGTGAAGATGATGAGGGTGCAAATAGTCCAAATTGGAAAGTTGTTACCAGATCTGAAAATGGTCAGTTCATTACAAAGTCATCAAGATCTGTGGACCAAGATGCTGGAAGAAATGAGGGTGAGAATTCTGGGCAAAGTAGCTCTTTACCTTGTCAGGTCATTCCAGAGCATAAAAAGTTCTTGAGCGGTTTGCTAATACCTGATAATGCCTTTTCTCCTAAAAAGGTTACAGGAGACGGGGACAGGTAAGCTTTGTACTAAGTTACCCTGAGCTGGAAAATTGTTATCACCAAACATGATAGAATACTTGAAATGGCTTTTTATAAAAATATAGGAAGATCTTTTTATGATGAGTTCATAAATTTTATGGCTTACAAGTTAAGAAGAGTCCTAGATGTATGATCCGGTGCACATAACACTGGGACTTTCTTCTTGATTTTGTTATTGACTGCTATTCTATTGTTAAAAAGAACATTGTTGCTTCGTCATTGCCATTTACTCTACTGGAAAAGTTTTGCGTGATAATCTATATTAAATTGGGTTTATCAAAAATGTTTTGAAGGGACTTCCCACAACCCAAATTTCAATCTGAACGCAACTACAGTGGTCCATTGCTGTATCGCCAGAGGAGAGAAACAAATAACCATTCGTCTGGTATTTCCTGGTTTTATTTTCTTCTATTTCTACTTAGAAGTGATGCTACTTATTTGTACTCTAATGAACTTAGTTTGGTTTCTTTGCCTCCTGTTATACATCAGAGGATACATCAGAGGGAGCAGTTGTTCGGCGGGGACGCTTTAAAGTGACTTCAGCAGATCTCAGTCCCAAGGTACATCTGCAATATACTGAAATGGTCACCTCATCTGTTTAAAGAAACTTTGCAGCCAATGTACAGTCTTCTGGCCTCTGCTTTTGTGGAGTAACATGTAACTTCTACTGATAAACGGTCTTTATCAGTTGAACAGTTAGGAATTGATGCATACATGGAGTGTCTATGTCTTCCTGTCTGTAATAATCTTTTGCGATAAATTTTATCAGCATTGATAAATATCTACATAGTTGATTACCATTTGTTAGGTATCACGTAAATGCTGCATCAACAAAATGACAGATCTAATGCCATCAAGTGTTATACTTTAACGTCATACTGAATAAATTATACTTCTGCTAAAGGGCTATATTTTAAGTGATTTCTCTGAAGACTTCGGTTTCATATCTTTTTGGGTTCTTTGCATATGGTTGTCTTGCATTGGTTTCATTTCACGTGCTTGTCCTGATGGATGCATGTTAACTAATTTCAAACTATATATCGCTTTTGGTTAAGTCTATCCTCTAATATCCAGATAGCTACCCATGAAAACTTTCTGGCTTATACTTCCTCATCGGAGCCCACAAAGTTGCTCCTACAAACTCTCCTCTTCTCCTATGAGTGTCTGCTTGAACTCGTGTTTTTGGGATGACGAACGATGAGGATGGAACTTAGCTATTTATCTTTTAGGCAATGGCTTTGTAACCATTGCCTTTATTTTCTCTCGTTTAGGGACCTACAAACTGCAATTTTAACCCGGCTACTGGAGGTTCAACCAGTCCAACATCTCTAAACCTTACAGCTAGTACAGTTCTCCCATCTCTACAATGCATTTTGCAACAGAACACGGTGCAAAGGGTACGTTTGTTTTCATATGTCCTATCTCATGTCAGAGAGATTGCCTGTCTTAAAACAAGTTATTTTTGTTGATGATTGCTGACAGGAAGAAATTATTAGACTGATCAAGTATTTGGAGCAAAATTCTGGTAATGCCTCTATATTCTGATTATCCGCATTTTCTGCTGTTTAATCGTGTAAACTATTATGATGTTAAATTTTACTTTTCTTGTACAGGTAAGCTTGGGGATTTGACAGAGGTTGGCAACAATGATCTTCTGCAGGTAATTGATCAACCCTAATTTCCTATTAACCCTATGATCTTTCTTATCATAATGTTACATGTTGTCAATTATCCTATTATTTATGCTTTCTTATGCCAATTGGATTTCTCTCTTAGACTTATTTTCTCACATGCCTATACCTTTTTGAAAGGTTTTATTTTTCTTGAGAAATGATTTAGTTTAAGCAATTGTACGTGCAGATAGCACCCTCTTCTGCAAGGGAGAGAGAGCTGCAATCTCAGGTGCTACAGCTGCAACAGAGGTATGAAGTAAAGTTTAAACGGTAGTGATTTTCTTTCTTTATGCACATTCTACTGAATCTTTTTTTCTTTTTTTTTGGTGAATCCTTATTTCTGTTGTTAGTATCGGGAACCTTGTTGAGGAATTGCAGAGACAGAAAATGAAGAACGCGCAGGTTGGTGCATTAATCTCGAACATATATCCTGAAACTAATGAATTTCAAAGATTTTTCATACATACCAAATCACTTGCTCACGTTTTGATTTCAATAGATTTTTTTTTCCATCGACTGAAAACTGAGTTCATTTTACTTTGTCTCATCACCGCGCAGCTAGAGAAACAATTAAATGCATTGGCCAACAACAAAGAGTGAAGGTGAAACAATTAAGCTTGGTGGTGATGTTTGATGCTTAAACTGCCTGATTATTTCTTCTTGAGTGCTAGGGTTGATAAGGTTTTTAAAGGTGTTGAGGCATAGGAGTGCTTTGTGTTGTGTTTCTAGTGCACCATATGTATGGCCGTGAGTTAAGCGGGACGCCCAAATTTTGAGCTGCCATTCCTTGAGAGTCTCATGTCACTTGTTGTAATTTATTGACAGGATATTGTAATATAATTGCAACGCCTCTCTGGTGTTCATTTGCTCTTCCAACTATAAACAAAATAAGTGGTAAATATATTTTGGAACCAGAGCTAGTTTCCAATGGCAATCAAGGTGAATGTTCAGATATACAATTAGAGAAAGAATACTTCTCTGGTTTATGTTGGTCAGAGGATTCTGATCTGGGACTTTGAATTTCATACTTTTAAAAGTAAAAATTTGATCATTTGAATCAAGTCAATTTCTGATTAGCAACTTGAACATAAACTGAAACAACTGTGGGCTTAACAATGCTTACCATTCCTAGGGTACAATGAAAGAGAAATGATTGAGATGTCAATGATAATCATAAATTAGAAAACAGTTTGTCTGGGTGCCATTTCCATGGTTTTGCTGCTTTTAATTTCCCATGTCAAAGTGAACACCAGGATTTCGATTATAACTCAGAAGTAACTCGGACAAATTGGGAAACTGACGATTCAATGACAAAATTACAAGAAATTCATTTGCCTCTTTCTTACTTGGGGTTCTGCGTTACATCAGGAACAAAAAGACAAAAGAGTAAAGAAATCAACTTGCATTATATGATACCTAGTTCGGTTTAATCCTGGAGAGTGAAAAAAAATCGATAAAACTAGGACAGCAAAAGCTGAGAAAACTTAGCATCAATGCATTACCAGAGACGGTTCTCTATCACAGCAGAAACAATGCCCTTCAGTGTCTCCTGCATAAAATTTGATATCATGAGTTTCACTATTTCGTAGCACACACAAACTTCATAAACAATGAAGCAAAAGCTAATCACAAACACGTGTTATAGGACAGTACCATGCTATGATCTTTGAGACCAAGAGACAGAACTAAAGGCAAAGAGGAACCTGAGGAACTGCAAAGACATTAAGCAACAAGTATCTTAACACAAACTGCCATTAGATTTGCAAGTTAATAGTATTCAATTGACAAAATTAATGGTCGAATTCTCATTTATGGATATGACTTCATATGTATCTGCAACTATAATTTGATTTACGCTTTTATATAAATCTTACAAGGAGAAGGGGAAGTGATCAGTAAAGCACTTTATCCTATGGAAAATAGTAACGACATGTCTATCGAGTTGGAAAAATACCTTATGTGTTCAATTAGCTGACGGGTAATTGCCAGTAGCATTGGCTGCACATGTTGCATTCATCCCAAATATTACATACATTTTATTCACGAAAGATCAAACTAACATACAACATGACATTCCCACTTACCTCATCTCGTTTGCCAAATATTACAGACACGTTGAAAGTAGGCTGGACCGTAACCCCTTCCTCCTTTCTGGCAATGAAAATATATACATTTCTCAAATGCTCAAATACAATTATCATGATGATAACCCGACTAACTCCAATAAAAACTTTGTATAAAGAAATCATACTCAGATTACACTTAACAGTGTCTGTGACTTGTGATATGGAGAAAGAACTAAGACCTTACCCTTTTATTTTGAGAGAAAATAACAAAGAATAACTACTTTGAAGAAAAATAAGGGGCAAACCTTGCGTGCAATATTGTTCCCATAGTTCCTATCTGAGTAGCCATAACCTGAGAAGTCTTTCACACATTAGAAGTTATAACAGAAAGACATGGAATACTCATTCCTCTCTCCAAACCTCACACAGAACACACAAACACTTTACCAAAAGCCTAAATTTGATCAAAAAAACAATGGAGGCTTGTACTCACAAGAAAATGATCGTCATAACGGCAAATGACAAGATCTGTACTGTTCCCCTACCAAGCAAAAGGTATGTAATTAAGAAAGTCTAATCACATGGCATTTCCAAAGCAATCTTCAATAAGAGAAAATATTAATGAATTCATAAACCAAAATCAGAACCAACAAAGTTCACTTCCGAATATGCAAACTCTTGCTATAAACAACCCGAATTTCTGCGAAAACGATCTTCAAAATTCCCATTACTAAACTTGAGCCTCAATTTATTTTGAACCACTATATAGCCTCCATTGGAGAGTTAACTAAGGACTATCTCTCACACTGTAAACAATCCTCATGACAGTAGCAATAAGAATATAATCCCACAAATCAAATTCCTATCCACCATATAATTCATTTTTTGTGTACGCTAATAAAATCGCAGCATAATAACCAAAAAAAATAGAAAAACTCAAATCATGCTTAAAAAAGACAACCAATTGATCATGAAAGTGTCAGTCAGAAACTACAACAATCATCTTAAACTAAACCCAGTCTCAAAAACTAACCTTCACTTGTAATTCATGCTTTCACATGCTATTATAGGTGAAAGCTAATAAAGAATCAGAACTTCAAGACCAAAAAAAAAAAAAGGCAATTTGATTCTGAGTAAGAAGAAAACTCAGAGATAAAAGGAAACCCAAGTAAAGAGACAGAAGAAGAAACTTTATTTTACCTTGATGTCCAATGATAGATTCTTGTAAGGAACGGGAAAACGTTGTTCTAGACCACCCATGTTTTCTTCTTTTCTTCAAAAACTCCACAAATTTGAGAAGAAGCTTTTCTTAGCACTGCTTTAGTATCTACTCCATTTCTGACTTTATTTTTTATTTTAATAAATTTCTTAAGAACAAGACATGGACCAAAGTCCCTAGATTTCTAGTTCAAAAGCCCAATATTTTGGGCTCATGTTAGATTAACTTAATCAGTCTAGTCCCAGGGGTTTGGGCCCATGTTGTGCAAACTTTATTAAGACAATTCTTTTATTTTATTTTATTTTATTTTATTTTTTATAAAAAATATCATGATCTAAAAATAAGAGAAAAAAATAAAAATGTTGAGATTCAAATCTCAAATTTAAAAATATCAATACATACTCTTTTAAGATATATTAAAAAATAAAAAAATACATATTTTAATTTTTTAAAATTGAAAAACAAAAATGTGTAAAACTTAATAATAAAAAATGGATAGGATGGCCTAAAATTGTTATAACCAATGCAAGATACCCTGTTCTATATCCAACTACCAATCACTATAAAGATGGTGCATAGGAAGCATGATGCTCCACCAGCTGATAATATTGAGAGTAGGAAGAGAGGTGCAAGCAATGCAATTTTTGATGTGAAATGTGAATGGAGATGTTGAGATTAGAATATTAAATTTAAATGTATTAATACATATTTTTTTAAAATATGTTAAAAATTTTAAAAAAGTATAATAATAATAATAATAATAATAATAATAATAATAATAATAAGGATTTATATATAATGCATTGACAGTGTATAGAAACATATAATGCATTGACAGTGTATAGTTTCTATACACTGTCAAAGCACCAGAGGTTGACACCTCATCAATAAGCTCTTATGAGCAAATTAAAAAAATTAATTTATATTTACTTTTAAGGGTTTGACATATTTTTGAATTTGCAAATTGATGAGATGCCAACCTCTGATGCATTGATAGTGTATAGAAATTATACAATGTTAGTGCATCATATACAAACCCTAATAATAATAATAATTTTTTCAATCTTTTAGAATTTGAACATACAAAAAAGTGTAGAACTTGATAATAAAGATAGGCAGAATGGCCTAAAAGTGTTATTAGATCCCTTGCTTTAAACCCCACTACCAAACACTAGAAATACAGAATATACCATATAGGAAGCAAGATGCTCAACAGTAACCAATGCAATTTTTGAAGTGTAGATATTACTACTTTCTCAAATAGATTTGACATAGATAAATGAACTTTGTTAGAATGAACTTATAAAGGTAAAAATATATAGTCTGAAAGCTTAAATATCCTAACTAAATAAATCGATTTAGTTTATCAAATATCTTTGAAGATGAAAATGGTTTTGAATCATTTTATATTTGTTTATAATTTGTTTCAAGAGGTAATTGGATATTTCTCTCCATTTTCCTCTCTCAATCCATTTTTTCTCCATCCTTGTCCACTTTTAATTGCATTTCATTTTCATCCCACTTGCCATTTACCTCTTTTTTCTAGGACTCTCTTTTTGTCTTATTCTTTTCAAATAAAAAAAATATAAAATCTTTTCGTTTGTTTATTAGAATAATCTCTTTTCCATCTATTTTATCATATTTCAAAGAAAATTTACATAGAAGATCAAAGTTTTCTCAATCAAGTTTCAAATATTAAAATCGAAAAATGACTTGTAAATTTTGTTAGACAATCTCTTTATATATATATTTATACATGAATATATGGTTTTTAATTTTATATTTTTATATCTAACAAATTGCATGCATGTGACATACTCATCTAGTTTGCCATTTCATTATTATATAATATTATCATACTTAAAAAACGTAAATCTTTAATTCATGAGAATGGGATTTCCTAATTTTTTTTGCAAATTTAATGTCGTTGTTATAAGTCAACTAAGTATAAGTATCCTCCTAGATTATTTCTTTAAGTGGAGAAGAGAGGCATGAACAGGAAAAATGGGAGTGTGAAACCCTATTGGACTGGAAAGTCTCCGGCTGACAGTCAGCTAAGCGTAAGAATTGCCACAACTAACTGAAACGAGCCAACAAGCCATCTCGTGCGTACCAGTCGTTCAACATCTGAGAAATGAGAATTCTATTGTTCGCTTATTGCTTACCAACTCAAGCCGCTTGCTTTAGCCGAGCCATGCATTTTCACAATGCTTTATTTGGCCTTTTTTTTAAAAATTTTTTATTAATTATGTTTTTTTAAATAAAAACTTATCTAAAATCTTTCTGAGGAATTTGCATATTTAGATTTCAAAATGGCTTATTTAAGAGTTTTATTTTTGATCCCAATATAAATATGATATATTTAAAAAAAATTATCTCATACATTATTAGTGAAATCTTGAAATCTACTGATCATATTAACAAAATAACGTATATATTTTAAAAGATATGTTAAAAAAAATAAAAAAAATAATTAAAAAGAAAAACAAGAAATATGATAATATTTTAGTTCTACTTGTGAAATTAAAATATTTTTATTAGATCAATGTATGAAAAACGAATTATATGTCTCGATATCATTTTTTATCATGTTTTTACTCTTTTTTTTATAATTGAAAGTTTAGGAGCAGAAAATATTACTTTATTTTCAAGTCCATAGATTTATTGAATTTTTACGTGTGAATTTTTTAAAATTTACAAATTATCCACTAATAAAGAATTGTGAAAATTTGAACACAAATGCTTTGTACTCTAAATTTAAACTTTAAAAACATTACGCCAAATCCATTTGACTTAATGTTTTCTTAAATTAGTTAGTGTTACAAGTTTTTATAAAATGGGTTTTCTATTAAAAGTGGTTGAATGCTAATTAATAATTGGACTTTGTATATACAAAATTGATATAATAGCAAATGTATTTATGAGTTAGGTAACATAATAACTTTTTTTCCTGTATGATAACTTTTTTAATTACAATTTAAACACAACAAAATAGGTTTCATAAAAGCTTCACTACTTTTACTTGTGAAAACCATGATCAAATGAAGATGTTTATTTTATAAAGATCTTGCACCCCATCCAAATTCATACAGACAAAAGAATAAAAATGTCTCATTTTTTATTTAACATTATGATTTATATATATGATGTATTAATAGTGTATTATTTCTATATACTGTCAATGCATAAAATGTTGACAAATTATCAATAAACTCTTATAAGCAAATTGAAAAAAATTATTTGTATTTATTTTTAAAGGTTTAGTATTTTTTTATTTGTTTATTGATGAAATATTAACTTTTAGTATATTAATAATGTATAAAGATTATATACTATAAGCATCATATGTAAACCCTTAAAATTTTTCGAGATTGAATTATTTTTATTGAAATCAAGAATCCAATACTCTATTTGTACATTGTATCACGACAAAAAACAAAAAAGAAAAATCGTTACTTTTCAAATGAAAAATCTAGCTCATGAATTATGACTTTTCTTATGCATGCAAATCAAAACATTGATACTATTATTTATTCGTGATAATTTTTTAGATTATGATGGTTTATTTACTCATTTATTAAGATCATATAAAAATAATTGTTGTCAAAAATTGAAAAAAAAAACTACACAACCAAATTTAAGATACTCTTAATTAAGAATAGATGTATTTTATGGCAAAATTAAATCCAAACAGATTAATTTAACAAGTAAATTTAATTAATTAAGAATATTCTACGATATTTTTATTAATAATGAGTATTAATTTTGAGAACTGATTTCCTTGACTACGTGGATTCATTTATTATGATGGATTAGCTCAATTAAAAGTGTTTAAAGAATAGTTGGTAATGAATTTGAGTACCGATTCAAATTCAAACTATTGTCTTATCTTTTTAAATAGAAAAATTTTACAAATCTGAAAATGAGTTTTAAACTTTGCATTTTTTTCAAATAATTTTTTGTTGTATTAAAAAGAAAAAAAATCTACATAAAGTCATCTTCTGATTTTTGTACAAATTTTCATACTTTTCAATTACACTTTTAAGTAAATTTGACAATATTGGATATGATACAAAAATAATACAAATAAAAAACGTGAAAATAACAAATATTAAATATTAATAAAAATTTTATATAAATATGAAAATAACTAAAAAATAGATTTTATGTTAGATATGTTGACTCAAATTTTGATATAAAATTTTTGTATTTTATTTGACATGAATATAAATTTCATACACAAATGATCAAATCTACTTTTAAGTTTGATTTTCCAAAAGGGAATCTTTCATTCTTTTTCTTGAATAATAACTGCATAAAAAACCACATGGTAGTAGGTGAATATTTTTCTTAGTATTTTCCAATTTTTGTTAATATTTTTTTTTCAGTATGAAAATTTATAACCAAACAAAGCCAAACCAAGCCAATTAGCCAAGTCACTCTATTATTTCTATGAGACTCAGAGTGTTCCGCATCTCAAAGCTTGTAAAAAGAGCGGTGCCTTTTGCATGATAATTTCATTTGTAGAGCTTCGGATCCTCACGCCCCAAACTCTCCCTCCCGTTTTTAGCCTCCTTTTCAGCATCAAACGCTTAAACCACTTCAGACAGCAAAGATCAGAACCCAGAGTTCAAACTTAGCTGAACCAAAGCTTGAAAAGCAGATATGGGGATTGCAAGGACACGAGATGAAGAGAACGAAACAAGGGAGTTTGAGGAGTTCAGGCAGACTTTGGTTGCTTTTGCTGCCCTGGAAGTAAGAAAAGAGAATGGAGATTTCAAAGGTCTGAGCTCCCATACCGCCAACGTTGATCTTGAAGACAAGCTTGTTTGTGTTACCAGTGGTGTTTCTTTCCTTGGGCTTGCCTTAGTTAATCGTCTCTTGCTCCATGGATACTCTGTCCGGATCCTTGTTGATAACCAAGGTAACAAAATTCCCAAGTCTTTAGTTGTTGAAAACAACCCGAAAACTGACAAGGTTGAAAATCCTTGTCAGATTTAAGGTTCTTGTCAAAGTTTCTGTTTTCAGAAGACTAAATATATTGCTATTCATTCATAGATACTACTGTTATGTATCTGGTTTAATTGGGTTTCTTTTTCTTGGGTTGGTTCAAAATCATGCAGAAGATGTAGAGAAGCTGAGGGAGATGGAGATATCAGGGGAGATGATTGCATGTAAGAATAAAATTTCTGTGGTCATGGCTAAGCCAACTGAAATCCAGGAGCTAATGGAGGCGTTTGAGGGGTGTCGTGGCGTGTTTCACACCTCTGCTTTCGCTGACCCTGCTGGCATCTCCGGTTATTCGGTGAGTGCTGTCATCTTTCTCCCATTTCTTGACTTGTTTTTGCTATTCGGGAAAATCAACTGACCCATACTTCAATGATTGATGCAATAATGCTGGTATCAGTAGTCCCGAATGGAATCTGGCAATCTGCATAGATAGAATCTATGGTGGAAGGATTCGTGGAATACTAAAATCCTTCTCTACCGGAATAGTTTTCCATATGTTATTACTGTATGAATGAATTTATTAACTTCTAATCTTCTATCAACTAAGTCACAGTAATGAACATTAGACAAAGACTAATTTCTGCTACATTGCCAAGTTCTTACCCGTCTCTTCCAAGCTTTTACTTGTATAATATCAGTAAATTTCATAGGCAGACTGGAAATTTTGGTGATGTTTTCTAAGATGAAAGATAAATGGGATGAAAATGTGAACTGAAAAGTCTGACTTCTAATAATAAGCGTGTTACTACAAAAAGACATGCTTCAGGTATCATGGGACAATTGGTGGGAACTTGGAGAAGTGCAGTCCAGTTACTTGGCTGAATTCATACCACAATCATGAAGTTTGTGACACATCACAGTGTAGCAAAGTTGTGTTTAACTTTTGCTTTTGTGTTTTGATAGAAATCCATGGCTGAAATAGAAGTAAAAGCAAGTGAAAATGTGATGAAGGCATGTGCCAGAACACCTTCTGTCAGGAATTGTGTGCTCACTTCCTCACTTTTGGCCTGCATATGGAGAGACAGCTCCCAGCATGATCTCCCCACTTTGGTTAACCATGATTGCTGGAGTGATGAATCATTTTGCACGGACAAAAAGGTAGAATACATGCAAACTAGAAGGAGAAAAAATCAATGCTTTGAGATTAATACATTGGAGTTTTGGAATTTTGCATTTTATTTCTAATATGGTTATCCAAAATGTGGTAGCTCTGGTATGCATTGGGAAAGCTGAAAGCAGAGAAAGTTGCATGGAAAGTGGCCGAGGAGATGGACTTAAAACTGACCACCATCTGTCCAGGGCTCATTACAGGCACTGAATTCTCCTTCAGAAATCCAACAGCAACACTTGCTTATCTCAAAGGTATTGTTCATTTGTTTTTCAATTTCCACTCTTTAATTTTGACTGTTTGATTACTGTCTCGAAAACTAATTAGGTCAGTAATTTGTGAAACTCAGGAGCTCAAGAAATGTATGCAAATGGTTTACTAGCAACCGTTGATTTGAGCAGATTGGCAGAGGCACATGTTTCTTTGTTTGAGGCCATGAATGAGACGGCATTTGGAAGGTACATTAGCTTTGATCAAGTCATTGGGAGAGAGGAGGAAGCAGAGAAGTTGGCAAGTGAAATAGGGATGCCTGCAAACCAGTTATGTGGAAATTCATTCAACTTTGTTCCTACTGGTTTTCAATTGTCAAACAAGAAACTTAACTATCTTATGTCAAAATCACTCAGAAGTTGCTACCGGGAAAGTTAACCCGAGCTAGTTTTTCCTTTGACTATGGTTTTATCAGCAAAATATAGAAGTTCATGTTTTCCACTGTCCATTTTCTAAATGAAGATCAACCTAGGTTCAATCTTCCCAAGAATAAAATGAATTTTCTATTGCTTAGATCGTTCATGTTCACTGATCGAACCAATTATTTCCTTCTCACATTTCCCACATTCTAAACTTGTTTCAGTTCTTCTGAAAATGGTAAATTCAAGCCATTCCAAGCATAAATGACATGAAGGAGAATTGATTTCAGGCAGGGTAAAATATACAATGTTTTGGCTTGTTAAGATCCATAAGTTCAGTTTACAAATTGCCAAGTTTTGTTTTGTAGCATATGGAATAGATATTCGAACTACATTCTAAGATGCCTGTTTTATCCATGTTTATTTGCTAAAAGGCAGGCAAAATTGGAATACTTCATCCTTAAATTAATAATAGCCAGGACCTAAAATGCACATAATTGACAATGAAAAAACAGAGTGAGCCTGCCTTACTTGACATGGCAACAAATGTGATGCAAGATTATCGTTATCGATAATATGTAAGAGAATCCAACTTGAATATAATAACACAAGAAATTTAATATTCAATATATATACAATAACAGCACTATATAAACAAATTTTTACATAAGAGTTTAAATGAATTAAGTTACTCATAAGTTACTTGAGCTTGACTCATGATAATTCGAATTTGATTAGTTTATTTTTGAGTTAAGTTTCAGTTATTCAAGTCATGAGTTGAGCCAGGTTTGAGTATTTTAATATATGGTTGGAGTGAATTGTGAGCTTAATAGAGCATTTTTAATTTATTTTAATTAAGTTAACAGATTAAACATATTGAGTCGAGTTTAAACTTCTCAATTAAGTTCGAGCAACTCGAATATTTTATTGGATAGAGCTCCAAATTCAAAAATCAAACTTGAATTAAGTTCAAGCTCTCTAGTTACTCAAGTCATGAGTTGAGCCAAGTTTGAGTATATTAATAAATGGTTGGATTAAATTGCGAGCCTAATCGAGCATTGTTAATTTATTTTAATTAAATTAACAAATTAAACATATTGAGTCGAGTTTAAACTTCTCGAGTTAAATTCGAATAATTCGAATATTTTATTGGATAGAGCTCGAACTTCAAAAATCAAACTCGAATTAAGTTCAAGCCCTTGAGTTACGCAAGTCATGAGTTGAGCCAAGTTTAAGTATCTTAATATTTTGTTGAAGTGAATTGCAAGCCTAATCGAGCATTTTTAATTTATTTTAATTAAATTAACAAATTTAACATATCGAATCAAGTTTAAACTTCTCGAGTTAAGTTCAAGCAACTCGAATATTTTATTGGATAGAGCTCGAACTTAAAAAATCAAACTCGAATTAAGTTCAAGCTTCTAGTTTTGAAATCAAGCTAAATTCAAATCTAGTACTTGATCATCTCGAGCCAATTTAATTACACTTTTACCCCTACACGTGTAAATGGAAATATAAAAATGTATTAGGTGGCAATTTTGAAGAAAATAACAGACAAACATCTAATTTAAAACTAATTGGTGGTAGATGAATGAAGAGAGCAAAGTTGAAAAATGCTCAAATAAGGAAAGGAAGTCTAATAATTTTTTTCAGAAATGGAATGTGTTTCAAACACTTGTTGAGCTTGGTAGGTTGGCAATAAAGACAGAAAGTGGATTTCTGGTTTTATCCTTTAAGAATGTGAGGGCAATAAAGAAAGAAGGGAGGGTGGGGTACCTAACATCCAAGCTATGAAAAATGGCCTTTGAAATGTCTGACAATTATCTTTGAAAAACATGGTTAATCAATCTCCCAAGAGTTGTTATTGTCGTTCTAGTTTTTTGAGTAACAATAAGACAACAAAGCAAAACCTACACCAGAATTCCAAGTTAGGTTTGTGCAACTAGAAATCTTCCAAAGTTTAGTTAAACGGTTACATGACAAAGTTTTAGTTCTAGAGGATCAGACAAGATTAATGTCCCCAATCTCTGCTATGTCGAAATCTGACTGTTCTGTTTTCACATCAAAGTCGACATAAATTGTCAATCTTTTTCATCAATTCAAGTTGGGTTTCAACCTTTTTTCTTAAGCTCTAATACATTTTTCCCCTAAAAAGATAAAATAATCAGGTTTTGAGTCTACAGTGTGTTAAATTGATTGATTGAAACTGTGATAGATTGACTGGTTGATCATCATACGTAAGATTGATTAGATTATCTAACTAACAAAAGATAGAACCCAAACCAACCCAAAAGAAAAATACAGTAAAAACTATGTTAAAAGAATTGGAAGGGCTCGAGAATTGCTATCTCTGCTCAAATAAAAGCTTTTTCTACAGCTTTCTCATACAAGAGGTGTCAGAAATTATAAAGCACTCTTCATCTTTGCCCTCTCATCATAAATCTTATTTCTGGTAAAAAGACCAAAATATGAAGAACATAAAGAATACCCAGATAGCTGGAAAAGAATTAAGAAGAAACTGCAGGAATGGGAATGGTGGCTGCTGTGTGGATTTAGGGTTTTAGGGTTCTGACTGTGAATTGCAGAAGAATGTTGGTGGAATTTGTAGTTCTTTTTATGGGCCTTTGGCTATCGTCAATTTTGAAGACAAAGCTAAATTGAGCCCTAAAGAGCACAAAATGTTGGAGATGTCAAGTTATTTGGGCCTCAAAAGGCCTTTTCAATGTTTTGCTTACGTTTTTTTTTTTGTTGTGTAAATCACAAATATTCTCATTTATTTTAACGGTTTTAGATTAATTATGTTCGGAACTTTTTTATAATTAAGGTTCTTCACTACTCTTCAAAAGTGTGTTTAGTAGAAGTCGAATCTAATAACTTTTCTCACAAACTCAACTTATGTCATCAATTGAACTACAACCCATGGGTTTTATATTTTGTTTATATACTCAACAAAAATACATTTTGATCTAAAATTACCAAAACCTTCATTTCTTTTCTTTTTTTTGATCTTGAGATGTTTTTATATCATATTATGTATGAGATTAATTTTCGCTTATGCTTTGCGGCTGATGTTATCAAAAAAATTTGACTTAATAAATGTTCGAATATGAAACTTTTCCCTATAGATCATCAACAAAATTCTACACCACTAAACCAACCTTTTGAGTTTTTCATTTCTTTTAAAGAATTACTAACAGTTTTCTTTATCAAACCATAAATATGTCGAATTTATTAATAAGCACTAGAAGAGATTTGAATCCAACCTTATTCCTAGGCATCATTCTTTATCAAACTCTTAACCATATGATTAAGATTAAACCACAACCCAATTTGGAACTAATGACCAGATTTGTTTAAAATGTTAATGGTCAATAGTCAGTGGTCAAAATGCAATAAATATCAATAATAAGTTCAATATGAACACGAAATAATTATCAGAAGTACTGTACTTTATATTTGATACATTATCAATATTTCAATCTTGCACAGTTAATAAAGTACAATTTGTTGATAGATTCATATACTACTACTTTTTGTGTATTTGATAAATAATTTTTAGGTGCTTTAAATTATCAAAAATTAATTTTTAATCACTAATATTAAAAATTTAAACATTTTATTGAATTAAAGATGGAAAGTAAAATCTTGTTTTTTTGGTCGAAACCATTAAATATCCAAAGATTATTTTAAACTTTGATTAAAATCAAATTGAACTAAGTTGGATGCCAAATTAAAAAAGCCTCTCAACGATATTTTTTTATTCATAAGATTCAAACTCAAACTCTTACGTAGATAAAATCAAAATCTTTTCACTCGTTGTCTCACTCTCAACCCAATTGACCTTGGTGTTGAATTGAAATCTAATGACAAGAACTTCAGTACAAAGTGAAACCTTGACCATTACTTTCTTGATTTTGGTACTAAATTTCTTGGGATTAGGTCCAAATCAGCATTGAGATCCACCTGACAAGGCCGGTGGAAGGAGATCCATAACTCCCCGAGGCCCCTGAGCCTCTCACGGCCATGGCTTCAAGCTCATGAGCCATGACCAGAGACAGAAAGTCTCTGCTCAGTTCAAACAGCTTGAATGGATGCACGTGCGTGCTCCCCTCCTTTCACGTGCATGACTCATGCAGAAAAGTTGAATCATGAATGTTACAAGTGGGAAAAGAAGGTTATACTAAAGATTAAAGAGTAACAAAGACAATTTCCTATATATTCCCTGTCATCGGGACTCTTCAATGCATATGTTTATATATAAGAGAGTACTCCCTCATCTGATCTCTTCTTTGTTCAACAAATTGTTTTTAATGCTGCTTTCTTCGTTGTTTTCTGCATTAAACAAATTGTTTTTGCTGTTTTTAAGAAAGGGTTTTCCCCAGATTTTTAAAATAGATTAAAAAACCCAGAATCCAGAAGAGAGAGAGAGAGCAGAGCTCAGATTCCCCTGCCACGGAAATGCTTGAAAACCCATAGCTTGAAGTCCATTGTCATTTTAAGATCAAATGATCAAAGCTTTCACCGACAAAGAGAGCATTTTCAAAGTTTCCAGTGGAAGAACAGAAGCAGCTCAGAAGCCCAACCAAAGGTAAGATTTTGCTTTATATTTGATCATGGCATTAATCATGATTTCCATTTAATCAACTTCTTGTTTGCTAAATGACTGTACTTTCTGGAATAGTAAATTAGGGTTCTATGAATTCAAACATGGAAAAGAATCTGTTTTTCTTCTGAATCTTAACACAGTACAATGTACATGTTCATGGCTGCCTGGATCCCACTACAAAATTTTTGCTGTTGCAGGGTTCCTTGTAACAGTTAAAACATCACTAGATTAGAAAGAAAAGAAACATAGGATTGTTCTTTGAGCTTTCTCTTTCTTTTTCCATTGATGAAACATGAATGCAAATGTTAGCTATCATTCTCATAAACCCATTAACTCCAAAGAAAACTCTAAGATTTGATCTCTACCTGCTTTGAATTGCATGCATGATGATGGCGGTACTTTTGCTTGGTTTAATAGTTAAATATATCCAATTTTTTGGGGAAAATAAATTTAAATTCTTAAGTTTTTTTTAATAGAAACCCTTAAATATTTAAATGTGAATCAATTCATAAATTTTTATTTTCTATAAATAAATATTCAATTTTTTAAAATCATGCAATTAAATTGAAATTTATTAAATAACATTAACTTCGATTTTTATTGCACATGTAATATGCCATATAACAACAAACAAAACTATTCACGCCAATTGTCACATAAGATATCCAAACTTTATTTAGTATCATTTAATAAATTTGAATTTAATTACGTTATTTTGAAAAGTTGAAAATTTATTTATAAAAAAAAAAGTTTATAAATTGATTTGCATGTAATAAAATGTTGATTGATTAAATTTTTTTTTTTTTAAGATTGAAGGTATTTCTAGATATTAAGCTCTTTTGCCATTGACTGAAACTTTTATGAATCATTAATACATTGTTATCTCTGTTGGCTTTCATATTACTCTTCTCTTTTCAATTTATTATTTGTCATTTAATTTTTTACAAAATTTAAAAAACTTTTAACATTAGTATTTAAAAAAATTGATATATCATGATTTTTAAGTTTAAAAAATAAAAAAAAATCATAAAAAAAATTTAGTGTGTTCGGTTAACAGATATTAATAGACAATGATTAAAAGTAATTACATTTTTTTCTTAAATATCATTTTAACTAATGTCACTAAATACGGATTAACATTTCTCGAATCGTTTTCAAATATGTTATAGAACATGTTGATATCTTGACTTAAGCAATACAACATAAATTTAGATCCGACAAATTATATATATAAATATAATTTGTGTTCGTTTATGTTAAATAATTTACATATCGTGTAAAATAAGAAATATTTTGTTAATTTATTAAAATTATTTATAATTTTTACTAAATTTTCATTCTTATCTTTTTTGAGTTGTTTTTTTTATTATATTAAAATATTGTATCTAAAATTATCAAATTTATTTAAAATCTTAGTCAAAGCTAAGTTAAGGTAAGGCAGAAATGCTGATTTGATTTGTAGTACTATTTTATTGCATTAATTTACAATTTTTAACAGTTATTTTCATTTTCAGATCAAAAAACAGTTATTTTCATTTGATATAGTGCTTTTCAACATGGGCCACGTCGTCGGCCCATTTTTCTACTCTTTAACCCATGTGAACTGAGAATCCTTCCATTTTCAGTCTTCAAGGTGTTCTAAAAACACCCTGTTAATATTTTTTTTATTTCAATACAAATTTTCACTCTCAACCCATATTTCATACTATTTATTTGATTAATTTCCATATTATAGACACATTAACCCAAAAGGGTAATCTCTAATAATTACCATTTCATACATTTATAGAGTTATTTAAATATTATAAAAGAAATTAAAATATTTATTATGCATTTTTAATTATATTAATTTATTAAAATTTTAAAATATAACCTAATAAAAGTACGTGATAATTTTTAATTATGTCGATGCAATCTAACAATTTCTAGATAGATTTTTTTTAATTTCTAAAATGAACTCGTGTTTTTTATACGTTAACAATGATTTTTTAATTTTATTTAATTTCACTAATGAAGTCAAAGAATATCATAAGTCTCATTATTTTTAAACCATTTGTATTTTAAGGATAATTATTACATACACTAATTAATGGTGAATTTTTTTACTCCATAAATGATGTTAAGATCGTGACAGATATCTTATAAAAATATTAAAAAATAAAACAAAATAGGATATTAAACAAATCTAAGTATTTGTAATTTTTTAAAGATTAAATTAGAGAAAATTAAAATATCAACTCGAACAAAAAAGTTCGGATTACTTCAGTGATAAAAATTTGTTTTGGGATAAATAACTTCATCAAACTATATATATTTTGGATCGATATCTTTCTGAATGCAAACATAATGCAATATTTTGTTATTTAATATTTTCTAATTTGTACTATTTGAGTTAAAAATTTAAGTTTTGTATTAAAATTAGGGATAATTATTTCATACACCGTCAGTAAAGTTTTTTTATTCTACAAGCAGTGTTAGAATCATGACACATGTCTTATAAAAATATTTAAAAAAATACAAAATAAAAATTTAAGTTTTGTATTAAAATTAGGGAAAATCATTTCATACACCGTCAGTAAAATTTTTTTATTCTACAAGCAGTGTTAGAATCATGACACATGTCTTATAAAAACATTAAAAAAATACAAAATAAATAAAATAAGATATGTGTCATAATCTTAATCTTGTTTGTGGAATAAAAAATTTTTACTGATAATATATGAAATAATTATCCTAAAATTAAAAGTTCAAGTTAAATTTGAAATAAAATTGAAAATTATCTAAATTTAAAAATTTGAATAATCGATCCAAATCCATTGAATTCATACAGATTCAAATTGAATATTTCGAAGGTAGATTATAAGATAAAAAATCTTCATAAGTCGGATTTAATAAAGAATTTTGAAAGTCTTATCCGATATCACTCTATTTTAACTCTCTTTCCTCAGATTACAATTCTGTTTTACCAAAAAAAAAAATGAAGACTTTTGTAAATTAAAAATTTTCCCAGTTTTGTCAACCTGCCATAACAGGGAGGATTAGGCGATCTGCAAAATTGAACTAAAAATGCTTATCAAACTTCAACGCGCCCAAACCAAAAACTCTCCTTCACTCTCCTTTCATGTCAAACAGTCATTGGGATTTCTCACCCACCTCCCACTTCTGCGCCTGAGTTTCCCCTGATCTCTAAGTGCTTGAATTATTACAGAGATGAATGCATGTAAGACGAAAATAAAAAAACAACTCAGTTTTCTGTACGTATGCACAACTTTATAGTTTTCCTTCTTTTTTTATATATATTTTTTGAGTTATAAACAAAATTTAATAAAATTCCATAAACTTTCATTTCCACAATGTAAAGGTTATTATATTCGATGCATTAGATTTTGAGACAGAAATGATGAAAATCAAAGGGTTTTGAATTCTGATCTTCATTTTTGCAGGGTCTGTTGTGTGTTCTTGTTTATGGTTAATAATAATTTTATATTATCAAGTAGAAGAAATCGAATGGAGGAGAATTCGCCTCCAGTTTCACGTAGAGAAGCAAAGGGACCCACGAGGAAGAGCAGGTTCGCCATTGATGAAGGTGAGGATGTGGTAGAGTGTTCTGGCAAGTATTGCCGATCATGCACCGCCGGGGTGATAGCTGACTGTGTCGCACTCTGTTGTTGCCCTTGCGCTTTGCTCAATCTTTTGACACTCGCATTGGTTAAGGTCCCATGGAAAATGGGGAGGAGGTGTTTGGGGTTAGGGAAAAAGAAGAGAAAATGCAAGAAAATTTGTAATTGTTGTAGCAATAGTAGTAATGGAGGTGATGGTCGTAATCAGATCGGAGATGGGAATTTGAGAGAAAGGATGAGGGTAGAACAGGAAATGTGGGAATTTTCAATAGGGTTTGCAGAGGAAGATCAAGAAGAAGGAGAAGAAATGGGGAATTTTAGCGCAAGATTTGAAGCTGAGAGAGTTTGGTTAGAGTTATATCAGGTTGGTCATTTGGGTTTTGGGAGGGTTTCTTTCACTGGTATTTAATCTTTTCTATCGTTCAAAAGAAGAAAATATGTGAAATACATTGTTGTTTTGGATTGTAAAGTTTCATAGTTTTCAGTTCACACTTCTCTTTCTTGGAAAAGGTGTTTCAGTTCAGGATGGGAATTAACATACAACATTATGCTAGGATTTTGTCCATTTATATTAATACATGGTAATTTGTAAGCAAAATGTCATTTTTTACTATGGAAGTCTGTGATCCGATAAAAAGATAAATACGAATATTAAAATTAGACCTTTAAATTTGCATATTTTAGAAGTAAAAATAAAGCAATTTAGTACATAAAGCTTTTACATTGTGTATGTACCTAATTTTTCATCTGCATTAACAGTAAGATAGTTTCTGCTTAAACCCATAGTCTTTTATATAGCAAGTTTTACATTTAAAGTAGTATTATAATTTTTATTGCATTTTATTATTATTGAAAGCCTCAGACATAAAAGAAAATGTGTATTGATCCCGTCGGTTGTTTGGGTTTTGAAAATGCATTTAGAGAAAAAAAAATGCATAAATTTGGGGTATGATCCATTTGGCTTAGAGGATTGTGCTAATACTCTTGAGGCATTCAAAACTAAGATCACAAAACATTTGGAGTTGCTCAAGTTTTGTTTGTGATTCTCACTTAGAATAAATTTTAAATTTAAATCTCAACATGTGAATATTTGATTTAACAATGATTAATATATAATTTTTTTAAATAGTTAAGTTTGAATTTTTTTTTACTTTTAATAAAAAAATTTACAAAAGTTGTGGTGAAATAATTCTCATGACTTTGCAATTACAATGTAGAAAAATTTGTTTGAACCGAATTTGATTCAACTTGATATGTTATAAAATTCCAACGTTCAATCAAAGGGTTGTGGCTCAGTTGGCAACGTAAGTTGAGTTTATGGGAAGAGCTCTCGGGATCGACTCTCATTAAACATATCTTTGGGAAGAGTGAAGAGCTTTAACTATGACTAGACCCCGAACAGAATTAATCTCATATCGTTAAAACGGATGATAATACCTGTGATCTACGTCCACAAAAATTCCAACGTCCAAACTTGACCATTTTGGGTTAGAAGAATCTGGGTCTAGCCCAATTAATGAATCCGAAATGGGCCCAACCCGAGATTTTGGATTGGGCATTTCAGTAACTTTGCAGTTGCCAAAGATAAAGCTAAAAAAAAAATAAAGTATGGCCCGCCATTTTTCGACTTAGCAGACGGCATCCCTTAAAGTACGCTGGGGTGGATTATAACAGCCAAGGTGCATAATAGGAATTTCATAAGTATAACTCCTATCGCACGCGCCTTGCGCACTGCGCACTCTTCCATTTAATCTCCCTCGCAGATCCTTTTGAGGCTCGAAAAGCTAGAGAGTTCCAAAAGGCTTGGAGAGAGCAGAGAGAGAGAGTAGTTATTGATATTGAGTGGCTCAGTGAGTTGGGGGTGGGAAGATGGCGACAAGTGAGGGAAGCGCAACTCGGATAATGGTGGCGGTGAACGAGTCGACGATCAGAGGGTATCCTCACGCTTCGATAAGTAGCAGAGGAGCATTCGAGTGGACTCTTCAGAAGATCGTTCGATCAAACACTTCTGGTTTCAAGCTTCTCTTCCTCCACGTTCAAGTTCCCGACGAAGATGGTTCTCCCTCTCCCTATCGGCTCTTTTTCTACTCTCTTTATGTAGTTGTGAATTTACATGAGCGCGTTTTCCGTACGCGCCTGGTTGTCGTTGTGTAGGGTTTGTAGAGTGTTTGAGAATGCGATTGTCGGTTGCGCTTAAATTTGTCCAAGTTACTGTGATTTTCTGATTTTTGTGGTTACGAGATGTTACTTTGATTGATCAAATGCTTGAATCGTTTGTAATGTTGTTTGATTATTGGCTTATTGCATTTACAATCTGCTTGGTTGCGCTAAGAAAATCCACCTGTTCGGTCAGTAAGAGATCAAAATTAGGAAAGTGATCGAAAGTCATGGTCTTTATTCAATAATATCAACGCATGCCCAGAAAATGCGTTTTCTTTTAAAGGTACTGATCATACTCACTGTCGAAGTTGGCTGGGTAAAGTAGCAGGATTGTATTTTAAGATTGAGTTTGCTTGAATTTGACCCTAGCCTTTTAGATACAATATTTATATGCAACAATGGCATATAAGCTTGAAAAGTTTAACCTTTAAGTTTGAAACATGAACACTATAGCAAAACCGCTTTCCAGTGGTGGATCTTGTATGCTTTGTTTGAGCTTTCAAGTATCTTAATCGGATCTTGTATGCTTCTTTTGAGCTTTTGAGTATCTTAAAATTGACCGATGCCAGGTTACTGAAGTGATGGTTTCTTTTTTCGGTATGTTTCTCCTGAAGGCTTCGATGACATGGACAGCATATATGCCTCTCCTGAAGATTTCAAGAGCATGAGGCACAGGGACCGGTCACGAGGGCTTCATCTGCTGGAGTACTTTGTCACAAGGTGTCATCAGATTGGGGTAAATATTCATCCTTAAACTGATAATCATTTTTACGCTAACCAAACATTTTAGTATTTTATTTCCCAAAATAATCGGATTTGCTGAGGCAGGTTGATTGCGAAGCATGGATCAAGAAAGGTGATCCGAAGGAAGTTATCTGTCATGAAGTAAAGAGGATCCAACCTGATCTCCTTGTCGTGGGTAGTAGAGGACTTGGACCTTTCCAACGGTATGCTTAGTCCCTTATGCCTTCTATCTTTGTTGCTTATCTTGTCCATTTCAATCTCTAGATGAACTTAATTTGGCGTGGACACACTGTTTCTCCCAGGGTTTTTGTTGGAACTGTGAGTGAATTTTGCGTGAAGCATGCTGAGTGCCCCGTTGTAACAATCAAGCGCAGGCCAGATGAAACTCCGCAGGATCCTGTGGACGACTAAATTTGTTTCTGTGCTTGTTGATTTATTCACTGTGTTAATAGGCTTGAGACTCTAGAGCTACCTAATTCATATATCAGTGGGGATAACAAATGAATTGCTTCTTTCGGGAAAAATACCCTACTGATGTATTTTGATGTATGCAAAAACAACTGCTATTTGTCTGGTTTTCATTGGCAGTTGGGAGGTACATGCTTCCAATTTCTATGCCACTGTCAACCTATCTGTGGTATCGATATTTTTAGATTTTGATATATTTATATATGATTTTTGAATTTATGTCGTATCTGTGTTTTTTTAGTTGTTTTCATGTATGTTACTGTTCATATCACTTTCAAAGAAGAAAACTTCTGATTTCAATCTGCTCAAAAGCAAGTATTCTCAGAAACATAATCCAACTACAGCAGTTGTGTGCTATATATGCCTTAGTACCTGAGCCTGTGGTGATTTAACAGATGCAAATGGTAAATAGAACTATAACTTCCTATATCATATAAATCCTAACTCTATGTAAACAGCGAAGATTATAGACTTCCACATTGATAAATACTAAAAGTGAGTAATATCCCTAAACCAGACAGTAATACAAACAGGATTATATGTTCCTGTGTAGAATCCAATCATCATCCAGTGTTTTATTATTGTCCTGGTTTAAGATGAAGACTCAACAATTGCGGTTACCTTCTCCAAGAGGTCTTTTATCTCACGCTGTAATTTAGATTTAATGCCTGAGGATATCTTTTCATCTGATGTCTCTAGGATTGATGTGAGCAGCTCAAGTTTCTGCCTTATGTAGTTGAGCTGTGATGTCTGATCAGCTGAATTTTGGGAAGCCGATGACTTCTTCGATCTTTTGGCTCTCTCCTTCACTAGAGGAGAAGGTTTTGCACTTGGTATTTCCCAGTGCTCGTGAGCTGATGCAGCTGAGTGACTAAGAAGCCGAAAACTGACGTTGGAAGTTCCGAAGGGACTATCATTCTGTGAACTATTGAAGGCTTGTTCAGCATCAGAGCTTCTTAAGAAGACAACACGAGCACAGTAATCATTGTAGAACATATCTGTTTCCACTGTGTTCAGAGCTCCATATCTGCTGTAAATTCGGATAAGATCATCCTTTGTAGGCAGTGATGATCCTGGCCCAAATGTCACAAAAAGAGAAAGAGATGAAGGATTTTCAACAACTTCCTTATCATTTTTCTTCGTAACTGCAGCCCTCGCAGCTTGCTTGATTTTAGGATTGTATGCCATTGATTCTTCACTTGTTTTCTTTAGTGATGCCCTGGTAGCTTGCCCGGGGTTGGATTGATCTATATTTGTTTCTTCATCCTTTCCAACCTTTTTCTGCTTGGATCTATGTCCGGAAGAAACATGATCAGTCAGATTTCGGTCCTTTCCTGATGATCCAGCCATGGAGTCAGTAGATTTCCTCTTTCTATGAGGTTGAAACTGATTATATATTTTGTAGTTGGATCCATCTTTGTACACAGAGCTTCTGAATACAGATAAAAACTCCACAACATTTTCAAAAGATCTGTTTTTCCTTCGGTATTGTGGACTACAAGCTACTGACTGGACTTCAATTAAAACTTCATTGGCAGAAGTTTTAACACTTTCCAGATCAACAATCCTGCTCAGGTATTGTTTTGGTGTATGAAAACTAGGCTCATTTGATGCATCTTGCTCTGCATGAACATCTTCACCGAGTTGATTCCTTTCATCACTGCGATTGAGAACACGAGGGGATCTAACAAGGTTGCCAGTAGCCTTAGACATCGGCTCTCCTAATCTGGTGTCACTGGAAACCTTCAAGGATTCTGCTTCTGTGTCCATTTCTCTTAGCTTCCCAATTGAACTTGTGTAAGGAGGAGATAAGTACTTGCTCTTCTTCCTTTCTCGCAACAAAGAACCACTCTCAACAAGGTCTTTGCTTTCAGCATCACTAATTGCAATCCCTGAACTAGAATTCATTTTCCTTTTAGCATAGACAGGATGGTTATTTGTATCTTCTTTGCTTCCACTATCATTATTATTATTGCTTGTTCCTTCTTTCTTCTTTTTCCTTCCCCTTGATGAATAACCCTTGTCCAGTTCTTCCTTGACCCCGACGACATCAGTTTCAACACTAGAGATTTTGCCCTTTCTAGCAGCAAGAGATCCTAAAAGCTCAGTTCCCTTCCTCTTTCTTGGTATGGAACTTGAATAACTGCCATTGTCACCAGTAGCTTTATCATTGCCTTTTGACTTTTTCCTCCTATACGAGGATGCTTGTTCACCTGAATTCCTGCCCTTCTGAGCCTCATCCTCATCCTTTCCCACCTGAACATCTAGTTCTCCTTTTATAATTTCAGCAATGCTTTTCTGTTTCCTCGGATACATGCCCTCCTCCAGAAACTCTGGGCACCTCAACAAAGTTTGACTGTGTTGCCCAAATTTGGGACCTCCAGAAGATGAAATCCAATCTTCTTCAATTTGCCCTGTGATTGGGACTTCCACTGCCTCACTATAGTCACTCATGTCCACCATGAGAGTTCTTGAATTTTCTTCAAGGTCTGGAATTGACAGGGGTTCATGGTACATTGGCATTTGATATCGCCCTATTGATCGATTATAAGCAGAAAGCCAGCCCTTCAACACTCTACATTCAAGCAAATTACTCAAAGAAACAGCCTGTGCAATTAGTTTCAGTTTACCAAGAATTTCTTCTGGCTCAAACAAACCAACTGAAAGCTTCCTAATTCCACCTTCAGGCACAAGAACTCCTCCCTTTATCCCAGCATTTTCTGCTAGCGGCGTATCAAGTCCAGCACAATTCTCTTTAGGAACACAAGAGCAAGTCATCTTTGACTCGACAAGTCTGCCAATTTCATCAGCCGAAGTTTGCACAGCATTGAGAAACTTCTTAGAGTTACTCAGCTTTGACATATCCGCAAAATTCTCCACAAAAGGCTTCAACTGAAAAGGGTGGCACCAAGCAAATGAACCATCACCAAAGTATGCAACAAGAAGTCTTCCCTTCTGTCTTACTTCCGTCGCGTTATCCGATGCATCTGATGGATTATAAACCTGCCCTGGCCACCATGGATGACTCCTAATCTTGCCCCAAACAAAATCACCAGCAGAAAACCGACACCTCCAATCACCACCACCACCATTCTCCATATCATCCAAACCCCTTCTTTCTTTCCCACCAATTTCAGCAGCTTCGCCATGAATATCCACAAGTGAAACACCATCATCTTCTCTTGGAAATACCTTTCCAAGACCAAATTCTTTACTTCTATGGACAGCGCCTAAAAGAGTGCCAAACCCTTCAACCCTCTCAGTTCCTCCATTAACATCAAAGTTCCTACCACTTTCTTTCATCTGTAACAAAGAAGAAACCCCATTTATCTCAGAATCCTCAAGTCCCTCACCATCTTCATCAAGACAGGACGCTTCCGTACAACCAATTTCCAATGATTTTTCACCTTTACAACCTTCTTTGAGGGGTTTAGCATCATCTTTGTCTAAAGACTTATGCCCATAGAGGGTTTTTGATGGTATTTCCAAAGCATCCATTTTTCCCCCTGCAAAGCCTTAATCTTTTCAAGAAAATCAGCCTCAAAGGTGGGATTTTTACAACTGAAATATAGGAAAAAAAATAAATCAACAAAACAAATAAGCAGAAAACAAAATACTCAACTTCCACTTGCCCATACTTATACCACTAAGAATACCACTAAGAAATGAACAATTTTATATTTGATATGAAAATAATTTAGAAAAAGAAAAAGAAAAGTACCTGAAGATGAAGAAGAACAAGAAGGGTTTTCTTTACAGTGAGTCTTTACCATTCTCCTTCATTTTCTTACCTTAAAAAAATTAAAAAAAAAAAAGACAGAAAGATTTTTAATGTTTTGTCGTCTTTATCGAACATTAACGTCCACGTTTCATACCACATATTGAAGGTTTAGCCGCACAAATGCTCGAGTGGAAAATGTAATACAGTCGCTAAGTGGATTGGGAAGTTGTTACACGTGGAGGATTGGTATAGCGAGTGAGTGACTTTCATCGAGGCTGCGATGGTGGAGAGATTGGTGCGGGTTTTAATAAACGAAGATCGTACGTTAGGAAGTGCAGAACTCTTTTGCGGTTGTTTGCCACGTAATTTAATGTTCGCGATTAATTAGTTAGGCGCCCCCCAAAAAAAAAAATCGAAAATTTGCCGTAATTGTACGAATAATTTGGGTTAAAAAGTTTATTAATTTTGATTTTCTGGAATTTGTATTTGTCTGAAAATGATGAGAAGGGATTGGTTAAATTCGATTTAGATATTGAATTGATTTTAAAAAAATAAATATACTAGATAAAAATTATCGTTCAATAAAAAATCAATTATAATTTGTAAATAAGTTACTTTAAATAAAATTTACAATCTTTTTTGAAAAAAATTTCCTATACAAATATGATATACATATAGTGTGTGTATATATATATATATATATATATATATATATATATATATATATATATATATATACACACACACACACACACTTATTTATATACATATAAATATTAGTATTTAAAATTTGTATTAAAGATCTAATTGATTTGATAAATGATATTAATATTAATTATTAGTAATATTAGTAATGAAATTACTTTTTTCATATTAATTATTAATAAAAGTGAATAAATTATACTACCCCTAATATATTTATTAAAAATTAAGAAGACTTTTTAATTAAATTTGCAATTCGATGTAAAATTTGATTGTATTAAATTCACCTTTCATTGTGTGCTTAAAATTTAACTATTTTAATAATTAATGTTTAATTTAACGATTTTAACTTTCTTTAAAAAAATTAAATTCAAAATTTGAATGACTTTCCTACCTATAAACCAAAAAAGAATTTTCAATTATTTTGTGAATAGAGTACTCAAAAGCTTAAGAAATGAAAATTTAATTAATAATCATTTGAATGAATAATTAAAAGAGAAATAACATAAGGTAAAATTTTAATTTGAGTTAAAACAACCTCAACTTCAATTTCAACATTGATCCAATTATTAAAAAAAAAAGGACAAATTGTGAATCCTAACATTAGCATGGTCCCTTGCTATTCCTAGGATAATAATAACATTAGCTGGTTTCTTCTTTGTTATTATTGACTAAATCATTTCTTTAGTTCAAAAGTATCTTCTACACTAGGATGCATTTCAGAAAATTATTTTTGTATTGATATATTCTTTTAATTAAATTTAATGACAAATAATACATTAATTACATGTATATTTTTTAATATTATCTTAATCAGTGTCTATGACATTAATTAACATTTCTCTTTATAGTATAGAGAGAGCAGATTGAAGTTCTTGTGAGTTTAGGGTACATAAATTTACAATAAAACTCATTCAAAACAATGGTGAGCTAACTAGAAATGTTGATGGATGAATGGACCGTGAGACTTAGTTTCGTTATTTTATATAATTTTTTATAAAATAGTTATTTAAGGGATGATTTTTAATAAATTTGAAAGTCAAAATTTCATAACTGCAATTTCCTTTCATAAATTACAATTTTCTTTCAAAGTAATGTTGATGGATTGAATAAATTAACACTTGATGTATGAATGTTCAACTAATAGTTTAAGTTTGGATGATGACACATATCATTCAAAATGTTAAAAAAATAAAAAATAAATAAAATAAGATATGTGTCATTATCCTAATCCCGTTTGTGAAGTTAAAAAACTTTCACGACGATGTATAAAATAATTATCTTTAAAATATTAGTTTAAACTAAATTAATTGATCAAATCAAAATTTATCCTGGTTAATCGGTTGATTATAGGAGTTTTCCAATAGGTTAACGAAAATGATTTTAAAAGATTTTTAATTTTTGGTTAATTAGATTAATTAATTGAATTAGCTAAAGTTTTAATCTGAATATAAAAAAACAAAAAAATTAAATTAAAAATTTATGAAACCTAAAAATATTTTTAACATTTGAAATTTAGATGATGTTTTAAATTTAATGTTATTAGAGTTTTTAACTTAATATGAACCTTTTGTTTAATGATATTATTTAGTTTGTTTAAAATATAAAAATTAATAATTTAACTTATATATTTTATTATTTTGGTTAATTCGGTTAATTAAATTAACTGAATTTAATTAAATTTCATCAATTTCGAAATTGAAAATTTTGATTTGATTAATGAAACAAAAATAAACTAAATTTATTGAATTCAATTTTGACAAATCTAATTCGTAATTAATCGAATGAACGCCCTTATAAATACATCTAATAAATAATTTACAAATTTCTATTGACTAATTTAGATAAAATCTTATAAAATATGAAATTTACGAACATTATGTCTGTAGACTATAGTTTCACGCTAAACATGAATTTTTAAATTTTTATAAAAAATATAACAAACTAAAATTCGGATTAATATAAAATAGAGCAGATAGTGTATTTTGAGGAAGGTGACTCGGGATTCAAAAGAATACTGGAGCTCTCACGAACACACAAACTAGATTAGGCTATCATCTACAACGGATGCTAGATTCAACATCAAAGTCAGCGACTCTGGAATTGCTGATAGATGATTTGACCAACTAGTTACTTGGGTTAAACAATAGCATCGTCTCTGCCAACTTCAACAATGGAAACGTCCATTCAGACAAACTCCTACTTGTGTTCAAGAACAAAGATGCATGCATCAAAACCCTCAACTGAAACTGTTTGCAATGCTTAGGACAAGAACTCAATCTTTGTCAAAGTAATGGTATTGTTCAGTTTCATGTAAAACAACTATAACATTCAACAAGAAACTACATGAACCAGACTGAATATTCATAGGGGATATTTGGACAGATAGACATTCTAATTTCAGAAGAACAGTCGTGCAAAAGAAAAAAGGCAATTTAAGCAATGGAAACTTTAGCTCCAGCTTCTTCAAGCTGTTTCTTCACATCGTCCGCCTCCTCTTTCGAAACTCCTTCTTTGAACTTCTTCGGCAAGCCTTCAATCAAGTCTTTCGCTTCTTTCAGAGCCAAACTCGTCAGACTCCTAACGGCTTTAATCACCGCAATCCTCGCATTGTTAGGAACCTCCTCGATCACCACATCGAATTCCGTCTTCTCTTCCACAGCCGCGGCGGCTCCGTCGTCGGCACCAGCCGGGGCTGCAACGGCGACGGCGGCTGGAGCGAGGGCAGCGGCGGAGACACCGAGTTTCTCTTGGAGGTAGTCGACTAGAACCCGGGCTTCTTCGAGGGTTAGGGAGGAGATTTCAGAGCCTAGTTTTTCGATTTTTTCGGATGCTGCCGTGGCGTTGAGAGGACGTAGGAAGGTGCTGCGGTGGGCGAGGTTGGAAGGGGCGGGGGAGCAGAGAGGGAATTGGAGAGAAGGGGTTTTGATAAGGAGAGAGTGCGTAGGATAGGGGGAAGTGGGGGGAGGATAAGAGGGAGAACGGAGAGAAAGAGTTGAGACAGTAGAAGAAGCCATTTGTTTTCTTCGCGTCCTCTGTTTGGAGTGAGAGAGTGAAGAGAGGATTAGGATGAGGAAGGAAAGGGAAGAGGAGAGGCTGAAAGGGCGTACACAGTGAACTGCTGTCTGTTGGGAATCCAAATTGACGCAATTGACCTTGTAAAAGAGAAGAAAACTAGACAAAGGTTTCAAACTTTCAATATTTACATTCGACTTGAAGTATAATCTACCAAGTGAAATCAAACTTTCAATACAGCTTGAAGTATGATCTACCAAGTGAAATTAAGCAAAAGATCATGGCGATTCCTACTCAAATGGAAGGGAACAATCCTGATTGCATCAGTTGGAACGCTAATAGGGAGAATTTTTTTTTTTGGTTATAAATAAAAAGGGAGAATTTACCACTAGCTTAGCATATAATTACGCTAAAGAAGTTGATCCTAAACAAATTGGTAACTGAAAATTTATTTGTGTTGTTGCCAAAAACAACAATAAATATTTGCTGATGTCGGATCCTCGATCTTTAAATTAGTTTGTCGTCAAGAATTCTGCAAGAGAGAAGACCATCAGGGGACGCAGGGGTTTTCCCCTGCACGCGCACTTCAATGCTTAAGTCAGACAGGGTTTTAGTAGGCAAATAGAGCTTAGGGTTTAAGAATAATACCTGTGACCTATTTATAGGAGTTATTTCGTGCGTAATTACCTTTAAGCCCCATAGCTTAAATAATAACCCAGTGGATCATTTATGGGCCTTTTGAGTCCTCTTTCCTCTTGGGCTTATATTATCATTTGGCTCAATAGTCTTCAACTTGATTTATAGAAAAGCCCAGTAATAATTGACCTAGTCCACATCAATTGCTCCCCACTCTTTTACAATGTTTACTTTGTGAAAGAGTATATAAAGAATGAGCTTTTCAAATTCTCTTGCTACCCTCTTCCAAGAATCTTTTCATCTTCACTTGAGGGCTTAACTAGTGAACTTCATTATTATTCGTAGCAGAAATGACTTCGTGTCATCATTTTTTTTTGTCAAAGTGTCTTTTTAGAACACTACCGGGATACGTTTTTCTTTTCTGAGCTAAATGCTTCTCCAGTGGAATATACCACCCTTATTTTCAAATTCAAGGTCTTAGCTGACCGAAACCAAGAGTTATAAGGAGAAATTACAAGATTGCGGAGCCACCAAAGTCTTTTAGTTTCATCAGATGCGGTTTGTGCTTGGCATGCTCCGGATTGGTTGAAGCTTGATCCTGATGCTGAGGGTTTGGAACATTTTCTGAGAATAGGCATTTATAAAGATCTATCTGATCTTACCAGCCCTTAAGAGCCTTTTCGTTGACCCGAGATGGTCGGGGTTCTCACAGGCTTGGACGAAGATGATTTAGATAATTATAGCACCTCAGGGCGTAGATGCTTGGGTGCCTGTTAGTATCGATGCTCCTTTTGAGGCAGAAATTAATCTAGAGTGCTCCCCAGTTTTTTGTGAAAGAGCTTAGTCTTTTACAAACTGATCAGCCCATTTTTAAACGCATCTACCGAATCAACTATACATTTATCTTGTATTAGTCTCACGTAATAATTCGGCTTTCCTCATGCACTTTTTTGCTTCAAGTTCTTTTACATATGGGGCTTATGTCGCTCAATTACTGCTTCAAGCTCAAGCACGTCATGCATGACTTATATCGCAAACTTTTTTGCTTCAAGTAAATGCGTAGCCTACATCGCACATTTTTCGCTTCAGGCTTTTGGTTTGCCCATCTCGCACGCTTTTGTGCTTAGGGACTTTTCATTTGCCCATCTCGCACACTTTTCGCTTAGGGATTTTCGAATTTGCCCGTCTCACACCGTTTTGTGCTTAGGGATTTTATAGAATTGATAAGGATATAACATCGCTTTTATATCCGGAATGCCAATATAACACGTTTGCATGCACTTTGTCAATCAATTGTAGTACATATCCAATGATAAAATTGTAACGTACCTCGTACCATACCTCACAGCCTCACAGCCTGCATACTTTGTGCTCCCCAAGTTTTTCTTTGCAACTTTTTGTGTCCAAAGAAGAACTTTTACTGGAGTATTGGTCCTGTCTTGCGTACTATCCGCTTAAGGACTTGTTAGAATATAATATCGTATATATCTGAGATGCCAACATAATGCGTTAAATGTAATATGATAAAATTGTAATGTACCTCGTTTAGAGATATTTTTGCCCGTCTCGCACATTTTTGTGCTTAGGGACTTTTTGTTTTGCTCGCTTAGGGACTTATTTTTGCCCGTCTCGCGCATTTTTCGCTTAGGGACTTATTTGTGCCCGTCTCGCGTCGTCTTCTCGCTTAGGGTCTTATTTGTGCCCGTCTCGCGCATTTTTTACTTAGGGACTTATTTGTGCCCGTCTCGCGTCTTCTTCTCGCTTAGGTCTTATTTTTGCCCATCTCGCGCATTTTTCGCTTAGGGACTTATTTGTGCCCGTCTCGCGTCTTCTTCTCGCTTAGGGTCTTATTTGTGCCCGTCTCGCGCATTTTTCACTTAGGGTCTTATTTATGCCCGTCTCGCGTCTTCTTCTCGCTTAGGGACTCGCGCATTTTTCGCTTAGGGTCTTATTTGTGCCCGTCTCACGTCTTCTTTACGCTTAAGGTCTTATTTGTGCCCGTCTCGCGCATTTTTCGCTTAGGGACTTATTTGTGCCCGTCTCAAGTCTTCTTCACGCTTAAAGTCTTATTTGTGCCCGTCTCGTGCATTTTTCGCTTAGGGACTTATTTGTGCCCGTCTCGCGCATTTTTCGCTTAGGGTCTTATTTATGCCTGTCTCGCGTCTTCTTCTCGCTTAGGTTCTTATTTGTGCCCGTCCCGCGCATTTTTCGCTTAGGTCTTATTTGTGCCCGTCTCACGTCTTCTTCACGCTTAGGGACTTATTTGTGCCCGTCTCGCGTCTTCTTCACGCTTAAGGTCTTATTTGTGCCCGTCTGGCGCATTTTTCGCTTAAGGACTTATTTGTGCCCGTCTCACGTCTTCTTCACGCTTAAGGTCTTATTTGTGCCCGTCTCGTGCATTTTTCGCTTAGGGACTTATTTGTGCCCGTCTCGCGTATTTTTCTCTTAGGGTCTTATTTATGCCCATCTCGCATCTTCTTCTCGCTTAGGGACTTATTTGTGCCTGTCTTACGTCTTCTTCACGCTTAAGGTCTTATTTGTGCCCGTCTCGCGCATTTTTCGCTTAGGGACTTATTTGTGCCCGTCTCGCGCATTTTTCGCTTAGGGACTTATTTGTGCCCGTCTCGCGTCTTCTTCTATTCCTGCAACATGTCTAACAAACATAGAGGATTATCATAGTACAGAGAAAAATAACTAGCCTTTCGTTTCATAATGTAGTATTTTCAATTAAGTGGAATAATTGCAGCAAATGTTAAAACAATAATAGCAAATTTTTACCACCAGTACCATTCCCAGTCTTTGTCTTTGAAAAATCTGTAAGGTACGAGTGCTGTGATGTTTTGCTGTCAACCATGGAGCGTGCACCGAGTCGTGCCTCGGTACCATCAATATATCTTTACGAGCTTACTACAAGTTGTTTTCGATTGAACCAAGCTTTTCCTGGCTTGCTGCCTTTCACGACAGTGGCTAGTGCCTATCTCGGACACCTGCCTAATTCAATCACAATTGTTAGAGTGGACAAGAAAATTGAAAACATCGTTTGAGAGTACCTTAGATCTGGTTACCACCTTTATGTCCCTGCTTGAGTGTGTTTGCAATTTCCGTTGTGCCAAGCACTCACTTGTATTGATACTCCAGAATGCTATGTATAGGGGCTTACAAAAGAGACATATCCTTGATCTCGACACCTTGAGCCGGCACATCCTTGTCTTGCTTAAAGGACTTATGAAGCCGACACACTTTTTATATAGATAAGCCCTCTTTCACATGTGTGGTTATCAATAGTCTAAGTGTGTGTCTCTTAAGCCACTTCTAGATTGCTAGAGCAGTTCTTGGGTCGAAGGAAGCTTTTGGACACTCGGTCAGACTAGGTCTAGAAGATTCTAGATTGTTCCGCTCAAATCCCGCACTTGGGCGTGCGCAGACATCGCCTGCATTGTGCTAACGGGGGAATTTTGTGTATGGGTGCTGTGTTCACCTAATTTTCTTCACTGTCATTTTATCAAAGTAGGGAGCTTATCGCATGCGAGAGCCCATATCTCATCAAAGGCCTGTCGCTCGTGGGAGCTCACCTGTCACCCAAGGTCTGTCGCATGCGGGAGACCATGTCTCGCTAAAGGCTTGTCACGCACGGGAGCTCTTGTCTAGCTCACGGCCTGTCACTCTTCTTGGCTTTGAAGTTCAATTTCACAACGAAGAAGATAAGGTTGCCCATGTTCTAGTCGTGTCGCATGCCTATAGTGGTGC
The DNA here is from genome assembly GCA_032173925.1 of Heritiera fomes. Lineage (NCBI taxonomy): Eukaryota > Viridiplantae > Streptophyta > Magnoliopsida > Malvales > Malvaceae > Heritiera > Heritiera fomes. Next base: position 7,348,614 of record JAPDPM010000025.1, read on the forward strand.
AAGCTCCTCTGTCGCATGACCTTGAGCTAGCTTGGGACAGAGTACCTGTTGCATGCTTGTAGTCGCGCAAATTTACAGTGTGACTTTTTCTCACTCGCATGGCTGTCGAATCGCTTTATTACGACATTACTTGTCGAATGTGCTCATCATTACCTTTGACCTATTGTCCTAGCGTACGACGGATCGATCTGTCATGGCAGGAGCCCTTTTGTTGTGGAGGTGCCTTTTGTACATTAGCGGACTTGCGTTTTCTTCTCCTCTATGTCTTCGTTCAGCCCCTTTAAGCTGGGCTTCATGCATTTTTTGAGAGCTATGGATATGCAAGTCAGCAAACAAGTGGTGGTTTTGAGTTTGTTGCTGTTCACATTTTTGCTTTCTTTTTCATGCAGACGGTAGCAAACACATTTGCAATGATAGGCCTCGATTTAGTGAAGAACCAAAGCGGGATAGTAAGATGTTGATGATGAATGGGAGCTTCGGTGATAAGCAGTGGTGCTTGGAGGATGCGGTGATGGGGGTGGTTATGGTGTCAGAGAAGAGAAGGCCAGTGGTTGGACTAAGCTGCTTTGTCGCAGGCGGGAGGCTTCCTCGCCAACACCTATCACACGCGAGATCCACACCTCACGCCCAAGCATGTCGGCGCTAAAGCAACCCCCTCTCGCCCAAGGAGGTGTAGCGTGCTGGAGCTGTAGCGGGCGGGAGGTTTCCTCGCCAACACCTTTCGCACGCGAGATCCACACCTCTCGCCCATGCATGTTCGCCCGTGGTTGCAGAAAGAGGTCTACCTCGCGCGACAGGCTTAGTGCGACATGATAATCACCTTCTCGCCAAAGATATCTCATGCGGAAGACACCCTTTTGCTGGCAGGCTCCTCGCATATATCTTCCAAGGCCTGTCGCCGGGGGTCTGTCCGGCGCGATAGATAGCTCTCGCATGTGCTAAACAGGAGGAGGTCTCTCGCCGAGGGTCTGTCGCATATATCATCCAAGTCTGTCACCAAAGTCTATTTTGCGCGGGAGATGGCTATCGCTCGTGCTAGCAGAAAAGAGGTCTCTCGCCAAAGGTCTATCGCACATATCGTCCGTCTGTCGCCAGAGCCTGTTTGCGCGAGAGCTAGCGTCTCGCTCAGCTTGTAGGAGGAGGTCTCTCGCCGAGGGTCTGTCATTGGCAATGTCAATAAAAGAGGTCTCTCGCCAAAGGTCTGTCGCACATATCGTCCGCTTGTCGCCAGAGCCTGTTTGCGCGAGAGCTAGCGTCGCGCCCAGCTAGTACGAGGAGGTCTCTCGCCGAGGGTCTGTCTTTGGTAATGTCAATAAAAGAGGTCTTTCGCCAAAGGTCTGTCGCACATATCGTCCTTCTGTCGCCAGAGCCTGTTTGCGCGAGAGCTAGCGTCTCGCCCAGCTAGGCGGAGGAGGTCTCTTGCCGAGGGTCTGTAGTTGGCAATGTCAATAAAAGAGGTCTCTCGCCAAAGGTCTGTCGCACATATTGTCTGCCTGTCGCCAGAGCCTGTTTGCGCGAGAGTTATCGTCTCGCCCAGCTAGTAGGAGGAGGTCTCTCGCCGAGGGTCTGTCGTTGGCAATGTCAATACGGTTGACCTTTTTTTTTTCGGGGTCATAATTCTTTGTCGTTGGCAATGCCGCTCCTGGGAACCCCGCAGTCAGGGTCATAATTCTTTTCAAATGTGCCTCATTAATAAAACTAAAAGTTGAAATCGCCTCACACCCATGCAAGTCTCTCGCTATGCTGTCGCCCAATTTTGTGGCGTAATTTGTGCACTCTGCCGCAGCCTACGTACCTTCTCTTCCGCAGATCGTCTTTCACCAATTTTTATGGCTTTTCTGTTTGTTTCCCAGCGACGGCGCCAATTGTTGTTACCAAAAACAACAATAAATATTTGCTGATGTCGGATCCTCGATCTTCACGTTAGTTTGTCTTCAAGAATTCTGCAAGAGAGAAGACCATCAGGGGGCGCAGGGGTTTTCCCCTGCGCGCGCACTCCGATGCTTAAGTCAGACAGGGTTTTAGTAAGCAAATAGAGCTTAGGGTTTAAGAATGATACCTGTGACCTATTTATAGGAGTTATTTCGCGCGTAATTACTTTTAAGCCCCATAGCTTAAATAATAACCCAGTGGATCATTTATGGGCCTTTTGAGTCCTCTTTCCTCTTGGGCTTATATTATCATTTGGCTCAATGGTCTTCAACTTGATTTATAGAAAAGCCCAGTAATAATTGACCTAGTCCACATCAATTTGGAAAGCTAACACACCTCCAAAAATTCAACACTTCATGTGAAATTGTGCTCATCAAAAAATCCCAACTCGTTTTAACCTGCATGGGAGGGAAGCGGACTTCAAATTTCTCCTTTATGTCCAAGACGTGGAACTACAGAGGAGACCATTGCCCACTGCTAGAGGGACTGTCCGGATGTGATGGATTTGTGGTATGCTTTAGACCCTCCAGCAAACTTCTTTCAATCCTTTAATCTGGAATTTAATAAATGGATTGAGTTTAATTGTTCCAGTAAATTTTTCTCCGAGAGTTTCAGACTTCCTTGGAGAGTGCTTTTTCCTTTTTCTCTTTGGCATATTTGGCTTAATAGAAATCAGCTTGAGTTAAACAATTGTTCTGATTCCATTAACCATTGGAAGTCCAAATTACTTCAGAGTACCAAAGACTTTTGGGCGATCATGGGGTCTGAAAAAAGGGTGAAACAGAGTATCCAAATTCAAGTTGGTTGGAGTCCCTCTACCATAACTTCATCAAGCTCAATTTAGATGGATCTTTTGAAGGAAATTCGAGAAGAGCTGGTTGACTGCTTTAGTAATTGGATTGGTGATTTCTCTCGTAATCTTGGGGTCTCAACAAGTCTTTGCACTGAGCTCTGAGGGATACGAGATGGCCTCCGACTTGCTATCCAACATGGCTTTAGAAATTTGCGACTGGAAGTGGATTCACAAACTGCAATAAGGTATGTCACTGAACATGTCCCTCAATCACATACTTATTGGGCTATTGTGGCGGATTGCAGCTTGTTGCTACAGAAACTGGACAACAGGAGGATAGTCCACGTGTATCGGGAGGTCAATAATTGTGCTGATGTTCTGACAAAGTTGGGGTAGATTTGGAAGAAGAATTTTGTTTTTTGATTCTCCCCCTGAATGTTTAAAGTTTCATCTTGTAGTTGACTTAATGGGAATTGTGTTTCCCAGAGATGTTAGGTTGTAACTCTTTTTGCTTCTGTTTATGCATGTTTTTCAGATCAAAAAAAATATTTACATTCGACTAACAGATAATTTATGTGTTTATTTAATTTCTAACAGTGTAAAACACGAAAGCTATAATGCTAGAAATCGTATTAACACGTACAAAGGCCCTGATAATGATGATGATGAGCCAAATAATTTTCAATTTTTTTTTTTGCATAACATAGATTTAAACTTTTAACATTTTACTGCACGCAAATCGATTATAAATATTTATTTTTTATAAATAAACTCTAATCTTTTGAAATCATACGATTAAGTTTAAATTTGTTAAATGATACTAACTTTTGTTTATATTATACGCATAGCATGAGTAAACTATAAAGTTATCAATGTCCGTTACCACGTAAGGATGTCCAGACAATGTTAATGTCATTTAACATATTTGAACTTAATTATATTATTTTAAAAGATTGAAGATTTATTTTTAAATAAATAAAAGTTTACTAACTAATTTGCATGCAATAAAATATTAAATGTTTATATCCATTTATGCAAAAAGTTGAAAGTATATTTGAATTTTAAGTCCATGATTTTTGTCCATTTTTAAGTGTTTTATTTTTATGATGTGTTATTATATCGATTCCGAGAATTACATGACCGGGGCCAGCGTAGAGCTTGTGGAGCACAGAGGCGGTTACTGTTAAGAATATAGGAAAATGGCAAATGCGAAATGCTCGGATCAATTCTGTTATCAAAGAAATATACTCATTGATTTGATGAAGAATGGTTTCAAAATTTTGATGAAAAATATGATTTTGTATTGGTTGATTGAGTACAAATCATTCACATATCAAAAATTTAGACAGCCTTCTATTCTATCAGTGCTACAACAGTGCTATTATTGCTGAAAGCCGAGCCTGCTGATGCCTGGAAAACTGATTTCTCACCACCTTCTGCGTCTCCTTCCATCCCAATACGCAAATGCAGCTACTGAAGCAGCCAAAACAACACTAGCTGTTGCATGCCAGGCGTTGCCGGGTTTTCCCACAACAAGGCTAGAAGTGCGCGCTTCCATGGCTGAGGTCGGCTCTGGTTTCTTACCAACTGTCAAAGCGAAGTTCAGGCCCAGCTTTCCCAACTCAGCCAAATCCTCAATCTCTGGTTTAAGCCTGGTGGCATTGGCTATGGATTCGTACTCTTCTTTGGTTCCCTCTTCAAGGAAAGACCCAACAAGACGACCCTTGCTTATCCAGTAAGCCCCAAAGGAACTCCGAGTAATCCCCAAAATGCACTGCCCCTCCTGCATTGTCCCCATAAAACTGCCAAGACAATGCAAAGACTCTGGAGTAGAAGAATGGCAGGTAGTCAAACTCGACTGTTTTCTGTGGTTCCAAGATTGCAGCAACAGCATGTCTTGCAGATTTTCAGGCTGAATCAACATGCTCAAGTCTGCTGGTTTCACCAAAAAGTTTGACTGGAAATGCTGCAACATCTCCAACAGCATAGACTGAGTTGTTGCTTGTTTGCAACTTCGCATTCACTTTGATCCCATCTTTCTCGAGCATCAGTTGGCCTTCAAACAGGCTTGTCTTCGGTGTAAATAATCCTCATAATAGCTTGCAATCTTTGGTGTAAATAAACATCATTTACTAAGAAGTGCTCTTTGAAACATAAAAGCTTAAAATGGAGAAAGAAGAAACAAAAGCACTGTAAATTTATCAAGAATGAAGAAAATAGCACTATGGACACTCACTGCAACGAGCTTCTGGGAAAACCTTGGTTACATTTGTTTTATTGATCACCAAAGATGCAGCACACTCCATTCCAATGTCAAATTTTTTTTAAAAAACATGACAAATATCAGAAACTCAAAATTAAAAAAAAAAAGCGTTATGGGTTTACTTGTGAAGTTTCTGAATTCTATTGTCAATAATTCTATTATATTTATTTTTTAGTGAACTTTTTCATATATAAAAAAAGCAAAGATAAGAAATTTAAAATTTTAGTCAATTATACCAAACATTTAATATTTTTATTTAAACAACAAAAGTTTTGATACATTTGCCATAAGGGTATTGAAAATGCATTCAATCTATTCTACAAGTAACCTGTGAAATTGTGTAAGACTATAATGATATATGATAAGCCCACAATTCAAGGCTTTGTAGATTTTTTTTTTGTATTGGTAATGGTAAGGAAGACTTCAGCCTTCGAACAATTATTAGGCCCATACACAGATTGGGGTTTAGTTTTTGGACCAGGCCCAATTTAAGACCAACAAGAAGGCTGGGCACTTTTTTTTTTAATTGTACAAAAAACAAATAGTAATAATAGAAGAAATATATTTTAGAAGTGAATTAAGAATGCTAAGTTGCTATAACAACTTACATCATAGTTTAACAACTAAAATCCAGTTAGTAAGGGGAGTAGTTTTTTTTTTTTAATTTTTATTTTATCAATCAAAATCGATCTTTGTATGAAAAATTTTGAAAGTAAAATTTTGAATGCATCCAGTAAAATTTTAATACCTTCGTTGCATTAAAAAAAACTTACAAAATCCAACACTTCATCAAGCTTAATTAATTTCCCTTTGAAGCCAAGGCCTCAATTTGATTCATTTGACTATTCATTTTGTTACTTATTTGAAATTTAGTTCAAATGATTAAAAATCCTCTTTCTCTCTTAATTTCGACATATATATTAATTAAATTTTACATGAATGAAGTTGTGTTCAACTAGTAATATGTAGTTGATGGGTCTTAATTATTTCTATTTTCTTGTTAATAAAGCTTTTAACCAAAGCTAGAAAGTGGCATGACAATTAACAACCAAGTAATCTTTCAAACTACCAAACAACACAAGTAATCATTATCAATCATACTCAGACTAAATTCAACAATTTTAGACATGATACAAATAAAAAACACAAAAGTAACATATGTTAAAATTTGATAAATAGTATACATGAATATGATAAAAATTTTAAAAAATTATATTTGACATGTCAACAAATTTTAACACTTAATTTTTGTATTTTACATAGCACAAATTAAAATTATCAAATCCAATTCAAAAGCATTTGCAATAATAAAAAGAGGATGGTGAATAACAAATTTGGCAGTACTTTAGCGCACTTCAACTATGCATTTGAATGCCCTTTCTTGCAAAATAAAAACACTCAATAGTCATCTTGTCGCATGCAATTTCCATAAAATTACTTGTCGGCACCAGTGGCTTGCTCATTCAAAAAATTTCCATAGATGAAGTAGGTGACAATTACTCTATCAACATCCAAAACCCAAACTATAATGAATGTGAAGTTGACTTAACAATTTCATTAGATACGTAATTGTTTGATATTATTTTATGGATGCGAAGTTGACTAATCAATTTCATTTGAAATTATTCAATGCATTCTCAATGATTTTTTTATTTATTTTACAAACGAAATGAAGGTAATGATACATAACTATTTAAGAATATAAAAATATAAAAAAAAGGGTAATTACAATATATATATATATATATAAATATATCAGCAACAGAATTTTTAACAAAATTTTATCATAAATTTTTTAATTCTGTCGCTGATGCTGTAATGGATTTGCGACCAAAAATTTCATAGCAAATTTCATCTCTAAATTTGAAGTAATTAAAAGTCATTCCGTCGAAAAGCCTTCTTTTTGTTGCAAATTAATCGCGATGGATTTTTGCAACTAATTTTCTATCTTTGAAGCCAATTTTTCTTCAGAAAAGAAATTTTGACAGATTGAAAAAATCGACTATTTCCAACAAAATTTTTTTTCTTTTTTCGACTTACTCTTCATCGGAATTTCTGTTGCAAAAATTTATAATAAAAATTCATAGGAAATTCTATCGCAAATTTATGATAGAAATTCCGATGCAAATCTGTTTGCAAATGCTATGGAAATTTTGTCTTTAAAGTTACTTTTTCTGTCAGAAAAAGTTTTTGTTAAAAAAAGAAATAAAGATTTTTTATTTTTAAAATTGAGTTTTTATTTTGTGACAGAAATTCTTAGAAAATTCTGTCACAAATAGATTACGACGAAAATTTGGACACAAATTTCGTTGCAAATTATGGAAATTCCTTTTTTAAAATCATTTTTTCGTCACAAAAATATTTTGTTAATAAAATAAGAAATTATGATTTTTTTTTATTTTTAAAATTATTTTTCAGGTTTGCGACGAAATTCCATAGCAAATTCTGTAGTAAATTTGTGACGACAATTCCGTAACAAATTCTGTCTCAAATTGTAGCGAAAATTCTGTCATTAAAAAGTTATTTTCCATCGCAAAAATCATTTTAAAAATAAAAAATATTTTATATGTGAAATCCCCAAATTCATGTAATTTTCTTATGATTGTAAAGTATTTCAGCTTAAATGAAATAAATAAATAAATATGAGAATTGTGAAGTATGGATGATGTATGGAACATGGAAGAAGTAATGAAATGGAAGGTCAAAAGTCAAGGAATTTTATTGATGTTGTAAGAATATTAGAGTATGAGAAAAGAATTATTATCAGAAATTTAGTGTAATTAAATACAAGTGTTACATGGAAGAAAGAAGACCAATTAAGTGAATGGTCAAATAATGATGGTCAAGGGTTGAGATGAAATGATTTAATTGGATAATGGTAAAATAGATATCAGATTTTCATAATTAAATGATATATGTGGCTGATATGAGAAAGGGAAGAAGGAAATTAAGCTGGTCATAGAGGTCAAAAGTCAAAAAGGTGAGGGCTAAGATGATTAGGGGATAAAGCATGCATTAAATGGTAAATTGCATAGTCATCATCTCTTCCCTCCATCCAAGTCGGCAGCAACACTCATCCCTCTCCCTCTCATTCACTCCATTTTCTCCTAAGTTCCATCCCTACTCATCTTGACAAACACACTTATTCAGTGACCAAATCGTTAAGCTCCCTTAAAGGAAAACGATCCTCATCACTTGCTCTACTCATGCTTTTAATATGAAAGGATGAATCAAAGTGTTTAAGGAGATCAGAAATTCTGTTATTTGGTGATTTAGAAAGGTAAGAGATGAAAGTGGTTTTAATTGATTTTATTTATGGTTTGGACTTGAGTTGAGTTGGTAGAGTATGGATATAAAAGTTTCTTAAAGGTTTAATTTGTCATGAATTATGCAGCGTTGAAGAAGTGAATTGAAAGGCTAAGGTTGATGCAAACCAAGCTTGAAGATTATTGGCAATCGAGGTAAGAAATTTATGTAACAGACATAGGGTGACTATGTCCGCATGATTTTAAGTGTTTTGGGATGAAGTACCAGTTGATTTTAATACAGGAAATGTCATTTTCGGGTTTTACTCCTAGTTACCAAAATGCTAGGAGCAGCCAACTGCCTTAAGTAGCAGTCGACTGCCTAGAGACAACCAAAGCGTAGTTTTTTGAAAACCGACTCAAACCAGTCGACTGCTATGTAAGCTAGTCGACTGCTATTTTCCCAGTATACATTCTGTTTCAAACCAGTTGACTGCTATATGAGACAGTCGATTGTTTTTACTTGAAAAGCATTCTGTTTCAAAACCAGCCGACTGCCTATAAGACCAGTCGACTGCCATGTTTTCAGAAGTATTCTGTTTGTGAAAACAGTCGACTGCTATTTCCTGAAAGCATTCTGTTTGAAAACTAGCCGACTGCTATATGTACCAGTAGATTGCCCCCATGTGTTTTCAGAAAATAAAAATATCGGGATTTTAAAAGAAAATAATTTCGATAAATGAAATTATGAGGCGGCAGCTGACTGTCCTATGAGGCCAGTCGATTGCTCTGTTTTAAAAGAGGTTTTAAAAACCTATTTCAAGAAAGTATGATTGTCATGGCAAAAAGCTAGATAACAAAGGTTTTGAGGTTATGCACTTCTGTACTTGTAGTAGGGGCTCTGATCAAGTCCCGGTATGATTTATGTTGGCTGAGGAACCATAAGTCAGACCTCAGTTGCTACAGAATGACACCTGACTAGTGTTAGCTGTAGTCACCGATAGTTGGCCAAATTTGTCTATATTACTTGTTCGGCTGTGGAAGGATTCCTGGCCCTACATGGTATGCCACTTGATGACTCAGTGCATACTTCCGTTTAAATGCAAATAGTTTTTATGTTATTTGAAAGATGTATGTATATGCGATTTCAAAGAATAAAGAAATCGAAAGTACTTGATTTACTTGTATAAGATGTTTTGAAAGAGGTATGTATGTTTTCATACGATGATTTAAAAGAAGTATATGATGCATGGTTTCAAGAATGTATATGAAGTATGTTTGCATATGCTATTTGAAAAAAAAGTATATGATTTACTCAATTTATAAGCATATGCTATCATGAAGAACTTTTATGTATTTAATGAAGGAAGTATAAGATGCATGCTTTATAATGATTTTACATGACATTATAGAGCCAAGCAGGAAAATTGCATATAGAGGCATAGTACGCTCTTTTACATATTTTTCTTACTGAACGTAAACTCACCATTTTACGAATATTTTTCATACAGATTACCTGAAGTAAGTTCCGCTCCAAATAGAGGAGCTCGCTTTTGAGGTATCTTACTGTACTTTCAAGATACACTTCCCAGTTAGTATTGAAGGTATACTTATGTTATAACTATGTAAAGTATATTATAATTCAGCTATTGTACAGTACAAGCTAACAATAATGTATATAAGATTTCAGGGATTTAGGTTAAGTAAGATGTGTAAGATCCTGTGGTAAAGAATGATATGTATATATATATCATTATTCTGTTTATTTGAAATTAAAGAATGATATGTATATATATCATTATTCTGTTTATTTGAAATTAAAATATCCATATTGAGCTATTAAATATTAAGCTTAAAGAGAAGAAAAAGGAATGACATTGACGAGCGAGTCAAATCAAGTTTATGTGGAAAGGAAAAAGTTAGTAGTATTTAGATAGTGACGAGGATGTCACATTATAAATTTCATCGAAAATTTGTTTTAGCAACGAAAATTTCGTTGCTGATATGATAAATTTCGTTGCAAATATGAAATATTTAATAGCTAATTGAATCAATTTCATCGCTAGTTAAATTGTTGGATTTCGTTACAAAAACAATTAATTCTGAAATTTTACACAACTAAAAATCTAATTTCATGTAACTACACTTAAAACAAAATCCAATTAATTTACATTACGGTTTAACAGAAATCCATGCATTTAGTATCTATACATAATCAAATTGATATATAATTAAGTTCAATCATAATTGAACAAATAACTTTAAAAATGCAACAAATAACAATTTTAGGTCAATAAAAATCTCTTTATGAAACTAAAACCAAACAAAAATTCATAAATAAAAAAAAACAACAACCATATTTAAAATTCCTTCAAGTCGTGAAAACAATTATTCTTTATAAAAATAAACATGTAACTTGATCCATAGTTGAACACGATCCCACAAATAAAATAGATTAAATATTATTGTTAATCTCGAGATGAGATGTAATAAAGGTTTTACATTTCAAATGAGACAAACTAAATAAGCTTTCAAATAACATTATATGAGTCAAATATCGAAAGGAGTGAAAAATCGAAATGCCTTAAATGAAATGGAGCCAACATGATCATGAATGAAGATGAAGCTAACAATGCAAATTCCAAAGGTGGCAATATGAATGTGATCATTATTAATTTTACTCCGGAAGAATCGGACTATGAAAGACTTAGCAAAAGTGCGTTGGCATTATTAGATTTGCTGGTTCTATCAATGCCATCGACAGCTAACTTCTTTCTGATGATATACTTTCTCAATGCTCAGTTACAATCATGAATGCTAATATGATCTTAGTAATGTTCGAAAGTAAAGAGGATATGTTATTAGCTCTTGAAGAAGACTATGAATGGCTTCTTAACTGGTTTGTCGTTATTAATTCGTGAAAATCAAAGGATATGTATCATTCAAAACTAGTCTGGTTAAGGTTAAAGGTATTTCCATTGCATGCTTGACATTACAACTTTTTTGCTACCATTGGAAATTTATGGGGAGAGATCATCTCTCTAGAAACTGGATGATTTTATAGCTAAGAAGAAATGATTAATCATAGGTAGAATTCTAATCTTAAGCTTAGTTCGGGTGGCCTGTGGCCATCAATGCGGCCCGTTTAAACAAATAAAGACAAAATAGCAAGAGGGTAATTTTACTTTTTAATTTTTTTATTATTTTATTAAAAATTTATATCTTTAAGTGTCTTTTCATTATTTTCAATATCACCAGAGTCAATCTCATTGTCCATCCAAACTAGTCCTTAGTTAATAAGAATTGATTTTACCTAATGAAGTTAGTGTATTGATAATGAATTTCCATCAAAATTTTGGCTGCAAATTTCAATCGTTTTTTTCCCGGTGTTGGTTCGTCTTCAAAGATGACTGAGGTTTATTCAAAATGTGAAATTGAAAATGCTAGTGAAAATATTGATAAAGAAAAGCCTATTGAAGGGACGGTTGGTTCTCCAAAGGCAGTTTTTAGCATGAGTGATGATACTGATAACATTAGTGATAGTTTCGTTGGTGTGGAAAATTCAATTGAGGAATTGGAAGAGTGTGTTGCTAAAACAGAGAACATGACAACAGTTTGGAAATCTGATTTAGAGGATGTATGCATGGGTGTGTATAGTAGAGTTGATAAGATAAGTCTAGATGGCAGGGAATTAGCTCTTGAAACAACATTTATTACAAGTGTTTAAACTGAAGGAGTTGCAAAAGATTTAAATGTTCAAGCTGGTCTAGAAAATACTTTGATTATGTTTGGAAAAGGGGCAACATAGAAGTTTCTATCTAAAAAACGAGGTAGCCGTAAAATAAGATCTTTAGAGGAGACTGAGGAAGTTCTGAACAACAAGCTGGCCCAACAAAGGAAGCAGATGGATGGAAAGTTACGAAGATTTAATTGGAAGGAATTAAGAACAGAGTGTAAAAGTATGCAATTGAATCATTATCCGATGATGACTTTCAAAATTGACTTCGGGTCGTAGCAGAGAAAGCTCAAGCCACCTGAAATTTGGAGTAAGTGCTAGGATTTTCTTTGAATTGCGAGAATGATATTATTATTGACAAATTGAAAGATATGGTGACTAAGTTTAAGGTTCTAGTTTGTTCTCTCTTTGCCTAAATTGTTATTTACAATTTGGATGTTGATTTTGACATACCGAGAAGAGAGTGTGGTGCAGGAATATTGAGTAAAGGACTATATTAGTTAAAGGAAAGCTTTTGTTGTTAATTTTGAGAGTTGTTGACTTTTGGTCACTATAATCACATGAAATGGATTTGAGATATTATGATTTATTATGATTGGATTGAGAAATTCAATATGTTCTTGGTTTGACAATGTCTTGGCTAAGACTTGAGAGGACAGAAAGACGGGTGGTGTAATACAAGTTGGCTGTTCTTTATTGTAGGAGTAATCTAGTTGCTTGGTGTCTTTTAGCCTTTTGCATCCAATTGAGTTGATTTGTCTATGGGGGGTGTCTTGTTTTTTGGAGATGTATTAGGACTATTTTGGCTTTTCTTGATGGAAATTAAGGGATTAGCTGATTTTTTGTATTATTTGGAGCTTCAAGGGTTGTCTATGGTGGTTTGCAGTGGTTTGGCTTAAATGTTAGATAGTAATTTTTCCTAATTTTTTGATGATTTGATTAGACCTGTGTGGATTGTCTGTAGTCTATGTGTTGTGGTTTTAATGATTTTTTTCTTAGGATATTTTCTTGTGAGCTGTAGTGGCTATGAAGTCTTCATGACTATTCTCTTTGATAAAATGATTTTGGCTTAGAAAAAAATGTACAATCCTGCAAACTCTCTTTTGTTTTAAAGAAAAAGTAGATTCAAGCAATAATTCCAATAACAAAGCTAAGTAAGCTGTTAAGACAACACTCAAGAACAATACTATTGGAAAATAATAAACACAATCTTCATATACAAGCAAGAAGCCAAAAAAAAAAAAGGAAGAATCACAAAAGTAGTCTCTAGCTAAAGGGCCCATAACACTCTATAAGACAATTTCAAAGAGGATACGACAACACTCCGATTGTCTATCTTATATCTTAAGGTATTTAACTGTCTAATTCAAATTTCAAATAGATGTGCAAAGCAATAAGCATTCGACTGCCATCAAATAGCAGTCAATTGCTCTTGCTATTTTTCATTTCAAATCTTTTTTTTTAATTATACTTTCAATATGTTATTTTCTCAATACATATGCAACTACATGACTTCTAAACACTTGTTTCAAATCAAAATTATTTATAAATACTTTAAAATCATATGAGTTTGGTAATATATGCAACAGTCACTTCTTTCATATAGTGTTGCTTTATAAGGGTTTTGTATGCAATGAATATTTTGTGTATAACAATTTTCATGGTGATGATTAGAATTTGAAATTTTATTACAAAGATTTTAAGTTTGTATTAATCTTGAAAATAAAACAAAATATTTTTTTTTAATATTTTTTGTAGTTCAAGGATCCATTGGAATCTTCGTATTTTTTGAAAACAATATATTATCTTGAAACTTCATTTGTTAACATTGTAAGATTGCCGACAAATATTTATGATTAGATGGATCATGAAAGAATGGATGTTGTCGTTTTCGATGAACTAGAAATTTTCATTGTGCATTAACTCATTCGAATTGCCTTAGATCAAGCACATGAGTCATCATAACACTTGTTTATTGTCCAATGCAAGTATTTGATGTTATATTGTACTATTGCCGACCAATCATGTGATTTTTTCCTTATCTTTCACATGGAGGTTTTCCTTTTGCTCTATTTGTGATTTTTACACATAAAACATGTGATCAAATTAAATGAATGGCTCACATTTGAGTTCCTTTTCTTATGTTTTGGCAAGCAATGAAAGCTCATACAAATATTAATTGTCCTCTTTCATCTTTCCCACATTACGCAATGCAAAATCCCGAGAATGGTGTCTTGGAGTTTTCTTCTCATTTCTTCTTTTGGATAACAAGTTGGGTATAGGCTTGTTTCTTAAAGTTGAAGGTTGGTACACTGCAATTGCTGGCCATCCAATGTCATCGAAATAACCTAACTTCGTATACTCCATGTTATAGCTGAGATATATGCCTGAGACAAATCACTATGACAATAATAATTTTAATTTAAAACCATACTTTCTTAAACTATATATCAAAAGATATAAGTAAATTAAAGACGCTTATCATACATTTAGTCAATGAATTATAGGTGAGATATATACATGATATAAACTAATATAGCAATAATTCTAATTTAAAATCATACTTTCTTAAACTATATATCGAAAGATATATGTAAATTAAAGGTACTTATCATACATTTAGTCAATGAATTATAGGTGAGATACATACATGATATAAACTAATATAGTGATAATTCTAATTTAAAATCATACTTTCTTAAACTATAGATCAAAAGATATCAACAAATTGAAGGAGCTTATAACATTTAGCCAATGAGTTATTAGGTATACGATAATTATTACCCTAAGTCAATGTGATAGGAAAAATAAGAAATTTTTTTTCTTTCTTTTTTACTTTGATGGATTTTTTGGGTTTGAAAATCATGATGTCAACACGTGTTAACATGTTGAGCAAGTGGATTTGAAATTTATAACAAGGAGCATGTGAAGACTTCCTTGCGGCCACAGCAAGAGTTAGGCTCACGTCGGCCTTCAAGTTTGCATGGACATGCACAAAATTGGAAACAAATGATAAGCAAAGTTGAAGAGTGCTATTCTTCCATGACTATATATGTAAAGCCTTCGAAATCCAGTGGACGTGTCGATTTTTCCATGGCTTTAGTTAGGTAACTAATGGATAAGTCTCTCCCTATTCTTAGGTCATTTGTTTCTTGAAATCACCGCATTTAAGATGGTTTCAATAAGGTTTTATTTGAGAAGAAAAATGAAAATAAGTTTTATCCAATGATTATTGTATGTATGCGGGTACTTTTATTAAACAATATTAGTTAGCTAACATAACAAGTAGTATATAAAGAAATTTCTCATATAATTAACAATGCTTATTAATCTAAACTTAATTATGGAAAAGAATTGAGCATATACTTGTACAAGAATTTTTCTTGAAAAGACTTGTATTAGATGGCTTATAAGCCTTGAAGAAATTATAAATATGTAATTGTTATAGTAATATATATAATTATATATGTGAGTGCGTGTGTGTGTGTGTATATATATATATATATATATATATATATATATATAGAGAGAGAGAGAGAGAGAGAGAGAATGTAAAGACATTTTGATGTTCGTTTCACATTAAATATTTGTCTTTTTGTTAGGTTAGAGGAAATCCTACCCACTACTATTAAGGAAGATAACACACATTTTTAAGTTAGCTAATTATTGGACAAGACAAAAAAAAGAATTATTTTCATTAAGTGGATAATGTTAGGCCAAATTCAGTAGAATAGACCAAAAGAAACATAACATTCATCCAATATATACCCAATAATAATTACCTTAATAAAAAATGCATTTGCCACCTTCTCTACCATTTTTAGATCCATTAATTAGTATATTCATAATTCACAACAATATAGGTAATATCATGGAAGATCATCTTGTTGGTTCATCTAAATATCAAGGAAATTATACAAAAGCTAAGTAATTAACCCGAAAACTCTCATTCATATATATGTAAATATATAGATACATGGATAAGTAGTACCAAAGATCCTATTACAAGCCATATATACTTAATTGAAACTCACATATGGATAATACAAAGTCCAATTTCTCAACCTCCACTATAAAACCTAAAATTTATCCAAATTAAGCGGAACTGATTCGGAGCTATCGATGGAAATGTATTCAATCTTCATGTTTAATCACCATTAAGCAACTGCATGGACCAGATATCCTCCATGCTCCAATAGCCTTCATTATTTGATTGATCAAGTGCATGTTGTTGTCCGGGAAATGCTTCATTGTTGCACTGGTTAAATGATGACATTGGAGAGCATGTTTCCATAAAATTTGTAGCACTAATATTGCAAGGCAATTGGCTTGAGCTTGCTTGGTGATCAAGTAATTCAGAATTACTCTGAGAAGAGCACATTTCTGCTTGCTTGTTAATGTGTTTCTGGATTCTAGTCCTCCAATAGTTCTTTATTTCGTTATCTGTCCTCCCAGGCAGATGCTTTGCTATTTTCGACCACCTGCATATTTATGTAAAGCAAATTATTCTCAATTCTTGAGAAACTTGTTAAGATACAAAATCAAATGATTTTATACCTGTCTTGTTTAACTTTTACAGCAAGCAAAGTGATGTTGCAAAATACAAATAATCCATTTTTATGGTGGAAAATTCAGACTACAGGGCCTTCAACTCCCTCTAAGCATGCAGTCTCATTTGTGTAAGAAAACAAGAGTTACATTCTTCCATAGATTCTCAAAATGGAAACCCACTTTCATTTATAGCTTTACTTCAAATATGTCCTCTCAAATAGATTCACAAACAGTTTTAGCTAGCTTCTTCAATCCAATTCAAACTTTTTCTTCACCCATTTTCTCAAGAAAAGGTCTATAGCGGACCCTTTGACGTGAGATTTGTCCAGCAGTAGATAATAGAATTTAATGATAACTGTAAACCAGTAAATGTCACAATGCTAATCTGTTTTTGCATGAAAAGCTCCAAATGCTCTTTGGAATGCTTGTAACTTTTCAAGGGGGAACCGTCCAAAACAATAAGATCTATGTCTACTTCAACCAAGTAATAAAGTGCTTCTTTTTCTTGCTAAAAGAATTCTAAACATGTGTCCAATTGGGATAGGTTCAGCTTAAAATGGAAACCTTTTATTGTCAATCTGTTTTGCTAGCTGTACAGCTTTTTAAGTTAGTTGGCACACTAACGATTATTTGTATCATTACAAATAGTTCATAAAAATTTTTTCTTGTATATATTCTTAATATTAATATGATACATTTCTTATAATAAATGAAAATAAAAAAAAAATGAATTTGTGTCTGAATCCAGTTGATTCATGCAGTCACTTTTAAAGATAATTTCTAATAAGTTTGGGTTGAAATAATCTCACTCATGCATCTTATTTCCCCATCTTATTTCCCTATCTCCAAGCTACATAATCCTTTGTTTTTTTAAAAAATTATACTCGTCGTGGTGTACTTTAAAAAGAGTTAAAAAATAAAAACGATGCATTTTTTTTATAAGGACAACAAAAGAATTGTTCCTTGAAGAGAACAGAGAAGACTTTATGCTAATTTGGGTGATCTGCATGCCATGTAATGGAGGATAGGTCCAATATAAAACGTAAGGAAAAAAACAGCAAATCCAACATTTAAAGCAAAATTCTTGTAATACAATTTTGACATAGATGGACTCAATCCAAACCCTCATAAATATAGCATGAAAATTCAAGAAAAATAAACCAAATTACCAGGAAAATTTGGCAGCCATGAAAAATTCACGAACTGAGGACAGTTGGTGTAAAGAAATTTTGGTGGCCACAAAGTTTGATGAAAAAAACATGTGTTACAAATCTTTTTGGTGGCTGAAATTAACCCCACGTTGCTAGACCCTCAAGCAAAGAGCAAAGGTTGGCAATCTTTGATGTTCAAATATATATGCCTCAGAGAAGTGCACTTTTTCTCTTAATCTAAATGAAGTTGATGAAGTCATAGCCCACCAATGAAGAGGGGAAGAATTTGTTTCTTTGTGTTTGTTAGAGTATCTAAAGGTAATAGGATAATAATTTATTTGTTCTATATGAATAATGCATATATAGTTTCATTTATATATATCCTTTTTTTTCTTTATAAATAATGTTATATATTGAATATATATGTGCAATATTTTGTTATAACATGAACTAACCTGTTTCCCCACTTAGCATGTAGTTCCATGATCAAGAGTTGTTCCTCTGGAGTGATATTCCCTCTCCGGACGTCCGGACGAAGGTAATTCAACCACCGGAGCCGGCAACTCTTTCCGGTACGTTTCAACCCTAACAAAAGTTATAAAAAAAGACATTTTTTTATCATTAGGGTTTCTATAAAAAAAGTAGTACTATATATGTTTTTTCAATGAAAAAAAACA
Organism: Heritiera fomes; assembly: GCA_032173925.1. Classification (NCBI taxonomy): domain Eukaryota; kingdom Viridiplantae; phylum Streptophyta; class Magnoliopsida; order Malvales; family Malvaceae; genus Heritiera; species Heritiera fomes. The sequence goes on from JAPDPM010000025.1 coordinate 7,366,962, forward strand.
CTTGAAAGGATTTTTTCTTTCCATTTCATTTTCAATATATATTTATATTATTTATTGATAATATACCTGCAGCTTTAGCAAGAGCATTCCAAACACCTTCACCATGGTTGGCAATATAGTTGATGAGAATCAAATCTTCTTCCATGGTCCATGGTCCTTTTCTTACTTCAACTTCTTCAGATTTGCATGGTTTTTTATCCATCTTTTCTTTTTGAAAGAGAGGAATTAATAAGATAGCAAGAATATATATAATTATATATAAATATATATCAAGAGAGAGAATATCAAAGAGAGAGGGAGAGAGAGAGGGGGGGGAGGAAGGGAGGGAGGGAGAGAATGTGATGCAAAAGAAGGTAAATGAGGTTTTTATAGAGCAAAATTAAGATGATTTTTAGTAGTAGTCTTTTAATTTTAATTAATAACATTACAGAAGAGCTTTAACCTAACTATTGTGTTAATCATAACACATGCATGCATGCATGGCTAAATACTTTTGCATGCATGGCCACATATTATATAAAGCCTTAACTTTAGTGCAAGATGTTTTGCGGTGTAACTCTGACTATTCTTTAAATGAAAATCATGACTTTTGAAAAATATATAGAGAGAGAGAGCCTTAACTTTGTTTATATTTGATGTACTGATAACGTATAACTTTTATACGCTATCAATCAACCATGTCATGCATCTCATTAATTAGTAATGTTTAAAAATAAATTAATTTTTTTTAATATTTAATTTTAAGGGTTTACCTATTTTTTAACTTTACTCATAAATGAAGTAACACTTTGTGGTTGACTGACAATATATAGATGTAACACTGTTAGTGCATCAACTTTTTTTTAAATATTTAAAGAAATTGAATTTAAATTATGAAAATAAAAACATTTCCTTAATTCACAGATATTTTGAGAAGTTTATAGGGTTTCATATATTGAAATAAATAATAAAACGAAACAAATGAAAAATAGCGAAAAGATTGTAAATCTTACGATGTAATTAAAAAATTAACTTCACCATTGGCCTCTAAGCTGAATTTATTAATTATAAGCAACATGAAATACATATAAACTTGTTTTGTTACAACATATATAAATGAGTATCGATAATTAATATTAATTTTTAATTTTGATTAGAGAAAGTGGGTTTTAATTCCAAGAGAAACTTCAAGAAAGAATTATGAATGTTGGGCTAGTCGAATCTGGTGGATAAATTAAGATATAAATATAACTAAAGGAAAATATGAATGTAGAAAGAGCAACATCACTGCTTAATCAACTCCATATATATTTCTAAAATTAATAATTTATAGTTAATTACAACATAGAATTCTTTGAAGATATGAAAATCAAAGTATGAAACACAGAATTCTTTTAAGATATGAAAATCAAAGTATGAAACACATATAAAGAATATATGAGAATCTGCAGGACTATAGTATAGGATATCTTAAACTTCAAATTGAAAAAGAACAAAAGAATCATCCACTCTATTTGTGAATTTTTTTTTTTGAGTTCTAATTTGATACATTGACAATAATAAATTTTAACTTCACAATCGAGGTTAAGAGATTATCACTTGTTTTATTTTTTAAATTATTTTTTTGTTTTAATATACCTTAAGAAATATGTATTACGATATTAATCTCGTTTGTACAGTTTAAAAAACTTCAGTGTCAATGTATCAAATAATTACTCTTTCCAAAAAAATATATAAGACCATTTAAATCAAATTAGGTATAAAAATTGATGTTATATTTGATTCTAAAGAGAAAAGTTGTTTATTAGCATAATAAAAATCTGATTATTAAAAGCTAGAGAAATTAAAACTCAATAAAGGACAAAATGAATTAATCTCAATTAAAATGACTAATTCCTAACAATCTTATATGATTAATTCATCACAAAACTCTCGTAATTTTGACCACAAAAAGTTGTTTGGATTCTTATCAATTTTAGTAAAAGCTAATTACTCATGCTGCATGTTTGCAACCCTCTCAGTTGTTTGGGTTCTTTTATGCTTCTCTATTGAAAAAAAAAAAAAAAGCTCAAAAGATCTTCTCTCTTTGTCAAACATAGAGAACAATTTAAATTTAAATAAAAAAAACATTGTTTCTTCTTTAAAAAGTATAGTAAAGCATTGTTCTTCCCAATTCCCCACCCCCGCCCCCCAAAGAATCACATGTATGTTTTTTTATTAATTGTTTAATATCTTAACTTTTGGTACAAAAATGTCGTATTAGTGCTATTGCACTTTGAATAATATTTAAATATAGTAGTAGTAGAGGCCTTTGGTCGGATATCAATTTTGTAAAATTCTCATATTTTAAAAATTAGAATATGATTATTTGAATTAATGATTATTTAAAATATTTAAATATTTCGGTCTGCTTGATAGATAAACATTTTTCAAGAATGACCAAAACCCTAAATCATGTGCTATAACCTTTTATTGGAGAGTGTAATTAGTCAAGACAACTCTGACAATCTAAATCCTACAAGGCAGGCTACAACCGTAATCTTGAGTTAGCATTTTGTAGTGACAAACTCCCAAGTAATTCAAAAAGGGGAGGCCTCTTGGTGAGACAACAAATATTTTGCTTTGCCATCCTCAGCAAGGAAACTTAAAAAGTTTAAGAGTTTTTTTTTTTTAATTTACTCATGATATGTAGCATTTATACATTGTCAATTAATCATAAAATATCATATCATTAATTAATAAAATTTAAAAATATGCAAAATTAAAAAAATAAATATTTATATTTTTTATTTTAAAAAAATTATATATTTTTAAACCTTACTCATTATTACTCATTACTAATGCAACATTTTCGATTATAAATCCAAAGTCTATTTACATTGTTTCTCCCCCCAACATATTCATGTGAAATATTAATAATAGATAAGTTGGGTTGGCGAGCCCAAAGAAAAAAAAAGACTAAATCTCAGCCACAAATAAGATTTCTCGTTTGTGGCTGATATTTGGATTAGGCTGTCTTCAACCTACCATGGGAAAGTTAGTGGTCGTTGGCAACAAATCTTATTGGATTAATGATGTTTGTTTGCAAATTGCAAAATGAACCCAACTCTTGAATTTTCCGTTCATGATTAGCGTCTATAAGTGGACATATATCCAATTTGTATCACATGGGTAGCAGTTCAAATCCCACATTTAAACAATGATGTTATTATTATTTAATTATTCCTTTTATTTATAATTTTTTTTGTAAGCATTGACATCGGAGCCTTTTGACCTTTTATTTTACATTAAACACCTTATTGTTAAATATTTTTATTAATGTTTATCATACTTAATACTTATTTAATATTAAATAATCATCTTTTATTGAATCAACTAGTTGAACCAAACTTCAATGCTCCATTTATCCTTTATTTCGAGTTTTTATTCATCGGTGAAAATTAAGTATTGTACTCAACTTTCTTTTTTTTTTTTCATACGAGGTTAATATTTTTTTAGAAAATAAAAGACTTGTTTATGGTATGGACCGGATTATCTGTGCTCAGTGTGTGAGGCTTATGCACTTGAACAAGATCTTGAATGAGACAAGTCGAACCTTGAACACAACTTTTAAAAGATCGACCGGAGCCTAATATAATTCAATCCAATTCATGAACAATTCTATTAAATTAGGACGATCATCGAATTTTTTCTATCAAAATCATTCATAAATAACTTAAAATTGATTAGTGATTGTGCCCATTTTTATAAAGATTATGATTAAAGATTTTCCATTCTTCTCAACTTTCTCATTTGTTTCCCGAAAGAAAAAAATAAAAAGGTCGTTCACGTGCAAGATTCAATCCCACATTCATGCAATGTTTGAGGATTCACAATTCCAAGGAATTTAAAAAACCTAGTTAACTTGCTTGCTAAGATACAAAGGCCTGTATATTTTGTTTCAAAGATTGCTTCCTGGGACAGATTACCAACAGACCCAAAATCAGATATGTATCAAAGAAATGGAAGGCAAACATCAAAATAAGCAGGAAATCCCATTCCCAAAAAGCGGGAGTAATGAAGCGTTTGGGTACAACTAAAGTATTTGCTAAAGCAGCAGAGGTTAAACAAGCGCATATTGTACCTATTATCTAGTAAACATTCTGTCATTACAAAAGTTCCTGGATACAAGGTGGAAGCTATCCTCTCCAGAGTTGCCAGAACTCGAACGAGTCTAACTAACAACAAAAGCATTGATCCTCTCTCATGCCTGCAAAAGAAAGCAAAACAAGGTAGAAGTTGTCAATTTCATAGTATACAAATGACAAGTGCTTACTCTATGATAGAACAGTTTTGTTTACTCAGATTTGAGGTTTATGCACTTGCCTTGCTAGCGATGTTGTTGGAAAGCCAATCAAGCCCCTCATAAAGGCCTTCTCCAGAAGTTGCACAAGTACTCTGAATATACCTGTAATGGATGCCAAATCAAGTCAGAAAATAGCACAAACCGTGAGGGAGTTAAACATGTGGGGGACAAAAAGGAAACGAGAGAGGTAATTTTTACCAGTGGCGCTGGCGGAGAGAATGAAGACCAAGCTTATCAGTTATTTCAGCAGCATTCATTGCATTGGGAAGATCTTGTTTGTTGGCAAATACAAGCAAAACTGCATCTCTCAACTCATCCTGGAAAAAAGTGAATGTGAGATAAAGATGAAAAATATATGAATAGTTCTCCTTATTTGATACAGTAACATACCTCATTCAACATCCTGTGTAACTCATCCCTTGCCTCAACAACACGGTCCCTGTCATTGCTATCCACCACAAAAATGAGACCTTGAGTGTTCTGGAAATAGTGCCTCCACAAAGGACGGATCTGTATTTGAAAGAAATTGGTGAACATACAGAGCTTTAAATCAAAATAGCAGAAATAAGTAGAATATCCACCAAGATTATGGCTTTGGTGCAGGCTATTCTCCTAATATAAACAACACAAATGCCAAAAAGGATTCTCTTTTTGAATGATAGTCATCATCAGTGAATCATGAATTATCAAATGGTAGAGTGTATACCCATATGCATTCTTGAAAATAAGGCTTCATTATTTATCGTCTAAACATCATGAAATTGTCATATGTTGCTGGAAATATGGGATGAATCTGGGAAAATGACACAAAAAGTTTAACATATTTATATCATAGAACTAAGCTTCATTAGCTTTTAAGATGCATACCTTGTCCTGACCACCAACATCCCAAACAGTAAAGCTGATATTCTTGTATTCCACTGTCTCAACATTGAATCCTGCAAAAAAAGTATGAATAGACCTCTGCAAATTAACATTATAGATTTGTGTGTGTGTGTGTGTGTGTGTGTGTGTGTTTTTTTAAATCGGTACATTACATAAAAAGTTACAATCATAATCAAGTATTACATTCATAACACTTGTAACCATATGAAAATCAATTAAATCAACTAACTAAACTAGTAAATAACTAGACTAAATAACTAAACTCAAACTCACATACGGTGAGAATTGAACCTGGAACCTCAAAGTTCTAGGACCTCCTTCTTGACACTAAGCTAATGCCTCATTGGTTACATTATAGATCTGTTAAACCATCAAAAGCCACCTAATTAGGAAAAATCAATCCATACAATAATCCTTTTATATCTAGTAAGAGGATCAATAAACATCTTGGATGGTATTACCTAAAGAGATACAACTCTTTGCTGTAATCTTTTCAAAAAACCGTATAAAATGGGTAACAACTCACCAATTCAAGTACTCAACCAAGCCAAAACCATATTTAATAACCTTTTCTCCCGAAACGTGCCAAGAAGTTATCAATTATCTACAACCATACTGTTAAAAGTTTGCATAAAACATGCAAGTAGTCTTACTTCTTACAAAATTGTGTTCCTCTAGAACCATTTTCCTTCCAAATAAAGATAAAACTACACAGTTCGCAAACCAACAATAACATAACAACCAAGGCCACAATCGTCAGTTATATGTAAGGTAATAAGATTCACACAAAACCAGCAGATAAATCAGACTTCAGTACCCGAATTATAAATCAAAATGAAATCTTTTAAACCATTTCCTTTGCTTCACAATTACAACCATGGGATCAAAATCAATCAGATTAAGAACTCTCATGCTATCCATTCCAAAACAACCAAGAATACCGATTTCCTTTTTCATGGAAATGAGAATTTCCACAACTCACCAATCGTTGGGATTGTAGTGACGATTTCGCCGAGCTTGAACTTGTACAAGATAGTGGTTTTACCAGCTGCATCAAGACCCACCATCAAAATACGCATCTCCTTCTTGGCAAAAAGCCGGCTAAAGAGCTTTGTAAATGACAGCCCCATATCTGTTCTTCCCTGTCTAGGTCACAACAACGATTCACATAAAAAGCCAGAAAATCAATGAGTAAAAAAATAAAAACCCAATAAAATTTGAAACTATGCATAGCTAATATCCAAAATTATTCAACCCAAAAATCTAAAAAAATAAAAATCACCAACAGATAAAATGAATCTGAAATTCAGAAGCAATGAAATAAACCCAGAAATATAAAAATAAAAACAGATATAACAAATCAAGCACTGAGACAAAACAAGTTAAAACAAAAACTTCCAATATATCATTGAAAAGATAAAAAAAAACTAACTTGATGATCTATTTTAACTGTTCTGATAAAAGATTAGATTTCAGAGAAAGGAATTGAATTTAGTTTACCTTTGTGGAGACCTTGGAAGGATGAAGCGATCTGATCCTCTTGAGAGCCTACGTTTATTTCGCTATTTTTTATTTAATTGGTCGTTTCTAAAAATACCTGCTCACATAATTATTATATATTCACCAAATATATTATATGAAATACATATTTTTGTTAAGTGGTGTGTTTTTTCATTAAAAAAAATTACATATTTTTTATAATAAATAAGTGATGTATATCTTCACTGAACAAAAAAATACATATTTTTTATAAATTAATTTATCATCTTTTGTTTTCAGATGCTGCCCAAACGTAAAAATCTCTTGATTTTTTGAAAAGTTGTAATAAAATACAAAATTCATTAAATAAATTTGATCAAACAAATACGATTCAATAAAAAATCAAATCAGATTTTAATTTTCTCAATTATTTTTGTCACATTATAATAAATATATTATTAATTTAAATATAAACATATACCTAAAATTTATAAATTTTAAATATTTAAAAATTACACAATAATTTTTTTGAATAGAAAATTACACATTAATTGTGTTAAAGAGAAAATAAGATTAATATTTTTATCCTTTTATTATAGAAATTTTTTAATTTGATACTTTACACAAATTTAATATGATGCTTATATTATCAAATTGATTATTAATACAATATATGAGGTTAACATAGTTAATCAAAGATTATGACGACTGACCAATTAGAAGATTAAAAGTGATATTTTATACCATGTCATTGTACCATATAAGTGGTTGTAAAATGAAGCGCATGTCAAAATCGTAGCCACTCGAATTTTGAACACAACTTTAATTAGGTACAATTTAGTTCAATCCATGACTACGTTGATTATGGATATTTTGTTAATAAAAAATCATTCATTAAAAACTTAAAATTAGTTACGTGATTGATCCTATTTTTATGAAGATTAAGATTAAAGATTCAAATCTTCCATTCAGTTTCTCATTTGTATAAAAAAAAGGTCATTCATATGCGAGATTCATCCCCACATTCACTGTGAATGTCTAATGCAAAGAACTAGGGTTCTATTGTAGAAGATGGCAGGACAGATTCATGCAATGTTTGGGGATTTACACTTCCAAGGAATTCAACTAGATTTCAAGGCTTGCATTTTTTTGGTTTCAAATAAGGTTTCATGAGACATAGATTACAGACGAAGACCTATTGCCAATAATAACTAAAAAAAGAACAATCCATCACACAAGACTTTCACATTGTGAAGTCTAGAGATAATTATGTACGCAACATCCTTTTTATATTAAGGGAGAAGTTGTTTCTGCTTGAACCTGTAATCTCTAAGTCACGAAGAAGCAACTTTTAAAGTTGCACCAAAATTTCCCTCATTGTCGATACTAACTAGCAGTCAAAATTTTGTATACATTGTTCATGATAATATACATGGATTAGATATATCATGGCAAATCGAAAATCAGATACTATTATATATGTACCAAAGAAATGAAAGACAAACAGTAAATAGGTAAGAAATCTCATCACCAAAAGGCTGGAGTAATCAAGTGTTTGTGTACAAGTACAACTAAAGTACTTGCAGAAACAGCAGAGTTAAAACAAAGCTCATATGGTATCTATCATCTAGTAAATGTTCTCTCATTACAAAAGTTCCTGGATGAAGTGGAAGCTATACTCTCCAGAGTTACCAGAATTCCAACAAGTTTAACTAACAACCAAAATGCTGATCTGATCCTCTCTCATGCCTGCAAAAGAAAGCAAAACTAGGTTGACAAGTGAACGCGAAAGCTGATTATGACCTATCTGATCTAAAATTAATCTGACTGATGTTATCAATTTCATTGTATTCAAATGAAAAGTGCTTATTCTATGATAGAACAGTTTCGTCTACTCAGATTTGAGGTTTATGCACTTGCCTTGCTAGCGATGTTGTTGGAAAGCCAATCAAGCCCCTCGTATAGGCCTTCTCCGGAAGTTGCACATGTACTCTGGATATACCTGTAATGGATGCCAAATCACATCAGAAAATTGCACAAACCGTAACAGAGTTAAACATGTAGGGGACAAAAAGGTAACAAGAGAAGGAACATTTACCAGTGACGTTGGCGGAGAGAATTAAGACCAAGCTTATCAGTTAATTCAGCAGCATTCATTGCATTGGGAAGATCTTGTTTGTTGGCAAACACAAGCAAAACAGCATCTCTCAATTCATCCTGAAAATAAAAGTTATAATTAGTTTTTAAAGCCCTGGTGTGGTTTTGCCGCGTGTGGGATAAAGACGAAAAATGTATCATGGATTCTCCTTATGACAAGGTAGCATACCTCATTCAACATCCTGTGCAACTCATCCCTTGCCTCAACAACACGGTCCCTGTCATTGCTATCCACAACGAAAATGAGACCCTGAGTGTTCTGGAAATAGTGCCTCCACAAAGGACGGATCTGTGTTGGAAAGAAAGTTGGTGACCATAAAGAGCTTTAAATCAAAATAGCAGCAGTATGTAGAATTTCCACCACGAATATGGCTTCAGTGCTGGCTAGTCTCCCAATATAAACGACACAAATGCCAAAAAGGATTCTTTTCTTGAATGATAGTCGTCATTTGGGTATCAAGAATTATCAAATGGAAGAGTATTATATCCAAATGCATTCTCGAAATTAGGGATTCATGATTTATCATCTAAACACTATGAAATTGTTATATGTTGTTGGAAATATGGGATGAATCCGGGAAAATTAAATTAGTTTTTAAGATTCATACCTTGTCTTGACCACCAACATCCCAAACAGTAAAGCTGATATTCTTGTATTCCACTGTCTCAACATTGAATCCTGCAAATATTGTATGAATCACCTTTGTAAATGATCATTATAGATTTGTTTAAACCATCAAAAGCCATCGAATTAGGAAAAATCAATCCATACAATAGTACTTTATATCTATTAGGAGGATCAATAAACATCTTGGATGGTAGTAACTAATGCGATACAACTCTTTGCTGTAATTTTTTCAGAAAACCATAAAAAATATATAGCAACTCACCAATTTGACCAACCCAAACTAATGACCCTTTCTTCTGAAAGGTGCCATGAAGTTAATATCAATTATCTCTAACCATACCGTTAACATTCACATAAAACAAGGAGAAAGTCAGACTTCTTACGAAACTGTGCTTCTCCACAACTAAATGGTTCAAAAACCAACAAAAACATAACAACCAAGGCCACAATCATTCTTGAGTTATATATAAGCTTATAAGATTCAACAAGCAGGTGAATCAGACTTCACTACCCGAATTATAAATCAAAATGAAATATTTTGAACCATTTCCTTTGCTTCACAATTACAATCAAGGGATCAAAGTCAATCAGATTAAGAATATTCACGCTATCCATTCCAAAACAACCAAGAATACCGATTTCCATTTTCAGGGAAATGTGAATTTGCCACAACTCACCAATCGTTGGGATTGTGGTGACGATTTCGCCGAGCTTGAGCTTGTACAAGATAGTGGTTTTACCAGCTGCATCAAGACCCACCATCAAAATACGCATCTCCTTCTTGGCAAAAAGCCGGCTAAAGAGCTTTGTAAATGTCAGCCCCATATCTGTTCTTCTCTGTCTAGCTCAAAACAACGATTCACATAAAAAGCCAGCAAATCAACCATTGAAAACACAACAAAATTTGAAACAAAATTATTCAACCTAAAAATCTAAAAAAAAAAACACACACACACACACAAAAAATAATCAAATTAGAGAGAAAACCGAAATAGATAGGATAAATCCTAAATTCAGAAATAATGAAATAAACTCAGAAATATTAAAATAAAAACAGATATATCAAATCAAGTCCTGAGAGAAAAGAAATTCAAAAAATTCAAAACTTTGAATAAATCATTAAAAAGAAAATTAAAAAAAAAAAATACCTCGATGGATCTGTTCTACCTGTTCTGTTAAAAGACAGATTTCAGGCAAAGGAATTCAATTTAGTTTACCTCTGTGGAGAGGTGGGAAGGAAAATGTGATCTGTTTCTGTTGACAGTCTCTCCGTTTATTTTTTATATTCTTTTTATTTAATTTGGTGGTATCTAAAATTGATCCGCTCACGTAACATGAAATACATATTCTTAATTTCTTATGTTGACGGGTGGAAAAGGCTTTTGAAAAAAAAATTTAGCCAATAAATTTTAAATTTCTTTTTGCCATCAATTAAATCATTATATTTCAATTTTTATTCAATTAAATATTTTTATGAGCAGAGAATTATTAAATTTATACAGTATATGTAATCAAAAACATAACAAATTTAATAGTTTTCATACACAAAAGGGTTCAATTGAATGAATATGGAAATATAAAGAGTTTAATTGATGGCAAAAAAAAAGTAAATGATTCAATTGCTAAAAATATTTTTTTTCGAGGTTTTTTTTACTTTTCTATCATATTTTTTAATAAATTAATGGTATAATATTCAAATATACTTTTAAACTTTCAAAAAAAAGTACAAATTTTCAATATTGCATCCAACTCCGTCTAAATTTTTATTTTATTGTATATAATTTTTTATTTTTTAAAATTATGCTATTAAACTCAAATATATTAGTTTTCATATGTATTGCTTACGTAATATATCATTTGGCAACTCATAAAATTATACATATCAACTGCTTGTAAATTATACAAAACCATTGGAAAGTTCAAATAGGATTCATTTTTTTTATTTTATAATTTAACTATTAGATTAATAAATTTTCATTTCTTACTCTTTTATTTTCTTCCTACCAAGCAAAGTTGTATGACAATTAATAATATAATAAATTTTATATATATATATATATATATATATATATATTATATCAGTGATTTAAAGATAAAGATGTATAGATGTCAAATTTAAAAATGTTAAAATTAAATAGTATATACGTTGTTAAAGATAAAATTGGATATAAAATTGGATTAATGTTATTTTGACGTTTTCATTATACAAAAAATTTTCAATGTGATAATTACATTTTAAAAAAAACACTAATATGATGTGTATATTTTAAATTTTGTTTTAATGTGATATATGAGATTAACATTGTTAACAAAGATTATTAAAATTGATTAATCAAGCAACAAACATAAAATTTTATATCCTGTCATCATGGAATATTAATAAAGATAATGGATCATTAGTATATGCAGATATTTAGTTGTCACATAAAACACACGAAATATTAATTTAACTTTCATCTCATATCTTTTATATATATATATATATATTTGTATTGTATCATCATATTGTATTTAGAATATTCTCTACAATATTAAGTAACTAAAACAAACTAAATATTTTTTCTTTTTACCGTATAGATTTTGCTACAAGGAAATATAAGTTCATGTAAACTTGCATTGATTTTATGGGCTTCAACGCTTGTGCCGTGTGCTAAGAATATTTCTCTGGCGGTATTCATATTTGTATGGCTTCATAGTAACCCCATCATCCAAGGCTAATCATCAGCAAGATTCAGAGTTAGATTGGGTTCCTCCTTTCGATGATTTCCCAGTCTCCAAACAATCAATCGGGGGCTCTGTGGCAGTCTTGAGCTCTCCGAATGTCTCCCAACAGAAAGGCCCTTCCAAACGGTGGTTTTCTTGGACTGAATTTAGCTCAATGGTGCTTAGAGAAACTCCGCTGCATGGCAGGCTATCGCTGCAAGCAAAGTGTACAGGCTGCAGAGTGTAGGTTCCTCGTATGTTTACATAGTTTATGCCCGAGACAGCCACAGCTGAAGATTGATTCTTGCAGCTGCCCTTGTCGCAGTAGAATTGATCGATCACGATTGGAGTTTCAACTTCTGAAACTTGAATGTCTGAGAACATCACTTGTTGTACTGCGCCTGAGCCTCCCTATAATGAGAGAACATAAAACATTCTTTAATAGTTTGATTCTAGCAAGCTCATTGTTGTTAGAGATGTAAAATGAACGGACTAGACCGGATTTGATCTATATGGCCTTTTAGGCTCGCTTTTACATTAATCATAAACAGTAAATTCAATTTGATTCAAATTTAAATAAGATTGATTTTTTTTTCTCTCCCTTTTTTTAAATGGTTTTAGATTTGACCAAATTCCAATAGGCTTGGATTTATTGGATACTTGGGTTTTGGTTAAATGGAAAAAGTTGGGCACGGATTTGGACAATGAGCTGCAATCGATTCATAGATTGGCGATATATTTCGATATACAAATCGGTTTGTGTCCGCCCAAATCAATCTAAATGGATTGTAGCGTGCAAGATTAAATTCATTTAGGCCCGTTTTTTATCGAACCATCAAATTGCAAATTCAATTCTAAAAGAACCAAATAGATCGGACTGTAGACTTTGGCCCATTTTACCCTTCTCACTGCTATGAAATTATATGGATGATAGGATGTTCATACCTGCCATGTCTTTATTCTGACTCCAGTTAATGTGTTCTTCATGGTGACATCTCTAACAGTAATGTTTGAAACACAGGCTTTGGTGTTGTCCCTTCCAAGTCCTCCAATGCTGATTCCATGACCAGGTCCACAGTTCACATTGTGGATATATACATTTGAGCATCCGGTCTGTACTGACACACAATCATCTCCTGCAAAAGGCAACAGAAATTTCCTGGTTGGCGATTAAATTGTTCATTTGAGAAGTATTAATAGTAGGCAATTAATGCTAGTAAAATCCATCAATTCATAAATATAATTCGCGTGGTATTATGTAAAATATGAAAATTTTGTGTCTAAATCTTATTTATGTTATTTTTGTGTCTTGTCACCGTATAGTATCTAGAATTGTCACATTTGGAAATTTACCACAAGCAAGAGTTGTGCCGGAGATGACCACATCTTGGGAGTTCTGCAGGTGAATTCCATCTGTGTTGGGGCTGTCACCAGGAGATGATGCACTGAAGCTGGAAACCTGAACGTTTGTGCAAGAATCAAATTTGAGGTGGGTCTGAGGGCTGTTCTGAATAGTTATACCAGTCACTGTTACACCATTGCTTCCATAGAATCTTAAAGCCTGCATGCCAAATAACATCAGCAATCAGATGCTCTGTCTCAAAGCCATTTGTCAGCTTGTGAAAATGGAGAGTTTTAAAGGTAATACCGTTGGTCTGGTGCCTGGCATCTTTCCCGCTAGCTCAGCACTTATCTGCCAAACATGATTTGCACAAGAAAACATGGTTAGCCCGGGTGAAAATGAAGATCGCAATTACGGGTGTAATTGAATCGATTTGAAACGATTCAATATCAGGATCGAATTTAATTTCGGTTCAAAAATAAACAAATCAAATTTAAATAAAAAAATCACCATCTTACCATGTCATTGGTTGTTGATTCTTCAGCTGTAGGATCAAAGGTTGTCAAGTCATTCCACCAGACAGAACCTTGTCCATCAATAGTTCCTTTGCCTCTGATTGTAATCCCCTTTAGTTTCGTAAATTCAATCCATTGCAAGAGACCTGATCCCCAAGCACTAGAACTTGTAGGAGCTATGATCTTACCATCCAACTACATCAAATTTGGCATTATTAATAAACAGCAAATTTAGTATACAAGACTCTTATATTGTGGAGTCTGAAAGAGATATTATGTATTTACTCTTCTTTCCGCATTAACAGAGAAATTATTTCCGTACCTTAAACTAGTAACATCAAATTTGACAGCATTAATCTGGGTATAAAATTACTCTAAATAATTTACCTGAAATACGATATTGGGTTGACAATTGGGGCCTGAGAAGGAAATGGGTCCAACAAGGAATACAGACCCCAATGGAACCACCACTGTCGACGCCTCCACTTTACAAGCTGCAGCCCATGCTGCTTCGAATCCCTGGCTTGCAATCAATCCGAGCCTTAGTCTCCATGATTTTCTTATAAAAGTTTTTCAACAAAGCTACACGTTTACATCTTCCATCTTACATGGTAGGTTCATTATGATTGGTGGGAGAAGACAAGAAAATCTTGATGTTATAACATGAATTAACTAGTAAACACACAAGTTAAATGAATTTAGCAAGCATGTAAGATGTGGAAACCCACGTTTAATTTGTGAAATATTATTCATTTGACCTAAAAGTTACTTTTATCTCACAAAAGGTGCTCTTTGTAGTAAAAATCATGAGACATTCAAATCAAAGTTTAACAATATCTTGTAAATTAGGTACAAGTCTTCATAATTATAAAAGAAAACCTTAAAATGTTTTAGTCAAAATAGATAATACTTCGTAAGTTGAGTATGAGTTTTTACATAAAAAAAAAATCAAATTTTGACTTTATAACGTATTCAAATGACACTGATACCTTTATTTATAAAAAAAATAACAAACAAATAGGATTACAACAATACCTTTGTGTCATCTGTGCGTCCATCACCTTTGGCACCATAGTCTAACACATTAAAAGTGGCAGAGCCGCCTCCTGCTAGTTGTCGTGCAGCAGCCATTTGGCGGCGAAAACTAGCTTTGTTCTGCCCCCAGTGCTTGCTTCGCCTAGCACTGCACACATCGAAGCTTGAAGACCAAACCAACATGCCAATAAGCACAAGAAATGCAACATTTTTAAGGTTAACCTTACACATCTTCTTGAATGTCGAACTTGTAAGGAGAAAAACAGAGGTTTTTGACAATTAAAGGTAGAAGGTTTCTCTGTTTCAATGATCTGTGGACATGCATCTTACCATATATAGGAAGGCAAGGACTCAAAAGCTACTATTCATACATGTGCTATACAGTTAAATGAAGATAAGACTTGGAATATTGCTTCCTTTCATTTTCAAAACAAAAGATTTCCATTGTTTTTTTTTTTGGATTTTTTTTCTCTTAAATAATGTTTAACTACCTTGTTAATTAGTTAAGTCAAAGTTTACTTAGATTATTGGCCTAAGTTCTTACTGACTGAAATTATTAAGGTCATAAGGAAACTCTCCCAAATAAATATTCTTTTCTCAACAGAAAAATGTGTAACATATGATTGATGAAGTTGCGAAATTTAAGCATTAATAGTTGAAATGTAAATAATGCTCTTTTTTTTTTTTAAGATGGGGGCTCATTTTAAATCAAGTTTTTTAAGTTAGTATACGCATGCGTTTTTTTTCCGGGTAAGCATATGTTAGATCCATTTAAAAAATCATGTCATATAATAATAACATATGTTAGTTCCATTTAAAAAATCATGTCATATAATGATATTATTAGAAAACTACTTATTATTGAAATCATTAATGACTATTGAAATAAATATTTACAATTTAATTGTCACATGTGATATGTAGTAAATGTTAATTTTTTCTAATAATGTGACTTTCATGACATGATGTGAATGAAACTAACATGTGATATGAAACAACAGTTTAACACATTTATTTCTTTTATTTATTAATTACTATAAAAATGGAAGAATTAATGGTTAAGTATGGAATTAAATGGGTGAGATCATTTTTATTAAAGATTTGCAAGAATTAATTAGAAGTTATAGAAACAATATATGCCATTCTATTCACTTCCTATATGTTTATAAGAAAAAGAATGAAAGATAATAGTTGCACGATCTGTTGATAAAATGCTGGACTTTTAATTTCAATTATCAAAACGGGAAATATAGGAAGAAGAATGGAAAAATATAGCAAATGGAGGGAATTGCAAGTCTTGCACCAATTAGGCCACAAAAAAAGTGAGCAACTGTTGAAACCTTGAAAAGCCTTCATTAAAATAAGCAGGATTTGAATTTTGAAACGGTCATTTGTGATTTAGATTTCTCGTTTCACATTCCACCATGCATATTGGCTAAAATGTGCACTAATTGTAGGCTTTAATTAGTTGGAAAGTTTGCTATAAATTCTTGTACATCAATGTATAATTAAGGATTAACAACCAAGGCTTGACCTGGTGGTTATTATATCTCTTTAAGAAGGATTAAGTCTAAGATTCGATTCTCCACTTCTTCCTTGTACCTCCTATGAATCAAAAAAATATAATTAAGGATTTAGTTTTAAGAAAATAAACACACAAACCCTAAATTAACCCCTACTTAATCTAAATTAAGGTTTAGTGTTGTGAATAATTAGTTTGGTTGTATGATAAGGGACAAAGAGACAAATATTTGGTGAAAAACAAGTAAGAAGTTGAAGGCTAGGTTTTCTTTTGCATTTTTAAGTTTAGATGATTACTAATACACTGTTAATGGAGTTTTTAAACTCTACCAATGAAATTAAGATGGTAACAAATATTCTTTAAAAATATTTTAAAAATAATTAAAAAATAAAATGAAATATGTACCATTATCTTTACCTTATTTTTGGGTCTAAATATCCAGTTACAATCAATGGAGTTTATGTGTCATCATCACATAAATAATGCATGAGATATCGATATAGCATCTTTTTAATATATATTAATGGTTAAAATTTTATTATTATAAAACAAATAGTTAGATTTTTTTATTAACTTAAAATCTGACATGCATTATTTACATGAATATAACATAAAATTCAATGTTTCAGATTGAGAAAATATAAATCATCTACAAAATGTAAAAAGTATAAAACTAAATTTGTTTTACACTAATTTAAATAATTCTTTTTTTTTTTCGTGTGTGTGTTTTAGTATTAGTTTTTGTTTTTGTGTGCATCGTGTGCATCCATGTGTAGTCTATATATTAATATATAGAGAGAGAGGATCATAAAATGAGAATATATAATAAATTGCTATATATATTTATTTCCTTCAAAATGTTCATAATTTGGATTCAATGTTTAACTTAATGGTACATATAATATTCCCTTCAAAAATGTTTCCGATGAGTTGGAATTCAATTCTAGTTTCCCTAGCTTTTTTTCTATTTTTTTTCTAATAATGTTCATGATTTTTTTTCTATGCCATGTATAATGTTTTTTATTATTTTCTTTTTTATTAAAATTAATGCCTTTTTTTATTGAAAATAAAAACAAGTTTGCTATACTAAATAAAAGTAGAGGAAAAACAAACAAAAAGGACAAAAAACAAGTATAGTATTATGATAATCATTAGTATATGATATCAGCAACTCATCAAGCTTCCCTAGCATAAGAGAAAAAGTTAATCAATAGAACCCCTAAAAACGGCTAAGCACATGCCAAAATCTTTGAAAAAATTAAACCCTAGAGCCTCCTATTAAGCTATAGAATAGGGAAGAACAAAACAATCAAAAAAAGATATTTGACATCACTAACAACTTCTTAAAAAAGTGAAAGTAAATTTTTTTTCTTGCATTTGATTAGGGTTTGAATCTTGGAGCTCATTGTTGAAAAAATTTTATCGTTTACCACTCATTGCCCGGATAGGATGAGGTAATTAGCTCAATTGGTAAAGGAAAAAAAATAATTTTTATTAATTTAAATTCAATATTTTTGAAAACTATTTCAAAAAAAAATTTTGCATGCATTAAAGTCAATATAAAAGATTTATTTTTAAAGTGTCCAAAAAAATTAAACTTAGATAAAATCCCAAGATACATTTAAAAATATAATTTATCATATTATAATAAAACATTAACAAATAGAATTTAAAAACATATTTTTTTCTGTCAATGAAACCTCACTTAGTGATTCGGAAAAGATCTTGAGCCTTTGAACACTCAAATTTCAATCTTACAAATTACTATAATTATTTATTAGTTTAGTACTGATTATGATAATATTATAATAATTTTTAATAAAAATGTATTATTCAAGAAATATATATGTTTCCAATTCTCCCATTTGACCGACAAAAATATAGTTTTTCCAATTCTTCCATGTGACTGACTTTGAGCCGCCTCCTGCTAGTTGTCGTGCAGCAGCCATTTGGCGGCGAAAACTAGCTTTGTTCTGCCCCCAGTGCTTGCTTCGCCTAGCACTGCACACATCGAAGCTTGAAGACCAAACCAACATGCCAATAAGCACAAGAAATGTAACATTTTTAAGGTTAACCTTACACATCTTCCTGAATGTCGAACTTGTAAGAAGAAAAACAGAGGTTTTTGACAATTAAAGGTAGAAGGTTTCTCTGTTTCAATGATCTGTGGACATGCATCTTACCATATATAGGAAGGCAAGGACTCAAAAGCTACTATTCATACATGTGCTATACAGTTAAATGAAGACAAGACTTGGAATATTGCTTCCTTTCATTTTCAAAACAAAAGATTTCCATTGTTTTTTTTTTTGGATTTTTTTTCTCTTAAATAATGTTTAACTACCTTGTTAATTAGTTAAGTCAAAGTTAACTTAGATTATTGGCCTAAGTTCTTACTGACCGAAATTATTAAGGTCATAAGGAAACTCTCCCAAATAAATATACTTTTCTCAACAGAAAAATGTGTAACATATGATTGATGAAGTTGCGAAATTTAAGCATTAATAGTTGAAATGTACTTAATGCTCCTTTTTTTTAAGATGGGGCTCATTTTAAATCAAGTTTTTTAAGTTAGTATATGCATGCGTTTTTTTTCCCGGGTCAGCATATGTTAGTTCCATTTAAACAATCATGTCATATAATGATATTATTAGAAAACTACTATGTCATATAATGATATTATTAGAAAACTACTTATTATTGAAATCATTAATGACCATTGAAATAAATGTTTACAATTTAATTGTCACATGTGATATGTAGTAAAAGGTTAATTTTTTCTAATAATGTGCCTATCATGACATGATGTGAATGAAACTAACATGTGATATGAAACAACAGTTTAACACATTTATATATTAATTACTATAAAAATGGAAGAATTAATGGTTAAGTATGGAATTAAATGGGTGAGATCATTTTTATTAAAGATTTGCAAGAATTAATTAGAAGTTATAGAAACAATATATGCCATTCTATTCGCTTCCTATATGTTTATAAGAAAAAGAATGAAAGATAATAGTTGCACGATCTGTTGATAAAATGCTGGACTTTTAATTTCAATTATCAAAACGGGAAATATAGGAAGAAGAATGGAAAAATAAAGCAAATGGAGGGAATTGCAAGTCTTGCACCAATTAGGCCACAAAAAAAGTGAGCAACTGTTGAAACCTTGAAAAGCCTTCATTAAAATAAGCAGGATTTGAATTTTAAAACGGTCATTTGTGATTTAGATTTCTCGTTTCACATTCCACCATGCATATTGGCTAAAATGTGCACTAATTGTAGGCTTTAATTAGTTGGAAAGTTTGCTATAAATTCTTGTACATCAATGTATAATTAAGGATTAACAACTAAGGCTTGACCTAATGGTTATTATATCTCTTTAAAAGGATTAAGTCTAAGGTTTGATTCTCGACTTCTTCCTTGTACTTTCTATGAACCAAAAAAATATAATTAAGGATTTAGTTTTAAGAAAATAAATACACAAACCCTAAATTAACCCCTACTTAATCTAAATTAAGGTTTAGTGTTGTGAATAATTAGTTAGGTTGTATGATAAGGGACAAAGAGACAAATATTTGGCGAAAAACAAGTAAGAAGTTGAAGGCTAGGTTTTCTTTTGCATTTTTAAGTTTAGATGATTACTAATACACTGTTAATTGAGTTTTTAAACTCTACCAATGAAATTAAGATGGTAACAAATATTCTTTAAAAATATTTTAAAAATAATTAAAAAATAAAATGAAATATGTACCATTATCTTTACCTTATTTTTGGGTCTAAATATCCAGTTACAATCAATGGAGTTTATGTGTCATCATCACATAAATAATGCATGAGATATCAATATAGCATCTTTTTAATATATATTAATGGTTAAAATTTTATTATTATAAAACAAATAGTTAGATTTTTTTTGTTAACTTAAAATCTGACATGCATTATTTACATGAATATAACATAAAATTCAATGTTTCAGATTGAGAAAATATAAATCATATACAAAATGTAAAAAAGTATAAAATTAAATTTGTTTTACACTAATTTAAATAATTCTCTTTTTTTTTCGTGTGTGTGTTTTAGTATTAGTTTTTGTTTTTGTGTGCATCGTGTGCATCCATGTGTAGTCTATATATTAATATATAGAGAGAGAGGATCATAAAATGAGAATATATAATAAATTGCTATAAATATTTATTTCCTTCAAAATGTTCATAATTTGGATTCAATGTTTAACTTAATGGTACATATAATATTCCCTTCAAAAATGTTTCCGATGAGTTTGGAATTCAATTCTAGTTTCCCTAGCTTTTTTTCTATCATCATATTGCAGGGTTTTTTTTATAATGTTCATGATTTTTTTTCTATGCCATGTATAATGTTTTTTATTATTTTCTTTTTTATTAAAATTAATGCCTTTTTTATTGAAAATAAAAACAAGTTTGCTATACTAAATAAAAGTAGAGGAAAAACAAACAAAAAGGACAAAAAACAAGTATAGTATTATGATAATCATTAGTATATGATATCAGCAACTCATCAAGCTTCCCTAGCATAAGAGAAAAAGTTAATCAATAGAACCCCTAAAAACGGCTAAGCACATGCCAAAATCTTTGAAAAAATTAAACCCTAGAGCCTCCTATTAAGCTATAGAATAGGGAAGAACAAAACAATCAAAAAAGATATTTGACATCACTAACAACTTCTTAAAAAAAAGTGAAAGTAAAATTTTATTTTCATGCATTTGATTAGGGTTTGAATCTTGGAGCCCATTGTTGAAAAAATTTTATCGTTTACCACTCATTGCCCGAATAGGATGAGGTAATTAGCTCAATTGGTAAAGGAAAAAAAATAATTTTTATTAATTTAAATTCAATATTTTTGAAAACTATTTCAAAAATAAAATTTTGCATGCATTAAAGTCAATATAAAAGATTTATTTTTAAAGTGTCCAAAAAAATTAAACTTAGATAAAATCCCAAGATACATTTAAAAATATAATTTATCGTATTATAATAAAACATTAACAAATAGAATTTAAAAACATTTTTTTCTGTCAATGAAACCTCACTTAGTGATTCGGAAAAGATCTTGAGCCTTTGAACACTCAAATTTCAATCTTACTAAACGTGAGCTTGAAATAACTCTAATTATTTATTAGTTTAGTACTGATTATGATAATATTATAATAATTTTTAATAAAAATGTATTATTCAAGAAATATATATGTTTCCAATTCTCCCATTTGACCGACAAAAATATATTTTTTCCAATTCTTCCATGTGACTGACTTGTATAAATTTTGATTACACGTGAAACTTTTTTACATTCATTTTTGTATTATTCATATTCTTCAACTAAAAGAAAATGTATACCGTTAAATCAGTTAACTTTTTTCCCTGATATCATGCCATTGCTCCAGGGATTTGCATTCCTGTAGTGGCATATTTTTTTCCTTTTACTTGACAATGATTAATTCTCTCTTGGAATTAATTTGCATATGATGGAATATGCAAATTAAGAAATTTAACTTGAGAAAAAGACCAAAATCTTTGTAATTAGAGATCTATATCATTAATTAATAACTCGCTTAAAAAATTATATTAAACTTAAATTAGACACACAATAAATTAACTTAGATTGATAAAAAGAGGATTTTTTTTTTGTCAATTGAAATTTGATTTTTTATAAAAAGCATTCTGAGAGTAATATGCTAAATGCATATCAAACAATGTGGAAGGAATGCAACTTGAAATACTTTGGCCGTATTATTAAAAAATTATTTATATTCAACTACAAAGTTCCACTAATAAACTTAAAAAATACACAAATTCATAAAAATAAAATAAAAACTTTATTATATTTATTTTCAAAGATCTCAATATTGTTTTTTTAATTTTAATCATTAATAGAGTAACATTTTATGATTGATTGAAAATTTACGTACAACAATTATAAACTCTATAAAAATTAAGTTAAGCTAGGAAAGTTCTAATGATTCTTTCAATTTTTTTTAATCAAACCCTATCTTAGAAAACATGAGCTAGTTTAAGAGGCAATATAAAATTACTTAGTCTTAGATGCCGTAATTATATTAATTAATGTTGAATCATGATAATGTGAATTATAGGTTTTTTTTTCTTTTTTTGGTGCTAAGAAGTATTAAGAATTTATTATTCAATGATCATTCTATTACAGCCAACTACATTACAATCATTATGGAGTAAACTAAAAATACCCTGAGGAGGATTCCTAATGATCATGGTATCTATCCTACTAGCTTGAGCAAGGTTAGCCATGAAATCTTCCATCTTCCACATGAAGGCACCTGAAGAACACATGAAAAAAGAAAACCTAAATCACAGCTGAGCTCGAAGAAGACGCAAAGTTTGAAACTTTAAGCAACAATCCGTGATTTGAAACTTACTTTGATTGCGGCATTGCGAGTACTCTGGACTGGAACAAAAAATTAAGTAAATAAATAAATAAATAAAACATCAGTTGACGTAGAGTTTGTATCTTCATACATGGAATGGAAGCAAAAAATTCTTCGTTTCTTATCCAGTATTCCCAAGTTGAGTCTACCACTGTAGACATGTGAGTTTGAAATTTTTGTCGGGATTTCGTGTCACGATTTTTTTTATTTAACATAAGAGAATTTAGATTTCATCCAAAATATTTTTTTTTCATTTGATTAAAGTCAAATTTGTTTATTTATGCCGGTTTTTTTTTTCAATAGTAAAATATTATTAGATTTTGTCCATCATATCTTATTTCTTATTTTTGAGTCGAACTAAGTGGATTTATTTATGTCAAATCTAACGAATTCATAAAGATTGACTTTTCTTAATTATCACCTGAATCAAGATTTGTTGATATGGATTTTGACTAAATGCAGATTGTATAATCTGTTTATGAAATCTAAAATTGTCCAAATATGCTTTAGATTTAAGTTATGTACATATGAATTATTGGATTTTATGAAGAATTTACTTCATTGGCTCCGTTCTTGTTGAAACATGATTGCATGTTTCTATTATGACTTTCCAAAAAAGAGATAAATTAAAACTTATATTTACGTTCTGCAATCTAGCATGAAAAGCCCAAGTCTAAGAATAGAATCCTCTTCACGTCAAAATCTGCCTTTAACCAATTTATTTATTTATAGCTACGCTGTAAATAGATCTGACAATTCTAGACACGACACGGGTGACACGACACGAAAACAATACAAAAAAACCGTGTACGTGTTTGGAAATTTCGTGTTTATCCGTGTCGACACGAATTTAGACACAGCAATTTTCGTGTTTAGCCGTGTCTGACACGGCTAAACACGTGTAAGACACGGAAACACGTTTAAGAAATTCGTGTTACACGAATACACGATTAACCCGTACACGACACGAAAACACGTTTAAAAAAAATCATGTTACACGGATAAACGAATACACGTATAAGGCACGGTAATCATATATGTTTTTAGTGGAAATTGAACCTTGGCCAAAAGTAAAATATATAAGTGTTTTACCAAATGAACAATTGTAATATATTAGTATAATGTGTTATGAAAATTAATTTATTAAAACAAACTAATGCTTTAATAAATATTGCAATAAAATAAACTAATAAATTTAATTATGAAATTAAATTAATTAATTATGGTTAAGATAATAAAATTTTATAAATTTTGAAAATAAAGTATTAAGAACTTAAGTTAAGAACTTAAATACAATACTATAATGTATAAATATATATGATATTTTTTATTATAATGTATAAAATATAAATATTGTATTTTACTAATAAAAGATTATATAATTAATTAATTATTTTATGTCACGGACACTAACTGTATCACATAATATTGATAAGAAATTAAGAGTTTACACTTTACAGAATTACATTATTCAGTATACTAACAGATTTTATAGTTTATTAATTTAGTCTATATCAATTATCACATTATAGAAAATAAAATAACATAATATTAACATACAAATTATTATAGTAAGAATAATATTAATATACTTATTAATGATTTATTGATTTATTTTATATACTTAATCTTAAATCATAGTCATATGATGACAATGAATTGATGATATTATATATAATAAGAATAGTAAAATTGATGATATTATTCTATATCAATCATCACATTATAGGAAATTAAAATAACAAAATACTAACATACAAATTAATATAATAGGAACAAGATATTAAATCAAACTAACAAACATAATATTAGTACTAACATACAAATCATAGTCATACAAATTAATATAATAAGAACAAGATATTAAAACAAAGTAACAAACATAATAGATAATACTAGTACTAACATACAAATCATAGTCATACGATGATGATGAATTGGTGATATTATATACAATAAGAATAGTAGAGTTGATGATATTATTATATATCAATTATCACATTATAAGAAATTAAAATAGCATAATACTAACAAACAACTTAATATAATAAGAACAAGATATTAAATCAAACTAACAAACATAATACTAGTACTAACATACAAATCATAGTCATACAAATTAATATAATAAGAACAAGATATTAAAACAAAGTAACAAACATAATACTAGTACTAACATACAAATTATAGATTTATAGTCATACGATGATGATGAATTGATGATATTATATATAATAAGATTATGAGACTTAGTTTTGGAGTTAAGAACTTAAGATCATAGTTTTGAAATTTATAATAAAACATTTACTTTAAATGATTTTGTATAATAACATTTATATAAATAAAAAAATATATGATTTGTTTAAATCATACAAAAGTTTATAACTTATAAGAAATTATTTTAAGAAGACATAAATTATTTTAAATAAACATATACAATATAGATCACTTTTTATTTAAAGGTATTAACTATTAATAAATATTTTAAAAATTGGTAATAACTTTTAAAATTTATTTTTTCCATTAATAAAATGCAATTTAAAAAAAATATTTTTTTGTTCATTGTTAAAAAAAGATTTATAACCTAAATAAATAATAAATTATTAAAAAAATAAAAAACTTAAAGTAACAATCTAATTATCTAGTGAGACTTAATTTTGGAGTTAAAAACTTAAGATCATAGTTTTAAAATTTATAATAAAGCATTTACTTTAAAATGTACCAAAAAAAATACAATCTAATTATAGTACAAAGTTCTACTGTCTAACCTAACCCTAAAATCTCTTCTCATATTTCACTTTCCATCTTACTTTCACTTAGCAAAATGCCAAAACCGCCGCTGCCCACTGCCTCTGCCTTACACCAAAATCTCTTCTCATATTTCACTTTCCCTCTTAGTTTCACTTAGCAAAATGCTAAAACCTCTCTGCTCTTTGGCCTTTGCCCCACGTCACAGCAGGCCTTAACCTCGACGTAGTCTCCACTCGTGACTCACCTCAGTAGTTAGCCTTCCCTCGACGCCCCTCAACCCTCCTGGTCGCACGCCTTAGCCCTCAACAGTCAACTTTGCCTTAGCCACATCAGGCTCTCACTTGACTCCCTCAGCCTCTTCAATCTTCAGCTCATTCAAACAGCTCAGGTATATTTCCCTATCCCCAAAATAAAATCTCTTGCTATAGATCTGAGAAAATCCACTGATGAACTTTGTTTTTTACTAAGATCTATATGTTAATTTCAGATCTATGACTGAGATCTAAGATCTAATTATAAAAAATCGTATATCCCATGTAGAATATAGAATATAGACTAATTAATTTTTTCCATGTAATTTGTTTTATATATATATATGTGTGTGTGTGTGTGTGTGTATTTATGTTTTAATTTCCAAAGATTTTCAAGATCATTTTAAATTTGTTAAATATAGTGTAAGAGAAGGGATTTATAAATGTTTTATATTAAGTACCTCCAGCTCTTCCTAGCTGCATGCATGGTTGCATTCCCATTAATTTCTTTTCTTAATCATCATCTTTCATTTTCTTTGGCAGTGGTCAACTGTTTCAATTTCCAAATAATCATAGTTTATTTAATACATAGCAGGTAACTAAAAAAATTAATCATAGTTTATTTATTAGACATTTATCACTTTGCTTTGCTAAACTGAAACCTGAGATAGAAATTCAATGTTTTCTTTTTTATGGTAGAAACCTGAGATAGAAATTCAATGTTTTCTTCTCATAAAGCATAAAAAAAAAAAAAGAAAAACCACATATTCAAGATGACATCTTATTTCCAACTGAGGTCTTGAATTTCAAAGGTAAAAAGAGTAATTTTCTCTTTGGTTAATGGTAATTCTTACGAATGATGAATGCTCTATATATTATTTCAGATATGTTCAAATTTTTCTAATTTTTTAAACCAATTTCGTGGTACATTTATATACAACGAAAGCAACAAAACAGAAAAGAAAAGAAAAGTCCAGCAGCTTTCGTGGTACATTGTTATGTCAAATATATTGTGCCTAATATGGGTTTTGAACTCTAAATACTTTAGTGCATCAAATTCAAATCTCTAATTATAATCAACATCAGTTATTTACATTCATTGTTTATTGTGTATTGCTAATTGCATGATAATATCTGACACTCAGACCTTTTTAATTCCTTTAAAATTTTGTAGATGGAGATGGACGATACCAACGTTGCACATACAGATTCTATTCCTGACCCAGAGGATCCGGGGTTGGAGGATGATGATTGTGTGGAGATAAATCAAACAATTGATAGCCACCAAGAGATAGGAAAGGGCAAAGGGAAGCGTAAACGAGAAAAGAAACTTACATCTCGTGTTTGGGCGGTATTCAATATGTTGCCTGAGAGTGAGAAGACAACCAGTGGTACTGCTAGGAAGGTAAAATGTAGATATTGTAATGAAATAAAGAATTATGACACCCAATATGGGAATGGTAATCTCCTCCGTCATATCAAAACTTGTGTTAGGCTTCACACACATGATGTAAAACAAATGATTTTTTCTAAGGAACATGGTGGGTCTATGCTAATGAGGTCTGCAAAATTTGATCCTGAAGTATTTCGTGAAAAATTTGTAACTGCAATTGTTCAGCATAATCTGCCAGTATCATTTGTGGAGTATAGTGGAATGAGGGATGTGCTTTCTTATTTGTGTCCTGATGTGATTTCAATATCTAGGAACACTGCTAAGTCTGATGTCATGAAAATGCATAAGAGAGAAAAAAAGTACGTTGAAACTCTTGTTGAAAGAAATACCCGGTAGAATTTGTTTAACTTCTGATTTATGGACTTCTATCACTACCGATGGGTATATATGCATCACTGCACATTTTATTGATCATGATTGGAATTTACACAAGAAGATCTTGAGTTTTTCCTTTATGCCACCTCCACACAATGGTGTCAGTTTGAGTGAAAAGGTGTATTCTGTGTTGTCTGATTAGGAGATAGATGGGAAATTGTTCTCTGTGACATTAGACAATGCTTCTTCGAATGATACTTTTGTTGATTATCTGAAATTGCAATTAAATGCTCGGAAAGTGCTTTTAGGAAATGGTCAGTTTTTTCATTTAAGATGTTGTGCCCATATTCTGAATTTGATAGTCCAAGATGGTTTGAAAGAAGTTGATGAGTCTGTTAGAAAAGTGAGGGAAAGTGTTAAGTATGTGAAAGGGTCTCAAGTCAGAAAACAAAAATTTTTGGAGTGTGTGAACCTAGTATGTTTAAATGCCAATAGAGGATTGAGACAAGATGTTCCAACTAGATGGAACTCCACATTTCTCATGCTTCAAAGTGCCCTTTACTTTCGCATGGCTTTTACTCACTTGGAAATTAGTGATTCAAACTATAAGAGTTGTCCATCTAAAAGTGAGTGGGATAGAATTGGGAAACTAAGCAAGTTCTTAAGTGTTTTCTATGAGATTACTTGTGTGTTTTCTGGATCAAAGTATCCTACATCCAACTTATACTTTCCTTCAGTATTTTGGGCACGATTAAGCTTGGAAGAACACATGAATGGTGATGATGTGCAGTTTAAAAAAATGGCTACTTTGATGTTTGAAAAGTTTGAGAAGTATTGGTCTGAGTTTAGTATGATCTTAGCTATAGCTGTGATATTAGATCCTCACTACAAGATACAGTTTGTGGAATGGAGTTACAATAAGCTTTATGGGCCTAATTCAAGAGAGTTCAAAAAAGTTAAGGAGGCTTTGTTTTCTTTATATTCTGAATATGCTGATTCTGCTAATGCTGGGAAGGTTTCTTCTGTTTCTAGCTCTTTCTCAATGGATGGTAACAACCAAACTGTCGATGGCGATGAGTCCATGGTTATGGGTTCAAGTCAAGTGGATATTTGGAAGGTAAGTAAATCTTGTCTCGTTTTATTTGCTGTAACTTTTTCTAATAAATTTAGATGTCTGGCTTTTAGATATCAAGATTGGCATTTGGATGGAAAGAAATGGTTGATTGTTAACATGTCAGCTCTTCAAGCATAAGCACTTTTTTCTTTAGAGGAAATTTACTGGTTGGACTTCTGAATTTTTCCTTTCTCAAATTTTCATTTTTTGCAGTCAACATCAGTTAAAAATGTATTAGAGTTAGTAACATTAATAATTTTCTTTTGTTGCCTCTCTGTTTTGAAACAAGAATCATTTGCTTACAAATTGTTTAGTTGATCTGTTCATGACATTTGGGCTGAACATGAACAGATAAAGAGCCGGTGGTTGTCGCATGATCTAATATCCAATGGTTGAAATTAAAATGATTTTTCTTGTGTGTTAATCTGACGGTTCAGCAGCTAGCCACTACTCGCAATATAAGTAACAAAGTTCCATGTCATTTCCAGTACTTGCAATACATTTTACCATCATCAATTTGTTTGTTATCTTCTTTTTTTTTTTAATTTTCTTTTATCTGTTTCTACTTGTTTCATGACTAATTATCCATAAGCCAATTCTATTAGGATGAATGAATGATTTTAATTTTTCATTTGATTTTGATTTTTTTTCAATTAGGAATTCGAATCTTTTGATGTTGAGTATGGTATTGCTGTAAAAAAGTCTCAATTAGAACTGTATTTGGAAGAACAAAGAGTTGATAGGACACACCAATTAGATATTTTGCAATTTTGGAAGCAAAGTCAGTTTCGGTATCCTAAGCTTGCTGCCATGGCTAGAGATATCTTGAGTATTCCTGTTTCCACAGTAGCGTCTGAATCTGCTTTCAGTGTTGGTGGTAAAGTTCTTGATCAGTATCGTAGTTCACTTAAGCCAGATCTTGTGGAGGCAATTGTTTGCTGCAAAGATTGGTTACTTGATGATGTTGATGGGATCGAAGAGATGATAGATGGTGTTATCAACTTGGATATTAGTAAAGAAGACTCGACATCATTGAAGGGTTCTAGTTCTTTTCAAGTTACTGAATCATTTTGAGTTATGTTAACTTCTTAAATTGTTATTTCTTGCATGATTAATGACTTAATGTTTGAATGTTTTGTTAAATTATTTATGCTTGTTGACTTAATGTTAACTATTTATGTTTTATTTGTATGTTTTTGTAATTTTCAATATATAGTATATTATGGATTGTATGGATTGAAAATATTATTATTTTGTTATGTTTGTTATTAATATTTGAATGTTAATTAATATAGATGTTAAAAATGTAAAAATATATATTTTTTATCATTTTTATTATATTTTATTTTTTAATCGTGTCATTCGTGTCGTGTCATTCGTGTCGTGTTAATTTCGTGTTATTTTATCTAAATCGTGTCGTGTCGTGTCGTGTCGTGTCGTGTGACGCGATTAATTATCACGTGTCAGTCGTGTCGTGTCACGTGTTTCATGTATAAAAAAAGTGTCGTGTTTCGTGTTTACTATTCAGACACGTTTTATAATTCGTGTCGTGTTCGTGTTTTGATAATTCGTGTCGTGTCGTGTCTGAACTCGTGTCGTGACACGGAGACACGGATTGCCAGGTCTAACTGTAAAGACCATTGTTTATTAGGTAATTTTTTTTTTTGCTTTTTGGACTTTTTTGGATTCATCGAAAAAATATTACTAGATACATCGAATCTGATTGATATGTGAACATTTTACTAAATCTATCTAAGATTCAAATTTTAACTTTTTTTGTTGAATAAATGACCATTTTATTTATCCAAAAAGTAAGAAAAAAATTGCTACAAAAAACTATACAAACTTTCATTAATTATACATCTAGAGGTAAAAATATACAAATATTTGCAGTTTTGACAGAAACTTACATTTATAAAAGCATCAGTTTAAATCAAATCATTCAGTTAAATTATGAATGTTTATTGAATACAGGGAAACAAATCTTTAATAGTTCATCTTCTTTGTCGATATCTCTTGCTGTTACATTCAATCCATATATTCGTTGGGTTTGCTTTGAATCCCATATCGAAAGCATAGGAGAAGTTATAAGGGCTCTCCATTTATAAATAATGTGTTAGACTTAGTTTGTAAAGTATTCCAAGGAGTTGTAGACACCGATAGAATAGCTAAGGTTTGGGCTATTAAAAGGTGTAGTTGGGCTTTGGGATCTTTGTTAGAAGTTTGCAATTTTTTTCTCTAAAAATTGCATGGTTGGGCTTTGTTAGGAGTTTGCAAAATTTCACTCTAAAAATTGCACAGTTGGATTTGTAAAGAGTTTGCAATTTTTCTCTTCTAAAAATTACACGATTGTAATTGTTTGATTAGTTTGTTAGATTGGTTGGGTGGTTGTAGGCCAAATTGGTTGGGCCAAACTACATTAAAATTATTGTGTTTATTTTTACTTTCTTTCGTTTTTATGGGTATTTGGTTTGAGGGATATTTTTCCCAACAATAACATTGTGGACACATTAAGCAATTTTAAACCTTAGTGCTCTTAGAGATATTCCTTTTGAGTTATAAATCTAAGAGAAATTTTTATTCTAATTATCACCTTGCTCGATAATGCTAGAGCATTGTGACATATCTTTCTATATGTGCTTAGAATAACTGCACCTGAATTTAAATTCTAGCTTGCAACTTGAATTTTTAATTTTTACGAGCTTCTTACTTTGGAGTCTATTAAAAAATAAAAATTAAAATAATTTAATCATATTTAAAATAATAATCCATAATTCAATTCAGATATCATCATGTGAAAGTCCAAATTAAACTTCCAAAAAGACGAAGAATTGAGCCCAAGTTATCAATATTTGTGCTTCAATTAGGCCCTATTAGTATTTTGGGCTTCAAGTATTTTAATTTTTAATTGGGTGCAAAACGACGACGTTTTGGAACTGAACTAACTGTCCTTTTCATGCTGACCTGGCGTTTCGTAATTCGGATTTGTCCAGAGTTCCACTGACAACCGCATTACCTTCCCTTTCCCACTGCACAAGAGCAAAACCCACTCTGTCTCACCGCTCTTCATCCTCCCCATCATCACCGCCGTCCAATTGCATATCTTCCCCTCATCATGAATCAATCCAACGGCTCTCAGAAATCGATTCACACACTGCAGCGATACGCTACCATATCTCCGTATCCAATTACCGGTCAACACCATGACGTAACTAGAGAAACCACCCAACCAAACAGTGCCACGTGGGGAACCAAAATCCGGAGTGCGGATGTCAAAACTGACGTTGAACTAGATTTGATAGAATCAGTTTGGGGTCCGCTCTGCTTCGGTTCAGAATCGGGAAAAAAAAAAAGCAGAACAGGGCATCCAAAGTGTGAGATAAACACTGTTAAGTCAAAGGGTTTTCTTTCTGATTTTATTTTCTTGGTGGTTTTTCTTTGTTTCGATCAAAGAGTTTGCAAAATGTGAGGGAATCTGCTGCTTCAAAGGTTAGACATTTTTTATTAATTATTATTTTTCGGAAGTTTTGTTTGGGTGGTAAGAAAGTTGAAGAAAAGAGAAGGAAAATGAAGGTTTTCGTTTTGACAGTTGGTGTACTTAACATTAGAATGCTCCATTATCTTTGTGTTTTAGTGAACGTTTTATATGCATTGTGTCAAATAATTTGCTTTGTTTGGTGACTGAGAAAAGTTGAGGAAAGTAAATTGATTTCTTAAAAAATGTATATAGTGGTGATCCAAAATATTTCAGTTAAGCGACTAAGCAATAAGCATATGTTCTTTCTAATTGAGAGGGAAAAACATTCTAAATAGTGAGGTGATGTATTGCTTTAAGAAAGAAACTTGGCATTTTCGTGGAAAAGTGATTTTTTTTGTCTGTTTGTAGTATGTTTGTTACATCTCAGTTAGAATTTGCTAGCTTTGGACAACATTGCAAGGGAAAAAATCATTGGCAGACCTTAGTTTGTCTGTAGTGTCTTATTCTGTTGGATGGTGACTTTTCTTTTCTGTCTTGTCGAAATTATTTATGAGTTAGATTGTTTTGATTTTGTGTCTTTGGCTGGATAATAGATGCACTTTTCTTAAACACAGCCGGCGAACTAGCTTACAAGCATAGCTGTTGTATTTAACACATCATACATGGCATCTACTGGTATGGCGCCTACTTCAGCGGTTGGAAAACCTATTGGTAATACTACTTTCGTCGACAAACTCCCAGAGGAGATCAATGAGATGAAGATCAAGGATGAGAAAGTTGAAAAGGTTTATCCGCTTAAATCTCTATAAGATGTATTGTCTCTTATGGCACAAGCTCTTTTTTCTGTACCAAAACTTTTGTGTGTTAGGAAATGGAAGCGACAGTGGTGGATGGAAATGAAACTGAAACCGGACATATTATAGTTACTACTATCGGTGGTAGAAATGGTCAACCCAAGCAGGTATATATTTTCCTGAGTGGAGCTGTAATCTAATTTTACATGTTATGAAAGCCAATATATTGTACTGTCATTCATGTATTTTTCATATAATTTATTCTAAATCTGCGTTGGGATTCATTTTCACGGTCAGTTGTTCTGTTTTGGAAAGAAAATGAGAAAGGCTTACTAGACAGAAAAATGTTGAAGTTTCTACAGAATGTACATAGACATGTTTACATTCTAATATATTCTATATTTATCAAGTAATGGCATCGGTTGACTGGATCTTTGGAGTCAGATTCGTGATTTATATTTCCATGACAAGCAATCAGATATGAATGCATATGTAGTTAATCCCATCATCTAAGACTACAAATTTTTATTTTTTAAGTTTAATAGCATTGTGAAATAAGAAGTGGTGGAGAAACCAATATGCACCACACCCTTATCTTTAAATCCCTTTTGTATTGTCCTGCAGACAATAAGTTACATGGCTGAGCGCGTTGTTGGTCAGGGCTCTTTCGGAATTGTATTTCAGGTGAGATCTTGCTTACAACTTCTGAATCATAAATGCAAGGGCCTTTGATTTGATGCCTCTGTTATAAGCTTACAAATGCAGTTGTACAGCCTCATTTATCTATGATGTTGCAGGCTAAGTGTCTAGAAAGTGGAGAAACTGTAGCAATCAAGAAGGTTTTACAGGACAAGAGATATAAAAACCGTGAGCTGCAAACAATGCGCCTACTTGATCATCCCAATGTTGTGTCACTCAAGCACTGCTTCTTTTCAACAACTGACAAGGATGAGCTATATCTTAATTTGGTGCTTGAATATGTCCCCGAGACTGTATATCGTGTAGCAAAGCACTATAGTAGAGCGAACCAGCGAATGCCTCTGATATATGTCAAACTCTACACATACCAGGTAATAGATCTGAGCCATCTACGCATTTTACTTGAACCTAACTAATAATTGAAACATGATTTGTAGTTATGACCACTGTATGCAAAAAGTGGAGAAGAATATGTTTGGTAATTTCAAGAAATATGATATACAATTACCTATCAACGGCAATGCTATCATCATGGTTGGAGTTGCACATTAATTTTCCTGGCTACTATGATCAGCCACTGCCTATCCCCTTTTGTTTCCACTTTTCAATTTGGTTCTGGTGCTACTTCAAAAGCATGTGTTTTCAATACTTCCCTGTTCATATTTCATTATTATATAATGAAGAGACAATTATAAACAATAATGCTTATTTAATCCTACAATGAAATAAATTTTAATTGTGAACACTTAGTACCTGTTTAGCTCTCGTGTAGTTATGAGGAACTTGTAACGCTTAAGGTTTCTTGTCTGCTTGTAACCTATATCTTATGACTTTTATGTATGCAATGAATTTCGGCAGATTTGTAGAGCCTTGGCCTATATCCATGGGGGTGTAGGTGTATGCCACAGGGACATTAAGCCGCAGAATCTTCTGGTTTGTATCTAAAGCTCACTTTTGTCCTGCATTATGGTTAGATGGTAATGGCATATAGCAATTTAATTTTTTGCTACAGGTTAATCCACATACTCATCAGGTCAAGCTATGTGATTTTGGAAGTGCAAAAGTTCTGGTAAAGTCTTCTTGATTACGTCATAATTCTTATTTGGAATTGCAATGTTGCTCAGTTTCATTGTTGATATGCGTAAAGGATTTTTCTTTTAAAACTGTTGAAACTTCACATGCATGGAGTCATAATTTTTTCAAGTGTTATAAAATGTTCCATGCATTATTTAGGCTTCACATTTGTGGTATACATGATCTTCTAACTTTTGTAGCTATATATCTTGATTCTTTTTCTTTTTGTGCTTGAGTTTTCTCATTGTGACTAAACTTTCACTACTTTTCTTCGATGTAGTGTTTTAGTTGCTTATTATCCATTTTCTTATAACAGGTCAAAGGCGAGCCAAATATATCATATATCTGTTCTCGATATTATCGTGCACCTGAACTCATATTTGGGGCAACAGAGTACACAACTGCAATTGACATATGGTCTGTTGGTTGTGTCCTTGCTGAATTGCTTCTTGGACAGGTTCCTTATATGCTAGAAAATTATAGTTTTATACCAAGCATAGAGTAGAAAGTGAATCTTAACATGGATGTTTTCTTTTCTCATTTGGCTATCAAACTTTTAGCCTCTCTTTCCAGGTGAGAGCGGAGTTGATCAGCTCGTTGAGATTATTAAGGTAATTTTCATTTGTGTGACTTGGTGGCATGAGGTAGAACTTTTATCTTTAAATGCACCAAAAATCTGATGCAACTTTTAGTTAGATGAATGCTGAATTGAATTTATTTTAGGTACTTGGGACTCCGACTCGGGAGGAGATAAAATGCATGAATCCAAACTACACAGAGTTCAAATTCCCTCAAATCAAGGCTCACCCTTGGCATAAAGTGAGCACCATGGTTTCATTGTTGATCATTTTTTACTAATTATAGCTCTGCACACTTAATTGCAAATTAATCCATCTAACTTCAAGTTTTATCGCAGATATTCCACAAGCGCATGCCTCCAGAGGCTGTTGATCTCGTCTCAAGACTTCTCCAGTATTCTCCAAGTCTGAGGTGCACTGCAGTAAGTATTTCTTGCTTGGTTGCTCGTATTACACGACATACTAACATCGAGGTTTAAGTCAAAACACATAACACCTTTAAATGATTCATTAGGCAATGCTGTTCATGCCAAATGCTGTGGTTGTTTTGTTCTCTTTGTCCAACATAGTTGTTTCCTATGTGGGGAGCTTTCATGAAATGTATGCAAGGATCCTTGTTTTGAATTGTCACAGTTTTTGCCCTGCTGGACGGGCGACTCTGAAATGATTTCTAGTCTGATTTTATATTTTAAACTAAAACACCACATGATTCATTATAAATTTGCAGTTAGAGGCCTGCATTCATCCATTTTTTGATGAACTTCGTGAACCTAGTGCTTGCCTTCCCAACGGCCGCCCCTTGCCTCCGCTATTCAACTTCAAACCTCAAGGTTAGCAATCTTATCCACTTTCATGTTAAACACATGAAATTTTTGCTTACTGAACCCTTGTCTATCTGACGATGACACTGTAGAGCTGAAAGGAGCGAGTTTAGAGCTTCTGGCCAAGCTGATACCGGAACATGCTCGAAAGCAGTGCCCATTCCTTGGCTTCTAAGTTGAAAGACCTACGTTAAACGTAAGATATTTATCCACTATGTTATCTAAATGACTATCCTGTTTCTTCCTGCTCATTCCAACCAGACAGTCTGTACTTTGGTTGTGGCTGCTGTATTTTGCTTTGACTATGGAGACATGATATTGTCAGGGACACAAAGCTCTTAATTTGAGTACCATCTCTGTAGTTGTATTTTTCATCTAATTTCCATTAGACATGTTCCTGTCCTGAGGATAAGATGCAGTGGTAAAAGTTACTTTTTTGTGATCTGGATGTCATAGGTTTAAGTTACGGAAACATCTTTCCCGTAAATGTACATCTTTTAGAGCTCACAATGTGGGAGCCATATGCACTAAATTTGCTATTTATGTTCTTGATCTGTTTTGTTCTTTTCTACACTGACAAACATGATTATGATCCGGCTATGAACTGGGTAAAGATCAGATGAGTCTTTCCTGAACCATTAGTTGTTAAATACGTATTTCCATGATCTTATATTAAATGGTTAAGAGATGTAAAAGAATCCACTTCCATGACCTTACGGCCACGGCTGGAGGTCCTAAAGTGAAAACTTTAACACAACCAGCAAAAACTATATTGTTCTAAATATGCTATCAAGTGGCAAAAGAGAAAATCTACATTTGTATTATATAAATAAATTGTTATAATTTATAAACTTTTGTTTTTTTTTTTTTGGTAAAACAGATGTAGTTTGATTTTATGTACTCTGACTTTAAGTTTTCAAGACAGAACAAATGCAATGAATAATGGTTTGCGTAATCAAATGAGTAGTTAACGATTGGATGATAAATTAGTGGTGTGTCTTTTGATGTTAAAATTATTATACATTATTTTCAAAATATAAAATCATTAGTTTTTATTTATGTGATGCATAAATTAATTTTAATTATTTAATTTGTAAATATATAAAATAATATTAATTTATATATTTAAAGTATATATAAATTATTATTATTAAATATACTATCAATGAAATTTTTAAATTTCACAAACGATGTTAAAATGATGATACATACATTTTATTTATTTATTTATTATTTTTTTAATATTCATAAAAAGTATGTATCATCATTTTAACATAGTTTGTGGAGTTTAAAAACTTGATTAACAGTGTATTAGATAATAATATTATATAAAATACATATAATATAATAAAAATAACCAATCCTAAAAAAATTAAATATTTAATTAAAAAATTATAAAATTCAAAACATAAGATAAACAAATATTGGGAAAAATAAAAAATGAAAATATTATAACTAATATTAATATATTATTAAGCACATAAAAAAATGTTAAAAAAATTAAAAGTATATTTTAAAAAATTTTAAATGTTAAAGCAACATTTTGAGATAGATTTTTATTACTGACCTAAATAATTATAATTATAATAATAATTATGCATTTTATATACATATTATATGTATATAAAATGCATATTTATATACAAAAGAATGATTATATCATATTTATATAATAAATTTTATCTATTAAATATGTATGTTAACATATATATATATATATATATATTTGTAAATTTATATGTTTTATACATGAATTTTATTTATTAAAAAATAATATTTTTAAAATTTTAAATAATATACATGATATTGATAGCTTACTTTTATACTTTTCAATTTAATTAATATAATATTTTTTAAATAAATTCAAATCAAAATTATTTATTTTATAATAAAAATAAATATCAATTAATATTTTATTTATTTGTTCAAAAAAGATAATATTCAAATTATATATTTTTAAAATTTTTTGGATTAGATAGAATTTAAAATTGGATAATTATTACATACACTGACAGTGGAGTTTTTTTACTCCACAAGTAGCGTTAAGATCGTAACACATGTCCTGTTTTATTTATTTTAATATTTTTATAAGACACATGTCATGATCTTAACGCTGCTTGTGGAGTAAAAAAATTCCACTGTCAGTGTATGTAATAATTATCCTTTAAAATTACTTTAAGATAATTTTATTAAAAAAATTGAGAAAATATAGAAATTAGAGAAATTTTAGGAAATTGAAAAAGTGATAAAGCATTTATTATTTGTTTTGACTTACATATAAGTTAATGGATGCTTACTTGTCATTTAAAGAGAATGTCCAAGTAAGCATTCATATAGACATTTTACCATATTTGTTATGCACTTTGTAATATAATATATTTATATATTTATATATTATATATATAATGCATATTTATCTACAAAAGAATGATTATATCATATTTATATAATTAATTTTATCTATTAAATATGTATGTTAACATATATATTTGTAAATTTATATGTTCTATACATGAATTTTATTTATTAAAAAATAATATTTTTAAATTTTTAAATAATATACATGATATTGATAGCTTACTTTTATACTTTTCAGTTTAATTAACATAATATTTTTTAAATAAA
Source organism: Heritiera fomes (assembly GCA_032173925.1). Classification (NCBI taxonomy): domain Eukaryota; kingdom Viridiplantae; phylum Streptophyta; class Magnoliopsida; order Malvales; family Malvaceae; genus Heritiera; species Heritiera fomes. Next base: position 7,405,944 of record JAPDPM010000025.1, read on the forward strand.
TTCAAATTCAAATTATTTATTTTATAATAAAAATAAATATCAATTAATATTTTATTTAGTTTTTCAAAAAAGATAATATTCAAATTATATATTTTTTAAATTTTTTGGATTAAATAGAATTTAAAATTACTTTAAGATAATTTTATTAAAAAATTGGGAAAATATAGAAATTAGAGAAATTTTAAGAAAGTAAAAAGGCGAGAAAGCATTTATTATTTGTTTTGACTTAAATATAAATTAATGGATGCTTACTTGTTATTTAAAGAGAATGTTCAAGTAAGCATCCATATAGATATTTTACCATATTTGTTATGTACCTTGTAATATAATATATTTAGATTAGATGTCATAGACAATTGATTTCTTTTTAAATTATTATAATGGATACAAAAGTTATTAATGATTTGTTCATTAATAAAGTTACATTTTGTGGTTGACTGATATATTGTCGATGCATCAAATAAAAACTAATAAAGTGTCTATATTTGATTCACTGATAATATATAATCTTTGACTTGACTCATTAACAAGTCTAGTGTATAGAGATTATATATTATCAATTAACTATAAAATATCATCTCATTAATGAGCATAGTTTAAAATACATATAAATCCTTAAAAATAAATAAATTAAAAAACTATTGATATTTTTTTTGTCACAAAACTATTGATATTTATTTTAAGGACAGTAAACTTTTTAATATTACTTATTAATAAGGTAACATTTTTTAATTGACTGATAATGAATAGATGCTACACACTGCTAATGCATCACACAAACACACACACACACACACACACACACACACACACACACACACACACACATATATATATATATAAGGACTAAATATGCAGCTGAGAAAATATGACATGCACAATACATATTAAACTTAATATATATAAGTTTGTATATGATGCACTGACAGTATATAGTTTCTATACACTATCAATGCAGAAGAGGTTGACACCTCATCAATTGGTAAATTAAAAAAATATGCCAAGCCCTTAAAAGTAAATGTAAATAATTTTTTTTAATTTGCTCATAAGGACCTATTGATGAAGTATCAACCTCTGGTGTACTAACAGTGTATAGAAACTACATACTGTCAATGCATCATATATAAATTTTATATTTATATATATATATATATATATATATATATATATATATATATATATATGGTTAACCACATACTATTTGTCCCTTGAAAGAAAAAATTTGGGAAGTGTCCATTATATTTATATATATATAAATATATATATATATATATATATATATATATTTATATGGTTAACCACACACTGGAGATCTTCCAATTTGGCATAAAGTCCCCTTTTCTTATCCCTTGCTGTCCAATTTTTTTTTCTAGTAACCATCCAATTATTTCTTCAAGAAACATTTTTTGTTTTTCTTATTTTTCAAAATACATTGATTGAAGTAGACATAAACCTTATTGTTTTGGATGAATCCCCTTGAAAATTTACAAGCATTCCTAAGAGTATTAAGAGCTTTTCATGCAAAACAGATTAGCATTGCGACATTTACTTCATTTACTGGTTTAAAATTATAATAGAATTCTTACATGAATGTGCAAGTGGTCGAAAATAATAAAGCATCTACCTGGAAGGACAGATAACGAAACAAAAAATTATTGGAGGACTAGAATCCAAAAACACATTAACAAGCAAGTAGAAATGTGCTCTTCTTTCACCAAAAAAAAAAAAGAAAAGAAAAGAAATGTGCTCTTCTCAAAGTAATTCCGAATTACTTGATCACCAAGCAAGCTCAAGCCAATTGCCTTAGAATAGTACTAAAAAAATTTTACTGACAATGTATTGAATATTAATATTATATGTATTACAATAATAATTACATATTTATCATGTCTTCAAAGCTTATAATTAAGTGATTTATATGCATTAGTCTTTTCAAAAAAAAATTCATGTACAAGTAGATGTCTCAATTCTTTTTTGCTTAACAATAATTTTTATATGAGAGGTTTCTTTAAGTACTAATTGTTATGCTAGCTAGCTAACTACCATTGTTTAATATCAAGTACGTACATACTACATACAATAATCATTGGATTAAGATTATACTTTATTGAAACTGGCTTAAATGGCGGCTTCAAGAAACAAATAGCACAAGATACAAGGACATATCCATGAGTTACCTAACTAAAGCCATGGGAAAATCGACACGTCCATTGGATTTCGAAGGCTATAAATATATATATATATATATATATATATATATATATATATATATATATATATATATATAGACATGGAAGAATAGCACTCTTCAACTTTGCTTGCTTTGCTTTCTATTTGTTTCTATTTTTGTGCACGGCCATGCAAACTTAAAAGCCGACGTGAGCCTAACTATTGTAATGGCCGCAAGGAAGTCTTCACATCCTCCTCGTCATAAATTTCAATTCCACTTGCTCAACAAGTTAACACACGGTGAGTGAGATCATGATTTTCAAACCCGAAAAATCCATCAAGAAAGAAGAGAGTAAAAATTTCTTATTTTCCTATCACATTGACATAGAGTAATAATTATTATATATCTAATAACTCATTGATTAAATGTATGCTAAGCGCCTATAATTTGTTGATATCTTTGGGTTTATTGTTTAAGATAGTATGGTTTTAAATTAAAATTATGTTATAACGGTTTATATCATGTATATATCTTGCTTATGTATTAACTCATTGACTAAATGTATGATAACCGCCTATTGATATCTTTTGATTTATAGTTTAAGAAAGTATAGTTTTAAATTAAAATTATTGTTATATCAAGTTTATACCAGGTATATATCTCACCTCTATAACATCTAGCATACGAAGTTAGGTTATTTGAATGACATTGGATGGCCAACAATTGCAGTGTACAACCTTCAACTTTAAAATATAAGCCTATACGTACCCAATTTGCTATCCAAAATAAGATACGAGAAGAAAACTCCAAGACACCATTCTTTTGGGATTTTGCAGTGTGTAATTTGGGAAAGATAAAAGAGGACAATTAATATTTGTGTGAGCTTTCAATTGCTTGCCAAAACATAAGAAAATCAAGGAGCTCAAATGTGAGCCATTCATTTCATTTGATCACATGTTTTGTGTGCGAAAACCTCCATGTGAAAGGTAAGGAAAAAAATCACATGATTGGTCGGCCATAGTGCAATTAACATCAAATATATGTGCTTGATCTAGGGCAACTCGAATGATCAATCTAATCAAAATATTTGTTGGTATATTAATCTCGCAATGTTAGCGAATGAAGGCTCAAGATAATATATATAGATTTCATGTACTAAGTCTCCAACATATCCTCAAAATAAAACAAAACTACAATTGACATTGAATTTAAAACTTTTTAAATGAAATCTCAAATTTTAATGGTTAAGGTATACACCTATGAGGAAGAGATCAATAGATATTTGAATAGGTTAATATCAAACAATTACATACAACACGTCCGATATGATCAAATTGTTATGTCAACTTCACATCAATTAGGGTTTTTGGCGTTTTGGATGTTCATAGAGTAATTGCCATGGGCTTCATCTATGGAATTCTTTTGAATGAGCAAGCTACCGGTGCCGACTAAGTAATTTGCATGGAAAAGTCATTGAAGATAACATCAAATGGCATGTGACAAGATGAATACAATATTGACTCTTTTTATTTAGCAAGAAAGGGCATTCAAACGTGTAGTTGAAGTGTGTTCCAATTTTGTTATTCTCCATCCTCTCTATTTCCCATTTCATGTTCCTTTGCGTCGGTTTGAAGAGGAGGTGTTGTTTCGTAATTTTAAAGACAAATTCTTCCACACCGATTTGTGCATTTAAGATTTCATTTTCAGAATGTTTTCGGTAAAATATCGACTTTTTTTTTTGTTCGTTGTAAAATATCGACTTTAGTTCTTGATCTAAGGAAGAAAAAAAAAAGTATTGATATTCAAATCTCAAATTTGCATGCATCTTAAGGTGAGAACATTACCATTTAAACTAATACTCAAAATTGCTATTAAACTTATTATTGATATAAGTTAATAGTAACCTAGCATTCTTACTTAATTCACTCCTGCGTATATTTCATCCATTATGTTATTAAAAAAGAAGAAGGCAAGCCTTCTTGTTGGGCTTGAATTGGGCCTGGGTCTAAGAAACTAAACCCCAAACATGAGTCTGGCCTGTAATAAACGTTTGAAGGCTGAAGCCTTTATTAACTGGCGCCTGTTGAGTTTCAACATGCCCAAAACCAAATCTACAAAGAGTTGAATCATGGGCTTGATCCAACTTAGCACAGTCATCTTCCTACTCATTTTCAGAAGTTAAAATAAATGTATGTCATCCATGAAATAGTAAGGAAGCCATTGTTTTCGTATAATTTTTTTTTTATACCTCATGAGATGTTTCAATATCATATTCGATTTAAGATTGATTTTCGTTTGCGGTTTATGATTGACATTGATACAATAAAATTTGAGTTGGAGAAGATTTGAATATGAGATATTTTGCTATAGATCCTTATTTTTAAAATTTAAAAAATTTTACATATCTAAAATTTGAATTCCAACATTTGTGCTTTTCTCTAAGATTAGAGATTTTTATTGTTAAAAAAAAAACTTAATAATTAAATACATCCTTAATATTTTGCACAAAATAAAATCTAAATCTTCAACGTTTTATTGCATGCATATTAGTTCATAAAATTTTATTTTCTATAAATAAAACCCAACATTTCAAAACTCTGCAATTAAATAAGAATATGTTAAATAGCACTAAATTCCATTTATATTATAATATGGCAATTTACAAAGTTATTCATGTTAGCAATCATGTAGAATGTTTAAATGATAATTACTATCATATAATAAGTTTGAATTTCATTACGTTATTTTGAATTATTGAAAGTTAATTTACAAATAATAAAAGTTTGTGAACTAATTTGTATGTAATAAAATGTTAAAAAATGATATTTATTTTGTGTAAAAGTTGAAATATATTTTGGGTATCAAGTAAAAAAAACATATTTACTATAAAAAAATAAATAATAATTTGAGTAAAATTTTTATCACAAGAAATCTGCTTCAAGAAAACATAAAATAAAAAAAATTCCTTATATGTATTTTTTAAGAAGATAAAGTCCCTTATGTGGCAGACATACGAGGAGCCTCATCCACATTTCCATAAATTGGCTGCTATTATCATCTCACGGTTCCCAAAGTAACGTAATCACCAGCTGGCATATTTTATCCACGTGGCAACATCCCATTAGCAAGATCCACTCATCATTGGTCCCACAAACCTTAAGTTATAACCATAACGGACCCAGTGGCATTACGCCTATCGGGGGCCCACCATACAACGTCAACCAACGGCCCTGATCCTGTTTTGTGATGACAAATTTACAACTTTTACAACAAAAGTCAACTAAGGACAAAACCGTAAGAACATCGTGTTCCTTCAATTTTTAATTATTTTTTCATTGCAGCTTTGCCTGAAAAAAGCCACCACCTTCAGAATTTCAATTTCTGAAGATAGGAAAAAAGAGAGTTTTTTTAAGAAAAAAAAGTAAAATATGGGAAGAGCATTTGTATATGTAATTCTTGGAGGAGGTGTAGCAGCTGGTTACGCAGCTCTGGAATTTACAAAAGGAGGGATTTCTCATGGTGAACTCTGCATTATTTCTGAAGAACCGGTGAGAGTATTACTAAGAATTTAATCTTTTTATTTTTTATTTTTTATTCTCAAGTTTATTGCTTTCAGCTTTATTTGCTTCTTATCTGTGATGGGTGTTTACTCTTTTTCTGAATTGGGTGGCTTTTTTGTTCTGTACTTCTATGTTATTTTTTGCTTGGTGTAAAATATTCAGTCTGTTTGGTTTACTCTTGAATTATAATCGAATTTTATGAACTGTAAGACCTTTTTGCTGATTTGGGTAATTTTTATATGATAAGCTGCTTCTTGTTGATTGTTTGTTCTTTTGTTGTTTGCTTGCAGACACTTATTCTTGTTGTAGCGTTTGATTTTATGATTTGTCAAAAGCTTAGAAATGATCTTGTTTGAATATTTGATATGTTGCAAAGCTGAATTGGATTGATTTTGGAGAATAGGATGTAAAAATGAATTATGAAGTTGTTGCTTTTACCGAATGAAGTATAAATTTTGCATTAGTTTGATGTGTTGGAACATGTAGGGAATCTCAGCAATCAATTTTGTAGTTAAGAAATGCTTATGCTCCCAATTCTTTCTGGCGCATATCATTTTTATGAACTTAATTTATCTGTAATTTAGAAAATAAAGGGTATTGCTTTCCATTCACAGGAAGAGTTTTTGGATACGAGAACTAGGATTGTGTTAAAAATAAACTGGAATAAGCTATAACATAATATGCATTTGCAATAGCCTAGACATTATGGCCAGGTACCGGATCAAGATCCTACAAGTATTGACCCTTTGTGCATGGTATGCAATACAGTTTTTTAGTACATATCTTTCAATCATCTTTTCTTCATTGATGCCTATCTATCTTTCAGATTTGTTGGTTATGTGACGAGTTTTTAGTACTTCATGTTTTTGTTCCTTAATAGAGGACTATGGATTTTTTTTTTTCAGGTTGCCCCATATGAAAGGCCTGCTTTGAGCAAAGGCTTTTTACTTCCCGAATGTAAGAAGCATTTTCAACTGTATACCCCATATATGTTGTTTCTTACTTTCTTATGGTTTTCATTCAATTTTTTCCACCGCATTTCTGCTTGGAAAAGATATTAGAAACAAGAGAAGTAAAGAAGATCATGAATTTAATGTGACATTTTGGTGCCATTGCTCAATGTTTTTGGTAATTGCTGATAACTTTACATTAATATATTGTCTATATGCTAGGGGTTCTCTATTTCTTTTTGCCATGTTTATCAATTTGCGGTACTCTGTAATGATAAGTTTATTTCCTGATTATAGTTAAAATACATAGTGAAATGGTTGCTTTAACCTACAATCTGTAGCTTTTCGGCATCAGGAGAGATTTGAGAAATATTTAAGGTGAAAGGCTGAAGGGTCATCCTAACTTTTTGTTCAGGGTGGGCACTGGTTTCTTGAGCTTCTATTTCATAATTTCAGACGAATTAATGGGATAATCCTAATCCTACTAGATAGACATATTTTCCAATCATTCTTTTATCCTGATATTCTCTGGTTTTTGTTGATAAATTTTGCATTAATATGCAGCTCCTGCACGCCTCCCATCATTTCACACTTGTGTCGGTGCTAATGAGGAAAGGTTGACTCCGAAATGGTACAAGGAACATGGTAAATATTTTTTGCATGGCATACTCCTCTTACTTAGCCAGGTCATAGAAAGAAATATATGCTTCCAACATGTGCTGGATACTCCATTGCAAGATTGTTGGTTGTTAACTTTCTGGTGTATAAAATCTATCTCAAATCATCATTGAAAATGCTGATGAACTATTAGTTGCATATTTTCCTTCTGTTCACAGATACAATCAAAGAAAGAAAAGTGAACCTTTTAAATTCTAATACTTTTTCTTTTCTAAACAAATCATTATTATTATTATTATTATTTAGGGATTGAATTAGTCCTTGGGAGTCGAGTTAAATCTGCTGACGTGAGACGTAAGACGCTTTTAACAGCAGCTGGAGAGACTATAAGTTACAAGATCCTCATCATTGCCACAGGTGCTCGGGTATTGAAACTGACTTTTAATCATCTAATTGCCTTCTCTTGCTTTTGATAGTAAGTTGATCTGTTTGTTACTCCTATTGGCAAAATTTGAATAACCTCGCATAAAACAAGGAAATGTGTTTCTGAAAAGATAATATTTTTACTCAACAGGAGGAGTTAACACAGTGGTCAAATTGGAGCCCATCCCATTATAGTCACAATTCACGATTCTTAAAGTTGCAGAGTGTCAATATTTCTCATGAATTATATGTCTGCATATTGCGGCTTATTTTTTTCCCTGTTGTATGTTAAATTTAGGCTCTAAAGCTTGAAGAATTTGGAGTGAGTGGATCAGAAGCTGAAAATGTATGTTATTTACGTGATTTAGCTGACGCGAACAGCCTTGCTAATGTGATGCAAACTTGCATCGGTGGAAATGCTGTAGTCATTGGTGGTGGATATATTGGAATGGAGTGTGCTGCATCTTTGGTGATCAATAAAATAAATGTAACCATGGTTTTCCCTGAAGCTCATTGCAGTGAGTGTCCATAGTGCTACTTTCTTCATTCTTGATCAATTTACAGCACTTTTGTTTCTCCTTTCTCATTTTAAGCTATTATGTTACAAAGAGCACTTCTAAGTAAATGATGTTACTATTCCCCATGTTGTAGTGGCTCGTTTATTTACACCAAAGATTGCAAGCTATTATGAGGATTATTATCAATCTAAAGGAGTTAAGTTCATTAAAGGAACTGTCTTGTCATCATTTGAATTTGACTCAAGTGGGAAGGTAAGTTATACTAATAAGCTGAAAAAAAGTTGAATTATTTTGCCATATATTAGCATAGTTGTGGAGCAGAACCTGATGTTAGTTGATGAGCTAATCGAGTTACTTTTCAGGTTACAGCTGTTAATCTTAGAGATGGAAGTCAACTACCTGCAGACATGGTTGTGGTGGGAATTGGAATTCGGGCAAACACAAGCCTCTTTGAAGGCCAACTGATGCTGGACAAAGGTGGGATCAAAGTGAATGGGAAGTTGCAAACAAGCAACAACTCAGTCTATGCTGTTGGAGATGTTGCAGCATTTCCAGTCAAACTTTTTGGTGAAACCCGCAGACTTGAGCATGTTGATTCAGCCCGAAAATCTGCAAAACATGCTGTTGCTGCAATCTTGGAACCACAGAAAACAGACGAGTTTGACTACCTTCCATTCTTCTACTCCAGAGTCTTTGCATTGTCCTGGCAGTTTTATGGGGACAATGCAGGAGAGGCAGTGCATTTTGGGGATTACTCAGGGGGTACCTTTGGGGCTTACTGGATAAGCAAGGGTCGTCTTGTTGGGTCTTTCCTTGAAGGGGGAACCAAAGAAGAGTACGAAGCCATAGCCAATGCCACCAGGCTTAAACCAGAGGTTGAGGATCTGGCTGAGTTGGGAAAGCGGGGCCTGAACTTTGCTTTGACAGTTAATAAGAAACCAGAGCCGACACCAGCCATGGAAGCCAGCACTTCTAGCCTTGTTGTGGACAAACCCGTCTACACTTGGCATGCAACGGCTGGTGTTGTTTTGGCTGCTTCAGTAGCTGCATTTGCATATTGGTATGGGAGGAGACGCAAAAGGTGGTGAGCAATCAGTTTTCCAGGCATCAGCAAGTTCTGCTTTCACCTGTAACACCACTGTTGTAGCACTGATGGAATAGAAGTCTGTCCAAATACTTGATATGTTAATGATTTTTGTACTCAATCAATCAATACAAAATCATATTTTTCATCAGAACTTTTTAATAATCACCATTCCCCATCAAACCAATGTCTATATTTCGTTGATAGCAGAATTGCTCCGAGCATTCCAGGTTTTCCAAAACATTTAGTAGGGCACGGGGGAGTAAATCCACCCGACCTAAACTCATAGCCTGGCCCAATGGATTTTAGTAAAGCTAAGGTTTTTAGATCTTGTAAAATTGTAAAAATGACAAACCGGCAAGCTGGGCGTTTGGTCTAGTGGTATGATTCTCGCTTTGGGTGCGAGAGGTCCCGAGTTCGATTCTCGGAACGCCCCTTTTTACACTCTTATCTTTTCCCCTCTTCACTCTCTCACTCCAAACAGAGGAGGGAAAGAAAACAAACGGCTTCTTCAACTCACTCAACTCTTTCTCTTCGTTCTCCCTCTTATCCTCCACCCACTTCTTCTTATCCTACGCATTCTCTCCTTTTCAATACCTCTTCTCTCCAATTCCCTCTCCGCTCCCCCGCCCCATCCAACCTCACCCACCGTACCACCTTCGGCCGTCCTCTCAACGCCACGGCAGCACCCGAAAAAGTCGAAAAACTCGGTTCTGAAATCTCCTCCCTTACCCTCGAAGAAGCCCGGTCCCTAGTCGACTACCTCCAAGAGAAACTCGGTGTTTCCGCCATTGCCCTCGCCGTAGCCGTTGCAGCCTCCACTGGTCAAGAGGCCGGAGCCGCCGCTGTCGAAGAGAAGACGGAATTCGATGTGGTGATCGAGGAGGTTCCTAGCAATGCGAGGATTGCGGTGATTAAAGCCGTCAGGGGTCTGACGAGTTTGGCTCTGAAAGAAGCGAAAGAGTTGATTGAAGGGCAGCCGAAGAAGTTCAAAGGAGTTTCGAAAGAGGAGGCGGATGATGCGAAGAAACAGCTTGAAGAAGCTGGAGCTAAAGTTTCTATTGCTTAAATCGCCTTGTGAAGGGTTTTTTTTTCCATGATTGTTCTTCTCAGCTTAGAATGTCTGTCTGTCAAACCTTCATCCCCTGTGAATTTTGACTCTGATTCCTGTAGTTTCTTGCATGCCATCGCCAACCATTGAACAATTCATAGCTGCTGTAAACAAAGATTGTTCAGGCCAACAAGAAATGGGAATTAAACTTGAAACTGGACATCAATTTCTAATTTGAGACTGTTCCGATAGATTGTAAACAGGTCGCACCAATGCATGCAGTCATCATGTTCGTTTCTTAAACTGGTGTGGGGTGGGCTTCTGCTCTGAACTCACTCTTCGGGCTCTAGAACCTTGTATAATTCACAAGCTTTAACAACAAATTCACCTGTTTAGAAACAAAATTGAATAAGTTAAAGACAATTTATTATTCAATTAAGTTGAGACAATTTAATATCGATTCAAACTTGATAAAATTTAATTTTTAAAATTTAAATTTGATTTAATAAATTATTTGAATTACTTGAGTTTAGATTTAATTTCAGAAGCTTCATTTATTATTTTTAATTATATAAACGAGAGTAAAATATAAATTAATAATAAAATATAAAAAATTTTCTTAAGTTTACAAATTATTTTAGCTGAATAATAAAATACTTAAACTTCACTTAATTTATTATTTGAATAATATCAACTTAAATTCGATTAAAAAATAAAATATCAAATTTAAATAAGTTTTGAATTGAATTTGGATAATACAAGAATAACTTGGTTCAATTTCGATCACAATCCCGTTATTCTTCAATGAAAAGAGCTCTTCCACCTAAACAAATATACTGTTCAACACAACCGGTAAAATGGTAGTAATAACCGAAACAGACTCGCTTGTTCTGCTAACAAAGGCTGCAACCGCCGACATGAACCACCTTGCTCGCATGGTTTTTCCCACAAATCCTAGCTGCAGATGGATGGTAAACAAATTATAAGGGAAAACACAAACTTACAAGAGAAAAAACAAAAAGATGTGATCGGAGCTTTCGTTGATTATGTTTCGTAATATCGTCAAGTTCTCATTGGGCGAGATCCCTGTAGTTTTTCAGCCTTTGCATTTGCAGGACGCCGGATAAAGAAAACTCCGCAATCCCCTATCAAGCAAGGCCTGATTCTCCTCCAATCCGATCATATGCGTGCAGAACAGAGCTCCTATAGACATGAAGGTTTTGGCTGGTCGGATGGATTCGAGCGCCAATCCGCATTGAATGCATTGCTACTCAAAACTTGATCTTTCGGAAAGATGGAAAAAGATGAGAACGATCATAAATTCATAATCATTTTTCCTACCGGCTCGCATTTAACTATTTTGATATTTAATCTTTAGATTAATAAATTTTTTATTCGCATCCCTACTTTTTTTCTTACCTACCAAGTTAAAAAAAAAAAACTGAAAAAGAATGATTCTTTTTTTTGTTTGGTTTTCCTTTCTCACTCGGGAAGAAACAAAAAAGCCTTGCTTTTGAACCAACATTGATTGGCGTGAGTGTTAGCGGCTCTCGTCCCTTAACCAAGTGATCAGAGTTCGATTCTTGGTTTTGAGTATGGAGCAAACTATGCTGAGAGGAGACTACCCACTTTGTGTGCGCTCAGGATCCCCGATAAAGATTAGTCACTATTGTCGACGGTGGATACTTCGTATCAAAATCATGGTTAACCCAAAAAAAAAAAAGCCTTGCTTTGCATGCTTCCTTCTTCTCTAACCGAAACAGGTTAAAGAAGACGGGAAAGAGAACAGTACTGAAACCATAAGTTTAAAAATGAAGTTTTGAATATTTGAGTTTATCTAATTTTAAAATATTTCGTATCGATGTGAGATAAATGTACTTAAATTAGAGGAAATAGCTTATAAATATCAAACGAATATATATTAGCAAATTTATGTTATAAATAATTTAAAATATATTCATGAATACTAAACAAATCATACTTAAATAAATTTAAGATAATATTAAGATAAATAAGTTCACATGGCTTTTGATTTTGCACAAGTGACATTGACCGAGATGACAAGAAAATTCTTATTGATTGACGAGGTGATATAGTTTTGTTTTTTTTTTTTTTTAATTTTTGAAAAAATTACAACATCGACGTGCATTCTAAACTAATGGAAAAACAATGTCATATACTGAAAAATATGACCAGCATTATAGGCGGCCAACATTATGGATAACTAACTAGCATGTATTTCAAGTGAGTCAAAAAACACGGTTGTGCTAACAACCTTTTGACTTAGTGTTTAAGGATAAGTTGTGACATATTGTAAGTTTTAGATTCGAATCCAAGTACCCTTATCCTCAGTTATTTAATATTTCCTCAGTAACCAAAAAAAAAAACACGATTGCATATTGAAAAATGTTACAAATAGAATTTAAGGTTATTGAAGGGCAAGTATGATATTTTAAATTTTTAAATTTTTCCAGTAAATAAAATATAAAGTGCAATGTCACTCATCCATGATCAATGTTATGTCAACATTTTAATGAAAAAAATTTAAGACGCTACTGATTGGCTTGTAATTTCCAATTTAAATTAGTTCAGGGATTCAATTATTTTAAATTATGCTACAAGCACTTAATTTCAAAATTTAATAGAATATAATGACTATATGTATAATTTGATTTTTCTATAAATATTAAAAGGAAATTATCTTATATATTGTTAATAGAGTTTTTTAACTTCACAAATAAGGTTAGGATGATAATATATATCATTTTATTTATTTTTTATTTTTTTAATATTTTTAAATAATATATATTATCATTTTAATCCTATTTATAAAATTAAAAAATTTCACTGATAATTAATAAAATAATAATTCATATTGAAAATGGGTTCATGTCGTGCATATTCAAAATTTTCTTCTTACGCTCTTTTTTCTCACATCGATTGTAGAGCACCAATAAAAAAACAAGTAGTGTGTAAAGAGACAAAAGTTGGGTATGTTTAGAATTTCTCCTTATCAAATGGAAACCAACTCAGCATTTTTAGTGATTTACAAATTTACCCCTAATTATATTTCCAAAGCAAAAGTAAGAATCTACCACAATGACAAAAGGAAAAGTATGATAAGGCAGACAATATCACGTGAAGTTCTGAACAATTTAAGGGCGTGTTTGGTTGGAGAAATATTTTATAATATATTATACGTCAATAAACGTATTATAACATTATAATTATTTATTTATTTATTTTCTCTTTATGTTGTGCTTGAAATTATCATCTTTTTCAATGCTAAACATATTTTCAGCATTCAACTTCCAAGCCACTGAAATGCGAGATTTTGATTTTTTTTTTAATTCTTTGAGTTGAAGTTACAAGATCATTATTTTGTCGTTTAATGTTTTTATTAAAAGTATATATAGTTTCCATTGAAATCTTTTCATTAATCACGTTATTAAAGAAAATTTAATCATGTTAAATATTGAATATTTATTTTAATAAATTTATTAATGATTTTAATAATAAATTGTTATATTTTTAATAATATGACTAAATGACATATTTGATTGGAAAAAAATATACTGATAAATATATATATATATTTTTATATAAATCACAAGATATATAGATCATTTTTACTCAAAAATTTAATGAGATCTTACACCATTAAATCAACTTTTTGAATTATAAAAATAATATTTCATACAATCTTTTCTTGGATTCTTTTACCAATTTGTTTGATTTTATTTTATTTAAAAATATGTTTTCAAATGATTTAATTAGTTGTTAATGCAATTATTATAATCAAAGATTTGATATGATCTTGATATGATTACAATATTATAGTTACGATATGATCTTGATACGATTACAATATTACATTTACTATATTATTAGCTTGATTCTCTTATAAATTATTAAAAATATCTTCTAATATTTTTGTACAAATATTCACTATTTTTTGTGTAAATTACAGGTATTCTCATCTGTTTTAACGGTCTAAGATTAATTCTGTTCGAGATTAATCACAGTTAAGACTCTTCACCCCTTCCCAAAAGTGTATTTAGTGGGAGTCAAACTCGAGAATTCTTCCTACAAACTTAGTCTGTGTTACCAACTGAGCCACAATCTATGAGTAATATTCACTATTTCAAACTATATTTTGCAACTAAACCTAAATAATCTTTTAAATTTTGTTCAGTAGAAAAGAAAGAAAGACTTTCGTTTTTAGTTTTTTGGTTTTAAGAAAGAAAGACTTTGTTAAGAAATAAAGGGATAAAAAGAAAACAAATTTGTTAGTCCAATAATTTGGTTTCCTAATCATTTTTTTATTTTGTATCTTAACCACTAAATTAACAAATTTTATTTTCTCATTATTTTTTCCTTCTACAAGGTAAAGCCAAAAAGATTTAGAATAAAAATTTTGTTAATTTAATAATTAAATTATAAAATAAAAAAGCTATTATAAAACAAAACAACTAGATTAATAAAATTTTTATTTTCATCTTTTTTAAATTTTATTTAGTGAAAAAATAAAAAAAACTAATTCCATGATTAAATTCAATAATTACTTTCTTACTTTATAAGTTATTAGTAAAGTTTTCATTATTTTTGTTTTTTCTTTTTCTGCCAAACAAAGCACTAATGTTATGAGTATTCTACAAAACACTCCCGAAAACCAATGGCTTTCCCTTTATTCGAACTATATTGTCCAGTTGCAATAAAAGAAGGGAAAAGCTAATCTCACGTGCATGCGCACACATATATATTTTTATTATTTTATATTGAATTTATAATCAAAATAATAAAAAATATTCATTTAGAAAACAAAATGCTTAAATAAAAAAATAAAAAATATCTCATTCTTAAAACCTCAACTGTATCCAGAATTAAAAATCATAAAATAATTACTATAAAAAATGTTAATCATTCAATTTCAAAGGATAACCGTTTTTAAACTCAACGAGCCTAGTAGTAGTAGTAGCACGAATGTTCCGTACTACCGACTGAGCAACACGAAAAAAAGCTGGAAATTTTTATTGTGGTAGATTTTTGAACTTACCTTTTTCTCACTGCCCCTCGGTAAAAATTCTGATTCCCGCACAACTAATAGACCAAACTTTCTCCCTCGGTTTCCTTTCTTCTCTATTTTCTTCCCAAGAAAAGAAAAAAAAATATATTCAAAAAACTTCACTGCCTTTAACCAAAACCTCCAATTCTTTGTTAATCCCTTTTCAGTTTTCTGCATGCTTCAGCTTTGCTCTTATTTTCTACGGTTTGTTTTTCAACTGCATTATCGTATTTGTTTGTGATAGTTTCAGGATCGGATTGTTGTTCTCATCTTCGATTCGTTGAGGTAAGTTTCATGGTTTAACAAATTGATTGTAGCGTTAATTACTCTTTGTTATCGGTTTAATATAGGATTAGGCGTTTCGCTGATGCGTTTCTTTTTCGCTCTTCTGTTTGGTTGGTGAGAAATGATATGTTTTTGCTATTTAAACTTTAGTTTTAATTTTTTGCAGCAAAAGAACTTTAGTTTTATTTTTTTTCTTTGATTTTTTCTTCTTCAGTTTTCTCTGCTAGGAAAGAGAGAATCAAATTTTGGCATTGAGTTTTTTGCAGACAGCTTATTTATCTATAATATACTAATTTCGATGTTTTTAATGATAAAAATATATAGACTTTAAAGTAAAAGTTAGGTTTATAAATTATAACTGTATTATTTTTCATTTTTTTTATGAATATATAAAAATTAATATAAAGTATGTTTTATTTTATAGAGAGGTAAAAAGGGAAACGGGATTCGAATCTTGGACGTAATCCATCATAAGGAGGGATAAAATATGTTTGTTTAGTTATTTATTATCATTACTTTGTGATTCTAGAGTGAATGTTTTGCCATGTTACTTAAGATACAAGAAGAGAGTATTATGGTTCGAACTTATTATCCCTGTAGAGTTTTTCTAGTTTACTACTTTAAGGGTTAGTATAGAAAAAAAATCAGCTCTTTTGTCGTGGATAATGTCTTTTTGGTGGGAATTTTTGAGCTCTTGGTAATGTGGATGGTTTATGCTTCCTTGCTTTTAACTTGATCTAGTGACAGGAGCTGGAATATCTTGCTTTTTTAGTTGTTGATTGCAAAGATTGTTGGTAATGGCCTTGAACTTTATAGGTTACCATTACCAAGGATATGATTGTTTCTATGTAATGTAAAAAGGCTTACTTTTACGTTGCTGTTACTGTTCTATAGGAGTAATTGAGTTTCATTACTTTATCAAAAATCAGCAAATTCCATATGCAATGCATGTAATAACTTATGCGTGGATTGGCTGTTGATAAAAATATGTTTAAGATTTTTCATTTTGTGCTGATATTTTACCTGGATTCTGATCTATCTTCATTTGTTTCTTTTTCAGGTTACAAAACTTTTCTTGGGCTGTACTATAGCTCAAGAAAAATGGTACTCTTTAGTTTAATTTACCTATTTATTTCTAAATTTTTTGTGTCATTTTAATATTCTTCCTTTATTTCTCAACAAGGGTTCAGTTATAGACTAGATTTAGTTGTATATTCAGCTAACTAGGAGAAAGGAAAATTAATATTCTTTGATCATTCAATCTTATATATATTTATATTCTGATATCATTCATGTCTATGCTCATCTGTAATTTCTGTAGAATGGAAATGGCTGTGGGGATGCTGATATTTTTGACTGGGACACCGAAGATGAGCTGGAAATTGATAATTATGCCATCTCCTCCCGCTCGGGAGTGTCACTTCCCAATGGAGAAGCTGTTTTGGGCTCAGCAAAGGTACATAATCATGTGTAATTAGTTCACATGGCATTCTGGAACAGTATTGCAGTTGCTGTATTAGTCAGGATTTTAATGTGCAAATTATTTTAATGATTTTAAGGATGGTGTATGATGGAATTTTCTGTCATTTGTAATTTTCAAAGAAACATTATATATTTGGTTAGTGATCATTAATTGATAAATTCCTATTGGACTTAGTTGATATAATGGAGCATTGACCTTTTAGGCAATTTTTACTAGAGGCCTCCATAATTTTGCATCTCCTTTTCATACGCTGCTTTATTCTGAAGTCTGAACTTTTGTCTTCTACTAAAAGCTTGAATCTGTCATAGGTATTCTATTTCATACTGCCAATGAGCTTGGCTAAAAATTCATCAATAATCATCTGAAGCAGTAAACATGTTGCATTTTTTCACTGAGCTCAATTATTTGGACCTTGGTGTCTACCCCAGTTATTCCAATATGCCACCTATGTTTGCAGATAATTAATCTTCTTTCTTGTAGTTACTTGTAACTATGCAGGCGTATAATGGTTAAGAGACAGTAACTGTATAACTAACTCGGTTAATTTTTACTGTCTCAAGGTGAGCTCGTCTGCAGATTCTCCCAGTTCCAATTTAATTAATCATTTTGTCGGAATGGGGTTTTCAAAGGAACTGGTTGCCAAAGCAATTGAAGAAAATGGTAAAGCTTCTAGGTCTTTTTTTTTTACTTAGGATCTGCTTGGTAAGGTGAAAAAGTGAAAGGAGGGATAGGAGTGTGTGGAAAAGTGGAAAGAAAATTGTTTTTGTTAGTGCTTGGTGGGAAGGAAAAGTGTGAGGAAAGAGAATAGGAAAGATTGCTATTTTCTTTCCTTAATAAAACCAAATCATTCTAAATTAGAAAGATTAGTGGAGAGAAAAGAGAGAGATGTATTCAAGTATGTATATTTACAAAATTATTTGTTTTAATTTTATTTTGTTATCTCAACTGAATAATGGTATAATGGTAAATTAATATAATTTCATTTTCTTTCTTTCCTTTTTTCAACTCTAATAAGTAATGAAAGGGAAGAAAATTATATTTTCTTCCACATTTTCCATATTTCCTACCAAGTAAACTAATGGAAAGAAAATATACGTTTTACATCTTTTCATATTTTTTTGTTCAATTTTTTATCTTTTTAGTTTTCTTCCCACTTTACCAAGCAATGCCTTAGAGCACAAATTTCACCCTTACACTCATTTATCATTCTGCTTTGACTATTGTCCAGGAGAGGAAAACTCAAATTTGATACTTGAGACTCTCCTTCAGTACTCGGTGAGTGTTTGTGTGTCTTTCTAAGATGCATATTAATTACAAGCATCATGATTCTAGAATGCTGCTGCATATGCTCTTGGTAGAAATTTTACTGTTAAATTATTGATGTGTTACTATGCAGATTTCATGATATTATTAATTCTTGATTCCCCTTTCTGGTATGAAGGCAAGCTCATTGGCTAGCTCTTCAAATTCCAAGTTGATTGATCATTTTGTAGGGATGGGGTTCTCTGAAGAAATGGTTCTCAAAGCAGTTCAGGAAAATGGTAATGGTCCTTTCGCATTTAATTAGACATCAATTTTCTCCTCAACTGCTTTATCTGTGATCCTGTTCTCTATGTTTTCAGGAGAGGGAAATACAGATACCATACTAGAGACTCTATTGACATATTCAGTAAGTTATAAACCTGAACCTTGTTTCTAGCCCCTTTGTTTAGTGAACGTTTTTCTGAAGCACACTTTTGTGCGGGCGAAAAAACAGTGTGTTTATAGTAATCTTGATTTCAATGCATTAGCAAACCTACATATTCAGTGGTTCAGGAGATATTTTCTGTCCTCACCAAACCCAAATAGAATTTTCTTTGCAAGTTGTTGGAGTATCTTGCAAAGTAGTTGTTTACTCTCTCTGTTATGTCATGTGATGCGTCAAAAATTTGCAGGCTCTTGAAAAACCTGCTTGCATGCAGCAACATGCTGATTCTGGTAACTGCTCATCCGATTATGAAGGGAGTTTTTTGGATGATTTCTCTGATTTTGATAGTTCTTCTGAGACTGAGGTATCTAAACTTTATTGATACATTTATTATTTCATTTGCTCAATTTGTAGACATTTCTAAAAATTACCTTCCGTTAATACCAATGAGAAAATTTTAGTTTTAAAGAGCTGTTGTGTTTTTAAGAGAGAAACCTTGGTGCAATGGTAAATATTGCTCCTTTGTGATCAGGAGGTTATGAGTTCAAGTTGAAATAACCTCTCTGTTAGTGCTGAAGGAAGGTTGCATACACCTGATCCTTCCCAAATCCCACAATGTGGGAGTCTTGTGGACTCACTGGCCCTTTTTTTCAAAGAGTTGTTGTGTATTAATTTTTCTAGCCGCATGGATAATATATTGTGGGAGTCTTGTGGACTCACTGGCCCTTTTTTTCAAAGAGTTGTTGTGTATTAATTTTTCTAGCCGCATGGATAATATATTGTGGTTTTGCATTTATATAGATGCTATTATTTCGCTACTGAATAATTATTTGTATTACACGATAACAGAATATTTTATCGCATTTTACTTGCAGATGATTTTAGGAGGTTTTTGCTTTTTATGTTTCTATGTTCTAGGAATTCATGAATCCTGATTCTGATGAGGAGAGGAAATTGTTATACTTGACGAAAATGGGGTACTCAGAGGCGGAGGCTTCAACAGCCATGGAGAGATGTGGTGTGTGCTTTTCTCTTTTCATATTTGTGAATCTTTTTTTCTCATTATTCTCGCTGATAGTATGTAGGTTATCAAAGTCTCACTGGGAAAGGAAAAAGGATCTAGGAAGTTCCAGTGTATTACCTGCATGTATTAAAGATGGTGAACCTTCATATTTGTCATCTTTGTTTGAACGCAAAAGTAATAGAATATGTTGTCATTTTGTTCTACTCCAGAATAGAATGTAAAGACCAAATCTTTATTTTTGTTATTCTTTGTTTATAAAGTTTCCAGGTGGAATTCCCAATAGCCTATAGATGGTTTGAGCATTATAGACGCATAATAAATTTGCCCCATTGGTTTGTACTTGTAGAGAAACCAAAGTGTTATTTGTTAAACCCAAGTTTTCAACCATGAATTTTCTAGGTGGGACACTTGGGCCTCAATCTTTATAGGAGAAATTTCTGATACTTTTGAGGTGTTATCCTCGGCCTTTTTAAGTTGTTAGAGGGAGGGATGTAGTTCTTACACTTAGATTGTACTTGAACATTAAGTCTTTAAATATTGCAGGTCCAGACTCCTCAATTGCAGAGTTGACAGACTTTATATGTGCTGCTCAAATGGCTAAGGCTGCTGATGCATTTTTTCCCCTTGAAGACAAGGTAGTTTCTTTCCCCTTTCTAAGAATTCAGATTTCTAATACTCGTTCTAAGTCTTTTGTGGTTTGTTCTTTTTTTATATTTACTTTTTATTTAACAGAAATTTATTGTAATTTTCCTCATACTGTTTTCAATAAAAATTTACACCAATGATTTTCCAACCAACTTAACAGAAGCCATTTTGCAATGACTCTAATCGCAAGAAGAGGCGAAACTTGGACTATGATTTGTGGAAAAGGACAAAGCAGATGAAGCTTGAAAAGAGGCTTCTTAATGAAGAAGAGGCCCTTCATCTTCCAAATCCAATGATTGGTTTTGGGGTCCCTACTGAATCAGATCAGATAACTCAGAGAACACTTCCAGAAGCTGCTATTGGGCCTCCTTATTTCTACTATGAGAATGTGGCACTTGCTCCAAAAGGTGTTTGGAGCACCATTTCGCGGTTCTTATATGATGTGGAGCCAGAGTTTGTTGATTCAAAGTATTTTTGTGCTGCTGCAAGGAAAAGGGGCTATGTTCATAATCTGCCAATTGAGAACAGATTCCCCATTCTTCCATTTCCACCACGCACCATACAGGAAGCTTTTCCATTAACCAGGAAATGGTGGCCTTCCTGGGACACAAGAACAAAGTTGAACTGCTTACAAACATGCATTGGGAGTGCAAAGTTGACGGAAAGGATCCGCAAGGCTCTAGAAGATTCCGATGATGAACCACCTTTGACTGTCCAAAAGTTCGTTCTTGATCAGTGCAGAAAGTGGAATCTAGTCTGGGTGGGAAGGAACAAGGTTGCTCCACTTGAGCCTGATGAGGTGGAAATGCTTCTGGGTTTCCCTAGAAACCACACAAGGGGAGGAGGAATTAGTCGAACGGATAGATATAAATCACTTGGTAACTCATTCCAGGTGTGATTCTTACCTTTTTTTTCATATTTATTGCCAAAATTCCTGTTTGATACTGGTTACAGTGCATGAATGTCATCAATGTTTCCTCTATTCATTTGTTTCTTTTCGGGGTAATTCTCTCTCAAGAAACACTTATCCGTGCTTGTGGTGCCATGCTTATATAATAACTTGTTTCAGGTCGACACAGTGGCTTACCATCTCTCAGTCTTAAAAGACATGTTCCCTGGTGGTATCAATCTCCTGTCTCTTTTCTCTGGGATTGGTGGTGCGGAGGTTGCCCTCCACCGACTTGGCATCCCTTTGAAGACCATTGTATCAGTGGAGAAATCGGAAGTGAACAGAAACATCGTTAGGAGTTGGTGGGAGCAAACGAATCAGAAGGGGACATTGATTGACATACCAGATGTGCAAGAATTGAATGCTGATAAGTTGGAGCAATTGATGAACCAGTATGGTGGATTCGACCTAGTTGTTGGTGGGAGTCCATGTAACAACCTTACTGGTAGCAACAGACATCATCGAGACGGACTCGAGGGTAAAGATTCTGCCCTCTTCTTTGATTATTGTCGAATACTAGACTTGGTTAAGTGCATAACGGCAAGGAATCAATGATTTCATGTAAAAGGTTTAGGATGCTTGCTTGATATTTATTTCGTCTTTAATCCTCGCTGTTGTCTGAACATAACATTCAAAATAATGACTGACATTCTTTCCAACTCATGTTAACATCAAATTCAAAGGGAAATGAACTGTTTAAAATTTATGGAAAAGTTGTTGGATACTCTTCTTTCCATTTCACTCGAGTGTTCGTTATGTAAAACATAAAAATTATTATATCAAAATTCACATCGACACATTAGACACTGTTTTTAGCTTTTTCTAAATTTATATACTCGTTTTAGAGCTCATTTGTTGGCTCTCCCAGTGCGGTGGGGAGTCAATCCTGTCGTGCCGCAACACTGGTAGGGGTGTAAGTGCACCAGCTCTCCGGGGAGGGTTTGGATTCCACCGTTAATTTGGTGCGGTGGAGTTCAATAGAGATAAGACAATTTGGTGGAAAGCAAAAATACCTCTTCACTTTTATTTTTGAATTTTTTTGTTATTTTATTAAAATTACCCTTAATGGCTTTTTTTCTTTTTTAATTTTATCGAAGTCAATTTTACTATTCATTCAAACTAGCACTTGAGTCACCATTTCATTCGGATAGATGGTGACAAGGATTCTCACATTTGCCATTGAACTGTGAGGGGTTCAATGTTATTCTGATGGGGGATCTCTCCGACCGTCCAATATCGTTTTGTTGGGAATCTTTGGTTAATCTAATATCTTCCGGGTGAAATTGCTTCATTATTAATTCTAATTAATAAAATGATTATATTTGATGTATTGATAGTATATAATAAATGTATATCAATGCCAATAACCTTTTGGTTTAATGGTTAAGGATGAGTTGTGGCATATTATAAGTTTTTGTTCGAATCTACGCACCTTCCTCCTCAATTATTTCATATTCCTCTTGTAACTAAAAAAAAATGTGTATCAATTAATTACTGAATGTTATTTCATTAGTAAGTAAAATTAAAAAGTATGCAAGTTTTTTAAAAATAAATATAAATATTTTTTTAGGTTTTGATATTTATTTTTATGTGTTTGTATTTTTATTAGCTTTACTTATTAATGAAGTGATAATTTGTAGTTGATTAATAGTGTCTAACAAATATACACTGTCAATACATCAAATATAAATTCATTAATAAATTTTTTAAATAAACCTCAAATTTTATGTTAATTAAGAAGTTTATATTTAATATAGTGATAGTTAATGGTAATTATACACTTTCAATCAACAACAAAATGTCATCTCAATAAGGAGTAAAATTAAAATAAATATGCAACTTCTTAAAAACTAATTTTATCAATGGCTCATAAACAAAAAAAAACTCACATATTTCTTAAGGGTTTTTTTTGTGGATTTTTCTCGCATACTTTTTAATTTTTGTTTCTTAATAAAATGACATTTTATTAATTGACCGTCTATATATTATTATCCATGCACTATATGCGGTTAGTGCAATATGACCAAATTTTCAATCATGTTTTTGATGTGGGTTATGTTTTCTCGAAAGAAAATGGTGAATGCTTGAATAAGCCCACACGTAGAAAATTCCTTTCTTGGCCCTACGCCTAGAAGCTTAAATTCAAAACTTCGGTGGAAATTGATTTTACATTCCTTATCTAGTTATCTTCGTTCTCTCATTAGTCTCTTGCTACAAGAATATGTTGTTCTGCCCATACAATGAACCATTAGAAAAAAGGAATAAAGAGAGAATTTGAGACTTGCAATTTTTGCTTCCCAATTTTTTTTTCTTTACTCTTTTTTTTAGTAAAAGAAAGTGTTAAATAATTCTCTCTCTATAATAATTATTATAAATATAGTGATATATTAAAAAAATTATCTTATACACACTTTAGTGAATTTTTTTAATTTCTTATTGACTATATTAATAGGATGTTATTGTCACATACTTTTTATGTAATAAACAAACTAAAAAGATAATCATAATTATCTTAAATATGATAATTTGTTAATTTTATTTGTAAATTTTAAAATTTTACTGTTAATATATCAAAATCAAACTGGATATATTACTCTCTTTTTTCTTGTTGAAAGATGAAATTAAATTTGTATTTTACCTAAATTTTTAGATGTAAATGACTTTTCTTCTGACCAAAGACAAAAGTATACGATTTTTCCCTATTTTATAGCATATAAAAATCATATCCATAATTTTTCTTATTTATATTATGCCCCAAAAGGATATTTATTCTCCATCCATGGCCTTATGTATGAGATACTTACTTTTTTTCTTTTTCTTATTTTTTAGAGTCAGCTGCCCAAATGAATGTGCTTAGATTTGATAATTCTAAATAAAATATGAAAATAATACAAAAAAATTATCTAAAAATTTTTAAAAAAATTATATTTAATGTATTGATACAAAAAAAATTTTATATTTTATAACACAAATATGAATTTGCTTAACACTAATATAAAATACAAACATGAATTATGAACTCTTTGATTATAGCCTCGGTTAAAATTGACCATCTAACCACGGTGAAAACAAAATCCAACTATTTTTTTATCCAAAAATAAAAATAAAAATAAAAATAAAAATAAAAATAAAAATAAAAATAAAAAACCTATAAATAGACTGACTTGATAAGTATTCCTTCCTCCTCTTTCCCCTCTTCTTCCCACTTTTTCTCTCTCTACCCTTTCTCTTCTCTTTATATAAACACACCAAAGAGAGAGAAAACAGAGAGAGAAAAAGAGGAAGCAAAAAATAGAAAAAATTCGCTTCAGCCGCCTTTCGTTAGGTACTTCGATTCCCATAAATTCTCTTTTGAGTTTCTCAGATCTGAATTTCGTTTTGATGTTTTTGGATGCCAATCTAGATCCTCTCAAATAATTGATAAAAGGTGGATTTTAGGGTTTTAAGTTTTAATTTGTCATTTTTTTTCTAATTTTTTTTGATAATTTGCATGTTTGTTAAGTTAGGGTTACGTCTTTGATTGTTTATTATTAGAATATGATGAGGAAAGTTGCGTTTTGTCTTGTTGCTTTTGAATCTACGATCTGGTTGAATCTGAAGCATATAGTTGTTGGAGTGATATTTTTTATTTTTGAGGTTTTAAGATTCATTGAGCTCTGTTTTATGCTTTTCTGGGAATTTTTGGATCTGGGTATTTAAAAATTTTAGGTTTTTGCATTAAATTCTTAGATTTGTTCTGGTTATTTGAAAAGGCTGTTTAAAGGCAAGTAGGTAGGTCAGTTTTTATTTTGTATTGTTTGGCTTGGCTTAGAAGTTGTTTTCTCATTCATTTCCTTTCAATTCTTAGAATCCAAATTCATATTTGCTTTAAGGCTTCAGTTGTTGCTCCTTTAGCTGTATTTATTTTTTACATTTGCTTTTTGCTTCCTAAAAAGTAGCTTAAAGGGCAAAAGTAAGTGGTAAAAACAAAAATAATCATTGGTTAAAAAAAATGACAAATGCAAGATCAACTCATGGTTTTTGGTTCTACAAGAAGTTTACCTTCTGAGTTTGTCTCTATGGTTCCTTTTTCTTAGTTTCTGATTTGTGTCTTTTGTAATTCTTGGTGCTTGCAGAGTTTTGTTGTGGCTTTTCTTGCAATGGCTGCCACTGTGACTGCCTCTTCTGCTGGTCCGCGATTTGCTCCTCCAGACCCCACTCTTCCCAAACCATGGAAAGGCCTAGTTGATGGTAAAACTGGTTATCTATACTTTTGGAATCCAGATACTAATGTCACCCAATATGAGCGGCCTACAAGCATAGATTCTGTCCCAAAATCTTCTGTGCCTATAAGTCCTTCAGTTCAAGTTCATCAATCTTCTGAAGCACATCGCGGTTATAGTCCTGATAAGGAAAATGATCGGTATGGAAGAGGCAGCAATGCTGTATCAAAACTTGAGTCAGTATCAAGGAGTAACCAGGTATTTCTTCTACTTCTGCTCTCTAAATCATGCACTTCTTCGACGTGGTTTTTCTTGTCGGTCTTACTTGGAAAATAGTACATTTTTCTTAAGTTGTTGAGTACCAAAGTATGTCTATTTTCTTTATGGTGGCTAAACTGTACAGTTTTGTCACATTTGATTTTGTGACTTGGATTTATGTTCCAATCCCACCGCTTAATTTAATGTTCTTAATTTGCAATAGAATGCTAGAGGTGGACCAGTTCATTCCCTTAATACACCTAATGGGACTTCCAGCTCTGTGATTGGAGGATCTTCTGCTAGGGGCCATGGATCAGTGGCTGGGGGAAATAATTTGTCTGGTGATGCTTATCGCCGTCAGCATGAGATAACAGTAACTGTGAGTATCTAGGTGATAATTTCAAATAGTTTATTCAGACATGTTAGTTTTCTATGTTTGTTCAGACACTTTTGTTTCTAAAAATCTCTTTGTGGTTGGGGCATTACTATTACTTGTGACTGAAATTTTTTTTTTAATCTTGTCAGGGAGGTGAAGTGCTACTGCCCTTTACATCATTTGAAGTTACTGGCTTCCCTTCTGAGATACTTAGAGAGGTATACTATTCTGCTTCTCCGTTATCCTTTTGGGCTTTATAACGTTGGTGGACTTGAAAGTTGAATTTTGTAAGTTAGTCAACCTATGCAAGTTGAATGTTTCTTGTGCAAAGTTCAATGATTGCTGGGGGTCCCAATGTTGAGTGTCAGACTCATGTTAATTCTTTTGCCGTCTTCACTTTTTGTCGCAGGTGCGATATTTGCTCCTCGGAGGAGCTAATGTCGTACGCTGTGGTGTCCTCTGTGGAGGGCCTTGCTTATAATTTGGGGCGCCCTTATATGGTGGACCAATTTTTGTGAAGGGCTTTCTGAATGACCCAAGTTCGTGGCCGGGACTGCCGTTGGTGATGATTCAGTCTGCCACTCGGTCCGAACGGAAGAAGAGGCCTCCTCCTGTTCCAGCTTGCTTCAGCAAGCATTGGCCGCTTGCATATGGGGGATGATGCTTCTTCTGGCATAAGCCACTCCTCTATAACTCCTAAAAGAAACCATAAGTCTTGAGGGCAGTACAGCTGCTCACGGAGGTTGCTGGATTTTTTTTTCCCTTTTAACAGGTACACAATGCTGGGTTTTCAGCTCCGACTCCAATTCAGGCTCAGTCATGGCCAATTGCATTGCAAGGTAGAGACATAGTGGCCATTGCTAAAACAGGTTCTGGGAAAACCCTGGGTTACCTAATTCCCGGATTTATGCATCTCAAGCGTTGCCGTAATAATCCTCAAATGGGTCCAACTGTGTTAGTATTGTCACCAACGAGAGAGTTGGCTACTCAGATACAAGATGAAGCTCTCAAGTTTGGGAAGTCATCAAGAATTAGTTGCACGGTATGTTGCCATTCTTTGAGCCAGGATTTAAGTTTGTTAATTTTTTCTGCATTCATTTTTTTTCATCTTCTTCCAATTTTGATGATAATGTTCATATTTTTCTAGGGTTTCAAAGGTGAAGGTAGAATTATGATTTTTTACTGATGTGAGTTGTCATTTTTTTCTGTGCAGTGTTTGTATGGAGGAGCACCAAAGGGTCCTCAGTTGAGAGAGATTGAGAGAGGGGTAGATATCGTGGTTGCCACTCCTGGTCGGTTAAATGATATTCTAGAGATGAGGAGAATCAGTCTCCATCAAGTTTCTTACCTTGTGTTAGATGAGGCTGATCGCATGTTGGACATGGGTTTTGAACCTCAGATACGGAAGATTGTGAAAGAAGTGCCTTCTCGCAGGCAGACTCTGATGTACACAGCAACATGGCCAAGGGAAGTCAGGAAAATTGCAGCAGATCTACTGGTAAATCCTGTTCAAGTCAACATTGGCAATATCGACGAGCTTGTGGCAAACCAGTCTATTACGCAGGTTTGAGCTCCATTACTGCTAATCATGATTTTAATTCAAAGCAGATTTGGGAATCTGACCGTTGTTTTAATAGTTCTTATTGTGAATGAATGGTTTACTTTGACTTCATAGTTACTGAGAAATTTAACATTCTCATATCTTGCAGTATGTTGAAGTATTATCACCAATGGAAAAGCCCAGAAGATTGGAGCACATACTGCGCTCCCAAGAACCAGGATCCAAGATTATTATTTTTTGTTCAACCAAGAAGATGTGTGATCAGCTCGCTCGCAACCTTAGTCGACAGTTTGGAGCTGCTGCCATCCATGGAGACAAATCTCAAGCTGACCGGGACTATGTGCTGAATCAGTTTCGCACTGGGAGGTCACCAGTGCTTGTTGCTACTGATGTTGCTGCTCGGGGATTGGACATTAAAGACATCAGGTAGGGGGTTTGATTTCTGATACAGGGTTCCGGTGCTTTATACTTCTATAGCTTAAATAACCCACTTATGTTAATGCTGGGAACTCTTGGTCTTTAATGTTTTCTTGGTGAGTTTATTACATCTGCTGTGTAAGTATATCATCATACTGATTGCATTGATTAATATCTTTCACAGGGTGGTAATCAACTATGACTTCCCTACTGGAGTTGAGGATTATGTTCATAGGATAGGGAGGACTGGAAGGGCAGGTGCAACTGGATTGGCTTATACATTCTTTGGTGAACAAGATTTGAAGTATGCTTCAGATCTCATCAAAGTTCTAGAAGGAGCAAACCAGCGGGTGCCTGCAGAACTTCGTGATATGGCTTCACGTGGTGGTGGGATGGGAAAGCCTAGACGTTGGGCTCCCAGTGCTGGTGGTTATGATGGGGGACGTGGTGGACGTACTGATTCAGGGTATGGTGGTAGGGACGGTGGAAGGGGTGGTCGAGGAATTTCTACATCCTCTAGCTGGCATGAGAGAAGTGGGGGACATGGATATGATCACGAGCCCCGTGACAGGTATGTTGGTGTTCTCTTTTTCTGTTTTTGTATTTTAATAATTATAATGCTTTATACTTGCTGCTTGATTATTTCTGCTGCAAATATGCATCATTACATATTCAGATATATGATTTTCCCCCACCATCCTTGATTGGTGAATTTAGAACTATTGTAATCTTGGGGAGCAACTTGCTTATGTTCACCAATGTATTAACAGCATTGCTATGTGTGAGCAGATATGATCGGGGTTTCAATGATGGTGATAAGGGATGGAATCGCAGTCGAAGTCCTGCAGGTTGGGGTGATCGCCGTAAAAGCAGTGGCCGTGACCGCAGCCGGAGTCGTAGCGCTGATAGATTTGATAGTGCTGCTCGACGATCCCCAATTCGCAGTTTTCATGAAGTGATGGTGAAACGTGATCTGTTGTCCCCACCCCAACAGCGTGCTCCACCTCACAATAATGAGAAGTCAAGAGAACAGAAAAGTTTTGTGCATTCAAGGAGCCCCCCTCGTGAGAGGTCAAGGTCACCTTACGGTGGTGGTAGTGGTAGTGGGAGGGACAATAGAAGATCGTATGGTGATTCTCAGCAGGAGTGGGGAAGATCATCAGGATATGCAAACGGGCCTCGAACAGGTTTCAGGGATGAGGAAGAAGGCATGATACCTCCGGATAATCATCGATCTCGATGATGGAAGAATTGAGGGATGTTGATGGTTTTATCTTACCTTCTGTTGCTCTTTTCTTGCACGTTTGTGGTTCAAGTTATATGAATATATTAAGCCCCAAACAGGGGCAGTGTGCAGCGGCAAGGCATAGAAGTTTCAGAAATTGACATTACAAGCAATTTTTTCAGTTTTCTAGGCTTTTTTAGATGACTCAACCTGGAAATTTTAGAAGTGTTTGTATTTCACTTTGTTGGGGAGTAAAAGAAACAAGAAGGCAAAGTTGAAATGTAGCCTTAGAGAAAATCTTTTGATGTATTGGTTTTGGTTGTGTAATTCTATGAAATTTGTAAGGAAGTGATACATTTTCATTCTTACATGACAATAAGCTAATTTGATTAAAATGTTTGCTTCTTGTTTTCTGTCAGTCAGGAATAGGGTGCAGCAGATTGAGTTGAGATGATATAGTATCATATTTAAGTTTGGGTTGAAGTTCAGCTCGAGTTCGATTCAACATAATATATTTCAGTTGTTCAAGTTCGATTTCACAAGTTCAAAATCAACTTGAAGAGTTTGATTATTCAAATTTGATTTGATAAGTTTAATTTATCAATATTTAATTATATATTATAAGAATAAAATATTAAATTAATAATAAAATATAAAAATAATTATTCAAAAATTAGATTAAAATCGTAAATCGTTTGAATTGGTATTGAAATAATTGAATTCAGTTTGATTTACTATCTAGATAATTTGAGTTTAAACTTAAAGTGAAATTCGATTTAAAAATTAATGAATCAAATTCGAGTACTCAATCATTTAATTTTGTTTACGTCACTAGTGAGGAATTTATTCAAAATGAAAGCTTTTGTTCGTTGGTTGTTTTTTTTTTTGAAAAATAATAGAACCTCATTTAACTAAAAAACTTGATTACAGGGCAACGGTGGAAGAGAACCCCACCACAAATGATGATTCCCCACCTTACAATCAACCCTTGCCATTTCATGTGCTATCTTATTAGCACTCCTTCCTACCTACATAACTAAACAAACAAACAGAAAAGCCCTTACACAAATCCTTAATATTATGAACAATATTTCCTCCCCCCCCCCAAAATGAATAATTCTTATCCTTATGCTCCTTGATGATCAACAACGAATCACTCTCTACCACTACCTGTGAAAATCCACTGGATAGAGCAACCTCTACAGCCCATTGGACGGCATAAGCTTCAACAAATAAAGCATCTTCCACATTTCCTGTTTTGCATACTCCTGACAGAAGAATCTCCTTGGAGGCATTTCGAGCAACCAAACCCAACCCAGCAACATTTTCTTGCGAGATATAAGAGGCATCTACATTGAACTTTATCATATCACCAGAAGGAGGCAGCCATTCCCTATCCCGCGAGTTCAGTCTAGCATCTAACCCTTCCAACGTTTACTTTTGTCTTCACCGTGTAGCATCAAGCAATATCCGTCCAAGCAATATTTATATTCCATTTAAAAAAAACAAACATATTGTAGCCTATAAAAAGAAATTAAAACAACCTGGAAAATTAATGTTTTTGAAACGTGTACGTGAGATGAATTGGATTGAGATGATCATTGTTGTTTAAATGATATTATCCTATATTTACTAAATATCAAATACTAAATTTTTTATGATCTTATATTTTAGTAGTTTTTTTTACAATCAATTGATTTTGAATTTAAAGTTTAATGTTCAAGTTTTGCTTTGTAATATTTGTCTTTTTTTTTCTTGAGTTTGTCATGTGATACGTTCATGTTCTTTTTTTCTACAAACTAGTCTAATAGTGCTATTTTATGACTATTAAATCTTAATTTCTTGTGATATTATACTTAAGTTAAAGCCTTAACTTGCGAACTGAACACTAATTCAAATAGTATGTATATTGAGTAGATTATTAAAAATTATGGGTTTGAAAATATTTAAACATGTAATATTTTTCTTGAGTGAATTAAATAAATTAGATATTAGGAGGTTTCAAAGTAAATTAAAAATTAAAAAAAATAACTTTCACTTGGAATGGATTGATTTTGAGTCGAATTGTTAACTATTTAAACTGATCTAACCCTACTTTGAAAGGAAGAAGAACAGTAATTGAAAAAAGAGAAGAAACTGTCCATTGTATAAAGTTTCCAATAATAGGATTTGACTTGAGTTGACTAGTGGTCAAAGTTTCATCCTCTCTATTTACACGGTGATGATGGCACCTTTTTTTTTTTTTTTTTTTTTTTTTTTTTGATGATGGCACCTTTTGCTTTCTTATTACCGATATTGACGGCGTGAGAGAGATTGCTTTCAAGGGTCGTCAATTTCAGAAATAATAATAATAATAATAATAATAGGAGGTCATGTTTAATGTATAAGATGATGAATATAATAAGATGATAATTATCTTATTTTATGTTTGATGCATGCATTAAGGGGATGATTGGATTGCAAGGAGGATTAGTCATTTTCCTAGTATAAGTTAACTCAATCCTCTCCAAAAGATGAAGATTATTCATAATCCCATAGGATTAGAAATAAATACTCATATTTTATTATTTTATCCTTAACATTTATATTTTAAAATTAACTTAAACATTTAATAAAATTGTAAGGATATTTAATTATTTAATATAATTTTTTCCTTCTTTTTCATTTTTCCCTCTTTTTTTTGTTGTTTTCGATTAAAGAAAAACTATAATTTTGATAAAATAATATTTTTTTGTACACATTTTTTAAATTATTTTTTAGAAAATAAATTTTCAAACATAAAAATTATTATAAACTATATTTTTAACTAGTTTTTTTTACATTTAAATTTTTATTTTTTCTTTCTTAATTTTTTTTCTTTTTGCCTGAAAAAAGAAAGAAAGAAAAATGACTATTAAGTATTAACCATAAATTATTAGAAATTATATATTTTTTAATTCATCAAAATTGAATTATTAAATTTAACTTGTATTTTTATTTTTTTCTATATTTCCTTATAATTGACAAAAAAAAAGAAAGAAGATAAAGAAACCATAAAAATAAAGAAAAATATTTTAGAACAATCTTTTGGAAAATCTAACGTAATTAAAAAATAAACTTATTTCCAAGAAAAACTCAATTTTCTAAAAAATATATTTAATTTACAATAAAAAATTATTTTAAATTTAAAATCATATAAAAGAAATAAAAACAAAAACGAAAAACGAAAAAAATTAAAAAATACAGAAAATGCTTTTTATAAAAATTCATTTCTTAACAAAATAATTTTTTTGAAAAAGTAATATAAATTTTTTATTAAAAAATCAGCTAATAAATTGGACTATTAATTATAGTATTATAAATAATATTTTAATTTTTAATTTATATTTATAACAAAAAAATTATAAATTTAAATTATGTTACTTTATAACAAAATCAACGTACAATATTTGTTATGTGTAAAATTAAAAATAGTGTAAAATGATTTTTTAAGTAACATAATATAAATTTATAATTTTTTTGTTATAAATATAAATATCTATGAA
Source organism: Heritiera fomes (assembly GCA_032173925.1). Taxonomy (NCBI): domain Eukaryota; kingdom Viridiplantae; phylum Streptophyta; class Magnoliopsida; order Malvales; family Malvaceae; genus Heritiera; species Heritiera fomes. The sequence goes on from JAPDPM010000025.1 coordinate 7,439,019, forward strand.
AAATTAAAAATTTAAATATTATTTATAATACTATAATAAATAGTCCAATTTATTAGCTGATTTTGTCATAAAAAATTACTTCTAAAAAATTTATATTACTTTCAAAAAAATTATTTTGTTAAGAAATGAATTTTTATAAAAAGCATTTTCTTTATTTTTTCATTTTGTTTTTATTTCTTTTATATGATTTAAATTTAAAATAATTTTTTATTCTAAATTAAATATATATATTTTTTTAGAAAATTGAGTTTTTATTGGAAATAAGTTTATTTTTTAATTACATTATATTTTCCAAAAGACTGTTCTTAAATATTTTTCTTTATTTTTATGGTTTCTTTATCTTCTTTTTTTTGTCAATTATAAGGAAATATAGAAAACAAAAAAAAAGAAAAATACAAGTTAAATTTAATAAATCAATTTTGATGAATTAAAAAATATATAATTTCTAATAATTTATGGTGAATAGTTATTTTCTTTCATTTTTTTCAAGTAAAAAGAAAAAAATTAAGAAAGAAAAAATAAAAATTTAAATGTAAGAAAAAACTAGTTAAAAAATATATTTTATAATAATTTTTATGCTTGAAAATTTATTTTCTAAAAAATAATTTAAAAAAATGTGTACAAGAAAATATTATTTTATCAAAATTATAGTTTTTTTAATCAAAAACAAGAAAAAAAATAAAAGAAAGAAAAAGAAGGAAAAATGAAAAAGAAGGAAAAAATTATATTAACTAATTAAAGATCCTTACTATTTTATTAAATGTTTAAGTTACTTTTTAAATATAAATGTTAAGGATAAAATAATAAAATATGAGTATTTATTTCTAATCCTATGAGATTAGAAATAATCCTCACCTCTTGGAGATGATTGAGTTATCTTATACTAGGAGGATGAATCCTCTTTATAATTCAATCATCTCCTTAATGTGTGCACCAAACATAAGATAGGATAATTATCATTCTATCATATCTATCATCCTATGCACCAAACATGATCTTAAATTACCCAATTTCTTGCTTTCAAAAATGAATTTAGTTTTTATTATACAAAAAACACATTAAAAGTTACTTTTTAATAAAAGAAGTTGAAGTTTGAGAATAGATAAAGAGATTGGAAGTGTGTTAAAATTTAAAATTGTTAAATATCATTTTTTAAAAATCAGTACATTGTATACACTATTTGAGTTAAACTTAAGTTCAAAATAATCGTAAAACAAACTTTTTGACTTGTTTTTATAAATCAACTAGCCAAGTCTTGGTGTGAAACAGTGAAAGAATCAAAAATTCCAAGTGAGGAATAATGACATCACAAAGTGAACAAGTTTTGTGCAAAACTTTGGCACAAACTAAATAGAAATTTAATGGGGCTCATCTTTTAGGGCTCAAAATGGGAAAACATTAAATTTTCAGTTACAAAGACAATGTGCTTTAGTGTTAATCCTTGACACATTTCAAATTCCATTACTCATTTGGTCTTCAAAGCCAATGCTCTCCACCTACTTATTTCTAAATTCACTCATAAAAAGACAAAACTAATGGTTTCAAAACACATGAGTTTCAAAATTACTTGTCTACCCCCCTCCTTAACTTTACCAACTCCTATATTATAAACAAATTCATGCAAATTTATTTACATGAATAAATCAAGATCCTATGTTCATATCTTTAATTTGTTCAAATGAAGAAATTTCAAGAATATTTGATTAAACTTGAAATTTTTTTATCTAATGAAAGTTTCTGATTTAAAAAAAAAACTCAAGTGCTAAACGTGAAACTCAAATCTTACATTTGTGAAACTTCTATATTTATGATAAAAAAATGGAGCACTGGGACATATTAAACTTGACATTTTTATTAATTTCCTTTTATTTGATTTGCTTTAAGGAATATCATTTAAAGCTAGAATTCATAAATAAGAGGTCCCCAAATTTGTTCTCTCAGCAATTAGAATTAACAACAAAGCAATCATGGCAAGGAGGAGGCCTGATTTTGAAGTCTCAAGTTCGAGTCTCATTAAATGTAAGATTTGTTTAGTTTGTTATTGTTTAATTATTTTGTTAAATATTGTTATTGTATTTACCAGTTCATCAAGTTACCTGTTCATCAAATGTAATATCTGATTATGATTGTAACTTTGAATGAGATGTAACCATTCAAAAAACAACAACAAAGCATTCAAAAAAAGTATTAAAGCCAAAGCAAAAAACATGCAAAACAAGCACACAAACCCTTAAAATAGCCAAACTCTCCTCCTCATTTCCTTAACCCCACAACGAAACACTGACCTCACCTTAAGCAAACCCTCTTCCCTAAATCACAACCCTTTGATTGATCCTAAGATTTGTAATAATCTTACTTTTCATGCTCTAAATTAACAAGAAAATTGAAGATAAATGATGGGTTTAGGGCATTTCTTTTGGCTTGAAAAGAATCGAAGGCCCTCTCCATGTTTCCCACGTCTCATTTCAATTTGTCCAACAATTTTCCCTAAAATACAAATCTTCATAACGAACTAATGATTAGTAATTTGGATCCTCTTTGCCCTTTGCAACACTTAAACTTGGAAGCTTAACAGTCACAATCAACTTTCAATATTAACCCTTGGCTTCCCATTTCATCAATGGCCTAACCCATGCCAAGTATACAATTCACACCCTTTCTTTCTTGTTGTTGTATACATACAAAAGTCCATGGAAATTTAATTTGAACCCATAAAAACCATTACTAGAACCCTTTTTTGCAAAGCAAACATTAAACCGCCCTTCCATTTCTTGAGCATTCTCTTTCTCTTCTCCTGCATGGAGTTTGTTACAAGCTTTAGAGAGGATTTCCCTTTCCTTTCAAGCCTTTTCTCTGATAATAACTCTAATTCTACCTTCAAACCTGAGTTTGGAAATGGTTTCTTTCCCTTGGGTGATGGCTCAGGTTCTTCTTCTTCTCCTTCGTTCAAAGGGTTGCTTCACAACTTTATCCTTCCTGACCATAACCACCAGTCAAGTACTCCTATTGTTAACAATGCTCCTCTTTCGAATCCTCATCATTTTCATCAATTTTCCATTGACGGGTCCTTAAAGAATCCATTTCTTGGGGTTTCCTCGACATGCACCGATCCTTTCGAGCCTTACTCCAATGGGTTCCAGAATGATCTGAATGTTTACATCCCTTCCTTGCCCTTTGCACCGGATGGAGCTCTAAACAGTGCCCCTTTCGAGGGCTTTCAGAGTGAAGGCTGCTGGGATTTTTCTCAGAACAAAGCTCCAGCTCATCAAACACTGCCTGAAACTGATAAGAGTTATCATCAGCCTCTGAATTTTCAAGATCAACAACCACCGTTGACTGCTAAGTTGGCTGATGAACTCTCATGTGTCACTGCAGATCAAAATGGGTATCCAGAGAAAGCTGATCAGAAGAAGAACAAAAGATTCTTCCAAGCCAGAAGAGATAGCAAAGCGCTCAAGAAAACCAACATAATCAAAGGCCAATGGACTCCTCAAGAGGACAAGTATAACACAATTTTTTGTTCATTTTATTATATTTTTCAGTTGTTTTGCTTAATTAGCTTTCTGAGTTTCTATTGTTTTATTTGTGTGAAATCTGATTCTGTAAATCATCTGTTTCTGTAGATTGCTAGTGCATTTGGTAAAAAGGCATGGAACAAAGAAATGGTCTCAAATTGCTAAGATGCTGGATGGGAGAGTGGGAAAGCAGTGTAGAGAGAGATGGCATAACCATCTAAGGCCTAATATCAAGGTTTATTTTTTTACCTTATAATTTTTTTCCCTTTCCCTTTCTTCTTTTACTTGCCATTAAGACATTAACCATACACCCATATATACACATGCATGATCATGCATGTATATATACATATATATACATATATATCATATGCATGTGTATATATGTATAAGTGCGTACATTACATATATGTATATACATGTGCCTGGCCACATACATTCACTCACACATAGAGATGCATAATTATCCATACATTATATGCATATTTGTTTCAATATGAGAATTTCGACTATCATATTTCTTTTATTGACTCGAGTTGATAGATAAATGAAAATTATTACATCAGATTCTTGTTTTTGTTATATCTTTATTGACGCGTTTTATAAAGAAACTAATTATATTAATTTGTCGTTATATGCGTGACAACGAATTGTCATGCAATTTGACCAGTGCTAGGTTGGACTAAAATTGAATTAATGATATCTTATCATCAATATAAATTGTAAATCTAAAAGTTAACTAAAAAATTTGTTAGTTTTGCTTCTAAATTAAATGATACTATTGACCATATAGGTGTTTTTGAAGAAAGAATACAATGAAGGAGGCAAGAATTTTACATTTTGCCAAAAGAAAGTTTACCTAAATCTTCTCATTTTACCTAAACATATTGTTTATTTTGCTGTTGCATCTTTTAATTACTATTCAAGTGTTTACTTTATTCTAATTAAAACTATAATGGGATGAGTAAATAATTTAACAAACAACAATTAAAACTTGATTTAACTATTGTCATCTTCCTTAAAAAGAATTAGGTTCAAAATTTGAATCCTCTTTTTCTTTTTGTACCTCTTTATGAACCCAAAAAAAAAAAGACAAAAAGGATACTAACGAATAAAACTTTGAAACTATCTTTTGTACAAATAAAAGAATACAAAAAACTAAATTTAAGTTTAAATTGAAAAAATAGGTACTCATAATATTTTAAAAATCTAATAAATTAAATTAATATACAAAATTTCTGATAGATATATTATTTTGGAGGGCCATGCTTGCATGTATTGAGTACGGAATTTTTAATAATATATCCGGGTATTTTCAATTTTTTTCCCTGTTTAATATCTCTATCGAACTATTTTATAGACACACTTTCTCATATAGGTATAGTGCATTAATTTGGACATACATGTTTTTTGATTAGAGCCTATCATGAGATATATTATGTTAAATTTTAGAATTATTATTTAATACACTACCAATAAAATTTTTAGATTCCACAAACAAATTTAAGATAGGGACACACACATATATATTACTTTATTTATTTTTTATTTTAAAATTTTTTTAAATGGTATATGTCATCATGTTAATTTATGTGAAATCCAAAAATTTTCCTATCAATGTATTGGATAATAAACTTAAATTATATTTATATATATAGATACATGCAATAAAAATGATAAAAAATTCAAGAATTTTTCTTCAACATCGAAGCTTATTTTTGCAGAAGGATTCATGGACTGAAGAAGAAGATAGGATACTAATTCAAGCACATAGGGAAATCGGAAACAAGTGGGTTGAGATAGCCAAGAGACTCCCAGAACGCACCGAAAACACTATAAAGAATCACTGGAATGCAACCAAGCGAAGGCAGTACTCAAGGCGCAAAGGCAAGGACTCCAACTTCAAAGGCCATCTTCTGCAAAACTACATCAAATCAGTGACTTCGACAACCTCGACTCGAAAGGACAAAGGCAAAAGGGTGTTTGAAACCAGTATTCCTTCAATGCCGACAAACCCACACTTAGCTCAGCTCCAAACCTCGGATTTCAACCCAACAGGTTGGCAATTTGTAGCTTACAATGATCAAGCAGCTGTGCACCAGAACCACCAGCCCATGAATTCCTCTTTCAACGCAAACGTTTTCTGTGATCATCGAAGCTGCACTGCCAGCTTCGAATCGATGCTCGAAGAAGTTCCCTGTGGTTCTGTCGTTGAAGAGAGCAATGCAATGGCAGGTTTTGAGATTCCCCTGGAAATGGATTCCGTGAGAAAAGAGCTGGATTTGCTGGAGATGATCTCTCAAGGAAGTCTCTAATTTCAGCTGCTGGGAATTGCAAGAACTTCTAATTATAGTTTGGATCAAAATTATTTTAGCGACAAAATGAAGGTGTAATTAAGTATAAAGACAAGGTTTGTGTGTCATTTTCTCGTGACTATAGGGTCAAGTACTTTGCTTGTTAAGGCTAAGTTGTGTGTTTTAAGGTCTGTAGTTTAATTTGTAATGTTTCGGACATGTCATATGTTTAATTAATTTCTAATATAATGTTTGTGTTTTATTAACCTTAGATTTCTCTCCATTTTTAATTAGATCACATGAAAATGTGCAAACCTTAACTAGCATTAATATTTAATTTGATTTGATTTATTTTTTGTATGAGATTTAATTGAATTTAATGATAATGGTGTAAGTCAATGAGAGAGAATATTTGTTACTAGTAATTAAATTCAATAATTGCATTTCCTAACATCTTAACTAAACAGCTAATAGGGAATTGTGTTATGTTATAAGAGTTAAGTTTGAACCCAAACAACTTTATCTCCAACCCCCAATTTTATATATATATATATATATATATATATATATAAATATAAAAGTGATATTGATTCGAACCCAAATAACTTCATCCTTAACTCCCAATTATATATAAAAAAAATGCAACATTTAGCAACAAAAAATTTATATTATGTTGCAGATAATTTTATTACAAAAGGTATTAATTTGTAACAACTTTTATGCACTTTTTTGTTGCAAAAAATAGTTTACAACACTTATTGCAGCATAAGACAGTTATATTGCAAAAAATTGTTGTTAAAATTATTGCAAGATGTTGCTAATAAATAATAATGTTGCAAAAAGCATTATGAACAAAAATATATATTTTTGCAGATAACTTGTACTAGCATATATTGTAACAAATCATTATTTATGTTGTCAAAAAAATATATTTTGTGCAATATTTTTACAAATTATTTTAAAAATTTTGTTGCTATAAATGAAATTAGTTTAGTGTTAATACGTCTTTGAATAGAAAAGGTCTATATAAATCATTTTTGTTTATATATATATATATATATATATATATATATATGTGTGTGTGCGCGCGCGCGCGCGCGCGCACGCGTGTGTGTGTATAAATAAATGGTATGTGGCTAAAATTTCAGGCAACATTTCCAAGCATCAAAGACAAAAAGTCTTCAAAAAAGTTGAAAAACCTTAAACTTGTGTTTTTTTTGGTTGAATTAAACTCGTGTCTTTGCAACATTATTTAGACACCCTAAAAATTTATCGTGTACATATTTATATATATATATATATATATAATTAAAAGAGAACCTTGATAAGTTGATATTGAGTATTTTTATTTTTTATTTTTTGCCTTTCTCCGTCCTTATAAGTTATTTCTTTTATATTGGTAAGTATAACTATGCAAAGATCGGATTATCTGTCCAAATTTCTAAAGATTTGCTTGATTTTTGAAAAGATTTGGATATGAATACTAAGCCTAGAATTAGATGGATGGTTAAATAAATGATAAGGTTTGATAAAAAAAATCAATTGATTTCATCCTTTAAGATATAAGTCCGGCTTGATCTAATGATTAATGAATTATATAGCAAATATATTTTGCATATATACAATATATTATTAATTAAACCTAACCATGCGTTGGGCCGGGTTTGGGCCTGAATTAGGTTATATAATAAAAAGTCATATACAAGCCCAAGCCTGACCTAATTCGTAAATTTAGGCTTATTTTTACTAAGCTGGGGTTTTATTTCATAATGCAAGTCCAAGTTCGATTTGGTCCAAATATTATTTTATCTATTTTTTTGGTCTTTTAATTTTTTATTTGTCTTTTATTCTTTTAATCTTTTTGAAATTTAATTTAATTTGTTAAAATTTGCATAGTAATTTTCATATTAAATATATATATATAATTAGGTTTATTAATCAATGTTTTTTTATACATCTAATTATAGCATACTTAGTAAATATATTTAAAAAACCTTTAATTTTAATTATATTCGGGCCAAGCCCGGCTCAATTTTTTATTGAGCTTAAAAATTTTGTCTAAATCTATTAACTGCATCTGATATTTTTGTCCAGACCTAACCAAATATCGGATGGATCTTGAGTGTGTTTGGATGAAAAATTTGAAATTTTGAGGTATTTTAAAATTCATCATTTTAAAATACTAGCATTTGTAATTAACTTGTTTGGGTAAATAATTTTTAGAAAGAATTTCTGAATACTAGAATTTGATTAAATAAAAATAATTATAAAAGAAAATTGATAATAATATTATATATGAGAAATAAATATCAAATAAAATGTGCAATATGGGTATCATTATATTTGTAAAAATATATAGATATTATTAATAATATAAAAAATAAAAATAAAAATTATATTTAAATAAAATAATATGTTTTAGTTTTTAACTTTATATTTAATACCGAGACATATCTTATAAAATAAGGAAGAGTGAGGGAAATTTTGAAAAACCACCCATTTAGGTGGGTTTTTAAAAAGGAATTTAAGCATTTCAAATTCTATTTTAAAATCTCTCCTAAATTTTGAAATTTTTATTATGCCATGCTCATTAATTCTTTATTCTTAATTTTTTTTAATATAAAATTAAGAGTGCTTGGACAAGTCTAAACGGGTATTGACTCTGTCTTTATAGGTTAAAATGAATATTTAGATAAAAAATTAAATTAGAAATATTGAGATAAATTAGATTCGAAATTTTTAAATTTGATAACATCGTATTTAATCTTAATTGAGACTTGACCCAAATAATGGAAAAGTATGTTGTTATTGGTAGTACTGTCAAAATAGGCCAAGGACTGTTGGGCCGGATAGCCTGGTCCATATTTAGGACTTAGACTTTACTTTTGTAGCCCATTTAAGGAAAAAAAAACATTTTAACCTAACCTATTTAGGCCCGGGCCTAAATGGATGTAGCTTGAGCTTAAATGAGTCGGTCCGTTTAATTTATTAATACTTTTAAATTTTTAATTATATTGAAATTTTATTTTTATTTTAATTATTTACACGTTTAACATCTTTAATCAAATCAAAATATATAAAATTAAATCTATTTACTATTACTAATTTATTTTTAAATATATATTTAAGTAATAGTACACATAGTATAATTTTTAATCCATTCATAAATTTAATTGTTGTGAGTTCTTATATTATTTTTTATTTATGTTTTTACATGGCAAAGTTGAAAATGAGTTGATTGAATATGATTGACACATGATGAAATTGGAGGAGATCTTCATAGAATCTATTTATCACATTTTTTATTTTTAATATTGCTGAGACATATTATGTTTTCTATTCTCTAATTTTGTTAAAATAATTTATATTACAGTTGTTAGACAATTAATATGTAATGTTCAAATGATGTTAAAAACGTAATATTATGGATTTAATATGAATTTATTTGATGTTTGTTTAATATTTATTTCAAAATTTTATTATGTTTATTTATTAAAAATGAGATGTTAATATAAATTTAAAATTTTTTTATTTATTAAAATATGGACTAGCTCATTTAAGCCTATTAACTCTCAAGGCTTGATATGAACTTGTATTTTCAAGCCTATTTAAAAAAAAGGGTTTTTTTTGACCCCTCTAATATTTGACTATAGGAGTAGCATGCATATCGGCCAATGCAAAATGCATGAACAAGGCTTTTCTAGATAATCTTAACTTCACTTAAATCAATAAGGGAATACATTATGTTAGGATCATCCTAAAAACTCATATTTTAGACACCAATAATATATTGCCACATCATTTTTTAAAACCTCTACAATACTTATTTTACACACTCCCTCATCAAATCAACCCATTAACTAAATAACTTGACTCTAGTTAACCTAATTAAAATTAATAATTAATTTTATTAAATTAATATGGTGATAATCGATACAGATTTAGCCTCTAAAGGCAAGAACTCTTGAACGTGTAAGACTCTCTCTCGCAATTCGGTAAAGCCTTACAATTTGGTGAAGCTTCAATTTTTTTCTTTTACAATTGGGTAAAGCTTTAAAGCTTTAATTTTTATCTTTTATTTAGCTAGTTTTTGACTTTCAATCCGGTGCTTGGCTTCCTCTTTCCCTGATGCTCGGCTTCCTCTTTCCCTAAGAAACACCAGACCAATCATCCTAAATTAGACAACATGGCAATGAAGATTTGGAAATTTAGTGTGTTTCGATCTTCTTGACTAGGGATTTGAGTAAAGTTAGGCTAACTTTGTTGAAAATTTGGTGAGAATATAGATGTTTTTTGTGCCTAATATGAAGCTGTGGGTGTTTTTTTTTAACTACTAGTTGTTAGAGTCTTGAATCAATTATTGATGTGAACATGGTTAATTTTTACAAAAGTTAATCTTTTGGAGATGTTTTATTCTTTATGTGGCTACAATTATGATTGGATTCTTAAGCTTGTAGTGTATTGATGGTTGATGTGGTTTAGTTTAAAGATTTAAAGGTTCTGTCTGAAGTCTTAAAAATGTTGTTTGTTTAATGGTTGTTAAAATGCTTCAATGAGCTTTAACCATATGCTTGTTAAAATATTCTGTTTTGAATCATTGAAGCTATTTGCTATTATTTTCATATAGAATCCCATTGTGGGAACAAGTTCTTAAGTTCCAGTTGGTAAATATACAAATACAGTTGACAAAGATCATAGCTATGATAAATGCATTTATCTAAACGCTATAGGTATCATGCAAGATCAACAAAACCGCAGTAAGTAATACAACTGCCATTGCTAGTACTTCTTCATCCCAAAGACATCATTGCCTTCCCAAAGAAGAGTACTGCTCAGTGTGCCCTTACCCGAGCACCATCACAAGTGGATATCCAACAGTTGAAAGATCTCTCATTGAAAACCCAATAGTTTCTTTTTGCTTTGCCTGTCCAAAAGAAAAACAACCAAGTAGCTTGTCTGTTAGCCATTCTATTAATCATCATTGCTTGATCATAAAGCTTTGGCTAAAAGGTTGGAATACATGGTTTCAATTTTGATTTGAGAAATTACAATTTTTTTAAACAATATCCATCTTTTTGTATGTTTTAATTTATGTAAACATTGAATTATCAATGCAATCAAGCAATAATTAAGTTACACTAGAGAAAACTAAAGTTATATTGAAAAGTAATAGAGCAGAGTCAAATTCAAATTATATGTGAATTTGACATAGGTTACTGATTTTTTGTATGGTTCTGAATTGAATTTTGACCACATTATTGATAAAATGCCTCTTGCAAAGATGGAATTTTCTTAAATGCTTCATGTTTCTTGGATTCACTTCATCCCCTTCGTAGGAAACAAATCTGCAAGTGCATTGCACCATTCCTAATTTTAAAAAATATCAGAAACAAAATCCAAGTATAAAAATTAACAAGGAATCCATAATACCGAGAATCAACTTTTACATTTGCTCATTTCCAGTATGATTTTCTCCTCTAAATCCAAGTATAAAAATTACAAAGTTGTTGTGGGGAAGAATTTGGTGCTGCCGCTAATTTTTGTATGGTATTGGTAGTGCTGACAAGATGCTGTAAAATGAGAAGAATTGTATATGTTGCTCGTTGTTGCTTGTATTAAACATGGTGCGACTGCTGTTTCTATGGTAGGTACAATTTTCCAAATATAAATATAAATATATCGTGAATTTGAAATTGCCATCCTAAAATAATTAGCAATTGCAAGATAGATATATGAAGTCTACAATACAATCTGAAACTGCAAAATCCACTAGACTATCAAAAAATAGCAAATTAAGATCCATCCAACAATAAAAAAATAGTATAGTGTCAACAAAAAATCCTGCTAAGAGTTGGACTTGACAAGGTTGAATCTAGTGTAGGTCATATGCATTCAAGTGTTGCTCTCTCAATAGATCATATAATAAAAAACAAAAAAAAAGATGAGAAGATGGTGAAATACATATTTACCCACTTAAATATTTTCTTTCAAACAAATAAAATTTTAAAATATTGTAATTTACCGTATATGATTGAAGATTGGAATTTTGAGACATAGTGATTGATGGTGTCAAATTAGACAAACTAGCCGGATGAGATTCCTATATAAGATTCATATACCACATAAAAAAAAGTTAATTCATTAAAATATTATTCAAACAATATAATGTTATTATCCTACTTGATATAGTATTATAATAAAAAAGAAACTACATATATTTTGAAATAAGTAATTGCCTAATTAATTTACCTCGTCAAGAATGTTGTCTTGGTTAGATATACCTACATCTGTCATTGTTGTATCCTCCCTTCAAACAAAAAAGAAAAATAAAAATGTTAATGTAATTTGGTTGAACATATTAAAATTCAAATATGAAACATTCTTAAACTAAATGATGTACACACCTTAATTGTTTACTTATAGGACATGTAGTCTTGGTGTGTCCAAGCTTTTTGCACACACTACATCTTTTTTTTTCTACCTAAAATTTCTCTTGGATTTTTTTGTCTCAAGGATTTTGGTCTTCCTTTAGTTGGAACATGGGAAGGTCTTTTAGAGTGGGAGTGGTATTTGTCAATAGCTGACATTGAGTTGTGCCTTGTAAGTCACCATGGTTTAAAGTTGCATCATTTTCACTGTCACTCATGGACAAAAGCTCTTCCTGAACTTTTTGCAAAGTTGCACAAAGATGCTCATATTTTCGACGGGATTTTGAACCATGCTCAGCAACTTCTAAAAATTGAACCATTAAAATGTTTCTTATAGATATGGTAGAAGTTTGTCTTTCAACTTGTAGCACGTCTCCAAAAATTCCATCAACAACCCTTTTCTTAGCATTCATTGTCCATCTCTCTAAGACACATTGTGGATAAAGTGCCTCCACCAATGACTTCTTCACAAACACTGCAAATATATGTTTGCAAAAATCCCAACAAACTCAAACATATGACATGAATATATAGCTTTATTAGTAGATTTTGTAAAAGCTACTTCATATACTGGAGTTTCCTTCCTATAAGGTACCACTCTACATATTTTTTCACTTGCATTTCACCAAGTTTGGCTATTTTCAAATTTTAACTAGAAAAAAGTTCATTTTGAAATTTCATAAACATTTTTCTAGTGTAAGTTCTTGCAACTACAGCTTCAATGTTATAACATGTCTTTAAAATGGCTTTGGAGTTCATCTTTTTCTTTCTCTTTAACATATCGTGTATTCAAAGCCTCGTCATATTGATAGACAAAATCACTTACTAGTGTGCTAGATCGAACAAAATCTTTAAAAAATTTATTCATACTCTCATTTCGTTGTGTTGTTTACATTCCAGCACAAAATGTTGTTCTTGGATATGCAAGAACCCATTTTTCACGGCATACATATAAATCTTGCAACCAACTATTTTCTGTCAAGCCATACTTTTAAATGATCTCATTCCATTCCAATTCAAACTCTTCAATTGTAACAGTATTATGAATGCAATGGTGAAATTCATCTTGAAACAGAGGAAATTTGTTATATATATGTGCCAAATGTTCTGGAAGTTTTTGTAAAATATGTCACATGCATAATCTATGAGTAGTATTAGGCAATACTTGTGTAATTGCCTTACCTATAGCTTTGTCATCATCAGTGATAATAGTAGTTGGGACACGACCAAGCATCGCCTCAAGCCAAGTTTGCAGCAACCATATGTAAGATTCTGCAGTTTCATTCACTAACAAAGCACATCCAAACATTATTGACTGATGATGATGGTTGACACTGATGAATGGTACGAAAGGCATACCATATTGATTGGTTAGATATGTAGCATCAAAAGTGACAACATCTCCAAAGTACTGGTATGCCATTCTCGATCTTGCATCTGCCCAGAAACAATTTCCCAAGCAACCGTTTTCATTAATTTGAATTGCATAAAAAAATCAGGAACTTTTGTTTCATATTCTTTGAAGTATCTAAACATCCTCTGTGCATCTCCTTCTTTAAGAAGCTTCTTTCTTTCATTTTTTATATAATTTTGGACATCCGTTGAAATACAACCAATATTATAGTGACCACTAGATTCTTGACTTAAAACTGATACAATTTTTCGAGTAGGCACACATGCTATATTCAATGTATTAATAAGATTCCTTTGGGCTATTGTTATTTTTCGATGTCCACGAAGAAAACTTGTACTTCTAGGGGTAAGAAGCTCATGGTTGTGTTTATCTATAAACTTACTTACTACCCATTTGTCTTCAACTTTCTTCAAATTCATAATTGTTTTGTAACCAATTGTTTCTGCACGCTTTGCACCTAACATATCCTTTTTTTGATTGTTTTTTTGTCGAAAACCTTCTCTAGAACAAGTGTAATATACTCCAATCAAAGAGTTATCTTTGCGAGACAATAGAGTATGACTCTTACGCATACTGAAACCTTTTCGTCTTGAATATGCCTTATAACATGTCTCTGCATCTTCTAATTCATCAAATTGCATTCCTTCGCATGGTTCTGAAGGTCCACTATATGCAGAGAATTTAAGAGCCGGCTGCCCATTGCTGTCATTAATTGAATCAACATCAATCTCATCTTGTATATGTTCACTCTCAATGTTTATTTCATCTTCTAGAGAATTATCGCCAGTAATGATCTCCTTTTCTTCAATAGATATATTTCCTGCCATGATTATGTATATTTATGTGATTAGCAACTTAAAATATTTCATAGTAATTCAAATAGATGCTTGTGTACTATAGGAACCAATATAGATAATAAGATATAACTGTATGATGCAACTCTGTAACAAGATCATGTATAAACAATTTAAATAAATGCTTGAATGCTACAGGAACATGATAGTTATAACTAGATGAACAGTGAATACATATAGATATAACTATATGATGCAACTCTAAAGCACAACTGTGAAAATAGCCAAATTGCTACTAAACAGTGATTTCTTTCCACAAAACTCCTAAGAATAGTTCTTTTCAAGCAAACTGTTTCTTAAAATTGACATGGGTCATCCTTACTTATTCACCCTCAGTCAACTGATTTTGATAATTTTCAAGTATATGCCAGAAACCTAAGATTCATCGCTTGAAATACAACACTGGAAATTTTCGATTTTGATTTTAGCAAACTAGAAGTAAGAGCAATCTGGGGAGGAAATCAGTATAAAGACCGATAGTAATCAATTTCACATGCAAAACCAATGCAAAGGAAAGTAGAAATTTGGGCAGGATTATCATCAAAAGCAACGTATCGAAATGATTTTAGATTACTTCTTCTTCACACTCCCTAATGTGTGCGCAACTCGATCCTCTTAAGCATTTGAGTTATGGCTGGTAGTAATTCATTCAAGCATTTTAACGATCATTAAACAGACATTATCTTGTATAAAATCTTTCAATCTATAAACACTTATATAAATTAAATTTCTTAATACAATATATCACAAACCCAAATTATTTCTCATAATTTTATCAAACATCTATACACAACATAAAATCAACATAAAAAAATCAATATAATTTAGAATCATTACCGATGGTTAGATAAATGCGCTAAAAGAGGGAAGCTCTCACGAGAAAATTTACTGTCAGGCTTTACCCAATTGAAGTGAACCAGATTGAAAGTCAAACCCTAGGCAAATAAAAGAAAAAAATTGAATCTGTAAGGCTTTACCGAATTGCAAGAATAAGTCTTAAATGTTAAGAGTTTTTGCCTTCAGAGGTTAATTTTGTATCGATTATCACTTGTATTAATTTAATAAAATTAATTATTAATTTTAATACTAGAGTCAAGTTATTTAGTTAATGGGTTGATTTGATGAGGGAGTGTATAAAATAAGTACTGTAGAGATTTAAAAAAATATGATGTGGCAATATATTATTGGTGCCTAAAATATGAATTTTTAGGATGATCCTAATATAATGTATTCCTAATCAATAACTAATGTTTATTTTCAATATAATTTTAAAAATAAATGTACAACATATGTAGTAATTAAAAAAAAAAAGAAAGAGAAAACCTTCATCAAAAATTTAAAAGGTTCAATAAATTCCAATGATCAATCTCGTGACAAATAATATAGGCTTCTTGTCGTTATTGTTGTCGTGGTGGGTTAGTTATGTCTAATTCCATTTAGAAAGAAAGGGAGAAAATCAAGTGAAATGCCAAAAATGTCAAAGCAAAGACAAACAATGTGATTTATAAAAAATGTCAAAGCAAAGACAAACAATGTGATTTATAAAAAATGTCAAAGCAAAGACAAACAATGTGATTTATAAAATGCTAAATATATCTTTTCGCAATTTGTTCTGAAATTTCTAAAAAGTTAGATTCATGCATAGTCAATAAAATTGTTTAAGGAGTGATAACTGACAAGAGAAAGAAGGAAGTAGTACCAAATTTAGTTACTCAAGGACCCACGTAATAAATGAATTTCTAAAACGGAGATTTTTGTTTTCAGTTGGGTTTATATTAATAAAAGAAGGTTTTTTAATTACAAATTTTTCTCAAAAAAAAAATTTCGTAAATTCATAAAATTTCTTTTTTTTTGAAAAATAACGAACAAAAAAATCAGCGATTTTTTTTATACTGGTAAATCTTAAAATTTAATAAATTTAGTCTTTAGATACGATAAAATATGACATGAAAATTAACAAAAAAAATATGAATGTGACACAAATTTAAGTTTTAATCAAAATTGTATATGGATTTGTTTAAAATTAAAAAGTCAATTTGATATTTGACATGCCAACATGTATTACAACATGATAATTTTCAGGTGTTACATGATATGACATGAAATAAACACAATTATAAATATATGAATTATTAAGTTAAGTAAATTTGTTAATATGTAACAATGAAAAATCCAAAGCTAATGGAGTTTATATAGTATCATGGTATACTTTCTATAAATATATATATATATATATATATATATTTGGGAATGGAAGAATGTTGTGTATTGTTGACACTTAATTTCGTCTCATTTTATTATTATTATATATATTTGTATTTATTTTTATTTCTATTATTTGTTTGTTATTATTATTACTTATTATTATTACTTATATATTATTTTTATTTTTATGTCCAATCCAGTCTGTCACCGCCAGCCAGCTACTCTACCTACTCCATCCCATCTCCACTAGACCCTACAGACTTCCCTCTAAAAAAGCCAGACCATTTCACACGCATCCGGAGGGGGAAGGGAGGCGACCTGGGGGACCCAAGCTTCAAGCTTTCTCCCTCACCCGAGCATCATCCTCACCCAAGGGAACCCCCATTTTTCAAGCTTCAAGCTCTCTCCCTCACCCGAGCATCATCCTCACCCAAGGGAGCCTACCCATCCAGCCGCCATCAACACCAGTCGTCACTCATCACCAACGAAATCACCAGCTCTCAACCCTACAGCTGAAACCCCAAACACACGAACACTCAAACCCAAAACCGAATCCCAAAATCCGAAAAACCCAAACACACCCACCTGCAAAAAACACAATAGCAACAAAAAACCAGCAGATCCAAACATCCAAAATAAAAAAAAACAAAAAAAAGAGGAGGAAATCGAGGGTTTCAACCTCAGATCCGTAGGGTTATGACCATTTTTTGGGAAAACGGTGGTCGAAATCGAAAAGAGGAAGGGGAGAAGCTTCGGAAAACAGCTTCCTTTTTATTTTTGGCCACCGACGACGGCGACCGGCGGTGGCCGAAAATCGCCTGGCCGGGAGTTTCAAAGGGCTCTGGATTTTTTTTTGAGAGAAAAGAAGAAAAAGTGAAGAAAGAAAAAAAAGAGGGTTTTTACAGAAGAGGGCTGACCCGCGCGTGACCCGGGATCCACGCGTCCGACCCGATGAAGGAAGAAGATCTGTGCGCTCGCCCGCTCGAGGAGAAACACCATCCGCAAGATCGCCCGCATGTGGAAAGAGGCGTGAGTTCACTTGCCCTTTCACGAGCTCGCCCGCCAGAGAAAAAGCCGAATCCGCGACACACTGGCCAGTCCACGTGTTCGTTCGCCCGCCTGCTCAAGAGAGGAAGGATTCACGAGCTTACTCGCTCGTTCACAAGCTCGCCCGCCCAAAGAGCTAGCCCAATCAGGTAGCTCGCTCGCCTGCTAAAGAGAGGAAGGATCCGCGAGCTTACTCGTTCGTTCACGAGTTCGCTCGCCCGAAGAAAAGGAAGTCCACGCGCTCGCTTGAGGAGTTCGCCCACCCGAGGAGAAAGAACATCCACTCGTTCGCCCATTCAAAGAGCTCGCCCGCCAAGGAGCTAGACCACTCAGGGAGCTCGCCCGCCAAGGAGCTAGACCACTCATGGAGCTCGCCCGTTCAAGGACCTCGCCTGCCCGAGGATAGTGAAGATCCCGCGTGTTCGTCCGCTCGAGGAGCTCGCCCGCCGAGGAGGGTATATTGCCTTTTGGTTTTTACTTATTCATTCATATGTTTTATAGAAATATTTGTTTAGGCATTTTTAATGTATTATCATGGCAAAAATAATAAGTAAATAAATAAATAGAATAATATAATAATTCAAAGTAAAATGAATTTTTCCGATGATGGGACGTTATGGAAGTCACAAGTAGTTATTCCTTAACTGATCCCTAGGTGAGAAGAGTCTGCTAAATATTGTCAAAAGTATTGAGGTATTTAGTATGATTTTTCAATAATTTAATTTTTTTTGTTAAAAATAAAAATAAGTTTTTAAAAGAAAATTAATAATAAATTTTAAATTTAAACAAATATTTGTCCGATGATGGGATGTTACGGAAGTCAAAAGTAGTGATTCCTAACTGATCCCTAGGTGAGAAGAGTTGTACTAAATGTTGCCAAAAGTATTAAAATATTTAGTATGATTTTTCAATAATTTAAATTTTTATTAAAAATAAAAACAAATAAGTTTTTGAAAACAAAGAAAATTAAATAAATTATGAAATTTAAATTCAAAGTAAAATGAATTTTTCCGATGATGGGATGTTACGGAAGTCACAAGTAGTGATTCCTAGCTGATCCCTAGGTGAGAAGAGTTGTACTAAATATTGCCAAAAGTATTGGAATATTTAGTATGATTTTTCAATAATTTAATTTTTTGTTAAACATATAAATAAATAATTTTTTAAAAGAAAATAGAAAAAGAAGAATAAATAATGAAATTTAATAGGTAAACAATTTTCCGATAATGGGATGCTACGGAAGTCACAAGTAGTGATTCCTAGCTGATCCCTAGGTGAGAAGAGTTGTACTAAATGTTGCCAAAAGTATTGAAATATTTAGTATAATTTTTCAATAATTTAAATTTTTAATAAAAATGAAAATGAATAAGTTTTTTTTTAAAAAATAAAGAAATATAAAAGTAAATTAACAAATAAATAAGGAAATTTAAAATTAAAAATTCATTTGCATCATTTTTATTTGTTTGCATCATGTGCATTCATTTAATTTTCAAATAAACATGAATCTATCGAGGATGAGATTCTATAGAAGTCACGAGTAGTGATTCTTTAGAAATCTCTAGGTGAGGAAAATTATTTCAAATGCTACCAAAAGTATTGGAGTATTTGATTTAATTATTCAATACATAAAAGGTTCACATTTACTTTCGAAAAATAAAGTTTAACCTTTTAAAATAAAACAAAATAAATTTACAAATAAAAAATGATTTTGAATAAAAAGATTGCAATAAAATAAGAATTATTTTTGAATATCAATTCAAGATCATTTTATTAAAACTAAAGGATAACACATGATTATTATGGTATCGTTTTTTTAAACGGCCGTCGTGGATGTGCTAATTCTTCCCCACGCGTAACTGTACTCCCGGACCCAATTTTGTTTTCGCAGACCAAAATTGTCTTTTTAATAAAACTTAATTAATTTTGAGATTTTGTTAAAAAGATAAATATTTTAGGTGGCCAATCACACCTAGACAAAAAAGATTGGTGGCGACTCTTTTTGTTTTTAAAATGTGTTTTCAAAATCGTCAAGCGCGAAGCCGTTACGACATGTATTATCAATTTTTTAGATTTCAAAATGCTTGTATGATTAAATTGGGGATATAGATGATCGAAATTTGGAAAAACTTCTCTCTAAAGAGAAAGGTGTATTGTTTTTGTTATGTTCACATTTCTTAATCATATATTGTTGATGATCCTTCTAACTAGTTTCCAATTTTCCTTGTAACTTCTCCTTTTCTAGTGTACTCTTGGTCTCTATCAGAATATAACAAGGTTTCTAATTACTAAAAAAGATTATTAATTTATACACTGCAAGTAAAATTTTTAAACTCTATAAATAAAATAAAGATGGCAACACATACTTTTATTTTATTACTTTATTATTTTTTAATAATTTTAACAAAATATGTCTTATTATTTTAACTTAATTTGTGAAATTTAAAGACCTTTACTAACAATGAATATGTTAACAATCCGTACTGAAAGTTCAGTGATCCTTCTCTCCTGGCCCCTTTCTTGAATATATATGACAAGAACCTAACTTTTCTCATCCTTTTTCATTTTTTTTTTTTGGTGTGAACTTTTCTCATCCTTTTTCTCCCTTTCACACGAGCAACTTGAAATCATTTTTGATTTTCTACATTGGTCGGCTATGACTAAATTAGCGCATACGTATGAGAAGAGTGAGAGACTTGCACACAAAAGAATGTGCCGCCAATTGACAAACCTTGGATTTGCAATTGCTTGCTTGTCCGATGGGTCCTTTCTAAAAATTACTTTTCAAAACTATAAGTTGCAAGTTTTTTTTCTTTTGTTAGATTGTGAACCGTACAATATATTAATTTTTTTCATATATATTTATTTTTTATCTCTTAGGATCACTGTATTATAAGCATACTAAGAGATTGTATTTTTTTAATAAAAAATTTAAGAATAGGGAATGTTACCTCATCTTTAAGGTTAAGGTATACTATCAATCAATTATTAAAATTTACAAATTTATTGGACTTTCACATGTGAATTTTTCAAAATTTACAAATTGCTTATCAAAGAGACTGTAAAGATTTGAACTTGCAGTTATTATTCGAACATTAACTAGTTATGCCAAATTTCATTGACTAAGAGATTGTTGATACTTTAATAGTAAAAAATTTTAATTCTACAAGCAGAATTGAGAGACTTTTATACTTTTTTAATTAGTTTTTTATTTTTAATATATTTTAGGAGATATGTGTCATTCTATTAATTTTGAAAATGTATCAAATAATTTCTCAAATTTTAAACTTATCCGCACCATACAGACAGACTGCAAAGCTTGCATGATTTTGTTCATAAAAGATAAGAGAGACGAAAAAATATGTGAATGAAATATTTTCATATTTTATGTGGATGTATAATTATATGTTTCAACAAAAAGAAAATAAATGAATAGGATAACTACGCTAAGCGACAGAAGATTCGGGCCTAAAAAGAGCTTCTAGACGAAGGAGCCAGCACGTCTCTGTTTTTTTTTTTTACTCTTAATCATTTATTAATTCATTTGGAAAAAACATCAAAACGTCTAAATTCACCCGAATCCATAATTTTCAAAAGTTTATTTTGCATTTTCTATGCTTATAAATACTCACAAAACCAAGGGAGAAATTTAGCAGAAGAGATTGCAAAAACTTAACGCGCAAATAGTTCAGCTAAATACTAATTTCATGGATTCAAAAGCGAAGACCTTGGGATCGATAGCTAAAGAAAAACAAGCGAAGAAAAGAAGGGTTTTATTCTCAAAGCGGCTAACCCACACTGACACCTTCAAAAGGTTAGCAATCCCGACCAAGAGTCTCACATTTCTTCCTCATTTCTGCGGCGGCCATGCCCGGGAAGTGCTGGTTCGGGATGCCGATGGTCGCTGCTGGACTTTTGGCTGCTCCATTCGCAAGACGGGACCTTATCAGAAACCTGTTTTCCAACAGTGTTGGCGACAATTTGTCGTCGCCAAATGTCTTAACGTCGGTGATAAGGTTACGTTTTACGAAGAAGAAGCGGCAGCTGACGATGGAATTAGGATATTTGGCTCCATTTTCCATTGTTCTCGCTATTATATTGAGATTGAGAAAGCAATGAGGACTCCTGCGCCTAGTCCCAGAGCTGCTGCTGATCATTTAGGATATGCTACGCCGATCAGCAATGGTAGTTTGATGATTAACAATGTTGCTTGATGCATCCAAGCTCCTGTAATTATAAGGCACTAAGTATATTTTCCTGCACTAAAAATCATTGCTTAAATTTTTTTTATAAATATTCTCTATTTGTATGGAAATTAGTAGTTTTGCAGGATTAGATTTGTAGTGGCTGCTATTTTTAGTCATGCTATATTAATTAGAGTATCTATTTCTTTATAAGGAATAAAAAATATTTTTTTATTTAACAATTGTCAGAGATATCGAATCTTAATAGCTGAAATTAAAAATCCAACATTTTACCACAGATCACACGTTTGGTAGCACAATTAACCTTATTATTATTAATCAACTTTATTGTTTCAATCTCTCCAATTTGCTCTTGTGTTAATTTAGGTCAAGGTTATCAATGTTATATATATGGATTTATATATAATGCGTTAACAATATATAATCTTTATATATTATTAATACATTGGTTGACATTTCATTAAGAAGCAAATTGAAAACAATATTAAGCTCTCATGAATAAATTGAAAAGAAAATGCCTTATTTGTGTTTATTTTAAGGGTTTAATATTTTTTCAATTTACTCATTAATGAGATATCAATTTCTGGTGTAATGACACTGTATAACTTTTGCGCAATGTCAGTGTATTAAAATATATAAATATATATGTATATAAAAGAGCTCACATTTTAAGAATAAGAAAAAAATGTGGCAAATATTAGTATTTGAACTTCAAATTTATTAAAATTTACTTTTTTAAAAAATTGCATATATCAATAATTAAATTAAATTTCGGATTTCAATGATTTGTCGCTTTCACATTGAAAATTATATGCACATGTTTGGTTAGTAGGCTTGTAAGCCGAACAAATTAGTGAAATTATAAAAGTCAGAATTCACAGACGGCATATTCGTCTGTACAATATCTTAGTTTCTATTTGGGTCTTTTAAATTTCTTTCCGTGCTAATTTCGTGGGTAAACCCTCGGTAACGATGCTCATTGAGTCATTAGCTATCGATTTCTATCCAACTATATGACAATCTTGTGGCTAGTGGAGCATTAAATAATATTCGGCCAACACTGGGTTTTGACTTTGATGTATAAAGAAAGTGTATTTTAGGCTACTTTGGATATTGTGAACACAAGACTCTTATTTTACTATATGCACAGTTGATTGCAACCAAGTCCAACCCTGTTTCGGTATTTGTTTACCAATTACTATTTAAATAACATTTTTATTAAATTCAATGGTTGGATCAAATATTATTTTCACTACCAGAAAATGAGCTTTTTGTAACGTTTAAAGTCGTTGCAAAATGCAAATTTATCATTGCTAAAAATTTTTGGTAACAACTTTTAGTCGTTACAAGGTCGTTGCAAATAATTCCGTTGTTAAAAATATATGCAATGACTTTCATCAAATAATAAGTCGTTACAAAAAAATATTTGTTGCAACGACTTTTTTTCGTTATTAATATATTATTATTTTAGCAACGACTTAATATTTTGTCTACACTTTTTTTAACAACGGAATATATTTGGTTGCAATTTCTTTTTGGCTACAGTTTTTTTATAGTTGTAATAATTAGTTTAACAACAACTATAGTCATTGCAATAGATAAATACGAAACCACTTATCTCTCATTTTTAATTTATTTTACCACTATTTTAGTTGTTACTAAAAATAATTAGAAAACCATTTTTTGTTGTTTTTAATTAATTTGTTTTACAACTATTATGGTCGGGAAAAATAATTATGAATCCAATTTTTTGTTTTTATTGTATATTGCTTTCACATTTATTTAAATATGATAAAAAATAAAAAGAACTCTTACAATTATTTAAAAAATAAAATATAATATTTATATGAAAGATAAAACATTTACCATCAGTTCCAATTCAATACAACAAGAGTTTCATAAACTTTCAAAAGAAAGACAAAATTAAAATACATATTTTTGATGACACTAGAGTAATACCTGAAAAACAAATAAACAAAAAGTGTCATTATAATTAAAAATCGCAAGAAATAAATCTACCTACAAAATTGCAAGTTAACATAGACAAAATGTCTTTCTTATGAAATTTGGGCTTCTATTAGAATCTTACCAAAACCAATGTTGACTCCAAGGATGCTTTTGCACTTATAATTCTTTGCTGTAGAAGTAAGAGCAAAATAATGAATACCAACATGAACAAATACAAGCCAAATATTGCAAATTCCCATCATAACCATTAGTCAAAAAAGAGAATAGAACCCAAACACCCAAACAGTAATAGAGAACCATTAAACAACATCGTCACACCAAAAAATTAAAACTTAAACAACCATTTCAAACCCAAGCCCACTCAAAGTCTAACCCTAAGACCTCAACTTTCCTTCGCTGGAACCGCCACCTCCTGAGGAACAAGATTCACCATCACCATTTCCTACCACATTTTGCCTCGAGACTCAATAATAAGCAACTATAAAACTGAAAATTACCTTTTTAATTTGTTGGATATGTTGAACTTGAATGGGTGTCGAGTCAATCTGCAAAAACTGGGTATGGCGATTGAGAGACATCTGTGATCCATGATTCTACTGCTATGGGGTAGGGGCTAGTAAGAGGGGAGAGCAGAGGCATGAAAGAGGAGGCTGCTTAGTTCATTGCTTAGGCATGATTCTGCTGCTTAGTGCAGTGAAACGAAAAGATTAGAAGAGGAAGACAATGATGGCCACCTGATAGGATGAGGGAGAATTTAGGGTTAATGTGTGAAAAAGAGAAAGACGGGGGAGAGGGAGTGAACGTGTGGGGTGTGTAGGAAGTGGATGTGGGAGTGTGGGGTCTGTTTAAAATTTGAGGAGTAAACTCCGTTTTTATTGAGTAAAGAATTGAGGAATGACGAGTAAAAATAAAATAAAGTAATTTTAATTATCTTTTAAAAATCAAATATTTAAATAAATAAGCATTCTAGCTAAATAATAATTTAGTAATTTAAAATTATCATCATCGAATAATATTTGTTCTTTGTTTTATTTGTTCATCTTATTAATACTTTAAAATTTTATAATTTATTTTTGCAACATTTGTATACATAAGGTAATTAACTTTGCATATTTTTGTTATAAAATGTTATTTTAAAAAATATAATATACATTTATAAAGTTTTAATTAATCTTCAATTTCAATTATTTTTTTACGTTTGAAATAATTCCTTGTGTGTTAAAATTAAGCATTTTGTCAGATAATTTAAATAAAACTAGTGTTTAGGTCGATGTTAACTGCAAGATTGTCAAATTGGTAATATGGACGTGATGATAATTTAATAATAATTCAAACATAATATTGTACTACAAACTCGAGATTAAAAAAGTGTTAAATTAGAAACTGAGGAAGATTGAACAATATTTCTTTCAAAAAGTCACTATTACATACGGTATATATTATCTCATTTGTTTAATCACTGCCAATTTTATCCTGATTTTTTTTATAAATGTTAATAATAAAGCTAATAAATCTAATAATAATCCTCATCTTAATTATAATCTTAAATTTATCCTATCCTAATCCTAAGAATTATCATTAAAATTAAAATTAACCTATTCCCCAAATTATATCAAATATCTTAATAAATTATCCTAGTTCTATAATTATCCTAATTTTATAATTAAATTATATAATTAAATAATAGTCGTAATCTAATATTACCTTTTACATAAAGTCCATCCTATTTTAATTAATCTTAATTAATTTTACTTCACAAAATAAATCATTTAACATTATATCCTAAGATTAATGGTTAATTATCAAAGGAACCTAAATGTTAAAATTAAAGAAATTAATTTTTTATTTCTCTTATTTTTAATTTTTATAAATTATACAAAATAAAAATTAAATTACAATAATTTAATAACAATTATGAAAAGTCATTGCAAATCTAATATGATTTCGAAACAATTTTTTTCGCAATGAATATGATATAAATGTGTGTGTGTGTGGTAACAATTTTTTTGTAGTTGTATAAAATATTTAAAATGTTAATTAAGCAATGACAATGAAAAGTCGTTGCAAATATAATAAGATATCACAACGACTTTTTTTACAATGCCTTTTTTTATTGTTGTTAATTTAATAAAAATTAGTAACAACAATAAATGTCTTTGTATAAAATATAAAAAAACCAAATAAACAACGACAATTAAAAATCGTTGCAAATATAATAAAATATTGTAACAACTTTTTATTATTGCTATTAATTTGGTAATAATTTGCAACAACAACAAATATCGTTGCATAAAATATAACAAAAATCAATTAAGCAACGACTATGAAAAGTCGTTGCAAATGTCATGAGATTTTGCAACAACCCTTTTAGTTGTTGCAAATTTTGGTTGCTAAAGGTCCATTTTCTAGTAGTGTTTGTTGATCAGTTCAGATTTTAAGTTTTGAGACCATTATTCAAGAAAATTAATTTTTTGAATGCACCAAGCTGACATAATGATGTAAACTTGACAATCCTAAATATGAAACGAGTATGACACAGGCTAAAAATAGGTAAAAATTATATATGAATATAGTAAAAATTAAAAATAAAATTTTATGTTTTTTATGTCAATACGAAATTTTCATGTTTTATATTACATAAATACGATTTTATATGACACAAATACGAATTAAAAACACGAATTGTTAGATCTCGTTTAAAGATGGATTAGTTTCAAGGTGTACGCAAGCTAATCCAAAGATATGCCGTAAAAAAAATAAAAAAAATAACTTGTTTCTTTTGTAAGATTTAGCTTAATTGTTGCATGTAATTTTTTTTAAAAGATGATTTTTAATAAATTTGAAATTTAAATTTTAATATCTCTATTTTTCTTTTTTATTGCGCAATGCGACCTCCTCTGAAAAAAAAAAGATGTTTTCGGAGTTCTAACAATGGGTTCAAGCTCCTTTACAATATCACGATTATAGAAAGAACTAATGTCAATCTATATAAAATAAAAGAAAAACAACTCTTGTAACCAAAAAAAAAAAAAGAAAACCAACTCTATTATATCTTTTTACATTATTTTGTGTTTTTAATAAAATTTAAATGAAATTTTTTTAGGTAAAGTTTGTATAATTTTTTATTGAAAACGATTACATAAAAAACTAAAATCGAGAATTCAATACAACAAAAATGTTGTCATTATATCTTAAGTAATATTTTAAAGTTTAAAAAAATATATCTATAAATATATTTTATAAAATGATATTAAAACTATCATAGCGTGATTATATTATTATTTCGTACACGATAAATAATTTTTCATATATATATAGGTCATGTTTGGTACATAGGATGATAGATAGGATAGGATAATAATCATCCTATCTGATGTTTGGTGTATACATTAAAGGGAGGATTGGATTGCAAAGAAGATTAGTCATCCTCCTAGTATAAGATAATTTAATTCTCTCCAAAAGGTAAAGATTATTTTTAATCTCATGGGATTAAAAATAAATACTCATATTTTATTTATTTTATCTTTAAAATTTATAGTTAAAAATTAACTTAAACATTTAATAAAATAATAAGGATATTTGTTTAGTTAATTAATTAATTAATCCAAAATTTTGCTTTCTTTTCATTTTTTTACTTTTCTTTCTTGTTTTTATTAAAGAAAAACTATAATTGTGATAAAATAATATTTTCTTGAACAAATTTTTAAAATTATTTTTGGAAACAATTAAAATTTTTAAATCATTTTTTAGAAAATAAATTCTCAAACATAAAAATTATTATAAAAATATATTTTAACTATTACATTTAAATATTTATTTTTTTAATTAATAAAATTTAAATTATTAAATTTAACTTGTATTTTTCTTTTTTTTTGTTTTCTATATTTCCTTCTAATTGACAAAAAAGAAAGGAGATAAAGAAACCATAAAAATAAAGAAAAATATTTAAGAATTGTCTTTTAGAAAAATTAATGTAATTAAAAAAATAAACTTATTTCCTAGAAAAACTCAATTTTCTAAAAATAAATATATTTAATTTACAATAAAAAATATTTTAAATTTAACTCATAAAAAAATAAAAATAAAAAGGAAAGAAAAGAAAAGAAAAGAAAAAATGTGAAAAAGTACAGAGAATTTTTTTTTTAAGATTCTTTTTTTAACAAAATATTTTTTTTTGAAAATGTAATATAAATTTTTAAAAATTATTTTTATTAAAAAAATCAACTAATAAATTTGACTATTAATTATAATATTATAAAAAAATATTTAATTTTTTAAATTTTTATTAATATTTATAACAAAAAAATTATAAATTTAAATTATGTTACTTTAAAAAAGAGTACTAAAAAAAATCATTTTATACTACATTTAATTTTACATATAACAAATATGGTAAAAGACATAAAATATCATTCTATCCTATTATTAATCACTGTACATACTAAACAAAAGATAGAATGATATAATTTAATCTTATCTTATCCATAATCTTATATTATTCTATCCTATCCTTATAATATGAAAAATTCTATAGTAAGGTCATAAATTTTAACCTTATTATAAGGTCAACGTAAAAAATATATGATTAAACGTAAATTTTGTAAGACCCGAATTTTATCATACTATATAACATATTTGTACATAATTGATAGTGGAAATAAATTATTTTAGTGAAATTAAAGAATCATTGAATGTGAAATTCCACTTTTCATTCTAAGTGATGATTTATAGTGTTGGCTCTATAGGCTATACTGAGAGGGGGGTGAATCGGTTTTTCGCTAACTTTAAGTTCGTTTTTCGGTTCCTCTTAATTCTCTAGCCTATATTGATATTTTTTAAGTTCTCTAAGATAGACAATTATACAATATAGATTCAATACAATAAATACAAATATAATTGCAAATAAGCAAAGAGAGTAAGGATAGAGAAATTTACGCAAGTGATTTATAGAGGTTCAGCAACCTGGCCTACGTCCTCTACCTTGAGACGCTCCCAAGGATTTTCCCAAATTCACTATCCTTGAATTTGTTACACTCCCTCTTTTTCTAGGCTCAAGAGAAACCTCCCTCTTTTTCTAGGCTTAAGAGAAACCTCCCTCTTTTTCTAAGGCTTAAGAGAAACCTCCCCTTTACAAGGAATAGTGGGTTACAAATAATGTAATATAAGAAGGGCCTCTAGATAGGCAAGTAATTACAGAAATTAGGCACAAAGAAAAAGCCTATACAATATTTGTGCTAAGCACTACAAGGAATAAGAGAATGATAGATGATGAAGACTTTGTAGCTCTTGATTTGTTGTTTGAGGCTTGTGGATTTGAGGAAAATGAGTTTTGGAGTTGCTGAGTAGTTCCTCTTCCTTCCTTTAGCTTCTAAGCCTCTATTTATAGTCCCTTGGATGGTTTGTGGACGTTGGTTGGAGCCAAAACAGAAACTAGCCGTTGTATCTCACAGAAACTAGCCGTTGGGGACTTTCTGACTTAAAGGGATCGATCCTTTCACCAAAGGGATCGATCCTTTCCTTCATTTCACGCATTGGAGTGCTTCTGCCAAAAAGGGATCGATCCCTTTCCATATGGGATCGATCCCATGCTTCCAGAGGGCATTTTTCCTGCACTTTTGGGTTAGAAATGATATGGCCTTTGATCCTAATTCAACCCAAAACATATTGGCACTTTTGTGGGAGTTTTTCTTGACTTTCTTTGATGAAAACATTGTCCAAAAATTCATTAAGTGATTTTCTAAAATATTCAAAACATTTACAAAGTATTAAGACCAATAAGAGTATGCATCATTAAATCATGGTCTTAATGTTTGATATGATCACTTGAAATGTATTGAGAAAATCATGCGTGATAAGGCAAATTTACAATATGAATTAAAACATTAAAGCTTACTTAAGTTTTTGTCATTTCAAAATATATATGGCAATTTAAAGCTAACAATCTCCCCCTTTTTGATATGACAAAACTTAATGTAAATTTGCTTTGAAAATTCTTTGATAAAATACTCCCCCTTAAATCAAGCAGGATTTTACCAAGCTCCCCCTTAATATAAGCGTGGGTTTTGAAAATGAATTTTCAAACTATTTCTCCCCCATTATCTCTCTCCCTTAATATCTCTCGCTTTTAATATCTATCTCTCCCCCTTTTTGTCATAGCAAAAAGAAGAAAAAATAATAAAAAATATGCTCCCCCTAAAATCATGGCTATGTGAGAAGAGATAAAAGAATATGCTCCATCCAACAAGAAACATGTTAGTACATGGGACTCATAGCACAAATAAATAAGTCAATTGTTCATAAAGAGTATGAAATATTCATGCAAAGAACATGACTTATGATCCTATACCAATTGTTTATAAATAATTTTGCAAGAAGTTCACAATTGGTAATTAATGAAGCAAGTTGTGTATAAATATCTACTAAGGTCTATGACTTGCTCATTTCAATCCTATTAAGCACCTAAGTACATCAATGGTTCTCTTAAGTCCAACTGAGGTGCATGGCAATACATCATGATTATGAGCTAGAATTAGATGACATATCATATGCATGAGCTCATAAATCATGTTCAAGCAAGAGTGTGCATAGAATCAAAACATATAGCAATTAACTTCATATTCTAGCACACAAGAGTTTCATGCAAAAATATCCTAAGAGAATTCTTCTCTATTTGTCATTTCAAACTAAAGAGCATGAGAAGAATTGTTAATTTAAAGCTCATACCAATTGGCCATTTAGATTTGGCTTACCAATTATTGAAAATATGGTTGCCAATGATACTAATTGTTATTTCAATCTAAATACCAATTGTTACTAATGGTTGACTTAGGCATTTTGCATGAATCCAATATCTATGTGTAGTGTGTTCATGTCAAGAAAATAATCATTCTAAATATGCAAGAACACAATCACACACCATCAAATATGCATATGGATTAATTAAACATTAGCATACTATCATAAAGTATTAATCCATATTCATATTCACAAAGTTATACCATATAGAAGAAAGGTATTCAAGCAAACACATTTTCTTCTATGGTTTCAAGTACAAAAATCCTATGCTCATTTTCCAATTCAAGTCCTTAATCAATTATGAGCAAGAAAAGATTCAAATAATAAATGCATGGATATCAAGTTTGTTCAAGTTTGCATTTATCTTTGAATGTTGGTGTTGTCATTAAGACCAAGTTCTTTAATAATTTGGCCATAAGAAAAATTTAAGTACATAGATGATAAAGTTTCATGTATTTGAACATTTAGGATCCATTTACCATCACAAATTATAGGCCAATGACCATTATCAATTGTTGAGTTTACATTTGAAATCAATCCATTAGATGTATAATTATCATGAAACCTAGTGTGGAATTGATAAGTCAAGCTAAGTGTTTAGCGTACCTTTACACCATATTGCTCCCCAAGTTTTTCTTTAAAAAACAGTGTTGTTGTTCATGTTCAAAGATGAACTTTTTATCGAGCGTTGTGCCTATCTCGCGCTTTTTTCACTTAAGGACTTGTTAAAATTGATAAGACTATCGTTTATGTCCGAAATGCCAACACAAAATGTTAAATATAATTTGTCAACTAATTGCAGCACATATACATCCGATAAAACTATAACATACCTCGTAACAAACTTCACTGTCTGCATCCTGTGTGCTGCTTAAGTACTGTATTTATTCGTACACTTCTTGAGGATTTTGCAATTTACCCATCTTACGCATTTTTCACTTAGGGACTTTATAGGATTGCCCGTCTCACGTATTTTTCGCTTAAGGACTTTTTAGAGAATTGCCCGTCTCGCACCATTTTGTGCTTAGGGACTTATGTTTGCCCGTCTCACACCCTTTTGTGCTTAGGGACTTATGTTTTGCCCGTCTCGCACCCTTTTGTGCTGAGGGACTTATGTTTGCCCGTCTCGCACCCTTTTGTGCTTAGGAACTTATCTTTGCCCATCTCGCACCTTTTTATGCTTAGGGACTTATATTTTGCCAGCTTTTGCCTCAATCATTTCTATTCCTGTAACACATAAACCATCTAATGTATTGCATTAGAAAAATGTGGAATATGAATAACTGGCTTTTATTCATAAATCAGATGAGAACAAAGCAAGGATAATATTATCAGAATAGATGGAGAGATAAGAATAACAATAATAAAACAATATGATGCTTTTACTACCAGTACAACTCAAGGTGATTAATGTTCCAGGTCTTTGAGACCTTTTTGGCCTCTAAGGTTTCCAAAGTGCATGTGCTCGATCCGATCATCCTTTTGATTCTGTAAGGTCCTTCTTTGGTCTCCCGTCACTTGTCTAACACTGTGGGAGTCGGGAACTTCATTAATAGATAACAAGGGTGCACTACCGCGCTTATGTCGTTCAACAGTGGTCGCCTAAAAATCATATTATAAGCCACCGATGTTGACTTCACTACCATAAACAATACTTGGTGGACGACATTTCTCAGGCTCTCCCCTAACGTGACAGGTAGCTGAACGACACCTATTACCTTCACCTTTTCTCCAGAGAAGCCATATAATGGTGTGGGCACTGGCTTTAGCCTATCCTTCGAGATGTTCATCTTCTCAAAGCAATTCCAGTAGACTAAGTTTACCAAACTCCAATTGTCGATTAGGATTCAACTCACAGGGTGCTTTGCTATAATTGTCGAAATCACCATCGGGTCATCATGAGGGATTGTTACATCTCCTCTGTCGGCCGGTGTAAAAGTAATAGGCTCTTCACCTTGCCTTTCTTTCATCACTAAGTTAACTTGATAGGCCTGCCGGGCAGAAGACTTTCAGGATGAGGAGGATGTACCAGCCAACAATTCTCCTCTAGATATAACGTTGATAGCTGGTCTCGTGGGCTCGTTATCTTCCTCGGGGTTCCTCCTTTCTATCCTCCTATCATTATTCCTCATATCACCTTCATTTCTTCCTGCATTCCTCCTGTTCTCATCTCTTCTATCCCTTGGGTAATTTTTCCTGTTTCGTGTGGGATAGTTGTTTCTGTCACTAGACTTGCTCATTGGGCGGGTCGGGCCGGGTTCGGGCCAGGCTGAAGGTCTATAACAATATATTTTGGTTATGTCCAAGCCCGGCCCGGCCCGTTAATTCGGGCTTGCATTTTAGTCCAAGCCCGTTTTTAATTTTACTACATAAGCCCGAAGCCAAGCCCGACCCGACCCGACCCTCCCGTATTTTTTTATTTATTTTTGTATTTTATTTTTTATTTATTTGTTTTTTATTCTTTTATTTCCTTTAAAATTTAATTTGATTTGTCAAAATTTTCATGTTAATTTTTATATTAAATATATAATCATGTTTATTAATCAATAATATTATATATATATATATAATTATATTATACTTAATAGATATATTTTAAAAAAAAGCATAATTAACAATATGTTCGGGTTGGGCTATGGCTTTGGACAGTCAAACCCGGGCCCGGGCCTATTTTTGATCGAGCTTGAAAATTTTGTCTAGGCCCGATAAATATGTCTAATATTTTTGTCCAAGCCCGATCAAATTTTGAACGGGCCATCGGGCTTGGGCGGGTAGCCCGGCCCTTGAGCAAGTCTATCTGTCACTCCTCCACACAAACCGATTTATCTTTCCTTCCCGTGCTAACCTTTCTAACTGATTCATCAACTCCCTATATTTCTCTGTCGAATGTCCATGTGTCAAGTGATAGTTACAGTATGAGTCGAGGTTATGACCCAGATTCCCAGACGTCTTCTTTGGAAATCGTATAAGACCTGACCCCTTAATAGCTGCCAGCACCAAAGTTCGAGGTTCAATGAGTGGGGTGTAGGCATTGTATTTTAATACAGGGGCTTTATCAAATTTCCTCGTTTCCTTCCATCCTTGGGCTCCCCATTCGCCACCATTTTCATCACTTCTTCCTGAGTGATATACTTATTTGCTCGAGAAAGCAGGTATGAGATTGTGGTTGGCTGGTCTAGCAACAAGGATTCTTGCAATTTTTTAGACCTTGTTCCCTGTAACATGGCTGCTACGGCTATACCAACTTGAAAATCTCGTACCTCCAGAGTGGCGTCTCTAAATCGATCCACGTAGCTCTTTAAAAACTCTTTAACTCCTTGTTTGAGAGTGAGCAAATAAGTTGGCTCCTTCTTTCTCTGACTATTCACCACAAACATCTTAAGAAACTCGATTCGCAGCTGGTCAAAAGAGACAATAGACCCCTCGGGCAAGTTATTAAACCACTTCATCGCATGCCCGGTCAAAGTGAGTGAAAAGGCACTGCACATTATCTCATCTTCTCATCCATTTAACAACATTAAGGCCTCATAGTTTTGCATATGGTCGTAGGGGTCCGTCTTCCCAGTGTATGCGGTCATTTGCGGCATTTTGAATTTTGGAGGCAGCGGTTTTTACATGATGGCTGTGCAGAATGGTACCCTTCTCTTCTGGCTCTCTTCCGTAGACACTAGCTTCTTCTCCTCCAGCACCTGTTCTATCATCTTTTTCATATCCACAGAGGGAGCAAGTTGATTTCTATCCCTTTCAGCATGGGATGAATCTGGTAGGTTCTCAACCATTATTTCCTTACCTTTCCTTCGATGTGCATCTCCATGTGTCATTTGTGTGTTCCAAGTAGGGTCAAACTCGGACTCGGCCCTTCAAGTGCTCTCATTATCGACCCCATTCTTTCTAGCACCTCCAACACCAGGTTTCAGATCAGCGAGATTCATCAGATTTTGGTGGAGGGTGGAAGACCCTACCGCACATTCAGTATCCTGTTGCCTGAACCCTGCCGCAGGTCCAAGCTTTGTCGCATCCCTAGTCTCTCGCTGGGTCACTGCAACTGGCCTCATGCTTCCTAGTCTTGCCCCCTCTTGCTGAATATTATCCTCTTCTACAAAGGGAGCCTCCTGCCACCGAAGGGGGTCTGCCGCTGCCACATCATCTTGTCCCCCAAATGCCTGCGGCGGGACCCCTTGACTTGTCTCCCCTCCAAATTCTATACGGCTTGCGACAGCTCAATGTTGGGAGGACTCCCTTAAACAAATCCACCATGGCTCTCAGCGCTTGAGTTGTCTCTTCGCTCTGCCACCTCAGAGCTTCAAATTCTACCACAGACACAATTGTTCTCTCCTCTTCTATGTTCACCTAGTTTCTCTGACGAATGGTTTGTTTAGGGGAACTTACTGAGTTCTCATCGCTTCCAGTTCTCACATTAGTAGATCTTGTTCTTACCATCTTGAAAGTCTTAATTGGCTTTTAATACGTTTCCCACAGACGACGCCAATTGTTGTTGCACAAAACAACAATGATTGCTTGCTGACGTTGATATTTGTCTTCCTCCTTCACATGTCTCCAAAAAGCTTCTGTAAAAACAAGAAGAGTCAGAGGAATGCAAGGGGTGGTTTCCTGCGTAGGCACTCCGATACTTAAGTCAGCAAATGGTTTTTGAATATTGGGAAACGTAAAAGCCAGTAGTCAAAAATTTCCTAATAAAATTGTACCTGAAGCCTATTTATAAGCGAATATTATAGGGTAATTACCTGGGGCTGATTACGTCTTTTTTGTGAGAGTTTGTTTCCAAGTAAAACACAAATTTCGTCAATTCTGGGAATAGCGAGAGTCTGTCACCGGCGGGAGACTGTAGAATAGTGCTGCACATAGCAGCTGGAGACGTTTGTCGCACAGTGCGGAAGGCTAAATACGTGCCACGTGTTCTCACGACAAGGTACTGGCGACAGACCCCTTGACTCAGTCGCCTGCGACAGAGGGATCTCGTGTTGGCACAACCTTCTCTCGCAAAATGACGCGTGGTCCAATAAGATCTTGCCACGTGGTGGACTCTCTAACGTTTTGGGCTTTAGCCCAATGCTAATGTACTTTGCCATATCACCTAATTTCTGTAAAATTCATGCTGTAGAATTTTTGGTTGTTGATGAGACTGGGTATAGATGGCCTTCTGTCTGCACCATTCAGAAGAAAGGCCATCCGAAACCAGAACTGAGCAAGGGCTGGCGAGCCTATGTTCGAGCCAAAGGGCTTAACAGGAGACAAAGTTACCTTCGATCGTCAGAAATCCGAAGATGGAATCAGGATATTCGGTTCTATTTTCCCCCATTCATGCCACAGTATCGGCGTTGAGAGCGCATAACTCAGGGCACTTGGGGCTAGGGGTGTCGATGCTCCAGTGCCATGGCTCCTCCTCTTAAAGGGTGGTCTAATCTTATATTTTTCCTCTTTTTATAAAATTTTTGTTAAGAATAATAAAAACTATTTGCAGATAAGATTTAACAAGAGAAACCCATGATCACAATGAGTTTTCTTTTAAAAATAAAAAAGAATTGCAGAATGGTGAGATTTAAATTTTAAAACATATTATTAAAAAAATTATATCAACCAAATGGGTTAAATTCTATGAAATATGAAGTTGAAACTTGAAATCAATATACTACCAAATATAAAGGTTGGAACTTGTTTAATTAATTGATTGATTTTGACAAAAAAATCATTAAAAATTCTTTGTCACGAACCTTTTTTTTTTGTCAGAAGTGACAATTAATTAAGAATATTTTTGGCAAAGGGAAATTTTATATTCCCATGTTGATAAAATGATGAAATTTAGTAAACCTTAAATACATAATAAAATCAATGATAAAAACAGAATATGAGAATTTTGTCAAGGACCTTTTAACCAAGTGTATCAAACACGTTTCACCAGAGCAAGCTACTTGAGAAGTTTGACTTTCCATAGCTTAAATTATGCGAAAATTTTGTTCTGTAAAAAAAATGAAAAATTTATTAATTTGATGATTAGATTTCATAATTTTTTTATTATTTTGTAATTTGATAATTAAATTAACAAATTTTTCATATTCACTCTTTTTTTTTCTACCAACTGATTCCTTGATTAGCCAGTATGTACCACTTAATCTCGTGAAGTATATGATTGGTGGTGGTGTTGTTGTCGTTGGTATTCCTTATGTCGGGGAGAATTAAATGAAACATCAAAAATGTCAATCAAAGACAAAGAGCTGACTCATAAAAGCTAGATTTCTTTTTCCCAATTTGTGCTAAAATTTCTAAAAAGTTGGATTCTTGCATAATCAATAAAATTGTTAAGTTGAAAGAAAATTAAGAAGGTGATAGTACCAAATTTAGTTACGCAAACCCAAGGACCCACGTAGTGCTCAGGGCGATTCTAGAAAGGAGATTTTT
Source organism: Heritiera fomes (assembly GCA_032173925.1). NCBI lineage: Eukaryota > Viridiplantae > Streptophyta > Magnoliopsida > Malvales > Malvaceae > Heritiera > Heritiera fomes. Next base: position 7,476,158 of record JAPDPM010000025.1, read on the forward strand.
GCTTTCTGGTTGGGTTTGGTTTAATAAAAAAAAATAGGTTTTTAAATTATAAAAGTTTACTCACAAATAATATATATTTATTTTGTTCAACAGATACTAGTTTGGGAAAGGAGAATGCACGTACTGAGACTTAAATCTTATATTTGTAGAATTTTTACATTTAAAAAGTGAAAATATGATCATTTGAATTAATATTGAAGGTCAAATAATATATATTGGAAATTCATAAAATCTCTCTATTTTTGAAAATAGTAAGCAAAAAGTCAGTGATTTTTTCTCTAATGGTAAATTTTAAACTTGATATTTTTGGACACGATTGTAGACATTTAATTTTGTCCGGGTCAAAATGTTGTTTGTGCAAATAAGAATAAAATTCTTATTGAACTTAAAGTCTTTGATTTTATTGAATCTCTCGGATGAATTTAAAATTTGTCCAAAAGGGTGGACAAATAAAGAATTTTAATAAACTAAAATTTATTTTGTAAAGTATTTCAGACCTGTCCAAACAGTGGACAATAAAAATTTTTAATAAACAAAAACTACTATAAAATTTTATAAAATTAAATAAATAAGTTTAATTATAAACATTTTAAAATTTGTCAAAATGTTGGACAATAAAAATTTTATGAATTAAAATTGGTAAATATTTCAAGAGTTCATCCAAAATTGGTGGACAATTAAAAATTTTTTTAAACTAATAAATATTTTTAAGACAATAAAATTTTTTAAAATAAATTTAAATATCTTGTCCAAAATGATGGACTATTTATTAATATTTTGAAATTTTGTCCAAAACGGTGCGCAGTAAAAGTTTTAAACAAGTCAGGCTATAATTATCTTAAATAGTGAAAAGAAAGTAATTAAAATATACAATATTAAAAATAAGAAAATAATAATTTTTGTTTTTCTTAGAATTGTTCGAAACGGCGGGCGATATATCAATTATTATTTTTAATGTTAGTCCAGAAAGGGTGGACTATAAATAAATCAATATGAAAATTAATGAGTAATAATAATATATTTTCAAAAAAATAGTTCGTCTGAAATGATGACAATAAAATTCCTTTTTCAATAAATATTAAAAATATATAAATTTGCGACGACGGGATCACTACGGAGAGATGAAAGGTTTTTTTCGTATATTCTTGAGGCATATTAGTGTTTCATTAGAATGACAAAAAAACATCGAGAAAAATCTTTAATATTAGATAAATGATCAATAATTATGACCAATATTAATATCATGCAAGATTAAATAGTACCGTCCATCGGACGGGCACATAGGGATTTTAATCCTTCCTTACACGTAATCGTACTCTTGAATCTAGTCTCTGTAATGCAAATCAATCTTTATCCTTGGAGTCAAATAAGGGGTCAATCACACCTATAGAAAAAATTGGTGGTGACTCCTTCCCTTTGAATACCTAAGTCTAACGATTAGGTCCCCAAACTTATACGTTACAACAACGATCAGATGACAAGACATGAAAATAATAAGAAAAAAGGACAAAAATGACACAATTTTAAGTTTTTCTAAAAATTATATATAAATTTGACAAAAATTAAAAAATAGATTTGATATTTGATGTGTTTACATGAATTCTGATAAAATAATTTGCATATTTTATACGATTTGACACAAAATATACACAGAGATGCCCAAGTCATTACGCTTAGTGAATTTGCATACACTAAAAATGAAAATTTCAAGCTGTGTTTTTCTAAAGAAAAAATAAGCGTATACACAGCTATCATGGTATCAATCTTTTAGATTTCAAAATGCATTTATGATTAAATTGGTGACATAAGAGATTGAATTTTTGAATAACTTTTCTTTTAAAAGTAAGCCATAGTTAATTGTTATGTTGACATTTAAGTTCTTAATCTTATACAATTCACTGATGATATACTGACTTTAACTTCTATGATCCTTCTTTAATTAGTTCCATTTTTTTCACTAGAAGTTGCGCTTTCGTAGCATCTTCCCTTGGTCTTTCCTTGCAAATGTCAAAGTTATTATCTCCTCCCTTTATTGACTATATATAACAAAAACCTCCCTTTTCTCAAAATTTTCTCCCTTTCATGAATCTTCTCAATTTTTTCTCTTCTCCAGCCTGTTATTTGTGAGCGCTATGATAGTAGCACACAAAAAAAATGTGGCGCCTACTCGACAAACCTTGGATTTTCTATTGCTTGCTTGACACATAAAAATGTTTGCACTTTGCATGACTTTGTATTAAAACAGGAGAATAATTGTTTTTCTTTGTAATTTTTAATTCTTAAATTTTATTTATTTAGTTGACTTAAAAGAAACGTCTAAATCTTCGAGAATTTGTAATTTTTAAAAATGTGTGCAAACACGGGTTATTTGATAGTTGGTTCACACAACCCTATGCTTATAAATACAAACGAAATCAAAGAGAGAAATGAAGCAAAAGGAGATCACAAAGACTTACACGCAAATAGTTCAGCTGCTACTGATTTCATGGATTCAGCTACTAATTCACAAATGAAGGCCAGACAAAAGCAAGCGAAGAAAAGAAGGGTTTTATTCTCAAAGCGGCTAACCCACACTGACACCTTCAAAAGGTTAGCTATCCCAACCAAGAGTCTTGCATTTCTCCCTCGTTTCTGCGGCGGCCATGCCCTGGAATTGCTGGTTCGGGATGACGATGGTCGCTGCTGGACTTTCGGCTGCTCCATTCGCAAGACCGGGGCCTATCAGAAACCTGTTTTCCAGCAGTGTTGGCGACAATTTGTCGTCGCTAAATGTCTTAGCGTCGGTGATAAGGTAACATTTTACAAAGAAGCAGCAGCTGAAGATGGAATCAGAATATTTGGCTCCGTTTTCCATTTTCCTCGCTACGGTATTGAGATTGAGAAAGCAATGAGGTCTCCTTCGACTAGTTCTGGAGATGCTGCTGATCATTTAGGATATTCTACACCGATCAGCAATGGTAGTTTGATGATTAAAAATGTTGCTTGATGCATCCAAGCTCCTGTAATTATATATAAGGCTCTAGGTATATTTTCCCACAGTAAAAATCATTTTTTATATTTGTAGGTTTCTTTTTTAATATTTTTTCTATTTTGTGTAGAAATTAGTAGTTTTGCAGGATTAAATTTGTAGTAGTTGCTATTTTTAGTCATGCTATATTAATTAGAGTTTTTATTTCCTTATAAGGAATAAAAAAAATTTTATTTAAAAATTGTCAAAGAGATCAAATCTTAATTGCCGGAATTAAGAATTCAACATTTTAACACAAATAACATGTCTAGTAGCACAATTAACCTTATTATTATTATTAATATTTTTATTGTCTCGATCTCTTCAATCCTCTCTAGTGTTAATTTAGGTTAAGGTTATCAATAGTTATATATATTGGTTTTTGTATAATGTATTGATAATATGTAGTATCTATACATCAATACATTAGATGTTGATATTTCATTAATGAGTAAACTAAGAAAAATATCGAACTCTAACAAGCAACTTGAAAAAAAAAACTTATTTATATTTATTTTTTAAGAGTTTACATTTTTTTTCAATTTATTTATTAATGAGATATAAATTTCTTGTGTATGACAGCGTCTAACCAATTAGTAGAATTGTAAAAGTCATAATTCACAGACGGTAAATTTGTCTGTACAATATGCTAGTTTCTATTCAGATCTTTTAAATTTCTTTCAGCGGTAATTTCGTGGATAAACCCTTGATAACGATGCTCACTGAGTCATTTGCTTTTGACTTTTATCCAACTACGACAATCTTGTGGAGCATTAAAGAACATTGGGCCAAGACTGGATTTTGATGTATAAATTATGTGTATCATTAATATTTGGGCTACTTTGGATCTCATGAACAAAAGACTAGTACTCCAACTATGGACGGTTCATTACAGCCAATCCCACGTTTGTATTTATGTACCAATTACCACTTAAATAATATTTTTTGTCAACAAAAATTATTACAAGTAGTTTCCCTTATTGATAAATTATCAGTAAATTTCCAAAAATTCACATGTAAAAGTTTAATAAATTTAATAATGGTTGATGGCAATTTTTAATAATTCTTAGATTCAAATAACACATGCATTTTTTTATTTTTCAGACCGCTATTTCTTTTGGTAAAAAATTGTTTTTCTTGAGTTTGAGAATGGGATTCAAGATCATGATTAAAAAAAAAAAACAAAAACTAAGGTCAATCTAGAGAGTAGAGACTACTATAAATGGTGTATAGAAAACCGACTCTATTATATCTTTTTGCATTATTTTATGTGTTTTTAATAAAATTTAAATGAGAATTTTTAAGTAGATAAAATTTTCTATTAAAAACGATCACATAAAAATTAAAATAAAAATTCAATATAAAAGAAATTAGGTCATTATATCTTAAGCGCTATTTAATTAAAAGTTTAAGAATAAGATATCTACAAGTTATGTCTCTTCCATTTTACTAATTCTTCACCTACCATGTATAAACTGTTTAATTTTGCTGCATCAAAACATTGATTTGTGCAATTTGAATGACAAAAGGGCAACACAAAGACCTAGGCTAATGCTTTATGCAAATTAACCACCATGTCCTAATTAGGAATTACGAAGCTTAAGCAGTTATGTACACTCTAACACTATGTTTGGATAAATATTAGTAAAGGAAAAGAATGGAAAGGAAAGGAATGTAAACTAGAGGAAAGGAGAGGAAAGGAAATGGTACATGTACCCCTTGTTTGGATAGCTAAAATTAATAAAGGAAAGGAAAGGAAAGTAATCCTAACAATCTTTGTTTGGTTAAACAATGGAAAGGAAAGGAAATGATTTATTGTAATGTTTTTTTTCCGATTATAACCCTTTTTGTTTTAAATTTTATAAGATAATAAGGTTAAATTTGATATTCTACATGTTAAAACTTTTTTTAAGTTTCCTTTCCTTCCCCTTTACCCCAAATTGGGGTTTTAAAAAACTGAGTAACTCAAGGGAAAGCAAGGGGTACTCACTCCCCCTCTCTTTCCTTTCCCTAGCTAAAAAATCTTCCCAAACAAAGGAAAGGTTTACAACCTTCCTTTGTTTTACTTTACTTTCCTTTCCTTTCCCTTCCCCACCCTCAATCCAAACATAGGCTAAGCCCAAGATTGCATTCTTGAATTGCATCGCTCCATTATTCAAATATGCCGACGTTACCCTCGACCTTCAATCACGTAAACAAATTATTGGGTATTCGGGCGTAGAATCTGCTGCACCAATTTCATTAACCCAAAGATTTCTGCTCTTTCCATGACCAACAATCATCTTCAGCAATCAGCAATCAGCAGTCGTTGAATGCTGTCAACTTGTCAAGGGCCTATGATCAGCGATAAGCTTAGCTAAATCTGGGCTCAATCGTTGTCAGTTTTCGGATATGAATCGGTTTGGTGGAGCGGCATTTTTGTTTGTTTTCTTGCCTGAGATTAAGCCATCGAACAGGTTTGGATTCACATTTGTCCAGACTCTACTTTGGGTTGTACTCATTTATCTTAATAAGATCGATCATTTTGGTTTGGCCATAAAAGACAGACAACCATGTTTTGGTATAAACATAGACAGACAGAAGCGCTCGTTTCATAGTCAGGACTCAGTAACCGATATGTCTCCTGCAATGCAGAAAAGAGTGTTGTCAAAGTCCCTTACCCACACTGACATAGGTAAAAGATTGGCTATTCCCACAAAGAGCCTAGCTTTCTTACCTGGTTTCTGTGGAGGCAATGCCTTGGAATTGCTAGTCAGGGATGACAATGGCTGCAGCTGGACTTTTGTTTGTTCCCTCCGGAAGACAGGCTATGCAAAACCAGTGCTGCAAAAGGGCTGGCGAGACTTTGTTCTCGCTAAAGGTCTCACTGTTGGTGACAAAATCACGTTTTATCAGCAGGAATGTTCTGACCATGGGGTTAGGGCGTTTGGTACAGTTTTTCCTCGCTCATGCTATACTGTTGAGATTGAGAGGGCTATCAAGCCCTCCAGGACTGGTGCTGGGGGTTGCGGGTTGATGAAGCTAAAGCCTGAACCTTTCGGTACTCTCTGATACAACGTGTTCGTGGAGCTGTTGGCTAATAAGGTAGAGATAATTTAGAATTGAGATGAAGAGAAAAATTAACAATAAATCCATGTCAGTCGAGACATCAGGGTGCATTTCCCTGCATCTATGTTTCCATGTAGGCCCCTCTAATTGATGAAAATTTCAATAGTCAATAGTCTCCTCAAGTGTCAATTAAGGAAGTAATCGATTCAAATCGAGATGATTTAATATAAATTTGAATTTAAGTTAAGTTTTTGAATTTTAAGTTAAAGTTTTCAGTCCAATTTATATTTAGTTTTAAACCTCGAATTTGACTCAATATAATATTTGAATCATTCGAATTCAACTTGATAAATTTAAATTCCATTCAATAGACATAATTTATTATTTTTTAATTATATATTACTAAGGTAAAATAATAGACTAATAATATATCATATATATAAATTTGCTTAAGCTCGTGAAATATTTAAACCGAATGTTAAGAAATTCAAAGTCGGCTCGATTTGTAGTTTGAACTCATGCTCAATTCAAAAATAAATTAGTCAAAATCAAATAATCAATAAATCGGACTCCAATAATCATAATCATTGACTCTTTACATTGATTGTTCTAACCCCTTCTGGGATTTCTCCTTATCCATGAAGGCCTTGCTTATAAAAAATATATATAACCCTCCAAGCAGTATTATTCGAGCATAATTAAAAGTTCCTGGTGTTTAACCATGGCTGAGAGAAGAAGGATTTTCTCGAAGAAACTCTCTCGAACTGATACTTCAAGAGGTTGGCTATCTCAACGAAGAGTATGAATTCTTTTCCTAGCTTCTGTGGAAGTAATGCTGTAGAACTTTTTGTTAGGAAAATAATCAGAGTATATGGCTTTGAGGCGTGTAGAATTACACTATCTTGAGTGTGATATTGCTTCACACAGAAGCAAGTTACCCCAAGATACAACAAAGCTTTCAAAATTTTCGTGAAAAGTAAGAATGCAGAGTAAGTGTTTTCTGGAAATCATCACTCTTATATAGAGTATGAAGAGACATAAATGAATGGTTGTGATTTTCTGTTAAATAACAACCATTCATTTCAGACATAACTGTTCCAGACATATAATCGAAAATATGTCTGTTGAAACAGTTAAAATAATTTTAAATTCAATTTAAAATTATGTTTGTTGGAATAGTTAAAATATGTGCCCAAGTGCCCATCTTTGACTTTTAAAATAGGCCAAGCTCTAGCCAAAGTCCAAGCCAAGCAAGACCAAGCCTAAGCCAAGCAAGCTCAAGCCCAAGCCAAATGGTCAAAGCCCATTTCCTCTTTGACTCCAAATTACTCTCAAGAGTCGATTTCCCTTTATAAATATATCACTTTACATTTTTACAAGCAATGTGGGAACTTGTTCCCTTGTATTTATTACAAGCTATCCAACAATCCCCCACTAGCTTGTAATACAACAAATATGATGCATACAAGAAGGTATCTTATTGATTTAAACCTTCAATTAGTGTAGGTACTTTAGGATGCTAATAAAAGTACATAGTGTCCTAAGATTAAACCATGACTTCTTACTATTAGGATCGAAAGTACAACACACATCAATTTGTCACTTTTCACAAAAACTCTTACTTGCTCCTAGCACTATTTCAATGGCCATGTGCTAGCAATCCAATTTCTGTGAATATTTCAAGAGTAAAACTCTTATACTCTTGTTGAAGCAGCACCACTTCATATTCACATAGGTGGAGATCCTTTTATTGTCCCATTACTTTGGACAGTTTTCAGAACTATCTCCATTAAGAGCTTAAACTCAACCTCTCAATGTAACAGTGGCATTCTATTGAAATTCAAGTATGAGACTCCTATTATAAATGCCACAATAGACACTGATCAATAACTTGTTATTACCCATTAAACTTTAGTAATTACCGGTTTGGTAATTCAAAGTTGGGTTACCATTATTGGTGTCTCAAGGATTATGTATTAGTCTCATACTACATGCAGTCATCCATACTTTATCTCTTGGCAAAGCTTTAGTAAGAGGATCCGCCAAATTTTCTGCAGACTTTACATATATGATCGTAATGGTACCATTTGAGATTAACTCTCTAACATAGCCATGCCTTAGGCTTATATGTCTAGACTTACCATTATAAATGTTATTAAAAGCACTAGACATAGTAGCCTCACTATCACAATGTAAGGGAAGAGGTGGCATTGGTTGTGGCCACAACTTAATTTCAAACAACATATTTCTTAGCTACTCAACTTCCTTACCAGCAGCTGCTAAAGCTATAAACTCAGCTTCCATAGTTGAGTGTGCATGACATGTTTGTTTCTTAAATGCCCAACTTACAGCACCACCAGCTAGTGTAAATATCCAACCTGTAATTGATATATTATCAACAGCTTTTGTTATCCAGCTTGCATCTGAATAACCCTCTAAAACAGCAGGAAATCCTGTATAGCACAACCTTAATTTGGCAGTTCTTTTAAGGTAACCAAGTACCCTTTCAACTGCCCTCCAATGAGCTATACTAGGATTACTTGTAAATCTTGACAACTTACATACCGTGTAAGCAATATCAGGTCTAGTACAATGCATAGCATACATCAAGCTTCCTATAACACTAGCATACTTTAATTGTTCTATTGGTCTAGCATCATTCTTGACAAGTTTCACACTTGAATCATATGGAGTACTATATTCTTTTATTTTAAGATATTGATATTTATCTAACAGCTTTTCTACGTAATGAGTTTGATTCAATGAAAATCCATTATCATTCTTTGTAATTTTAATTCCTAAAATTGTATCTACTTGATTAAGATCTTTTATCTTAAATTTAGAGGTAAGAAAATTCTTAGTCTCATTTATACCAAGCATGTTAGTACCAAATATAAGCATATCATCTACATATAAACAAACAATCACTCCATAATCAGTAGTAAATTTAGAATATATACATTTATCAGCAGTATTATGCCTAAAACCAAAAGATAAAATAGCAGAATTAAATTTCTCATGCCATTGTTTTGGAGCTTGTTTAAGACCATATAAAGATTTAACAAGCTTGTAAACTTTATGTTCATTTCCAGGTAAAACAAACCCTTTGGGTTGTTCCATATAAACTTCTTCTTTTAAATCACTATTTAAAAATGCAGTTTTAATATCCATTTGGTGAATATGCAACTTATATATAGAAGCTAGAGCAAAAAGAATTCTAATAGAAGTTATTCTAGCTACTGGAGCATAAGTATCAAAATAATCCAAGCCTCTCTTTTGTGTAAAACCTTTAGCAACTAATCTTGCTTTAAAGGTTTGTATAGTACCATCAGAATTATACTTTCTTTTAAAAACCCATTTATTTCTAATAGGCTTTGATCCTGGAGGTAAGTCTACCAGAATCCACGTATTATTAGACATGATAGAGTCCATTTCATCATTTACAGCTTCTTGCCAGAAAGCTGAATCTCTTGAAGTCAAAGCTTCACTCAAAGTTTTGGGCTCATCTTCAATGTTTAATAATATCTTTATTTTCCTCATAATTCTGTCTCTACTACCTTCAACTAAAAAGGTAATATGATCAGGAGAAATAAAATCAGAATCAAGATGTTTTTCTTTTCTTGGCCTCTGACTTCTTCTTGGTTCAGATGGTTTACTTATTTCCTTACGTTTGACTAAGGAATCATAGGCAGTAGATGTATTTTGATCATTTTCTGGTTCATGCATAACTTGATTTTTCACAAAACTATTTTCAAAAAATTCAACATGTATAGACTCTACTATAACATTTGATTCTAAATCTAGTAATCTATATACCTTTGAATTTTGTGCATAACCAACAAAAACAGATTTAATTCCTCTTGAACCTAATTTAGTCCTTTGAGAATCAGGAAGTCTATAATATGCAATACACCCCCACACTTTAAAATAACTTAAATTTGGCTTCCTTCCATTCCAGACTTCATATGGTGAGATATGTGTCTTCTTTGAAGGAACCCTATTATGCAAGTAAGAGGCAGTAAGCAAAGCTTCACCCCACAAGTTGAAAGGTAATCCAACATTTAAAATCATTGCATTTACCATATCAACTAGGGTCCTGTTTTTCCTTTCCGCCAAACTATTATGTTCGGGTGTAAAAGGAGCTGATCTTTGGTGAATTATTCCATGATCTTCACAGAACTTATCAAATTCAGTTCAGAAATATTCACCACCTCTATCACTCCTTATAATTTTAATTTTTCTTTCCTTTTGATTCTCTTCTTTAGATTTAAATTCCTTAAATTTATCAAAAGCTTCATCCTTGTTTCTTAGTAAATAAATACTAGTAAAACGTGAACAATTATCTATAAAAGTTATAAAATATCTATTTCCTCCTCTAGTCAATTTTCCATTTAATTCACAAATATCCGAATGAACTAGTTCCATCAATTTTGTTTCATGTTCTACTTTAGGAAAAGGCTTTCTTGTAATCTTAGCTTCTACACAGATTTGACACTTATCATGGTGATCGTGCTTACAAGAAATATAATCATGGTTTGTCATGTATTTAATCATAGCATAATTTAAATGTCCTAATCTAGCATGCCACAAAGTAGAAGATTCAATGATATAGGCAGAAGCAACATTTATTTTATTAATACTGAGTTTGAACATGCCATCAAGGGAATATCCCTTTCCTACAAACACACCATTCTTAGATATTACAAACTTATCAGATTCTAAAACAATCTTAAAGCCTTTCTTGCAAAGCAGATTTGCAGAAACTAAGTTCCTTTTGACATCAGGAACATGGTGCACATTGAGAAGAGTCAGTTTTTGCCCAGAAGTGAAGTTTAACATCACACTCCCTTTTTCCCAGCACTTTGACAGGAGCATGGTTTCCCATAAAAACTTCACTGTTTTCTTCAGTGTAAGTGCTAAAGAATTCCCTGTTGTTGCAGACATGAATTGTGGCTCCAGAATCGAGAAACCACTCCATGGTTCCTGCACTTGTTGCCATGTTCAATTCAGTAACCATGGCACCAAAGTTCATGTCATCTTCAACAACCATATTGGCTTGAGCAGATTGTTTAGAACCGTTGTCTTTATTCTTCTTGTCTTCTACAATTTTGACTTTACATTCTTTAATGTAGTGCCCCTTCTTTCCACAATGAAAGCAGGTCTTGTTCTTCTTATAATTGTTGGACTTCTTAAATCTACTAGTTTTCTAGACTTTGAAGTTGTTCTGATTCTTTCCAGACTTGTTTGCAAACTTTCCAGAATTGCTTCCCATGGCATTTACTTGTGAATTCCCATTTGAATTCACTGTCTTCTCTTTCTGGAGTTTCTCATCCCTGAGACGAGTTTCACACTCAATTTGCAGATGAGTCTGGAATTGTTCCAGTGTGAAACTGTCTGGTGTCTACAAGACCTTTTTCCTGTAATTGTTCCATGAAGGAGGCAACTTGGATAGAATTGTTCCGATTTGTATAGTGTCAGGAACAATCACTTCCAATTCTCTAAGTCTGGAAACCAGTATTTGTAGTTCATGGACTTGATCCACGACTGGCATGTTATCAGTCATATTGAAATCAAAATAATTTAGTGCTAGGAATTTATCTGTACCTTTTTTCTCGTTCTGGTATTTTGTTTCCAAGGCAGTCCAGATCTCTCTTGGTGATGTATAGTTGGAGTATAAATCATAAAATCTGTCAGTAAGAGAGTTGAGGATGTGACCACGAGACACCAGTTCATCTTCTGCACGTTTCTTTCTTTCTTCCTTCACTGTATCTGTGTCTTCTGGTGTAGGGTCTGCCAGTGGCTGCAAATTCGGATCCAGAACATAGGACACCTTCAAAGTTGTCAACAGAAACTTCATCTTGTCCTTCCATCTGGTGAAGTTTGTCCCATCAAACTGGTTCAACTTGACAGGATCTTGTTGATTGATAAACACAGGTTTGGTAACCATTGCCATATCAAATGAAATATTACACTCAAATTGTTAGGAAAATAATCAGAGTATATGGCTTTGAGGCGTGTAGAATTACACCATCTTGAGTGTAATATTACTTCACACAGAAGCAAGTTACCCCAGGATACAACAAAGCCTTCAGAATTTTCGTGAAAAGTAAGAATGCAGAGTAAGTGTTTTCTGGAAATCATCACTCTTATATAGAGTATGAAGAGATATAAATGAATGGTTGTGATTTTCTATTAAATAACAACCATTCATTTCAGACATAACTGTTTCAGACATATAACCGAAAATATGTCTATTGGAACAGTTAAAATAATTTTAAATTCAATTTTAAAATATGTCTGTTGGAACAGTTAAAATATGTGCCCAAGTGCCTATCTTTGACTTTTAAAATAGGTCAAGCTCTAGCCAAAGCTCAAGCCAAGCAAGACCAAGCCCAAGCCAAGCAAGCTTAAGTCCAAGCCAAATGGTCAAAACTCATTTCCTCTTTGACTCCAAATTATTCTCAAGAGTTGATTTCCCTTTATAAATATATCACTTTATATTTTTACAAGTAATGTGGGAACTTGTTCCCTTGTATTTATTACAAGCTATCCAACACTTTTAGTTGTTGATGAGACTGGGTACAGACAAGTGGCACCATTCGGATGAAAGACCATCCGAGACCAGTAGTGAGCAAGGGCTGGCGAGCCCATGTTCGAAGATGGAATCAGGGTGTTCGGTTCTATTTTCCGCCGTTCATGCTACAGCATCGGCGTCGAGAGAGCATGATTCAAGGCACCTGGGGGCTAAGCAGTAGAGGTGTTGATGCACCAGCGCCATGGCACTTCTCCAAAGAGTGGTCTAATCATACGTTTTTTTTTCTTTGGCCAAAAATAAAATGATATGTTTTCCTCTTTTCAATAAAATTATGTAAATAAAATAAAAATGTATTTGCAGATAAAATTTAACAAGACAAAATTATGATTTTTTTTTAAAAAAATTGTAATTTCTGTTGATATTTGAATTTTAGATCTACTGAATCAATTGAACTAATCAATAATTTACAGATTGCATATCAAACCACAAGCTCTTTATTAGAAATTTCAACCAAATTAATTAAACCAATATAATGTTCTAATTGAAACTTGGAGACCAATATACTAAACAGGAAAATATGAAGCTTGGAACTAGATTAATTGATGGATTTTGACCAAAAAAAATACTTTATTACAAACTTTTTTTTCGCATTACTACTTTATTTTTGTTGGAAGTGACAAATAATTAAGATTCTTTCTGACAAAGGGAAAATTCAAATGTTGATAAAATGATGAAATTTAGTAAACCTTAATTACATCAAAAAATTCAATGATAAAAACAGAATATGATAGTTTTGTCAAAGACCTTTTAACCATATGTATCGAACATGTTTCACAGGAGCAAGCTACTTGAGTAGTTTGATTTCCCAAAGCTTTTGGTTTGAAGAGGCTGTCTTTCCATTTTTCTTTTTGTCTTCAAAATGTGTGCAAAGACAGCAAAGTTTATGATCACTTGTCAGAATAAGAAGAAACTTTACATTCAGCTGATTGGAGTTAGAAGTTCCTATTGAATGATTCGATAAAGACTATTTGTTTCTTTCATCACAATCTAATATAAGTCAAGCAGCCTTAGGCTTTGGCTTCATTCGCTTTGCTTTCGAGTACAGGAAGACTCCAGCAAGACCCACGGCAGTGCCTGCACTCCAAACCAGCAATGGAATGTAAGAGAAATTTTACGTTAATCTGATTAGTGCATGTAAAAGCTGATGATCAAGGAAGAAGTTGTCATGTTGCCCTATTTTAACTAGACCTGACAATTCTAAACGTGACATGCAAACAATACAAATGTGATACGGGTTAATTTTGATAAAAATTGTGTATAAATTTGGTGAAAGCTAAAAGAAATGATTTTGTATTTGGCATGTCAATACAAATTTTTCATATTTTATACGACATGAACATGAATTTTATACATGAATTGCTAGATCTAGTTTTAACAATTGGTATGAGCAATTTTACCAAGGGAGTTGATGGGTGACACTCGCGTTTGGAAGAAGATGACTGAAGAGACAATGACCACAACTCTCTTCACACAATTTCCAACAGAGTGGGTAACTGGTGATATCATCTGCAGTATCACGTAAGAAACCTGCCAAACACAACCATAGCGTTTCAATATTGGTTAGAAGACCAGAAAATAGGAATTCCCTTCTGCTATGGTGCTCGGGAACTGCATAATTTTAGGATAAAGGGCAAAGGACAAACTCAGTGAACAAGGCTCCCATGTTATGGGGTCTGGGGAGGGTTAAATGTAAGCAACCTTTCTTCCGCATTAACGGAGAGGTTATTTCTGTGACTTGAACCTATGACTTCCATAATTTTAGGATACAGAAGCAAATTACAATGGATATAAATACAACCAGGCCTACCTGCTGATAACTGTGCAAGCAGAATCCAGCCAGAAGAGATCTGATGCATAGCTCTCTAATATTCAAACCTTGGTTTGCCTAAAGAGCAAAGAAAACAGCATCAGATTTATGACATAACAAGCTTTAATTGATGTCTAGATATGCTATAGCTACTTACAGCAGATTGTAGATAGGAAGGAGTGAACTTGACACCTTCCAATACAATGGCAGCAGGAACCAATAGGATAAAGGAAATTATGGTTATTACGGAGAAGAGATTGATGTTGTCCAAAGTTTCCTGTTTAAAAAAGTGAGGATTAGAGCTTAATTGCACACTGCTAGAAATAAATTCAGAAGACATAATCAATCTTTCATATGTGCTTCGGTCATAAAACAATGGTGACTCAAATGACATTTAAAATTTACAAGCATTAGTGTATATTTATACCTGAGTTACGTCCTTTTTACCTCTTTTCTAACCATGAGCTTCTTGCTAAGCACATTACGCCATTGGTTAGTCACATTGGAAGCCATTGCGCTACAGAAACCAATCCTGTTTCAGAGCAGCAAGACCTTAGTCAAGTTTAAGAAACAATATCAACCAAGTTCAAGTAGGATACTTGTGTTTCTAGATAGAACACAGTCCATATTTCTGTAAAGGAATAATCCGGTTCTTTCCAATGAGTAAATTCAGACAATGTTCGTTTCTTACCAATTAAACGATGCCTCAGTGAATGATGCTAATGCCACTCCACCTACAACTGGTATGAGGGAGGACACTATCCAGAAAGTAGGCCACTGTAAACATGAAATTGTGAAAACCGGGTCAAATGAATACATAAAAAAGGCAATCCAGTGCACAAGTCTTTCATATTGTGGGGGAGAGTCATATGTATAATGTATGCAGTCTTTCCTCTACATGAACAGAAAGTTGTTTTCGCTTGAACTCGTGACATCCAAGTTACAAAGGAGCAAGCACCAAGATTCCCCTCAGTCAAATGCATACGTAATTCTCAAATATGATATGATTCATAAATTTGTGTCTACAACTTTGCACAGTTTGTCGACTTGGGTCTAGATGAAAGAACTTTAATCATAGAAATTTCTGGAATCCTAGTATTTTTATAGAATAACCTTTTCAATGTTCATATTGATTCATATAACCTATCCCAGTATTGTTCCAGTATTGAGATAAAGACTCTGATGATGATGAACCTTTCAATGCTCATATGTTTTGGCAACTAAGCTTTGTCCTGACATTTGACAAGTTGAAAGCTCAAGCATTAAGAAGAAACATCTTCTTGATTTCAACTAATTACAAACAGCATTATATCAGTAAGTATATCAACTCTTACCTCTCCAAGAAATAGAACTGAGAATAAAACTGTGAAGAAGGGCTCCATTGCTTTAATTGTGTGAGTGAACGAGACATTAACTTTCCCAAGACTAACATTGGTCAGAAGGTTGCCAAGAGTGTGAGCCACAGCCAATGGAATGATTGCTGCAAGCTGAAAACTGCTTTGTAGAAGACTCATAGCAGAACAGAAGAAGATTTTTCATGGAGATTACAAAAGTACCTGTGAACGAGTAAGCTTTGGCCGATGGTAGAGATTAGATGCCCACATAACAAGTATCATCAAAGTCCCACAGCCGAATTCGAAGGCTGTGACCGTTGCTGGAAATGTATAGACCTTCAGAACCTTCAGGAGATAAAGAATGTACTTGAATTGTAGCCGAATGTGAATTGTTTGTGTATTGAAAACTAACAAAAGCAATCTGAGATAACTTATCAACAGAACTCAATGTCTACCTGGTGCTTGAATTCATTTTTTTTCCTGGTTTTTTCTTATACTTTCAACTGTTATAGCTTGGAGTTGGAGATCAAAAAATTGTTTAGATGAACAACAGAAAGAAAATAAGAATTTGAGATGAAAAAGAATATAGAACCTGCTTGTTGAAAATGTTGAAGTAGATGTTGAGAAGATACCAAATTGCAAACATGGCTCCAAGCTGCAATGTCCTAGCCAGACCACTAGAGTCCGTTGTCTCACCTATGTTTTCGGGAAACGATGTAGCTTTGACCTTAAAACTGTCATATCTTCGATTTGAAATGATGAATGACTCAGAGATTCGAGCATTGAAGCCAGAACAAGAAGAAAGATAGGAAGCTTTTTGACATGAAAGTCCATGTACGGAACTGAACTGCTCCAATGGCTTTAAAGAAGACAGGTTTGGTACCCGGCTATATCTGGGGTTTGGGTTTTTGTTTAGAGGCTTGAAGGACGTTGTCGAAGGAGAAATAGCTAGTGCAGCGCTCTGCATTTTGAATGTTACAAGAGAAAGGCAGAGTCATAATGGTTGGTGTTTTAAACCTGCAAGAAAACAAAAATGAGGGGGGCGTGAGCAGACAAGGCATTTACTTTTGCAATTGGCAGTTAGCTTCATGAGTCTTGCGGCTCACAATCTTGGGAGAAGTGTGAATTGTGAAGTCACTAACAAGCATTGGAGACTGAAGTCAAAAGATTGTGAGGATTGTGAAAATCTTCACCTAATCTGCAAGGTATTTTCAAGGTCTCACGGTTTCGTGAGAGTTATATTATAACACTTAATTTTTATGTTATAGATAGGCTTAATAGCCAAATAAGCTCTCAACTTTTAGCCCAAAATGGAATTCAGCCCTCAACGTTTTATTGCATGAAATTCAGTCCATAAACTTTTATTTCAACGGAAATAAACCCTTAACCTTTTACAATTATGCAATTAAGTCAAAATCTGTTAAATGACACTAACTGCCGTTAGTTTTGCATACGTGGTAGCTGACGTGGATAGCTTAGTTAGCTGCCACGTAGCATGCCACATATGCAAAACTAACGGCAGTTAGTTCATTTAACAGATTTGGTCTATTTCCACTGAAATAAAAGTTTATGGACTGAATTTCACGCAATAAAACGTTGAGGGCTGAATTTCATTTTGGGTTAAAAGTTGAGGGCTTATTTGACTATTAAGCCTTATAGATATCATTTGTAGAAATTCGCACTAACTCTATAAAGTATTATTCACTTTGATGAGGATCAAACCAAAGATTATTGAGCTTTTCTATAAATCAAGCTGAAGAACATTGAGCTAAATGATAATCTAAGACCAAGAGAAAAGAGAACTCAGAAGGCCCATAAATGATCCATTAAATGACTATTTAAGCTGTGCGTCATAAAGGTAATTACGCTCAATCTAACCCCTATAAATAAGTCACAAGTATCATTCTTAAACCCTAAGCTCTATTTGCCTACAAAAATGCCGCTAAAACTTTGTCTTATAGGGGAAAGCCCCTGCGCCCTTTGACTTTTTTTATTTTGCAGAATTCTGGGAGACAGCTTGACACGAAGATCAAGAACCCAATGTCAACAACCAATCATTGTTGTTTCGTGCAACAACAATTGGCGCCCACCGTGGGAAATGAGCAAAAAGCCAAGTATAAAAGTCTACGAAAGGGTGCGAAAGACCCACGAGAGACTGCTAGTTTCGCGAAAAATAAAATCGCCACAAGAACAATGAAAAGAAGAGTCCTTTTGAGTGGTTGTCGATAGAAACGCTGCAAATATATATACCTGTGACAGAACAGTCTGTCGTGCGCAAGGTGCATGTGACAGAGCGATTTGCACGCCACAGACATGCGACAGATACTCTGTCTCAAGCTAGCATGAGGCTCACGTGACAGAGCAATTCACGCGACCATAGACACATGCGACAAACTTTGGACGAGAGAGTGGCTTCTAAACGAGACAGTTATGGCAAGATAGTGGCTCTCGCACTCGACAAGCTGGGCGAGAGAGAGGCTCTCACACCCGACAGGCTTGGGCAGGAGAGAGGCTCTCGCCCGCAATAGGCGACATCTTCATACCTTAAACTGCGTTTCGTCACCTTACAAAAAAACCGTCAGCCAATCTCTACCGTCATCATCACCCCGTTTCATCACTCTTGCCCTGTGTATTTCTAATCACTATCATCCTCCACGGCCGAGTCCTTCACCACCAAGCTGAGATTGCCACCATCGACCTCGACCGAGCTTCACCACCCATTCACAGCCTGCCCGCTACATCCTCATCTATTCACAGCTGCTTGCACCAACACTACCGCTGGAACCGCTTGCTTTGCTACTCTCTTCCATTATCGTCGTTGGTTGCACCACTACCTCAGTTTGTTGTCGTTCCAACTCTGCCGCTATTCTTGCATCACCAATCACTGCATGCTGTACCGTTGAAAGCTGCTGAACCCCAGTCAATGGCCCTCACAGCTTGCTTGCACCATTGCCAATTCATCAGCGGAGCTAACCTCTTGCACCACCGTCGCTCACCACCTGTTGTTTAAACCAAAAGCAGCTTCTGTTTCATCGCGTTGTAGCCTCCTCGTGTGGCCAACTGCTACCCATAGCCTTGTCGAATAAGGAATCAAAAAAAGGCATGTGAAGGAGATTGAAAGAAAGAAGACTACTCCTTCCCCATACCTCTGTTTTCATCACCACTTCCTTTACTTTTATCATCCTTGTAGCTTCGCGGGGATCGTACGTCAGCCAAGGCCTTAGACCGAAGTGCGCTCCTACGAGTGCAGTCTTTTCGTTCCTATCCGTATTGTCATCAAATCCGTTCCTCTTCATCAAAAGCCAACAGAAGAGGAGAGAAGTGGTACCCAAACGACTGACAAGAAAGAAGACGATTTTACTGTTGATGCAAGTAACTGAAGCCTTAAGATGAATATGAATGATAGCCCGCAACAGCCCATTTTCAGGGCACAACAGGCGATTCGATATTAGCTGATGAAAATGAACTCTAAGGGCTTACGATGAATAGGCTCTTTGATAGAATAGTAGATGTTGGCATTTCCGCTCCTAAAGGAAAGAGTATTAGAATTAGAAGATGCATCGGTTCTGCAATAGCAGAAAGAGATGGCAGCTCAGGCTGGGAGTCGAACCCAGGAAGAACGGTAGCATGAATGGAGCTTCCAGTTCCTTCTTTTGAGCCTAAATCTTCCATTTAACAAGAAAGAGAAAATGATGATGATGATTCACGATAGAAGCAATGCAGCGAGGTTAATGATGATGATTAACGACAAAAGGAAAACAAAGAAAGAAAGAGTGGAAAAGGACATGGAAGATATCAGCTTATCATCACCACCATCATCGTGACACTAAAGCTGCTCCTAAAGTTGTTCGGTCCTGCTCCACTACCTATATTATTGGTTACCATCATCCAGGTTTTGCTGCACCACCTGATCGCCTTTGTTGCAGCCTACCTTTGTTGCATCATGCCACATGCCAGCTTTCACCACCGCACGCTGCCTGTTACGACCAAGAAAGCAAGATCGAAGCACTGCTCCCTGCTACTACACTTGCCACATAGCCACGTTTCACGTCAAACCATAAGCTGCTGCAACAGTAGAAAACGGGAAGGAAGAAAGAGTTGCTGCAAGAATCAAGAAATAAAGAAACGTGGGAGAATAAAAAAAAGAAAGATTGGAAAGAGAAAAGCATGTGGAACAGAAACGAACCATCAAAGGGGCCTCACACATGCGACAACTACCTCAGGCGAGAGAGAGGCTCCCGCACGCGACAGGCCATGGCGAGATAGGGGCTCCCACAGGTAGCAGGCCATTGGCGAGAGAATTGCGGGAGAGCACAACCCCACACAACAAACTTGATGAGAGAGGGGCTTTCGCACGAGACCAGCCTTGGGCTAGAAAGGGACCTCGCACGCTAGAGTTTTGGGTGAGAGTGAAGCTCCCGCAAAGGCTACACCTTGGGTGAAAGAGTGACCACGCTCGCCAGAGAATTGACAAGAGAGGGGCTCCCCCCACGTGACAGGCTTTGGACAAGATAGGGGCTCCCACATGCAACAGGCCTTGGGCGAGAGAGGGGAGGGGCTCCCGTACGCGACAGGCTTGTCTGCCGCACCCAAGCTCGCCTAGTATAGTGATGGGCGAGTACAATACTCACACGGTAGGACCTTTGGCGAGGTAGAGCAATCGAGATAACATAGATCACACATGGCAGGCTCTTTCAGTGAGAGAGTGGCTCGCCCAATAGAGCAAAGATGGTGAGCACAGGGCGCTCGCGGCAAGCATCTTTGGCAATAGATTCGCTTGCCCACACGACTGAAACTTTGGCGATAGAGTGGCTCGCCCATGCATCAGCCAATGCAGGCGAGCGCAAGACCACGCGGTTCTCTTCTTTCGTGATAGATTGGCTTGCCCACGCAACAATCACTTAGGCGAGAACCTATACGGTGAGAATAGTTCCACGAGGCAGGCGACAGCCCCGTCTGCCGCTCTCGACAGGCATGTGGTCGTGGGCGGTAGGGTGTAACCTACATCAGGCATGTGGCAGGTGCCTCAGTGAGTGATAGGAGCGGCAAGAATGTGGTCGGCATGCGGTAAGGTGTAACCCACATTAGGCATGTGGCAGGGTGTAACCCACATTAGGCATGCGACAAGGTGCCTGAGCGAACGATAGGTGTGGGACCTCCAGCGATAGGGTATTAGGCGACAGAGTGTTGAAACTGCGGCAGGGGTGCCTAAGCAAGCGATAGACGTGGCAGGCATGTCGTTAGCTTGCAGCAGGTGTAACGCACATCAGGCATGCGGCAGGGTGCCTTAATGAGCGGTAAGCATACGATATTCTTGTTTTAACATTTATTACACTGGTGACAGGGTGCGAGGCTGTAGTAGTGTACCCCTCGATGGTAGGTACGCAAGTTGCAGCAGGGCTCAAGACAGAGCTTGAGCAATGAGGTCATGCTTTTGATCACCTTGGGTCGATAAGTCTTCACTCCTAGCCAACTTGAGCGAATGGGGAAAGACCTTACAAGATTAGAAAGGTGATTAGACCAAGCACTTGTCCTTTGAAGGCCTTACAGTGCAAGAAGGTTCCAAAGACTTGGAACACTAATCACTCGGAACTGTACTAGCGGTAAACACTTGTTATTATTGTTTTAACATTTGCTGCAATTATGTTATTACTTGTTCCATTTGATTGAAAATACTATATTATGAAATGGAAGGCCAGCGATCCATATCAATTTGATTTTATGCTCTTCTAACACAATACATTAGTTGATCTGTTGATGTATGCATTACAGGAATGAAAAATGTGCAAGATAGGTGAAAATAAGTTCCTAAGCACAAAAAGGTGCGAGACGGGCAAAAATAAGTCCCTAAGCGAGAAAATGTACAAGACGGGCGAAAATAAGTCCCTAAGCACAAAAGGGTGCGAGACGGGCAAAAATAAGTCCCTAAGCGAGAAAATGTACAAGACAGGCGAAAATAAGTTCCTAAGCACAAAAGGGTGCAAGACAGGCAAAACTAAGTCCCTAAGCGAGAAAATATACAAGACGGGCGAAAATAAGTCCTTAGGCACAAAAGGAGCGAGATGAGCAAAAACAAATCCCTAAGCGAGAATACGCGTATAGGCTCAACACTCAGGTAAAAGTTCTTATTTGGACACGAAAAGTCGAAAGAAAAAACTTGGGGAGCACACAGTATACAGGCTGCAAGGTATGTTACGATGTATGCTATAATTTTATCATATTTTATGTTGACATTTCAGATATAAACGATGTTATATTCTTATGATGTTATATTCTTATCAATTCTATAAAGTCCCTAAACACAAAATGGTGCGAAACGAGCAAATCCAAAGTCCCTAAGCGAAAAAGGGTGCGAGACGAGCAAATTCGAAAGTCCATAAGCGAAAAATGAGCAAGACGGGCAAATGAAAAGTCCCTAAGTACAAAAGAGTGCGAGACGGGCAAACCAAACAAAAGGGTGCGAGACGGGCAATCTAAAGTCCCTAAGCACAAAAGGGTGCGAGACGGGCAAATTTGAAAGTCCCAAAGCGAAAAATGCGCGAGACGGGCAAATGAAAAGTCTCTAAGCACAAAAGGGTGCGAGACGGGCAAACCAAACAAAACGGTGCGAGACGGGCAAATCCAAAGTCCCTAAGCACAAAAGGGTGCGAGACGAGCAAATCTAAAGTCCCTAAGCACAAAAGGGTGCGAAACGGGCAAATTCGAAAGTCCCTAAGCGAAAAATGCTCGAGACGGGCAAATGAAAAGTCCCTAAGCACAAAAGGGTGCAAGACGGGCAAACCAAAAGCCTAAAGCAAAAAATGCGCGATGTAGGCTACACATGTACTTGAAGAGAAAAGTGCGCAATGTAATTCATGCATAAAGTGTAAGGGCTTGAAGCGAAAAATACGCGAAGTAAGCCACACACTCAAAAAAAAAGCCTGAAGCGAAAAATGCGCGATGTAGGCTACGCATGCACTTAAAGCGAAAAGTACATGATGTAAGTCATGTATGAAGTGTTTGGGCTTGAAGCAGTAATTGAACGGCATAAGCCACATATGTAAAAGAACTTGAAGCGAAAAGTGCACGAGAAAAGTCTGATTATTACGTAAGATTAATACAAGGTAAATGTGTAGTTACCTCTGTAGATAAGTTTAAAAATGTGTTGATTAGTTTGTAAAAGACTAAGCTCTTTCACAAAAAAAAAAACTGGGGAGCACTCTAGATTAATTTCTGCATCAAAAGGAGCATCAATACTAACAGGCACCTAGGCATGTACGTCCTGAGGTATAATAATATCAAAAGCTTGATCCTTAGGAAAATTAGTGTCTGAAATATCTAAATCATCTTCGTCCAAGCCTATGAGAACCTCGACCATCTCAGGTCGACGAAAAGGCTCCTAAGAGCTGGAAAGATCAGATAGATCTTTATAAGTGCCTATCCTCAAAAAAAGTTTCAAATCCTCAGCATCTGGATCAAGCTTCAACCAATCAGGAGCATGCCAAGTACAAATCGCCTCTGATGAAACCAAAGGCTTTGGTGGCTCTACAATCTTGTAATTTCTCCTTATAGCTCTTGGTTTCGGTCAGCTAGGACCTTGAATTCGAAAAGAATGGTGGTTCAAAGGAGGAAAATGTATCCCAGTAGTGTTATGAAAAGGCACTTGACAAAAGAAATAATGACACAACGGCGCTCTTGTTATAAATAATGATGAAACGACTCTTGTAATAATCCCAAGAAGGGGGTAGCAAAAGAATTTGAAAAGCTCATTCTTTATATACTCTTTCACAAGGTAAACCCTGCAAAATAGTGGGGAGCAATTGATGAGGGTCAAACCAAAGATTACTGGGCTTTTCTATAAATTAAGCTGAAGAACGTTGGGCCAAATGATAATCTAAAACCAAGAGGAAAGAGAACTCAGAAAGCCCATAAATGATCTATTAAATGATCATTTAAGCTGTAGGTTATAAAGGTAATTACGCGCAATCGAACCCCTATAAATAGGTCACAAGTATCATTCTTAAACCCTAAGCTCTATTTGCCTACAAAAATGCCGCTAAAACTCTGTCTCACTTAAGCATCGGAGTGTGTATGCAGAGGAAAGCCTCTGCGCCCTCTGACTTTTCCTATTTTGCAGAATTCTAAGAGACAGTTTGACACAAAGATCGAGAATCCAACGTCAACAACTAATCATTATTGTTTCGTGCAACAACACACTTTAATTTGAAAATCTTACAGTTTTATGTTCAACAAGATGTGCCTCGCAAGTATGAGTTGTAATCTTATATCATAACATAATCTTAAAATATCTCGACGTGAGATTGATACGTTACGGGATAATCATAAACAGTTTTATTTTCAAGCTTGACACTTGGGAAATCATACCTTTTAGATTCTTTGCCAAAAATTCAATTAGAGGTGCATGTTTAATGCTTGATTATCCAGACTAATCTCTGGAGTCAACTGATTAGTTTCCAACATGGTGTTTTTGTGTTGTGAATAATGTCAAATTACAGACAAAAAACCCAAGGAAATCAATCATTCCAAGGTTCTGCAGACTTCATTTGGTGGTGATTACCGATTAGCTGGAGCTTGGAAATGCATGGATAGTATGAATTCACTAGCATGTGTACTAAAGCTGCTAAGACAAAGATGTGGCAATCAGGGCTTCTTTCTGAAAATGAAATATAAATCATGGACCGCATATTTTGCAAACTTGATAATCCTCTAAATATCCATTTCGAGGATATTTCCAGCAATTGTAGGAATCCAACAGAGTTAAAGAAAGATTCTATGGTAGATATGAAGAGTGACCTGCAATGAGAATGCCATGAACAATACAGTTTGCCATGAGAAGATTTCAATTTCTAATGGCAATGTTATCCTAGTGAAGCTTTGATTGTCTCATCCGTAAAATATGGTGCTCGTGCACCTCAGAATTGAAAACAACATGGAAAATAACAGGAGCCTAATCGATTGTCAGAACCTTCTTTGCCGACTAGAGATAATGATAAGGAATAAACAAATTTGTCATTGAGGTAAGAACCAATCAGAATACAAGGATACAAACTCTTAGAATAGTGTTGAATTGACGGTAAGAGTAAACATTTTTCACGAGACGCACTTGAGCCTTGCGAATGTCAAATATCCGGTATGCCCTCTAGCTTCAGGAGATGGCCGAGCCATGACTGCTGGGGAACTTGGGTTGTCCATCACACTTCCTTCACTTGAAGGCTGCCTCCTCTTGCATGGAGGGCATGCAACGAAACTACCTTCGTCAACCTTTGAGCAATCCACTTTCCATTCACGTACTTCATATGCGCGAAGCAGTATTTCAAAGGTCCTTATATCTGTGTGTTACAAGCACTTTATACATTAGTACATAAATGGAGAGGGTAAGAAAAGTTGAGAACTCTTCAAAAGATATCTGTTCGAAGTTAGAACAAGATAGGAGAACTAGTTTCAAATAAGCTACCTGTAAAGTTTGATCTAAGAGTTTCGCTGGAGCGTTGAACTTGTTCAATGCATGGTGAGAAGGAGCACAAAATTCCGTCTTGTTTCAACATTTTTCCAGCTGAAGGAATGGCCAGCCAAGGTTGTGGTAGGTCTAGAAATACAGAATCGGCCAACCCAAGAAATTCATCTGGAAATCCCTCACCCAGAATATCTCTGACTCCCACAGTGACTAAGCTGCTTATTCCCGTCCTCTCAAAATCCTCTCCAAAGGAGAGAAAAGTCATAAACAGATTAAAGAATGAATCATGCCTTCTCTCTCTAACGGATCAATAAAAGAATAAAAGGAAGAAAAAACAACATCCTTCACATCTTTCTGTAATTGGTTATACGAGCAGAGACCATGATAAAACATGCCCAAAGAATGGAAAAGCCATACTACACAACTGCTTTGTCAATTTTTTACATTATAAATGAGTCTTATGCAAAGGTTCACTCTTTATTAATGTCTCTAGTTATATAAATTTCTAAAGATCCATAAACTGCGATAATTTTAAGAATATGAACTATCACAGAAACAGAATGCAAATCTAAAAACGCATAAACCAAAATAGACTTCAGAAATCAAACTAAAACTCGAGCTCAACCTATGCAGTTACTAAATCATATTTCATAATTCAAGCTTGGAAACTGAAATTGCCCAGAACTATAAAATAATATCACAAACATCTTCTTACCTAGCTGAGGCAGCCCTCTGTTCATGGCAATCAAATGTATACACATGTCCCGTAGGAGCCACAGCCCTTGCGAGTGAGGTTGTTAGGGATCCACTTCCAGTCACTGATTCAAGAACCAAACAACCAGGAACAATATCCAAGTACATGATCACGAAGCTAATATCCGCAATATAGAGAATCTGAGTCCTGTGACTTAGAACCTAAGTCCATAACTCCGGTGTTGGAGCCAATAGGTAAACATATCCACCCTTGTTGCTAAACACTTTGGAACCAACCGCTTTCCAATCCAATCCGAATGTTTAAACACACCGAAATGATTCTGAAGATGCGAATTCTCACACACTTTAACAGCCTTCATGATATCATGCCTCTCATAGACAATAACCAAGTCTCCATCTCTAAACCAATCCTGTTTCAGAACAACAATACCTTAGTCAAGTTTAAGAAACAATATCAACCAAGTTCAAATATTATACTTGTGTTTTATATAGAAAATAGTCCAGATGTCTGTAAATGAATAATCTCATTTTTTCCAGGAGTTAATTCAGACAATGTTTGTTTCTCACCAATTAAAAGATACCTCAGTGAATGATGCTGATGCCACTCCACCTACAACTGGTACGAGGGAGGACACTATCCAGAAAGTAGGCCACTGTAACCATAAAATTGTGAAAAACTGAGTCAATTGCATACATTAAAAAGGGCAATTCAGCGCATAAGATTCCCACGTTGTAGGCTCTAGGAAGAGTTATATATAAGCAGTCTTTTTTCTACATTAATAGAGAGGTTATTTCCGCTTAAATCCGTGATCTTTAAGTCACAAAGGAACAACTTTACCGTTGTACCAAGGTTCTCCTCTGTCAAATGCATACGTAATTCTCAAATACGATATGATTCCTAAATTTGTGTCTATAAATTTGCACAGTTCGTCGACTTGGGTCTCGATGAAAGAACTTTAATCAGAGAAATTTCTGGAATCCTAGATTGCATTTAAGTATTTTCGTAGAATAACCTTTCAATGCACATATATTTTGGCAACTATGCTTTGTCGTGACATTTGACAAGTTGAAAGCTCAAGCATTCAGAAGAAACATCTTGGTTTCAAGTAATTACAAGCAGCATTACATCAGTAAGCATCAAGTAATTACAAGCAGCATTATATCAGTAAGCATATCTACTCTTACCTCTCTAAGAAATAGAACTGAGAATAAGACTATGAAGAAGGGCTCCATTGCTTTAATTGTGTGAGTGAACGAGACATTAACTTTCCCAAGACTAACATTGGTCAAAAGATTGCCAAGAGTGTGAGCCACAGCCAATGGAATGATTGCTGCAAGCTGAAAACCGCTATATAGAACACTCATTGCTGAATAGAAGTAGATTTCTGATAAAAACTGCTTTACCGTTTACCACTCATGGTTTCAAATAAGATTAATCTCGGACCGTAAAATAGACAAGGATGCCTGTGCTTACACCAAAAAAAATAAAAAATAAAAAAGAAGTAGATTTCTGATGAAGATTACAAAAGTACCTGTGAACGAGTAAGCTTTGGTCGATGGTAGAGATTAGATGCCCACATTACAAGTATCATCAAAGTCCCACAGCCGAATTGGAAGGCTGTAACAGTTGCTGGAAAAGTATAGACCTTCAGAACCTTCAGGAGAAAAAGAATGTACTTGAATTGTACCCAAATGAGAATTGTTTGTGTATTGAAAACTAACAAAAGCAATCTGAGGTAACTTATCAACAGAACTCAATGTTTACTTGGTGCTTGAATTCATTTTCTTTCCTAATTTTTCTTATACTTTCAACTGTTATAGCTTGGAGTTGGAGATCAAGAAACTGTCTGGATGAACAACAGAAAGAATATAAGAAATTGAGATAAAAAAGGAAATAGAACCTGCTTGTTGAAAATGTTGAAGTAGATATTGAGAAGATACCAAACTGCAAACATGGCTCCAAGCTGTAATGTCCTAGCTAGACCACTAGAGTCCTTTGTCTCACCTATGTTTTCAGGAACCGATATAGCTTTGACCTTAAAGCCATTATATCTTCCATTTGAAATGATGGATGACTCAGAGATTCGAGCATTAAAGCCAGAACAAGAAGAAAGATAGGAAGCGTTTTGGCATGAAAGTCCATTATGGAACTGAGGTGCTCCAATGGCTTTAAAGAAGACAGGTTTAATACCCTGCCATATCTGGTGTTTGAGTTTTTGTTTAGAGGCTTGAAGACCGTTGTTGAAGGAGAAAAAGCTAGTGCAACGCTCTGCATTTTAAATGTTACAAGAGAAAGGCAGAGTCATAAAGTTTGGGGTTTTAAACCTGCAAGAAAACAAAAATGAGGGGGGCGTGAACAGACAAGGCATTTACTTTTGATATTGGTAGTTAGCTTCATGAGTCTTGCGGCTCACATTCTTGGGAGAAGTGTGAACTGTGAAGTCACTAGCAAGCGGTCTTTAAGTTAATAGGAGCATTGGAGACTGAGGTCAAAAGATTGTGGGGATGGTGAAAATCTTCACCTAATCTGCAAGGTATTTTCAAGGTCTCACAGTTTCGTGAGGGTTATATTGTAACACTTCGTTTTTATGCTATGGATACCATTTTTAGAGCTCCACACTAATCATGTGAGGTATTGTCTATTTTAATTTGAAAGTCAACAGTTTTATTCAACAAAATGTGCCTTCCCAGTATGAGTTAAAATCTCATATTGTAACATAATCTAATATTATCTCGATGTGAAATTGAGATGTTATGAGATAATGATAAACTTTTAATTTTCAAGCTTGACACTTGGGAAATCATATTTTTTAGAATCTTTACCACAAATTCAATTAGAGGTGCATGTTTAATGCTTGATTATCCAGACTAATCTCTGGAGTCAACTAGTTAGTTTCCAACATGATGTTTTGCCGTTGGGAATAATGTCAAATTACAGACAAAAGACCCAATGAAATCAATCATTCCAAGGTTCTGCAGACTTCATTTGGTGGTGATTACTGATTAGGTGGAGGTTGGAAATGCATGGATGGCATGAATTCACTAGCATGTGTACTAAAGCTGCTAAGACAAAAAAGTGGCAATCAGGGCTGCTTTTCAAAAGGGAAATCTAAATCACGGACCGCAGATTTTGCCAACTTGATAATCCTCTAAAATCCATTTCCAGGATATTTCCAGCCATTCTAGGAAACCAATCGAGTTAGAGAAAGATTCTATGGTAGATATGAAGAGTGATCTGCAAAGAGAATGCCCTGAACAATACATTTTGCCATGAGAAGATTTCAGTTTCTAATGGCAATGTTATCCTTGTGAAGCTTTGATTGTCCCATCTGTATAATATGGTCTTCGTGCACCTCAGAATTGAAAACAACATGGAAAACAGCAGGAGCCTAAATGATTATCAGAACCTTCTTTGCCAATTGGAGATAATGATAAGGAATAAACAAATTTGTCATTGAGGTAAGAACCAATCAGAATACAAGGATACAAACTCTTAGAATAGTGTTGGATTGATGGTTAGAGTAAACGCTTTTCACGAGAAACACTTGAGCCTTGCGAATGTCAAATATCCGGTATGCCCTCTAGCTTCAGCAGATGGCCGAGCCATGACTGTTGGGGAACTTGGGTTGTCCATCACACTTCCATCATTTGAAGACTGCCTCCTCTTGCATGGAGGGCATGCAACAGAACTACCATTGTCAATCTTTGAGCAATCCATTTTCCATTCACGAACTTCATATGTGCGAAGCAGCATTTCAAAGGTCCTTATATCTGTGTGTTACAAGCACTTTATACTTTAGTACATAAATGGAGAGGGTAAGAAATATTCACAAATCTTTAAAAGATATCTGTTTGAAGTTAGAACAAGATAGGAGAACTAGTTTTAAATAAGCTACCTGTAAAGTTTGATCTAAGAGTTTCACAGGAGCGTTGAACTTGTTCAATGCATGGTGAGAACGAGCACAAAATTCCGTCTTGTTTCAACATTTTTCCAGCTGAAGGAATGGCCAGCCAAGGCTGTGGTAGGTCTAGAAATACAGAATCGGCCAACCCAAAAAATTCATCTGGAAATCCCTCACCCTGAATATCTCTGACTCCAGCAGTGACTAAGCTGCTTATTCCCGTCCTCTCAAAATCCTCTCTAAAGGAGAGAAAAATCATAAACAGATTAGAGAATGAATCATGCCTTCTCTCTCTAACTGATCAATAAAAGAATAAGAGGAAATAAAAGACCATCCTTCACATCTTTGTGTAATTGGTTATACAAGCAGAAACCATGATAAAACATGCCCAAAAATTGGAAAAGCAGGAAAAGCCATACTACACAACTGCTTTGTCAAACTTTTACATTATAAATGAGTCTTAGGCAAAGATTCACTCTTTATTAATGTTTCTAATTAATTTAATTTCTAAAGATCCATAAAATGTGATAATTTTAAGAATATGAAATATCACAGAAACAGAATGCAGATCTAAAAACGCATAAACCAAAATAGACTTCAGAAATCAAACTAAAACTCGAGCTCAACCTACTAAATCATATTTCATAATTCAAGCTTGGAAACTGTAATTTCACCAGAACGATAAAATAATGTCACAAACATCTTCTTACCTAGCTGAGGCAGCCCTCTGTTCATGGAAATCAAATGTATACACATGTCCTGTAGGAGCCACAGCCCTTGCGAGTGAGGTTGTTAAGGATCCACTTCCAGTCCCTGATTCAAGAACCAAACAACCAGGAACAATTTCCAAGTACATGACCACAAAGCTAATATCCGCAATATAGAGAATCTGAGTCCTGTGACTTAGAACCAAAGTCCATAACTCTGGTGTTGGAGCCAATAGGTAAACATATCCACCCTTGTTGCTAAACACTTTGGAACCAAACCGCTTTCCAATCCAATCCGAATGTTTAAACACACCAAAACGATTCTGAAGAAGCGAATTCTCACACACTTTAACAGCCTTCATGATATCATGCCTCTCATAGACAATAACCAAGTCTCCATCTCTAATGCACCGATTAAAAGATATCTTCTTTGAGGGATCCGTAAGCAACATCCCTAAAATCTTAAATTCGATACTAATCCAATAAAAGTAATTCAGTTACCTGCCAAGACTGAAATTATATTCAAGGTAAGCTACTATCTATATTGTTATCAGAAAATTGCACTTGCATAATTGCATTAAGCAAAAAGCTTCAAAATATGTTCTAAAATTTTGGTTTCTTCTTTTTTTTTATGACTTACTCAGATATAGAAAATTCACAAGTTTCAAAATAAAAGGAAAATTTAGCACAGACCCAAAGTTCCATTAAGAATAAACAATCACATAAAATACCAGGAAGACCCAAATTCATGAAAATATACATATGTTCAAAGCAGATATAGGAAAAGAAAATACTACCAATAATTTCATAAATAGTTAAGCTAGAAAGTTCAGAAAACAGACTTACCCAAAAGTTATTTTGACTTAGCAATATTTCTCAGAGAGAAAAGCTGTGGAAGGAAGGTTTCAGGCTTTTCAAAGATGAAGAAGAGAATGTAACCAAAAAAAAAAAGATGAAGAAGAGAACATGAAAGCAACCAAACCCAGGGTTTTTTCAATTTCCACTGTTAGCCGAGTAGGGCTTTGGTGTTATTCATGGACTTTTACTTGTAGGCTGACTATGATAGAGAGTCCTGCTCAATCACAATGTACCCGTCAACCCAAATAAATTTTCATGGGTTTTAATTTATTGGCTGGGCAATCTACGATAAAGGCTCAATCAGGCTCAATTTTCTTGAAATCCCAACTGGGTTTTGGACCTCGGTCTACTTTGGGAGCAGCTAGACCCAACAATCCCAATAATCTCGAACACGAAACGGTAATACAATACAAATAAAATATAGTTTAATTATTTCATATATTTCAATGGAGTTTTTTTATCACTCAGGCGGAATTAAGATTATGACACATGTTTTATTTTTTTATTTTTTTTAATATTTTCATAGTATATATGTCACGATTCTAATTTCGTTTATAGAGTAAAAGCACTCCACTAGCAGTGTATGTAATAATTATTTTAAAAAATATGAAGTAGATATGAATATAACAAAAACTAAAAAAAATTATTTGATATATAGACACAATTTTGACAAAATTTTTATACTTTATACGGTATAAACACAATTTTATATAATGTAAACACAAATTATACATATCAATAACCAGATTTACCTAACAAGAAGAAAAACTTTAATTTGAGAGCCCCAAAAGCAATATATAGTATTACAATGTAGAACCTATTTACAATATATTATGACCCATGATTGTGCAACCTAAGCTCAGCTTCATTGTACTTTCTTTTTTTTTCTTTTTTCTTTCTGTTAATTTAATCAGTTTGTTTTTCATTTTCAAGCTATTATGAAATTCTTGTATAATTGAGTGGGGTATGGCTGGTTGGAGTTTGCAAGTTGAGAAAGTGAGCAAATTTACCAACGGTGTCTTGGTCTAGTGGTGCCAGGGGCTAGATTTGGTAGGGAGAACTACGGTTCGATCCCCCGCAAGCTCGTTGGGAGGAGTTTAAAACCTTAACCTCGAGACCCGCTCCGAAACCGAATTAATCGACCCAATAAATTTGGATACCGGTTGGGAAACCAAAAAAAAAAAAAAGAAAGTGAGCAAATTTAGCTAGTAGGTGTAGAATTAAATATCAGAATAGTTACGACTGTTGCTAGAGGTCCACATCAAAGATTTCCCATCACAATGAAACTGTTTCTGCAATTGGAATAGGATTCAGTCTTATCACTTGAATATGCGGTGAGCCAAAGCCTTTGGATTTCTCATGCTCTTTTGGCCCTTCACTTGGATATTTGTGGATAACAGCTCTTCAGTCTTCACTCAGTTTCACTCTTTCCTCCTCCATTTGTTGTTATTATGCTTGTAAAGCCAGTCTAAATATCTAACACAAATATCTCACAGCTTTGTACTTTTTGTATTCCATTCTCTCTCTTTTTCTCAAAATGTATCCTAAACATCAACTCCCTTGTTTGCGTTGCCAGCCGCATGAGTACATTAGAATGGTAAACGCCAGATAGTTATGTAACTCTCTCCCAAAATCTTGGAATTCTTACAATCTTTTTGCTTTGTTTGCACATTGTTTGTGACAATGTAAGAGGGTTTTTGAAATCTTTTCAAGAAAACATCAAAAACTTTGGTTTTTAAGGCTTTGGGGTGATTTTGTTTTGTAGGTTCAGCACATGATAGAGAGGTGCCTGCTATTTCACATGAGCAGAGATGACTGTGTCAAAGCACTTGCCAAGCATGCCAACATTGAACCAGTCATCACCCTAACAGGTAAAGCTTCTCTTTACTCTCTCCAATGCCTGCATGTATATATTCTTATCACAGCACGTCTGGTTCGCCGAATGGAAAATGTGTTCATAATTATATTGTTTGGTTGGTCGAATGTGTTCGGTGTTTTGACATAGTTAAGCTGGTGCTTTTGCAGTCTGGAAAGAGTTGCTTAAAGAGAACAAGGCCTTCTTTCAAGAGTATTTCCAGGCTATATCTCCAAGGCAGTTCAGCAGTAAGGCCAACAAACCTTTGCATGCTTATGACCTGTTTGGAAAAATCAAAGTGATTCTGAAAAGTTCAAAACTAATGGATTCTTCAAGGCATTATACCCTTCTTATTTATGTATTTTTATATCCTATCCAGATAGCTCCACTCAAAGGATGGCTGCTTTCAGAAGAAGAGAGCATTGGCATTGATTCAAAGAGCAAAACTGTATCATCAAAAGCCCCCATGAATGAACTTCTAGTTAAAGACCTAGTTAGAAAATAAGAGTTATCAGGAACTAGACTTGAGAATTGGTTACATTAGAAGCCATAACTTCAAGCGTAGTTCTTACAAAAGTGGCATGGAGCTGTTGTATTGTTGTCAACTTGTCATTTAAACCAGTTTGGTTTCACGTTTTACTGAACATAACCAGATTAAATCAAGCAATATTTGCATAGCTTTATTGCCAAAGACCAAGAGCAGATTCCATAAGGCAAACCAAGTACTAATAAATCAGAAACTACTGCTTGATCAATTCAATATGATTTCACCTCTGGTTTTTAAGGCAACCAAACCAAACCTAGTGGTTTGGGAATTCTGGCATGAAACTTTATTACATAATTTCAGCAAAACTTGGATTACAAGTAAAATGCAGGGGCAATGACATCAGCACTCAGCAGTCAGGATTGTGCTGCTTTGATGTATTGGCAACCTCCTTCAGAGGGTTGGGCCAGCATGGACCATTGTTGGCAACTGAATAAGGATCTCTGGCTATAGCAGAAGCATTAGCATGGAAGAACACTAATGGAGAATTTGCTTCTTTCCTTTTTTCCTGAATCCTGATCCGTCTGATAACCAACCAGGCTGCACGCTGATCATATAAGAGATTGTCCGGATTCATTGTGTTATATCCAGGTGACCAACATTAATTTTCTTGAATTTAAGAGACCGACGTGGGAGTGCACCTTTAAAATCTTTCAAAATGAATTAATCTCGAAATGTACACAAATTGATCCAAAAACACTCTAACCAGTAAAGAAAACGGGTCAGGTGCCCAATGTTTGTCATTTTCCTGTGGATCATCCATGCTTGTGCCTCAATTTGGTAGCATCAGTTTTACGTGTATCGTTCCAAATTCCAGATGCAATACACGTGGCATGTTTATTCAAGAACAAGTGATGATTCTCTCTATTATAGGTGGCCAATGCCCATTTCTTGATTTGCCGTCACCTTATGCTCCATTACCGACATGGTACGTCTCCTACAGAGAGTTATACCGAGTAATTTGTACATGGTTCAAATGTACATGAAATTTTTTGTAAGTAGTTTACCTTGTTGGAAAAGATTTATAATTATAAATAACAGCGTTAACATCAGTAGTGATAATTGATGTATCAATTTCGAAGCGGGGTCAAAATTTTTATTTAATGAAGACTTAATTCAAATACATTAAAACATAAAAATAATAACAATAGTCGAAATTTACCCTTACCGCCTTCACATTTTGAGCTGAAAGATTATACTAACAATGGTGAAATGTAACTCAGGTTTAACATTACAATGGCATACCGTCACGGCCACCGATGTGTGTTTCCCGCCAATGAAAACATTTGTCCCAGACAATATGACCATCGTGATTGGTCCGTCCTTTTGGATAAGAATCCGTTACTTGGTTTTAGAAACGTATCCAATCCAATCACGGCAATGTTTGTTGTTTAGTTGTAGTGTGGAATGGAAAGGGCCAAAAGATTATGCCTAATGGGTAAAGGGATTTCAAAGATTTTTCAAAGACAAAAGACAAAAACTTAAGACTAGATGAAAGGGATAGTCTTGGCTATTATCACTATCCCTAATAATGAGACACGAAAACATAAGAAAGTATAAATATAGCACAAATTAAAATTTTAAGAAAAATTGTATATAAATTTAGTAAAACTAAAAAATCAATTTAATGATTGATATATTGACGCAAAATATAATTCGATAATTTTCGTGTTTTACATATTTTAAAATAAAATAGACATAACACATATACACGAATTACCAAATCTAATTATTATTACTATGATTTTATTCAAATGGTTGGACACAACTTATTTGGGGCCACGATCAAGTGAATTAAGCAACATGGTCCATGCTGGGTTTGTATGCAAACTGCCAATGGCAAAAAAGGGGCAGTTCAAGAATGGAATCATAATCCAAACAGGGTACAACTTAGCAAATCCCCTGCCAATGGCTTATCAGGGAGGAAGAACACTTGTTTAGTTCTCAATTTTTGAGCCAAATTTGCTAGTTCCAGGCATAGGAGACATGCACAATCACAAAGATACCAAAACTATGACAGCTCTACGCAGCGTAAAGAATATGATTTCTTCACCATTCCATGTAAAATAGGGAAAATATATATACCAGTTTCATAAGAAAGTGTGCAGCATTCCAAAATGCTTCTGGCATTTGAAAAAATCGCTTCAACAATCAGTTTGTGGTTTGTGCCTTGTGAAACAGGCTCATTACTTGTGCTATCTAAGAACAGCCGTTGAAATTATTGTGTTTAAATGGAGCTACACTATCTACTTGGCATTTTTAAATCAAAGGAAAATATGATTGAGTTCTAACAAAATGCATGGCGCTGCCAAGAAAAAATCTTCAAACGTTGGAATTACCTGAATGACAACTTAATAAAAGTATCATTTGCACAAGGCTGGTTCCCTAAGCTTCAACTCAAGATTTACTGCAACAGCATCAATGAATTCTTCTGTGTTCAAGTATAACTCTCTTGATACCCTGAATTCATAAGAATATCTCCGTAACTATAAGGTCATAGCTTATTTTGAGTGAATGATCAGATTGAGGGAGTAAAGTTCACAAATCAAAACATCGACAATGTAAAAAAAAATCAAGAGAAAGTGCAACATACTTGGGTCCATGAATTAAAATCGCAAGATCCTTTGTCATTTTTCCTGCCTCCACTGTCTCAATGCAAGCAGCCTCCAGCTTGTGGACAAAGTCCAGCAACCTTTCATTTTTATCTAGTTTGGCCCTGCAGCAAGAGAGATTGCATGGACTTAAAATCAGTGCTGCTATCATAGTTACAAATGGAAAAACAAATAAATCTAAGTTGCAAAAAAAAAAGTAAACAAAAAAGTTAAATCCGATAGTAATATACTATGACAAAAAAATTGACCAATTTAAGGCACAAAAGCTTTCTTTCTATTTCCGTTCCAAATTCTACATATAAAATAACCAGGAAAAAACTTGTGTAGGAGTTCATTTAGAATAAATACTGATCAAACAAAATTCCACAAGGAAGATTCAGAACCACTTTACATAAATGCAGCAGAAATATAAAATACCTGTGCTCCAGTCCTCTAGTCCATGCAAATATGGAGGCAATACTGTTTGTACTAGTTTCTTGTCCCTTTTGATGAAGCCTGAAATGTCGTGTTACAGTCCCATGAGCTGCCTCAGCTTCTAGTGTTTTCCCATCTGATGACAGCTGCAGAATTTGTGACTATAAAGATTGGCTACATTCAAAGGCCAAAATGAAGAAGCCAAAAGATGAGAGATACAAACCAACACAGAAGTCATCAGGCCCAAAGAGCCAAATCCTGCATAAAGTAAACAAGTAATTATACTCCACAAAAAACTGAGAGAGATCCACTCAAACTCGAGCATTGACTTGTAAAGGATTAAGATCACTACCACAAATAAATATATCCATTCATTTCAGAAGGCATTTCAAAAACATTATATGAATTATCTACTAGATAAATGGACTAAACACACAAGTAAACTACTAGTATCCCTTTAGATATATTTTTTTCCTATTGCATTGTATGGAGGCATGCGGAGTAGGTATTATAAATGATTTAAAGCTACCATCATAATGAGCCTTTCTTTATGGGGAAAACAAAGGAAAAAGAAAAAACTATGGATGGCCAGCTAATTGAGAATAAGCATCAAACAGCACCTTGAGCAAGTAGATCACTTTGGACATCTCCATCATAATTTTTGCATGCCCAAACATATCCCCCTTCACTTTTTATTGCATATGCCACCATGTCATCAATTAGCCGATGTTCATACCTAGACATAGAATCAACCAAATATTTACAAATATCTCAACAGATATCTTAAGCATACTTCACTAAAGGCAAAATCCAACCATATAGAATGTTCTTCAAACTTGTTCTTCCAGTTTTGTTCATACACCTCCTGGAATATGTCCTTAAACCTGTAATAGACTTCTTAAGATAAGCATTGTGCAGTTCTTCCTCATATAAAAAATCTGACAGACCTTGAATAAAAAAGTAGTCATAGACATGTGGACATTTGGGGAAGGGCAAATTAGAAAAGAAAACACTACCTGCCATCATACTTTTTCAGAATAGTGTTTTTTGTGCTCAGGTAAAGGGGCCACTTCTTTGAAAAAGCCAATGACATGGAGGACTCAGCAAAAGCACGAATTGACTGAAAAATCACACAATGATTTGTTAAATTAATTAATCAAAAAAATGCTCTGCAAATCATCAATAGTGGGTGGGTGCGTGTACACAAACTTATGCACGAGGATATATCTACATATAAACTGTATATTTTCATGTAATACATTGATATACACATATGGGAAAAAGACAGCAATTTTACAGACCTCATCAACATTATACATAGCAAGTGCTACACCAGGGCCTTTAAAATTATAGACATCAAGCTCCACTGGCTTGTCACCACCTTCTGGGACTGAGAAAGAGAAAAAAGACAATATGCAGCAAAGAATTAGAATTTTAACAAATAAGATTTTGCCAGCTTAGTTACACGGCACCATGCCAAGAACGATGGTTAATCAGCATACCAAAAACCATCTTAAGCTTTCCCGGTCCTGTAATTACTGTATCAGTTGCACGATACTGATCACCAAAGGCATGTCTGCCAATACATATGGGTTTCTTCCAACCTATAACAGGGAGAAAAAGTTCATAGCAGCTTTCACAACATTTCAGTTACGCTGCTACAGTGTGAAGAAACAATTACCAGGAACAATTCTTGGTATGTTCTTGCATAGGATAGGTTCACGAAAGACAGTACCTACAAACAGAAACAGCCATTCAACTAGGAAGCACTGAAAATAGAAGGAGAAGACATCTAGTAAATGTGGAAGCACTACAGCTAAGCATCATAATTAATCTGTTCTAAAAACTCATGTTATATATAGATGAATTAAAATCTGGTTTCAGCACAAATCTACCAACGACAGCTGATGGAAAACAAACCTTTCAAATGTCAGAATACTGTTTAAACAACTAAAAGGAAAATCAAATTAATCCATGCATGCCAATCATTAAAATTTCTCCCTGAAATGAGAGGCATATCAGGGGTTACTATGAAAGACAAACCATTTAAGATATTTCTAATGGTTCCATTAGGACTTCTCCACATAGATTTCAGCCCAAATTCCTTGACTCTTGTCTCATCTGCATAATCAACATAACCTGACTTTCAGTATTATATAAAGCTGAAAAGTTTTATTTAAAAAAAAAAAGAAATAAGCACCTCCTTAGATACTTTCCATATATAATAGGGAAATACTTTGATCTACAAGGCTAGAAGAGCTTAAAAAAGCACAAGAATGACTAACCAGGAGTTATAGTTGCACATTTGATAGCAACATTATACCTGAAAGAAATAAGGACATTCTTTACAACTGCAGGCTTTAAGATGTGAATAAAGAAACCATAAAATTCTTCAAACTTCAAGCCCTAGCTGTCCTCAACAATTGCAAAAACTTTTTGCTTAAATGTTAGAGAGTCTTACTCTTACCAACAAAAAAAATACACCATATTCATTTCAGATACTAAAACAAGAACTCCCTGTACAACTCTCTCTTGAACCCCCTCAACCTACGCCAATCTCTTTATATCATCCGGCCTCAGTCCAATTTCTCAGCAAAAAGCAAAATCATCATCCTTAATATTATAATTCTTTATTTCCTTTAATTCCACACAATAATTTAAGCCCAGTGCTGACCAGCCTCAACAAAACTACGTTGGAGTTCAAGGAGTTTAAAACTTAAAACATTCGTCAATCGTCACGGTACTACAATTTCTTTTATCTATTTACAAATGGATGAATGATAATGTCACCTTCAGTGGCCTTATCATGTTAATAATGCAATTCTAGAGATCCAAACTTGCGTCATCTCATATAGCGCATAATATCTATAGAATCCAATAGCTTTTTTCTAAATAATACTACTAATAACAGCATGTCTAAAGAGCCTTGTGCAAAGAGTACTCACTCCAGAGCTGCTTCAGCACTTTCAACAGTAACTTTGTCGCCGGTCGCATCCCGGTTCAATATCCCTAAATCGAAGTATTTTATGTCCAAATTTAGATAAGGAAATATAAGCTGCGATTAAACAAACAAGTATTCAGTACCAAGAATTAACTACTAATTACTAATAAGTCTTGAAAAAAAAATAAAGAAATAATATCCATACTTTGTCTTTTATCATATTCCAAATAATCCTCGTCATTTCATCACCTAATTATTACAAAAAAAAATTGACAATAATTTAATATTAAAAATAAGTAGAAAATTAAATAAAACAAACAAAAAAAATATAATTCCAGAACGTTCTCAATTATCACCGTATTATTCAATAGTCTTACCGTCCATTTCGACGATCGGATTTTGAACTTGAACTCGATCGAATCCGCTGGAAGAAGCGAAACACCGAAGGGAGATGGCGCGAGGGAAGTGAGAGGAGAAAACGACTCGATTGTTGAGAGCTCCATTGCTGAAGAGTGTAGAAGAAGAAGAAAGAAGAGTACTAGGGTTTTTGCTTCTGAGAGCGAGAATGGAAGAAGATGCAGAGGAAGAAAACGAGGAAGCGAGCATGGTCGAGGCAGGTGAAGACGAGACAGCGCCGAGTCGGAGACGCAGAGCAAGTTTGAGCATTGTTTTGTGCTGTGCGTTTATACGACGCTCTCGTTTTAAACGAACCGGTTTGCCGTTTTGGATGTCCGTTTGTGGTTTATTTTGTCACCGCCTGTTTGCCAACTCGAGAAATGTCAAAGAGCGGCTTTGGGTAAGTTGTGATCCAACGGCTAGGAATAGCTAATCAAACAAAGTAGGATGACTCATTGAATTAAGGCCAAATGGTTAATAATACCCTTGAAAAAAACGATTTTTGCAATTGAATTTTTATTTTTTCCCGCAATCATTTGACTAAAAAAATAACAAATTTAACAGTTTTTGTTTAAGTAAAAGTTTAATAAAATGAAATTGAAAATATAATAATTGAATTGATTGCGAAAAAAAAATAATGATCCAGTTGAAAACATTTTATTATTCGATAATTTTTTGATCCTTTTAGCCTTGTATCAACTTAAGATTCGATTAGTCAAAATCTAATAAATTTTAGAGAAATTTTATATGCAAATACTTTGTTAATACAATTATTTTATTCATACAAATTATTTTTTAAAACGTTGTGGCAAATACAATTTCTCAAAATTTTAACAAACGGTTTTTATTTTGATTTTTGTAAGAAACTTTAGGTTATATTATGATTCTCATGAAATTAAATCATTTCTAAGAGGAGGTGTAATTATGCCAAGTAGAATGATTTAATATTAGATTTGAACAGTATTCGATTCTAAAATTCAATGTTCGATTTGAGTTTAATCAAGCTTAGTTTTTTAATCTTAAGTTTAATTTGATAAAATATTTGAACTATTTGAGTTCAATTGGATAAGTTTAAGCTGCTCGATAAGCTCGATATGTGATTTTTTAACTTTTTTTAAGTAAAATAGTAAATTAATAATATATAAAAATATGTATTAAAAAATTTTGATTAGTTTCACAATCCATTAGAACTAAGTATTAAGATACTTAGCTCATTACTCTTTTCTCAAAACCAATTGCACTAACCAAATTTAAGCTTGAACCAAATGCCATATGCAATTTGACTTTGATTTGATTATAGACATGACTTGATGTAATTACTTATTTAAGTATATCCCTCTATATCAAATCAAACTACCAATAAGCCACTTAAAATTACTCGAATTTTTATTTGTTAAGTATGATTAAGGTTTTAGAGGCTATAGTTAACAACCTTTTTCATTTCCTTTTGTTTTATTTAGAGATTAGCGACGTTCACAAATCAAATTCAGTCAATTTTCTAATGATCGTAATTAAGATTAGTTCGGACCCATTAGGTACGAGAGATTCAAAAATTTCAAATATATATTAAAATATAAAAAACTCATTGAAATATCAACTTTTAATATTTTAAATACATATTAAATTAAAATTAAATTAAAGAACCATTATAATTTTCTTAACTTAAATTTGATGAAAAATACATTATTATATGAAAAATTATATCTAAAATAATATCTTGGAACTAATTTTACAAAAAAAATCTATAACTACTAGGAAGAGATCTTAATTGAAAATAAAAAATATAAATTAAAAAAATAAAACTACGAAATGTGCATTTTTTTATTTTTAATATATTTTAAAGATTATGTGTTAGCTCAATAATGTAGTGAATAAAATTTAAAAATTTCATTCACAGTATAAAAGATAATTTTTTCTTAAATTATTATCTTAATAGTGTTTTGAAATGTAAATGTCCAAGGTGAAGAATATAACTTCTACATATGGTAAAAAAAATAGTACTCCATGAATTTATGTAAATGAAAAGCTTTGTAAATTCATTTTAAAAAAGTTGTAGATGTAAATTTAAGATATTTACCCAAAATTTCACTTCTTTATTAATTGTAAATTTGCAATTTTGTTATGATTATTACTATATTCTCCTTGTGAAAGCAAGTATACCATTCATTACCAGAATAAAAAAATGATTAATGTCCTATTTAAATTGGATAATTTGTGTATTTATATTATGATATTTCCATCTTAAATACGTTTAAAATATTAAAATTATTATGCCATAATTCATATAAAAATATTAATTATTACATAAATATTGTAATTTATATCAAATCCTTGTAAAATTATTAATTCATGTCATTTTTTTTAAAAAAATTTTGTATTACGTTATACATTGTATTTAAAATTGTTGGATTTAATTTTACTTTATAAGGAAACATTTTGGCTAAACAAGCAAGAGGCTCAAAGTGGTAACATACATCTCACTGCAGCATACCAAATCCTAAAACCCTTCATTTTCTGCAGCAAAGCCACCTCTCTCCCCCTTAAACCCTAAACCGTTTGCTCTCCCCAGAAAAATCAAAACCAAACTCATTTCAACCTCCAATGGCTATGTCCTCACTAGCCACCAGAGCTCGAACTAAAACCAACCCACTCCTAACATGGCGAGCCCTACGTTTCCGCAACATTTGCAGCGGCCGTTTCGGTTTCGCCACGTCGGAGTCCGACCCGCCTGACCCACCTGTGGCAGGGACCAAGTTTCTTGAGTCGTTTAAAGAAGAGTTCGAAATTGGATCTACGGTAATTTCTCTTGAAACGGGTAAAATTGCTCGTTTTGCTAATGGGGCTGTCGTGTTGGGCATGGAAGAGACTAAAGTTTTGTCCACTGTTGCTGCTGGTAAAGGCGATGCTGTTCGGGACTTCCTACCGCTCACTGTCAGTAAAACATCTTTAATGTTTTAGTTTTCGATTCGGGGTGAAATGCAATCTTGGCTCAATATTTTAAAATATGTTTAATATCAACTTATCAAGGTTCTGAGGTTGCTTAATTGGTTAGGCGCCGATGCCTTTCCATTTTGCTATTTATCCCTTAGCATGTTATTGAAGCATGTTTACAATTTTGGGGGAAAGAGGAATTTGATGCTTTGTGAAGGGTTATGAAAGCTGTTTTTCTAAAATCGTGCTTTTTTGTTATTTATTTCTTACTATTTACTCTTTGCTTCTTAAAAGTTGTTTAGTTGCCGTAGAAAGTAAATTAATTATGAAAAAAACAACTAAAATCGAACACCAAATGTAACATAGTTGTTCATATAAAACCATGCATTTATTTGTTTAGACATTTCATTTTTTAGTTGCTGCAGTTTTTTTTTTCTCTGATTTGGCATCTAAACCAAGTTTTTGCTTTTTGATCTTGGAAGCAAAAATAAGTAGCAAAATAGTGAAAAAGATGGAGTCTAATAACTATTGATTCCCATTTTTGATTTTCTTGGATGGTAGACATCTCTTGCGTGTATGTTAGGCTTGGCTAGTATGTGTTCTCATTGGGATTTCCTTCTTATAAGGTTGATTATCAAGAGAAGCAGTTTGCTCAAGGTGTCATTCCAAATACATTCATGCGGAGAGAGGGTGCTCCAAAAGAGCGTGAACTTTTGTGTGGTCGTCTCATTGATAGGCCTATACGGCCTCTTTTTCCTGCTGGTTTTTACCATGAGGTCCAGGTATGTTTTACTTTTCAGATTCAAACATGTACAAGTCTATGCATTTCAAATTTTTCATTTGATTGACATTGCCGGATTTAATAGGTAATGGCAAGTGTTCTTTCTTCTGATGGCAAACAAGATCCAGATGTGATGGCAGCTAATGCAACATCTGCTGCTCTTATGTTATCAGATATTCCATGGGGTGGACCCATTGGAGTAGTACGGATAGGGAGAATTAGCGGGCAGTTTATTGTTAACCCCACTATGGATGAGGTATTAACATAAGCTTTTATTTAGTTATGGATGCGATTTAGGTATCTCTTCTATTATTATCATTTATCACAGGTAGTCTTATGTCAAGTGTATAGTTTGACTCATTTGTAATACGATTTACCTATTGTTTTCTATATATGGTAATGAGTTAGTCATTAGATGCTCACTCATAAAGGTATCTCATTACTGATTTTTTGCTTCTGTATGAA
Source organism: Heritiera fomes (assembly GCA_032173925.1). Lineage (NCBI taxonomy): Eukaryota > Viridiplantae > Streptophyta > Magnoliopsida > Malvales > Malvaceae > Heritiera > Heritiera fomes. Next base: position 7,520,523 of record JAPDPM010000025.1, read on the forward strand.
GTGTTTAGTTATGTAATTGTTAATTCATTGTGTTATCATTTTTTACTCTCTTTAAATTACATTATCAGATTGGAAAACATTGTTTGTACTAAATAATGGCTAAAACACTCATTGGAACGCTGGATAGTCTTTTTTTTGGTTACAAAATGCTGGCTAGTTAAAATGGAGTAATTTAGGGGGAAATAAAGCTGATCTTTGTGGCATGTGGCTACACCAATTGTGTAATAGGAGTATTTTTATTCGTTCAGGTCAGGTTTACTCATACTGCTATTTTCTCTTTGATTCCGGAGGACTGTCAGATATGCTATTATTATAGTTGGTGCATGGTGGGATGGTGCATGCAAGGTATCAATTAAGGGATCTAAGAATATGTGGAATGCAATACCTCTTTAGTGGTCGAGATTGCTTTGAGTGTTAATATGCACCATCAATTTCCCACCATGGAATTAGGATTTTCTTTAATTTCCCATCAGTGGATTATTCCTGATATTTTCTTTCTATTCCTGTCTGCATTTGAAGAAGAATTATTTTATCTTTTACCCAGTTTGTTATCATTTCTTGGGTTCTGTCTGGTCTCACTTAGATGGCCCTTTGCTAAAATGTTAACATGTCATGCACACAACGTTAATTGTTGTATTTGGAGAGAAAATTTGTTATGACTTATGAGTTTGTCCAACCTATATTGAAGTTGCTTTTAAGCTTTATAAATCTCTGCAGATCTATAGACAATGACACTTGATCTGTCAGTTTTCCTTATCCTCTGATCAGTGCTTGTTTGGTGTGATGCAGCTTAGTTTAAGTGATCTCAACTTGGTATATGCCTGTACAAGGGACAAAACCTTAATGATAGATGTGCAAGCTCGAGAAATCACCGAGAAAGATTTAGAAGCTGGTTTAAGACTGGCTCATCCGGAAGTGAGTCATAGGCTTGTCATAAACTTTTTTTTTTTGTGTCTATCAATTAATGGAAAATGCCATTAAGATGATTTATTGATTCAGGCAGTTAAATATCTTGAACCTCAAATCAAACTGGCTGCAAGAGCTGGCAAACAAAAGAAGGAATACAAATTGTCTATGGTCTCAGAACAAATCTTTGAAAAAGTCAGAAACCTGGCAGGAGGTCCAATTGAAGCTGTTTTTACTGATCCTTCCTACGGCAAGGTGAATACATTTCTCCTTTGGTCTTTTCTTTCGCTCTAGATATGTATATGTGTATCTGTAGTTACAGTTCAGATGCATTAGACTTACTTCTGTTTGATGTATTCTTGAGTTTCATGCTGTGGTATATTTGAATAATGTAGTTTGAACGTGGAGAGGCTTTAGAGAAGGTAACGCAAGATGTAAAAAGCACACTTGAAGAAGAATGTGATGAACAAAGCTTAAAAGTTCTGCCAAAGGTTGTGGACACTGTCAGGAAAGAGGTGAGCTGTGGATAAAGCTGTAAAATGAATTACTTCTTTTTTTGGCTTCAACAAAAGATTTGATCACACTAAGTATGACTGGCATTCTCTGTGATCTTGAGCAACCTATAAGCTTCTGACAAGAAATATATGGGAAAGTAAGGTTACTACCTCAAAATTGTAACCAGGTGGATGGAAATTAGATGATTTGTTAATTCTCCCTTATATTTTTCCTATCTTTGTTCTTAAATCTCTTGAAGTTGGCATATCTCAAGTTGTATAAAACTATCAGGTTGTTCGCAAAAGAATTATTTCTGAAGGATTTAGAGTTGATGGGAGACATCTTGATGAAGTTAGGCCAATATACTGTGAGGCTGGCCATTTGCCTATATTGCATGGATCTGCTCTTTTTAACCGTGGAGATACTCAGGTTAAAACACATTTTTCCTTGCCTTTACATCTAGATATGTTTAGGATTGACCTTTCTTTTGGTTGAGGGCTTATATTTGATGTTTTGTTTCAGGTTCTTTGTACTGTGACCCTTGGAGCACCACAGGATGCTCAACGCTTGGATTCATTGGTTGGTCCCCCAACAAAGCGCTTCATGCTTCACTATAGTTTTCCTCCATTTTGTATAAATGAAATTGGTAAACGAGCTGGCCTGAACAGACGTGAAGTAGGGCATGGTAAATCAATTTTCTTTATCATCGTAAAATATGTGTGCGTGCACACATGTAAAAAAGTTCTACCATTTAGATGAGGTTTCAGCTTGTCTCTTTTGTTACCTTTTCCATAGGAACTCTTGCGGAGAAAGCTCTTCTTGCTGTTTTACCTCCTGAAGATGATTTCCCGTACACTGTTCGTATTAATTCCGAAGTCATGGCTTCGGATGGTTCAACATCAATGGCTACTGTTTGTGGAGGTATCCGTTTCAACCTGTAATAAGTCATCTTCTTAATATATGATCAGGTTGAAAGTTATGTCTGTGGATGGATCAGTGAAATGTACTTCCTCTAAACTATGAACTAATCATGTTTTAGCATGATGATGTTTTCCTAATACAGGCAGTATGGCTTTGATGGATGCTGGTATTCCATTAAGAGAACATGTTGCAGGTGTTTCAGTGGGTCTTGTTACTGATGCTGACCCTGAAACTGGTGAAATTAGGGACTACCGTATCGTGACTGATATTTTGGTGAGATGTTTTACTTGACATATTGCTTATGTGACAAATCTTTTGGTTGCTTTTATTTTATTGAATAGTAAAATCTCCAACAGATGTTAGAAACCAATGCTTGTCATTATTCTTCGTTGATTATGTTTCTAGTATTTGTGTCTTTATTCTGTTATTTACTTAATGATGCCTCTACTATGGACTAAGCAGTTAGTTATATGGTTCCAAGGTCTTGCATTTAAAATATAAGTACCTTTGTGACCTCAATAGTGTGAAGTTGGTTTTTAGAGTTTACTAAAACAGTGATCTCTTTAGGGTCTGGAAGATCATTTGGGAGACATGGACTTCAAGATTGCTGGGACGAGGAATGGAGTTACAGCAATTCAATTGGATATAAAACCTGCAGGAATTCCTTTAGATATAATATGTGAGTGTTTAGAGCCTGCACGTAAAGGACGCCTTCAAATCCTTGATCACATGGAGAAAGAGATTAGTGTGCCGCGAACTCAGGATGATAGAAATTCTCCTCGACTAGGTTCAAACCTTGATACATTTGTTAGCCTTTTGTTTTGCACTTAACTAGCTGTGATACTCTGCAACAATCGATTTTATACCTTAACTGAAAATATATGCTTTGTGATGCAGTTACATTTAAGTTTAGCAATGAAGCTATTAGGCGATTCATTGGACCTCTAGGTGCTTTAAAAAGAAAAATTGAAGAGGAAACAGGTGGGTGCTGAACTTGAAAAACATTTTACATTTAGTGGGGCGGTAATTTGCTTGTGATTGAATTTTTGATTGTTTCCCTTGTGATGGTACTCTTACTGGAATAATGTTATGAACAATTTTCTTAATTCACAATGCTTTTCTTTAAGGAAGTAACATGGATTCTTTTTCATACATCGTCCCAATTATTTCCTTTATAATTACCTGTCATTAAGGATGTAGATTTTCACCCTTCATATTGGATATGCAGATGATTTCTTCTTTGTTAGACTTACGCATCAGTTTGGAAGCCATAAAACTATATTTGTGCTTTTCATGTTGCTGCAGATTAAGTATATCAATCATGAATGATTGATGGACGTATGTTTTGTGCATGTTTTGCTGATTTACATTTTGTTGCTGCAAATTATTGTATATGTGCATTTACTTATCATCATTTGTTCAATAACCATGTTGATGGTTTTCAAAATTCAGGTGCACGGATCTCTGTAGGTGATGGAACAATTACTATAGCTGCTAAGAATCAGGCTGTGATGGAGAAAGTGCAAGATAAGGTATTCATAGGATTCCCTATTTCATTTGATGTCTGATATTCCTCTAGTTTGTTGTAGATCCATGCTAATTTTGATACTTATTCATTGTCTTTATTACTATTTTGCAATTTAATATACTATAATACTGGTAGTAACTTTTGACTGGCTAAAGTACACTAATTTCTGGGAATGGTGATTTGTTTTCAAATATAAATGTCTTGAACCCTTCGGTATGTGCTTCTTGAATCATTTCTGTCATTGTTACCACTAAAATAAACCTCATTGATGGAATCTGAGTTTTCTTTGCATTAATTTGTCCATCTTGTTCATGTTGGTGCTAGTTTATAAGAGTATGAGCATGCCTGTTCATTATGCTTTATCCTAATTAAGTACTTAAGTAATCCTTTGTGCTCTACAGGTTGATTTCATAGTTGGCCGTGAAATTGAAGTTGGAGGAATCTATAAAGGCATTGTGACATCAATTAAAGAATATGGTGCCTTTGTGGAATTTAATGGTGGACAACAAGGCCTGCTACACATTTCTGAGTTGTCACATGAACCGGTGGGTAATAAAACAGTGGTGGTAGCTTGGAGTAATGCAATCCTGTCGATTTTATTTATCACTTTCTTTTTCTGAATGCCCTTTCTGATTCCTATGTTTTGGTTGCATCTTTTTCTTATCCGTCTTTTGGCTCATGTACATGATTGCTCAGAGTCTTAGTGTTTTCTTTTAATTTGAAGATTTGGCAAACTTGTTGCATTTTGTCTTGTTCTTAAATTGATCACTTTTTAATAATAAGAATTCCCAATAAGCATGTATCTGATAATAAACTGTTTTTGTCAGCCAAGATCATGAAAATTTTCTGAAACAGGGGATAGTGCTTTAGGAACACGCAAAATACTTGATTATCCATATTAACTGTTAATAACTACAGTATGTTATGTTTAGGATTTAGGTGTGTGTTAGATGAACTGTTTATTTCACAAAGTTTTTTCGTAAATATCCAATGCCTCACAGAAATTGTATTTATCTTTTAATCAGGTGTCTCGGGTTTCAGATGTGGTGTCTGTCGGCCAGAAAATTTCTTTGATGTGCATAGGGCAAGATGTTCGTGGTAATATCAAATTATCCCGTAAAGCAACTTTACCTCGTTCTGGATCTGAGACAGAAAGTGTAGTTGAAGGATCTACTTTTGTTAGTAAAGAAGCACCTAATATTTGGGCATCACTTGAGAATATGTCTAACAGAGAACAGCAGAAGTCTACTCTAGAGGAGCGGCCCCTGAGCAAAAATGAGAATACTGCATTAAACCCGTTTGCCTCTTCACTACCAACAGTAGTAATTCGAAGTGCTGCTGAGTGTGATGAGGAAGAGAAATCTGCTGCTTTGAGTAAGACTTCCAAAAGTGCACCTAAACGAAAGGACACTTTAAAAAGGGATAATAAGGTTAGAACAGTCCAGTCTTCTGATAACAGGCTCATTTCAACCCTCGGTGATCTGTTATCGGAATCCTTATCTCGAATGGGAACGGAGAAAGAATCATTTCCTGAAGATAAATATGAAGGTGAGACTAATCTGAATAATCAGAATGACAAGGGAACTGATGTTAAGACTCCTATGACTCCTGAAAAGCTGAAGTTAGGAACAAAAGTTACTGCCAAGATTTATCAAATTCGTGCACGTGGTTTAGTTCTTGATCTGGGTGGTGGAATTCGTGGCATGTATAAGTTCGAGGTATGTATCCTTTTGTCTGATGCTATTCCTGCTTTTTAACAAAAAGGTCTTGTCTCTTTCCTTGTCACCACCCTATGTCCAAAACTGTCCATTTATTATATTATTATTGTTGTTGTTGTTGTTGTTGTTGTTTTACCTGCAAAAATTTATTCTTATCATCTGTATTTCAGTGCCAATGTTTTAAGAGCCTTTCATTTTCTTGATCGGTGTCCTATCAACTCTTTGGTTAATTATTTATGGCTTCTTTATTATTTAGTTGACTTTGGCAAGAATTGTGCAGTCTTCCACAGGACCAGGGATGACACCATGATTACTGTTTTCCAAATGCCAAAAGAAAGGAAAATTTCTGCACTGCCTGTCTTATCATTTTCATTCCTCTTTCTATTTTTTCAATATAAACATTTTTTTCGGTAAAACATGGATGCCACACACACACATACATACACACACACATGCACACACACGCACAGACACATATATAGGTAAAGTTTTCAGTGGCATTTACTTTTGACACATGAAAGCTCACCCAGCCTGACCTGAAGCTATTCCTTGCTGTAGATCAAGTCCTCTCATCCTCTATGCCAAGCCATTAAAAATCTTTAAGGAAGCTACCTACTAGTGGAATTCTTTGATTTGTGTCATCCCTGTATCTTGTGATCTCTCTCTCTCTCTCTCTCTCTCTCTCTCTCTTAGTAACTGTTTGTTTAATTTAGGTCGTGTTTCTAATGCCCAAGTCCATAGCTACAAAATTCTGATTGGATGTATATTTGAGTTTTATGGGCACGCATTTGCATTTATTTGCATATTTTCCATTCCCTTTGAGAAAGATCTTTATATGTTTTAAATGTGTGCTGCCCATCATTTCAAAATTTGACTGTCGTTTACCATTTCAATTTTTTTTTCTTTTTGATGTGTTCTTTATAATCATCTTCAATAAACCATTTTGATGGAGTTGGATGCTTGAATCAAATTAACTTTGATTTTGATGGTTCTTTCATTGCAATAGTAACCTACAAAATCTTTCCTGTGCTTGAGCATTTTTTTTGTTGAAAAACTTAAAAGTTGCAGTTGCTGCTGTAAGTATATTCCCTCCAGCCTTGGAGCTCACTAACTTGTTTTGATTTCCATTCAGCCCAATGGGGAAAAGGAGTATAGTGTAGGCGATGAGTTGCAAGTCCAATGCTCAAGCTTTACAAGTAAAGGTATCCCAGTCATGTCATTGGTGGATGAGGAATGATAGCATATTGACAGTCCTTCCTGGAAATCATGCCCCGTAGATGGTGATGGGATTGTGTCAAAGGATATTCTTGTTCCAGTGACTGAGCATTATTGAATTCTCGACACTGTTTTGGTGAACAATCATGCACGGAGAAGGCCCATGCATCTATGTAATATTGTTTAGAGATATAAATTTATCTGCAATCGCTTGAGGGAAGTTTTGCAGCCTGCCTAATCTATGGAAAAGTCAAGAATGCTAGCTATACGACCAGCTATACGACCAAGGTTAGCCTTTACCGCTGACGGAACCATCATTCTTAAAATGCATGATACATGGTTTGCACTCTTTAACCTCAGGGATTTTGAAAATCGTAAAGCCTCTTAATCTCTTGTCTGTTTTTTGTAATTAAACGCTCCATTGATCGATAATAAATCTGATAATTTGCAGAAACAGGGAGGAATTTGTTGCTGTAGCTTTTTTCTGACCCAACTCCTAACCAGATTAGGTTCAATCCTTCATTGATGCTATATAAAAATATTATGAATGCATAGCATAGCAATGGTTATAACTTGTGCTTGAAGTCTCCAATGTTATTTACTTTCCTATTTGGACAATATTCTTGTAACCATGAACATAATATAGTTACACTGAAAACTGGAAGCAGAAGAAATCCTTAATTTCTGCAATCACAGAAGGCTTATATTGCCAAATTTTTGCAACTACATAGTATGTTACTGAAGTTTTCTTAGATATCTAGTGTTATGAACTTACATGTTTTTTGCTTGAAAATTTAAGAGAAGTGGGTCAACAGCCCTGGGTTTGGCTCCAATACAGAGCCTAAGATTTCAAAGAGCCTAGCCTAGCCCCTTATGGGTAGAAGGTGAATCACTAGGGCTAGCTTGACTGGCACTATTATAGCTCTCCTCCATAGAATCATGTGTGAACCTCAGGTTTGGTTGTTCGCAGGTGACGATGATTAATGAGTTGGAAAAGGAGCTTTTGAATATACAATACAAGTCTTAATATTCAAATATGTTTTTTATATTTATCACAAAATAAAATTAAATATTTAATGTTTAATTGTATAAAAATTAGTCATAAATATTTTAAAATAACAAAATTAAGTACATTTTTATTAAATTTTTTAATTTTTGTAACTCTTGTTCAGTAATAAAACTTAACGGTATTAGAGAGAATTAACGAAAATGTCTTTAATTTTTTTTATTTTGAAATGTGTAGTATTGATTTTCATATAATTAAACGTTAAGGGTATAGGTTATATTTTTATTTTGTGGTAAATATAGAAGGTATATTTAAGTATTAAGTCCGATACAATTATATAATATGAAAACGATATAAAAAAATGATATGAAAAGTAACATGGGTTAAAATTTAATTAAAATTATACATGAATTTGACAAAAGAGAAAAAATAGTGTTTAGTGTTTTAAAACAAATTTTGATATAATAATTTACGTGTTTTAAGCTTTATATTACATGAGCATAATTTAACGTGACACAAATTTGAAATATATACATAAATTGTCAAGTTATTTGTTTAGGTTAATTTTTTAAAATAAATTTCAACAATATTTATTACCAAAAAGTTTTTGACCAATAATTTAAGGGTTTGTACTGACTATGTAAAGTTTCTACACATTGTTAATGCATTAAAAATTAACACCCGATCAATAAACAAACTAAAAAAATTATCAAGTCCTTAAAAATAAATACAAATATTAATAAATACAAATGTAATACCACGTTTATAACTATGCAAATTTTTTTAAGAGAGATTCACTTTATACTAACATCAAGCAAATTTGTAAAAATAACTACAAAAATAAAATATTAATATAATATATATAATAATTACTTCACATCATTTACATTTTTTATATATAACGTGTGGATCATAAAAGTTTATTAACTAATATGCGTAAGTGAAGAATTGACTAGTTTAAAAATATCATTTCATTTTTTTTTGTTTTTATAATTCTATTTTTTTTCATCTTATAAAACAAACTCTCAAAAAAATCAATAACTAGGCTAATGTTAAAAAACTATCTAAAAAAATTAGATTTATGTGTCAATCAGCTTCCAGTAGAAGAAGAAAATCATGACAACTACAAGCACTGGATTTCCAAACTGGGACAAAAGAATAATGATAAGAAAAAGTGTGATTATAATTATTTCTGACTTTTGGCATTTAAAGTCAAAACTGAAAGATGAAGTGATAAAGAAAAACACAAGCAAAAAGAAGTGGTTTGATTTTGGTGGATAATTAAAATAAATTATAAGATTTATGTTATTGAGAAATGTTTTTAATTTTATTGAATTTGAATTAAATTGATTAACAATTTTCTAAATGAGCCAATGAAAATTGATCCATCAAAATTTTTTGATTTGTAAAATAAAGTCAAAATTTGTGGAAGATATTCTTCCCACAAATATGGACCAACAATTGAATAATTATGATAAATAATACATTCATCCAACTATATTTTGTAATTAGTCTAAATTTATCATTTTTTTATTGAAATTTGAACATTAATAAATTTTTTAAATATGATTAGTTAATTACTAAGCTGTCTAGATTTGTTGGGTTGGAATTTGGATCCATGAAGACTTGTTTTCTTCTTTTGTTATAAAAAAAGGCAATTTTTGGTAGACATATCAACAAAACTCTTTTCATTTTGAAAAAATAAAATTATTAAATTAAAAAAACAATATTCAAAATACAAAAAACAAATCAAATAAATCCATATGTCAAATTGCCGTAATTATATAGGTACTTGATACGCCGAACAAATCTTTCTGTTAAACCTATCATATATCATAATTATTGGTTCCTTGAATATCAAAATTAATATTTCGAAACGCCAAAATTATTCATCTAAAAATACCTCAGCATATGAGAAACAACTAAGTCTTTTTATTAACAATTAAGACTTGACTTAATGATTGTTACATTTTTTTTAAAATAATTAGATTCAAAATTCAAATTTTCTTTTCTTTTTACCTTCTTATTAAAAAAATTATGAAAAAAGCTATAATATAGAGATGTCAAAGAGATCGTATTAGGTTGGTACAATTTATTTAAATATTAGTTCATGTCTTTACTGATAGTGCTAGCCCAATATTATTTTTTTTATGGATTATGCCCGCACGACTCATTAAAATTAATGGCATAAATCGGTATGGCACATGACCTCTAAACTTGTGGGTAGTGTTGGCTTAGGCATGATTCTATTTTTGCATTAGTTTATACTAGATCAAGCACAATACTATTTTCGTGTCAGGTCATGTTTCGTTATGCATGATACTATTTTCGTGTTGAGTTGTACTCGGTCAGATATGATTTTATTTCGTGTTGGGTCATGCCCCATTAATATGTTTTAGATTTTTAAAAAATTTTATCTAGTGTTTTAAATAACATGGAAGATAAAAAAAAGACATAATTTATTATATGATTCAACAAAATGCTTATTTTCCACAAAGAATCGTAATAAAATCTAGCTACTAAATAAAAATATTGAATTTTACAATAACAATATTTAAAAAAATACTACAAAGAAACATAATAGAATCTATTAAATAAAATTATTGAATTTGTATCTATCATGGATTTAATTTATTTTTGCTAATCACTAGTTTGTTTTAAAATTTTTGATCCTACCAAAGATATATTAGATATCTTTACTACAACTAAATCAAGTAAAAATATTTTAATCTTAATAATTTATGTTTAATGAGATTCTATTAGTATGTAGTGTAGTTATATAAAAAGTGTTTGCATAAAGTAGAATATAATCATTCACCAACATTTGTTGGGCCGAATAAAAAGACTTTGGTGCCCTTTACATAATGTCTTGAGTTTGAGCTGGGAGAGCTCCCTTTTATTTGGTTCGATTGTAGCTTGACTTTGGATTTGTCAGGATCCAAAGTAGTCTTCGAATATCAAAAATTTTGACCAAAAAAATAGAATATCATACATCTTGTATTAAAAATGAAAGAATTATAAATTTATGTACCAATAATTTAAACATGCCTTATGGACTTGTATGTTCTTTCTTGCTAACCCCGCATATGATATGTTAGCATTGACCTTTCATAGATCGTATCATGCCAATTTATATGTAGGGGTGTTTATGGGTGGGCTTGGGCCAAGTCTAAGCCATATAATAATGGCTTATGTCTAAGCCATATAATAATGGTTTATGTGCAAGCCTAAGTTCGACCCAGCCCGAAAGATCTATTTTTATTTTATATTGCAAGCTTGAACACGGCTTGACTAGTCAAATATTATTTTATTTATTTCTTATTGTTTTAATTTTTGTTTATTTATTTTTTATTCTTTTAGTCGCTTTGAAGTTTAATTTGATTTATCAAAATTTACATGTCAATTTTCATATTAAATATATAATCACGTTTATTAATTAATAATATTTTATATACATATAATTACAATATACTAGTAAATATATTTTTTTAAAATATTAATTTTATTTATATTTCTAACTAGACAAAACTTGAGTTTTGAAAAATCAAGCCTAAGCCCGACCTATTTCTAAAATGGGCTTAAAATTTTTACTCGAATTCAGTAAATATATTTTATATTTTTGTTCAAATTTAATTAAATTTCAAATAAAATTTCGAGTTTAAATAAGTAATTTGACTCTCGAATAGGTTTATTAATATATCTAAAACTTCTGACTTGACAAGACACATGTGTACCGTGTTCGGTTGAATTTACTTATTTTAATGCGAAACATGCCAAATACAGTCAATACCGGATGATGCCATGGAACGTCCAATCAATTTAACACATACATTTTAATGGCTTATTTTTTTTATCTAATATTTTAATGGCTTGTTAACTTGAACATTATTCCAACAAGAAATGAGGTTTTAGTGGCATAAAATCACCGACTTGCACAGTATAGGATTCATTGCGATAATTATGATTCATTGAAATTTAGAAATTTCTTTTGATGTAAACTATGTTTTTTATAAATTCAAATTGCATTACTAGGGGAGCTATAATTCATGAGTTAAAAATTTAGAAATTTATTGATTTCTTAGGCAGTAGATCAGACTTTAAATGCAAATGGGTCCCCGAACGACTGATTAGGGAGCTCACGCCGTTGCGTCACTGTCCTATTTAATCTTGAAAACAATAACAGGACAAGTACTTCTCACCATCTTCCATTGTTTCTAGGAGGTTGGCACAATCAGAGCAAGAAAAGCAAAAAGGTCGAAAGAAAATTGCTCTGAGAGCTCTCCGAAATCAGACTTCACAGCAGCAAGCCAGCAAACAGCCTACTTTGGCAATATTCTTTTCGCATTCCTTCTATTTGTCCATGCCTTAAGCTGAAACACCCACAAAAAAAGGGAGAAAAATAAGCAAAAGACAAGGCTAAACATGAATCCAATGCAGTTCTCAGACTCAGAACAACCATATCGGAGATGGGTTTTCTTGTTAGTCTTCTCGTTGTTAATCTCCAGCTCCTTCTCCGATCCAAGGATCTCAAACGCCGGCCTTTTCTGTGGGAATTCCACCGCCCCGAATGGAACCAACTTTGTTCCGAGCTTTGTTAAAGAGATGCAAGGGTTGTCGGAAGTGATTAATACTACCCACTTTGCTTCTTTCCACTTCAACTCCACAACTCCAATGTATGCTTTGGCTCAGTGCCATGGAGACCTCTCGCAAACTGATTGCCTTCTTTGCTATGCAGCGTCAAGGACTAGAATCCCACGTTGCCTTCCTTCTGTCTCAGCTCGAATCTTTCTCGATGGCTGCTTCTTGCGTTATGATAATTACAGCTTTTTTCAGGAATCTGTTTCATCTAGTTTGGATCATGTTAACTGCAGTTCTAGTAATGCAACGTTGTCTGGTCGGAATGTTGATTATGCAGTCGGGAATGTGAGCAGGATTGCTTTGACAAATGGAGGGTTTGGAGCTGTGGAGCTGGACGGCGTGTATGCATTGGCACAGTGCTGGAAGAGTGTTCCCGCTAAAGGGTGTCGGGAGTGCCTGCTGAAGGCGGCAAAGGCGGTGAGAGGCTGCGTGCCAAAGGCTGAAGGGAGAGGACTCAATACTGGGTGTTATTTGAGGTATTCCACCGTGAAGTTTTATCATGGAGGACGAGAGGCAGAGCATGATCATGGTAAGTCTGTCTTTTTGATGATTCTGATGGTTTGATTTAGTAAAGATATTGATAAATTTCAACATGAATTGGGTGATAATCCAGCAATCAAGTTTCCACATCGTGGGATCTGAAGAAGGTCATGCATGTATAACATTTTCTATAACTTTTTCTGCATTAACAGAGAATTGTTTTCGCTTTAACTCGTGACTTCTAGATTACAAAGCTGTAATAGAAGGTTCTTCTCTATCAATCTGAGCTGCTAAATATCAAGAATTCAAATGGATTCTATTATTCAACTTTCACATATGGAAGTTCGTTTTTCACTCTTAGGCTGTTCAGAGTAGATTCTGTAGTTCTAAATTCCATTTCTCTTGTCTTCTCGTTCCTCTGCCATGGTTGAATTGAATGTCTTCTAAATTTTCCAGGTTTTTCTGGAACTGCACTCATTATAGCAATTGTCTCAGCAACATCGACATTCTTGATGCTCTCTCTTTCTGCGGCTTATGCTACTTATGCAAGAATATCGAAGAGGAAAAAAGGTACAATCTCCCAGTAATCTTCACAATCTCAAATACCTTGGCATCAATCTTCTGCATTAGCCCTCTGATCTACTATCTATTGCATTTCCTAGAGCTCAAACATCTCAGCCAAATTTCAAAAAGTTTCGACAAATCACGGTTGAAGTTCAAGTATGAAACCCTTGAAAAAGCAACAGATTACTTTAGTGTTTCAAGGAAACTAGGCCAAGGAGGAGCTGGTTCAGTGTTCATGGGGATTCTTCCAAATGGGAAGACTGTGGCTGTAAAGAGATTGGTATACAATACCAGGCAATGGGTGGATGAGTTTTTCAATGAGGTAAACTTGATCAGCGGAATTCAACACAAGAATCTGGTGAAGCTTCTGGGCTGTAGCATTGAGGGCCCTGAGAGTCTCCTGGTTTATGAGTTTGTACCCAACAAGAGCCTGGATCAGTTCATTTTTGGTAATTGCTTGCTCTTTACATGACTCAGTATGCCTTTTCTCTTATGAACATAACTAGTTAGATTTCTCTAGACAAAACTTTGAATCTATTGTTGGTGGAAACACTTTGCATCAAGATTCCGAGACATACCTTTTGGGTGTCATTGGACGCCTTTGCAATCCCAAAAAGTTAGTTCAAAGGGAGAGGTTTTCTCTCACACTCATAAACTCACACATAACTGATATGAAAAACCCTAACAATCTTTTTCTTGAGAGAAGTGCTAGTCTACATTACATACTAATACCAATTTTGGGTGCTATTCGACTTTTTAACTCAAAAACTAGCGCAAAGGATTAGACTTTTCCTTTCTAACACTTATAAGCACTTACTCAGTTTCTTCCACAATCGACATGGTAAAACTCCTACAATACAAGTTTCAATGCAAAAGTTTGTTTATTCTATGACCAGATTCAAATAAATCTGAGAGTATTTTGGTGATTTTACTTTCATATGCAGATGAGGAGAAAGCAAAGCTTCTAAAGTGGAAGCAGCGGTTTGACATCATTGTTGGAACAGCTGAGGGTCTGGCACATCTTCATGGAGGAGGGTCTCAAATAAGGATAATCCACAGGGACATTAAAAGCAGCAATGTTCTTTTAGATGAGAATCTGAATCCAAAGATTGCTGATTTTGGACTTGTACGATGTTTAGCTACTGATAAGAGTCATCTTAGCACCGGGGTTGCTGGAACACTGTAAGCATCACATGCATTTCATCAGTGCGACATTAGTTCAAAGTTTATTCAGTAATAAAAGAATGACAAATCTGCATTTAGCCAAGGATTCAACATTTCTTAACATGTTAGGATTTTTTAAAAGTTTCCTAAGAACTTCTTATGTTTGATAGAACAAAAGGTAGGATAAATTATTCAATGATTAGGTATTCGTTGAGTAGATAATATTGGTGAATCCAGACAGGTAAATTTATTATTTTAAGTCAATTACTTATTTATCATAATGAACTTTTATCCATTTTGTTATATTTTGTGTCGTTTTTATTTTGTGCATATTATGTACTTATCATTATTGGCTTGAGATTTGTTGTCTATATGCTGTTGGTTTTAGATTTCATATTTGCTTTCATGTTGTTTGTCGCTTGATACTCCCACAACTTTCATGCAGCGGATACATGGCTCCTGAATACCTTGTCCGAGGACAATTCACAGAGAAAGCAGATGTTTACAGTTACGGAGTTCTAGTTCTTGAAACTGTGTGTGGTAAAAGAAACACCACATTCATAAAGGACTCTGGCTCCCTTCTACAAACAGTAAGCTCCTAAACTCATTGTTCACATAACCTTCAGATTTAAACATGAACTCTAACATGGGATTTTCGTTTTTCAACTTAAGGTTTGGGCACTTTATAAATCAAACGCATTGGCTGAAGCTGTTGACCCTTACATAAGAGATGAAATTTCAGCAAAAGAGGCCCCAACCGTGCTTCAAATTGGGCTACTGTGCACACAAGCTTCAGTTCCTTTAAGACCATCAATGGCGGAAGTAGTTCACATGCTAACTGGTAAAGCTTGTGAAATTCCTTCGCCTAACCAGCCTCCTTTCCTGAATGCCAGTGTGCTAGAACCGGGCCAACCGGCTGGTTCAACAAGGTCTTACAGCACAGACAGTTTCATATCAAATGCAGAGAGAAAAATTCAAGGTTCCGGTACTTTCTCCGAGTCTTCTAGAACTCCCAGCTCGGATGAAATATCAAGAACTCAGTAATAGTTTACATAGGTGAGTTCAAATCAAGTAAATTCAAGGATTATTTTGCAAAGATTGTGAAGGTCAGGTGGCATAGTTATAAATTATAATTCTTTTAGGTACACAACAGCGATTTAGCAGTTGTTTTCTCCTATGGAGCAATCGGGCGGGTATATAGATATGAGATATCTATGTAATATGTTAGATCAAATTTTCCGCAGGCAAGTTGCAGCTTGTGAGACCATAGTTTTGTCTTCTAGCTCGCTTTCTTTTTTGTTTGTAATATTTCATGTCACACTCAATAATCTTCGATGGTTCCAAAAATTAAAAATAAAGATAGGAATGGAAAAGGTATCATTTTGAAATATTCATGTTTATATTCAATTATATTTTATAATATTTAAAATTCTAATTATTTTAAATACTTTTCATTTTTGTTTTTCGAATTAATTACTCAAATCTCTTAAATATTCATTCATTACTGCTCAGTTTGAGAACTAGGGCCAGTGCATTTAGCACTAATGCGTTGGTATCTTTCAAAAAATGACAAAATATTTTGATGGTAGAATTACTTTTTTTTATCTTTTCTTTCAATTTTTTTATTCAATATCATCGAAATCAATTTTATTATCTATTCAAATTAGTTTTAAATTAAAACTTGAAATTCTAATTTAAATTTAAAATAGATTTTAATATATATAATTAAAAAAATTAATCATTAAAATATTTAATGAATTAATTTAATTAAAAATTATATTAATAGTAAATAATTTAATAAAAATATATAATATAACTATCAAAATTTAAGAATGAGTTGAGGTAGTTGGCTGGATACCCATTTGCTTAAAGAATTTCAGTTCCTGTTGCATTTTAGTCTTTAGAACAAATCAAACAGATGGTAGTTACAATTATAATAATTGACGTGACATGGTTCGGTAAGGTTAGGTTAGATTGTGTGCTTCATGCATGGCATGTGGTCGACTCCATTGTCAATGCCATCCAGCTGGCTACAAATGCAAACACAAGATCTGAATTTATTTTCCTATGAAATTTTATTTAAATATTAATTTTATTTTAATAGAAAGTAATAAATAATAAAATTTTTGTAATAGTAAGAACTTTAATACTCCAATTCTGTCTTATACCTCTTGTCGGTAGCTGGCTACATATAATGCACAAGAGAAACATGTCCCTCTCAACATTTAATTCTTCATTATATATATTTTTGGTTATACTTCATTATCTATATTTGATTAACGCTAACCTAAACTTGATAAGTGATTAATTATGCTGACAAATATCCACAAAGAAGGAACGAATTGATTGACGTGGCCCAACCTCAAGCGGTATAGTTTTACGCGAGAAAAGTAAAAGAATTCCTTCCATTATGTAATCAGTTATCTAAAGTCGCATTATTTCGTCGTCGTAGTTGTAATAGTGAATTCGACGCCGCCGTCTGCGGTGCTTCTGCGTCGTCAGGAGCCACTACAGCTTCGGTACTACAATTGTGAAGTTAAGGGCTTGCTGATACTCAAACTAAGAAATTAGCTGTCCTGTCCTCGCCTCAAAGTTCCTAGCATCCATATTTGATAGGTCCTTCACGATTCTAGATAAGATAGATGATGTTATAAGAAAAAAATATAAATAAAAAGACATCAAATGAACACAATCTAAAATTTAATAAAGATTATATATAAATAACAGAAGTTAAAAAAAATTTGTATCTAATGTATCCATAGGAATTTTAACACAAAATTTTTATATTTTATACAATAATACAAAAACAATTTTATATGATACAAATAAGAATTTTGGAAACAAATTATCACTTTAAAATAGTTTTGCAAAACATTTGATCAAATTAATTTTCGTCAAAGGATTCAAAGTAAATATGATAATTTATTAATTTTAGACGCTGCAAATAACACAATATAAAAATTACATAAAAATAAAAAATAGCACAAATTAAAATTTAATAAAAATCATAAATAAATTTAATAAAAACTAAAAATATATATTTCATACTTAGTATTACTATATAAATTTTAACACAAATTTTATATTTAATATTACAGAGACTTGATTTGACGTGTTACCAACATGACTTATACACGTGAATTGACAAATCTATCTCAAAGCTATGTTGTGGAAATAGGGATAGTGGGTTGACCGCGTGAATTCACTAAACCACTAAACCTTATGCAGTAGAATTTAGATTATTCGGAGATAACTTTACTGTTGGATTAGGGATTGGGAAGAAAAAAAATAAGTAAAATAAAAGAAGATTAAATTTTTTTTGTTTAAAAAAAATTTTAACTAAAGAAATGAAAGAAAAGGGAGTAAATATTGTTGCTTTTTTTATTTACTTAATTTTTTTAAAATCTTAATTCGAAATAAACAGAAAAGAAAAAAAGCTTAAAAAATTTTAACAAATAAAACATCAAATTTAACTTTATTATATTATAAAATTTAAAACAAAAAAATTATAACTAAAAAAAATTATAATGAATCATTTTTCTATTTTTTATTACTTAATCAAATAAAAATTGTTAAAATTACTTTTTTTATTAATTTTAATTTTTTTGATGTAAACTACAAATATTTTCATTCATTTTAACGGTCTAAAATTAATTCTGCTCAAAACTTAATCATAATTAAAACTTCTCATTCCTTCCTAAAAATATATTTAGTGTAAATTGAACTTGAAAAAAATAAATATACCTTTTCTTCTCAATTTTTTTAGTTTGCATTTTATTCCATTCTTTTCCATTCATATTCTTTACATGTCTGTAAAAAAATATTTTATCGAAGGTTCCTCCATGCTTGCAAACTGTGTAAAATGGACAAAAAGAAATCGGCTATTCAAGTTTAAGAAATCAAAAGGATCAGAGAAATGAAAAGACACTCTGAAAGCCAAGAAATGAATCTACTTCCCTGGCTTTGCCTGTGGAGGCCAGTGGCAGTGAGCAGCACTGCCTTTTTGATTCAGTGGGAGATCGCTTGTCTTTACAACCATCCTCAATAGAGCTCCCATGGTCAGCTAGCCGCTTGCTGTTCTTTGCCATTGAAATGTCAAATGACAGCATTTTAACAGATGGTGCACTTGAAACTGTGGGAGAAACAGCTGATTTCCCATTTGCTTCACTGGAACTTCCATGGAATACGTTGTTTTTCGCCTTTGCTCCGGGCTTGCTACCACACACATCTCTGTTGGCTTCCACGGGTTCCAGTTCTGAAATGTCAGTTGCGTCTCCGAGAACCTCGCTGGACTTTGCATCTTTTGATGTTCCTAGAGTAACATTGCAAAACCCTGGCTGATTAGGTGAATAGTGTTCCTCTGTCCAGATGAAAGAGTCGGACTCAATGGGCTTCGGCGTATTAAGCTCAGGAAAATTCCTAGATTTTTTCCGTATGTGATCAAATATTGTTTCTTCAGTCAAAGTTTCAAACGAAACCGCTTCAGGTTCAGATGGAATATCACCTTGAATGGGAGACTTAACGTTTTAATACCAAACTAGAAGCAAACAAATAAAGATTCACGCACAAAACTTTGGTAAAAAATGCACCTGATTCATCCGTTAGATCAATGGTAACTGAGCTCCCAGCAGTTATGGATTCTGGAGAAGAATCGAGCAGAATCTGTTGACGAATTTTGCTTTTCTCCTCACGAGAGCACTTTCTTGTGAGAATTAAGCCCCCAGATGTCGGAGGATACACATTATTTGATGGAGTCAAAAGAGGGAAGTTCTTGGCTTTCTCTCGTATATGGTCAAATATCGATTGCCTGGTGATGATTTTACGATCATCTTTTTCAATTCCAGCAGCAGGCTCTCCTGCAGCATTCGAGGTAGAAATGCTTCGTGAATAGGCAAACAGATACCATTTTAATGAAAAGCATAGCATCATTCCATATGGTATACCTTCTCCGAATTCTTCATCCAAGAGATTGAAACTGGGCCTGCAATAGAAAATAACTCTTAAATGAAATTTAAAAACTAAACTGAGCTATTTGAAATCCATAAGAATCCTCTGTTTCTCACATCGAATCTGGAGGCTCTTGAGCCGAAGTCTGATGCTTGGCTGCATTGTCATCTTCGACAACACAAACTTCCTTAGGCAGAGCAAAGAACTGAGCTTGCTTCTTTGCTGGTTTAGTATTAGCATTTGAATTGCTCTCCTTAACCAGCAGAAGTTTTGTATGGGGATCAATGCCAACTACATAGATAACACTGCAAAATGAGTCTAACAGCTCTGGAATTTATGCCCAGTGTGCGTAAGAACTGTATAAATTAGACATGTAGAAGCTTAACTGTATTCTTCAAAAATAAGATCAGCCCTTACTGTCATCTTTCCCAAGGGGTTCGCCACGAGGATAGTAGTGCTATAGGGGCTGCAATGATAACCAACCATGAACCACCGCTGGCTCAAAAAGGGAAACAAGTGGCTAACCACACATTCTGAACTAAGCCATAAATTCATTTCAAATGGCATCAACTTGTTTCAACATATTATTAGGCTGATCTTTACAAAATAAGGAGACAGAGAAGAAAGAAGTAAGCATACCTTAAAAACTCATCTACCCTGCTGCAGCCAAGTAGTCAGATAAAGTTAGAATGTAATATGGAGGAAAGAAGCACAGATAGCATCTAGAATTAACAACTGAATCAGGGGCCACCCTTTGGGATAACAAAAAACATGTAGGAAAATAAAAAGCCTTCCTGTCTTTTTGACTAAAATAATTGAGTAAATAAGAACTATGTTTGACGGAAACATCACCGTATAATGCTTGAAATTATAGTATCCAGACAATGAATATGAATTAATGTTAAACAGCACCTTATCTTCTCATGAAAAAGGATCAGGTTTTCTTCTTCTGAAGCGACAATCTGTAAGAGAAAAATGTTTAGTACAACATTATGTTTGATTGAAGAAATATTCTGGATAACATACCATATCAGCATAGTGTCGCTTAGTTGATTGGACCCCTTGTGATAACCTCGTCAATGTTACTGCCAACTTGGACTTCCCTTGCCTCTGGCATTCACTTACCTCAACCTTAATGTCAACTTTTGGAGGCAACGACGTTAGAGACTCCTTGATATGGTTTCCAAAAGGATATTTTCGGCCGGTAACTATCTCTATCCTCCTTGGATCGGCTTCAGCTAGTGTCTCAAATGATTTAATTCCCATTGAATGCAGTGCCTGCACAAAGCATTAGCTCAGGAGTATAATGTGAGGATATTGAATCAAACAAATATTCATTAAGAAAACCTTTGCCGTGACCATTCCAATGCCAGGTAATTGTTTCAGCAAGTATGGACTGTCATCCCAGAGCTTCTGAAATAATGACTTTGCTAGCAGGGACGAGTTCAGGGCTCCTCTATAGTTCTTTTTGTATATAAAAAATTCCTTCATACACTTAGCAATCCTACATCCATTTGAGCATATTGAATTTGCATCCTAAAGCAAACACACCAGTTCAACTTTAAGAATAATAATCCTCAAAAAAGTTTAATCCATACTTGAAGTACAAAGATAACTTAGGTCATAAAACCTGTGTCATAGATAGGTCATGAACCAAAGGATCCCCAGTTAAGCAGTCATTTGCCAGAACAAATATCTTCTCTTCTCTAGTTTGAATGCGCTTTTTCCGTTTCCCTTTATCACTACTGATATGGAACCGGAGGCGGCCATCTTTATCGCCATTTATGTCATTCAAAAGCTTCTTCTCATTGCGTCTGAGCCGTATCCCTTCATTTTCCAACAACTTAGTACATAAAGAACCAATTACAAAAAGTAACTATTACTAGATGGGTATGCATACAAGAAAACTCCTCAGCATGGCATATAATCTGTAGTACGTCTTCTAAACTACAGCTAGGAAGTGCTTGCATAATGTGTTTCATGGTGTTAAATTTCAGGTAGTACTTTGTCATCAATCTTCCTGGCTCTGAAAATAAAGGTAGAAACTAGAGATAAGTTTTTACTTGAGGAAAGCTAAGAGATACTAAAGAAATTCAAAGATACCTAATGGCTTCAAGAGAAAACCATCTTCATCAGTCTGAATCATTTGGTGGCATGATAGCTCATTAACATTTTCAACACAAATCTCTGACATTAAACAGCATTCATGAGTCATATGGTGTCAAAACAAACTTAATAAACTAACAGGGAAAGAAGTACACCTTGCATATGCTTCTCTACCCGATCTCTTGGAATCCCTTTTTTAACAGCATAATTCTCAGGATTCTGATTGTGCATTCAAGGTGTCAGAATGCAATTAAAAGAAGGAATTTTCTGTTCTTCAAAAGATGGCCATAGACATGCCTTTTTCATTCTCACATATAAGTATGAGCACTTCATCCACTCAATTGCCTTTGTGATATCAGAGATGGTTAGTTGAACTATTTCTGCAGTCAAGTGTTCCGTCATACAAGAGAGCAATCTACATTGGTAAGAAAAACGTGAAGCTCGCAATTAGAAGATATGCCCAATTTTCACTGAATGCATGAGCCGTGCAGAAGTCCACAATAATAAATTCAATTATTGATTTTAGAAGGTGTGAACATACTGTGATTCTACCATTTCACATCCATTCAAGAGATTCTCATATAAATGGACCTGAGATCATATATGACATCATAGAAAACAAACTTAGCAAGAATCAAGCATGGCTAAATTAGTGGCAGTAAAAGCAATATGCTAGGGAAGAAGAACAAAAGAAAGCATTAGATTACTGTTTCTCTTCTAGTCATGATTACAACTATCCCTGTATCATCAAATGGTGGCCGACCTGCCCTGCCACACATCTGGAGAAGAAAAATCTACTGTAAATAAAACAATATGCATGAATATTGAAAAATATGGACAGAAATGCAGATACAACCATATATATTCATCTTTCTCTATCTAGGCCCGCAACAATGAGCATGAACAATTTTGAATGGCCATCTATAAAAAATGTTTTCTTAATCATATTAGCTCATGCCTTTCACAAATGATGGGGACAAAGATGAGCAGCTCCATCCAGAAGTATAAACTTTCTTGAACCACAAGAATATTCCAAATACTAGTAATTGGTATTTTTAAAGGTAGAAGAATACAGAAATTCTACTGATTTATATATCTAAAAGTAACAGGAAAATACTGAAGAAGCATATAATAACACACCTGTAGTATCATTGATCTGTCATACTCCATGTAAAGACCTTTTTCCTTGTTGCTGAATAAAATGAAATTTTCGAAGCATTAGACACAATAGATCATAAATGCTCTTTCCTTAAAATTAAGAACAGCAGTTTGACATACAAATGTTGTGTTGACTTTATTATTACTGTATGAGCTGGTAGGTTGATTCCATGAGCAAGAGTATTAGTAGTGCACAGAACTTGGACATCACCACTAAGAAAAAGACCTTCAATGAGATTGCGATCCTTAAGACTGAGCCCACCATTATGATAACCAACTGCAAATATAATATTTGACATCAATTTGACATATAATTTCAAAATAACGTGTCATAGCAGAAGTTCACCCTATACCTCCATAAAGAATATAAGACTGCATTTGTTTGTCACTGCATGACAGGGAAGCCTGCCTTAGCCTTTCCTGTTGTTCGTGACTTCTAACAAATGGATTTGAGTAACCAAAGGTCATTACTGTCTGAGAGAGGCGTTGTGCTCCTTCTTGTGCTCCTTTTCTAGTTGAACAAAAAACTAGAGCAGATTTACCTCTTGAATATTGCATTAGAATATCTGCAGTCAGTTCCAACCAAAAGTGGTATTTATGTGTTTTTATCATAAAAGACTATTTCAGTAAATAAAACAAAAAAAAAACTTTTAATAAGACAATAGTGTAGAAGTTGAATCTTACCAAAAATGTAGTTTTGGAGGCGCTGGATGATGACAAATAGAAACAATAACTAATATCAGATGATTTGAACTTGTTCACTAAAGATTTATGTTCTGATAATGGCCCTTCCAATATATAAAATCCTTTTAGTAAAGAAAGTGTAAGACTTAATAATACAATTACTTGCCTTCTCAAATAGGAAGTCATTTTTTGCAGAGGCATACCCTACAAGAAAGCTTTTGTCAAAGAAATGCGCTTGAGGGAGATACTTTGAAAAGTTAATTTTGAGAATGGAACATCTAAAATGAAGATACATACCAAAAACTTTAGTAGTCAACTTTACAGGCCTCATTTCTTCTCCAAACCTGTTAATACATTAGAAAGCTGAAGGAGATAAAACTCTATTGGCAATTAAGAGAAGATTGCAGCCAACACATCATAGCATAAGTCACCTTTTGATTCCTTGGACAGGGACCTCAAGCCATTCAGCTGTGCTTGTTTGTATGCATGGTGCATGGCATAAAAAAATAATCACTTTCCATCTTTTGAAACTGAAAGTTTAAAATAAAACCAGATTAACTCTTTAGCAACCATTCGATGAAAATTTACCAAGGTCTTCAATATTCGGAATGGTGGCTGACACAGCTAGAAACCTAACAGAAGACAGAGAACTTGATTTCATTTCTAGGGTGCGAGCCAGCATTTTTATTCTGCAAACTATTGCCTCCAAAGCTGCCCCACGCAAATCATTCAGTAGGTGAACTTCATCAATAAGTACAAGTGCTATGTCACTGAAAAAGCTCAAGCCTCCATCCTTAATGTGGTACCGAGTCACAGCATCAAACTTCTATGTAAAAGAAAAGGAAACCCAGTCCATGAGTCACTCAATATGTCTCGACTGGGCCACTTAAAAAGAGTATTACAGTGCAACACGTGTGTCAAGGAATTTGCATAATTGTAAATCTAGATAAGTGCATGTGAGTATATTCACGGTTTATGTTTGATATGACATGTATATGTACTCACTTCAGGAGTGGTCAAGATAATATCTGCCTCTTGAATATTCCTTCTGCTATAAGATTCGTTATCACCTGTCAATTCCAGGCAATTTATCTGCAATGAACCAAACTTCTGGTTCCAATCGCGCAGCTTCTCTTGTACTAAAGCTTTAGATGGTGCTATGTAGATCT
Organism: Heritiera fomes; assembly: GCA_032173925.1. Lineage (NCBI taxonomy): Eukaryota > Viridiplantae > Streptophyta > Magnoliopsida > Malvales > Malvaceae > Heritiera > Heritiera fomes. The sequence goes on from JAPDPM010000025.1 coordinate 7,545,222, forward strand.
TTAGAGCAAATCAAAACAAGAAATTACAAGAATCAATGCCAAAATCCTCCTAAACAAAAAATGCATGTGCTTCTAGTCTAGCATATCATGCATTGGGCACAAAAGCATATGAAAAAAGGTTGTCTGCATTTACCAAAGCACTAAATTAAGTGTCTACAAACTGGAAACTGGCCCAGTGCTCAAGACTTACTGTTTTGAGTGTTCCCTTTATATGGACAAACCTTCCATCCCCAGAGATAAATCTTGAGAGAAGCCTCAAAATGCAGAGCTCGAAGAGCACAGTTTTCCCACTTCCAGTTGGAGCTGAAATAACCATGTTTACATCGGAGAGGAAACAAACAGGGAAGCATTCACTCTGCAATGAATTAAAGTACCTGCAAAACAAGAAAAATAAAAGTAAAAACCACCAGCATATGGAATTATGGATTTGTTTCAGGTACAAGGATAAATATTCTATATGAACATTTATATACTATAATGAGGCTGAAATCCATAAAATGTTCCGGCCAAACACTTAAACATACCTAATTTCCAAGTTATAGTTACCTGAAACTAAAAATTGAACGGAAATGTTCTGGCAAATCGAACACGGATTTCAGTGAATATGAATCCATAATCAAACTCTCTTACTAACAATCTGAGGCAAGCAAAAATAAATAAAAGCTAATATTAATGTTATTCATATGAATCTACATAAATTATGTAAATATAAGGCAAGTTTTTTTAATTGAAAAGGATAAAACAGTACATAACACGCAGAGCTCTTGTAATTTAGAGTTATTAAAAAATTTCTCTCTTATAGTTACATGGTGAATTTTCAAGCTTCGTCAACCGATTAATAAGGTGACTATGTATTAAGAAAATTAATTAAAGAACCAAAAAAAATCTCTTAATCTGTTTGTGAAATTAAAAAATCTTACTGTATATAAAAAAATAATTCGTCTAATTATTGAAATAATGTAAAGATTAAATGGAGTTTTTTGCTGTTTAATTTGGCTTGATTCAAATATTTTTATATCTAGATGTATTAGTCAAACAAAGAGATTTTGAAATATATCTTTCATGCGACGCTAATTTCAGCTAATAATAGAAAATTAAACTGGAAATATCAACTTCATCGAAGAATTCATATAAAAATTCTTCAAATTCAGTGGTAAATTAACGAAGCTAAGTTGATTCATTCACATATCTGCAAATTTACACAAATATTTCTAGATAAAGGGAATCGCTAAAGCTATCCAAATTTAAAACTTAGGAACTCCCGAAATCTCGATTAAAAAACGGCTTGTCAAAAGCAGATACTCATTAAGCACTCTAATTCTTCATTCTTTTTTTCAAAACCTCAACAAAATCAAGAAACTAAGTGAAAATAAGCTTAAATTACCGTTAAACTTCAAGAAAAATGAACTTCTAAAGATCTCTCACTTGACTACTTAAAACTCTCCAAATATTAATTAGAAAAAACTAAGAAGAAAACAGATAATCGTCAAACATTCTAATTCTTCATTTCACGTTTGAAATCAAATCTCAATAGAAGAAAGAATACGAGAAATAACGAAAATAATAGAGTAAATTATCTCAAAAACTTCTAGAGAAGAAGAAGCGTTGAAGATCAATAAATAACGCCAAGTAGAAAGCAGAGACTCGATGAATCCAAGTGAATATCACCGAGAAGAATCTCCATTACCGCTCGATCGTGAAATCTCCAATGCTATGAAGAGTTAGCTAGTTCTTGCAACAAATTATTTTTGAGCAATTTTTAAATCAATTTTCTTCAAAATATTTTAGCACAAAAATCTGTATAAATTATTTGAATTGCTATAACTCAGAATTCGTATAAAATAAATTTCAGTCAGTAGCTCGATTCACCTGAAAGCTGAGATTCATATCCGTTGAAGCTTTTTCAGAGTGAGAGAGAGCGATAGGGTTTAAAGATACGAAAAATGAAATCGCCTGGATATTTATAGCCTGAAATCGTCCTCTTTGGCGGGAACCCAATTTAAATGCCGCCTGATTTTCTGTATGCATTGCGTGTTTACGGTTGATCTCATTTCATTCCAAAATGAGAAATTAAAAATTCCTTTTAAATTGAATTGAAATTTTTTTGAAATTCGAATTAGAATTAATAAAATATTTAAATTAGTTGATTTGATTCAATTTGTCAATTTTTTAATCACATGTTACGATAATAAAATAGTTAATTAATCATGAAATATTAAAAAAAACCTTAATTAAGTCACAAATTTTTCGAATTAAATATTAAAATACTCAAATCTAACTTCACTTACATTCGAATAATCATCAAATTAAATTTGAATAATTCACGAATAATTTGATTTATTTTCATCCACTATTTCATATTCCATTCTTTACCTCATTTTGTTGGCAGCGTAAAGAAAGACTCAAGAATCAAGTGGAACATTCAGTGAATGATTCTGATGCTAGAAAACAGAAAGTTGAGGTCACAGTGAGCAGAACATTTGCAGGATACTGGAATTAGAGAAGGAGAACAAACTTGGGACGAAGATAAAAAATACAATTTGATTGATGCATGAGTAATCAGTTTGAGAGAATAAAAATTGGAAATCTTCTTTTTTTGCTTCAAGTTCAACATTTAACACCTTACATTTCAAGTTATATACATCCGCTTCCACAAGAAAAATCTGTGCGCTGAGCAGCCTTGATTAGGCTTCACTTTCATTGTTTCATCCTTGTTTGCAAATGTTGCAGGTGAAGCAACCTCGAAGTGAACTACAATATGCCAAGCATGAGTTCTCCATTTGTTTCTATCCAAGGTAACGTGTTCCTCCAATTCTCGTACTGTCATATTTTTACGAATGAATTTCTCCCAAATATTTTTTGATCTTCTCCTAGGCTTGGCATATTTTTCATCATTCATAGCCTCCACTTTCTGCTGGTTCTAAACGGGAAGAAAAGATCTCCTTGTATGCAGCCTCCACCAGCCTACTCAGGCCATTCAACCATTGCTTTCTTCAATTAAAACCTTGACTCTCTTTCCACTGGAAGCAAAATTCCAACTACTTCTTAGCTGAGAAGAGCTTCAGCTTAGACAGTTTGGAGTACGAAGGTTTGAGTTGAGAAACTAGAAAGCAAGACATAGTGTTATGATATTGTACCAAGAACTGTCAATCCTTCTTTCTCTCATGTTTATGCTAAAGCTGCAGCTACTATATATTATGCACCCTTATATACGGCCCTTCAACTGCCTGCTGGGATGATGCGAATGCACATTTTCTCGAAAAGTTAAAATTGACTACGCTACAGCATACAAAATCCTTGGAATCCAGATCATTTCCGCAAGTCAGGAAAGAGTAAGATTATCAGTTAGAGAACATACTTTTAATAGCCATCATATACTTTTAATAGCCATCATTCTGATCTCAAGAGCTCCAAGATATATTGAAAATCTCTGCTGATTCTGAGTGTCCTTTAATGGTCTGATCTTGTACCAAGAACTGCCAATCCTTCTTTAACTCTGATGTTTATGCTACAGCTGCAACCCGTATATATTATGCACCCTTACATACAGCCCTTTAACTGCTTGCTGGGATGATGCCAATGCACATTTTCTCGAAAAGTTAAAATGGACTATGCTACAGCATACAACTCCTGATATCCAGATCATTTCTGCAAGTCATGAAAGACCAAAAGGGTAAGAGTGTCAGTTAGAGAAGATACTTTTAGGAGCCATCATTTCCAATCTCAAGAGCTCTAAGATATCATGAATCTCTGCTGATTTTGAGTGTGTCCCATCTTCCGAATAAAAAGAATGTAGATGGTTTCTCACCTCAACCCAACTGCAGCCTCCACTCTTCTTCAATCCATTCTCCCTCATTAATTTCCTAATATTTGAAACATCAATCCATCTCCCAGCTGAAGCATATATGTTTGACAACAAGACAAATCCGGCAGAGTTTTTCTCTGCTAGTTCACCGAGTTTTCTAGCTGTTCTCTCTGCTATCTCCTCATTTTTGTACGTCTTACAACCACTTAATAAAGCTGCCAGTGCATTAGCTTCAGGTTGAAATGGCATAGAATTAATTAATTCTTCAGCTTCATATAGGCGTCCAGAACGAGACAGCATATCCACTACACATATATAATGTCTTCCCTTTGGGCTTATACCATATACTGACTCCATAGAACCAAACAACTGGAGTCCTTTATCAACTAACCCGCAATGAGAACATGCAAATAGAACTGATAAAAGCATGAGCTCATTAGGAGCAACAGAAGAATTTCTTTTCATTTCCTCAAACAATGCAAGAGATTCTTCTGCAAAACCACTTTCTGCGAGACCTTGAATCATAACAGTCCATGTGAATTCATTTCTCTTTGACATTCTATCAAAGACCTGCTTAGAGCTTTCAATATCCCCACATTTTGCATACATATCAGTTAAGGCAGTGCCTAAGTAAATATCATATTGGAACCCTAGTTTTAAGATCTTTCCATGGAGATCCTTGCCTTTCTCCAATGAGACCACACTCGCACAAGCACAAAGCACACTTGAGAAAGTGGGCTTGGTAGGAGTTTCCCCTGATGAAAGCATCTCATTGAAAACTTCAAACACCGTGTCAAATTGCTTATATTCTACAAAGCCACCGATTATAGCACCCCAAGAAACATTATCTCGAGTGGGCATGTTATCAAACAAATACTTAGCTTCATCCATTTGTCCATTCATACTATAGCCACCAATCATTGAATTCCATGAAACCACATTCTTTTTTTCGATTGAGTCAAAAACCAAGCGCCCATCTTTAGTTTCTCCACACCTACAGTACAAGTCAACAAGAGAGCTACTGATAAAAACATCTCCCTCAATCCCAATTTTCAGAACATGTGCATGGATGCTCTTTCCTGCTCGTAAAATCTCAATGCTAGCCAACGTACTGATAATGCTAGAGAAACAAGAGATAGTTGGCTTAAACCCTTCTCGAACCATTTGTTGAAAGAGTTTCAATGCCTCTATATGATCACCAGACTGACTATACCTAGCAATAATTGCACTCCAAGAAACTTCATTTCGTTCCGGCATCTCGTTAAAAATCCTCCTTGCCTCGCCCAAGTCCCCCATGTCGACATACATATCCAGTATTGCTGTCCAAGTAACCACATCTCTCGTCTCCATGCGATCAAACAACCTCCTTGCCAGATCAAATTCACGCATTCTTAAACACAAAGTTATCAAGGAGTTACAAACCGATACATTATTCTCAAATCCGGTTTTAACTATCAACCCCAAAACACTCATGCACAACTCAAAATCCCCCAATGCTATACACGCGCTAACTACAGAAGTAAAGGTAACTTGATTAGGCTTAACCCCGGATTCAAGCAACCTTACAAAAAGCTGCAACCCATGAAAACTTGAACCGTTTTTCACAAGCCCACTAATCCCAGCTGTCCACGAAACCACATTGTTAAATGGGTTCCTTTCAAAATACCACATTGATTCTTTCACTCTTCCATATTTCATTAACCCCGAAATCAACATTGTCCATGTAACCTCGTTTCTTTCGGGCATTTCCTCGAACAGTTTTCGAGCTTCGCCCAAATTTCCCCACTGAATATTTGCATTAATCAAACAGTTTTGAACAACTAAATCAAACCCATTAAACTCCTTCAAAACCTGCTTAGCTTCAGATAATTTCCTAAAATCAAGGTACATCATTAATAGCTTGATAGCTATAAATCTCTCAGGAAAAATTCCCTTCTTCAGTAAATGGCAATGGAGAACAGTTCCTCCATTGACGAAGCCTTTTTCTGAGATTTTTTTTAATACAGAGGTATATTGTAGAATATCGAAGTCGAAACGCTTCCTTGCTTTGGTTGAGAAAAGGGTTTTCAGAGCAGTTTTCATGCTACAAAAATGGAGGCGTGAAAAATCGGAGGAATAGTGTTTGATGAATTCTGGTTTCTATTTATAGGGGAGATGGTTCAAAGTGGCGAGAACCGATTGGAAGAAACGATATCGTTTAATGGCATGTTATTTTATTATTTTTTAACTTTTCTTTTTAAAAATTTTTAGGCTTTTAACCATTTTAATTTGATTGGACTTATTGTTGATATAAATATTTAACACAAAAAAAATAATTAATCTGCAGATATAAGGCATTGGTCAACACTTTCTTCCACTATCTCAAAGAGGTAATAGATCAACACAGCCAATGCATCATGTTCGTGCAAATTTTTTATCATATGCTATACCTCATTATTAATGGTTTTTCATCAAGCTCAATTGTTGTAGATATGAAAGGCAAAAATATTTTATATATTACAATTTTATGAATATTTTGGCTTCTACTTTTTCTTTTGGATATTTGAATGAAATTATTTATCTATTTTATTATTCATGGATTATTGTTTATCATGCATTAAAATATTCTAATATTTTAAATAATTTTTGCTATTATATTATATTATATTTATTTTAGATTTATAATGAATATATAAATTATTACATTTTAAGTTAAACTGTTATATCTTCAAACATATTTAAATAAAAAGAAAAATCTATATATATCGCATGGGTCACAAACTAATTGTACTTTGGAAACAAAATAAAAAATATAGTATAAATAAGAGAAAAATTATTAGTTTCAAGGTTAAAAAAATACAAATAATTACGCATAAAACAAATGTGTTTTTTTTTTAACTTCTTTTGTTTATAAGACAATTTTAATAGGACATGTACATATTATTAAAAAGTGAAGCTAATAATCATATGGTTATCAAAATACCCACAATTATTCAAGAAAGGAATTATTTTGATATGGAACTTTAATTCCAATATTGAATTCATGTGCTTGCCAGAAGTAATTTCTTTCGCATATGATACATTTTTATAAACTGAGGAGAAAATTTTTGTATTTGTGGCACAAAAGTAATTTATTCTTTTTTATTCACTTCCATCCAAATGGACTCTAAAACCCAATTTAGATGCCATTTCCAAAGTTTTAAATCCAACAGAATTCAAACTTAATATTAAATCGTCTTAAATCAATTATACTTATATTCATAATATATCAGCTTTTTTATTCGGACCAACTCTCCTCTTGTACCTTTATTCCTATATATTCCCCAATTCCTCTGAACCACATAGATCTTTATCAAATGTCTTGGTCAAATGACACTGCAGAAATTTATAACCCAAACCTGGCCATAAAAGACCAAAACGGCACGTCTAACATAGGCATTATTCAATTTCGATGTCTATGGAAACATACGAATAAAAGCTATGTTAAATAAGCAAAACCAATCACATCTTGGCCAAAAATGACCAAAGTTATTTTTGAATTTGGTGGCTTGATCATGTTTTAACAATTTTGATTTGATTCAAGTCGAGTTTTAAGTATGCAACATTTTTTTTAATTTAAAGTTCAACTCAACCTTATACGATTTTTATTAGATTTGATAATATTAAACATAATACAATGATACAATATATAAATGACATAAAAAATACGAATGTGATATGAATTAAAATTTGATAAAAATTTTAAATCAATTTAACAAGAGGTAAAAAAAATTACGTTTTTCATGTATTTTGACATGATAATTTTCGTGTTTTACATTACATGAAAATAAAAAATATACATGAATTATTAATCTAGTTCTTATTGAATAAAAATAATATAATTTTTTTATAATATTACTCTGTTGTGCAATTTTTTTTCTAGTTATAATTCTAAATGATTTAAAAATGTACAAACGCTTTGCCAATGAATTTGAAGAAAGTTGAGTCATGTATTCTTAACGTATACCAATTCAGAAGCCAAAATGTGCATGAGTCCAATGGTGTTGTATGCGTCAATGAAAGGAATTGGCCTTCTTTTTCTTTTGTGAACTCAATGCCTGCCTAGCTGCATGTTACCTTCACCATATGGTTTTTCTCAGCACTCCACTAGCCACAACCACAAAGAGTACAGCAAGAAAGAGAAATTGCAAAAAACAGAAAATAGCTCTTTCATTTTCTAGAAACTCCTTTTATCTCATAAATCACTTTCGGGTTTACTTCAAATTTCAAGCTTTAGTTGTTGAAAATTATGTTAATTAAATCTCCCCATTGGAAATAAACTTTGACAATAAATAACTATCATACGTTTTGTTGAGAATTTTACTCAAAAACGTATTTCAAAATGAACAAGATCCACAAAAAATAAAATCACATATACAAGAGATCATATTAATATGGTTTGATTTAAGTGACTACATCCATTAATTGAAAAAAAAAATCACTATAAAAGTTGGATTATAAAAAGTACAAAACAAACACTTAACCTAAGCCTCAAAAACACCAAACCAATAAGCTCGATACAAACTAATTCGCTAATTGTATAGGTGTATAAAATAAATTCTCTCCAACATCCTTACAAACAAATCTCTTACATGGAGATCAAAGAGAGATTACATCCCTAAACTCTAAACCTTAAACCTTAGCCCTATAAACCCTAAACACTTAATTTGTCAACTATAACTAGGCAAATTAATTAGAAAAGGGGAGGAAGACAGTTCAAGGGTATGATATCAAAAGAAAAATAAAAAGTTATAATAACTAATTCCCTAAATTACCTATATATATAAATATAATTTGATTATTAAGACCTAGCTCCAAACAAAATTCATGGCGAAATGTGATACAACCACCACTATATAAGGCAAGATTTAGCCAAATGACTTCCTCAAAAGCTGAAACTTTTTGGAAAAAATGATGAGTGGATGATGCGATGCTATGGCTTATCATGCTTGTTCTTTTACCATTTTCTTTACTGTTGCAAAAGAGTGGTTGCACCGCTATGCTACACAGATTCTAAGCCTTGCAACACTTCAAGATGTCTTGTTTGCAATAAAGCCAGAAAATCTCAAATGAAAACCATGCATGCCATGGCCTTGTTATTTTGAGTTTTTTCCCACAATGGAATATTTCAAAATCTTTATTCTTTAATAGGAATAATTTTAAACTTTTTTCCCTAAACAAAGTATTTTAAGCCACATCATCATCTCCTTCCTTCAAGTCTTTTTCTTTTTTTGTGCAATTAAACAGAATATTGCTCTAATGGCCTTCCGTTCTCCTGTTGCATTGCAGTTATTTTGTACTCGCAAAATTTTGACCAAGGAACAGGATGGGTAGAACCTAACAATCTTTATAGCTCTTTTTAAGCTTGGTTTGCTGATCCATTTTGGATCTTAAGGAGGAATGAATTATTGCAATTGATGATGCGATTAACAAATGAATAAGAAACCATTTCCAGTGGAATGACCTAGTAATTTTGGCTATTGTTACTGTGTTTATTTTTCTTCTAGCTTTTGGTGTTTGATCTGTTATCATCTCCTTTCATGATCTATTTTCTAGTCCCCCTCGATTTGGATTTTCCTTATACAATCTTTTGGGTGCTGGTTATTCTCCATCGAATTAATAAAAGTGCATCTCGGCTTACCAAAAAAAAAAAAAACATTAGTGGCCTTCTTCAAAACAATCTAATAAAAATATATAATTTAATGAAATTGACTCAGTGGAGGAAAAAACCATGAGGCTGCCTATAAGAAATCAGAATGATTAGTTATTTAGCCATTAGAGCTTCGACTAATGAAAAAGACTTGAAGAATCCCCTTCCCTCACCAGGTCTATGGTTTTTCTCCTATCCAAAAATGTAAGCCAAGTTTTTTTTAATTGCAAAAAAAAAGGACTTAAAGAAAGAAAATGATGATGTGGCTTAAAGTAAAATAAGTTAAAAACTACCTCCTTTAAAGAATACAGATTTTAAAATAGCCTAATATGAGAAAAAACTCCTGTTATTTTAACATAACTAGGTAATGCCCACTCGTTAATGCAGGTCGTTAAGCCAAAAGTTAACAGGTGTAAAGATCCTTATAAATAAAAAAAGTGTTTATATATATATATATATATATATATATGTTTAAGCAAATGCAAAAGGATGAGTAAAAAATCCAAGGAGTTGGTGCTCATATTGGTCTAATAAAGGTTGTGTTTACCGTAGTAAGGTATATAAACCAGAAGGAGCCATTCATACGTTCAAGTTGATTAAAAAAGGACAACGCAAAAAAGAGAGTTCATGTTCATTTGATATAAGCACTATGGTGCACATTAAGCAGAACAAACAAAAAGTTGCAAAAGCATAGTCAAGCAGTAGGATTAGACTTAGAATATCAAAGAGAGTAACGTATTGGAAAACAACATATCTTCATCTTCTGATTGCAACTAAGAAGATTTTTGGTTGGATTAAAGCAAAGTCACATCTGTTTGTTGTCCTGACATAGTTACCGAACACAAACTTTCTCCATCTTTTGGAAAGTAGTTTGTTTTATCTACTCCGAACAAAACAAACTTTCCATGTCTGAGGATTCCCAAAAATGGTGAGAGTGACATCGACTGTTTTGTTAGGCATGCATTTCAATTGAAACTCTCTTGGGCCATGCCGCAATGAAGGGAGGAAAAAATGTTAATTTGGTTGCAAGTGTTTAAAGTTTGTGTGGAATAGAAAGTTTACCAGAACACAAGCAGTTTCGACAATTGTTGTCGTTATTGTAGATTCAAAGTATAGCAGGTATGATTCTATCGATTAAACTGTTTCTTTCTCGAATACCAAGAAAGAATGTTCTTCTCCTTCACTCTTGTTGTCCATGTTCTGTTCAGCAGAGCTTGATACATGAATGTCAATGATGAAAAGAAAAATCAAGGATTGACAAAGAAATAATTAACAGTTGCCATGAAGATGTAAAGAAGTCCATTTTGATGCTTGAAAGGAACTAAAATATGAACTAAAAGGAATGCTAAAAATCATGCAACAATCTCCTTGAAATAAAAGAATGGACAAATTTCAATTTTCCACTTAACAAATTCAAAGGAATAAATCAAAGAATAAATAAGAAGGAAATTCAGTTTTGAGAATGAAGCAAAGGTGAAGATAAATTCTCAAACCAGGAACAATGGATTTTAAGAAATACTCAATTCCAAATAGATGCTCAATTCATTCTTAAGATGTTAATCGATTTTGAGATGCCACCCCTTGAATTTTCTAAAAACACATGAAAGAACAAATAAGTTTAAACCATTGTCACTAAATGTTAAATTAAAATGAAATTAAATTAATTAGTTTGTCCAAATGGGATATTCTTTGAATTTTTTATTTTAATAATCGATTTAATGAAAATTGAAAAGTGAAAAATAAAAGTAAACACAAAAAAAAGGAAAGCAAGGAAAATTAAAAAAAAAAACAAATTTTAAACCTGGGAATTTGAGAAAATAAGGAAAATGAAAGGAAAAAATAGAAAATATTGAATCTACCAAAGCAAATCTGATCATCTGACTATTATTTTTGCATGAAAATTCTTACGTAAGAACACACAATCATCAATAAAAACAAAACAATTCCTGGAAAACTTACATAATGACAATAAATTAAGAACAATAAAAATCAGAAGAAAAAAGGGTAAAAGCAGTTCTTGGGTTTCGATTTTGGTATCCATGCCACCATCTTGATTAGTGGGGGGCCTTGCATAGATTGTAGGCTCAATCCAAGTGCAGGCTGCTAATTACGTTGTAGTTATTCTTTGCCTGTTCTTTATCAAGTAAGTAGATATACAGTGGGGCTTACCTAACTAATTAAGTAGTTTTTCTTCTCCTATCTGGTATCCCTTCTTTCCAGTCCATTTATCAAATGTTGTGCTTTTCCCAAATTATAAATCAATAAAAGAAATACCCTAATCAGCATTTTTCAAAGAACATTTCATTTGGCAAATCAACATAATTTGTGTGTGTAGGGGGGTTGGGATTATATAAGATATTTCTTTTAGATTAATTATGATTGACTGCATAATTAATGGAGCAATCTTGTTTTCAAACCTAGCTAGCTTGCATGTCAAGATTGGAATCAAAAAACTTGAATAATTTCCTCAAAGAAGGAAATACCAATAAGATACATGATAATTGGTTAGTTAAAAGTTAGTATATGTACATTAATAGGCTACAACCTAGCTACTAAATCCCCAAAAGCTAGTTTTATAAAAGGCAACTTGAGATTTAAGGATTATCCAGGTTGATTCCTTTAAGAAAAAAAAAGGCACTTTAGTTTCTCTGAAAATAACTCACTATTCTTTTTCTATTTTTTCACCTTTTCATTAGTAAAGTGTCTATTTTGATAATAAAAACAAAACACTTCTCTCTCATGAGTCATGACTTGTCCTTACCAGGTTCCATTAGCATAAGAAAACACTAATCTTGTTAAAAGGTACTTTGACAACACTCAATAAAGAGGGAGAGGTGAGGAGTGAGGTCAATGAAAATTTAGATCACCCACTTGAACAAAAAATAATTAAAAGCGAGAGGATCCAAGAGCTTCCTACTGCCTTCCTCAGTGCAACTTAAGTACCAATCAATTTGAGAAGTTCAGAGAAATAAATTCCACTTCGCAAATTCTAAACTTATTTAGTTGTATGAATATGCTTTCTACTCTTTCACAAGTTTTAAAAATTCAGTACCCAGCGTATCTCAATTATTTGATTAATCAATTTATGGTATCTAATGCAGAAACATGGCTAAATGCTTTAGTTTAAAGCTAAATCTCAATGGTTATTAACTGTAACTTGGACTTTTAGAAAGACAAATATGACTCGTAGAAGTAATCTGCATAAAAGATACCTTAAACATTTAATCATTATAGGAATCTGACGCATACTATAAAGGTTTACAACCACCATCAATGAAAGCCCAAGTTCTAGCCATTGTAAGGCCATAAGTCATAGATTCACGAAAAGCAGCTGAGACTTTACAACTTTTGAAGCTAAATTTTCACAACCTACTTTGGGTATTTATAGATTTGGAGTAAACTACATGATTACTTGGAACTAAAGCTTTGGCAAGCTTTGATGATTTGCTTAGTGATGATCATTCAACAAACTGGTTTAGGCTAATCAATCAAACTTTAATGAAAATATACACAATAACGTTAAAGGTAGATTAGCTTAATAAAAAATTGCTATGCTCATACAAATCAAAATATTCTCATGAATGAAGCAAACCTTTCTTATGTCTTTACCACCGGCACCCCAAGATGCATTGATCATCGCTGGATAACCAACAATGTGATAAGTATCAATCACTTCCTCTTTTAACTAAATGGGTGCTTTATGGCATATTTCATCTCGACTGGCAAATAGGCAACTGCAATAAAAATCTTCACCTGAAAAATAGGAAGGTAGCATTATGCTTGAAAAGATACCAAGAAAAAGACCATTTTTAACATTTGACAGAAAAACCATCACATGAGAACAACTCTAAGGAAAAGTGGGCATGTTTGCTGGTTGAGCAATTAATATACCGATCAATCAATTAACGTAATGTTTGAAAATGTCTCAAATTCATTAATAGTAATTGAAGCTGCAAATATGCAATGACAAATTTAAAATGAAGAGAAATTCATAAAAAAAACTAAAGGATTCTTGGCAGGTATCATGATCATTAAAGAAAGAAACTAAATTATGCACCTTCATCAATGTCCTCTTACTTATGATTTGGCTTTTGCCTAATAGTTTAAATCTCTAGACTTCCTCATTTGCATAGAAAACAGTTAAGTAATTTGATCAAACGAATCAAACAGAAGCATAAATTTTTTATTTTCAAGCAAAGAATAAGAGATATCCATCAGAGCTAGCTAACAAAAAAAATGCTAAGAGAGAATCACGTGATCTTGGTATTCTGGGATGGGGATGAATGAACTGATAAAGTATTTTGAGAATTAATGAGCTATCAATTGCAACTGTCTTGAGCCTAACTAGTTTCCCAATTGAATGTTTATTTTAATCAAGCACCAAGATGCAGTAAGCTGTGGTATATAGTGACCTACATTTTTATTGTACAATAATCAGAAACCAATAAGTACACAAAAGTAAGTAGGAATAAAGAAAAAAACGAAAATAAAGGTAGATGATCATTTCATTGGCAGCAATAGTTACGTATCAATTGTAGAACAGAAATAGTTGTGCTCAACTTTAGTTATAGATTCACCAACCTGCAATAAAGAACAAAGAAAAACTTTTTGAATCTCCTTTCATTTCAAGACATACATGAATCTTAAAATACTCTCTTTCAATCAAACATCTGGGCTAAAAGATTTGTAATGTCTGTTTTAGCCATAGTTTTGCAACTCAAGCACAAACTTTCCCATGGGCCTAAAAAAGAAACATTTAAATAAAGAAACTTTTTATAATGGTTTTAAATCACGAATTTTCAATGTCATTTTCGTTAGCACAATTATCCCATAACCTCTAGAACCCAAAATATCAAATCAAGTTAATTCTCTGATTTAGTCATTACTCTTACATGTCAAATATATACTAAATAAAAGAAACCAATTTAATGATATTGGCACTATCTTGCTATCAGAAATTTTGGGAAACTCAACATGGAAAAAAAGTACTTTTAAAAAGCCATTTGAACCACCTTCTTAACCATTCTCTTAATGATCTCGACTGGAAGATTCAACGGTTCCTACCCTTTGTTAGCATAAAAGAACAGGATGGTGAAACACACAGCAAAGTGGGTAGCGAGTATTTGTACGAATGCAAAGTATTTCAGCCTCAAAAAGATGAAGATATTAATTTCTTGTTTTGTTACAGCTAAAATATTACTTCTATTATTTGCATTATCTTTCTAGATTTAACAATTTTGTTTTCTATTGAGGTACAAAAGAAGTTTCTTATTCTTTATATACCTAGGCCTACACCAAATATTTTTGCCTCTAGAAAACTAAGACATTGATTTCTTGCTTTATTATGAATAAAATATTACTTCTATTATTTGCATTATATACCTAAGCCTACTTCCTTCTGCTTTAATTTTAGCCGCGAGATTTTTTTAGTAAGCTTGCAGGGTCGACATTGGTTTCAGAAAGATGTGTTAGCTTCACCGAGGTATATGCTTGATAATAAACATTTGAACTTCCTCAAATAATGTATTATGTTTTTTTGCTTGAGCACTGATCCTGTTTTTAATCTTCAAATTTCAATCAACAACAATAAGTAAATTAAAAAAGGAATTGAAATTAAAAAGCCCAAATATAGGGGAAAAAAAGAAATATGTAATGAAAATACCTTTGCTACGGCTACTTGTTGGAAGTTAGAGTCTTCTTGAGCCATAACTGAAATCACTGGATTTGACATTGTGGAAAAAAAGTTGCAAATTTTTCAGCATCTATCTGGCTTCATTAATTTTCAAATTCCAATCAACAAGGAAAAAATTCAGTTAGACAACTTTTTAAAAAAATGACATTTTCATTCTCCAACAACAATGTTTCTGCCAACACCAACCAAATTAAATTTGCAACAAACAAAACAAAATTACACAAACCATTTCCTATAAAAGTAGAATAACAAAGCTTTACTAACCAAACATTTATAAATCTAAATACAATTATATACAAAGCTCAATAGCATCTGATAATCTCTACACCAAAGAAATATCTAACATTAATAATAGCCTAAATCTAATACCAAAAATGAATTATTAATTAAATAATTGGTCACAATGCACATCATTTTTTCACATATTTTGCTGAAAATTGCATGAACAACTTAAGCATATATGATGGAACATACAATGTAATCATTATCTTCAGCTACATATATCACAACTGACTAATTTTTCAAAGTATTGAGATGTGCAGAATAGTTGAGATCATTAACTAAAATCATTAAAATCAGAAGAGTGGAATCTGAATATGTATTGCGAATTTTTGCTTCATTTTTCTTGCAAATTTCCCTCATTTTTGTTTTTAGGGATGGTTAAAGAACAAAATCGAAAGAGACAGAAAAAAGAAAAGAAAACTCATACCTTAACATTGCAAATTTTGGAGAAAACAACAAAAAGTTTGATCCTTCAGCAAGGATTACCCTTTTTCCTTTTTTTTTCTCTCTTCATCCTTAATGTATCCTTTCTGTGATAACCGTAAATTTTTCGTTTATTGGAAATTATAAATATTGGAAATAAATATTGGAGCAAATAAATATTGAAAATAAATAAATAAATAAAATTATGAGAATGAGATACTAGTGAAAATCTCGAGAAATGAGAAAGGAAATGTGAAATATATTTATATACTTATATAAATGTATTTTGATGTAAATACATATGTATTTAAATACCATATGGTATATAATATATATTAATATACAGTGGTATATTTATGTATATATACTATTTTATCAATTTAAATAGTATATATGTATACAAGTATAATATTTTATGTATATATAAATATATATACATACATTATGGAAAATGTAAATATTAAATTATATTAAAATTTGAGTGTATATATATATATTGTAAATACAATATATATTTTATTATTATTACATTTATATATAAATATAAATGTTATTTAATTTAAAGTATATGAAAATATACATTTTTATGTGTAAATATATATTATTAATATATAATATATATTTATATAGTATATAGTACAAAGTACTATACAATAAAATAATATAATTATATTTATAATATAGTTATAAATATAATTATAAAAAAAAGAAAAAAAAGAAAGAAACAGAAAATGAAAGGAAGAAAACGGGAAGACTCCCGATTTTTCCTCCCCGCGTGGCAACCGGCCACTGTCGCCGGAGAAAGGAAGAGAGAAGAAGAGAGAGATGACGTCGCCGGCGAAGAAAGGAAGGGAAGGAAGTTACCGGCGACGGGAAAGGAGAAGAAAAGAAGGGAAATCGGAAGGAAATTTTCGACAAAAATTGAGAAAGAGAAGAGAAGAGAAAGTGGCGGAGCCGGCCAAATTGGTCGCCGCCACTACCACCGAAGCTTCACCGGAGGAAGAGGAAGACGTGGGAGGCCACGGTTGAGGCAGGGAACAGCGGAGGAAGGCCGACAGAGGAGGAGAAGAAACCGAAGGTAAACCGAGTAGATCCGCAGCCGTGCTGCCGATCTAGGCCGAGCTGAGGCCACCGGCAAGTTCGTCTCAACGCCAGCCAGCTGCTGAGCCACCGAACCGCTGGAGAACCGGCCACCGGAGGAGAACCGGCGATGAGGAAGGTAGAGCCGGTTTGACTGGTCTGAACCGGTCAGACCAAGGAAAGAAAAAAGGAAAAAGAAAAAGAAAAGAAAAAAGGAAAAAGAAAAAGAAAGAAAAGAGAAAAAGAAAGAAGAAAAAGAAGAAAGAGAAAAGAAAAGGAATTTTGAGAATTTGGAAAATTCTCGAAAATTTGAAAATTACGAAAAATCCCGAGAATTACAGGAATCGGTAAGAAATTTCGGAAAGCATTAAATTATTTAAATAATTTATTTATTTAAATAATTATGGAAAAATTCTAAATTTTAGAATTTAATTTCTAGAAAATATCCTCGATGACCGAGCCGATGGAATCGGGTGAGGTGAACACGGGCGCTACCTTCGAGAGGCAGTCGCTGACCCGAAACAGGTAAGGGAGACATGTGCCGCCTGTAAGGATATTCGGCCACATGTTTTAAATTATACATTTAATTTATAAATGCAATTGACAATGATTAGTTTTGACATTTGTGGTGATTTATCGGTTTCAAATTGTGGTGAAATACCAGTTGAGAAATATAAACTGTATTTTCCGTGCAGGAGGCTAGCCAAATCGGCAGCCGTTATACTGCCGAAAAAAATTATCTAATAATTACTAAAATTTACCGAAAATCACCAAAAATCATAATAAATGATTTGATTTCACGTGAAACGATTTTTATATACGAAAATCGAGAAATTAAGTAAATTTCATAAAATATGAATATAATGATAATTGATTTTAAAATATTCATGTTTTCGTGAATGGTAAAAAGGAAATCACCAAAATTTCATCATGTAGGTGATATTTCATGTGAAACGAGAAAAAAATGAAAAAGAGACTGAAGTGAATATTTTTATAAATATTCTTAAATATTCACTAGATTTCATATAAAATCTTTATAGTTTTAATTATGGAAATAATTAATTATGAAAATTCCATAAAGGTTAAGAAATGATGAACAACTATGTTTTTGAGACTAGAGGTCTCTACACGTGTTTTTAGAAAAAAACATGGTGATGAAAATTTAAAGTTAGAAAATAAATATTTTATTTTCATAAATTATAAAAATAATCTATTTGAATTCCGATAATTATAAAACCATGTTTTCGATTAAATGCACAGAAAAGCATACATATGTGTTTTATGGTGAAAAAAAGACAGTTTTGCCCTTCTATATTTTCAGTGATGATTTTGCAAACTGTCTTCATCGCAATTTATAAAGAAATGTTTGAAGCATGAATTTCGTTCCGAAATTAATTCCCATAGTCTTTTGATAATTAGCTAAACGAACCTTATAATTTCTATGCATATTTTTCAATAAGCTTTTTATGTATGAAAGTAAATAAGCATGTTTTCCGAAACAGTGATCGAAGTGGCAAACCCCTGGCTAACTTAGACCCAAGCATGCCCGGTCCTTACTATTTTGTACCAAATGTATAATTTAAGAAGTTACATAAGAAAGTAAGATTTGAGACTAAGGCCTTCCTATAGTTTATGTTATTGTTTGTCATGCTTGCCACATTGTGCATGTTTCCATCCTTTGTGGCATATGTTTAGCCCACGTCGTGCATGTTCTCGCCCACATTGTGCATGTTTTCATCCCTTGTGGGTATGTTGGTCCTTCGTGGTGCAATGTTCGCTGTACGACCCTGATCAGGTCTACAGCCCATACCATGGCCATAGGTATTCTGTTCCCTCTTCGGAGGATGATGTTCTGTTCCCTCTTCGGAGGATGAAGTAAGTGTCATTCTGCCTAGTCTCCATGAACTGTATGATAAGTTTTATTAATTATGATGTTAAGTTTCTAAAGTATGATGCATGTTTGAAACAAGTATGAATTTTAGATATATGTATTAAAGAATTCATACAATGATTTAAAGTATGAAATGCATTATTATGGCATTTGTTTTCTGCATATATCGATACTATGACTATTTTAAATGCATTTCTTACGGGGCTTTAGTACGATACGGTTCTTGATTTGAAAAGAGAAATAAATGTTTATTCTAAAAGAATAACATAAGAATTATTTCTAAGATAGAGATAACTGAAGAAGTAATTATCGAATTATTGGATATTTACAAATCACTGTACTGTACTGTTTTTACTGTACTGAAGAGAAGAGAAGAGAAAAGAAGTAAACCATTATTTTTATTACTGAACTGCCACGTGTTTTAAAGTATACTGAAGTGAAAAGAAATAAGTGGTTTATTCTGTGGAAAAACGAAATTATATCGTTTTGAAAACAACGAAATTAATATTCTCTACAGTTGCTT
Organism: Heritiera fomes; assembly: GCA_032173925.1. Classification (NCBI taxonomy): domain Eukaryota; kingdom Viridiplantae; phylum Streptophyta; class Magnoliopsida; order Malvales; family Malvaceae; genus Heritiera; species Heritiera fomes. The sequence goes on from JAPDPM010000025.1 coordinate 7,564,586, forward strand.
CTAGGTTCCGGAACAAGTATGGTATTCTAAAATACCTACCTTATTCTATCTGGATCCCTAGTCGACTTTAGTATCCTTCCTATATGTGTGCCTAGAGCCAGCTAGGAAGATTTTAAAGAAAATGAAAAAGAAAAAAAAATTTCAGCATATAGATAGCTGAATATCAAGTGTGACATATAACTCTCTTACTGAGCCGTGGTTTGCTCACTCCCCAATTTTAACATTTCAGGTTTTGATGATGGTGAGATCCAATAATTGTGGATTATGGCTGCACATAATGGATAATGTGACAGACCGAATAAGATATATGAGGTACGATCATTATTTTCTGTATTTAGACATGTATACAGTATTACATTTTTGTAAATAAAATTGGGGATGTGTACAATGCTATATTAAAATTGTTTAACATTAAGTGCAAGTGAAGTATCGCAGACAGCCTAACCAGATATAAGGTGTAAAATTAAGGTGAAAAATATGGTAACGGGTTGTTACACTTTCCATAGCTCATTTCCCTATAATAATCTCTAACTCTTTCCTATTTTAGAGAAGATAACCTAGAATCACACTCCAATCATATAAAAAGTAATTAAAAGCTAAATAAAAAATAGGAAAAAAAATAAAAGGATAAAAAGTGAATGAGAGACAAAAACAGCAAATAAAAAGGGAAAATTGAAAACAAAAAACAAATCTAAATCCAAAAGGAAAGCTACTCAAATAAATATATTCAAGCAGTAATAGTTTCACGTTTCTTTAAATTTTTTAAAGAACACACATTGAACATTGCAAACAGAAATCAATTAAATAATACGAAGTGAAGCCGAATCATTAACTTAAAGTCTAAAACAAAAGGAAACATATAAGCAGAGTTTAAAGACATGAAAGGAATACCTGATTGGAGAAGAGAACAAATCCATTTTTCTTCTTCAGTTACTTCATTTTCCTCTTTTCCAAATGTTTCTTTACTTAGTATTCCAATGAGAAACCTGCATTTAGTTTTGATGCTAATTTGATGTTCTCAGCTTTTTTCTCTGTCGCAGAGGATGAGAAAGAAACAAAAAAAGCATCTAGAATCTCTGAAAGGCACAAGGTCACATCTCCAAATGAAGTTTTGCTCCCTTTTTGTTTTTCTTAATGGAAAATAAAAAATTGTAAAAAATAAAAATTGTAAAAAAAAGGAAAATCACCGAAAATGGAAATCCATCTTCACCTACATCTACACCCATGTCATCGTCATCTTCATCTTCATCAACTTGCAAACCCAACAAATTCTGTATGCCAAACCTGAAGTTTCAAAGATGATATATTATAAATAGAGATTAAATTCCCAAAATTTGAAAAAAAAAATAAATCAAGCGCTCAAACAAATATAGGAAAAATAAACATTAAAAAAAAAACCACACTTTCAGCTATGGATCAGTTAAAAAAAATTGGGCGAGATTTGAAAGCGAGAGGGAGAAAGGAACTTACACTTTTGAAAAGGAGCTTTGAATCAACCAAAAACACAAAAAAAAAAAAAGGAATGAAAGAATTGGATGAGAGAGAAGAGTTTTTTTTTCATTTTCTCTTATTTGTCCATTCAATCTTCTTCATCTAATTTATCTCCCTCTTCATTTGAGTTTTGCATGAAAAAAAAGTGATAGAGCAGCAGATGTAACCATGCAATTAAAGCGAGTTTGACATAGGAATAAACATCACTAAAAAAATTCATATTCTTGATAAGATGAGTTGACTCACTTACACAAGCTACGAGAGTGGAACCCATGAAACATTCAGATTCTTGAATGCTTTTGGATAGTTTATATTAAATGACAGAGACCCACAAATTAAATAACAGGTATAGTTTAACAGGAAATGACCATATTGAACTGAAAAAAATGAATTTACGAAAATCACAACAAAAGAAAAATGAACACGGAAAATGAAAGAGGGCTACTGATGGCGAGTGTCAGAAATGATACCCAATATAATTAGGATACAGGAAAAACCAAAAAAAAGGTATTTTTCACGACGCACCAAGAGTGGAAGAAAGAAAAAAGCGGAGGACAAAACAGTGAAAACATAAAAAGGCAAAGCACTGAACAGAGTGAAAACTCGGCAATCAAAAGAGACGTAAACGTGGCGTCCCTAGAAAGTCGGAAATGCATCAACTTTAATTGTATTGATTGATGATTGATTGATTGATTGATGGTAAGTATGAAATCCCAAAACAAATGCAATAGCTATATCATGAAAATTGAAAGAAAAAAGATAATGTTAACTTTGTGGCAATAACACATAATTGTTTCAAAGTCAATATTGTCTCTTTGAAGCAATAATATATATTTCTGTAACCAAAAAAAATATTTCAAACTAAAAATAAATAAATAAAATAACGCATATTAACATAGTTACCATAGGTTTATCATAAAATGGAAAATTTTGTATTGTCGAATCCTTTCATATTGAGAGAATAAAGCATAAAGGGATCTCTTTAATTTTGACAAAAAAGACACTCAATTATAAAGGGAATGTCAAAGTTGATATACAATAACATTTGGCTGGTCTAAATGGATGAAACATACAATATAAACAATAAAATTGTCTCTTTGAAAAAAAAAGCAGTGAATTTGGAAGCTTTTAAATAGCAATAGTAGCCTGCTTGTTCCAAATATATGAAACTTTTTTTTTAACCTTGTATCTAAGAAAGCTTGAAATTGAATCAAATGCAAGGTTCCAAGAGGCATCAACTAAATACCTGAAAAATCTGCAACTTTTGGCTCCATGTGTTTAGCACTGCAAATAACTACAACCTTTAACACTTCTTCTTTTGATGCAGTAGAAATAATAGCCCTGATTCACAATTAAAAATGAAAAAGATTCTAAACTATTAGCAATATGAGTTAACATGATAGTTTTTTTACACACATCATGAATATATACATATATATATATATATATATATATATTTATGAAGCATCCAGAAGCAACAACAAATCATATGATAATTTAATGGGATAGCGTTGACTTATTAAATAAGATAATAAACAAACCATGATCATCATAAAATGCAAAATAGTATGCTAAGATTTGACATTAATTATCAGTTCAACTGCTAAGATGCTTAGCTTTGTTTGATTCTAATCATATTTCTGCAGAATTGCAATCATATCATTTTAGAATTCAATAATTCCATTAAGAGAGACAAAAAAGAAAGAAGAAAGAAAACACCATACATTCAAGGGCAAATTCTACAGTAATGTCACAAAAATTGACCTTATTTTAAGTTCATTGAATTAGAACCATTGGATTAGTCAAATCTAATATAAACCGTTGATGAAATTTTAAAAATTAAAAAACTCTTTAACCTGGTAACCTACTAAACCAATTATTAAAATTAACATTATTTACTAAATGTTATTAAAATTATACTATTATATTACTAATATACCCTTGTTATAATTGTAGTACTATTCTTCTTCTTATATAAACCTTTTTATTATTTTTAAACCCTAATTCCCAAATCATAAACCCTAATTCCCAAATCATAAACCCCTTTATTCCAATTTTTGTCTGTTTCACTTTTAATCCAGTTTGTAGCTGTCTCAATATTTTATAAATCCTAAACTTTAAGCCTAACCTCAATCAAATAGTTGTTCTTATTTATTCCCCTCTTATATTTTTAACAATGGGTAAGTTTGTGAAAGAGAATTGCATAAACGATGGAAATTGCGATGAAAAGTGCAAAGAACCAATTATTTACAAAGAAAGTCCTCCTGAGCGACTAAGGAATCATTATATTTTTTACTAGTAAGATTTTTAATTCTTGACATGTTTTCAGGCAGTTGACTGCCTGGTTTTATAAGTGTTTCGATAAAAAAATTTATCGGGGAAGTCGACTGCTCAATTGAAGCAGTCGACTTCTTAAGAGAAAATTTATCGCAGAACGTTAGAATGCGTAAGGCAGTCGACTGCTAAATAACCAAAAGCATTCTGTTTCTAGAATGCATATGGGAAGTCGATTGATATTTTCGGGCAGTCGAATTCCCAAATTTTTTAAGCATGCTATTCTTAATTTATTTATAGAATGTCGACTTTTATTATTAAGAATTCGACTTCCTATGTATTTTGAACATAATTTTCACATCACTTGTGTAAATTGGATTGTATTCATCGTGAAAGAAAATAGATTAAACGTAAATTTGTCAAGGATCATCAGAAATTAATAAAAGATTATCGTAAATTGAAAAAGGGTCATCGTAAATTTGAGTAGATTATTCTTAAATTTAAAAAGGATAATCGTAAATTTGGGTAGATTTTTCGTAAATTTAATAAAGATAATCGTAAAAATTTTGACATTCATTGTAAATTTAATTATATTTATCGTAAAAATGATTGGATTTATCGTAATAATAACAATGATAAATACAACCAAAAAAATAATAAATACTTAATAATAATAATATAATAATAAAAAATATCAGAACAACATTAATAGATAAAAATATATATAATAACAAAATAAAAAAAAGTTTCATACTGGGAGTCGACTTCTCGAGAAAGATAGTCGACTGCCCAGATGCATTCTGGAAACAGAATGCATCTGGTAACGAAGCAGTCGACTGCTAATAATTAGCAGTCGACTGGTTCGTTACCAGATGCGTTCTGCTTTCAGAATGCATCTGGGCAGTCGACTACCTTTCTTGGGCAGTCGATTTCCTAATTTTTTTAAGCCCATTGTTCTTATTCAATTTATGTTAAGTCGACTTTTATTATTGAAAATTCGACATTCCATGTATTTTAAATGTAATTCTCACATCACTAACATAAATTAGATTAGAATTATCGTAAAACTAAATAAATTAAATGTAAATTTAGCTAAGGATCATCATAAATTAATAGAAGATGTTCGTAGCTTTAATAATATTCATCATAAAAATGATGAGATTTGTCGTAAATTTAAGTAGATTGTTCGTAAATTTAATAAGGATAATTGTAAAAATTATGAGATTCATCATAAATTTCGGTAGATTGTTTGTAAATTTAATAAGGCTAATCGTAAAAATGATAAGATTCATCGTAAACTTAATAAGGATAATCGTAAAAATGATGAGATTCATCGTAAATTTCGGTAGATTGTTCATAAATTTAAAAAGGATAATCATAAAAATAATGAGATTTATCGTAAATTTGGATATATTGTTTGTAAATTAAATAAGGATAATTGTAAAAATAATGAGATTCATAGTTAATTTAAGTAGATTGTTCGTAATTTTAAAAAGGATAATCACAAAAATTATAAGATTCATCATAATATTAATAATTTCAACCAAAAAAATAATAAATATTTATTATTAATAATATAACAATAAAAAAATCATAACAATATTAATAAATAAAAATATATATAATAACAATTTTTTTAAAAAAAAATTCATGGGGAGTCGACTTCCCGAGAAAGGAAGTCGACTCCCCATGTGCATTCTGTTTCCAGAATGCTTCTGGCGATGAAGCAGTCGACTGCTAATTAGTAGCAGTCGACTGCTGCATCGCCAGAAGCATTCTGGAAACAGAATTCAGATGAGGAGTCGACTTCTTTTCTCGGGAAGTCGACTCCCCATGAAAATTTGGACTTTATACAGGATTTTTTAGGCAGAAAATCCCTAAACCAAGCATTCTTTCTTAGACACTCCTCCTCCTTCATCTTTCTCTCTAATTCAATCTTGCAAATCACAAACATATTCTCATCAACATAATCCTATTCTAAATCCAAATTTCTTCCATTTACACCAAAATCCCTAAAAATTTATTATATTCATCGTAAATTTTATGATATTAATCGTAAATTTTATGATATTCATCGTAAATTCAATGAAATTCATCGTAAATTTTACGAGATTCGTCATAAGTTAAATGAAATTCATCGTAAAATTTATTAAATTCATCGTAAATTCATGTGATTCACGTAAAATTTATTAGATTTATCGTAAAATTTATTACATTCATCGTAATATATCGTAAAATTTATCTAATTGATCATAAAATTTATAACATTTATCATAAAATATATGACATCTTAAATTTTATTATATTAATAAAATCTATAATAATTAGCAGAAAAATTAATGTAACTTAGGATAAATTTTAAGTAAATAATTATAAAAATACTAAGAGTTCAAATAAATGATAATTAACAGTAAAATAAATCTCTTATTAAATATGGCAGTCGACTTCCTTTTATAAGCAGTCGATTGCCAATATGCTAGAATCAATCTGTAGAGTAAAATAACTAGGAAAATCGACTTCTATACACGAGTAGTCAACTTTCCAAACTTTTCTAGGCAATTACCTTGTTTTTTTTTTAATATTAATGGGTAATAATTTAATTTTGATTAATGGTTAAAGATGTAAGTATAAATATTTTCTTACCTTTTAAAGGATAAAAATGTAATTTAAATCTTTTTAATTAAATTTTAGTTTACCTGTTAACCTGTTAAGTCATTATTAACATATTTAAATAATTTTTAAATTTTATTCAATATCTCATGAGATATCATGACCTTACAATAAGGTCGATATTTTGCGACCTTACTGTAGAATTTCCCTACATTCAAGACCCCACATTTTTTATAAACTAACAAATGTTTTAAAAGCAATTAATGCATGCCTTACTTGTCCAACAACCCAGATCAGCATATTGAATACTAACCTTTGGGACAAAATTCCACATGCATCATAATAGCATTAAAAAATCATAGGACAAACAACGAAATAAGACATGCCAAAAAAAATGTTTTCTACATAGATTTAGAAATGGAGCTATTTTTAAGACTTGATAAGCTGAGCGGTAGCTAACCTGACAAAAGAGATACAAAAAAGCCAAACAAAATCCAAGCATCAATGAAATTGTGGGTGTGGTACACACCTTTCACACAAAGGAGAATAAAATTAGAAAAAAATCTTGCCTTCGCACAGAGAATAGAACAAAGTGGGTTTAACAGAATAAGGAAAGACTCACTTCTTGCTTAAGCACCAAACGAGCTTGAACGATGGGTTACCAGCCAGAACAATCCCCAATGCCAACTATCGTCTTTTTTTGAGCAATAGACAAATATATATATATATTTATATATGTATAGACACACACACACATACCAGTATTTGAGCTCCTGAAAAAAGAAATAGGAAATCAAAATTAAAAAAAAAAGTTTTAGAGCTCCTAATTCTTACCAGCACTTCGCGACTTCTTCCACCTTCACAATCTCATCAAGTGCCTTCCAGTGAATGAAGGAGTATGTGTCATCAAACATTTTTTTTAAAAATTTTTTTAATGAAAAATACTCTGGGATTTTTTGAAAAAATTTTAAAAAAATCATCAAGCTTATTTCACTTTTGAAGCTTCACGCCAAGAATTCAACACTAAGGTCACTAACCATGCCAAACATAATACAATCTTTAAGATGACAAATTTAGTTTCTCCATGAAAATGAGCCATTTTCTTTTCACCTGCTCTATCCCACTTTCATACCCATGCCACTGACACGCTCTTCATATTTTTTCTTTTTGTTTAGATGGGGTTGGAGTTCATCATCTGGATCATAAAGCTTTACGTGCCATGCATGTAAAACTGAAAGTAGAGCGCATATCCGAGACAAAATAAAAAACAAAAACTCACCTTGCAAGCATCGGGCACTGCAAGCAGAGCGAGCGAGCAAGCCACGAGAGACGGGCAACAAATCGAGTGCACACCGGAATCGACGAAACATCTAAGCGAGACGAAAGAACCAGCCTCTACTAAGAAACCCAAAAAAGTAAAGAGAAAAAACCAGAAGAATGGTCAGGATAAGGAGAAGGAACAAAACCAAGGGACAGTTGGAAATTTTTGGTCCAAGGAAGACTGATTGGGAAGGGAGTAAAGTACATTTCAGTCATAATTAGGAAAGAGGACTAAAAATGGCGGCAATAAAAGTTCATTAACTGAATCATTTTCAACTTCCTTTTGTTGTTTCCGACTTTTTTTTCCTTTCTAATTTTTTTCCTTTTTTCTTATCTCTCCCCCTTCTGTCTCTTTTATCACGTTTTTTTCCTTCCTCTCATTACACTTTTTCTTTTTTCATTTCTCAGTATGCCTTGTTTAGTGTTTACACTTCTTTATTATATTTTATATCTTTACTTTTTTATCTTTCAAGACTTTTAAATGAGTCAGACAAGAGCATTCAATTGCAGGACAAAAAAAGCATTCAGAAACAAACAAAACAGGAAAAAATATTGAAACTGAAGATAGAGCTTGCAACAGAAGCGTGGAAGCACAAAGCCAAAACGGGCCCCACCATAAATAAAGGTGTAAACGAACAGAACGTTCGACGAATCGTTCGTGAATCCATTCGATTTCTGTTCGTTTATGTTCGTTTATTAAGCTTAACGAACGATCACGAACAACATTTTAACGTTCATTTATTAAACGAATGAACATGAACAGAAGTGTGGTTCGTTCGTTATTGTTCGCGAACAGGCTCGTTTATGTTCGTTTAATGTTCGTTCATTTAAAGTGTCATTTGTTGCTCGTTTGTTTATTGTTCGTTCGTTTAAAGTGTCATTTGTTGTTCATTTGTTATTCATTTTTTATTTGTTCGTTTATTGTTCGTTCGTTTAAAGTGTCATTTGTTGTTCATTTGTTATTTATTCGTTTATTGTTCGTTCGTTTATTGTCCGTTTGTTATTCGTTCGTTTATTGATTATTAAAATTCTAAAATGACTTATATTATATAAGTTATATAATATACCCTATAACATATAAATTAAATTACTTATATTATATAAATTATATAGGTTACATAATATATAATATATTATAAAAGTTATAGAAGTTATATAATATATATTAAAATTACTTATATTGTATAAGTTATATGATACATATCCTATCTTTAAGACTTTAATCTAAATAATTAGTACCTATTTTTAAACATATTTATATAAGGGTTTGTATATGATGCATTGACAGTGTATAATCTCTATATATTCAATGCACTTGAAGTCAACAGCTCGTCAATAAACAAATTAAAAAAACATAAAGCCCTTAAACATAAATAGAAATAAAATTTTTTCATTTTACTTATAAGGGCTTATTAACAAGATGTTAACTTCTGATGCATTGATAATGTATAGAGACTCTACATTGTCAATGCATCATATATAAATCTTTTAAACAATATAACTTTGTTCGCTTAAAAAAATTAACAAAATATAATAATATAATAATTATAAAAATTAAATTAGTTAACTATGCTTAAAATAATAAAATAGTTGCTTAGCTCTTTATAATAAATTGAAAAGAGTTTTATTTGACTTTGAAAAAAAGATTTAGAGCCAATATCTATTTAATAATCTAATATTATAATCATAGATCAAGTTAATTTGTATTACATGAATATAGCATAATAAATTATATGTTTGAAATTAGAAATACATTACATTCTAATATATGATTATAGATTGAAATTGAAAACTTTTATATTAAGGTAAAAGTAGAATGGTATATAGCTTTAAATCAAATGATCTTTGTGAAATGGTAGATGGATCATGGATACGAGGTTGTGTTGTTGCAAATTTATTAATTATGTTTGAGAGTTAGAACTCTCATAAAAAAATTAAAAACATAATAAAATTAATTATGAAATTAAATTAGTTAATTATTCTTATGATAATAAGATTTTTAGAAATTAAATGTACTGAAAAAATTAAATGTCATGATTAATCCTAAGATAGGTTTAGGATGAAAATTTTCAAATTCATGTACCTCTTTCAAACTAAAAACAACAAAATAAAATAAAATCACAATAATAAATTTCTTTTCCTTCACACATAATAGTTTTTTAATGGCTATTGAGATTTCAAATTAAAATTACATGGCATGTCGCCAACTATATGCTGTTTTAATCTGTTGTTTCATTTTTTCTTTTTGAAATATATAAAAATTATTTAATTATAATTATAATTTTTATTAACACATAATTTTATATTAAAAAATAGTTCTTCAATGGCGAGGAACTCGAACCTTTAAAATTACCTGTCAGGGAAGGGGACCTCTCAATCTAAGGCAAGATTTTCCATGCCTTATTTTTCAAGTGTACTGTCAAAGTTTCAATGTCAGAAATGAACCCTACATGCCTCATTTTCATCCGTTAGATTCTCATTTGTTTTATTTCATCTGGGTTTCTGTCTTATTTTCATCTGTAAATTGAACGACTAAGAAAGCATTTTTTTTTGTTTTGATCCGATCGGGGTAAGACATAAGCATTGAGCTGACCGACCGAAACTTACCGTTTTACTTGCATACATAGGTGAGCCATGAGTTTTTCTTTTTCCCTCTAATCGGCAGCAAGAGCAACTTCTCTCTAGTCTCCATCCCTAAGGTAATCACTCTCCAAGACTCTTAACCCTTCAATCCCAAACCCATGTGCGTCCAGCGTGCTGCCTTTTTAAAGCTTGAGTGCTTCCATGCTTAATTCCCGTTTATTAACTTTAGTTTTAGCTTGATTCTCGTTTCTGATCTTGCGTCTTTAGGCAGGTTAAAACAATTTTTGTAGCATATTTTATTTAGCTTGAGTGCTTCTATTTAGCTTTAGTTTTAGCTCGATTCTCGTTTCTGATCATGATTTTTTAGGTAATGGATCATTAGCTATCAAGTTTTTTCCTTGTTATCTATTTCTTTTTTATTATTATTTTCTTCAAAATCTTTCGTTTGCACTTTTTCTATAGTTTACATTTAAAACCTTCTGCTGTCATAATTTTCTTTTTAATGGTCCCATTTCCTTAGCATTACATGTTGTTTCAAAAGCTTCTCGTAAAAGCTAGAAAAGAAAAAAGAAATTAAAGAAAAAAAATGTGGAATTAATATATCAAAATGCTATGGATCCATGGAAATCACTTCAAAAAATTATCAGCAAATGGATAAGCAGGATAAGAAAGAGAATCCATCTCTAATTTGCCCCATAGTTTTTTTGTTTTTTTAATATAGTAAATGGTATTTTCAAATTTTGTTTAAGTTTTAATTCTTTGCATGAATGATTTTGTGTATATATTCTTTTATATCGGATTGATGCATTTAAAATTTTATTTAAAATATGTTTTCAGAAAAATTGAATCGCGTTCTACAAAAAAATTTGCTTTTCATCTTATCAATTGAATTAATCTTTCTTAAATCTATTTTTCCCTATTGTTTCAAAGGAAATTTTACACAAGAAATTAAAAAGAAAATGGATCACAAAAATCAAATTAGGTGTGGCATTGTTCATATGAGGGCCAATGGCTGTTTCCAGACAGACACGAAAGCCTCGCAAAAGAAAAACAAAGTGGGCATTTCCTCGTTATAGTAAGCAAACGAAGGGCTTTGTTTTGAAAAGCTATGAACTTAACTATTTTGATTTTCTAAATACTTTTTTTTTCAATTTCTTGGGTTGTATTGTTGAATTTGATTTTAAAATTTGTTTTTTTAGTTCAAATGCTTTGGTAAGATCAGCATTACTCTTTTTTGTCGCATCAGAAGTAGATATATGTAGTGTTGGTGTTGTTTTTTACATCTTGTTTTGTGGGATTCCAGTTTCTACTATTTTGGGTAGGTATTTATCTCAATAATAATATTTTGTTTACTCTTTTATCATAACTATGAATATTAAGTCTAACATTATTCATCTTATTTTGTCAAATTATTTGGAGGAATGATGGCAGCACCAACCCTTACTATTAATTTTTGAACTTTTTTAAGATATTAATTTTTAAACTGAAGTTGTATTGTATTTAAAATTTTTTGTTGGATGATTATGTGGTATTTAATTTTTATGTAGGATTTTTAATATTTAATATTTTAATTTATTCTCAAAAATACTTATTCGCGTACGCGTTCGTTTGCATGTTCGCGAACGCGTTCGTTTAGTACAAACAAGTTTGTTCGCGAATGCGTTCGTTTAGTACGAACAAGCTTGTTCGCGAACATTTAATGAACAATCTTACTAGACAAACGAACGAGCTCGAACAATAAAATCAAATTTTTTAACGAACATGAACCGAATACGAACGGCATTTAAAAATAAACGAACGAACAGAAACATCATTTTATTTATTCGAGTTCGATTCGTTTACTGTCCACAAATAGCAAAACCAAGACTCCGAAGGCACAAGTGTAGCTTAGCATGGAAGGTTTCAGCAAAAGGCTCAAAATACAAAAAGTAAAATGCAACGTATTCACCAGCGAAGGGGACATCGTGTCCTCACGAGAGGACAAGAAACCATGCGCTTTAATATTATTAATTAATTGATGACAAGGGCCATGATTTGATTGGGACAGTGCAGTAATTACCCTTGCAAATTTAGCCTATCAGATTTTCTTATTAGCAACAAATCGCAGAGCAATAATCCGAGCAATAAATACCATGACAACCCGAGATTCTGTGTTCTCGTCATTACCAAAGTGAAGAATTTTAATATTGAATCAGCTCAAGCCTTCTGTCTCTCCATCAAACACTGTTCTCTTGCAAAACCTGAACCCTTCCATGGAACCTTCTTCCCCAAGAAAGCCTAGCTTCTCTTTCCCTATAGACTCTGAAAACAAAGCCACTGAATTCCACCCACTCTCCTTCTCACAACCTCACATGCTTTCTTTTCACCTAGCATGGCTCTGTCTGTTCTCTTGTTTCCTTTCCACCTTTTCCATTCCTCCCTTGATACCGATTATCCGCGAGGACCTTAACCTATCGGCCGCTGATGTAGGCACTGCCGGTGTAGCTGCTTTCATTGGCTCCATCTTCTCTCGGCTTGCCATGGGACCAGTATGCGACCTTGTTGGCCCACGGATTGCCTCCGCTACTGTCTCTCTCCTCACTGCACCAATAGTTTTAGCCACGGGTTTAGTTTCGTCACCAACTTCCTTCATTCTCCTTCGGTTTCTTGTAGGATTTTGTTTGGCTAACTTTGTTGCTAACCAGTTCTGGATGAGCTCGATGTTTTCTAGCTCTGTCGTTGGCCTTGCTAACGGAGTTGCGGCCGGGTGGGCTACCATGGGAGCCGGCGTGGCTCAGTTAGTCATGCCATTGCTATATTCCCTTGTAAAATCCTTTAACGTACCAGAGAACGCTGCATGGCGTGTCATTTTTGTTGTTCCTGTTGCTTTCCAAGCCCTGACAGCAATATTTGTCTTGGTTTACGGCCAAGACGTGCCTTGCGGGAACTATAGAGATTCCAAGAGGATTTCCAACAAGCCAAAGGAGAACTTCTTGAAAGTTCTCTTTCATGGCTTGTCGAACTATGGAGGGTGGATACTAGGTTTGACGTATGGTTACTGTTTTGGAGTGGAGATGACAATGGATAATGTTATAGCACAATACTTTTACTATAGATTTGGAGTGAATCTAGAAGTTGCGGGGACGATTGCAGCTTGTTTTGCTTTCACAAACTGGTTTGCAAGGCCGACGGGAGGGGTGTTTTCTGATCGAATGGCGAAGAGGTTTGGCATCAGAGGCAGGCTATGGGGCTTATGGGTGGTGCAGACGGTGGCTGGCTTGCTGTGTGTAATACTAGGAAGACTTGACTCTTTGGCGGGTTCCATTGCGGTGTTGTGCATCTTCTCTGTGTTTGTTCAAGCATCTGCTGGCCTCACGTTTGGCATTGTTCCTTTCGTTTCCACAAGGTATGCTGCTGATTTTTGTTCCAAGAGTTGCTGAAAACAACCATGTTAAATGCTGACTGTCCAAACAAGAGCATGCTTCGGACAGTCAATATTTTAACGATTACAAGAAAAAACTGAGACATGATATCATCTTTTAAACTGTTCCTTTGACAAACATGTTGGAATATTACAATTCTATGGTTGCAGGTCGCTGGGAGTAATATCAGGGATGACAGGCAGTGGAGGGACGCTAGGGGCTGTTGTGACACAGATGCTGTTGTTCTCAGGGGGTAAATTTTCGACTCAAACAAGCATTTCTCTCATGGGCATTATGATGATTGTTTGCACGGTTCCAGTCTCCTTAATCTACATTCCTCAATGGGGAGGCATGTTTTGCGCTCCTTATTCCTTCGGTGAAAGTTCAGCTGATGAAGATTATCGCCCGCTGGTGTAAACATACAAGATCTGATGGGGAATAACAGAAGCAAGATTGTATAAAATTTTTACAAGAAAAAATGCGGGTTTCAGACAATGCTAATATCAAATGCAAAAGAATTCTATTGGTCACTAATTCCAACAGTTAATGATGCATGTTTCATCAGAAGATGGATGGCACCATTCAAGTTTCGAATAGGTCTGTGAAAGGATCAAAATATACACAGACCAACCAAGCCTTTCTTCACCCTGGAAAGTGATGACTAGTTTTACAAGTCTCACCTCCATATTTAAAGAGAAAAAGAAGAAAAAAAAAACTTTCAAGCAGAAAATACTGCAAGGAACTTTTAAAATAGCGTCTAGTCTGATTCACGCCATTACTCCATGATTAAGCATCAAGTTTTACTGATTTTTCAGTTTTCCAAGAGTAATGGCTAATGCAAAGGAACATTATTGGTCAATCCTCCAATCAAGGATGCATGTTTCCAGATTTGCAACTATAGGTACCATTAAATAGAAATCGTTTTGTTACATATAGCACTTTGAACAACAAATATTTTAAGAATGAAAGCATGGAAAGGGGGAAATTAACAATATGGAGGACAAGGATTTCTTCAAAAGATTTAAGCATGGAAAAGATTGCCTTTTGATAAACAACAATGCTTGAAGCTAAACATTATGACTTCCACATTAATTAGTAGCGACTTCCAGTTGAAGCTAAACTCACCTCGATATCATAGTGATGTACTAGAGCGCTGCTCCTGAGCAAGGAAGTATATACATACCCAGTGATGATGGCAATGACCACCAACCACCAAGAATTCCAATCAAATGTAACTTTTGGTCCCCAATTTCAACTCTAGCAAGGCAGATAAGCTTACAATCCTGGACCTCAACTTTACTGGCGTGTAGTGACTGCATGGTAAAGTAGTTTTCATTCAATACAAGCAGCTTAAACAGTCAATCAAGTATATTATACCAGGAATAGATTCCAGACTAGACGCTCATTGCTGTGAATATTCCTCTTATCCTTGTAAGAATAAGTCAACAAAGTCCATCCAAGCAGTGAAGCTACAAGCACAATGGTTGTTAACTGGGGAACTTTAGATTAAGCTTGCAAGTGATTTAAATGAGATGATAATTGGCAAGATTATATGCAGATCACAATGACAATTAATTGAAACTGAATGGAAAAAATATCAGATGAAAAAAAGAATGTTTAATTAAACCTCAAACTATTGTTCTTCAACAATCATTAAAAGAAATAAAAGTGATAGGAATAAGAACATACCTTAAATATATACAAATGAGGTTTCTGGCGCATATATTTATGACATAACTGCAAAATCCAAAACTGCAGTCAAAAGCTTGAAGGAGATATGGAAGCCGAATCAGGAGCACATAGCTGATTATGCTCAATATATTTATGACATACACCATTAGTTAAGAAGAATTAAAATTTTCACTTTCACATTATGCTCAATATAAGTACATAAATTATTTATAAACCCAATATCCATCTTCAGCCTATGGAGCCAGACAGACAGTCACTAAGATGCAGCTTGTAGTAGAACTATCCCCAGCTGTGTGCTCCTGATTAGGCTTACTGTTAATAAGTGTTAAATCCAACCATCAAAGTGAAAGAAAAAAATTTCCTGACCCTTTCTACACAAAGATAAATTGATGAAGGGCTTGGTTTCGTGCTGAGGAGGAAAAGAATGATTCTAATTGCAACTGAGAAAGGGTTATCCCAGTTCACCAAGACAGTAAATACGAAAAAAACAGGCAGCCACAATTTCCTCATTAACATCCAGAGTTTGTGTCGATCATCCTCTCCTTCTGAAGCATCAAATGACTCTAAACCATCCACAAAAATATGAAGACCTACATCATTGTAATTCAAAACATGCAGGTTGTTCAAACAAGAATAAAAGGATACAAGGAACTAATAAGTATGCATACTAAACCAGGCAATCCACTCACCATCCATGGCATATGTAAAACGCGGCCAACAGTAGACAGCTCCAAACACAACTGATACACCAAAAATGCTTCTGGTATTTCTACTTCCTGAAAATAGTCCAATATCAAGAAGGTTTCTCAACAATGAGAACTAAATGTCATGATATACAAACAACAAACCAAGTATTACAATGATAAACAATGCCTCAATCAAGAAAGAAAATACTAATCAGTCTCCAACTTTACTTAAAATGCAGCCTTAGGAAGCTTGCTAATTTAATAAAATAACAAGTGCTAGCAATTTGTGAAAAGAGACAACTCGTGGTACAAGCAACTTGATCATATAAATGAAAGCAAAAATGGCTACTTCCGTGGCAATAGCATCAAATCATGAGTTTCAAATTCTGTGAGGTCTTTTATCAACCGGGTTGGACTCAAAAACCAATACCTTTTCAAGTCATAAACATTGGCAAGGGACAATCATTCATCTATGCAGACCAGTTCAACAATTACAAATAACACAAAATCAGAGAGAAGACAATCCAGAAAACAATGAAAATTCATACACAAAAAAAAGTGTATTCATAAAATTAATAATCTCAAGAGAATCTGCAAGTTTAGTCAAATAGGTAACAGTAAAATTTTGCCAAGGTTGAATTAAAAATGCAGAGATTACATAAAAAGGCCACTACAAGTCTACAACAGCAAAAAAAAAAATCCACTTAAAACAACAAAGCTTGCCTGAAAAGAAAAAGTCTCGAATATATTTTCTCTGTATATTCAGCTTATAATCAAATCTTGAGGTCCTGTTTTGTAGTTTAGGTTCAACACTCTCCGCCAATCTTCTCAAAGGTCCAATTTTCCCATGAACTGGAGGGAAAGAAAAGAAATTAAAAATATAAAAAATTGATAAAATTTAGTTAAATAAATCTTACATAGTTGCTGGGATTGAGAAAATGACTGTCTAATCGGCAGCAGAAATCTAGCTGTCCATGCCATCTTCACCGCTGCAACTTTTCTCCGCTTAGGCTTTGCCGCCGCACTGAACTGACTAGCGAGTAATGAGTAATGTCTGTACCAAAACGGCGTCGTTTAGAAATCCCACATGGCAAAGTGTCGTTTACTATTGCTGACGTATTACGTTGCGATTGGCTATTGGAATAAAAAGCGAAAGCCGTTAAAAGAATATCCCTTTTTCTCCACATTAAGATCTTAAGGATCAAAAAAAAAAAACAATAATAAATCAATAATGATAGCCTGTGGAGTTCCGACTTACAGATTCTCAGTTCCAAAATCTTCCCATCTTCATGGCAATTTCAATTCAAACAGGCAAAATCCAAGGTAATTCCATGCAAATCTGACAAATTGTATGAACTTGTAAGAAGATTTATGGTTGGTTTCTTGTTTTGTTTTTCCAAGGTGGGGGCTGAAATGGACTGAGATTAGATGTTGTAGCCAAAACGCAGGAGAAACAGCAAGATCAAAGAAGAATTACTATGAGTTGCTTGGTGTTCCTGCTGATTCTAATCTGCAGCAAATCAAAGAGGCTTATAGAAGGCTGCAAAAGAAGCACCACCCTGATATTGCTGGCCAAGAGGTCGGTTCCTTTCAAAATTTTTGATATATTGGTAGCTTGTGTTACTCCAGGGTTGTAGTCGAATTGAGACGATTCAGTATCAAGTTCAAATTTTGCTTGATTCAAAAATTCAAAGCTTAAAGTATGATTCGAGTTTGGTTTTTAAGCTTGACTTAACATAATAGAGAAGCAGCTCAAGCACTACGCAATAAGTTGATTTGTTTTTTTTTTCGATTGTATATTATAATGGTGAACTGATAATTAATAATTAAATATTAAAAATATATTTTAAAAAAATTTGATTAAACTCATGAATCGCTCGAATCAAGTATTAAAATACTCGAATTCAGTTCGACTCATTATTTGAGTAGTTCGAACTTAATTAAAAATTAAACAAGTCAAACTCGAGTAATTATCTAGTCAAGTTCGAATAACTCACAAATAGCTTGACTTATTTACACTTCACTCGAATGTCAGATTCAGGTTTGTGTCCATTCAGTTTTTCTAAGTTATTTCTTATATTTGGACGAGCAACATGGTTGATAGCTATGATCATTTCTTGGTTGCTCTATTTGATCTGAGCAGTTTACTTTGTATTTTGATAGGGTCATGAGTATACTCTAATGCTGAATGAAGCCTATCAAGTGCTGATAAAAGATAATCTGAGAAGAGATTATGATGCTTCTGTTGGTCCAATGAGAGTACAATTTGGAAGGGAGGTGCCTGGTTATAGCTCTTGGAAAGGGCCGCTGAGACCCCAAGCTTTGTTTGTTGATGCAAACGCATGCATAGGTTTTGTTTTTTAATCAATTTTCACGTCACATTTATAACAGTTTATGTTCCAAATTCCCACTTTCACATGTATTGTCTGGTAATGTAGCATTTTACGTCTTCCTCTGCAAATTGGTCTGTTGGCAGGTTGCAGAGAATGTGTCCACCATGCAAGCAACACGTTTGTAATGGACGAAGCTCTTGGATGTGCACGAGTTAGAGTTCAGTATGGAGATGAAGATCATAAAATCAATGTAAAGAATGTGTCGTGTAGAATCTGTGTTCTTCATTGTATCATGTTTTTGTTTTTAACTGATTATGGGGATGATCGGAACAAAATTTGCAGGTTTCAGTTGATTCATGCCCTGTGAACTGCATCCATTGGGTGGATAGTGAAGAATTAGCAGTGCTTGAGTTCTTGACACAACCTCAGCCCAAGGATGGGTATGGTGTTTTTGGTGGAGGTTGGGAAAGACCTTCAAATGTACTCATGGCAGCCAAGGCTTTCAGCAAGCAGTTAAAACAACAGGCTGAGGTTGAATGCCAACGGAGAAATGGTATAACTCTAATCTTTACATTAATGAATCCTCTATATTCTCTATTTCTATTATTTATGATATTTGTTTACCAGAAGTGGTTCTTGATTGCCGCAGGGAGAGTGACAGTTGAAGAAGAAACTCCTGCTCAAGCAGAGGCTCGAGCCAATGCTAGCATGAAAATAAAGGTGGAAAGATTCAGCAGAATTTGGAGTAACTTAAAACCATTCTTTGGCTCAAATTTTTGGGATTTGAAGTGATGAAAATATGATTCGAATGTAAATAATTGGAGTATGATATGGATACAGACACAGGAACAAATAAAAATCAGCTTCATCGACTTTGCAGCCCCTATTTTGCATATACGGACTGCATGCATAGTAAATGGAGCACTGTGTATACTGCCTTAGTTCTAATATACATGGTTCCGTGGCACATTCTGTTTATGCTCCTTTTCTCTGTTCCAATCTGTAGTATGCTTTTCTTTTTCTAGAAAGTTTCAGAAGTTGTCATCAATACAGCCACATGATATCAATCTACAGTGCTTTGTAAAGAATAAAACATTACTCAGCACGATCGTGAAGTCGTTGATGAAAAGAGAAAAAGATTGAAGTTTTATTCTGAGAGTGAAACATAATCTGTATTGCACATCAGATCTTACAAATCATATTGGGTCTATAGCATTCATAAATATGGGAACTAGTATGCGACAACTGCATTAGTTGTTGTGTTTTGCGTGTGCTAATTACCTCAACTTTCTATATAACCAGAACCCTCCTAATATTCAACCCCAAAAACTTAATTTTTACTTCCATGAGTCAATAGAGCTTGCATTTATTTGTTCCGGCACAAGCTGCACATTCATCGGCATCTCCTGCTACATGGCTCAAGCAGTGTTTGATCCTATCGTTCACAACATCCTACAATATCGAAAAACAAAATTTAGAGAAAAAGATACCTCACAGTCAGGTAAAAGTAACAAAATAGTAAAGGGGAAACTATTTATAACAATGGTATTTGTTAGTAAAACAAGAAAACCCGAAAAATAAGACACAAGCAAAGCAAGATCAATTTGCTAATAGTTATTTGAGCAATGACGAAGAAAGTTTCACAAGAATCCTGTACTTGACAATGATTTATGGAGTAAAAACCTTATTATTCAAGCTAACATTACAATTAAGGACCATCTGAAACTGTAGCAGGAGAAAACAATACAAAAGTCATACAATGTCTATGGTAATAACAAAAGAGTTCATAACACAAGCAGCTCGTTCAGGACAAGTGGTGGTGCAATTATTATATGTGATGCATGTTTGAGCAATAACAAAGAAAGTTTCACAACAATCCTGCACTTGACAATGACTTACACACTCCTTTGTTTCAAAACATTATTACTCAACCTAATTGTAAGGTTGAGGACCATTTGGAAACATAACCGGAGAAAAATGAAAACAAAACTCATACGAAGTTTATTTTAACAAACAAGGAAAAGAAAAGAGTTTATACCACAAGCAGCTCATGCAGGCCAAGTGGTGCAGTTATCATATATGATACACCAGGGTGATCCTTTGCAGCATCAGCAGTTAACGATGGGATATCCTGTGAGAGCACATAGCAACATATAGCAAAATGGAAATAACCGAAACTTCTATAAACACTACATTTGTTCTTTGCCAAGTTATCAGATGCGAATATAATGACCTGCCTGGTGCCAATGTCTTCCAGGGAACAGAAAGAATGGGCTAACAATCACGCGATCTGCCCCTCGTTGAACACACAAACCAAATGCATCTTTAATCGATGGCTCTGCCAACTCCTAGTTTCATTAACTGAAAATGTAAGAATTCAGCACCCCATATATAATAATTTAGCATCTTAAAACGCATAAAAACATGACATCTACCTTGCAAAACACCAAATACAAATCCTACCAATGTTGCTAAAAACAGTGAACCAAACTAAAGAGACAACTTCAAAGCCAAACTTGCTTATCAGATTGCCTTCTAAGTTAACAGACACAATCAAAATGGGAGTTCTTCTAGAATTCATAGTTAGAAAGTAGTAAGTCTTTTTTTTTTCCACTGAACAAAAAGAATTCACTACTGCTATGGAAGATAAAGGTAAGATTTACCATATGAGCTCGTTGAACAATTGGGTACCCGGTTTTTTCTCTAAACATGGCAACAAACTCGTCTGAAACTCATCAAATATTAAGAATAATTAGCTCAAAATAGAGAGTTAAAATCATCTGCTTAAACAAAAAATTATGTTTGTTTAAAGCTTACTTAGCATCAGATTGGATTCTCTCCGTCTTGAACCATGGTCCACGATGATAATTCCATCTTTTTCACCAACCCCATTTGGGAACTGCTTGAAACCGCCATTTTCGAACCTTAAACTCGATCTTGCTGAGAAATTTCTGCTTCCTGATGGGTCTGTTTGACAACTTGAAGATTTGAGGGGTACCCATGTAGATTTTCTTGCAGTTTCATTAGCCGAAGAGCTGTAATTTGAAGGCTTAATTGAAAAAAAAAGTAGAATTCTTGAAGAAATGCAAATATATAATAAAAATTTGTCTACCTTTTAAGGGTGAGAGTTTGAGGGAGAGAGAACGACTCCATCGACATCGTTGGAGCCAACTTTCGGGAGTTCAGTGAGTGCTTTCCATATGAACAAGAAGGTACCAACGACGTCGTATCAGATTAATATTTATTTAATTTTCTATTATCCATTTCTTTTTGGGTAAAAAGAAAACTCGAGCATTATCCAAGGGTTGTGACTCAGTTGGCAACGTAAATTGAGTTTGTGGGAAGAGCTCTCGAATTTGACTCTTACTAAAAACATATTTGGGAAGGGGTAAAGAACCTTAACTGTGATTAAACTCCGAACAAAATTAAATATCAGACCTTTAAAACTAATAAATATACTTATAATCTACACCAAAAAAAAAACTCGAGCATTCGAGCCCAACTCTTGTCACTAAAGGATTCTTTTCTTTTCTTTTTTTATCTTTTTCTTCTTTAATGTACATTAAAAATCATGAAAATTTAGTAATCTTATTTTTTTAGAAATTAATGTTAATAAAGGTAAAATCAAAAGGTTTTATATATATTGGCCAAGAAATGGTTTATATATATTTATTTTATATTAATTCAAAATTTTTTTGGTGCTTATATTAATTCAAATTTTATATCTGATTTAAGACGTAAAAATAAGCGTTTGTTTTTTTTTATTAATGAGTCAATGTATTTTTAAAAAAAAGATGAACTATGAAAATAGATATTTGCCTTTTCTTCTCTTATTATTATTGTTATTATTTTTTTATTAATGAACCAATGTGTCCCCAAAGTAAAAGATTTAACTATGTCTTCATTTGATAAACGCTTTTTTCAACCAAAAAAAACTAAATAAAAATAGACCTTTAGTAATAAGATTTATATATGATATATTGAGAGTATATAGAGACAATATACTATTAATGCATCAGAAGTTGACACCTCAAAAATAAGTAAACTAAAAATATGTCAAGCGTTTAAAAATAAATATAAATAACATTTTCAATTTGTTCATAAGGGTTTATTAAATAAATATCAACCTCTTGTACATTGATAATGTATAAAAATTATACACTGACAATGCATCACATATAAATCTTTGTTAATAATAGGAGCTTGTGAAATTTTAATGTATCATTTAAGTTGGTTCAACTTCCGATTAGAATTAAATCAATTGAATGATGGGGTACCTTGATAGAAAAGGTTACATTATGGAATTGATTAATAATTTAATACGGTTATTTTTTTAAGTGAAGAGTTAGTTTGAGTTAGCCCTTAGTCTCTGTTTTTTTTAATAGATAAAGGAAAATGAGAATTGAACTTTAAAATTAAACCCTTTTAAAAATGAACAATACTAGTTAGATCAAATTTTGGTTATTTCCTTACCCTTTGTTATTAATTGTCATTAATAAAAAAAAAAAAACATAACTCTTGCTTTGTCATTTTCAACATGCATGCTTTACGTGTCATGCGAGTGCCACTAATTGCTTAGCCTTTGCCCTTTGGAACATTAATTAATTTCCCTTCCTAAGTATGAAAAAAAAAAAGAAGATACTTTTAGAAACAAAGCCCAAAAAAGGTTGGCTCTAAAATGTTTTGGACAACTGACAAAGAATCAAGTTCCATAATAACTCTTTAGTAATCATGTTTATAAATTTAAAGGAATTAAGATAATTTATTTGTTCAAAAAAATTGACAAATTTTTTATTAAAAATCTCTTTGAAAAATAAAAACTAAATAAATACCAAAAAAGTGAAAAAAATGATTAAACTTGATAAATATTTGTAAAAGGGGTAGGATGGTAAAATTATTCTATTTTTAATTTTCTTCCTCTTATTTTTTCACTCTACCAAGCAATAGAAGGAAGGAAATTTGTTTTCCATCTATTTTTCCATCATTCTTACCAAACATACTTAAGGAAAAATATTAATGCTTTCCATCTCTCTATTTTTCTCTCCTTCTAATTTTCTATCCTTCCATTTTTCTTTCCACCATACCAAGCATAGCCTTAGAGTTAAACCAATTTAATGATAGGGTGCCCTTGATTGAAAAGATTGCATTATGGAATTGATTAATGTGGGTATTTTTTGAATTGAAGGAAAAGCTAGTTTGAGCTAGCCTTACCCTTTGTTGTTAGTAGATAGCATAGCTCTTGATTTGTCACTTTCAACATACAAGGGCGGTCATCGGAATAGTCATTCATTAATTTACTTCCTTTTATAAGTGTGAAAAGATAAAACATACTTTTAGAAAAATGGGAGAAAAAAGAAACCAAAGTCCAAAAGGAGTTTGCACTTCTTTTTTGGTGCAATTTTTTGAATATTCAACTTACGTTTTGCATATAAATTATGCATTATTCTTTATTATTATTTTTCCTTTAAAAAAAGTGATTCTAATTAGACTTGATAATTTTAAACATAATATAATAATACAACATAAAAATAATACAGAAAATAATAGATTAAAATTTTGACAAAAATTATATATAAATTTAATGAAAGCTAAAAGATTGATAATTTTATGTTTGGCATAATAACATAAACTATCATATGAAAATGTGTGATTTACACGATTTGACACAAAATAAACAAGACACAAATACACAAATTATTAAGTTTAATTTTAAATTAAACTCTTTGAAAATAAGAAAGTATGCACTAAACATTAAGTCAAATATATGATTATAATGTATTCGTATTATCATACAAAAAATGATATAAAATAAGTTTATATTTGATACTAATAATGTATGAGTGTAGTGGTGGTGAATTGCATATAATTACCTCTTTATAATGAACATTTATGATAACTTTTATTAAAAAAAATAAACTAATGAAATAATAAAATTATGAGAAATCATAGAAAGTTATTAGACATTATTTTGAAAATTTCAGACTGAATAATTAATTTAATAGATGTTAAATAGTTAATTGATTATATAAGGGGAGGTGAAACCTATTATTGTGTCTTTATCCGAAACAAAGACACATGAATTAACCAAAATTACATGAAGCCTTAATTTGACAGAGATGGAATTTAATTGTCTTTTAAGGGCAGCTATTTCACTTTTATTTCATACTCTGAAGTAAAAGATACTGAACTAAAATTAAGTTCGAGTTGAGATTTCAAATTTTAACACTTACAATTATATATTTTTTATTTTCAAACTACGATTCTTTGTATAAAATTTTTAAAATTTTAACCAATTGATTAATGTGCAAAATATATCACCAAAGAGTCAAAATGGTGTTGTTTTCTTTTGTTGTTCAAAGTAGGATTATTAGGTAAAACGTAAGGGTGAATATGGAGGTTGATAAATCACTACACAGGCATTGATGACTAATGAATCTCGTAGTTGCATTTATTTTGATTAATAAAAAACATTTGACCCTTAAATTATATGGTCTTACAAAATTATTTTATATTATAAGGTTTCAACAAGTAAGTCATTATACTTCTATAATAAATGGTTAGTTAGCACTTCCTTTTATCTCACCATCCTTTTTTTAATTTTTTTTTTTTTTGCTTTTCTTAGGAAATAATCATTTATCAACAAATACATGACAAATCTGATAAGATACCTACACAAATGCTTACATAGATAGTCTATTTGAATAATATGTAAGTATTATTAATTTCTGTAACAAAAAAATCATTAATTTCATATCCACCTAAGTTAAAAGGAATAATAAGTATTAATTTCTCTATTTTTCGTTTTCCTAAAATTTCTCTAAATTCTGAATCTTTTTAAAACAAGAATATATTAAATTAATTTTAAATGCTATCTAATTCAAAAATATTTAAAAAGAGACATAATTTTAATATTATCTATTTGAAAATTTAAATAAAATATTAATTTATATCTATTTATATTATAAACTAAATAATTTAAATTTATTTAAAAAAACTTATTATCTAAATTGAAAAGTATAAAACTAAATCATCAATATCATGTTCATTATTTAAATATTTAAAATTATTATTTTTTAAAATAAATAAAATTTATGTATAAAACATATAAATTACATGCATATTTAAATAGATAAAACTAATTTGTGCATTACACAAGTTACTATGCTGCCATATATAAATACCTTTGTGTAATAATCATTTATATATAAGAATGCATATTTATAATAATGATTATTTAGGTCAATAATAAAAATATATCTCAAAATGGTACTCTAACACTTGAAAATTGTTAAAATATACTTTTAAGTTCTAATTTAACGTTTTGTTGATGTGCTCAATAGTATTATATATGATATGTTTTTCTTTTTTATTCTTCTTAATAGTTGTTTATCTTATGTTTTGAATTTTATAATTTTTTTAATTAACATTTAAATCTTTTATAATTGGATATCTTGATTATATTAGATATATTTTATATATGCTTTAAACAAATAAATTAAATATCATTATTTTATATATTTAAAAATAGTCATCGCACAAGTAAAATTTAGTTATTTTATATTATAAGGTTTGAACAAGTAAGCCATTATACTTCTATAATAAATGGTTAGTTAGCACTTCTTTTTCTCTCACCATCCTTTTTTTTAATGTTTTTTTTTTTTTTTGCTTTTCTTAGGAAATAATCATATATCAAGATTTTCAATTTTAAGGATTTATCAAAAAATAGACTTATTTCCAATCTTGAAATTATAATTATAATAATAACAATAAATTAAGGATTATTATCCTATCTAGTGGAGTTTTTTAACTCCACAAGCAGAGTTAAAATGATGATATGTGTCTTTTAAAAATATTAAAAAAATAAAAAATAAATGATGACACCGAGCTCTTTCCACTCGACCCAACAAACATTCGTAAATATGAATTCTATTTGAAGCACTCATACATATACATGGTTTGTAAATTATTATTTGTCACATTATTAATTTATAAATTTTAAAATAAATATTTAATAAAGTCACTTATTAATGAGATGTGATTGTATGATTCTTAACTGTGTATAAGATTTATACAATGAAAATATATTAAAATGAAAAATTCTACAGTAAAGTCGATCCTATTATAAGATTAACTTATTTTATACTTATTGACACTAAGTTTACAACTATTTTCATGTGCTACGCTCATTTAGTGTACTATTGACACCAAGTTTATGTTTATTTTCAATTGTTTATGTTTATTATTGTTTATTTAGGTTTGTTGACATTAAGTATACATTTATTTTTAAGTGTTTATGCTTATTATCATATATTTTTGTATATTAACATTAACTTTATAATACTTTTAAAACAAAAATAAACGTAAATTTAATGTCATCAAATATAAAATAAATTACTCTAACAATAAAATCGACTTTATCTTAAATTTTAAGAACATATAAAATATAATCTCATAGAAATAGAATATGTATTTTTTAAAACATAAAGATAATCCCGTGAAGGCAAGCGGAATGACAGTGGCACGGTGGAAAGAGATTTGATGAGTGATGACTGATCTCCTCAGAAAATTTCAATTTCTACTACATTTTTTTACTTTTTATACTACTTTTTTAATTATACTACAAAAACTACTAAGTATACTTCATAAATTTATAATTTTAACTTTGCTCCTTATTATCTATCCCTTTCTCTTCATCACCATCTCCGTCCTCCTTCCTTCATCTCCATCATTGTTTCATCTCCATTGACTTCCATCATTTTTTCATCTCCAACTACTACTTTAAACCCCACTTCTTAAGTATTATTAATGTTTTGTTATCAATAATATAATATATAAATAATAATAATTAAAAATAAAAAATAATACCTAACGCAAAATTTTGTGCAAAAACAGTTGTTTGTTCCTATTCCGGGCAAAAAGTTCTTGCGCAACAAGTTTTGTGCAGGAACAAATTTCCTACGCAAAAAACTTTATGCAGGAACAAATTTCCTGCACAGGAATACTAGTTGTGTTGAGTTCTGCATTTCTGTACAAATTTTTTTATTGTTAAATAGTGCTATTTATATACTTATCATTAAATATAATATTAATCATACATGAAAGATTTTGTTTGTTGTAGAAAAAGCAAAAAAAAAAAAAACAGTTATATGTTTTGAAATTTTTTTCTGGGACATTGATTTTTTTTTGGTACATCGTATTGATCTTTTTATACAAGGGCCTTATTGTCTTATAATTTTAAGTAGAGCTCAACTAACCACACCCTATTTCTTTCTTCACCCACCTATTTTTTGCCTGAGAAATTCTATTCATACCCCACTTTTTACTATTTCTACCCCAACTCATTTTTAAACAGTAAAAAAGTGACAAAATACAAAATTTACCCCAATTACCACGATGCGCAAGTCTCACTTGCGCGACTTTCTACTTTTTTTAAATACTTTTCTACTTTAATTTCGTTTCGCGCAAGTTGAACTTGCGCTAATTGTTTGCGCAAGTTCAACTTGCGCTGTCTATGACGAAAAGAAAAATTCTTTTACTTTTTTTAAATATTTTTTTACTTTAATTTCGTTTCGCGCAAGTTGAACTTGCGCAAACAATCAGCGCAAGTTCAACTTGCGCTGTCGTGGTGAGAAGGAAAGATGGAGCCGGCAATAGTAGTGGGTAAAATGGTCTTTTTAGTATTAGGTGTTGTTTGGAGTGGGGTAGAAATAGTAAAAAGTGGGGTATGAATAGAATTTCTCTTTTTGCCTTTAGTGAACAGTACTATATAATGTAAAATAGGGTGTGTCAAAAAAAATTAGGGTGTATTTAGTTGGACTCTTTTAAGTATGAACAGCGACGTAGAATCCTAAAACTCACGCAAACTTTAGTTTACGTACGACTCCCACCTCAAAGGGAGACTTCCTTGACTTCTTAAAAAGCCAAGCTAACTTTCATCACTCGCTCCCACATTCCAGCCTTTCTCTCTCATTTCAATTCAACTTTCTCTTTCTTTCTCTCTAAACAAACAAGAATCAGAATCTCACGTTAATTTTCCTCCAAATTCTCGTGAATTCAGCTGAAAATCTTAAAAAAATTTCTACTAATTTGAATTTACGCACGAAGATTCGAGAGAGTGAGTAGAAATGGTGCAGGTGTTGAAGTGAGAGAACAAACGAACAAAAAAAGAATGATCGCGATGAAGGGAAAAGCGGTGCAGCAGAAATCGCAAATTAGAAGGAAGAGGAAGGTTTTAGCGGCACTTCTAGTGGCATTTTGTCTCGCGAGTTTAGCATTGATGGAGACGCAATACTCTCGAATCGTCCCGCTGGCGTCTTTACGACACAGGTTTCTTGTCAAGCCGAAGATCGCCTTCCTTTTCATCGCGCGGAATCGGCTACCTCTGGATTTGGTTTGGGATGCTTTTTTCAAGGTACTTAAATTAAATTCATAATAATTAATTATCAGTTCTTTTTTATTAATTATTCATAAATTTAGTACATCCTAGTTAATATAGATGCTTTTTAGTGTGCTTTAAGGTGTTTCCGGTTTTAGCAGATACGGATAAAGTTTGTTACCTTTTTCTTTTAGCTAATTTTTTTTATTTACTTATTAAATATTTCTATATATTTGAACGTTACTCTTTTTGAATTATGATCATAGTGATTAAGCGTTGTTGTAACATTTTTCTTTTTAATTTATTTTGCAGGGAGAAGAGAAGAGATTTTCGATTTATGTTCACTCTAGGCCTGGCTTTTTGTTCAATAAGGGAACAACGAGATCCGCTTATTTCTTGAATCAGCAAGTTAATGACAGTGTACAGGTTGATTTTTCTACCATTGGAATCTTTGTTCTAAAACCATATTTTTTCGGGATTTTAATATGTTTTGACTGTCAAAGACGATTAATGCTCTGTTTCAGTGTTTATTGTGAAATAAATGTAAAAATAATTTGATAGTTATCAAATTTGTTATTGTTTTCATTCTGGTGCTTATGTTAATATGGCAATGGCAAATGAATGTCGAATCTTGAGTTTGCTGGGGCTATACAGACACGGTAGGAAAGGATTATATAATAATCTTTTCCTTTTTGTCACGGTATGAGAGCTCAAAATCTTGGAAACACCACAGTCTGTCACCAAAGCCAAAACAGCTGCCATGGTGCTGCCATAAGGTCATTCTGTTGTTACATGGACTTTTGTATGTACATGCTCCCACACAGATCTGTTCCATGAAAGGAAGATAAACTTGATTCATTGGAGTGGTTTTTCAATTGGCAAAGAATCTGCACCTTTAGGCTTTTAAGACTTAAGTTAGTTATGCCTGAAGATCAGAGGGTAGAATATCTCATAATGGATAAAAGTAGGAAGAAAAAGTAAAATTTACATTACATGTTATCACTAAGACAGTTGTTACGATGACAAGTTTGATGGTGTACGTTATGTATATATCTGAAATTGTTACTGAGCCTTTTGTTTGAAATTCCTTTATGCAGTTAATCATGATTCGTAGCCTAATGCATTATGAAAAGTGATGATCGAATGTGTACTATTAAATTCTGTTTTTGTTGACATGATAAGATTTAGTTCATGTGTTCTATTTCAGGTAGATTGGGGAGAAGCAAGCATGATTGAGGCTGAGCGTATACTGCTTAAACATGCATTGATAGATCCATGTAATGAACGCTTTGTTTTTGTCTCAGATAGGTAAGGATTGATTGCTTGTAGTTAAGGCCTTTATTTGTATTATTTCCGGTTTTGAAGTTAAGAGAACACTAACCTTTTTGAAATTCTGTTATCTAACAGTACTTCAGTTATTTGATTTCTTCTCAGCTGTATACCTCTTTACAACTTCAGTTACGCATATGATTATATAATGTCAACATCAACTAGTTTTGTTGACAGGTTAGTGGACCTTGGAATTTTATCTTGGTAGTGCATTTCCTGTATATGACATGCTATCCTCAGTTAATATGTCCATTCGGAATGTGAATTGGCAGTTAAATTTTGGAGTGTTCAAATGGACTTTTTACAGAGCTTAGTTTATGTCACTAGTAGAGAGAAATGGTGATTAACTATTAATTTTTTATTGCACCTTTATTTCTTATGCATATTTTCCATGCATATTTCAAAGGTGTTGTGCATTGCATTCTGATGCTTTCTCAACAAGAAACAAAACTAGAGACCAGATTCTTGATCTAGGAAGTAAATGTACTTATGTCATTCCACCTATGATACGTATTTTTGCTGACCCCAAATAGGTTTTTGGTTAAGACTTTGCTCTAGGGGAATAGACACTATGCTAAAAACGAGATTGAATCCTTAAATCTGGACTAGCTTCAATATTCTTGTCCAACAGTTCTTCTGTTTCCTCGTAGATTAACTGGAATCAACTGGCTTAATAACTATTATAGACTTATATGATTCCCTGATAGTATTTTGCTGTGCACCAAATTTTAGCTTAAAGTAATTTTAACATTATCTTTCTCTGAATTTTCCAACGGTCTGTGAGCAGCTTTGCTGATACAAAAGAAGGTCGCTACAATCCAAAAATGGATCCTGTTCTTCCTGTTTACAACTGGAGAAAAGGATCTCAGGTAACAGTTAGATTTCTGTGAGACATTTTCCTGATGTTTTAATCTATGTAAAAGAAAGAAGTAATATAGTATGAATGGTTTGAATATTTATTGCAAGAATTTTGCAGTGGCTTTACTACATTCTCCTTATGATTTGCCCATCCTGCAGTGGGTTGTGCTGACAAGAAAGCATGCAGAGGTTGTTGTAAATGACACTACTGTCTTTCCCATGTTTCAACAACATTGCAAGGCAAGTTGTCTTGTATTTATGAATGCTGGCCTTTTTACTATTTTAAGAAGATCATGTTCTTTGTAGTCACAGAATGTCATGATAATCTTATGAATTTCCAGCAACTGGAGTCCTTTGATCATGTGTTTGGAGAATGAATATTACTAGATGATGGTTATTGTTGACTCCATTGTGATCTTAGAATGGGGCATTTTGGTTCCCTTTCTGAAATATATTTGGGCAAATGTTTTTCACAATTTAATCAAGCAAATCATTTTCTGAAAAGTTTTCTTTGTTGTTAAAGATCTGCTATTTTCTCATATTTTACCTTATTAATATTATGCAGAAGAGGTCATTACCGGAGTTTTGGCGAGATCGTCCTTTTGTAAGTATGAATATATCATATTCTGAGATATTTTCAATATTATTTCAAATGCAATTTGAAGAAAGTTTCTTAATCTTCTAAGAGATTTAATAGATGTAATATTGTACATTTTTATTATGTGCAGCCAGTTGATCCAGGGAAGGAGCACAATTGTATACCAGATGAGCATTACATTCAGACATTACTTGCCGTAAGAATTCATCTGAAGTCTGAACCACCCCCTATCTTTTTCTTCTTCTTTTTCTTAGTTTCTCCGTTGATATAAAAGGGTTTTATATATATATATATATATATATATATATATATATAAATGTTTGAAATTTCTGGTTCTAGCGTGCATGAAACTGAGCAATCAAATATGTTGGTTCAGAAAACAGCATGAGTAAATTACTTTGTGGTTTTCATAGATTAGAAGCAGCCTCTAAAAGAACGTTAAATTTTCCCTTCTCATTTCCATACTGTTTTGAGCAGCGAACATTTCAAGTTTGCACATGAAACTTCTTGAAAGGCATTGAATTAAAGTGCTAATCATAATGCTATTGTTTTTCTTTCTTTTCTCATTTTATCGTATCTCTTTGTAATACCATTCTCTTTCAAAATGTTCAGCAAGAAGGCTTTGAAGGAGAAATCACACGGAGGTCATTAACCTATTCCGCATGGGATCTTTCTGCCTCGAAAGATCGCAAACGCCGTGGATGGCATCCAGTGACTTATAAGTTTTCTGATGCCACCCCCATGCTTATTAAATCTATAAAGGTATCTTTGCCCTTCCTTGAGTTCTATATGGTAATGATCTCATGTTCTCCATCCTTATATTTAAAGCAAAAACGGCCAAACATTTGATCAATCCCAACACAAACACAACATATCTATCAGAGATTATTTTGAACAACAACTAATCAATTTATAGAAAAATGGATGTACTTATAAAGCGACGGGGACTGAAAGTGAAGGAATTCAATGACTTAATGCAGGAAATTGACAATATCCATTATGAGACTGAAAACCGAAGAGAATGGTGTAGTCACAAGGGGAAGCCATCCTCGTGCTTCCTTTTCGCGAGAAAATTCACCCGGCCTGCTGCTCTCCGTCTTCTTAATCTTAATCTGGTAAGTTTAAGTTCTACGCAAGTATCTTCAATATACATGGATGCTAAAAAAAATCCAAGCATTTCTAGACCTCCAGCCTATAGAAATAGCATTTAGTCATATGGTTCATATCTTTCTGTTGGACAGTCAGTTCTGGGAGCTCGCGGTGGAGCGCAGAGCGAATCTTGACCATGCAAGGTAATTTTCTATACTAAATCCAATGTTAGGTAGGATTTGTAAGGCTTAACCTGTTGTATTTTTGCTGTAAAATAAAAAAAATAAAAAAAGAGGAGAGAGGTGTAAATTAGTGGGGGAAATGAAATTTAAAGTGCGTTGCGTAAGGAAAATATCATTTTGTCATAGAATGAAAATATCATTGTTTGGTCCTTCCTTAACTGTTTACTGTTAGGATGGACCATGGTTATTCTCCAAAATCTGCGAATTACCATTAGTCTTTATGGGTTGGAATGGATTGGACCGATGAAATTGTTCGTGTGATATAAATGAATCAAGTTATTTGTGAATTATTTAAATTTGATTCGTATACATTCGAGTTTGACATGCATATATTAAATAATGAGTCGAATTTAAATATCTTTATGTTCAACTCGAACGACTTGTAAAATCTAATCTAACTTTTACTAACATATATTTTTAATATTTGATTATTAATTTATTATTTTATTTTTATTATATTAATTGAAAAATAACAATTTGAACTTGTCAGATCGAGTTCAAAATGTTCAAATGCTTTTCTAAATCAAATTTGAATTTAATAGTTAAACTTAATCAAGCTTGAAGAGAATTTCGAGTCGAGTTCAAATTTAATATTAAATCATTTTCATTAGATTCAATTATATCTCTAAATTTATACTCTACCATGCCTAAGAGTCAAAATTTAAAGGTAGAGTTGCTTGTGGACTGTGGCATATTCTATCATGATAATAATCTAATTGTAATTCGGTTTGTAAAATTTTCACGCTTCATAGAATATTGTTCAAAGATTAAATTTGTGCAAGTTGAGAGTTGTAAGTGTAAGAATTGGGCCATCAGCAACATCTATGCCACAATTCCAGAATTATCGTACTTGGGAGACGTGACCCAACCTATTCTACAGTTCTAGAATTATCTAACTTGGAGTCTCGGACCGACAAATGATTTTATAAATTAAAAAATTTGTCATAATACTTTAATTAAAAATTGATCTCGGCTATGCCGGGAACATAAAATTGTAATTTGTGTTTTAAAAAATACAAACTATATTAGTGTTTGTTTAATTATAAATATCATGATCATTTAAAGATTTTGATTTGAATCCATTGATTTAAAATTCCTAAATGATTAAATAAATACCATATTCTCTCAAATTTTTTTAAATTTACTATTGGGAGAACTATAGACAAATATTATCTTATATGAATTACTATTAATTGATTCAGTAATCGAAAAAACTAAATAATTTTTTAATCGAAAAAACTAAATAATTTTATAATCTTAATTGAATATGAAAAATAAAAATAAAAATAATAATTGTATAAGTTGGAAACTATAAATTACATCATTAACATTTTAAAACAATTTTATACATTAAAAAAACACATAAATTAATATAAAAAATTGTCACTTATATTAAGAAAATTTCTTGAATAATAATAATGATGATGATGATGAAGTGTAGTGGTTACAAAATTTTAATTTTATGTTATAGTATAATGATAAATTTTATTTAAATTCATAAAAACTTAACAACATTCAAAATTCAAAGGCACTAAAAAGATGAAATGGAGCTTGAACGTAAAGCTTAGGTGTAATAAATTAAATGTGGCAGCTGGAACTTGGAAGTTTCACGAATCTAGTAATAATATTATGATATAATCAGTGTGGTTATCATGAATTGCCCCTAGACAAGTAAACTCAACAGTAAAAATAGCTGCCAATGAGGTCTTGACTTAGCGGTAAGAAGGAGGTCCTGATATTTTAAGGTCTCAGGTTCTAATCTCACCAAGTGTGAGCTTGAGGTAGTCTAGTTATTTACTAGTTTGTTATAGTTATTTACTAGTTTACTCAATTTGAATAATGTGATTTTCATAATTACATATTCATGGAATGTAATATGCTTGATGTGGACTAGGTCAATTATTACTGGGCTTTTCTATAAATCAAGTTGAAAACCATTGAGCCAAATGATAATCTAAGCCCAAGAGGAAAGAGGATTCAGAAGGCCCATAAATGATCCACTAGGTTATTATTTAAGCTGTGGGGCTTAAAGGTAATTACGCGCAAAATAACTCCTATAAATAAGTCACAGGTATCATTCTTAAACCCTAAGCTCTATTTGCCTACTGAAACCCTGCCAAAACCCTGTCTGACTTAAGCATCGGAGCGCGCACGCAGGGGAAAACCCCTGCGCCCCTCTGACTTTTCCTATTTCGCAGATTCATTGGAGACAAACTAACGCGAAGATCGAGGATTCGACATCAGCAAATATTTATTGTTGTTTTTGGCAACAACAATTGGCGCCGTCGGTGGGAAACAAACAGAAAAGCCATAAAAAATTGGTGAAAGACGATCTGCGGAAGAGAAGGTACGTAGGCTGCGGCAGACTTGCATGGGCGGGAGGCGATTTCAACTTTTAGTTTTATAAATAAAGCACTATGACCCTGACTGCGGGGTTCCCAGGGGCAGGGTCAAGGGGCAGCGCCCCTTGCGGGGGTTTGGGGGCGGAGCCCCCGAAAAAAAAAAAAAGGTATGTGCGACATTGCCAACGACAGACCCTCGGCGAGAGACCTCCTCCTACTAGCTGGGCGAGACAAAAGTGGAAGCTAGCCTGTCGCCCGAGACAATGGCGAGAGGTAGCAAAGCTGCTGGCGACAGCATGCCTGTCGCCCGAGACCGTATGCGAGAGACTACCTTGTTGCATTGGACGAGAGCTATCTCTCGCGCAGACATGTCCTTTTGGCGAGAGACTGGATCTGGCCCATAAGACAGCCACGAGTCGAGAGCGTAGCTCTCGCGCTCGACAAGCTTTCGGTGATAGAGTACAAAGCAATTCGGCAATTGAGTGGCTTCCGCACGAGATAGCATTGGTCGAGAGAGTGGCTATCCTGTCGCCCAACAACCAAAAGTCTCGCCCAGGATCCTTTCGCCCAAGAGCCTCACATGGCCTCTCGCCCAAGAGCCTCGCATGGCCTCTCGCCCAGGAGCCTCTCGCCCAAGAGCCTCTCATATCCTCTCGCCCAAGAGCATCGCATGGCCTCTCGCCCAGGAGCCTCTCGCCCAGGAGCCTCTCGCCCAAGAGCCTCTCATATCCTCTCGCCCAAGAGCCTCGCATAGCCTCTCGCCCAGGAGCCTCTCGCCCAAGAGCCTCTCATATCCTCTCGCCCAAGAGCCTCGCATAGCCTCTCGCCCAAGAGCATCGCATGGCCTCTCGCCCAAGAGCCTCTCATATCCTCTCGCCCAAGAGCCTCACATGGCCTCTCGCCCAGGAGTCTCGCATAGCCTCTCGCCCAGGAGCTTCATGGACGACAGCTAGCATAAATTACTTCACCAAAAGGGTACAATCAGCAGAACTAAAATAAACAACCATGCAAGAACCAACCGCTGCAGACAAGACAATTTAACTACTGCAACAACAGTTGGCAGAAATGTTAGTGGCAGAGTGAAGGAGAGATGCAAAATTCGACTGTGTCCCCCCCATTGCCACCGGTCTACACTTGCTGCACGCACATGACAAACAACTTTGGCGATAGAATGCATTGATTAGCAACTGCCCAGCCTGCCACACTCAAGGTTCTAGGCTATAGAGTAGCACGCCTAAGAGACAATATAGCCCGAAACACGTGAAGACAACTTTCAATATAGTGGCGGGCAAGCACAGTACTCGTGCGGTAGGACCTTGACGAGGTGGAGCAATAGGCAAACATAGATCACACGTGGCAGGTTCCCTTGACGAGAGAGTGGCTCGCCTAATAGAACAAAGTTGGCGAACACAGGGCGCCCGCGGCAAGAATCTTTAGCGATAGATTCACTTACTCAAAACGACAAAAACTTTGGCGATAGAGTGGCTCGCCGAATTGAACAGCCAATGCAGGCAAGCACAAGACCAATGCAACAGACACTCTCGGTGATTGAATGGCATGTTGTTATTGTATAACCTACACCACAGCCCAGCCTCCACAGCAAGGCTTACTTGGTAAAACACGTGTCAAGGCGCGAGAAGCGATCTAGATGGGCAAGCATGGAACAAGCTGAAGAGTTTTAGCTGAGATACGTCCACGATGTTATCGGGCAAGCCCCAATCAAAGACCTCAGAGAACGTACCAAAACTTTAAAGGCTAACTCGTGTTTGCCCAGGTGCGCATGAACATAGATAAGCAATGGAAACCAGGCAATGCACAAAAGATCAGACGGGTTAGTGACCACCACACGAGTACAGATGTGAATGATGAGTAAGAATACAGCCATCCTAAGACCCAGGCAAGCAGGCCCTTATCAATCGATATAGGAACTCGCCTAGGAGAGAGAACTCTATGGGCGAGCCATTCAGAGTGACTGAATCGAGAAAAGATTAGGCAACTCTGTACACCATCAAACACAACGCTCAAGAAAAAGTTCATCTTTGAACAGGAATGACAACACTGTTTCAAAGAAGAACTCGGGGAGCTATATAGTGTAACGGTACGCTAAATACTGTAAAAGTAAAAGGTATTGTGCCGCAAAAAAAAATGGAAAAACAAAAGAAGAGAAAGAAAAAGCTGAGGCTATGACCAGTCACATATTTGGCGACAGGCAATAATCTCTGGCGGCAGAATACAAGAAGTGGGCTACAACCCTGCCTATCGCCCATAAGTTCCCTGGTGATTGAGTACACGGAATGGGCAGAGTCCAACCCGTTGCCTGAAAGATCTCTGGCGATAGAATACAAGGAATGGGCGACAGCAGTGTTTTCAATTCGGCGAGCACAAGCATGCATATGACTAATTCTGGCGACAAGGTTCCACATGGCAGACTCTTTCTGCAAGAGGTGGCTCACGCGTGTGATAGCCAAAATAGCTAGAAATGGGGACTACTATTGAAGATTTCACAAAGATGCTACTCTTTTGAATACTCAGTTGCATGCAAGGCGTTATGTGACAGAACAATCTGTCGCTTGAAAGGGGCTTGCTACACTGCAAATTTGCGCGACTACAAGCATGCAACAGGCACTCTGTCCCAAGCTAGCTCAAGGCCACGCAACAGAGCAATTTGCACAACTACAGGCATGCGACACGACTCGAACATGGGCAACCTTATCTTCTTCGTTGTCAAATTGAACTTCAAAGCCAAGAAGCGCGATAGGCCTTGGATGAAACAAGGGCCCTCGCATACAACAAGCCTTGGGCAAGAGAGGAACTCCCGAGTGACAGGCCTTGTGCAAGACAAGAGCTCCCCGCAGGCGACAGGCCTTTTGGCGAGGAGGAGCTCCCGCGCGTGATAGGCCTTGAGCGAGACATAAGCTCCCGCACTCGACAGGCCTTGGGCGACAGGGGAGCTCCCACGCGTGACAGGCCTTGGTTGAGATAGGGGCTCTCGCACGCGACAAGCCTTGAGCGAGAGAGGAGCTCCCGCGCGTGACAGGCCTTGAGCGAGACATAGGTTCCCACACTCGACAGGCCTTGGGCGACAGGGGAGCTCTCACGCGCAACAAGCCTTGGATGAGATAGG
Organism: Heritiera fomes; assembly: GCA_032173925.1. Taxonomy (NCBI): domain Eukaryota; kingdom Viridiplantae; phylum Streptophyta; class Magnoliopsida; order Malvales; family Malvaceae; genus Heritiera; species Heritiera fomes. The sequence goes on from JAPDPM010000025.1 coordinate 7,602,933, forward strand.
GCTCTCGCACGCCACAAGCTCCCCACTTTGATAAAATGACAGCGAAGAAAATTAGGTGAACACAGCACCTATACGCAAGATTCTCCCGTTAGCACAATGCAGGCAAGTAAAGAACACCTAAGTCATGCCTTTCGGCAATGACTAGCAACGATGGCAAGCAAGGAATCCAGACTACTGGTTCGCCCATTAGAAACAACTTTGGCGAGCACATTTGAAACTAACGATCTAAGCGCACGCCCAAGTGCGGGATCTGAGCGAAATGATCTAGAATCTTCTAGACCTAGTGCGCGCACTAATCCGACAGAATGTCCAAAAGCTTTTTTCGGCCCATCTGTCCATTATCTGACATCGAAGCTTTCAAGAACTGCTCTAGCAACCATCTAGAAGTGGCTTAAGAGCCACACACTTAGCATATTGACAGCCACACATGTGAAAGAGGGTTTGTCTATATAAAGAGTGTGTCGACTTCATGAGTCCTTTAAGCAAGACAAGGATGTGCCAGCTTAAGGTGTCGAGATCAAGGCTGTGTCTCCCTTGTGTCCGAGGTAGGCACTAGCCACTGTCGTGGAAGGCAACAAGCCAAGGATAGCTTGGTTCGATTGAAAACAGCTTGTGGTAAGCTCATGAAGGTAGATTGCTGGTACCAAGGCACAACTTAGTGCACAATCCATGGTTGACAGCAAAACATCCCAGCACTCGTACTTTACAAATTTTTCAAAGACAAAGACTTGGAATGATACTGGTGGTAAACATTTGCTATTTTTGTTTTAACATTTGCTACAATTATATTGCTACTTACTCCATTTAATTGAAAATACTACATTATGAAACGAAAGGCCAGTTATTCTTATTTGTACTATGATAATCCTCCATGTTTGATAGACATGTTGCAGGAATAGAAGAAGAAAAAACAGAAGCTGGCCAAAGAAGACGCAAAATGGGCATAAATAAGACCGTAAACCCGGCAGAAATAAGTCCCTGAGCGAGAAGCATACGCAAAATGGGCATAAATAAGACCGTAAACCCGGCAGAAATAAGTCCCTGAGCGAGAAGAATACGCGAAATGGGCACAAATAAGACCGTAAACCCGGCAGAAATAAGTCCCTGAGCGAGAAGAATACGCGAAATGGGCACAAATAAGACCGTAAACTCGGCAGAAATAAGTCCCTGAGCGAGAAGAATACGCGAAATGGGCACAAATAAGACCGTAAACCCGGCAGAAATAAGTCCCTGAGCGAGAAGAATACGCGAAATGGGCACAAATAAGACCGTAAACTCGGCAGAAATAAGTCCCTGAGCGAGAAGAATACGCGAAATGGGCACAAATAAGACCGTAAACCCGGCAGAAATAAGTCCCTGAGCAAGAAGAATACGCGAAATGGGCGCAAATAAGACCGTAAGCGAATAAACGCGAAACCGGCAGACATAAGTCCCTGAGCGAGAAGAGTACACAAGCGGACACAAATATATGTTGTTACAAGGTACGTTACAATACATTCAAAATATATATATATATTTGCTTATTGGCTGATCAAATCTAACAAGTCCTTAAGCGGATAGTACGCAAGACAGGAGCAATACTCCAGTAAAAATTCTTCTTTGGACACAAAAAGTCGCAAAGAAAAACTTGGGGAGCACACAGTATGCACGCTGTGAGTCTTATCAATTCTATAAAGTCAAACGAGCAACACATGGGCTTGAAGCGAAAAGTGCACGAAGAAAGTCTGACTATTATGGATTAGTGCAAGGTAAATGTGTAGCTACCTCTGTAAATGTATCTAAAAATGTGTTAATGAGTTTTTAAAAAAACTAAGCTCTCTCGACTAAAAACTGGGGAGCACTCTAGATTAACTTCTGCCTCAAAAGGAGCATCGATTCTAACAGGCACCCAAGCATCTACGCCCTGAGGTGCTATAATTATCTAAATCATCTTCGTCCAAGCCTGTGAGAACCCCGACCATCTCGGGTTAACGAAAAGGCTCTTAAGGGCTGGTAAGATCAGATAGATCTTTGCCTATTCTCAAAACATGTTCCAAATCCTCAGCATCAGGATCAAGCTTCAACCAATTCGGAGCATGCCAAGCACAAATCGCATCTGATGAAACCAAAAGGCTTTGGTGGCTCCGCAATCTTGTAATTTCTCCTTATAGCTCTTGGTTTTGGTCAGCTAAAACCTTGAATTTGAAAAGAAGGGTGGTATATTCCACTGGAGAAGCATTTAGCTCAGAGAAGAAAAACGTATCCCGGTAGTGTTCTAAAAAGACACTTGACAAAAGAAATGATGACACGAAGTCGTTTCTGCTACAAATAATAATGAAGTTCACTAGTTAAGCCCTCAAGTGAAGATGAAAAGATTCTTGTGATAATCCCAGGAAAAGGGCAGCAAAAAAATTTGAAAAGCCCATTCTTTATATACTCTTTCACAAGGTAAACCTTGTAAAAGAGTGGGGAGCAATTGATGTGGACTAGGGCAATTATTACTGGGCTTTTCTATAAATCAAGTTGAAGACCATTGAGCCAAATGATAATCTAAGCCCAAGAGGAAAGAGGATTCAGAAGGCCCATAAATGATCCACTAGGTTATTATTTAAGCTGTGGGGCTTAAAGGTAATTACGCGCAAAATAACTCCTATAAATAAGTCACAGGTATCATTCTTAAACCCTAAGCTCTATTTGCCTACTGAAACCCTGCCAAAACCCTGTCTGACTTAAGCATCGGAGCGCGCACGCAGGGGAAAACCCCTGCGCCCCTCTGACTTTTCCTATTTCGCAGATTCATTGGAGACAAACTAACGCGAAGATCGAGGATTCGACATCAGCAAATATTTATTGTTGTTTTTGGCAACAACAATGCTAATTGTGATTGTAACTTCTAATGAAAATGTACTACTAAAAAAATAGTAAAACTAGCTGCAATAAATAAATTATAATCATAATCATAATTAAATATCACATTTATATAAAAAAAAGTCATATAATTAAACCTAACAAATAAATAAAAAAGCTCATATCCATTGTTAAACAAGTTTAACATAAAATTAAATTAAAGTTGCACTAGATACAACTGAAAATAGAAAAGAAAGAAAGTGATAAAAGAAAATGTTGAATGAAAATAAATTTTAAAAACGGTATAAAATAAAATATGAATGAAAGAAAAAGAAAGAGTATTTTTTTCCCTACTCACAAAATTTATTCTCTTCAAATTGGAGAGAAAAATAGGAAGAAAAGCAATCTATGTGAGTAAATCAAATGAAAATACTATAAATTATTCATAATACTTTGTTTTTATTTTCTTTCCTCACTTTTCAACTCTATCAAGTAATAACAAAAAAAAAAGAAAAATTATATTTTTCGTCCCTTTTTCATCTTTCTTACTAATTATATCTATAAATATAAAAGTTTGAATATAAAATATCAAAATTTGATAACCTCCTATTTACTATTAATACAAAATCTGCCAACAACCTCTTAATTAAAGAACTAAAAGCAAATGCAACATACTATAAGCTTAAATTAGAACTCGGAACAACTTTAATTCTTACCTCCTATTAAAAATCGATTAGCTCACCGTCCGGACAACTTAAACAATCTTATCTCTTGTTTTAACTCATTTAACACAACCACATTAAACATTAAATAAGATTTGACACGTTCACCCAAGAAATCCACACTTTATTTGACTAATAATATAAATATTAGACTCTAGAAGCAAGACACAAGACCAATAATCTTTCCTCAATTCACCGGCACCAAACAGAAAAATAACAATCTTATCTTTTAGTCATGCCCGTGCGCCCATGGCCATGTGCTTCCGACTATCCGACCTGAAAAGAAACAGCTCATGACTTTTGGCCCCCATGGCCATGGCTTTGTCCCTACACTGCAATATTTAAAGATGGTGCTAAGTCCACTTGTAACATCCAATCATCATTATAAGGATGGTTCGATATTAAATTTGGTTTGAATTTGGAGCTTTAATTTGGACGGTTCAAACAGTCATTTAAAATGTTTGATTATTTGTAGAATAAGAAAGAATTTGAATCCTTTGGCGACCCTTCCTCGGATATGTAAAAATTATTGAATTTGATTTAATGTTTTTAGCTTATTCAAAGGCTTATTTGTGAAATTGTGCCAATATTCAAGGTTTATTACATATTAAAAGAATAACTTTTTTGTCAAAGAAATCTTAGGTTCAAGTTTTGATGTGTGTGTGCGAGTTGTATGTACTCTAGTTATATCTTGATTTGATTGGTTAATTTAAGCAATCTATAAATATAATGCTTAAAGATAATTGTAATATCTCTTGTAATATATCGTTTTTAATATAAAAAATAATAAAAGAACACCTTTTTTTTTATTTTAAGCTTTCATCTTCAATATATTGAATTAGAATTTTTAAATCTTGCGAAATGAGATATATGAAATGATAGAAAATTACTTTTCATTTATAATAATTGAAAAAAAGAAATGAAGAATGACATCCTAAAAAAAGTAAATTGAAAAAATTCTCATGATCTCTTGGTTTATATTGTAAATTTTATTATATTATAAACATTAATTTCTTGTTTCATTGATATGTTGAAACATTCTTTTGTTTATCTTCATATTATATTTTGGTGTATCGACAATGTATAACAAGTATATATTGTTAATTAATCACAAAATATCATATCATTATTGAGTTAACCCTTATAAAATAAATATCAATGAGGTGATATTTAATTTATTAGTTTATATTTGATGCATGAATAATGTAAAATATTTGTACATTATTAGTAAACAAAAAAATGTCACTTTATTATGACAAAAGTTAAAATACACATACTCTTAAAAATAAATTTTAAAAAATAATAATATTTAATTTTTAAAGTTTACATATTTTTAACTTTATTCGTTAATAAAATGACATTTTATGATTGATTGATAATGTAATCTACTGTTAATACATCAAAAAAAATAGATTATTTTATAGGTTTTTTAATATGATGCGTGACAGTGTATAATCTCGATATCTGTCAATACATCAGAAGTTGACACATCATCAATAAGTAAATTAAAAAAATATTAATCCCTTAAAAATGAACATAAATATTTTTTTTCAATTTACTCATAAAAGACTTATTGATGAAGTGTCAACTTCTGATGCATTAATGGTATATAAAGATTATATAATATCAATGCATCATATATAAATCCTTATTTTATTCACTAAATAATCTAATAAGAAGGAAGAAGTAAAATGCCGATGAGACCTTAGCTCAATAGCAAAGAAGAGGTCCTAAGATTTTTGAAATCTCAGATTCGAGTCTCACAAAATGTGAGTTTGATGTTTAATTTATTATTGTTATTTATAGTTTATTATTGTTCTTTGTATTTATCAGTTCATCAAGTTATCATTCTGTTGAATGTATTATATTGATTATGATTGTAACTTTAAATAAAATTGTACTATTCAAAAAAAAAATAAGGCAAAAGTAGAATCATGAGATTTAGCAATATATATATATATAGGTAACGGTAGTAGTGAGCGGTGCTACGGTTGATCTAAATTTTTTGTGCCAACGCCTCATTGGGCCTCTGTAAAAGCGTAGTAAAAAAGCACCAAACAACGCGGATTGACTGCGCTTTGGACTCTGGCCAACCTTTTCGGCGTGTGCTAAGCGCACCCAATCTTTTAGTGACGTTTTCACCGACCACAGAGATTTTTCTCGTTTCTAGATATGGCGTAGGGTCTTTTTATTTTATTTTTTCATTTTTTAGTGTCTAAATTTGATTGATTAAATTAGGGTGGGTTTCCTAACACCAAGTAAAAGACTAATTAATTAGACATTCAAAAAAAATCCACCTCTCTCTCCCTCCACCTTAACTTGATATGTTGTATTAATACATTTCTTTAAAATATATAATAAAGAAGAAATCATTTCTTTATGTAAAAAAATACAATTAATCTTGGGATTCGACTCCATAATCAAAAGTTGGATTTTTTAAACAAATAATCTCATACAATACCAATTAAGTTTTAGATTCCACTAATGAAATTAACACACATACTTTTTATATATTGAAAAATAGTCAATTGAGCATTAATTGAGATGATTTATATTAAATAGGCTTTGAATGTTAAAGACTAAAATGTCAATCTCTTAACTCATTCGTAAAATTACAAACTTGTGCTGTTGGTGTGTAAAAACGATTTTTTTTTTGTTATTTTCAATTTTTGATTCAAAATCATGAGTTTGAACTTCAAACATTCTTCACACAATAAAACGAATTCAAGAACCTTGACTTTTTTATTTTGAAATAATTATTACATAGATCAAAACTCAATTGATCTAAAGAATCAAAGTTATCGTTTTTTTTATACAATTAAATGGTTTTATTTTTGGATAATTTAAAAAATACTTATGTGCTATATATTCAAAGTATTATCTATAAGAATGAAAAATCAAATGGCAAACTCGCATTTCATTTCATAACTTTGTCAAAATTAAGAGTGTAATCCCGTTTTCTAGATCATCAAATTTTCCATCAAAAGCACCGTTGGATCTCGGAAGAATATCCGTTGCCCATTTTACGAGAAAGTTCTTACCAAACCCCTTATATATCCTATCATTGAATAACGCGTGCGCTGTTAAGCTGACACGTGGCTGAACAATTTGGTGTTTGATCGTGGAATGATTATGAAAGATTTCTTTCTTCATAAGTATTCCACGTGGCGAATTTCTTAGCCTCCACGTAACCCTTTATTATTATCCTTTTAAAATACGAAAGTCGGTGGATTATCTTATTTCTTTTATTTCATGCTTACACGTGGCAACTGGGGTTTGGTTCGAACCATTTGGTGCATGGCTTTCTCTGAAAATAGAAAAATAAAAGAAAATTTCTTTTTCATAATAACTTAAGTTTTTGAAAAAGTCTGTTTTTAAACGTTAATATTATCAAATTATCATATTAATTTTTAAAAATATTTTTAATAAAATATGCAATAACTCTTGTTATAAATTCAAAAAATAAGTCAATAAGTTATTAAATAATTATCTTTTTGTAAAAAAAAATTTTATTTTATAACTTTAGAAAAGGCAATAAAACATTTATATTTGATATGTTTTGTGTATGATTTTCTATCAATTATATTATAGTAAATGTAATAATATTTATTTTAATTTTTATGAATTAATAATGTGATGATTTGTGAATAGATAAATGTATTTGCATACCGATTATAAATTAGATATAATTCCAAAAAAAAAATCACAAAGTGAAGAACACGACAGGACACAATGTTAGAGGCCAGAAACTAAGGAGAGCCCACATATTGTCCCACACGACTTTGAACAGAATAACGTTTCTTACTTTCTTTAATTTATCAATCCACCAAAGTCTTTGGATTTAAAGTTATAGGTGGCTATCAACAATTTTTCTTTTTTCTTTTTATAATTTAAACTTTAATTGATTGAATGAATGGTTTGAGTATATTAAAAAATAAATAATAAATAGAAATAATGAAATATGTGAAATTTTATTATTTTTTTCTATTTTGTATCAAATAGGAACTCATAATGAATTAGCTTTCAATTGTTTTTTTAATTTTTAATATAACTTAAGGAATATGTGTATTATATAAATTTTCATTTAGTATTGCTTATTATTACATCAAACCCGTGCAAAATTTTGATCAACATGAATGTATCACGTTATTTGAAATAATATATTTTTCTTTCAAAACACCTTTTATAATTTTAAAAAAATCTCGAAGGAAAATAAATAAAATTCAAAATACATAAGTTTATATATCTTTCGTTATTTAAATTTTCGGGATTGGAGACAATAATAAAATATATTAATTTCTCAAATAAAAAAAATTAAATAAATTCGAACCACTGTGTGATAAAAACTAGTAGTACTTTTCATTTTTGTCACCTATACGAGCTACTGAATTTTGTGGAAAAGGGGAAATTTACTTTATTCCTTATTCTTTGTTTTCATGTTTTTTTTTTTGTATGCTCTGAATCCAACATGCTTCAACATCTCAATTCGTGATTGATATAATTAAGAAGTTGAAATAAACAATTATGTAAATAAAAATTAATTATGTAACCAAAAAAAATAAAAATTAATTATTTTTAAATTTTAATATAAACGATGCCTTAGATAAAAGATTAAAATCAATTCATTTAATAAAGAACGATTTTTTTAATGTATTTTGGAAATAGAATTATGAATGCATGAGATTAACGTGAATGAGTTATTTTTCTTTTGGTACAGTCCTCTGATTTAGGAGAACTTTTTTTTTGGTCGAAATCCTCCGGTTTCCACCTTCGGTGACTATTCCGGAGTCGGGAGAAGCAGAGCATAGTTAGGCTTGTCCCCCTCCCAACACTAGCACTCCATACACAAGTCAGGATTCGAACCCTGACCTTGCTTAAGGGACGAGGGCCGCTTGCCACCCACGTCAACCAGTTGTTGGTTGATTTAGGAGAATTAAAATTTGCATTTTAGATCCCTAAAACTCTCATACTTCAAAAACATGATTGTTTGAGTTAATATCGAAATCGAACCACAACCTGTGCTTCTTTAAGAACGTTTAGATCAAAGATAAAATTTGAAAATACATATGAGTGTGTTGTGAAAATTAAAAAAAAAATGTCTGTTAGCATCCATTTGAAAGATTAGAAAAAGGTCCTATTTTAGGTTTTAAGTATGGCATGGCTGCATGGAGTAAGAGTGAGAAAGAAATTGGTTCAAATCGATTTAATTAATCGAAATCAATCAAATTTGATCAATTCAAGTTGTTTAATTTGGTTTCGATCAAAAAAATCTGTTTCGGAAATAGGTTTGGTCCATTAGTTTGGTCAATTATCAATTTTTAAAATCGATAACCAAAATTAACTAATCCTAAAATTTATATTTAAAATATATATTTATTATAGTGTAATTATAACATAACTTACATAATATTTTATATATAATAAAAATATCATTTATTTTATATAATATAAATATAAAATATTTTTAATATAAAATTATAAATTATATTTTTTTAATAATTAAAATCAAAATAATTAATCGATCTAAATTGATTTCAATTTTTTGATTAATTATTGTAATTTGATATTACTCGCTCGATTATATCAATAAAATTCATTAATTCAGTTTTTGAATTTTCAAAACGAAAACGTTGAAATTTATCTAATATTCTCCTTTAGCATTATTAATCGTTGGATGCACTAAATTTATTTAAATTTCCTTTTATTTCCCCCTATGCTGAAAGCTTAATCGACACTTTATTACACCCCCATAAATTCTCTTATCTGTTTTAGAATCAATTTTTCTTTCCCATGAATTAATGAGGAAAATTCCAAGATTTAATTTCTTAATAAAAATATAAAATATATGTTTACATATTTCATTTTATTCGATTCGTTTCATTTCTCCGAAAGATTCTTGCCCTTTTAAAAAGAAAAAGAATATTCAAAAAAAGATTTACCTTGAGATGGAATATAGGTAAAAAGTAATAAAATTTCCTTTAAAAAAAGTAAAAAAGCCGACAGTTGCTTTATTGTTGTTAAATGTAGTAATGTAGTATTGAATATGAAATATTATATATTTTCAAAAAAAATAAAGAAAAAAAGAATATGAAATATTATGTATATTTGCAAAGATTTAGTTTAATTTTTTATGCAGTTAGTTAAATATTTATTTTAGGAAATAATTTTTCATTAACTATGCATTTTTTTTACCAAATTAAATAATAGAAAGATGTAATATATTATACGCAAAAAATTTTCTATAAATATCACTTTAAATGGTGCATGTAATATTTATTTTCCTAATATTGATCCAATACCATAGAATGATGCAAATTGTGAAACATAAATCTTAAGTAGATTTAATGACATTGACTATGATATATTTAATATACATATATATATAATTGATGTATTTTCTCTTTCTGAATATGATGAAAATAATGTATTAAATGTAAATTTTTTTAATAAATAACATGAAGAATGTTTTTAATCATTATACCAATTAAAATGATATTTAAATAAAGAAAAATGTAATTATTTTATATTTTCTCTTGAATTTAGTGAAAACAATACATCAATTAAAAATTTTTAAAATAATAATTCAATTCTTTAATTAAGTGTACATAAACACAACAACATCTTTTGTTAAATCTTCAAAACCTCTCTTTGCATAAAAACATTTGACATAAAACCATAACTTTACATTTTTTTTTTTGGAAAAATAAGGAAATAAAGAGACCTTTGAAGATCTTCCATTAATCTTGCAATCCGTGATTAATTCCCTGCCTAACAAAATAAAAAAGTTAAGACCCTTCAGTTTATATCAATGTTTCTTTCCTCCAATTATTGCTTTTACCACATATTAAACCGAGCAAGTTTGAAAAAGAAAAGTTTTTTTTTTTAATGTTTGGCACAACATTAATAATAGTAGCAAAATATTAGTTAAATGTAAGGCCATGACTATCTATTTTCTCTTTTTATATGCAATGTTAGAATTAATAGTTGAAGTTATTTAAACTCAAATTTAAATATTAAAACATATCATAAGTATTTTTTAATCATTCTATCAAAAGATTATTGATAGTCAATTACATTTTTATAACAAAAAAAAACATTTTAGAACTTGAAGTTTAATCTAATTGATACAAATTTTTAAGAGATGATTTTCAATAAATATATGAAATATTCAAAGTTCAATTCTCACTATCCTTTATTTTGAGACTATGATTTATTATATCAAAATATATTATATCTATAACACCGTATAAAAGGAATCTCCTTTAGTCCTTTGATTGACACTTGTCCATGGATATAAAAGTAAAATTTATTTATTTATTATTTGTTATTTTATTTCTTATTTAACAATAACAAAATAAAAAAGTTATTTTATTAGTTTATTTGATTTTTTATTCTTAAAAACATTGAAGGTTTTTTATAACTCCAAATAGAATTTTAAAAAATCAAACTGGACTTAAAAGTAATGAAAAAATTATGTTTTTCTTAATATAATAAACTTTAAGATAAAATTGAGTTTATGATTATTCTTATCATAATTTCAATTTTTAATTTTGAATTTCTATTTTATTATCAATGAGATTACTAATAATATTTTATAATAATTATTTTGATACATTTACATATAAAATATTAAAAAAAGTTAATATGACAACAATTATAAAAAATAGTTTAATAATTTTGAGTTAAAGAAATAGGATGTTACTTTTGTGCAAATGAAGAGCAATAACATATTTTGATAACGTGTAATTGTCACGTTAAAAGTTTCACCAAATTATTCAAAATTCTTTTAATAAATTTGAGCTAAACATCAAATTTAAATATTTACTAAGTAATTTTATATTTTTTTCTATACAATTTTTAATTTTATGCATAGAATAATTTATCAAATTATCAATAATTTTTAATAAAAGTTATTATTATAAAAATTGAATAAATTATATAAAAAATTATTTAACAAATAAAACACAAAAACTTTTTGAATAAGAGAATGATATTAAAATATTTTATTAAATAAATTTTAATTTTAAAATAATTAAAACAGTTGAAAAATGTAGATTTATTATATTTTTATTAAAAAATTTAAATTCAAATTCTTATGATAAATTAAATAATTATATTTTATTTAAAAGTAATTTTCGACGTAGCCAAGGCACACACTAGTTTAATTAATATATAGACACGCACATGCGTGTGATATTTTCAACTAGTCAAGTAGTTATACAAAGATCTAGCGGAGCCTTGGTGTTTCATTTGTCCAAATTTTAGATTATCAGAGCTTGCACATGATTTATGACATAATATTATTAATAAAACAAATTATGTGGAAATTTTTTTTTGGATAATCTAAAATAATTAAAAACAATTCTTTTAATTTATTCTATGACCCACCACATTCAATACAATCAAATCGAATTAAATTTCTTTAAAAAAAACCTTACTTTTTTCCTGACTGAAGCTTCCTTTTCCCTTCCGTTCATGGCAGGCCTTAGCCTATAAATTTGGGCATTTCCCAGAGCAACCAAACCAAGCAAAGTTTGAAGCTTGAGAACACAGAATCAAAGCAAACTGATTTTTTACTAATTCTGTTTCCTTTTTCAAAACAACCCTTTTTCTCCATTGATTGATTGTTTTTACTGTAATCTTCTTAGCTTTTTGTTTCTTATCAATGGCTCCAAGCTTGATTAAAGTTAGATCGGGTGTTTCAGGCCTTGTTAATGGCCATAGCCAGTCTGCAATTTCCCTTGAAGGCTCCAACTTCGTTGCCAATGGCCATGTTTTTCTCTCTGATGTCCCTGACAACATTACTGTAACTCCTTCCCCTTATGGCTCAGCCGCTGTCAAATCAATATCCAGCGTTGGGTCGTTTGTCGGATTTGACGCTGTTGAATCCGACAGCCGCCATGTTGTCCCCATTGGGAAGCTCAAGAACATCAAGTTCATGAGCATTTTCAGGTTCAAGGTTTGGTGGACTACGCATTGGGTTGGCTCAAATGGAAGCGACCTTGAAAATGAAACTCAAATGGTTATTCTCGACAAGTCGGACTCCGGCAGGCCTTATATTCTCCTCCTCCCTCTCCTCGAAGGCCCTTTCAGGGCCTCCCTGCAGCCCGGCACCGACGACAATGTCGACATTTGCGTCGAAAGTGGGTCCACCACCGTCACCTCCGCCGGATTTCGGAGTGTTCTTTACATTCACGTCGGTGACGATCCGTTCAACCTGGTCAAGGAAGCCATGAAAGTCATTAGAGTTCACCTCGGAACCTTCAAGTTGTTGGAAGAGAAAACCCCACCAGGAATCGTGGACAAGTTTGGTTGGTGCACGTGGGATGCATTCTACCTTACCGTGCACCCTCAAGGCATTTGGGAAGGCGTCAAGAATCTTGTCGACGGTGGGTGCCCACCAGGACTCGTGTTGATCGACGATGGGTGGCAGTCCATCAGCCATGATGAGGACCCAATCACCAAAGAAGGCATGAATTGCACTGTTGCTGGCGAGCAAATGCCATGCAGGTTACTGAAGTTTGAAGAGAATTACAAGTTCAGGGACTACGTGAGCCCCAGGTCTTTGGGGACCGGTGCACCTACCAAGGGCATGGGTGCCTTTATCAAGGACCTTAAGGAGGAATTCAACACTGTGGATTATGTTTATGTATGGCATGCCCTTTGTGGATATTGGGGTGGTTTAAGGCCTCATGTCCCCGGATTGCCGGAAAACAAGATTATTAGACCGGAATTGTCGCCGGGATTGAAGAAAACGATGGAGGATCTCGCCGTCGACAAGATTGTGAGTACCGCAATCGGATTGGTGCCACCGGAGAAGGCTGATCAACTTTATGAAGGCATTCATTCTCACTTGAAAAATGTTGGAATTGACGGAGTCAAAGTGGACGTTATCCATGTAAGTTATTAAACATTTTATTATACAATCATATTAGAATTTGCATTCACACTTTAAGCCTATGTTTGGATTGAGGGTGGGGAAGGGAAAAGAAAGGAAAGGAAAGTAAAACAAAGGAAGGTTGTAAACCTTTCTTTTGTTTGGGAAGATTTTTTAACTAGGGAAAGGAAAGAGAGGGGGAGTGAGCACCCCTTGCTTTCCCTTGAGTTACTCAGTTTTTTAAAACCCCAATTTGGGGTAAAGGGGAAGGAAAGGAAACTTGAAAAAAGTTTTAACATGTAGAATATCAAATTTAACCTTATTATCTTATAAAATTTAAAACAAAAAAGGTTATAATTGGAAAAAAAGCTTTACAATAAATCATTTCATTTCCTTTCCATTGTTTAACCAAACAAGGATTGTTAGGATTACTTTCCTTTCCTTTCCTTTATTAATTTTAGCTATCCAAACAAGAGGTACATGTACCCTTTCCTTTCCTCTCCTTTCCTCTAGTTTACATTCCTTTCCATTCCTTTCCTTTACTAATGTTTATCCAAACATAGTGTAAATATCAAATTAATTTTATAAAATTTTGTCAAATCCGAATATAGTTTTATCTAAAATTTTGATCTTAGACAATTTTCTAGATTCTTCGTGGTGGGACCAAATCACAAAATTTTTCCCTTTGACTACTTTTAAAATAAACACAAAATTTCGGTTAGTTCGGTTACTTTGACATATTTGGTCCGCACGAAGGTACCAAGTCTTTTATTGTCACACGTTATGTTCTGTCGTTTCTCAACAAATCGTTGTCATAATTTTTTAAAATTTTATTATCATTAATATTGACCTTTATAGATATGAATTTACCTAGTTTTAATTTTTAATTTATGTTATTTCTTTTCAACAGATTCTGGAAATGTTGTGTGAAAACTATGGTGGAAGAGTTGACCTTGCAAAAGCTTATTTCAGAGCACTCACAGACTCTGTAAGGAAGCATTTCAAAGGCAACGGTGTTATTGCCAGCATGGAACACTGCAACGATTTCATGTTTCTTGGAACCGAAGCCATTTGCCTTGGTCGCGTAGGTACGTAATTTGAAAAAATTATCTTTTTCACAATTTTGTACCGTGTTTTTATATTGTATTATCATGTTATGTTTAAATTGTCAAGTCCACTTGGCTAATTTGTTTTCGGGTGGTTTAATGTTTTGCAGGAGATGATTTTTGGTGCACTGATCCATCTGGTGACCCCAATGGCACATTCTGGCTCCAGGGTTGTCACATGGTGCATTGTGCCTACAACAGTCTGTGGATGGGCAACTTCATCCACCCTGATTGGGACATGTTCCAGTCCACTCACCCTTGTGCTGAGTTCCATGCTGCCTCCAGGGCAATCTCCGGTGGCCCAATTTATGTCAGTGACACTGTCGGAAACCACAACTTCCCATTGCTCAGGCGGCTTGTTCTGCCTGATGGTTCAATTCTCCGGTGCGAGTACTATGCACTTCCAACCAGAGATTGCCTCTTTGAAGACCCTCTCCATGATGGCAAAACCATGCTCAAAATCTGGAACTTGAACAAGGTTAGCCATGCTGGAATCTCATGGATGAATTCTTTTACAGATTCTTTTCTATTATTTTAGACAGGGATGCAATGGTTACTTTATAAACGGGTACCTTGCACTCGATTAAGTAAGATTTGGATATTTTATAATTGGGTTCGGAATTGTTGTACCAAGGAAAGTGAGTTTTGGTGCAACAGTCCAGAGCCATAATGTAGTAGTTTTGTCGGTTTTACCTTTTTTATTTTCGTTCTTTGAGATATCTGACAAATTATTCTTCAAATGAAACAGTACACTGGTGTGATCGGAGCATTCAATTGTCAAGGAGGTGGATGGTGCCGGGAAACTAGACGGAACCAATGTGCTTCTCAATTTTCTCACATGGTGACTGCAAAGACCAATCCTAAGGATATCGAATGGAAGAGTGGCAAGAATCCAATCTCCATTGAAGGTGTACAAGTTTTTGCCCTGTACTTTTCCCAGTCCAAGAAACTTGTCCTCTCCAAACCAGCTGAAAACATTGAGATTTCACTGGAGCCATTCAACTTCGAGCTGATTACTGTTTCTCCTGTCACTGTCTTGGCCGGAAAATCCGTCCACTTTGCCCCCATTGGACTAGTGAACATGCTCAACGCTGGTGGAGCAATCCAGTCAATAGCCATTGATGACTATGAAAGCTCTGTGCAGATTGCAGTGAAGGGAGCTGGTGAAATGAGAGTCTTTGCATCAGACAAGCCAAGAGCTTGCAAGATCGATGGACAAGATGTTGGGTTTGAGTATGAAGACCAAATGATCCTTGTTCAAGTGCCATGGTCTAGTTCTTTAGGTTTATCTGCAGTAGAATACTTGTTTTAAGCTTGGTATATCAGAAGAAAATCACTGACTTCATAACCTAATAGAAGAAGTTTGATGAATTTATTTTCATTCAAATGACAGAAATTATGTAAATTTACAGTTCATTTAAGAAAATTACTAGTTATTCTCCCTACTTTTTGCTTGCTAGTTCTTCAACTTTTCTTTAGCTCTAGTGATAAACTATGTTTGGTTAGTAGGAAAATAAGGACTCAGTACAGAAGAAAAATAGAAAACCCAAGTTATTTTATTTAGCCATAAGGCCCATAACTAGAAAAGACCATAACAACATGTAGATTATATTTCATAGCTCTCTGACATCCTTGCACATTGTTACTTATAAGGAACAAAACAATCTCTTGAATAAACTGACTTTTGAGGTTTCTACTCTTTCATTTACTATTCATTCATTGAATTGTAAGGCCATTGTTTTGAGAATTTCGATGTCCAAAATGGATGTTTTAGTGATTGCTGTTTAATTTCTTTAGTGTTTAGTCTTTGTTTGAGTTGCTTCTGATACCATCATAATATTCAAGGTATGATTGTACTTGTTTTCCAAGTCATAGTCTTGGGCTCTTGGCCTGAAAATCACTTCACCTTGTCACAAGTCCTAACAAAATGAATTTTCATGGTCTGATAGGTTTCAAAGGGCCCAGAGTCTCAACATTTTCAGCCCAAACCCAAGAGAGAATTCTACAAAAACTGGATTATTAATCCATTTGAAAAAGGAAAAACCCAAACAATCCCTTATTAACGTCTTAGTGCATGTTTGACCTAGCTTATGGAAGAACTTATCTACTTTATAAGCAGAAGCCAGGTGTTTGGCTTTCAAATTTTTAAAAATTTTAACTTATGTGAGAAGCAAATTTGAGCTTTTTGATGAAGCTATAAATTGAAGCTTTTCCAAAAAGTGCTACTATTAATAATATATATTTAGTGAAATTTTTACATTTTCACTTTGTTTTTCAATAATTTACAAAATTACAAAAGAGGATTCATATTATTTTATAATAATTTATTTATTTTGTCCCTTTTTATATTTATTTCATTTGTTTAATTTTAATTAACAAAAAATTTTATTTAGTTTTATTTTTTTCACTTAAAAACTTGTGATTTAATTTAATAAAGTTTATTATTTTATTTTTTTCATTTATAAAAAATATATAAAAACTTTAGTAAATAATTTTTAATATTTTACAGTACTTTTATACTAAGTTTTTAAAACACTAATTTAACTTTTCTTAACAACACTTTTAAAAAAGCTTTACTCAAACAGTATTTTTTACAACAGCTTCAATTAGGACAAACAGACCCTTAATAAAGGAACCTAAAGGAAACAAAAGAAAAAACTCTACTCATAATATTTCTCGAAAATCATTTTCTTGAGCGCCAGTTTTCTAACTTCCCAAACAACAATAACTGAGGAAATCTTCATCCATCCATATATCTCATGTCATTAACAAGCAAATAATGGACTTATCATCGTCACCATCTTCTTCATCTCCCCAAGATTCCAACAAAGATTTCATCGACCTGATGAATCACCCGCAGAACGAAGATAATCATAATCAAGCTGGGTTTAGCGGCGGTAATAATGGGATTAGTAACAAGGATGAGATCTTTCCTAGCTATGATTTCCAACTGATTCGACCCGTTTCAAACAGCCTTGATGTTGCTAGAGTTAATGATAATCCCAAGTCTTAGAGTTCGATTGATTCTAAAGCTAAGGTAAATCTCCAACTTCCCATTCTTTCTGCTTTTTTGTTAGTTAAAATTTTTGGGTTTTTCTGGAAATTTGGTTTTTGGCATAGTTTGATTAGTAATCTTGTGGATTTGAACTTCATTTCTTGATTTTTTTTGAATTGTTTTCATTTAACTTCATTAATTGTCTGGGTTTTTCGAGATTCAGTTGATTTCTTAGTAATTAAGTTGTGAAATACTGCTGGGTTTCTTCGACTGCGTTAACGTTTACTTTTTTCCGTGTTGTGGACAGAATTGTGGTTCTTTTGACTCCATTGAACCTACAAAAATCCTTCCAGAAAAGGACCAACATGCCATTGACACATCAATGGTGGCTGTGATTGATTGAACCATAAAGAAACATACTGATGATTTGATGCACATGTTAGAAGGTGTTAGTGCCCGGCTAACACAGATGGAGAGCAGAACCCGTCACCTTGAGGCTTCTGTAGATGATTTGAAGGTGACTGTAGGAAACATTTAGGGAAGCACTGATGGTAAATTGAGACAGCTAGAGAATATTTTAAAAGAGGTATTTGGTTTGTTATGGCTGCCTTTGTTATATAAATGTAGAAATAGATTTACACTGTGTATTTTGTAAGCTCAAGTCCAGCTGCTGTGGTTGATGATTTTAAGAGCTATTCAGATCGTTATTCTTTATGAAGATTGGTTTAGTTTCTTTGTTCGATGTGTTTAGTTGTTTTACCTCAAAGAAATATACCTTTTGATGCCAAACATGGTCAAATACGTGAAATGATTTTTTTATTGGGAAAGTTTGATAATTTAAGTTATAGGAACTAGGCAGAATGGTGTTATTAATTTATCATAGTCAAATTAGTGAACCACATTGGAAGCCATGATATTCAGGGATGTTAAGTTTTCAAACCATCCAAACACTTGATTTTTGTTTCATTATGTTCTTGGGATAATGGCTCTGATGATCATGATGATGTTCTTGGTTTGTCTAAATTGGCACCTGATCAAATTATGTCACTCACTCCAGCAATGTCTTCATCTATTAGTAAAGTGAAGACATCATATCTAGTTGACTAGTTCCCAAAGCTAAGGTCAATTTTAACCCACCTTTACTAAATCCTAAGGGTATGTTATTCAACTGCGAAGATCTTCTGTTGACATACAATTAATTACTAGAAAACAGAAGATTTGGCTGATTTATAATGGTACTTAGTGAACTTGAAAGAGGAATAATGTTCTAGCATCTTGTAAAACTGAGTTGGTACTCCATGAAGGTCTTGCTGATGTCTTGTAATAGGTTATTTGCAAGAAATATTATGGTATTATTGAAGGACAGAATTTTGTTGTTTATACTGGGATTTGTTGTAGGTTTGTAATGCTAGCTTATGCATGTTAGCATATTTTGGTCATTAGCTTTTGTGTTTATTTGATGTTCTTGATCAGCCATGTGCAGGTGCAATTAGGGGTGCACGTTTTAAAAGAAAAGCAAGAGCTAATGGATGCTCAGTTACAGCTTGCTAAGCTGCAGGTGAGTAAGGGAGACCAACCATCAAAAACTCAGAACGCTGCACATACAGATTCTGTGCAGCAAGCTGCATGTGCTCCTTTTTTATTTCACCAATAGCTTCCTCCTACTGCCTCTTTTCCACAATCACTTCCTCTTGTTCCTCCTCCTCCTCCTATTGCTCCTCCAGAGCTCTTCCTTAGCAAAATCTGCCACCTCCAGTCCATCATTCCAGCTAATTCCCTTAGGGCCAAGTTCCTTCTGTCCCTTAGTGAGATGCTTACTATCCACCACCCGGCCAAACTCAAGAGGCTCCAAGTCAGTAATTCCCAATGCCTCCTACTCAGCAGCCACAGCTCCTTCCTGCAGCACCACCTCATCAACCATATCAACCAGCCCCTCCACCGCAGTATTCTTAACCACCACAGACTCTTCAACTCCAACCTTCCTTAGGCCACTATCCAAAAGAGGCATCTTATGTTCCTTCTCAGACCTATCCACCAAACCTGCACCAGCCACCCTCTCAACAACCCGGCAGCCCTCCTTCCTCCCAACAGTACTTTGGGGTTCCACCGCATATGCACGAGCCACCATCCAACAGGCCTGGTCTACTGGATATATCCTGCAATCTGGGCAAACTAAACCGTATGCTTATGGTGGATCACCTTCACAATATGGCAGTGGCTCCCCAATGAAAATGCAGCCGCCCCCATCTTCTCCTATGGGGCAAAGTGTTGGAAGTGGTTACCCACAACTTCCAACTGCTAAGATATTACCTCATGCATTGCCCACCTCCACTGGGGTTGCTGGTGAATCGGGTCCTTCTAGATATGGAAATAGGGTTCCTATTGATGACATGTTTGACAAAGTGACCACCATGGGATTTCCTAGAGATCATGTTAGAGCAGCCATTAGAAAGTTAATAGAGAATGGGCAATCTGTTGACCTCAACGTGGTGTTGGATAAGCTAATGAATGTTACTGCCGTGTAGCCACTAAGAGGTTGGTTTGGTCGGTAACCTGGTGTCACCTATTCATGCCAATGCATAGAATTATCACTTGATTGTCGTTGAACTTGTCTGGAGCTTAGGGGCAATTTCACCCCATTTGGTTTTTGGTTTCTCCATTTCACCTCTCCACCCTTTCATGCTCTTGCTTCTAAATTTCAAATTGTTTTCATGGCACCTTGAGTTGGTTAAAATTCTGGTTCTGACTATCCAGCTTCTTAACTTTTGTGTATACTTACAATAATCTGAATCAAATTGTCAAGTTTCCATGTTAAAAATATTATGCTTTGTTATGTGAATGTTTCTGCCATTTTATGGTGGAAGATAAGGAGAGCTCAGGTTTTGGTTTGGAGAAGTGAAGATGATTGGCCACTTTGGTGAGGAGAAAAGAAGCAGAAGTGTAGGAGAGGACAGTGAAGGAATATGCCTGTTGGAATGGTAGATGCCTGTGGAATTGCTATGTTGTCGGTAGGTTGATAGATATCTTTACATTAGAACTCCCATGGTTTGATTAAGTTTTGAACCATATTATGAAGCAAGTGATTAAGATTAAAGAGACATTATTAATAAAACCATTACTCAGTTAGGACTTCTCATAATTGATTTAATAATGCATAGGTAGGGAAGAATAGATGGAGATCTTAATTGCTGATTATTGGAGTTGGAGTTCAGCTCAAATGATTTTTTTTAGTCACTTTCAAGAGTTGGCATTCAACAGGTTCGAAATCAAATATTGTTGATATTTTTTTGTACATAAAAAAATTACTAATTACTATTTATTTGCTAAGAAAGAATTGTCTCGAGTTACCTTACGTTAACATATGCCCTCCATTAATCATGTTATTGAAAAAGTTTATCAATTATTATTAAAATCAAATAATGACTTTATTATTAAATTAAATATTCATGGTTTTAATTATCATATATGATTTGTAATAAATACTTAAACTTTTTTAATAATATGATTACATAATATAATTTAAAAGAAGTGGACATATAATAACGTGAAGTAATTGTTTCATATATATATTATTAATAAATAAACTTGTTTTGTTTAATAATACACACATTTCGTTAATTGAATTAAGAATTATACTAAATTCTACTTAAATTTTTCACAAAGATACAAATAAAATAATAAGTGTTAAGATTTTAATCTACTTTATTAAAAATTAAGAAGAAAAAAAAGATTACTTTTTTATCTACTGTTGGTGGAGTTTTTTTAATTTTACAAGCGAGATTAAGATGATTATATGTATTTTATTTTATTTATTTTTTATTTTCTTTTTAAAATTATTAAGAAAATAAAAAATAAATAAAATAAGATACGTATTATCATTTTAATCTTGCTTGTGAAGTTAAAAACTCCAAAGGCGATAGATAGGATAACAATCTTTTTTTTTTAACCTAAATACCTAAGTGGCAAAAAAAAATTCTTAATCATTGAAAGATGAAAATTTCTATAGACAAGCTAAAAAATTTAAAAAGTAATTGGAAGAAAAATGAAAATATACAGAAAACAAGGGGCAGAAAATGAAATATCCCTTTCTCGATTTCGTACTCGAATAATTTTGTATTTAATTTTTTTGTTTTCAGACCATGTCGTCTCTCCTTTTCCTCCTCTCACAAAATCTGGTTTGTAATTTTGTCTTTATGATTTTCTCACAGCTTCCTCCAAAATACTCTCATAAACCCCTTTCTCTATCGTAATCTCTCTTCGCACAGCCTCCGAATTACAACTGCCCCCTGGTTATAACTTTATTACGATCCTGCCCTTCCCCGCCTTCCCTTCCATTCTCTCCGTCTTCTTCTTTTTTCTTTCTCCCGAAATACCCCTCCGTCGCCTCCCTAATTACCTTCTCTCATTTACATGTCGGGTCGGATTCTATCCGGAATCAAATGATAGCTCCGAAGACATTGCTCCTTCTGTTCTTCTAGAATATTCTGTAAGTTTTCTTTTGCTCACTGATATATATTTTATTTGTTTTTTCTGTGAAACCTAGATTGTTTATTTTGTTTTTTTAATTATTCCAATTTCGTCGAGATAATTGGATTTACACGGCATTTCTTTAATTTAAACTGTGAAAATTTGTAGGTTTAGGAGCTTAATTTTAATATATTTTAGTTGTTTTGGATTAGGTTTTGCTTCGGTATTTATTTTCTTGACTATGGACTGAATTTCTGCGACTGATTTTCGTCGTTTTTAGTTTTCTTGTAGTTTAAATGAAAAATGCGGTTTTTGGAAGTTTGGATTTTGTCGTTGAACTCGTTTTTAAAAATGAGAAATCAGAATTCATGTTCAAGGAGCAAAGAAATGAGTTATAGTCCTGTGTTTGAATCCTCACCAGGTCAAATTCTCTTGGGTCAATGTTAGCCACGCAGCGCGAGCGGGATTAGTCTTAACCTAAAGTGGTATAAGAATAGCTTGTGGTTATAAAAGAAAAAAAAAAGAAATGAGTTATAGTGATCAAAAAAAGTTTTGTGTAATTAAAGAATCGGTTTTGATGTGGTAGCTAGCTGCTGGATATGAATTATCGAGCCGATTTTGTTTATTTACCCCTTTGGGCAATGATACTTGAGTTTGAGCTGACTGTTATTTTGTAGGATTGAGTTTTTACTGGTGCATGGATGATTCTAAGTTAGTTTTTTACCATTGCGTGCTCTAGATAGTCGGTTTATTATTTGGTTAAGTTTTTATTTATTGACACTTGGGTATGCTTGATTCATTATTTGCTAATACGATAACTTTGAACCATTTTGAGCAAAAAAGAAGTTCGAATGACTTATTGCTACTATTTTCTGTAACTTTAGTTCTGATATGAGTTTGTGGAGCATGAAAACCGCATCAATTGTTCAAATAGTGTTTTTGTTAAAGGCATTTGATCTAATCAATGTTCTTTGGTATTTATGTTAGTATGAGTTTTAGGCATATGAATGAGTTGGTTTTATTAAGCATAAGGTCTTCTTTGGAGTATACAAGTCATATTTTGAAGAAAATATAACACGAAGATTGATAGCCTAAGTTAGTGATGAGATGCATTTGATGGAAACCGAAGAGTATTGATTTTTTTTTTCGCCTGAACCGAAGTGTATTGTTAGATGTTGAACATACCAACTTTCCAAAGTCAAACTATAGTGATGCAGCTTTGTATCTGTTTGGTTTGTGTTAGCATTGGTAGATGGTTTTGAATTTGAAAACTGACTTCTAATATCAGATATGGGCCTATGGCACGTGAAGCTATATAAATACCATTCATTGAACTTAATATTCCTTAATTGACTCATGGCTAGGAGATGTAGTTATTACAATATCAGGAACCTCATTCTGAGGCATTGGAAATGCAAACAATTTGTATAGAAGCTAGCTCATTGGGCTTGCATCCAAAATTGATTTATGGCTTTTGGGACTGTGGGATATACAAGCTTTCATCTGTATTAAACTTTATGTTCTGTTGTTTGCAATGCTATGGATTACGACATTTTTATTTCTTTTGAATGTTAATATGTGTCTCTAACCCTCGGGCATTCCGTTGATTTAAATATCCTTAAGATCTGCAAATTTAATTTGTTTTTTTGCATAAATTGCTTTCTTCAATGTTGTTTTATGTTGTTATTACCCTTAACTCTTTCCCCTATTCTTAGGTTTTCTTTATTGTTGCTCCTCAGGTTGTTTGACTGCTGCATCTGGTTGCAGTTTAGAGCTTTGAGGCTGTACGAGAACACAGATTTATTATTTATTTCTAAAGGACCTAATGGAGCTGAAAGTTTCTTCGCCTAAGCCCAGTGGTATTTCTCCTCCTGATTGCACTAGTGATCCGGAGGAGAAAGAAGTCAGTGATGAGGATGATGATGACCGCAACCATAAGCATCGTAGGCGGGATACACAATCTCAATCATTAGAGAGAGATTCTATGGATCCACAATTTACAAGGCCATACAGAAAGCGCAATAAACCTTTTGAAAATGGGCATCCTTTCAGAGAAAATGATTCTCAACCAGGTGAAACCTGGAAAAATTATAACAGTTTACCTCTAGACAAAGACTTGACATTTAAGCTTGATAGAAGACGCCCAGGATTAGCATCATTTCCCCGAGGACATTTGGATCTGAACCTGAGAATTAGATCAAACCAAACATTCAGTGGAGATTCTGGTCCTGGTAGGGGAAGAGGAAGGGATAACTCTTCTTGGAATCAACGTGATTCTAGATTTAACTCAGTTGATATTGCTTCTCAAATGGTTCAGCCAGGATCTGTTGCTCCAAGTCTATTTGCAGGAAGGGGATTGCCAAATGTTTCAAATGCACCAAGCCCATCGTGGAGTGCCTTTGGGCTTATGCCGGGAATTCCAAATGGTGGCCTAGATACACTCCATCCTATTGGTTTACAAGGGGCGCTCAGGCCACCGATGAATTCTTCGTTGAATATGGGCATTCCTCGCCAACGTTGTAGAGACTTTGAGGAGCGTGGATTTTGTCTAAGAGGAGACATGTGCCCAATGGAACATGGTGTCAATCGAATTGTTGTTGAAGATGTTCAGGTATGCATTTTGCTAACATCTATCTTGATTATGACATGTGATGGCTTTTACTGTTTCCCAGAAGCCTTTACAAAATTGGTAAAAGAATTTGTCATGTGACAATGTAATTTCATTAAGAACCAATGAGGGAGGTTGCCATATTTATCCAGTTTATCTTCTCTGGTTACCAACAAAAAGTATAGGATGAACAATGTGTTAAAGATGTTTTTGATTGTTAATGCTTCCATTTTAAAACCTTTTAAATGATTGTTGGCAGTGCTACACTACCACCAGAGGCAGGGCTTTAACTTGAGCCTTGCTGTTATGTTTTAGTCAAAATATTCTCATGTTACTTTCTGGTGTTTTTCATGACATCTAGTAACTATATTGTTGTCAGACTTTTTTTTTCCATCTCCTTTTCTTGATCTTCTGTTTACTTTTCAAACATCCCTTAACAAACAAAAGTAACATGCAAACCACATAGATTACCTGCTTCTACTCTTTCTGGCTAGATTAGCATCCTTCACTGTCGGTCTTTAAGTATCTTCTTGAAAGGAAGCCCCTGAATAGTACAATGGGTTTACTTACACAAATCAATAAACTTTTTGCTTATAGATTAGTTCTCTGCTTTAAACATTGATTACATGTATTAGATTAATAGAGATCCTGCAATTAGACTTTTCTAAAATCATGGGGATTTGCTCCACAATCTATATTGAATGGTGGAGTGGCTTCTTTTCCAATTTATAACATCATCTAGCTGATCATCTCATTCATAATGTATACACTGTTCTGAAATCCAAATTGCCTTGGAAGGAAAGTTCCTTCCTTGTCTTTGATTCTTTATTATCACCTTGAAACAGCTAGCATACCCCATGAATTCAAGTCAACAGTAACTTCTTTTCTGATTTGCAGAGTCTGTCACAGTTTAACCTTCCTGTTACAGTTCCAAGTGCACAACTATTGGCAACACCTGCTGGACCTGGACCATTACCTTCAGGTGTTTCTTCTTCAACCTCTTTGATCAACAGCAAGGGTATGCATGGCAAAAGTAACAAGACCGGAATGGCTGAGGATGCCTTAGGTTTAAATGGTGCATATACTGGTTCTACTAGTGCAGGTGCTGCTGATTTGTATGATCCTGATCAACCCTTGTGGAATAACAATGGTCCAGAAGCATCTGCTGCACTCTCAGGACTACATTCACCCAAGATTGATGAAACGGAACCCTTGCAAAATGATGATATCTCTGATCGTCATCAAGGCAGATTACGTGATAGTGCTGATAATGAATCACCAATTAGAAACTCTGCGTTGCAGGGCACAAATTTGTCTGTTTGGGGTAGAATTGGTAGCTCAAGAAGTAGAATAGACACAAAAGATAAAAATGATGTCACACCCTCAGACTATCTTGAGAATGAAACAAAGGAAGAACCTACCTCTCAAGGCACTTCCCGTCAGGTGAAGCGGATCAGCAGTGAGGATGATGGCTCCAAACATATGGATTCATCATTGAAGTCACAGACTGATAGTTTGCGTAACAGCAGAAAACCAACTCAAAAGGCACTTCGCACATTATTTGTCAATGGGATTCCCCAGAAAAGCAACAAAAGAGAGGCTCTTCTTTCTCATTTCCGTAAATTTGGAGAGGTTATTGACATCTATATACCTTTAAATAGTGAACGGGCCTTTGTCCAGTTTTCAAGGAGAGAAGAAGCAGAAGCTGCTTTGAAGGCACCTGATGCTGTAATGGGTAACCGTTTTATTAAGCTCTGGTGGGCTAATCGGGATAGCATACCTGATGATGGCATAAACAGTGGCAGTGGTGTGTCAGTAACTCCTCGTGGTCTAACAGCTTCTGTTATTCCTGCTCAGCCTGTAGCTAATAGAGGAAAGGATAATCTTCAACCTGTTACTCAGAAGAGTAATGTTGTCCATGGTGCTGATGTGCCTTCTATGAATTCCCCGAAACCTGTTACCATGAATGGTCCCAAGGTTCCACCTCCATTGCAGAAAAAGTTAGAGACTCTGGAGCAGATGAAAGAGGTACTACGCAAGAAGCAGGAAATGCTGGAGCAGAAGCGGAATGACTTCCGACGCCAGTTGGACAAACTTGAGAAACAAGTACTGGGAACTTTCTTTCCTTTTATATGCTATATTCCTCCTTTTTTGAGCCATTATATACTGTATTACTACATATGCGCTTGTTGAGTATTTTTACATGTCCCTACAACCATTATGCATAGAAATCAGGTTCAGAAGTTGCATGTTTTCGTAATACTTTTTAATGAACCAGAATGCTGTAGCTAAGTGATATGAAAATTTCACTGTTGGCTATTGCCCATTGGGTATTGTCAAACATGCATACATTTTATTTTCCAGTAGTTTGACTAAATAGACATGCTGACACAAGTTGAGAGAGAATGACGAAACAGAACACGATAATTTTAAAATATAATTGTGGGATTTATCCCATATTTTAGGCAGGTTTAACACTTGTTTCTATTTCAACCTTTTGCAGTCTAGTGGTGTCAAGGGTGACCTACTGACTGAGCTAGCTGCCAAGAGGCAAAAGGTTGCAGCCGATCTTGCAAAAGCTTCAACTACAAGTTCTTCTGAACCCTGTGCTTCTGCAGCAACAGCATGCACTATAGGGATGACTGATAAGAACAAATCAATGGAGAATGTTGTGTCTCATAGTCCAAAATCTAGTACCACCATGGCATTGCAGGAATCTATGAGCTCAAAGCAGCTGTCTCGTCAGTCAGCCCCTGCAGGGCATCCATACCTGATGAATAAATACAAATTGGACAACCGACCTACTGCTTTTAGAGTTATTCCACCATTGCCATCTGGTTTTGCAGATGTGAGTTGCTCTCTCCTTTTCCTTGTCTGAGAAAATCGCATTTGCTTCATCCTTTATGAGGGTGGATTTTATTGTGATTCTTCTTCTATTCCGTTTTGAAAATGGAAAGATGAAAGAAGGACATTTCACGAAGAATGGTCAGTATGCATAGTTATTTGTAATGATGAATTATTCCAAATTGAAAGGCATAGCATAAGGCATTTCATATTGAATAGAGAGCTCTATGGTTCTTGCACATGAAAATAAGAGTATATTGTTCATGTACTGTTTATAAAATGAAAAAAACTCTCTGAATATTTTAATCCCTTGGGTAATTGTTGGAATTTGGCTTCTTTATCAGAGGGAACTTACCTAAAATTTTGTGCATTAGTCTTTCTCCTCTATCTAAATAAAAAGGTCTTCAGCTAATGGCATAAACTCACAATTGGCTTTTATGTTTTTCTTTGTTGTCAATGAGAGGGGTAACTGAATCTGCCTGTCAATTAGGTTGATGTTTTGAAGAAGCACTTCTTACAATATGGTGATCTTTTCTCTGTGGAGATAGAAGATGTGGAAAATGATGAAGACGATATGGGATCAGAGGCAATGAAGAATTGCTCAGTTCTTATAACTTACAGCACACGCCGCTCGGCAGAAAGGGCATATGTAAATGGTAAATGCTGGCAAGGCAACAATTTGCAGTTCACATGGCTGACATCAAGCAATTCTAGAAATGATCCCAGTAGCAAACAAACTTCATCTTCCTCCCCAAAGGAGCCTTCAGAAACCGATGTCCAGACAGAAGAAAAATTAGCACGCAGCATCTCCCAGGAAATTGTTGCTTCAGGCAACGGGGAATCTGAGAATTCAGATGGAGAGAGTTTGGTTGAGCATATGGAATTGGCTGAAGTTTCAGAGCATGGTCCTTTCCCGACGTCCAGTGTGAAAGAGTCACCAAAAGGCTATGCGTGTTGAGGATGGGGCCTGTTTTCAGATTTGTACAGAGGTAAAATGTTCAATCTGTTTAACTCTAATTTTCATGAGTCTTTCATTCTCAATAACTAAATTTTCATTTTCTAGTAGTATCTTGTTTCATGCATGGGATATGTAAAAATGGAAATTTCTGATCGTTAATTGCCGCTACAAGGTTAACAGTTGCTTGAGTGGCAAATTATATCGTCTTTTGGGATTAGTTTTGTCGGACTATAAAGTAAAAACAATTCCATTGAGATTACTTAAATCTTATATGAAAAATCTTTGGGAATTTATTCCCGTTTCAGTTTTACCATTGTCTTGCACTTGAAGAACTTATTCTTTAAAATTCACATGGTATTCCGCATATTCGGTAATTTTAAATACAGTACAAATAATACAAATAATATAACATGAAAATATATGGATTAAAAGTTTTGACCAAAGCTGCATATAGATATGAAAAAATTTTAAAATATTTTGTATTTGATGTGGTCGACACGAGTTGTGATGATTATTTTTGTATTTTATTTGTATTTGACAGAATATATACGTGAAATATATACCCATATTGTTAGATCTAGTATTCTGCAGCACTGCAACTAAAATGCTTGTTACACAGTTGCTTTTCATGTTGACAGTAGTCTTTTTTTTCTCCTTTCAAAATTAAAACCTTCTGTGTTCGATTTTCCTTAGGATTATAGATAGGAATCTGTTTTTTAATGTTTTCTCATGTAATAAATGAAGATTTATCTGAATTAAAGTGGCTAATTACTATTGCATAGAAGATCCCAGAAGGCAACAACATCAAACTTTAAAATCTGTAGTAACAAGAAGTTGGCATAATACAATTGGTTTGGCATTGTTTGCGATGTCAAAGCAATTCAGCAATCAGCAAATCTTTCTCTCCATTCGAAAAAAAAAAGCATCAGTTGAATATGATAATATGATACGCTGCACACTGAAAAAAAATTGAAATACAAATTAAAAACGGATAAAAATTATATATAAATTTTTAAAAAAATACAAAAAAATATTTTATGAATTATATACAAGCATGAATTGCCACATCAGGCAGTCTTGCTTAATTAATTCCCTTCGACTTTTCAGTTGACTAGCAACTTATGCTTTTCCAATCTCCTAGCTTTCAATAAACCATGGATTACATATTTGCATGTCAAGCTGTTAGGGGCAAATCCCACTTTCATCATTCTATTCTGAAACTCCATTAACTGGTCCATATCACCCACCTCGGTTAAGGTACTTATAAGCAAATTGTAGCTTTCGGTATCAAAAATGTGGAATTCCTTAGCAAAGAAGCTCAATGTCGACTCTGCTTTATCAATATCCATTTGCTCGCAGTGGCAATGTATTAGTGCCCTGCATGTTTGTGAATCTGGAAGGATATCGGATTTAAGCATTTCTTTGATCAAGGATTCAGCCTCACCACTTTTACCTGTTCTACACAAGGAGCATATAAGAGCTCTATATGCAACAAGATCAACCTTTAGTCTCTTATGTTCCATCTCAGCTTTCAGGAGTAATGCATCTGCTGCACTATCAGATCTGCAGAATGACTCGATCAATTCGTTATAGATATCCAGTTTAGGCTCATAACCATCCTGAGAGATTCTTTCAAGGAGATTCTTCGCGGCAAATGGCCGATCCTCATGACATAGAGAAACCATCAAACAGTCATAAATATCCGAAGAAATAGAAACCCCAAATCTCCTTAGCTCAATGACCAAATTCAAGGCTGAAACCAACGTACCCTGTTTTTTGTATCCTTCCACAAGAACTCGACAAGTAAACCCATCCGGGGATATACCATTTCCTATCATCTCATGCATCAAATACTTCGACTCTTGCATCCTCCCCTCCTTGCAATAACCAGAAATAAGAGTATTATAGGACACAATGTCCGGATTCAGTCCTCGATGAACCATTCTATGGAATAACTGATGAGCCTCTCTCACCCTCCCTTCTTTACAAAGACCACTCATTAACGCAGTATATGAAACCAAATCTGGAATCACACCCCTCCGATACATAATCCTATACAAATAGAACGCATCATTCAGTCTCCCTTTCCTACAATAGCTACTAATCAATGTATTATAGGTTACCAAATCAGGATCAAACCCTTCTTCTTCCATCCTCTCCAAGAACTCATTAACCTTGTCAACATTTCCAGCTTTGCAAAAAACATGAGTCAATATATTAAAAGTGTAAGAATTCGGATGAATCCCGACTCTCCCCATCTCTTCATACACTAGCCAACACTTATCAACAAAATTCAACCTCAACAATCCATTTAGAAGACGATTACAAGAAATCACACTGGGCAAAAAGCCAACCTCCAAAGTGTTCCTAAAAGTCTTAAAACCTTCTCTAATCATACCTTTTCTCACATAACCCTTAATAAGCATATCAAAAACAACAGGATCAAAGTTACAATCTCTACTACAAAAAACCAAACTTTCAAACACATCTTCACAATTTGAACAATCCTTAACAGAATCAATCAATTCACATAACAATTCCATTGCCAAAGAAAAGTTTTTAGACCAGGCCAGTATATGGACAATGTAACAATAGTTATGAGAAGAAAGTTTAATACCCAGCTCATTTTTTACCCAGTTGAAGAATGTTAAAGCTGAAAAACAATCAGACTGGAATCTTAATAACACCCTTGTGATTTCATGGCAACCCAAATGAGGAATAAGGGGTTTTATGTCATTTTGGAGATGGATTAATTGGGAATTGGATTGCTTGAGAGATGAGGAAATGAGGTTGACTATTTGGTTGGGGTTTTGGGTTACAGGAAGAAGATTGTAAAGTGGATTTGAGAGTGGTTTGGAGTGAGGGTTTTGAATGACTTGGAGTGAAGAAGAAGAAAAGGGTGATTTTGTTAGTAAGTTTACATAGAAATCAGCTGATTTTATCAGACTTCGGTTTAGGGGATTGAGTGGAGCTCGAGTCATCAAGAAGAAAGAGATAATAGAGAAAGCAAGGTGGCTGCAGCAACAAATAAACAAAAATGCTAAGTTCTCTCCTCAAGCTCACTGCAGAACCACGAAGAAATCAAATTGAAGACTACCCATCAGAAGAATCTCACTAATTTCACTAGAAGACCTGAAAGTTAGCTGAAATTCAAGCCACCAAGGAAACCAGGCAACTCGTACACGTGAGAACAGAAGAACTTGGAAGTTACGGCGAAAACCTTACCAAAACAGCAAAGAGGAGAACCGCAAATCTTCAATTAAATCTTTCATCCCCAAATCAGATCGACGTGAAGGTACGCTTCTGAAGAGAGATCTTGGTTTGCTCAGAAGCTGTTTAAACTTATAAATGGAGGGAGAAAGCGCTACATTCAAGGATGAAGGAAACGAAATGGAAGCGTTTGGAAGAGAAAACATGTTCTCACTGATAGAAACGATCAAGAAACGGTGAAAATATTTGGAAGAAGATCAGAAATACGACCAGGCCCATGGTTTGATTTGCAAGGAAGCTCCGAGCCTCCGACCAGACCTAGCTGAGCTACGTTTACCGGCCGGAAAGCCGCAATCTTTTGGGCTAACAGGCCCACGAATCAGGCTCATTTAAAATTGTTCATGACCCTAAGAAGTCAATCTGGGCCGGTTCAAGCTCGTAGGCATGTCTATTCTCTGACTTAAATAATTTTAAATACAAAATGATACGAGAAAGAGAGACAGGATGCAATTTAATAAAAATTTTAAAAAAAATTTTATTTTTTGCATATCAATATGAACTTTAATACAATATTTTTATATTTTGTATTATATGAACATAATTTTATATGATATGAACCGACGCAAGCCTCGATGATCTGGATCTGACCTGAATGCATGCTTTAGTAGCATTGAGCTAAGCCTTTAAGGCCCTCTGTCATAAGTTGTGATTTCTCTTATTTGGGCTTTACAGTTAAAGAATTGGACCAAACCAGAATTGCTGCTAGGCTTGAGTATATGGTAAGGCTGTGCTTCAAGGCCCTTTGTAGTAGGCTTGTGATCTCTCTGCATTCAGTTTCAGGACCTGAACTCATGCTTGAGCCTATGGTCTTCAATGTGGGGCCTTTTACATCAAAGAACTGGCCCAAGTCACAACCCAACAACAAGAAGCTCATGCTAAATTATTCGTATCATTCGAGAATTTTTTTGTTATTTGAAAATAAATGAAGAGATTGCGTTAAGATTTAAATTTCTAACCTATTAAATATTATTTACTAAGAATGATTATTTGAACCATTTGAATTAAGCTCGAGATTCATCATTCAAGAATTGTTGTCTAACATATGTAAATGATTAATTAGATCAAACAAAAATTCATGCCATAGCCACAATGTCACACCCCTTGAAAACAAATGCGTTTGAAATGACATAGTTAGGATAAAAAGTGTTCAACCGTGCCAAGCCACAAATCTTTTTGAACTCAAACGGAACCTCAATTATATAAATGGAAGTGAAAATTTTGAACTTAACTTTCAATATTCATGCAATAACTATAACTTCAATCATTATTAATTTTTAATATTACATTATATAATAACTTTATTATCTTTTTATTAATATTTGACAACTATCTTCTTAACATTAAATTATAAAGTTTTCAAAGTAAATTTCAAATCTTTATGTTAAAGAGAAATTATTTCTTACATTTTAATAAGAATTTAAACTTTATCAACAAGATTAATAAAATGATACGTTTCTCTTGGAACATATTAAATGAATAAAACATACAACGATTTCCTTATCTTAAAATTAAAAAAAATCAATATAGTTGTGTAAAAAAACAAAACCCTTATCCAAAGTGAATATTGATTGGGAGCCACCTGCACGAAGTATTATTAAACTAAGTACCGACGAGTTTGTTAAAGGCTGGAAGGCTGGGATAGGTGAAATTTTCGGGATCATGTGAAGAATAGGATTGGTGGTTTCTCATATAATCTTGGTGTTACCACTAGTGTATGTGCTGAACTATGAGAGATTCGAGATGGCTTGCAACTGGCATCGAGACACGACTTCATCAATTATTCATAGAAGTGGATTCTCGAGTTGCCTTGAGATATATGATAAAAGGTGTTCTTTGTTCTCATACTTACCATCCTACTGTAGCTAATTGCAGGTCGCTCATGCAACGGTTGAAAATGTCAAGATATCGTATACTCTTGCTAACCTAGGTGCTACCTTGGTGTCCGGTTTAAGCTACTTTGATGTTCCAAGTTGTTAATTTGTCACTTAATGGGAACTTTGTTCCCCAAAATGATCAGGGTGTAATCCCATCTTTTATGTTATTTTAAGTTCCAATTCTCATTTTTTTAAATATTTTTTTAAAAAAACACTTTTTAGAGAAAAAAAGTTTGGCATATTGGGATGGATAGGATACATTATTGTCAGCAATGCACGTACGAGAACATATGGAGGTGAATAAACCCGCATTTCTCGGGCCAAAATACATCAAAAGAAACCAAAAACTAAAGTGAGCTGGAGCGTACAATTGGTATATAGCGAACGTGCGGGTGCTGGACCCTTCCCTAACACTATTGCACCAACCATACCCAAATGCCTCAAGCGAAGCTCGGGAATGGGAATGCCCTGTTGCGTTGTGGAGGGTTGTCAGTTGTGGCAGAGCAAAGCAGAGACCAAAGTACGAACAACCTTTCCCATCCATTTTATTTTTCACAAACTTACGAGATATTGCCTGTCCTATTATCCGTCTCGATTTGAATGTCTTAAGTTACATCTTATAAAAATATTTTATAGGTATTTGATATGAGATTAAAATATTACATTTTATTAGAAAATTTTGCTTTGTGAGGTTATTATCAATAAATAATCATCGCTATGAACCCTAATGTAATGTTTTAATTTCAAATTAAAATATTATAAATGTCGATTATGATATATATATATATATATTTATATGTTGAAACTTGAATTTATATTTGTGATATATTTTTTTTAAAAAAACATAAGATTTTTGTGTTAAAAAAATAATAAAAAATTAACTTACGAGTAAATTTAAATATGAGAAAGTGATACGATAGAAAAATAATGTGAATTAAGATGCTACATATTAATTTACATATTTTATATGATACAAATACAAGTTAACATTACATGAATACAAAATATATACACTAATTACCAAAAATATAAAATATATATATAAATTACCAAATCTACTTACATATTAATACGATTTTTACGCTCAAACCTCCTATCATAACTTAAACTGCAAACCTTAAAATCCACTCCATTATTGCATAATTAAGAGCTCATCTTTCTCCTTATATCAACTTTCTTTTCTTTCTTTTTTTAACAAGGAAAATCATAATAAATTCAAACAAGTATTAAAGATTCTAGAAAAATTTTCATCCCATGCATCCACCAACAATAAAGTATTCGAAAAAAAAATCTTGAAATCTCTCATAATTTTTGCCAATACATACATCGACAGCCGACACAAAAATTTTATTCTCTGAAAACATGTTGAATTTTGCATTTCTAAAACCTATTAATAGGCTCTCGCATATCTCAAATGATGCAACCAAGTGGATGGATAGTATAATTTGCTATTCGGATAATCTTCATCTAAACTTTCATGGCGGAGGCATTGTTACTTGATGATTGAAAAAGAGTGAGCCTCAGCCTGTTCATACAACATGTTGAGAAAGGTAGTGGGCCTGAGTTTGCCCCCATTGAAAGGCACGTCTAATCAATCAATCACCTTCGCCATTACAAAACATCTGCCACAGAGAGCAGTCCTTGGTTTTGGACCTCTTGGGTCAGCTTGATCTTTCCTTTTCGCTCTTGGGCGGTTGTGTGGTGGCCCGTGCTCGCCTGAAAACGAAAGATGGTGGACACCGCCGGGACCCATGGTTATGAGCCCTAGCCTATATAAACGTCTACTTTTTTCTGCCTTTTTTCCGAGTTTGCGCGCGCGTGCTTCGGCCTTTGTTCGTCCATGAAAGACAGTCAGGATCTTTCAGCGTTGAGATCATCGAGAAACCTCAGATTTTCCCCATCGCCCCACCCTTTTATCTCTCCCTCATTTCTCCATCTGTCTTTGTTCTACTATGCTAGCTTTGATCATTTTATCTTTATTGGCACCGACATTGGTTAATTTGATGATAATAAAGGAAAGCACTTCTTTTCTTCCTGATTAAGATCATTCGATCCTTGTCAAGAATTCTACTTAGAATTAGTAGGATGTTCTGAAGTTATCCTACTTAAAATCATAAAAACTTTACAGAGTTAGTATAACATTATTTAACATGTTCTATCACGTGTATATGTGGACATGAAAGCTTATTAGATGACAACTCGAAAGAAGTTATAGAATAAATCGCAAAATAGAATTTGGGTTCTAATATTGTGGAGAGTCGCACCAACCTGAAGTAGGAATCATGAAACAAAATTTGAGTACTAATACTATGGAGACCTATATTCAACTATGTACTGTTCATTTTTATTCAAATTTCTTGAGATTTTGTTTAACAAACGACATTTCACAAATATAAATTTAAACCTTTGCATATGTGTTTGTGCATATATATATATATATATATATATATATATATTTGATCCGAAAGTCACATGATTTGATCCCATAAAAGGTGTTTTACAAATACGAATTCAAATCTCTACTAGACTTGATCATAGGTAGCGCCTAACATGATATTAATAGATTGTATGTATGTCTAAGCTAAATGGCCCAATGTTCAAGCCTGAGTTTTTAATCCAAGCTCGTTTTTAAAAATAACAAAAAAGTTCAAGTCTGCCCAAATAAATTAATTTTTTTCAACAAAAAGTTATATAATCTTGATTTTATTATTAGGTTGGTTTCTTTAATTGAGCTATTCAATATATGTTTCTCAAATGTTAATGGATTAACATATTTAATGGGTTTTATTGATTGAGCTCAATTTGTTGGGTTTAATTGATTGTAGCACATTTAATGTATTTACATAAAGACATATTGACATATTTAAATTTAAATATGTAAGGCTAGGTTGGGCAGGGCCTGTGTTTTTAAGGGCAAGACCAAATCCCGATCTAAATTTTGATTGGGTTTCTTTTGTTCGCCGAAGTTTGTTTTAATGAATTTAATATTTTGTTCAAACTTAACTAAATATTAGACCTGCCTTTGGATTTGAACGGATAGCCCCTTGAACAAGTCTATTTTCTACTTATATAGCATAGCATATCATTACAATATCTTGATAAGGGATTGAAGTGTTACAAACACTATGTTAAACTTTCAATCTAAAAGTAATTAATAATAAGTAGAAGAGTCAAACTTAAATATAAAACTACAAAAAAAATTAAATTTTTAACATATATAGGATAATAGCACTTTTAATACTCGTAGGAACTAGGAAGCATCAATCTAGAAGTAAAATTTTGTACTAAACAGTTTTGATGAATGCCTTTTCACGATTTATGGATTATAGCACTTGACCAATTGATATTTTACTCATAAATTTTAAATGAGTTAGTATGGAAGGAAATGAATCAACCCCAACATTTTATATTATTACTATTGAGATGAAAAATGTTTTCATTTGCAAAGTTCAACTCATTTCAACTTTAAATTAAAGTACAGTTTCAAGAACAACAAGTACTTGTACTTGGTTCTTTAACGATAAAAATGGTAGCACATAATTTTAAGTATTAATTCAAATAATTAAACCATTATTTCTTAAATATAAAAATTTTACAAACTCAAAGTTTGAGCTTCTACGTCAGCTTTTTCTTTTTTTGCATATTAGAGTTTATTATATTAAAAAAATTGGAGACACATGCATGCATGTAAAAACACTTTTGTTTCTTTAAAATACAGTTTTGATTCCTTTTAGACCAGGTACTGTGGTTATTAAGTGCTTATTTATTGTGTTATGGTACAATGATGGAACCATGATATAATATAATATACTTTTTCACTTTTTTTTTTAACTATAATGTTTGATTTAAAGTGACAATACAAAAGAAGAAAAAGAAGATGATAATGATCAAGACAAGGAGACATTACCCTTGGCCTTCACCATTATAGACCGTACTATAGCATCTTTAGAGAGCATTTTCATCAATTTGGCTTTGATTATTCACCCATTCTTCTCTATCATACACACAGCGTGTGAAACAAAACAATAGACATGATAATTCATGTCATAATTTTTATTTGTGTCACATAAAATTATATTAGTGTCATATAAAATATAAAAATTTTGTATCAACACATCAAAAACAAATTTTTTTTTTAACTTTTACCTTGTTCATCATCATCATCAGAGCATTTGTATTCTAATAATGGGATAAGTCACATAAATCAATATATAAATTCATATTAAATTATCATTATAAATTCTCATTTTCTACTCATTCTTATCTAAAGTAATGTATTTTTTTCAACTCTCATTCCATATCTTTCTAAATGATTTTCTTTCAAAACTTTTTCAATCTCTCTCTAGTCTTGACATTTTTTCAACATCTACTGCCTCTACTCTCATTGTTGGAGCATCCACAAGTTTATATCGTATGTCCAAATTAATGTAAATAACTTTCATTTATTTTGCCTTCGATAGGAGCCACTCCAGTCTTCTTGTAAATGTTTGCATTTCTCATTCTATCATTTTTCATATATTTGCTTATTCATCACAATATTCGTATTTCTACTATATTTATTTTTTATGTGTGCAATCTCTTAATCATTCAACATTCTATCATTTTTCGTATATTTGCATATTCATCACAATATTCGTATTTCTACTATACTTATTTTTTATATATGTAATCTCTTAATTATTCAACATTCAATGCCATAAAATAATATTAGCTTAACAATTATCATATCATTTTCGTATTTTTTAATTTTATTATTTTTCTATCATATCTAAAATTACTAAATATACGGAAACAAAGATTTCCACAGCATGTGAATCAGCAGTAAGTTTTGTTCCTCTATTAATGTCTATGAGGGGTCTAAGACTGGTGCGGAATTGAGATGATAGATGAAAACATGAGATAAAGCTAGAAAGATGAGAAATAAAAAACCATGGAGACCTTTCATGCAATTTAATTTTCTATTGCTGCGCGTAGTCTCCACATGGGAAAACAATCCCTATTCTTCCTACAAGCCTAGGCTTCTGTACGATTCTACTGTTACGGATTACGACTCTATTGTATTTTATTATATTATACATGGTACAGCAGAAGACCGGGAAATTAATGGGAATTTTACACTGTTATTATGTATAGAAATGGTGAGCGAAGTCAACAAATTTACAGTGTTATTTAGAGACAATCTTTGCTCTCCAAAAATGTTTAATTAAGATATTTAGAGACAATCACTACAAAAAAATTGACTTTTACCGGCACTTATAAGCGCCGGTAAAGGGCCAAATAAGCGCCGGCAAAGATCTTACCGGCGTTCAACAAACCGCCGAC
The DNA here is from genome assembly GCA_032173925.1 of Heritiera fomes. Lineage (NCBI taxonomy): Eukaryota > Viridiplantae > Streptophyta > Magnoliopsida > Malvales > Malvaceae > Heritiera > Heritiera fomes. Next base: position 7,641,802 of record JAPDPM010000025.1, read on the forward strand.
TGACCGCCGGCCAGGTGAATGCCGGTGAAGGTCTGCCGGCGGTCATGTACTCCAATGCCGGTAAAGGGATGGAAAATTGGGGCAGTCCTTTTTTCGGCGCTTTTAAATGCCTTTACAAGTATAAGACCTTTACCGACACTTTAAAATGCCGAAAAAATTCCTATTGAAAATTTGAATTTATTTGAAATTTAAAAACTTTTACCGACATTTTAAAGTGCCGAAAAAAATCTTCTTAAAAATTTGAATTTATTTGAAATTTAAAAGCTTTTACCAGCACTTTTAAATGCCGATAAATGTTTTATTTGAAATTTAAATTTTTTATATTTATTGAATTATATTTTAAATTTAAAAGCTTCATTAATTATTTGTATTAATGCGATTGTTCACTAATAGTCTAATAAAATGATTTGAACTATTAATTCAAATTTTCTTAATGCAAGTTAATAAAGTATTTACAATGGAAGAGACTTGTGATCAAGCTTGTGCACTCAATTCAAGATTCATTCAAAGCTATAGCCATTTAGTTATTATAAGGAACTCAAAAACATAATAAACTGAATTTGTTTGAGAAACATGGTTTAGCCTGAACAAAAACATATGAAGATGAGAAATGAAATAAAATCAATTACCTATCACAATAGCCACAAAGTTTTCTAAACTTCCTAGAAGTTAATACAAGCATAAAACTTCTAGCTGAATTGTATATCAATTATCCTTGAAGCTTCCATCTTCACTTAAGTATTTGCGGGTAGTGACCCAAACGAACTAGATGCGTCTGAAACCTGCAATAAGAGAGAATGAAACCACTTAATATGGGGTTTCTTTCCTACACCAGTTAACATCTACCACAAAGTCAAATTTAATAATTAGGCTTTAGACTCTTTCCAGCATGCTTTGAAAATGAAATCAAGGCCATGTTCAATGGCAAGAAGTTCCATCACATTCAAATCTTATGCTCCCAGTGGTCACAAAAATTAGCTATAATATTGGAATTTCTCAGGACACCTCCACGTCTAGCTATAATATTGGAATTTCATGAACTATGGATCAGGTGGAGACCAAAAAAAGTTCTGCCTAATAGTTTTTCTAGTGGTGAGAAGTGCACATGCAATTGATTTAACCACCATAATTTTAGCATATCATGTAATTGCATATCAAAACAGTTCAGCAGGAAAATGTCAAGAGCAAATGTGGTTTTCACCTGTTTGTTGCCAACTGCAAGGGAAGCTGAGCTGATGTCCATGCTTGGCACATGTGGAAATCTCCTTTGCATGGCATTTGCAAATTTAACTAGCTCAACATGAACCTTTTTAAGTTTTGTTAATGTGGCCTCAAGTTCATCCATCTTAGAGACTTTTTCCTCAAGCTCAAACACTTTAGCCGCCTTTTCCTCCAAGTTGGAAACTTTATTAGTCATAACATCTAGCTTCTCTTGTGGCTTGAGAACTTCTTCATCTCTATCATTCATTGCTTGAAAATGACGAGAAGACAAACCCCATATCTCCGTGGGTGTAGGACCTAATCCCAATCCCCGTATCCAACCAGGACGTTCCTTCCCCATCACGTCAACGAAAACCTCATCGATGGAAGAACTTGTTTCTCCCGATTCCTCCAAGTTGCTAGAACGTTGAGATAGCACCTCCTTTAACTTCTCCTGTAAAATACTCAACCAAAACAACCATTAGCAATACCAATGATCCAGAACGTCTAGGACGCTTTCTGGTATCTAGAAGTCCAGCCAGAACAAGCAAGAAAATCAGTTTATATTTGCCAACTAAGGGCAAGAAGATGGCCATCAAGGAAGCTTAACAAGATCCAATTTGTGTAAGATCACTCTCAGCGCCAAATGCAAGTCAGTATATGTGTATAAAAAAGCCAATACAGAATGAATGTAGTGTGATTCATATATATAATGCTATTTTCTGTAACTTATCCTTTGATCTTCCTTTATGCATCTATCATCATCTAATTGAAACACATTGATACTAAGTATTGTTGCACTCATTAGAGCTTATGGCTGAAATTTCGTAGCTAAAAATCTAATAAACTAGCTCAAAATGGTGCCAACCATCGATTGACATGCTCAAAACACCACTATATCTTGCAGGATTTAGGGAGACAGACACAGGGTGTTGTGGCATTGGAAGAAACAGGGGGCAAATAACTTGTCTTCCATTTTCAATCCCATGCTTGAATAGGGATGAATATATCTTCTGGGATGCTTATCATCCAACCCAAGCTTTCAATGAGATTATTGCTCAGAAGGCATATTCAGGCCCTCAATCTGCATGCTATCCCATCAATGTAAAACAAATGACTCGAGTCTGATTAAAGCTCCAACTCAAAGCTTAGTTATGTGAGTGCTAAGCAAAATGAACCATCATCCATGTACCAAAGAACAAAAAATATCTCATCCGTTTTGTAGTTAAGCACATCAAAAGTTTTAATGGATTTTTTAACCATATTATGGTGTTCGCTAAGGTATATAAATAAGAATCTAATAATAAAAGGATGAACTTGACTGTTTCTAAATTTTTCTAAAATCAAAATTAAAAGAATATAAATTAGGAAAAAATATAAGTGAAGGGAATTATATTATAAACGAAATTGTGGAATTTAAAATCAAAATTAAAAGAATATAAATTGGGGAATAACAATATAAGTGAAGGAAATTATTACAAAAGAAATTGTGGAATTTAAATACACGTACAGGATTGAAGTGTAAAAATGTTAACTATATTAACTGATTTAGAACAAAATTATGAATGAAAATTGTTCGATTTTTACAACTTAAATTCTCCAATGAAACACTATAACAAATTTGGCAATTAGTGACACAGACATGATAAAAAACACTACAACGACTACAAAAATCATAAGTTTTAAGGGCACATTTTTGGCGAGGGTTTGAAAAACCGTCAGTAGTTCTCAATCCTAACCTAAAATTTAAGGATAGCCCCTAAAAAAGCCCACATTCAACAAAATCTCAAAACCAACTAAGGAATTCAAAAAAAAATTCAACTAATCACTTACAGCAGCTTGTGCAGTAGAATCATCCACAAAACTTCCGTCCTTACATTGACGAGTCATCACAAATAGTTCTATCCTATTTGGCTCCACCCCACCACTTTGCTTCTATTATCACAAAACATCCTTAAATTAATATAGTACTAATAAGCAAGTATAAATGTAATGAGAAAAATCAGATCCAATAGTTCATTTTAGGTAATTATTGCCAAAACTGACTTTAACTTGAATCAATTTAAATTTAAAACATACCTTCTCATCCACAAGAGAAGCAAAACTCTTTGAGCCCGTAGTGTGAAGCATGGTTTGTTTGGCTCATCGGTCACTGTTTAGTTTAGCAAGAGCCTACATAAATTTAAATCTGTGATTGTGGCGGCTATAAATGTAAAACTTTGGAAGAAGAAAATTGGCTTACCACTGAATAGTTGGCTTCAACTTATAAAATCTGCAGTTTCTCACATGTGTGCCAAGAAGCAATTCTGTTTTATATTCTGTTTCAAATATATATATTTGGTCTATGATAAAATATATATATATATTTTATCATAGACCAAATGCATCAAGCAAGTCTGTTTTAAATAAAAAATGGAGTTAAGAAAAGGAAAAAACGGTGATACTTTTTATCCTTAAAGATGATACCAACCCTCAATTTTGTTGCATGTCACATCATCTTTTTACATGGTCATTCATGTTCCAAACATAACTCATCTTTTTACAGCCCTATAAAAGAATTAATGGTGACACTTCAGAGACAAGGTGCAAGCATTTAGTAACATAGTCATCAGAATCTCAAACCCTGACAAACCAAAAGAATTCTAAAAATGAAGTAAACTATAATGCTAAACTCCCAAAGTACAAATGACCATTGTATGTGACCAACACTGAGTTTGCTTGAGGAAAGCATACACTTACAAGTTAGCGTATCAAATCTGATAACTGCAAACTTGTGTCACATTATAGGCATGCAAGGCTTAAACTTGCGTTATCCTTTACAGGTTTGTTGGTGTTTGCATATTAGAAGTGATGGTTTCTTATCTGTTTTTCGAATGATTCAGAATAAGCTAATGAATTTATCCAAAGAAAAGAAAACAGGATTGCTGCTATAAATCACGAGGATAACAACTTACAACAAAGAAGAAAATCAAACAAAAACTTCTTATGCTAGTAGCCCTATAATGACAGAATATTACCAAAAACCTTTTTATTTCTTGCATTACTTTCTTATGCTTATGAGTTATCAATTCTATGACAATTCAAACTCCGAAATCTCAATCTGTTCAGAAATGATTCCTATAACGGCTGATAAGCCAAAGCAGACTGCATGCTGCATGAGGAAAAAATCTGATCCACACTTTAACAGTATTGCCCTTACTCCACCCGATTAACCTACAGTCTACATTAGCAACGAAATTACAGAAAAAAATGATTCAAACAAATTTACTGAACAAAATTACCTAATATACAACCCTCATCTCGGATACATTCAACCGACAGTGATGTAAATAAGAAAAATAGAAATGCAGAATGACATAAGTATGGTAATAAACAACTATGTATGAAAAATCAAACAAATAAATCAATTTATAAGATCAAATGAAAGTTCAGAAGGGGAAAAATAGGAGTAGTTGAAGAATCTATTTCATTTGCAGACAACAAACATCATAATGAGGTCAGAAGTTGCACAAAAGAAAAGAATTAAACAAATGCCTTATAAAAAAAATTAAACAAATGAGGAAGAAAACCACAGCTACACTCAAATGGGCTAGAAGGTGGAGTAAGATCCCAAACTCTTTGATATAATACAATTATTAGCAAAGCCAAAAACATAACAAGAAGTAAAATATGTTCGCCAACGATAAAATCAAAAGCATCCAAAAATTCATACCCTTCCGTGGACTGGGTGATCTGGAATAGGATGATGACCTTCCACGTCTTGCTTCTGGTCCCCTGCGTCTGTTTAAAAGTAAGATACAGAAGTAAAATCCTAGTTATTATATCGATGATTTTTATCTAAAGCAGTGACAAGATGAAGCTGAGACGACGAGGTAGATGAAATATAGCAATATACCTCTATAATCGGTGTGAGATCTGCAATGCGAGATTTGTAAAACTATCGGTGGAGCAGTGTTGACGACGAAGTGGCAGAGGTGCGATGATTCGTAAGTTTTATTTGTGAGTTTTCTTCAAATCAGAGGGAAAAAGTGAGAGCAGAGGTGACGATGTGAGTTTTGCTATTTTCTTCAAATCAGAGGGAAATGGGTTTTCTTCAAAGAAGAGGGAGAAGTAAAAATGAAAGAGGCATTTCTAAGGGAGTCGGGTAAAAAGTATCTAAGTGCCGTCTAAGCCTTTGCCAACAGCGGCACTCCGTTTAAAGCCGATAAAAGATAAATTAAAAAGAGAAGTGTCGGCGCTTTCTCCAACCGCCCAAATAAAAGTATCGGTAAAAATCTCAATTTTTATAGTGAATCTTCTCTCTTTTCCCTTTGCTCACACTTAGGTCCAACCAGCTGGTAAATGACACGTGAAAATATTGTTCAATGGAGACTTTTGATCCATCGAAAGGAGAATACAAATGTTTAGATTCAAATTTAAATTTTTTAAAGTTTTAATTCTCACATGTATTTTAAAAATAAAAAATACATAATTAAGTTTAGATTTAAATTTTAAATTTGCATGATTTTATCGTATACTTTAAAATGAGAGAACATGATTATTTAAGTCAATTTTCGAAGTTTTTTTTTGTTTATTTTAATATATACTACTACCAGGAACTTTCATTTGTTGATAATTCCAGATGCCTTGCTGTGTTGACTTGTAGACTTGCTAAATTATTTGAAAACCATGTAAAGATAAAGCAATAATTTTATGAAGTTTTTCTTGGTGACTTGGTCAATGATGACAAAAGATCCTTGATTGGACACAGCACAAGTAATCTGAAATCTGAACTTGCTATGCACTACTGTCAAGGAAAAGAAATTCTGAGTGTAGATTAGAGAAGAAACTGAATTCATCAGGAAAGTTTGGAACCTGGTAATGATGCCAACATGATATGTTAGAGCATCAAAATGATTGTACCTCTATCAGTTCATTAGTACATAAAGTAGAATAATTAAACCAATATATAAGATCTTGCTACTTTATATAAGCTGCATAGTGTAAAAAAAAAAAGAAGCAAATTCAGTGTACAGAATCTCCATGTTGTGGGTCTGAAAAAAATTATATGTACGCAATTTTCTCTTTACATTAATGAAAAATTGATAGTTTCTGTAAACCAATATATAGAATAATTTTTATTAGGCAGTTGGTGGCTTGTACCTGTTGATGTTTGGCCAAGGTGGGTAGAGCAGGTTATGTATAAACTATGGAAGGTTGGTGGCCTCAAGAATATAGTACTAAATGTGAAATGGCCCTTATGAAACTATTGCTCAGGGCAACAAACAGAAATAACTTATAATTGATGGGCATCTTCAGTTCCCCCAGGGAAGGCTGCAAATCAAGTGCAGGACAAAACTAAGACCACAATTCAGCTATAGTTTAGAGTACTTAATTAACCATATAGCTACAATAGGAAGCTTTTTATCCAGAGTGTTAATTTGTCTTATTTTCCCTTCTTAAAGTAAAAATGCAACTTTCAAGTTTTGCCTCATAGAATAGGAATTGAGCTATCTGGTAGATTTTTGCATTTTGGGTTTGATTTCCTATCCAAGCTGCTTGCTTAAACTCAAGCAGTAGCAGGGAAAATGAATCTTAACGCATGCTTGGAAAGTTTCTCACAAACTGTGGAAATTCACCCCTAACTTTCAATGTATTATCTGTTTTAATTCAAAAATCTCATAATTTTATCTCACAAAAAGTATCACACAAATATAAGTTCAAGTATTTACATAACAAAAATAAGTTCAAGTGTCACACAAATATAAGTTCAAGTATTTACATAACAAATCTTTACAATATTTTGATATGGAATTGGGGTGTTAAAAAAATTACCTCTTTGATAATAAATTAATACATGATAGAATAGCGGCATCAAATGTTATATATGGAGATGATTTTCACAAAGCAATAAGACACTAAGAATAACATTTCATCAGGGGAATGGCATATCATAAAAATACCATGATATGACATAAGGTCCCTTATCAAATTCCATACCTAGAAAACCCTAAAGCTAGCCAAATGGGACTTCCCACCTAATAATTTTGCACATAGAAAATGACACAAGCTACATTGATTTTTGCTTATTAATTGCATGATGCAACCTCACATGCTTCCACCACCTGATCTCTCGTTGTCTTCACCAGGATCATTCCACTCAGAGGGATAGTAAAAACCAGAATTTTGGTTAAATGAAGCTCCTCCATGGCCAGCTCCTGTTCTTCTGCCATACTGGGATGCTGCAGCTGGTGGCATTTCATTGCAGGCATATCGGATTAAATCAGCATTAGTAGCATCCAATTCCCTTTGGAGTCTCATCACCTGTCTTTGGAGAACTGAAATGGCTCCAACACAGCCATAGACAGGATCTTTCATCCTTGCCTCAGCTTCATAGGCAAGGGAGTTCACTGCATCTTCTCTTTGATGGGGTGGAACCTCATTCAGCAGCTTGCTAACATTGCTTGCACCAAATATTTTGTGAACATTGGCAAACTTCTGTGGCTCTTCAGGTGGAAAATATGGTGCAAAAATGCAATCTGGCATGCATTTTCTCCTCAAGCACTTGCAGGCAGCACATGGAGAATTGGAATAGCTGGAAGAAGCCATCTTCTCTGCAGCAAATAATTGCATGCATAAAACATTCAAACTAGCATTATAATTTGTCAGTGTCAATCATAATCTTTTTTCTTTTTTCAAATTCTGCTCAAATGTAAGGTTATACAAGGACGGTAAAGTAAAAATTAGTCAAGTAGCATATCTTTTAATCTCTTCTGCAAAAGTTCACTGATTTTGTTAAACTGGAAAAAGAAGGCTTCATTTCTGACTGAAGTCAGTAAATCAAGACTTCTTGGAGAAACAACTAGGTTAATTAAGTACCACAAAGATTTCAAGAGAAATTTCTAAAAGAAAAACATTCTCTACCATCTTCTTTTCGAACAACTTCTGCTTTATCTGACCTGCCAAGCAGCTTTCCTTGAATTTAATTACTTCTGTCAGAACCATTCATCTCAAAATTGTAGCCAAAAACCGAAAAGTCAAAAACAAACCAAGAAAAATAGAACTGAGGGGAAACAAAACATGTATCATTGCTTAACATGCAGAGACTTTAGGATTCCGTGTCTTGAATTTGGACAAACAGTTGCATAAATTGAAACAACCCCTTTCATCCTTGAGGACCACAAAAATTTCCCAAGATTCCAACATAGTAAAACTTTTTTTTAATATATCTATAAATTTGCTTTCAAATTCTGACCATGTAGTAAAATTAACCATGATGCACCAGAAAAAGGATAGGGTAAAAAAGAAGAAGAAGAAGAAGAAGAATATATATATAAAATATAGAGTGCTTGTAGCTGTAGTTGCCTATTTAAAACTAGTTTCTTGAGTCAGGAGGAACAAGAACACTACCTCTTTTGCACTTGAGTAGGCTCTTTTCAAGATCTCTGTTGGTTTACCAATGAAAAAGACTATGCAGCCACAGCAGATAAAAAATTCCTGATTAGGTTTTATTATTGAATGTGAGAGGGTGGTTTTGAAGAGGGAACCCTAGTTGCAGGACAGGAAGAGGGAGGCCTGCAAACACAGTGAAAAAAGGTGAGGAAGATGGGTGAAAAGGGAGGCAAAGAGCATTTTCAGTAGGGAGAAACAAAGGAAAAAGGCAAAAGACAAGGGGTAATAAATGGGGCTACACAAGAGGATGACTATGACACCGCACTTATAATAATATCAAACCACTGTTTCATGAACTGGCACTAAAATCAACTCAAAATTCTAACATCTGTACAAAATCTGTAGAAAAATAAAATCAAAGTAAAAAATTTTGAAATACTCGTGGCCTCTGAATAATTAATTATATAAACGGTTCATAGAATATTAAACTTTTATTTTAATGTAATCAAAATTAGATTGATAAGTGCAAAGTGTCCAAATTTATACTTTTATATCTTTTTCATTGATAAACATTTGTAAATTTTAAAAAATTTACAAATAAAAATTCAATGAATTCCTAACTTACTAATATGCTAACACTTTGTCCAAGCTTTTAAAATAAAATAACTTTCCCTACTTTTTAACTTCTATATTAAAAAACGACTAGTACTCAATCTTCACAAACTCGAGCATAAAAAAATAAATTTTTATTCTCAGGACTATTGGCTAGGACAAACTATTGGCATGATGGTCAACTGATCAGTTAGATCAAATTCGAAACTGATCAATCTAGTATATTGTACCAGTTACTGTAACCAAAAAAAAAATATTGTACCAGTTACAAGAAATTGACTTCAACCATGTCAGAGATTTGGATACAGAAAGATATGGGTATTGAATGTGTAGCTGGTTTGATTAATTATTATTAAAATCAACCCACCAAATCAAGATTTCAATAAATTTTTTTTATTAAAAACGATATTTTAATTTTTAATTCACAGATTTGAACTTGAAATTTTTTTACTCATTATTTGATTCGTTATATACATGAACAAAAGAGAATTTTTCTGAACCCAAATACAAATTATGCAATTATTTAAAAGATTATTATATTTTCAAGGACAATAAAAGACTTTATTTAACACTTTGAAATCGTTTTCGATTATGATCTCAGGACGTGAATTCAAATTAGCATCAACACTGGTCATAAGTTCCGTAAGGATTGATAAATTATTACATGAATAGATTAACTAGCAGTAGAAAAGAAAAGGCATTTCAGCAGGTAATATGAAAAAGGACAAATACCATATCAGCAGGATTGCTAAACAATCTGCAGAAGTCTTTTCCACGATATATAATTATCAAGTTAAGGAAAAAAGATTAGCAATTTAACCACACTTGTCATATAATAGCCAAAACCAGAAATGTTTATTTAACCACACTTGTCAGATAATAGCCAAAACCAGAAATGTTTATTTAACCACACTTGTCAGATAATAGCCAAAACCAGAAATGTTTATACTTGTAAGTTGTAATTGTCAACTAATCATCCAATCAACACTTAACTTAAGCAACCGCGTGCTCCCGGTAGGGTTGGTTGGTTGGCTACACAGATTCTTTTCCATTATTCTTAATTATATGTACATATAACATGGTGATAGCTAGCTAGAGAGTATATATGTATTTTATATTGGTTTAATCAATCAGATCAGTAAGGTCTGCTTCAAGACTGCCAATCTAAGTAAGCTACAAAATTTGTATTTGGATTTTAGGAAAATTTTCTTTTATTAAAGGGTTTATGGAAAACAAATCAATTTGCTGGCTCTCTCGTTAAATTGGAATTCATAAAAATTATGTTTTGATGGCTTGATTGTAATATAGACTTTTACAACATATACCTAAAATTTTATCTTTGTAATTTGTCATAGTGAAAAGTCTCTGAAAATGACCATATTTTCAGATTTTATGAAAATTTTCTTTTGTTCTTGTTTACCAAAAATAAATTATTTTGTTGACTCTCTCGTTAAATTGAGAGCGCTAAAAATTTTGATTTGATGATTTAATTGTATTCTTGATATTTATGACATTTTACCTAAATTTTTATCGATCTCTGCAATCTGGCACGATGGGAAATCCTTGAAATTGACAACATTTATTTTTTGGAAAAAATGACAACATTTTTAGATTTTAAGAAATTCTTTTTCCTGTTAAAGGAAAAATAAATCATTTTGCTGACTTCTTGATTAAATTGGGATTAAAAAAAAAATTAATTTGATGACTTGTTTGTAATCTTAACTTCCACGATGGTTTTCTTTTAAGTTTTATCTAGCGATAGTGAAAAGTCTTTGAAAACGATAGCATTCCCAATCCAAATATGCAAAATGCATGCAAAAAAATGCCCAATTCCATTTTTGTCAAACAAAACAAATCTAGCCAAGCCAGCTGAAAAATTTTCCTACTTACAAGACAAGTAATACATGTATAACTTAGAACATGATTGTTTGTCGTTATATAAAAGGAATCTGCCCTTTAATTCTTCATTGTCAGCAAAGAAATTAACTAATTTTTTCTCATTTGTGCCTTAAGCAACATATTTCCAGCTCTCTGAAAGTACTGTGGCTCGCTGGGTTCCATCATTGAATTTAACTATTACCATGAAACTCTGAAAGCTTTACTGTTGACTTCCATTATTGAATTTTCATTGATCTGGAAGCTAGAACAGTTGTACCACTACTCCATCCATGTAGATCAGATTCTTTTTTCTAAGCTGTAAACAATGGGATTTGGGTCTCTCTCATTTCTGCAGACTCTTCAGTTTTCTCTTTAAATTATAGTCTCATATCTTGTGCCTGCTTGCTTGGCAATCCGACAAGACCTTGCATGTACTCATGAATTTTCAGCCTGAAGAAGATTTAAATTCTGTAATAGTGAAGACAAAGGAGATAGCAAACTCTTTCTAATTAAGATATAAATATATAAGTTTATACTTGATGTATTATCATTGTCGGTGTATAAATTTAATATATTATTGTTAAATTTTATCATGATACCTCATTAATTAGAGAAGTTCGCAAATGTAATTAAAGAGGCGGCTATACATAGAAATGTATGTATGTATGTATGTTCCACATATATATATATATATATATATATTTTACTTATGCCTTTAATTTTTTGGACTTGTCATATTGTGTAGTATTGACAAAGAAACGATATAATTATCAACCTTTAAATAATTCTATTTTTTTAATTCAAATTTAGTTGACTTGGTTTATACAATATATATTTTATAATGTGAATTTTAGTCAGTCTTAATTCAAATCTTAACGGTATCTTTTCAGTATTACCAAACTGTGACTTTTTTATACAAAAATAATAATTTTATTCTTGTGAAACATACATTGAAAACCATTGCATAAGCCATGAGAAGGATGCAAAGCGAATATATATATATATATATATATATATATATATATATATATATATATATATATATATATATATATATATATATATATATCCTGCCTAAAACTAGTTCACACTATATATTATTAAAGTCATTTTGAACTGAAAGAGGGAGTTGGGATAACGCCAATGATAGAAGAATAAACACATGATAATCTAATTTAGATATGCTGATCATGATGATGATTATGATTATGACATACATTATTGGATATATCTACTTTTTTGTAATGCATGCCTGCCAATTATATTCTCCAAAAAAGAAAAACCCAGCATTTCTAATGTATACAATATTCCTTTTTCTATCATAAATATTTATGCTATGATTGCTTATAAGGGTCATGCATGAAGCTTTATGGTATAAAAATTATTGTCTTTAGCTAGCCCTAATTAATTAATTTTCAGTGAAAGGAATGAATATATGATTCTTTGATTCTTGCCTGCTATGCAAATTATTGCTTGGGTCAGATTGTGACGGAGAAAAGTTGCATTGGGGGAGTGAATGTCGAAGGAGATCATAAAGAGGAATGATTCTTAACTTCACAAATGATCAGGCATGGCATGGCCCTCATGATTAGAGAAATTATACATTATTGGCACAAAGATCATGTACATAATGTATTGCACTCATCAGTTGAATTCTATACTTTTGTTTTTCTGGTTACATAAAGTTTAGGATTAGGATCTTATCTTTAAGGTTAGGGCAAATTGCTAATTCGTTATCGGGATTTATGAATTTTCTTGGACTTTCATCAACAAATTTTTGGATTTACAAATCGCATATCAACAAAAGATGTGAAGATTCGAAGCTAAGTACTCTGCTCACAGGATTTAAACTTTAACCACTTGTATTAATCATTGTTGACAATTCTATACCTTGATGTTACTCCGTATTAATTTTTGTATATTTCAACTAATTTTAGTTAGATTGATTAAAAATGGTAATCGTAGGAAAAAAAAAACTTCGACGAATTGGATTTGGAAGAGATTTTGTCATCACTGTTGGGAGGATTTTATCGTTTACCACTCACGACCTGAATAGAATTAATTTTAAATTGTAAAATGGATGAGATACCTATGATTAAACTAAAAAAAATATTACTGTACAAAAATCATATTTATTACCCATAAAATTTTATTGACGAAATTTTTTTGTCCATAATCTAATATATATATATATATATATATATATATATATATATATATATATATATATAAGCCAAAGCATTTGAGTACAAATAAAACATCCTATGTGAATGGTTTAAAAAGTTGACAAATGTAATATCTTAAAATAAAAAAATAATATTTTTCTATATACATTAAAATTTCAAAATAAATTAATTATCTTTGTAGACACCTAATTTTGTCATAAGTTTAGATTTTTTTATTTTATTTTATTTGTTTATTTTATTTTCATTTTTTATTTTTATTTTTATTTTCATTTTCATTTTTTTCTTTCTTTTCTTTTTCTTTTTCTTCTTCCCATTATTTTGATTTTATTTATTATTATTATTATTTAATTAATATTCAAAAAAAAAGAGGGTCAGAATTGGTGCCGTGCACGACACCAGTTCCTAACACCCCTTCCTGCCAGGCCAGCCACCCTCACCGAGACAACCACCCCTCTGCTAGCCCATCCACTCTCCACCAGCCGCCACCAACCCTGTAACTCCCTCACCCTCATAAGCAATCACTCACTCAAACCAAAAAAAAAAAAACTCTCAACCATTGACATTCGTCCTGAGCCTTTTCCTTCTTTTCTCTCCACCGACTCAAGATCATCACTCACTAACCCTACACCTTCACTGAAATCATCACTGTATACCACCACCAACAATACCAGGCCACCACCGAAAAGACACCGTCCTAAACCCGAGAACACCCAAAACAAACTCCCTAACCCAGATCTGGAAACCCTAGAGCCCTACCACACGAACCAGTACCTGCAAACACACACACACACACACACACACATACCAACAAACCACAAAAACCAAAAACCACAACCAAAACCAACAACAACGAAAACCAAAAAAGAAAAATGAAGAAGGCTTCGGTTAAGGTCAGATCTGTGAGGTTAGGAGGTTTTTTTGGTTAAACAGAGGCCGGATCTGAGGAAAGGGAGACGAGGGGAGTGTTTTTGGTGTGTCAGGATCCTACAATGAACCCCCTCGAACCAACTCATATTGGCAATTTGGATAGTCACAAAGATCAAGGGATGCCATAAGTGAAAGAAGGTTCATGTTCCCGACGAAAGATAGAGCTTATAGAAGCAAGGCTTCGAATTGTTGAAGGAGTGGATTTTCATGGATCTTTGGATGCAACTAGATTATCTTTAGTACCTGGTGTGATCATTCCTTTAAAGTTCAAAGCCCCAGAATTTGAGAAGTACAATGGGACTACATGTCCGAAAGCCCATATCACTATGTACTGTAGAAAGATGGCAGCACATGTGCATGATGACAAACTGTTGATCCATGTCTTCCAAGATAGCCTTAAAGGATCTGCTGCTAGGTGGTATACACAGTTGGGTAGAGGCGATGTTCACTCATGGGAAGATTTGGCAAGGGCATTCGTCACCCAATATAAGCATATTGTGGATCTAGCCCCAGATCGTTTATCTTTGCAAACCATGGAGAAGAAAGCTACTGAAGGCTTTAAAGAATATGCCCAGAGATGGAAGAATGTTGCCACTCAAGTCCGGCCTCCTCTCACCGAAAAAGAGACTGCAGCGCTGTTTCTTAGTACCCTTCAGGCACCATATTATGATAGGATGATTGGGAGTGTTACTAAGAATTTTGCTGACATGGTAGCCTCCGGAGAGATGATTGAGAATGCAGTTAAGAGGGGCAAGATCAAGATAGATGACATTGCTGATAACAAGTCAGAAAGAATGGAAGAAGAAGTGCAAGTTGCGACATTCGAGGGGCAATTTCCCAAAAACTCCACTCCGCATCATCCCTATTTGCCATACCCATCGTACCATCCAACCTTGAACAATGTTTCCTGTGATCCTTATCTTTATTCACCAATCCCACAACCAGGATTCCAAGCAAACTTTTACTCCCCAGTAATTGCTCACTCACCTACCTTTGTGACTAATCCTAGAGCTCGACCTCTCCAACAACCAATAAACAACAGAAAAAGATCGAGAAGCAACCAAGGAAAAATTCCCATCTCAATTTCTAATCTCTTGCCTTTTCTAGTGAAAAACCAATATTTGACCCCTGTTTCTTTGAGAACAGCCCCAAACCCATTGTCCAAGAGTTATGATCTGAATAGTAGATGTGACTATCACATGGGGGTAATCAGGCATTCAACAGAAAAATGCAGGCAATTGAAGGAAAGGGTTGAAGAGCTTATCAATGGAGGAATCTTGACTCAAGAACTTATGGATCAGTGGAAGTCCACTTTGATGCAAAGTTAGGTCATGATGAGAAACTAGATTGGAAGAAACTGAAATGTCAAGATTTTAGAGTTAGTGTTTTGTTGGAAAATGCTTTGTCAGCTCCATTGGCCTAGGTGACAATTGTATGAGCACAACTTTTTGCATAATTTATTTTCCAATGGCATATGACAAGAATATTTCTCTTCTTCACATTAATGATAAAAATGATTCCAAGAAAATCAGTGATTATTATCAAAGATGAATGTCTTAAATCATTCTTGGATCATGTCTCCATAAAATCTAAGTCAGTCGAGAGCTAAAAAGCTAAATTGGGGCATAAGATTTTGAAAGTTCTATTTTGTTTTCACTTTGATCATGACAGGGTTTCATTGTAAATAATTTTCAAAGAAATAATCGATTTGCAAAACCTTTTGAGAATAATTTGGAAATCAATGACAATCTCTAAATATTCTTGATATTGGTAATTTTACACTTGACAAGATCATTTTGAAATACCTTTCCACCTAAATTCTTGTACAAATCCCAAACGCTTCAATCTTGTACTCCCAAGATGCCTTTCGCCCATGATTTGGAGCAAGATAGCAAAAAAAAAAAACCAAAGTTGAGGATTTTTCACTGTTGTCCATCTATACAATACCTTGGGTTATTCATCGCCTTTTTCCTCAAATGACGATGTGGTGTGTGAGGTCAAGCTCTGTCATATTAAAGTGTTGCATTACAAAAAAAACAAAAAAGAAAAAAATGAAATTGATCGTGACACCATGCAAACATGATATTCAGATGATTTCGAAAGCCAAAAGAAAAACTTATCCTAAGAATTACTTTTCAATAGAAGCATCTTAATTTGAGATGACGAATGGCCGTCTTTCGCATTCCATTCGCAAATATAAACATTATCCTTTTGCTGCCCCTTTTGAGCCTAATAGTTTCTTTCATAATAAACCTCCTCCAAGGATCACCCTCCACAGCGGGGGACATGTTTAGAAAATATCTCTTCAAAGAAAATGAATGATTAAACTTTTATTTTCGATCAAATAAGATTTACTATGTTTTTGAAATCTTGGACATGAATTAATGAAAAAAGAAAAGAAGAAAAAATGAAAAGAAAAAAAAGAAGAAAAGAAAGAAGAAAGGATACGTGTGAAAGTACACAAAGAAAGGTGATTCAAAGAATGAAAAGGATTTTGAAAAAAGAAGAAGAAGAAGAAGAAGAAGAGATACATTGAAAAGTAGAAAAAGAAAGGTGCTTAGAAGAATGAAAATGATAGACATTCATATGAGAAGAAATGATCCTTGGATTGATCACCCTTCAGCACATTTTTTGGTTTGTTTATCTATTCTTTCAAAACCTTGAACCATGGCCTACATTACGTACTTTAAAGTCCATTTTGATCAAATATGGATGCTTGTATTGAAGAGCTCCTCTTTAGGAAATCCTCACTATTATTCGGTTTGAATAAAATTTGAATTCTTGAATGCATGGTGGAACAATAAAAATGGAGAAAAGAAAACAAAAGAAAGAGTGGAGCTCTAGGGTGAAAACTCGAAAAGGGCAGTCTAGAGCAAACGATGAACTCTTAGTGCAACCCAGTCAAGCAGTGACACGAATTGAAAACATGGAAAAAGAACCAATAATCCTTGGAAACCCTCGAGGTATCCAAAGATTCTGAAGTCACTTGAAAGAAACATTAATCCCTGGAAACCCTCTAGATGCCTAAAGATTTGGATGTCACTTGATTACCCAACATTTTTCTGAAAAAGTTCGAACCTTGCTTCTTGTACATACCCTTTCTAAAATAGAAAAGCCTTCAGCCATTCATGTCTCATCTTGGTATTTGTAGAACGCCATTATTCGAGAATTTAAGAGATTGTCAAACCAAGTTGTAAATATTTTGTTTCTTTTCTCATTCAAAATTTTGTTAAAAAAAAAAGGAAAGCGATGGTATTTTAAGAAAACCATTTTGAGCCAAGAAAAAAAAACGTTGTTTTTTTGGATAAATGGCAAAATGTCCCCCAAACAGAACATCCTAGTGCACCAAACTTTCAAAAAGATCCAAACATGATTTATGTCACTCATCTTGAAAAGTAATCACTAATTTCTCGAAAGGATCAAGTATCACATGTGAAATTTGGATTCATTCCCTCTGGAAAATAGTTATGTGGAAAATTTTTACCGCTTTTCGTCAACAGGCTATGATGAGGTACAAGAACTCTACAGAAATGAGAAATAGAAAGGAGCTTTCATGATCATGTTGGGGCAAAGAAAAGGACAAATGATCTACCTCTTTGATAACATAGAGTTTCAAAGTTAGAGAATGTACATGATTGAGTGCCATGCATACATGCATACATACACAGTATCATACAGCATCAGCATTGAAAGTTTTGTGTAAAATTTTGAGATTAAAACATGTTTCTCAAGCTAAAGGCTCAACACCATCCAATCAAAATTTTGAAGGTTATGCAACCTTTTTTCAAAACAAGAAAGTCAAGTTTATTCATGATATAGAAATTTTCAAATCCAGTTTGATTAGTGCTATGTTTAATTAAGGTTGAAGAATGACTTTCAAAAATTTCAAAACAAAATTCCAAGTCCTCCGGGCATAAATCTCAAGTCCTCCGGGCACAATTCTAAAGCCTCCGGGCATAAATTTCAAGTCCTCCAGGCACAAAAATCTCAAGTCCTCCGGGCACAATTCTAAGTCCTCCGGGCATAAATTTCAAGTCCTCCGAGCACAAAAATCTCAAGTCCTCCGGGTATAAATCTCAAGTCCTCCGGGCACAATTTTAAGGCCTCCGAGCATAAATTTCATGTCCTCCGGGCACAAAAATCTCAAGTCCTCCGGGCATAAATTCTAAGTCCTCCGGGCATAAATCTCAAGTCCTTAGGGCATAAATTTCAAGTCCTCCGGACACAAAAATCTCAAGTCCTCCGAGCACAATTCTAAGGCCTCCGGACATAAATTTCAAGTCCTCCGGGCACAAAAATCTCAAGTCCTCCGGGCATAAATTTCAAGTCCTCCGGACACAAAAATCTTAAGTCCTCCGGGCACAATTCTAAGGCCTCCGGGCATAAATTTCAAGTCCTCCGGGCACAAATCTAAGACCTCTGGGCACAAATTTAAGTCCTTTGGGCACAAATCTCAAGTCCTCGGGGCACAAATTTAAGTCCTCTGGGCACATCTCAAATCCTCCGAGCACAAATATAAAGACCTTCGGGCATAAATTTTAAGTCCTCCAGAAAATTAAAGTTTCATCGTCTTTGCTGTAAGAGGAGCACATTCCAGAAAAGAATTTAAAGTTCCATCGCCTCTGCTGCAAGAGGAGCACATTTTCAGAAAAAGAATTTAAAGTTTCATCGCCTCTGCTGCAAGAGAAGCACATTTTCAGAAAAAGAATTTAGAGTTTCATCGCCTCTACTGCAAGAGGAGCTTTTCAAGAAGGATTTTAAAATTTCGCTACCTCCGTTGTAAGAGGAACACCCAAAAAAAAGAAAGAAAAAGAAAAAAAAAGAAGAAAGAAAGATTAAATCTTGAGTTGGACAAAATTGTTGTCTATTGTCTTTGCTTTATTCCTGATCCTCAGCAATAAGCAAAGAGGGGCAGCTGTAGACACCTAATTTTGTCATAAGTTTAAATTTATTTTATTTTTTTTTCATTTTTCATTTTTCATTTTGTTTTATTTATTTATTTATTTTATTATTCTATTTTATTTTATTTGTTTATTTTATTTTTATTTTTATTTTTATTTTTATTTTTATTTTTATTTTTATTTTCATTTTCATTTTTTTTCTTTCTTTTCTTTTTCTTTTTCTTTCTTCCCATTATTTTGATTTTATTTATTATTATTATTATTTAATTAATATTCAAAAAAAAAGAGGGTTAGAACTGGCGCCGTGCACGACACCAGTTCCTGACACCCCTTCCTGCCAGGCCAGCCACCCTCACCGAGACAACCACCCCTCTGCTAGTCCATCCCCTCTCCACCAGCCGCCACCAACTCTGTAACTCCCTCACCCTCATAAGCAATCACTCACTCAAACCCAAAAAAAAAACTCTCAACCATTGACATTCGTCCAGAGCCTTTTCCTTCTTTTCTCTCCACCGACTCAAGATCATCACTCACTAACCCTACACCTTCACTGAAATCATCACCGTATACCACCACCAACAATACCAGGCCATCACCAAAAAGACACCGTCCTAAACCCGAGAACACCCAAAACAAACCCCCTAACCCAGATCTGGAAACCCTAGAGCCCTACCACATGAACCAGTACCTGCAAACACACACACACACACACACACACACACACACACACACACACACACACACACACACACCACAAAAACCAAAAACCACAACCGAAACCAACAACAACGAAAACCAAAAAAGAAAAATGAAGAAGGCTTCGGTTAAGGTCAGATCTGTGAGGTTAGGAGGTTTTTTTGGTTAAACAGAGGCCGGATCTGAGGAAAGGGAGACAAGGGGAGTGTTTTTGGTGTGTCAGGAAGACCACCGACGACCGGCGTACGGCGGCGCACGGCGGCCGGCAATCGTCCGGAGAGGGAGAGAGGCGAGAGGCTTGAGAGGATTTTGGCATTTTTTTTGGAGAAAGCCGGTGGAAATGAAATTCAACAAAAAAAGGGAGCCTTTTATAGAGGAGCAAAACGCGGCGTTTTGAGGGCTGGAAGATCCGTGCGTCTACCCGACCCACGATCCGCGCACCTGGCTCCCGCACCCGCTTCGCTGACCCAGCTTCGCCATCTACACCGACCCGGTCGCGACCCGCGTTTCGACCCGACCCGCTCCACTCACGCACCTGATCCGGCCCGTTTTGGCTTACTTTGGCCCAGCAGATTTGGGCTCTACCGTTGGGCTCGATTTTGGGACTTTGGGGACAGATCTCTTTGGTTTTTAAACCCAACCGCTTGGGTATATATATTTTCTTCATTTATTTATTATTTATTTATTCTGTTTAATAGTTTATTTTATGTATTTTTAATATGTTTGCATAACCCAAAAATAAATATTTGTTTGTATGTAAAAATTCCTTTGGAGCTAATAAATTTAAGTTCAATTATAGAGTTATTAATAAATACATAGTTTTGAGAAATGAATAAATAAATAAAATATGTAAATAACTATAGGAAATATATATAGTTTAAAAATATAGATAAATATATGAATAAGTATGTAAATAAATATAAGAAATATTTAGTTTAAAATATATATATATATATATTTATAACAAAAAATGTATATAAATATATATATATATAAAGTACACAAAAAAAGGTATATAAAATATATATTACATATATAAAGTGCATAAAATAAGTATATAAAATACACATAACCACATAGTTTTTTTTTAGGTATTAAACATTTCTTAAACAAATTACTATAAAGATCTTTTTAGAAAGCTAGGAAATATATATAATTTTGGGATGTACATAGGAAATAAAAAATTGTAGATAAGTATAAAATGTAACCATATAGTTTTTTATATATATAATTTTCTTTTATTAAACAATTTGCTATAAAGGAATATTTTAGGAAGCTAACCAATAAAAACAAATAAATATAGAATAGAATAAAATAAAGTAAGCATAGAATTATTCCGATGATGAGATATCGTAGAAGTCACAAGTAGTGATTCTTCGAATATCTCTAGGTGAGAGGAACTTATCGAACGTCGCCAAAAGTATTGGGATATTCGATTTAATTTCTCAATATTCAATTCGTGCTTATTTTAAAAATATATAATAATATATATTGTAATAAAGAATATTTAGAAAAAATACTAATTAAATGAAAATTAATAAACACAAAAGAGGTAATGGAGATAGGTGGGAAAAATTAAATAAAAGAAAAAAAAGGGGATTTTAGAGATATATGAATACAAAATAATTAAACCAATAAAAATTAACAATAATAAAGTTTCAAAGGTGATTAAATTAACCAAATAAATGGTAATATGATTTTAATAAAAGATGATAACAAAAGGGATTAAGTTAACAAATCTAAATAAATGAAGACAAGAATTAATGGAGATAAAATAATTCATAAGAGGTAAAAGCTAATGCCCGATGATGGGACGTTACGGAAGTCACAAGTAGTGATTCCTAACTGATCCCTAGGTAAGAGAAATTTCACTAAATGTTGCCAAAAGTATTGGTATATTTAGAGAGATTTTTCAATACATAAGCTTTATCTTAAAAATATTTAGTAATAAATATAAAAAAATAATAAGATCAACAAAAATAACAAAATAAATAATGTAAAATAACAAAATGAAGATAAACAATGAACATGTTAAATAAGAAAGTAAAAATCTATATGCATTATATATTATATGTTTGCATCATATGCTTCAATGTTAATATTAAAGAATGGAGTTCGTCCGATGATGAGATGTTACGGAAGTCACAAGTAGTGATTCCTAACTGATCCCTAGGTGAGAAGAGTCCTACTAGATGTTGCCAAAAGTATTGAAATATTTAGTATGATTTTTTGATACACGAATCTTCATTTTTTTTCAAAAATAAAAAACAAATAATATAAAAAAAATAAATAAATGATAAATATATTAAATAGACATGCATGCGCATCATTTATTATCTATTTACATCACATGCATTCACGCGAATTTAAAAATGTAAATCCTCCGAGGATGAGATTCTATAAAAGTCACAAGTAGTGATTCTTTAGAAATCTCTAGGTGAGGAGAATTATTTCAAATGTTGCCAAAAGTATTGGAATATTTGATTTAATTTTTCAATAAAAGGGGTTCATGTTTATTTTCAAAATAAAACTTATTTTAAAATATATGATAAATTTTTATTCAATTACATAAAAAATGTGAATCCTCCGAGGATGAGATTCTATAGAAGTCACAAGTAGTGATTCTTTAGAAATCTCTAGGTGAGGAGAATTATTTCAAATGTTGCCAAAAGTATTGGAGTATTTGATTTAATTATTCAATACAAAAGGGTTCACACTCACTTTCGATAAACAAAACCTAACCCTTTTTCACAAGATGGAAAAATAATTTTGACAAATAATAAAATGCTTCAAAAATGGAATAAAATAGGAATTAATTTTAAATATTAATTCAAGGTCATTTCATTAAAACAAAAGGATAACACATGATTACTATGGTACCGTTTTTAACGGGCGTCGTGGGGATGCTAATCCTTCCCCACACGTAACCGTACTCCGGAACCCGATTTTTGTTTTCGCAGACCAAAATTGTCTTTTTAATAAAACTTAATTAATTTTGAGATTTTGTTAAAAAGATAAATATTTTTTTGTGGCCAATCACACCTTACAAAAAAAGATTGGTGGCGACTCCTTTTGTTTTTAAATATTTTTCAAAATCGTCGAGCGCGAAAGCCGTTACGACAATCTTTTTAAATCAATTATCTATTTCAATTTTTAAAATATAGATATATATATTTATATATTTTAAAAATTAAAGAAAAATCTCATATTATTTATAAATTTCTTTAATCATCTTTTATCAATATACATGTACTGTTATTATATACATTATTTATAGAAATAATTAATTTTAGTATAAATTTTTTATATGGATACACTTTTTAAAGAAAAAGACAAACGTATTTTATATGAATATGTGATATATGTAGTAAGATGAATTTTTTTCATCATTAAAGTATAAAATATCCACAAAAAATCACTTAATCGTTGATCAATGTTACACTTCTAATTTCAATAAGGTTCAGTTTTTTATAATAATCTTTTATCTTATATAAAAAAAATAAAAGCCAAAACTCTTGGCTAAAAATAAAATATCCTAAGAAGATACCTTAACTTTTTTTATACTTAAAATAATAAATTGATTATCTTTCAAAAAAATAATAATTTGATTTTAATTTTTATATAATAATTTTATTCAATTAATTATTTAATTTTAAAATATTTGAAATTTAAAAAAAATAGATTTCAACGATATTTTCTTAATTTAATTCAAATAAAATTTATCTTAGACTTTAGATTTTTTATCACTTATTATGTTCTTTTTAAATTAAAAAAATATCCATAAATTTTGATCAGAATTATCTTAAAACTTTAAATCTTTTGTCAAAAACATTAAAAATGGATATTTATGTTTATATATTTTAGTATTGAATTAAATTTTCATATATTTTTTTTCAATTTTCATTTATGCCTTTTTTAGAATTATTTGTTCAATCATTTTATTTGGAACAAAATGTCCATATGGATTATCTATTTGAAACGTGTATGATCTTAAATATTGTATTTAATTATTTTGAATTGATTTGAATTTTAGAAAACTTAAATAATAAATTATTTTTAGTTTTATTTCTATTTACATTTTTACTTTACTTATCTTTTATGTTTGACACTATTATAAATATTTTTTTATAATTAATTTAATAAAAAAGAAAAATAATATTTCAAGCTTATTTCACTTACATACTTTGAATTAATCAAACATATTAATACTATTTTCAATTATATTCTATTTCAATAAATCCAACTTCATAATACATATTTTATTTTATTTCTTCTTTTAATCCTCACAAAATATTTATTCTATTTCTTATTTATTTTATTTCGCGAATCAAAAATTTGGAAGACAATAATAAATATGTCTGATTCATACTGTATAAAAGAATAAGATGAATGAATGTTCCCATCTCCGTGTTACTGTGAATTAATTAAATTTCTTTTATAATTAATTTGTAATGACATTTAATCTCATGACATCGATACAAGAATGTCAAGCAAAAAGATATATACATTTGAGCATGTAACCATGACAAGATATTTCACGACATTGAACACATGCGCACATGATCTTAATAAGAGCTACAAATCTCACAAATCCAATCTGGAAATCATATTCTATTAATGATTTAACCTTTTTATATTAGACTTTTAGTAGCCAAAGGTATATAACCGACAAGAAGTCAACAATTGTTTGAATAGTCGTTAATAAAAAATAAAAAATTATTTTATAAATTGCAAATAAAATTTTTAAATTTTATAAATAAATTTCGATTCATTTATTTTGAATCAAATTTGAGCTATACAAGTTGAGTTTTAATATTTTAATACTTGATTAAAATAGTTCCTAAGCTTAATCGAATTTTTTTATATTTTTTTTAATAGTTGATTATTAAGTTACTGTTTTACTTTCATAATAGAAGTGTTTATAGGCTCGCTCAGACTTAGGTACAGTATTGAGGTATTTATAATGAGCTTAAGCTCGATTTGACCCGATTTTTTGTACCTAAGTTATTGTCCAAATCTTTTTTTACATACATTGAATAAGCCCAAGCCCAACCTATCAAATTCTATTAATTTTTTTAAAAAAAAATTATAATAGTTAATAAGTATTACAGAAAGTTTGCAACCATGCTCTCTTGCTTAAGTGGCCATGGAAATTTAGCAGAGATCACTCAGCCCTTTGGAGAGATGTTATTTGTGAAAAATACTCCATCTCAATATCCAAGTTGTGGCCTTCTCCTTGTCATAATGGTGCCATGTCTAGAGTGTAGAGAGATATTCATTCAAACTGGAGTGAAGGTGAGGTTTCTAACCATATTTTTTCAAGCTTTTCTTTCTGTGCAGGTAACGGAGAAAAAATTCTTTTTTGGAGTGATAAATGGATTCAAAACCTCATTTTGAAGGATGTCTTTGGAAGAATTTATGCCCTTTCAGTCAATAAAGAGGGCTTCATCAAAGACTATGGCTATTGGAATGGATCAAATTTTGTCTGGAACATCAAACTTAGAAGAAATCTCTTTGGATGGGAAACTCAACAATGGCAGGAGCTTATAGAACTTCTCAATTCGGTTTGTCTTTCTCAATTCA
This sequence comes from Heritiera fomes, assembly GCA_032173925.1. Classification (NCBI taxonomy): domain Eukaryota; kingdom Viridiplantae; phylum Streptophyta; class Magnoliopsida; order Malvales; family Malvaceae; genus Heritiera; species Heritiera fomes. Next base: position 7,667,156 of record JAPDPM010000025.1, read on the forward strand.
TGTCGGATAGAGTGGTTTGGTGTCACACTACGAATGGGGTCTATAGTGCAAACTCTTTTAGAAGATCTCTAGCGAATTCTCAAGATTCTGACTCCTTAATTGAAAGATATATTTGGAAAGGTATAGCCCCTCCCAAGGTTGAGCTTTTCTGTTGGAGAGCTATAAAAGGTAAACTGCCTACTATTGACATGCTTCACAGGAGAGGTTGTCAGCTGAACAAAGAAAACAAATGTGTGTTTTGTCCCCAACCAGAATCAATCAATCATCTGTTTGCTCATTGCCATTTTTCTTGGACTATTTGGTGTCTCTGCTGTGGATGGTGGGGGGTCTCGTTGGTCATTCCAGGTTCTTTAAATCAGTTGTTTTGGTCTTGGAGCAACCTTCTTTCTAATAGGACTCAAAAACAAATTTGGGACACTCTCTTCTATGCTATTCTTTGGTCGATTTGGCTTGCTCGAAATGACAAGATCTTCAACAACAAATCAATCTCTCCCCTTCAAGCTTCCAGTATCATTAGACAGAGGCTTAGCTGGTGGCTCAAAGCTTCCCATCCTAATCTCGATATGCTTCTGCTTTCCAGCAACATTCAATCTGTCAGCTTTGCTTCAAAACATAGGATTGTCAAGACTAATATCTCTTGGTTTCCTCCTCCTCTTGGTTCCTGGAAATGCAATGTCGATGGATCATCTTTAGGCAAGCCTGGTCAAGCTGGTATTGGGGGAGTTTTGCGAGATCATCATGGACATATTTTAATGATGTTTTCAAAGAATATAGGTTTGGCCGATTCTAACTTGGCAGAGTTGATGGCTGTTGTGGAAGCTCTTTCAATCATTGCCAATGCCAATTTAGATTCTATCCCTCAACTTGTGATTGAAAGCGACTCTAAGGTTGTAGTTTCATGGTTGAACAAAGTCTTTGACAGCCCTTGGAAGTACAGTAACCTTCTCAACAAGTTACATAATCTTTATTCGTGTTTGGGTGTCATCTCCTTTGTTCATGTTTTTAGAGAAGCCAATTTCTTTGCAAACTCCCTTGCTAAACTTGGAGTCAACCGCACCTCTAATTTTGTAGCATGGTTGTAACTATTTGATTCATAAATAAATTTCTTTACTTTTCAAAAAAAAATAAGTATTACAGAATATGTTAAAATAAATTCTTATAAAAAGATTAAAAGAAACATGAAAATTTTATATTAAAACAAAAAAATAATACAAGTTCAAATTAAATTACACAAAAATAATTGAAAAATGAACTAGTATAAAGAAAATAATTAAAAAAGTATAATTATCAGGTCAGGCATGGTCTTGAAATGGTAAATCTAAGCCCGATCTAATTTTTTCATCGAATCTTGATTTTCATGTTCAAGCCCATTTAACGAATTTAATATCTTTGTTCAAGCTCACCCTTAAATTGGTCAAGTCTTCGAACTTGAATGGATAGCTCAACCTTTAAATAGATCTATTTAATAATAATAATAATAATAATAATAATAATAACAACAACAACCAATGATTTGAGTGATATGTCTAGTCAAACTCAAACTTCCAAAATTAAACTTAATCTAACTTTTTTTTTATTACAAAACTTAATCTAACTTGAATCAAGTTTTTGAGTCGAATAGAATTCAAGTCTAGTAATTTTTTATGTAAACCACAACATGTCCACTACATTGGATATGATACTTGTCACGACCCGAAGATCGCGACTTTCACTCTATTCTTATACTTTTCTTAGTCTACAAATTTATGGACTAAATTTTTCTTTTTCATTTTAAGGTTTGTATTCGGTGTCAGTGTAATTACTATACTATCTAGGTGACTTATAGTCATTCCATTTAAATATTAAACAAACACGAAAATGGTTCTTAGTTACATCCCGACTTGTTAAACAAAATATGTACTGTGCATCAATTTAAGTCTTACATGTAAACAAGTATTTTATAAGAAACATATACCTCGGAAGACTAGTACTAAGTCCATATACTGTCTCCGATGCCCACTGAGCAGCTCACATGGCAGATGTTAACTTCAATAATCTGAAAGAGATGAAATTTAGTGGGGTGAGCAAAACCACAGCTCAGTAAGATACTAATATAAATACATGAGTAGGATTATACTGTCTTAAACTGCAATGCTTAAAACTTGTAAGGATGCAATTACAGTTAATCCTTTCTCATCTATACATCTCATTATCACTTCTCATTTTCACTTTTCATTTCATAATCATACTTTGGTATGCTATCATCCCATATCAATTCTCATATTTACTTTTCATTTCATAATCATATTTCTGTATTCTATCATCTCGTATCGATTCTTATATCATCTCTTATTCATTCTCATATTGTGGATCATGATCACGGTGGTACGAAGTCATAATTCTCTTCGTGTATTTCTATATTAATGTTTCATATCGTATCATGACATCATATAGATGAAATATCGTTACCACCGAGTCATGATACTCCTCATATATTCTTCATGTTTAATTGAGATATCCTATCGAATCACTTTACATTTAACAATCATATTCCCGTCTTATATTAATTCATATCACCTATCGTGTAGGAATTTATGATCACGATAGAGTAAGATCAGAATTCTCTTCATATCTATCATATGTTCATGTATCATATCATATCATGTCAAGGTTTAATATGAAATTATGTAACTTTACTGTATAAACCGCTATCATCTCTAATCGTGTCCTATGTACTTTAGAACATGCTCCACGTATGAATTTTCAATTCATTCAAGTCTACCTTTATGGCATGATAAAAACATGTTCAATTTCAATTCATGTATTCATTTCCAGAGCATGTCTAAAATATGTGCGGTTTTAAAACATTTTTCATATACTATAAGTCATATCAGGTCTAGAGTTCATTTCAAATCGATTTATACTCTAGACCGCATATCATTTTAAATTCGACACGAAATCGTATATAAATCATATCAGTGTCGAAATCATTTATCATATACTTTTAAAACATATACTGTAAATCATATCAGGTCTAGAGTTCATATCAAATCAAACTATACTCTAGACCGCATATCATGCCATGTTCGACACAAAATTACGTATAAATCATATAAGTGTCGAAATCATATCTCATGGACTTTTAAAACATGTTTAAAACATGTACTGTTTCAAAACATATTTCATTTCAAATCTGTTTCATGTACAATATAAATCATGTCAAGTCTAGAGTTAATATCAATAAAATCATACTCTAGACTTCATATCATATCAGTTAGAGACTAGGCTAGATCCCTATCATCTCTCTATCAATAAAGACTTAAATCACTGTAGCTAGCAGTGAAAATCATGTCATCATCCCCTGGAAACCAACTAGGGCGCTATCTATGGCCATAGACCTCATCTCTCTCAGCGCCAGTGATCAGGCGTGACTGAGACCTGTCCACGACTATTGTCGGACAAGCATATCTGCCTAATGAGCAAAGCTCCAATTAGGCGGTTTTCACTATGCTTTATTGAATTTAATTCTCTTATGGTGCCTACAGTCTCATAAAACATTTAAATCTATAGCTTTATTTTCAATATCATGTAAAGCATATGGTAAAATTCTGTATGAGACTTCATATATCGAAATATATATATTTACCATATACTTTCATTTCAAAACAAATCAATACTTTTCAGTATTCATATAAACATTATTAAAATGTTCCAAGTTGCAAGAAAGCATGCTTAAATGCGATGCTATAAAACATTTCAGTATGCAACTTCGGTAATATTTTCATCAAATACAGAGAAGCGATTCATTCAACTTTATCGCCATCAACTATTCGATTTCAAGACTTTCTTTCTGTCAAATCAGTAAATCACTATTTATTTCATTCACTATTCATTTAATTTAATATTCAACTTGCTCAGTACTCAATTCATTCGGAAATCAAATCACTTGGTATTCAGACCATTCGGTATTCAATATCCTTTCTCAATCTCATTGACTATTATAATAATCATTTATACATCTCATCATCAATATTAGGATCGCTTTATTTGTATGAATCCTCTAAGTTTCTATAAGCATCTAAACATCAATTTCTAAATAGTCATCAAGTTACCGAAATTATGCAAATAATAATATCATCATTCAATATCTGTTCCAGAATCGACATCGAGGATAACAGAATCACAAAATCGATAGTCACTTATCAAATCCATCTATGATTTGATCTATTGATACATGTTCATCATTTCCGATTTGAGGTTCAATTTCATTTACTATCACAAAATCGTATCTAAATCCTTAAATCAATTTTCATGTGGCTTTTATGATTTTATCCGAACTTATGCAATTATCGATCTTATTATTCAAGATCTATTCTAAGGTTATAAGCACAATCATCTTTTCACATATTTATCACTCATTTCTTTGAATCCATAATTGATCGGATTGTATCGTAATTCAATCTCCATTTCGATCTCTCGAATTTGTCCATATTATCACGCTCGGAATTATTTCAAAAATCAGGAAACCGAACTCGGTAAATTCTGGAAATCACTACTCTGTTAAGAGCTTCACAATCCAATCATTTAACCATCAATTTTCAACTATGATCTTCTCTTCAAGGTAATATCGTATAATCATCGTTACTTCCATCAATACTCCAATTATCGATATTCCACCTCAATTTCTGCTCAATAGTCAACTTATAATATTAAAATAACTCGAATCATCAACTCTATAAGATTCACAACAAAATTTCTCACGTTATTGTGCTCATCCATTAACCTTTTCAACTATTTAAAAAAATCCATTTTTTTCCTATGACATAGTAATATCCTTTCAAGCTTATCTTCGATAATTCTTTCAAAATTCCATTTAGATGAGAAATTAATATTTTTCCTTAAACATTTTCGTGGAAATTTCGGCAGCATAACGGCTTAATTTCCTCTAAACCTCCTGCAAGGAAATACAATTTATACTTGCAGCCGTTGATTCTCACCAATTTTTACCTCTTACTAAGACCCCCACCATCAGTTGTAGGTCCTCTTAGCATTTTTAGCAAATCAATTTAAATGAATGCATCATATAAAAATATCATAATTCCCACATACAATATAAAGCTACTAATGCTTTATAAAAGTATCTTACTTGGTGTTGAAGCTTAGCGCCTTGACGAGCTCCCAGCATCGTCGGACACCAAATCACATCTTTGTCCCCTCCGCTATAATTTCAACAACACCAATTGCACTTGCATAAATACATATTAATAAACTTATTCAATAAATATAAATCAATTTATTGTTTTTTCCTTACCAATTTCTTTTCCTTTTCTTCTCTTTCTTTTTCCTTTCCTTCTTCTTCTTCTTCCTTCTTTTCTTTTTCCTTTTCTTTTCTTTTCTTCTTTCTTTTTTTTTCCTTTTTCTTTTCTGTTCTGTTTTTTTTCTGGCTTGAACCGGTTCAGGCCGGTTCGGGCCGGTTCACCTTCACCTGGCCGATTCAGCCACCGGCGGTCACCCTCTCCGTCGATTCTAGCCTCCCACAGCTAGTCGACATCGTGAGGATGCCGGATCTGGCCTCCGTTTCTCGATCGGCGGCGCCGGCGGTAGCAGATCTGGGACGGGCGGCGGCGGCTCCTTCTCTCTTTTCTTCCTCTCTTTTCTCGTCGTTTTCTTCACCGTCGGGCGTTCCTCCCTCCAGATTTGGCTTCACCGGGGCTTCGCAAGACGGCGGCGACCGGTGGATCGGCCGGCGTCGCCTCCTTTCCTTTTTCCTTCTCCTTTCGGTTTTCCTTCCTCCCGCTTCGGTCTCCGCCCAATTTTTCTTTCCTTTCCGCCTCGCGCCATCACCGCTTGCTTCTTCTCCGCCGGTGACATCGCTCCTCCCTTCCCCTTTCTCTTTTGGCTGGCTGGCAAGGGCCGGCATTCATTTGGCCTTTCTCCTCTGTTTGCAACAGAGGAGAAAGGAAATGGGAAGGGAGGTGCCCGACCCTCCTTTCCGTTATTTTCTTTTTCTTTTTTTTATTTATTAATATACTTAATTAATAATAGTAAATATACACATTATAATTATACATATAATTATAATTATATATAAATATGCCATTATAATATGTATTTAAATACATATTTTTTGTATCAAAATACATATACATATTTTTACACTTTTAATACAAAAATAATATTTATATTTATCAAAAGTATATTTATATAATATCATTATATAAATATATCAAAAAAATATTTTTATTTCTTATTAAGTTTTGGATTTCCAAATATCCAAAATTATTTTCTCCATTTTCTTATTTAATTTGGATTTTCATTTATCCAAATTAAATTTCCTCCTTCATTTCTTATTTCCAATTTAATTTTCCTTTTCATTTCTTATTTAAATTTGGATTTCAATTTGTCCAAATTAAATTTTTCGGATACCTTATATTTATTTAGAAAATTCTCGGTCTTCACAATACTAATCCCAGCTCGTGCTTCACCAGCATGACTGGCACTGATCCAATGAAATTTTACCTAGAGAGGATTCGAACATGAGACTTCCTGCTATAAATCATCCTCACTCAAGAACTCAGTGAGACCTTACACCACTGAACAACCCTTTGAGTTTAAATCCAATATTAAATCATTTTAATTGAATTCAATCATATTCCAAAACTTACTTTTGCTTTTGAGATTAACAAACACATTCATTTAAGGTTTATTAAAAAAAGAAAATTAATATATATGATAATTTTATAATCTCAATTATAAAATTAAAAAATTAATTATGTGTATAAAAAACGAATTCTAAAAAAAATACTAATATTGTACTAATACCATCAATTTGTCTCATTTAATCATTATTAAACCCACAATTTTAGGCTTTGTTAGTTGCTTTCTATACTAGTTTGGATGATTCATAAATTGCACAAATTTCACCCAAATTGGTCTATTCTTAAACGTCTTTTCTCCAGCTTAATAAAGTTGAAAAAATTCAAGTCACAAGCCCAAGATCACTCTAAAACCAAATCAAAAAACTCAATTCATAGATTTGTAGGGAGGTATCAGATTCCTCTTCTAAGCAAAATAATTATGTGAAGATGATGATTGATCATGATGTTCATGATCATGATCGACTTTCCAATAATCACGTCCAAAGCAAGTTGGGTGACCTTGTGACCAAAGATATTTCAACCCAATTTGGTTTTTTGATTTTTAAGTAACATCTATCTTGTTAAGTTGTCATTTAGCTAATTTTACAGAGAATATTTTCTTTTTCATTATCTTAAACCATACTTTATCAATATAATTAAACGATAGATTTATTCATGAGTCGTACAGATCATTAAGTTTGTAGATTGAGCTAAATCAAGTCAAATTATTTTTAATAAAAAAGTTTCAAACTCGAGTCTGATTTGATTGAACTTGAAATGTTATTTAATTAAAAATTTTATTTTATTTTAATTCTAAAACATATTTAAAATATTGATATAAAAATATTTTTTCAATAATAACAAGCCTATTCGATGAACGTGGGTAGAATGTACCTAAACCTAAACTCAATATTTTTTTTAACTAGCTTAATTCAACTCGACCTATAAACAATTCTATTAAAAAGTAATAGGACTCAAAAGAAACTTAATTTAAGCGGTTGAAAAGAAAAAGCTTTTAAGCAAATTTTCATTAAGGTTAATGAACCGTACTTTAGTTTAGTTGATTCATATTTTGAAATTCGAATCTCAATTTTTTTTTTTTACAAGGTTAACAAAAAATTGGGCTGGGACTGAAATGAATAGCATTCGTTTGGCCCAAATTTTTCATTCATGATTTAGATTTGTCGAGGCTTGCAAATCATGGGCGTGAAATGGCTTTATAATGTATGATCATGGGCCGAGTTTCTTGAGAAATAAGATTTAGCACTGAATTTTTCTAAGATTATTATCCTGCAAGTGAAGTGAAGTGTTTTAATTTCACATGTGAGATTAAGATAATGATACGTGTCTTTTAAAACTATTAAGAAAATAAAAAATAAATAAAATGAGACACATATCATCATCCTAATTCCGCTTATGGAATTAAAAAATTTAACTGACAGTGTATAAATGCAAAAAGAAACAATTATTACGTGGCTAACTGTGATTAGTCAAAGATAAGAACTGCAGAGAACGTAACTGCAACGAACTGAATTCGATCGTGTGTCGGATGGGGAAGACAGAAGCTACGAAAAGTAGCTAACCGATGAAAGATTGTCTGACTTTATCAGTTAATTCTCAAAAACTCAGCTGTACGGATCTCTAACTTGTAAGGGTTTTTATTTTTATAATTTTTCTTTTCATAGCATTGAAGCAGTTTGTCTTAATTTAGATTTACAGTGATCATGCATTCGCTTAGTTTAAAATTTTGAGCTTGAATTTGATGTTATTTTTGTAGAAATTTCTAAATTTGTTGTAATTTCTCCCCTTTTTGATGCAAGATCCACTCTTTAGGAAGAAAGTTTACTGGGTTTTTTGTTTCTTGTCTTTTGATTCTGATTCATGGGGATTTGAATTGGATCATTGTTTCTTTTGATGGGCCATGAGATGAAAATTATAGAACAATTTTCCTTTATTTTTGTTAGATTACTGAATCATAGTTGTTTACTTTGAAATTCCTTGTGAACAGGCAGTAAAACATGTTCTATTCTTTCTTTTTTCTTTCTCGACATTGATTTTCAGGAAGTTTGAGTTAATGAGACTGGTTCTGCATTGGAAAGTGTAAGAAGGAATGTATCACTGCCTATTTTTATTGTCTTAGTGTGTTATAATGGCGGGATTAGAAGAGTTAAGGAAGAAGCTAGCGCCTTTGTTCGATGCTGAGAAGGGCTTCTCGGCTGGATCAACACTTGATCCTAATGATTCTTACATGGTAAGAAGCTTGGCCTTGTGATGAGTCTTATGTGTGTTTAAAGCTAGTTTTTATCCCTTATGCATACATGTTTTTTCGATTGTGTGAAGCTGTCGGATAGTGGAACTGTCAACTTATTGAGTAGATCATATGGAGTGTATAACATTAATGAGCTTGGATTGCAAAAATGCACATCTTCGCCTGTGGATGAAACTGATCAGGGTGAAAAGACTTATCAGTGTGCTTCATATGAGATGAGGATATTTGGGGCAATAGGTAGCGGTGCAAGCAGTGTTGTTCAGAGAGCTATGCATATTCCATCTCATAGAATTCTTGCCTTGAAGAAAATTAATATATTTGAAAAGGTACATTTGATGCAAATGTCTGCTTGGTTATTGCTTAAAAGCTCGTTAGATTTGTTTCAATAATGAAGAGCATCATGCAGTTTGTAGATTTGGCTTACAACCATATTACTTTTTTTGCATATTAGGAGAAAAGACAACAGCTTTTGACAGAAATACGAACGCTTTGTGAAGCACCTTGTTCTGAGGGTCTTGTGGAATTCCATGGAGCTTTCTATTCCGCAGACTCGGGGCAAATAAGCATAGCTTTGGAATACATGGATGGAGGGTCACTGGCAGATATCTTAAGATTCCAGAAAAGTATACCAGAACCAATCCTCTCATCTATGTTTCAGAAGCTGCTACAGGTAATAATATCTCGTCTTGTTTCAGTTATGATTTTCTGAATGAAAAGGTTGCCACCGGCCCATATATGCTGTGTTGTTTTTTTTAAGTTAACACCACGACTTGTATCCTTTTACTTTCAAGGGACTAAGCTACTTGCATGGAGTTAGGCATTTGGTTCACAGAGACATCAAGCCTGCAAATCTGCTTGTAAATCTTAAAGGGGAGCCCAAAATAACAGATTTCGGCATAAGTGCTGGCCTAGATAATTCAATGGCGATGGTTAGTCACATATTTTAGTCAATTTGTGCTTGCTTTATTCTTTCCCGCCATTACTTTTGGTGTATGTTGGTTGCTTGGTTGGTTACAGAGATATTTTTGCTGGAGTTGCTCTGGAAGATGATAATCTGTTATCGTATTAAAATCTATTATAAATGTCTAACAACTGCATCTGACTTGTTAATAGTGTGCTACCTTTGTTGGAACTGTTACATACATGTCACCTGAACGAATTCGAAATGAGAGCTATTCTTATCCTGCCGATATATGGAGCCTTGGTCTTGCTCTCTTTGAGTGCGGCACTGGAGAATTTCCATATACAGCTAATGAAGGCCCGGTCAATCTCATGCTGCAGGTAATGTACTGATGCCTTTAACATGAATCTTTCCACATTGAATGTTGCTTGAAGCATAACATATTATTTCTTAGCTCTTTTAATCTGACATCAAAATTGCTGAATTTTCATGGAAGATCCTGGATGATCCATCACCATCACCACCAAAACGCAAATTTTCACCCGAGTTCTGTTCATTTATCGATGCATGCCTGCAGAAGGATGCAGATGCCAGGCCAACAGCAGAGCAGGTAACTTATAAATTATAATCCACATAATGAATATATGATAGTTCAGACTTAACACATGTTGAATTGATGTTTTCTGATTGCAGCTTCTTACCCACCCATTTATTGAAAAGTATGAGCAGGCTAGAGTAGACTTAGCAGCATTTGTTCGAAATGTTTTTGATCCAACCCAAAGGCTCAAAGATTTGGCTGATGTGAGTACCTCGACTCTTATTTTGCATTACATTCAGACAGTTACACACATGTTTGAGCTGGTGTTCATAGTTTTTATCAACTTTTGAATTATCCCATTGGATGTAGGCCTGAAGTTTGAGATATTTAAACTTCAAATATAGCCCAAAATTGCTATATAATAATTATAGCATCCTCCATTTGGCATCTACACGATATTGACTTATACATTAGCTTTTCTTGGTTCCTACTTGTTTAGTGGCATAGGACCTGGAACCCTGCCACTGATTTCATGACCAAAGATAGAATATCGATCATAGTTTATGGTTATTAGTGGATCAATATGTTAAAGAATTTTCTTTTGCTAATAGTCAAAAGGCCTGCTTCAACAAGGGTGATTAGAAAATCAGGTGTACTGGTATCACCTGATCTATTGAACTATTAGTTTGTTTCAGTCTGAGTACTTTCAATATCTAACAAAGACTTTTTTTTTCCTAAACTTTGGAGCTAAGATAAAACAGATGGTATGGTTATGCTATGATTAAGCTTTCAGGTCAAAATAATTGATTTAACATAGAAAAGTTACTGGAACTTGGAATTTACATATAGTATTTGACAAATTCTAAGGAGGCCTATCTTTTTTATATATGCTTAATGGATACTAACACGGAACTTTACATGAGCAGATGCTGACAATACACTATTACTTACTATTTGATGGACCCGATGAAACCTGGCAGCATACAAGGACTCTCTACAATGAAGATTCTACTTTTAGGTAACAAACTATCAAGTTATCATTTTCCTATTGCTGTTTACATGGTCAGTCAGTGGAATAATCCCCATGCTTGGATATTACTTGCATTTAGGTCCCCTTGTGGCTTCAAGCACATTATGATTCTAAGATAATTGACTTTTATTCTTCCAAAAAATGTATTACAATGGTGATAAACACCCCATTAGAGTAAACTCAATTTGAAACATTCCTTCAGAAGCTAATTAAGAAGAGTTGGATACCATTTAAAAGCTTTATGGTTGAATGCCCATGTGGCAAAAGTAATTTGCTTGAGGTGGATAAAGTATTAGTTATGAAACATGGTTGAATTTGGTTAAAATTATTAGGGCAGCGCGTTATGCCTTTATGAATGTGTCTAGTAAGAGGATCTTTCCTTTTTATTTTCAGTTTCTCAGGGAAGCAATTCGTTGGTCCGGATGATATCCATTCAAAGTTGTCCAATATCCGGGGTACATTAGCAGGTGACTGGCCCCCTGAAAAACTTGTGCATGTTGTAGAAAAACTTCAATGCCGTGCTCATGGTCAAGATGGGGTTGCAATCCGCGTCTCAGGATCCTTCATCACTGGAAATCAGTTTCTTATTTGTGGGGATGGCTTACAAGTAGAGGGCATGCCTAATTTTAAAGATCTTTCTATCGATATCCCTAGTAAGCGAATGGGTACATTTCAGGAACAATTTATAATGGAACCAGGAAATCTCATTGGTTGCTACGTTATAGCTAAACAAGAGCTTTACATTATGCAATAAACAAACTACTAGCAACTCCTTCAAGGTTAGTAGCTCTTGACTTGTTCACAAGTTTACATTAATCCAATTTCTTGTTACCATCAGATTGGTTAGTGCAGTCACATATTCAAGAGAAATTCCCTCTTTTTAGAGCTAACTTGCTGTTTCTTAATACAGTTTGTACAAGTTTTTCAACACTCCTTCCATCGTTGGCTCCTCTGCTCATGGCGCAAAACAGCTTGCCTCGCTCAAAACTGGTAAGTGCGTGTGGCATCATGTAAGATTGGAGGAAACCACATGTTCTGCTGTTGTAACATATAAGATAACAGTGTTACCATTATCATTAACATGAAATTGGTCACTTATGAATGATAATGAGATCTTTTATCTGCATTAACCATTGAAAGAGCAGTCATAGACAAAGATGGGCATTTGCAATTTGTTCCACAATTTTAATGTTGTTTTTCATGTGCTAACTGGAAATAGGCTACAGCTAGCCAAGTGGCAGGAGCTTTTTGCTCTGGTTTAGCCCTAACTTGTTCAAATGTCATCCTTCCTGAAATGTACACTTGTATCTCCTTAGAGAACTTTAACTTGTCTGCAACTTCCATGTCCATGCCCAAGGGGCTCAAAACTCGAATTCAATCAAGCCTTTCCAGAGAATGGATTGCCAATATTTACAGCTGGCTGTTTAGTGATGAATCATCACTCTGAATGTCTATTTGTAACCTAACCATATGGATAGATAGAGTTTAGAACAAAAGATTTTTTGTAATGTCAGAAAAACTGCATTCTGGGTGGTGACCAACAAACAATTATCTTGTATCCCGCTTTACATTTCAAACACAACCTGCAATCAGAAGTAACACCGTTAAGCCTGTCCTTAAACGAAGTTTTTGCAGTTTTTGATCAAAGAAATCCGGAGAGAGAAGGGATGGGAACTTACTCCAAGCAAAAATGTGAAGAAACTTGTCCACCTGACTCAAAGACAAAGAATAAAGAGTATTTTAGCCTTCTTCACAGTGTATCTACTATCTACTACTGTCTCCAAGGAATGTACCACCAAGTTTCATGGAACTACGAGAAAATAATCTCGGATGGTTTTCCGTTTCAACGAGGAAGGAGGATTTAACACCGAAGATGGACTCTTCATTGCAGCTTCAGGTGTCCTCTCAAAGGTTTCAGTTGAGTCTGAAATTGATGAGAACCTTTTCTTCTGGGCTTCAGGAGTGCTAAGTAAAGATGCAGTGGTAGGACTAGATGGGTTAATTTGGTGCAATGCTTCATCTGAAGAATTTGAACTACCAGGTTGCTTGCTTAGATCCATTGGTTCTTCATTCTCATTCATGAAGAAATTACTAGTTTCTGCACTGGGAATTGCCATTACTCTTCTTCGGATAGACGATGATGATCTTGAGATTGGGTTATAGTTGGTTTCAGTGTTCCATAGCCGGACCTGGAAATTAAGATTTGAAGAATAATTGAATTGTTCAATCTAGCAGCAAAAGAAAATGTATGCAAAACTTGCAAAACAATGCTTAATCTCGGCACTCACCGTGAAATCATCTGCACAAGTAGCTATCTTCCCAATCTCAGATGCGCACCTGCAAAATACGAAAAAAAAAAAAGAATAAAAGATAAGCAATGAGAAAAATAACGGTGAACTATGGTTGCAATGAAAGGAAATTACCAATCTATTGCCGTAACTTCTCCATGATGACTTTCCAAAATGATTGGCTCGACTTGAGGCTTGTTTACCTGGTTTCCATTGCTAAATAAATTATATACTGAAAAAGAACAGGAAACGCTCATTTTAAGAAGAAACCAACCTTCCATATTTGAGCATTTCCATTACTGGAACCACTTAATATATGATCTGCATCTGGACTGATTGCTGCCTGCAGTTAGTATAAAATCAAAGTATAAGAGAGATTAGCAATCTAACAAAAGTAATTGACCACTTGGGTTAAGTCAAATCTTAAAGATGAACAGGACATAAAATGAAACAGAATGTACCTTTACATAAAAAGATTCTATTTGGCACCCAGAGAAAGTTTGCATCGGGCCCTTATCAAGCTGAAGTACATTGTACAAGTATATTCTAGTAAAAGGAAAAAAATTTGAATCCCAATTAGACATTCAGCAGTAATTAATGAAATGAAACGTTTTTAGTTAGTGCACAGCCCATCAAAACAGAAGTTCTGGCTCTACAGTTAAGCAAATGCAGCATTGAAGAAACAAATGCCTACGAGGATCATTACCTACTGTCCATGCATGATGCTGTGAGAAATACTCCTTTCGAATCTTGAGACATGCTAGATATACCCTGAAATAGTACAAAAAGAAAGTTTAATAATAATATTAATATGCCCAATTTATATGTGCATACATGTATCTGTGATTAAAGCTCTAGATCTATGGATCACAATCAATACCAATGGATTATTGGCAGTTAAATTGTGAATTGGACAGCAAATTCATTTCATCACTTTTTTAAACACAATGCTCAAAATTGCCACATCACCATATCCAATACACACACACACACACAAAAAATCTTCTTTCAGTACGAAAAAGTTGCTTTTATGACTTAAACCCCTAATTTTCAAATCACAATAAAACAACCTCGACCGTTACAACAAAACTCACCCTCCAATATTCATCTAATCTAAGAAAAATTAAATTTTATTCACCTTCATCTCATAGTAAAATATCGATTTCGAATAAACTGCAGAAGAGAGAAGCAACCTTTTGAGTTGAAGACTCTGGATGAGGACATGCCTGAGTAACATTAGATTTCAGATTTCTGGAATCCCAGAACTTCAAAACACTGAAATAACCAGGATTAGCGGGAGAGGAGATCGAGTCAGCATGATATAGCCTATGCTTAAGTACTCAAAACTTGATATTCAAAAAAGGAATGCCACAGCTTTTCTAAATCACCTGTCCGCTGCTCCAGCCGTGGCAATGGAAATCTCATCTTTGAGATAAAGAACTGACGTAATGCTCGCAGCAGCAGCCTGAAATGATGCAAATAAAGTATTAAAAAAGAAGCTTACAGTAAATTGAATAAACTTCAGCAGTGAGCAAACCTTGCCGCGCCTACCCCGCCTAGCTTGAGATGAAGGATGAGCTCCTTTGACCATGGAAGTTGATCTGAATGAAGTGACAACAACAACAATGAATAGAGTGGCAATTATGCATAATATATAAACTATAAGCTGCTAAACCATTCGAAAGAAAATAAGTAGCAGTAGCTTACGGGAGGAAAACTTCATCACATCGACTTTTGGAGGTAATCTTGCATCTTAGATCCCAAATAGCAAACGACCCATCTCTCGACCCAGAGAGAACAAGATCTGAAGCACGATTAATGGTAAATGACTAGCTATTTCTGAAGAAACAAACAACAAAGGTGATCAAGAAACCTACCAGAATTGGTTGGATGAGAACTCAAACATTTTACACTCCCCGTATGCCCCTTCAAGACAACAGTGCATTTCTTTTCCTGAGCATCCCATACCTTTATCTGCACAATGTCCAAAGAGAAAAGCGATTCACTTTCTTTATTTCTTTCTCATTGAAAAACTAAAACAAACAGTTTCTTTATGCATGGCTACTTAATACTTACAGTTTGATCCCCCGAAGCTGTTAAAATACGGGTATCTTCCTGCAAGAAATATTAGAATGTTAGCATTAAAACGCATAGAAGCATTGGCTAGAAGTTTTTGCATGGTTGTGATCTCTGTTCTTGCTGATTATGTTCAAAAAGTTGGGATCAACCATCCTTTGATAGTTTCTTCAAACCGGTAATTTTCAACATCGTTTGGGATCAAAAGCCTGACTGCGAACCCAAATGCAAATGGTCCTAAGATATGTGTTTACAGGTTTATCAATGGGGAAAAGAGCACTTGTTCCTAATGGTGCATTGCCACAATGACATGGACAATATCTCCACTGAACATTTCAATTTGCAGCTATAGACTTATATTCAACTCATATTCATACATAAAATCTCCTAAAGAACAGACTGCGTAGAGGAGAGTAAGAATGTGGCATACCTTGATCCAGCATACATCAAATATGGCATTTTGATGCGCAAGCCAATCACTAACTCTTGCTTTTTCTGTACAAAAACTCGTTAGTAAAAAAAACCACCATTAAAGCTCAGAGCCTAAGCTGGCATTTGAAAACATAAAACAAGATGGATTTTAATGAAAACCAAGCAATTAAACCTGCATTTTCCTGATGAGATGCAACAGAAGAAAGCTTCCGACTAGAATCAAACAGGTTTACATATCCAGCCTCATCAGATACGGCAAAAACATGGGAGTTTTTACTTGCCTGAAATTTGGGATTTTACAGACGAACAATTTCAATAAAATCACTTAAACCCTTAGAAAAAAATCAAGCATATATAAATATATTTACACAATTGATTAAAATTGGAAAAAAAATTAAGAGTACCTTGCAAAAGGAGATGGCCAAAGGAGGCGTCTCTAAATTGTTGATTTCAATGGCTCCAATTTCAGTAAAACCCGAAGCTAATGCGTCAAGAAATGGTCGTTTTCTAACTGAATTTAAAAACAAAAAACAAAAAAAAAATCATCTTAGATAAAGAAAAAAAAATATGCAGATATGAAGAGAGATAGCCAGAGGGAGAGAGAATGAGAGTTGCCTCGGAAGCTACTGAGTTCTCTAGATCTGATGCCATGGAAAAAGGATCGGGATTTTGACGAGTCGATCTGCATTTTGCTGAAAACAAATGCTGGGGGGAGAGATATGAAGACGAAAAATGAAAGAAAAGGAAAAGAAAATGAAATGAATTGCAGAGGGAAAACTTTGTATATTTCATTTGGATGGGCGCGAGAGGTGCTTGGCTGTGTTTTTGAGCTGGCGGGAAAACTCAAATTTACTTTTCACGGTTTGCCGGCGGGCTCAGTAAAAAATTAGTACGGTTAATGCTTAATTACCGTAAATTTTTTTCCCCTGGCACGGTTAAGTGCTTAACTTTTTAAATAATGAATGGATCAATGTCCTTTTTTTTTAATTTTCAACTTAGCCTTACACTTCTTATTTTTAATTAATGGTATTAATAATTTAGAATTTATTTGAATGGACAATAAAATTAATGTCTAATGAAGTGCAATGAAATCAAAATTAGCACCCAATATTGTAATGAGTCTTAAAAATTGCAAATCTGAAGATCAATATTAGAGACGGATCCTCAGCCTCCTTGAAGGGCCTTGGCCCTCCTAAAATTTTGAAAAATATATATACAATATATATTTGTAAATTAATAAATAGTTTTGATCCTTCTAAATTTTTGAAAACTTCTTTATATATAAAGGTTGTATACCATTTTATATTTTTATAATACTTGTAATCATATGTGTGGATAATGTTAAATTATTTGTATTTAGTCAAAAAATTGGAATACTTAAATATTTGTTAATTTTATAGGAATAATAGCCAAATAAGCCCTCGACCTTAAGCCCAAAATGGAATTAAGCCCTCAACGTTTTATTTCGTGGCAATTAGTCCATAAACTTTTATTTTAGTGGAAATAAACCCTCAACCTTCTTAAATTATGCAATTAAGTCCAAATCTGTTAAATGACACTAACTGCCGTTAGTGAAAGCTGACGTGGATAGCTTACTTGGCTGCCACGTGGCATGCCACATGTGCAATACTAACGGCAGTTAGTGTCATTTAACAGATTTGGGCTTAATTGCATAATTTTAGAAGGTTGAGGGTTTATTTCCACTGAAATAAAAGTTTATGGACTGATTTTCACGAAATAAAAGGTCGAGGGCTTAATTCCATTTTGGACCCAAGGTCGAGGACTTATTTGGCTATTTTGCCAATTTTATACTATAATATTATATTCATCATTAGTGATTAAGAATGTAAATGAGTCAACTTATTTGTGAGTTATTCGAGTTCAACTCACTGATTATTTGAGTTTGACTCGTTTATTTTCGAGCCGAGTTTAAGCTATTTGAATAACGAATTGAGCCGAATTTGAGTTTCTTGATACTCGACTCGAGCGGCTCGTAAGCCTTATCGAGCTTTTTTGTAATATATATTTTTAATATTTTATTATTAATTTATTATTTTACTTTCATTATATATAGTTAAAAATTGACAAATCAAGTCTATCGAGTTGAGCTCGAGTGGTTCGAATATTCTGTCGAGTCGAGCTTCAAAAACCAAACTCGATCAAATTCGAGTCAAGTTTCGAACTTTAAGTTTTCAAATCAAATCGAACTCAAGCTTAATATCAAATCGTATCAACTTGGCTCGATTATGCTTCTGTTAGCAACTTTAACACTCCTCTCCCTAACCTTTGGCTCCACCTTTTTCTAACCCAAACTATCTCCATTTTTATTCGCTTTTCCCTTTTCACTTCACCCTAATATTAATTTAAGAGATTATGCATTCGACAAAAATAACCATAATTTTGTTAAATAACGTGTTTATTCTCTGAAAAAATATTAATTTAAGCATCTTAGCGTGCTCTGAACCATCAATTATTGTACTTCCTAACCTTATTTCTTTAGAATGCTCATACTACCCAAAACTTGATAAGTACGAAGAGTGTCAAAATAAATGTAAACGGAGGGAGACCATATAGTCACTCAATCTTTAGCAACTTCAACATTCCCTTCCTTGATCTTTGACTCTGCCTTTTCTAGCCCATACTATCTCCATTTTTATTCACTTTTTCCTTTTCATTTCACCCTGACACAAATTTAAGTGTTACAGCATGCTCTGGAGCATCAAGTGTAAGTACATCATACAGATTATACATGCTTCTACACAATATGAAACATGTTAAATAAATAAAAGCGGAAACGACAAGATCTAACCTCCAGCCATTGAACTATGTAACTTAGCTGTTGAAGCGATTTTCGAATCTGACGACAAGATTCTACACCTTCTTCGAGTCTTTCAAGCACTCAAAACCTCACTAGATGGTGTTTGTGTGTTTTAGATTAACGTACTTGGGGACCGGAAGGAGCCATCTTTTTATTACTAACGAGAGCATGCTAATTATGGCAATAAAATCACGTTTTAACCATCACAAAATCGTGTTTTAATAGCCAAATATTGAGTTGAGATTCAGTGTGAAATTATGGACCATATCCGGAATTGGTCAACCAAATATTTATTTTCATAATAAGGAGATATACTAACATTCTCCCACTTGGTCCATATATTTCACTTATAGAAGAAACAAATCACATGAATCATGGCGACAGTTCCTCAAGTGGTGAGTATTATCTTCCATGTATTACTATGTAAAATGTTTCTAAATCAACCCATTTTTACTTAATGAATAAACCTTATGTTTATTCTCGGTCCAAACAACAAGGATATTTCCCAAATAAAACTTTAGTGTACACAAATCAAGTGAGAAACATCGTAGTATTAATAAGAGTTTTAATTACAATCAAAATGTGGGACCAAGTCCCATTCTCTCTACATGATCCTTTAATTTAAACGGTGGCATGCCCTTAGTCAAAGGATCAGCTAACATCAATTCAGTGCTAACGTGTTCAATGACCACTCTTTTATCTCTAACATGTTCTCCAATGGCTAAATACTTAATGTCGATATGCTTACTTCGACTTCCACTCTTATTGTTCTTAGCCATGAATACCGCAGCTGAATTGTCACAATATATCCTCAATGGCTTAGATATGGAGTCAATAACTCTAAGCCCACCAATGAAACTCTTAAGCCATACACCATGTGAAGTAGCCTCAAAATAGGAAACGAACTCGGCCTCCATAGTAGAAGTGGCAGTCAGTGTCTGCCTAGCACTCTTCCATGAAACAGCTCCACCGGCAAGCATGAAGATGTAATCGGATGTTGATTTCTGGGTATCAACACAGCCAGCAAAGTCTGAGTCTGAGTAGTCAATCACTTCCAACTCATCGGTCCGTCTATACATAAGCATGTAATCCTTAGTGCCTTGAAAATATTTAAGCACCCTCTTCGCAGCTCTCCAGTGGTCCATCCCCAGGTCACTTTGGTATCTACCCAACACTCCCACAGCAAAAGCAATATCAGGCCTGGTACATACCTGTGCATACATAATGCTTTCAACAGCTAAGGCATATGGAATGTTCTTCATCTGTTCCCACTCAAGATCATTTTTCGGGCACTGGTTCAAATTGAACCTATCACCCTTCACAATGGGAGCTGGGCTTGGTGAACAATCTTTCATTCTGAATCTTTCTAAGACTTTATTAATATAGGCTTCTTGTGACAGACCTAATATACCTCTATGTCTGTCTCTATGGATCTTAATGTCAATGACATAAGATGCATCACCCATATCCTTCATATCAAAGTTCTCAGAAAGAAATTGTTTCACCTCACGTAGCATCCCTTTATCATTGGTTGCAAGCAGAATATCATCCACATATAGCACAAGGAAACAAATCTTGCTCCCACTGACCTTCTGGTATATACATTGATCCATGATGTTCTCAACGAAACCAAATGAAGAGATGACTTCATGGAATTTTAGATACCATTGGCGGGAAGCTTGTTTCAACCCATATATGGATTTCTTCAGCTTACAGACTAAATGCTCACCATTACTAGAGGAAAAACCTTCAGGTTGTTTCATGTAAACCTCTTCCTCTAGATCACCATTGAGAAATGCTATTTTCACATCCATTTGTTGCAACTCTAAGTCAAAATGTGCAACAAGCGCCATTATGATGCGGAGAGAATCTTTCTTAGATACAGGGGAGAAGGTCTCCTTGTAATCGATTCCCTCCATTTGAATGAATCCTTTGGCTACGAGTCTTGCCTTATAACGCTCAATGTTGCCTAATGAGTCAGTCTTGGTCTTAAAGACCCATTTACAGCCTATAGCCCTGGCCCCATTAGGCAACTCGACAAGATCTCATACTCCATTAGATGTCATCGAATCCATCTCATCCTTCATAGCATCGAACCAAAGTTTTGATTCTTTGCTATTCATGGCTTGTGAAAACGTCTCTGGATCATTATGAGCCTGGGGTAATTTTTGAGATTTGTGATTTAATATTTTCTGGGTTTGATCTGTTAAGAAGAATATAAAATATTTCGTATTCTTGCTTTCTTGATGAATTACAAATTATTTATGGAGTTCATTGCTAATAGTAATTTCTATGCAGAGACTAATCATGAAGGTCTGCAGTATTTTTTATGGAAAGGTTTTATTCCGCTGATGAAAATGGGACATGAATTTGACCGTGAGCTTCTTAACCAGGTAGAACAGTTGGGTGCTTTTATGTAGCATATATTTACATTTTTTGACATCTTATAACATTTATCTACTTTTTGTTCTCTGTTTAGTTTGGTTCAATGTGTGATGTTTGATTTTAGATTGCAGATATTTTCTTTGATGTTGTGCAAAAGACTAATGCCTGGGAAATTCTGGAAGCAACTTTGGTGCCTTTTTTCCTAAGATCAATTGGTGTTTCTGCTAGTATAATTCAAAATGAAGAATCGGATGGTACAAGATGGTATAGAAGCTCAGTTTTCCAGGTCTCAAGTGATCTGATAGAAAATTTGGATATGATCCAGGATTATAGGCTTTCTCTATCTGGATCTTTTCCATTGCCACTATCATGCCATGTTTTAAGCTTACTTTTGGATGCTGGACTACAAACTTTTCAAGCTGCTCCAGCCAGAGACTCAGTTGTGGAAAATGGGTGCTGTTGTGCTGAAAAGTTCACTGCAGATTTACTTTGGAATTTGTGTAATGTGACCGAAAGGTTACTTTTACAGAGTTTGGAAAACCGGTCTTGTTCAATTGGCTTTCTTCTACCTGTCATTTTCAGAGCATTTGTATCTCGCAGCTATTTTAAAATCTCAGTTCATGGGCAGAAACATATACTTTCCAGGTAGATGGTTGCATGCAAATTGTGTTTGTTATTAATATTCTTCTTAACTTATTTAACATGAATCTGACTCCAGTACATACATACATATATATATATATATTCTTTTGACTAAATCTGGTTGGCTTTTAGGAATCATTTCTTTTTGAGAATGTGGACATGCTGTAGAAAATTGTTCTCTCTTGGATCTTTAGAGAGGAGAGATGCATACAGTGTACTCTCCCTGTATTTGTCTTATTTCTCTTGTACTGAAACTTCTGAAAACACTGACATGACTGATGGAGCAGAAGAATTTGATGTAAGAAGTGAAAAAGAACTTTGGAATGAAATCAAGAGAGGATTGAGAGCTTTAATCTTTCCACTCTTGATTGCATTCTCAATTATCTCACCAGACAATACCATATCAGCAAAATTCTTAGTGGCATTACCGATCATCCTATCGTAATATGGAGCCTTCAAAGTATTAACGAACATAATGGTAAGCTCCTTCTCTGAAAGTGGAGGTTGCACCTCCGCAGCCATATCACTCCACCTTTGGGCATATTGCTTGAAACTCTCATTAGCCTTCTTTTCCATGCTTTGTAGAGACAGACGATCAGGGGCCATGTCAGCAACATGTCGATATTGAGCCATAAATGCCCTTGCCAAATCATTCCAAGTGGTGATTCGGGTTCCATCAAATTGATTATACCATTTCGCCGCAGACCCAGTAAGGCTTTCTTGAAAGATGTGAATAAGAAGTTTATCATCTTGAGCATAGGCAGCCATCTTTCGACAGTACATAATGAGATGAGACCTAGGGCAAGAAGTCCCATTGTACTTTTCAAACTCCGGGGCCTTAAATTTGGGTGGAATGATTAAATCAGACACCAAACACAACCCAGTAGCATCCATGGGCCCATATAGATCTAAGCCTTCAATAGTTCGAAGTCTTTCCTCCAACATATTGATTTTTCGTTGTGACTTTGTCTCATCCTTCTCTTCTACTTGTTTGATTTTTATTTTTTCAACTTCCCTCGGGTCATCCAAGTTAGGTACTTCAGTTGGAGCAGCAAAATTTTCCCCTTGGGGAGGAAGAGTTTGCCCTTGAGCTGGGCCAAACATTTGAGGTATAGTAGTATGTGCAAATGGATATCCTCCTATTTGAGATGTTTGATTTGGATGAGGACCAAATCCAGGAGGGTATATGGGATCTTCCATGCTACGTTGTTGGACCCCTTCTTGGACAATAGCTTCTTCCATTACTCCTTTGCCCTTACTCAAGTTCTTCAACAATTCAGTTATTTGAGCCAATTGCCCTCTCATTTCCTCTTGAGCTTTTTCCATCTTCTCCATGCGCATGCTTGATTCTTCTTCCATGATCTTAGCTTGATTCTTCTTCCATGATCTTAGCTTGATAACGAGTGTTGTGTGAATGAAGCTTTGGTTGAGTTATCTTCGAATCTTTTATTACCACAATTAAGAATTTATCATTTCACATGTGGTGATGCTTGAGAAATTTTGAAAATGCTTTGTTTAAAACAATGATTGAAGATGAACAAAACGAGATGATGCTACATGCGTATGAATGGAATAGTACGGTAAAAAGTTGTCATGTAACAATAATGGATGAGTGATGCATGGAAATGTTTTGGTGAACTCATGATACCCTCTTAGTGTCTCATGTATAAACTTGATCAAACATGTGTTCTAAACAATGGGTATTTTCTATAGCATGGGTTGATATGGTTCTATCTTATAGTTGGTCTTCTAAATTTCACTATATGCATGGCTTTAGATAAAAGGGCTAAAGGTTCCCAAATTGTTCCTTACTTTCGTCCACACAAGACTAGTAAGGCACCCAATCCTCACCCATTACAGGTTACAAACGGAAAGGTTCAATTTGAGTGGAAGTATTTCGCTAGCCATTGCGGAGGTATTACCTCACGAGAGCGTAGTTACTTTACTTCCTCCTAAAAGGATAGAGCCTGGGTAGAAGGCTAATGCATGCACATGCATGTGAAGTGTGTGTCAGAGAAACATATAGTTATTAATGTCTTATTATTTTATCAAAATAACATTACTAAGGCAAACCTAAAATAACCTAAAACCAATCGTTGGCCTGACTCTCTAAGTCCCCAGCGGAGTCGCCAAACTGTCATAACATATTAAGTTTTGGAGAAAACCTAATAGCTAGACACAAAATCTATGGAGTCGCCACTAACCATTCTACTAGGTGTGATTGGTCACCTATTCAAACTATGGATAAAGACTGGTCTACATCTCAAATTTAGGGTTCGGGAGTACGGTTACGTGTGAGGAAGGATTAACACCCTCACAACGCCCATCCTAAAATGGTACCAACTAGCGTTAGGTTATCTCAGATTTGCCTTAGTTAATCTTAAGTTCAATAATTAAATATTGGAAAATATTTCTAAGCATCCTCCATTAAGCTGGTGGGACTGCTTAAAAAATTCTACTCACCTCAAGAGTATTCAAGTAGTACTATGCGACTTGCTTGAAGAGGCTCCGTCGTCGGATTCATTTTAATATTTTATGAAAAATTTCATTTTGATTCCTATCTAATTTATTCTTGCTATCTTATCATTTTTATTACTTCTATTGTTTTCTATTATTTTATTAATCTTTAATTTTATTAACTTATTTTATTAGAGAATGAATATGCATTATTTTTCTCAAAAAAAAATTCCTTTTAAATCTTCCATTAAGCTGGTAAGATCTTGAAAGAAATTGTTTGACCTAAAGATTTCCAAAGTATTACTTAAGCATAATACCTTTTGGAATCTTATCATCGGAATAATCAATACTCAATCTCAATAATTATTATTAATTATTATTATTATTATTATTTCTTTATATTTTATCTTTGTAACTAATTATTTTAATTTTATTTCTATAATGCATCTTAATTTATTTTTAGACTAAATATAAGCTACTTGTTATCGAAAACCTCTTTAGACCATCCATTAAGCTGGTGAGGTCTTGAGAGAACTTTCTAACTTAGAAATTTTCAAGAAAATTACTTAAGCGTAATTCTCTTGAGATTTCATTGTTAGAGTTATTCATATTCATATTCGTGATTATTTTGATATTTAATCCTAGTTATTTTATTTACTTACTCCCTTATTTCGTTATTTGCTATTACTATTTTTATTATATTATTACTAATCATTGACATCTTTTTCTAATTTTCTAATTAATTATTTTTATTGTTATTTTATAATAAAGTTAATTTATTATATATAAATATGACTTATTTATTATCAAGAATCCTATTTAGACCTTCCATTAAGCTGGTGAGGCCTTAGATAGAATTTTTTTCCTCAAGATCTCTAAAAGTACCACTTGAGCTAGTCCTTTAAGAGTTCCATCGTCAGATCAATCTCAATTTACTCTTGTATTTTTAAATTTTATATAAAATTATAACCTAGTTACATTACTAATAACTATAAATTATTTTATTTTATTTTATGCACGTATTCTTAAACTCAAAAGCAGAAGACCTTTGGCGCTATCTAATTTAAATACCAGACCATATAGACATGAGCAAATTATTTTATTAATTAATCTAATAAATTTAATGTTTAATCTAATTCTATTCTACAAGTTAATTGAACAAATTGATTTTAATTTAAAAATATAATTAATTAATTTTCCTAACAACCTATCAATGAGAAACGTACATGTATATATATTTAAAAAAAAACATGTTAGATATCATTAAAATAGCTAAAATGCAACTTTTTACTTAATTTAAATAAATAAAATAAGACATATATATATATATATATATATATGTAAGAGTACTATACCTAGCAATAGCCTAACCTTCTTCTGCACAAGCTACTGTGTTCGTCTTGTTTTCTCAAAGATGCTCTTCAATCGAATAGCCTGAAACAGCAACACAAATGCAACACACAATAACCTAGTGCAATGGCAGTGAAACAAGTGCAAGGCAGCAGCAAAAGGCGAGACAGCTACGTATGGCTTGGTGCAGCAACAACAAGGTGTGTCGAGCAGCAATGGACGTGAGATGAGCAGGGGTTTGACGAAGATGATGATGATGAGGATGTTGGCTTACGGTGAAGCAACGTGGTGATGCTGGGTTTAAATGATGATGAATCGTGGCTGTGAGGGGATGATGATAGCAAGATGACGATGTTGATGAAACAGAGAAAGAATCAGACGGATGTTGACGATGTTGGAATGATGCTGGAACCAGGAATGATGCAGCGGGCTAGACAATGAAGAAGGCAGTGATGAAGTGCAGCAGCAGGGGTGCGACAGGTGGTTGCGGCAAGGAAAAGCAGGAAAGGGATAGTGTCTTCAATGGCTCGCAGGAACAGTAGGAAGGCACTTCAGGGTTGGCAGTGTGCAGCAGCAATGGAGCAGTGGCAGCAAGCAGAGATGGTTGGATGATGGAAGCGTGGTCTGATGGTGATAAGCAGTGAGTACGTAGTAGCAGCAGTGGTCCGAGAAAGCAGAGGCTTAGATGGTGATGATGAACAAAGGCAGAAGTACGGATAGAGGTGGGGCAATGGTGAGCTAAGAAGAATGCAAGTAGTGAAGACAGCCGAGAACGAAGGTCTCGAAAGGCAGCCCCCGTGGTTTTTTTTTTTCTCTCTAGGTCTTTTTTCTCCGTTTTCTGTCTAGGGTTTTCTCCTCCCCCTCCTCCTTTGTGTTGTCCCCTTTTTATTCTCGATTTTTCCTCCCGTCATTATTTTTGAAGATTATTTTTTTAATGCTGTGTATCCAATTCCCCAATTCTAGCACCGATTCTCTATTCTTGCACTATTTCAAGTTGACTTGTTTTATTGTGTTTCCAAATAATTTCTTATTGATTTTTTCATTATGCTTTTCACTTTAATTGCTATGATATATTCCCTAAATCTCCAAATTTGGTACTACCAAGATTTTATTATTTTTTTAATTTTTCATTGACCTCTTAAACTAATTCCCTTTATTTTTGGATGAGTTAGGTTCAATTTTGGTTTAAGTGATCAGATGTGGGGTTTGGACTTCCATATGATTTTTTTAAAATTTTTGCTTTTTATATTTTTATTTCTTTTTCCTTTATTGTCCTAAATAAAATCTATCCTAATGAGCAATAAATAATAAAACAAAATAAAAGAATAACGAAAGAAAAATAAATATAAAAAAAAAATAAAGTAAAAATAAAAATAAAATAAAAATAACAAAACTAAAATATATATATATAACTAGTTAATTAAAAATGTTTGATAAAGAACCGGACAAAAATGGTGTCTACAGTTGCCCCTCTTTGCACTTTGCTGTGAAACAGTAATGGTGCAAAGACATAGACAACCATTTTGTCCAAATGCAAGGCCTATCAATGAATTTTTTTTTTGGTAAAATATGATATTTCCTGGCCATCTCTCACATAAGGCTAAGGAATAAATGCCAAATGAAATTTCCTAACCTTTTTCTCTTATAAAGATCGCGGAATGAACGCAAAATGAAGTTTCCTAGCCTCTTCTATCATAAGACTAAGGAAATGAATGCAAAATGGAATTTTTCTAGTCTTTTCTATCATGAGACTAAAGACTGAAGTTTCCTAATCATAAGATGAAGGAATGCAAAACATGAATTTTACTAGTCTTTCCTACTATAAGACTAAGGAAATGAATGTAAAATGAGATTTCCTAATATTTTCTATCACAAGATTAAGGAATGCAAAGTGAAATTCCTAGTCTCTTATATCATAAGACTAAGGGATGCAAGACAAAATTTCCTAGTCTCTCCTATCATGAGACTAAGGAATGCGAGATGAAGTTTTCCTAGTCTCTCCTATCATAAGACTAAGGAAGGCAAAAGAAAAATGAGATTTCCTAATCTGCAAAGTGAAATTCCTAGTCTTTCCTATCATAAGACTAAGGAATGCAAGATGAAATTTCCTAGTCTTTTCTATCATAAGACTAAAGAAATGAATGTAGAATGAGATTTCCTAATCTTTTCTATCATAAGATTAAGGAATGCAAAATGAAATTCCTAGTCTCTCCTATCATAAGACTAAGGAATGCAAACATGAATTTTCCTAATCTTTTCTATCACAAGACTAAGGAATGCAAGATGAATGGGATAAAAGCTCCTCTCACCAGAGGCAACGAGACTTTGAAAAAATAAAGCTCCTTTCAACAGAGGTAATGAGACTTTGAAAAAATAAAGCTCCTCTCAACAGAGGCAATGAAACTTTGAAAATAAAGCTCCTCTCAACAGAGGCAATGAGATTTTGAAAATAAAGCTCCTCTCAACAGAGGCAATGAAACTTTGAAAACAAAAGATTTCGTTTCAGAATGCCAGTTAACATGGGTTTGACTGGGCTTAACTTTCATTTTGATGCCAACAATATTAGGCTTCATCCTCCTTTAAGGTGCCAGCTAAACTGGACTTTGCTCTCATCTAAGATTTTTCAAAAAATATTTGTCTCATCATCTTTTCATCATTTTTTAAATTACTATCTCTTATATTTTTGTCCTATACATTATATTCCTACACTTTCTTTTTTCTTCAAAATTTTCATCATTCAGAACTTCTTTTTCTAATGTCTTAAATATTTTAATGTCAAAATGCAGTAATGAAATGTCATGCATGTCATGAATATAATGAATGCTATGAATGTTATGAATGCTATGAATGTTATGCACATGTTAATATCATGGCCCCTGAATTATTTCATGAATGTATGTAAATGCAATCTCAATTGTGGTAGCAAGATTCTCAAGCTCATCTCATTTTTCTCAAGTTCCACATATCTGCTGTATTCTTCTTATTCAAATCTTCTATCTCCACTTCTCATCCCATCTTTTATTGAGTCTTGGTCTCATTATGTCCACAGACTTGCCATCATGCTTTCAGATCATTTCTTATTTTTGTCTCTTTCTCTCTCTTAATAATACAAGATTTCTCAAAAGAAATTTTTTTTTTCCGAAAATTTACCCAAAAAAGGTTACCAACATTTATTTATTTTCCTTCCAACTCGACCAACAATGTAATGCACTTATGCATATTCTCAATTTGTTATATGGGTGGTATAAATTTAAAATGATCATGAGAGATATAGATATTCATTCTTTAGAAAAGGAAAATGAAATCAAGAAAAATCAATGAGACAGTCTGTTTGGAATAAGGTTTTCAGTATCCATTTAATGAACACTTTGACAATTTCAATCAAGTCAATCTAAAATTCTTTTCCAAAAGCCCACTCTCATGTTGATATGTTCTTTCATGTAGTGCCTGCCAATCTTGCCCTCTGTATCAAAACTGTTGGTGATGACTTTCTTCCTAAGCCACCCTTTCAGGTTTTCAACTTAGATGCCCCTCATTTGATTCAAACTGCCCTTTTCGAGTTTTCAATTTGAATCCTCCCTTTTTTTTTTCTTTTTTTTTCTTTTTTTTCACCATTTTTTTCATTCTCAGCTTCATTGGTTTTGACAAACTTTAACCTTCAGTGCTCAATCCCAATTCATGCCCCCAATAGGTGCTCTTGATTTTGATCCAAGATATCTTCTAAAGCTCATAGGTTTCTTCCTTCAACTTGATCTACTTCTTTTATCTCCATTGAACCTTCAAAGGATCATTATCTCATTGTACAAGTATGTCTTCATTCAATGCATTGTTCTTCAATTTAAGCATTTACATTTGATCAAAATGGGCTTTTAAAGGCACGTAATGTAGGCTCGGGTGAGGGCTTATGAAAGAAAAGGATATAATAGGCCCAAAATGTGTTTCAAGGTTTATAAACCAAAGAATCACTTTTTATCAAGTAAAACATTTAAGCATTTTGCCCCTTTCTAGTTCGCTCATTTCTTTTCTTGCTTCTCCTTCCCCTTTTTTCTTTTTTTTTTTGAATTTCAACCCTTTTTCTTTTTTTTAGAACTGAGCTCTTTTTTTTTGCCCCTTGATTCATTATGAGCACTTTCATTTTTGCCCTCGAAATTTCTTTATTTCATCTTCCTTGTCCCCAGTGTGGAGGGTGATCCTTGGTGGGTTATATTACAAAAATATAATAGGCTCAAAAGGGGTAATCAAAAGATAATTTTGCTCATGCTTGAAGGATAGTGAAAGAAGGCCATTTATCATTTCAAATGCAAGGATAGCCAAATGTCAAGTGTGATATATAACTCTCTTACTGTGCTGTGGTTTGCTCACCCCTTAAATTTTAAATATTTCAGGTTTTAAAGATTGTGAGATCCAATATTTGTGGATTACGGCTGCGCATAATAGACAATGTGACAGACCGACTAAAATATATGAGGTACGATCATTATTTTCTGTATTTAGACATGTATGCAGTACTACTTGCTTATTAAGTAAAATAGGGGATGTATGTAATATAAATAATATTTTATGAAATTATTTAACATAAGAAATAAAGTAAAGTATCACAGACAGCCCAACCGGATAAATTGTGTAAAATAAGGTGAAAAATATAGTAACGAGTCGTTACACACAAATACCTAGCACCTGCCATCCATCCCTACAATTTAAAGAAATGAACCTTGCCAAAACAGGATTTTGTCATTTTAGTAGTACGTGATCCTGCTAAAAGGAGTTATGGAAAAGGGAGGGAGGCCATTCAAACACTCATCATTAGTAGCTAGGGGTGTAGACAAGTCACTTGTAAGTTATTTGAATTTGACTCGATAATTATTCGAGTTTGACTCGTTTATTTTTTAGACGAACTCGAGTTTGAGTTTTTTAATACTTGATTGGAGCCTTTCGCAAGTCTTATCGAGTTTTTTTAACATATATTTTTAATATTTTATTATCAATTTATCATTTTATTCTCTTTATATATAATTAAAAATTGCCAAATTGAGCATATTGAGTTGAGTTCAAGTGGCGCAAGTATTCTGTCGAGTCGAGTTTCAAAAACTAAGCTTAATTAAGCTCAAGTTGAACTTCAAAATTTCAAATCGAACCAAACTCAAACTCGATATTAAATCGTCTCGATGACTTCACCTTTTTCTAGCCCATACTATCTCCATTTTTATTCACTTTTTCCTTTTTACTTCACCCTGCCACTAATTTAAGTGTTACAGCATGCTCTGGAGCATCAAGACCTTATTTATAATCCCCATAGTACTACTAGAACTTGATAAGTGCATAATCGGAGATTGTTAAGAGAAAAGTTTTTTTTATAGAGAGGCATAAGAGGAATAGTAATTCGAACATTACACCTACTTTTCTCAAAGAGAAGTAAAAACAGATAGGCTAATTTAGGCTAACATTATAATCTTATAAATATTAATATATTTTTACAGTAATATGAAAACTATTCGGCCCACGCGGTTGCAAAACCTTTGCAAACAAAGCTAAGCCCAAGAAAACGAAAATCCGACCCGGACCGCTATCGGCATCTTCGATTATGGGACCGGATCCTATATGAGCTTAAACCCTAGTACTGTCTCCTCCCTTTTGCGCCTTTCCCTTTTTGAACTTTTCAGTTTCACACTTCTCTTTGCAAAACTATGGGGAAGCCAAAACACTACCGGCCTCCGGCAAGTTCTTTCTCCTTTAAACATTAACTTTCAAATTCGCACGCAGTATTTCAAATTTTGCCATTTTTTGGGAATTTTCTCACTATTTATGGTGAAATTTTACAGGGGAAGAAGAAAGAAGGAAATGCTGCAAGATATGTAACTAGGTCACAAGCCATTAAAATCCTCCAAGTTAGCCTATCAGATTTCAGGTTCGTCTCTTCTTTCTCACTTTATTATCATTATCGTTATTGTTTGTTAAATTTCTAATTATTTATTTAAGATTCCTTTATTTATCTTCTTCTAAGCATTTTTCTTAACATTATTTTTAGCTCGAAAGATTAATTGGCCAAGCATGTGAAGTTATCGAGCTTTGTTAAACCGAGCTTAGCTCATTAAGTAGAATTTGGTTGTTTCGTTTGCTGCTTGCTCTTTGCTCACGGAAGCAGAAAGAAGATGTGCAGTTTTGTATAACTTTTTTGACTTTTTTTTTTCAATATGAATTAATTATTATTTTTTAATATATGATATATTTTGGCTATTTGATTGTTTTTAATTGAATATGATTTTGCATTTTATCAAAATTTGAGAGAGAGTAGTATGTGAATGAAAAAGCTAACCAGATGAAGTCTAAACTAATTTAAGTTTTTTTAATTTTTAGTGTGAAAGGCTTGTAAAATCGGAGAAGTTGCGGAGTTATTTTGTTAGTAGATGTTACTATTCAAGTAGGAAGACTGTTGGCTTTGTTCATTTTTTCTAATGGATTTGATATTGCAGGAAATTATGCATTCACAAAGGAGTATTTCCGAGGGAGCCAAAGAAGAAGGTGAAAGGAAACCATCATACTTACTATCACTTGAAGGATGTTATGTACATTCTTCACGATCCATTACTAGAGAAGTTTAGAGAAATTAGGGCATATCAAAAGAAGATAAAGAAAGCTAAGGCAAAAAAGAATGATGAGTTAGCAAGGCTTCTTCTGTCTCGTGCACCCTCTTACAAGCTTGATATGGTCATCAGGGATAGGTTTGTTAAACAATGTGCATTTCTCATAATTCTGTCATTGGTAATTGTATAAATTGCTGAGTATCTAGTTATGTTTGGGATTTTAGGTATCCAACATTTGTTGATGCACTTAGAGATTTGGATGACCCTCTTACAATGGTGCACCTGTTTGCAATGTTGCCTGCTATTGATAGGCTGAAAATTGAAGCAAAGCGCATCCATAATTGTCGAAGGTTTGTAGATTTTTTTTTTTGTCTATTAAATGAGAAAGGAAAACAAAGAGAGAGATTTATGACTACCTTTTTTCTAGCATCTCATCAGTTGCATCCTTTCACGGTCCTTTGTCAGGTTGTGTCATGAATGGCAGGCCTACGTTTCTCGTACCCATAAATTACGGAAGGTTTTTGTAGCTGTAAAGGGTATATATTTCCAGGTACTACAACCTTATTTTGTTATTAATTGTTGTTATAGTTCCTGCTGGTTATGTTGCTGTTTTTGTTACTGTTGCTATTATGCATCTTGTTTAAAATACTCACTTTCCTTTGCAGGCTGAGGTTGATGGTCAAAAAATCACATGGTTAGCGCCACATGCACGACAACAAGTATTGACTGATGACGTTGACTTCAATGTCATGTTAACATTTTTGGAATTTTATGAGGTTAATCTCTCTCTCTTCCTGGACGATCTAACGTGATTTTAGATATTGGTTCATATAGCCTACCCCAATCTATTGGGATAAAGACTCTGATGATGATCATGATGATGATGATGAATCTCTCTCTCTTCCCCCACCTCCTGGTGTATGCTAGTTTGTGTAGGAATCTTTGTCAGCAGTGATGACCATCATAGACAGAATGAAGGTGTCTCATAATGTCTGAGATACATGGGCAAAATAGGCTCAAGTCGAGCATGAATAGAAGAGCTGTTTTTTCTATTAAATTTAAATTGTCTATGAATTTAACTTATCTTGTTTTCCACTGATTTTTGCCTTGCTACTTTCATAATTAAGTTTTTGTCAATTGTTTCTAGCTACTTGATCCCCTGATAAGTTGTTATCTGATAGTTGCTTCAGTTGATATGCTTTATTTATTTTTCTTTCATATTTTTGGTGCAGGCACTTCTTGGCTTTGTCAATTTTCAACTTTACCATTCTATAAATGTGAAGTATCCTCCTATTCTTGATCCTCGGTTGGAAGCTCTGGCAGCAGGTTTGCTTTATTGCTTTACATATTGTAATGAAACATACGAAGTTCTGTTCAAGGTTTTTTGCAATTTTAACTGGAGATTATGAACACTTAATTTAAATTTCTTCCTCCTGTCTCTCTGTGATAATATCAATTTTGCGTTCTGAATATTGCAGATCTCTATGCTTTGTCAAGGTATTTTGATTCTAATTACAGAGCTTCTGTACAAGAACCTCAAGTTGCTGGCTCATCTAGATCAGACCAAGAGCAAGAGGAGTCTGACTTAAGACTTGCTCAACTTCAGCATCAACTGCCTGCCAATGAAGCTGGTGCACTGATGCACCTTGTTCAAGATGCAGCTAGTGAAATTGAAGAAGATGAAGCTACTAGGGACTGCAAAAAGCTTTTTCAAAATAAGAAATTTTTCTTGAGTCGTGAGGTGAGATTTATTGTTCCTGGTTGAAGTTTTGTATCAAGTCAGTGTAGGTTTGCTGTTCTGTTTCATTAAATAAATTTCTTTCAACTCGATGAGCACGGAAATAGCAGTACAATATGTGGCTTCCATTTCTTTGTATCAGTTGATATGTGTTGGAATAGTTCCTAATACTCTATATGGTCAGGTTCCAAGAGAGTCCTTGCTTTTTGTCATTCCTGCTTTTGGAGGTATTGTTTCTTGGGAAGGAGATGGAGCTCCATTTGCTGAAGGTGATGATAGCATTACTCATCAGGTGAGCCAAAATGGGCTATGTGTCAGATTTGCATGTACCTATAAATATTGGTTCTATGGATAACCATTTTTAGTTATTTTTTGTGTAGATTGTTGACAGACCAACTCAGGGTCATGTATACCTTTCAAGAGAATATGTTCAACCACAGTGGGTTTATGACTCTGTAAATGCAAGAATCATCTTGCCAACTGAGCCATATATGGTTGGGAGGTAAATTTTGGAAACTTATTCTTGAAGTATCTGTTTGATCTCTGAGTGTTGAACGTGATTGCCTTTGCTATGATAGAATGAACATGTACCTATTCTGGCATCTTCATATACATAGACTGCATTTGAGTGATAGTTCAGGAAGATAAACTTGATATAAGTTGGAGTTTGCATATCCTTTTGAACTAATATGAATCATTTGATTGTAATTGAAGATGGAATATTGTCTTTCTATGTCAATACCATCAGCATTTGATATTGCTGTCTTCCTGCCAATAGAGATCCACCTCCACATCTGTCACCTTTCGTTGATGATGAGGCTGAAGGTTACGTTCCTGATTATGCTAAGACCATTAAACAACTACAGGCTGCTGCAAAAAGCGATGTACAACCTTTGCCTGGTATGGAAAATGATGACTTGGATGACTCTCAAAATATGTTGGCTGAAGGGTACATCAGTAGAGCAAAGGCTATGGAAGCTGCTGAGAAGAAACAACAGGTATGTGATCGGAGTTTTGGATGTGTGACAACTCAATACACAATAGAGTTTCAAAATTTATATTGCTTATGCTAGGGTAGATTCTATGACGTAAATGGTTGCCCAAACTGACTACACCAAGTTTTTGATTGGTTGCAGATGATGCTACTCGAGAAACAGTATCACGATGATTTGAAAATGGAACTTCAGGGTGTCTCAAGTATAAATGAGCAAAGCCCTGCCGAGGACATGGAAGAATCTCTCCCTGCTGCAGAACAAAGTGCCATTGATGCCGAGGATCCGTCAAGACTCATGATGTCACGTAAAAAGAGGGGGCTTGCTATAGCCATTGAGGTAACTTTGTTGGCCATGTTATCATAGATTTTGCACGAACGCTCAAATGTCCCTTCTGAAGTTTTATTTCAGTCAACCAAATTCGATAATTCAGAAAGTCTGTTAGTATAGATTTGTATGATATGGATTCCATGTAGTAGTTTCTAGTATCCACAGTATTGGAATTTCATCTTCGGTGTGACTTAATTGTATTTCTCTTTAATCAGATGGGCAAGCAACGGAAGAAGGAACGCGTGGAAAAACTCAAGGAGCGGAAGAGGAACATTGAAGCAGCTCAGAAATCCGAGAAGAAGCATAAAAGAGCTTAACTTTCTTGATTTTTTCTAATATTGTTTGGTTACCGAGGTAGTAAAGTTGCAAGTGGTTGTAAGTTGAAAATTGCCAATTAATTTTGTGATTGGCTAAAATTCTGCCAAGTTATGTATGATATCACTATTTAGATTTATATAAATCTTATTTAGTTTATTTCCAGATTTGAACACAGAGATTTTTAAAATGAACCCGAGGATGATGCTAACAAAAAAGAAAGAGAGATTTATAAGGTTCATATGGACTATTTCGATTTTTAAAGGCTAATGCTCTTGATATTGTTTGATAAAAAAGGTGTATTGAGGTTGGCTTCGAAATTTTCCTTTTTTTTTGTTCGTTGGCTGCGAAATTCTCAAAATAAACTTATAAGGATCATATGAACGATCTCACTTCTTATAATATTAAATAAAAAAATGATATTAAATTTATGTTTAACTATAGTTTTATAACAAAATAAAAAATGTTTATAATTTTATAACAAAATAAAAAATGTTGATTTTATTGTAAAATTTTTCTGACTAAAAGTTAATATCGGAAATTTTTAAAATAAATTATGATGACGATAAATTTTTTATTTTGTATAAATCTTATTTCGTTTTATTACAAAATCTGAAATGGAGAGACTTTCAAAATGAAATTAAGTTGATTTTAACGGAAGCTAAGGTGAAAATAAAAAATTAAACTTCACACAAAATTAATTTTAAATCGTTACAACAGATGAAAATATTTATAATTTAAAAAAAATTGAAAATAAAACGACGACAAAGAGCGAGAGCGGTCGGGCTTTTACGTGCAAGATTCTTTAACAACCCGAAACAAGCATCAGACATGGCCCCTTGATCGAAGAACTATACCGAGTCAATCATCATAATACTTAGACCATAGCATCACGCCTCCATACTTGTCGCTCTTCTTGATCAGCGGCAGAATCTGAGATATCAAAACATCCTGAGGAAGGAAACCGCTGGTTACGCCGCCGGGGGCGGCGGGGAGCCCCATGAAGAACTTGGTAGCCGGCACATCGTCGCTTCATTCATCAAACGTTGCTTTCACATCCGAAGCATTGCCTTTGTATTAGCAGTAGTTGTTGTAGAACTGCATCCAGATAGAATCGAAGAGTCCTGCTGATAAGGCTTGGCCCATGTACGCACCTGGATAGGGACATTGCGGTGCTGCTGTCAGATAAACCTTCTTCTCTGACACGTAGTTCTTCAAATGTCTGTTTTTGAAGTGTATCATGAAAAAAATTGAATATATCATCGTCAAAGTTTTTATCCGACTATTAGTGTAAGCAATATAAACTAATATATGAATTCACACTAAAGTATAAAAAATCAATTATATATAGATTAAAAAAATCTAAACTCTTTTAACTATTTATTTCGATTATGATTGAAGTTCAAATTTAAAATCTTCGATCCTTAAATCTAACTCTAATACCATCGAGCAATCGGCTCATTGTTTTAGTTTTCTATTTATGTTATGTATTACGCTTAATAAATGTCTAATTCATGCACATTGCAATATTTTTGTCTTAATTTATAAAATTAGATGCTAAAATCAATATCCTACGGATGATATAAATGGCATGAATATTGCGTATAAATAGTTTGGATTAGAAATATAGATGCGAAAATGCACATTACCGTACCAGTTCATCATAATGAATAGGGCTTCCACCTTCAACATCAAAATCATGAAAAAACTATTTGTTTAGGTTAATAATAGTTTCTATTTTAATTATATATTTGAGTTCTGATTGAAGTTTGAACACGAAATCTTCAACCTTGAAATCCAATTTCAATATCATTGAACAACTTATCGATTTAGTTTTCTATTTATATTATGTATTACCCCTTAAAAATAATCAGATTCTTTAATATTATCCCTAAAAAATAATCAGATTCACTAAAATATGAGATAAAATAATTACAATATTTTTCTTTAATTTATCATATTATAGATGCAAAAATAATCTCCTATCAATCATAAATGACATGAATATTGTGCATAAATACTTAGGGTTAGAAATATAGTTGCATAATGCCAATTTGCACGTTACCCTGCAAGCTCATCATAGTGAAGAGGGCTTCTACCTTCAATATCAAAATCAATGCCATCCAGCACAGCATCTCCAAAAGGTCAATAGGTAATCAGCAAACTTCTTTGCTTCTTCTGATGACACAAGGATATATCTACCATCGCCACCGCCGATGGACAGCAAAACCTTCACACCTCTACTCTGACGAGACCGGATTTCGTCGGCCAAGCCAACGCAACGCTTGTTTGAAGGATCACAATGGTCGTCCAAGTCAAGCTGAGGGGTTTGGTTGTTGCCAAACACACAAAGAAAGCATATGATAACGTACTCAAATCTCCCAGTTTTGCATGTGTCAGCTAGGGTTCCTTCCTGGGATTTTTGGCCCCAGTAAATCGAAATGCTGCCGGAGTAAGATAGGCTAGTTAGCATAGCGGAAATGAGCAGCAAAGCATAGATATTCTTGCTAGCCTTGGTTTCCATAATGTCAATGATTCTTTTGTCCAGGGTTGGCCTTGCTGAGAAAACTAGAACTATGCAACTTAAATACTGGCATCCATCTTATTGTATTTTGCATGAACTTTCTTTCCTTTTTTAGCTGTTTGGAATTTAGTACAATTGGCAATCTTAAACACAGTATAAACAATACAAGAACAAAAAATGAAAGGTACCAGCTAAAGTTTGATAAAATTTGTACATATATATAACAAAAACTAAAAAAATTTATGTTTAGCATATCGATGTGAATTTTATCATAACATTTTTATGTTTTATAGAATGAAACTACGATTTTACATGATAAGAAGATGAATTCTATACATGAATTGTCAGACTTAAAAGTTAGTCATAAAGACATAAACCTAGTAAGACAAAGGCTTCGTTTAGATGTCACCGCACTAGTGCGGTGGAAACAAATAAGACAAAAAAATTGTAAAAGACAAAAAAAATCATGTAAAATTATTTTTTTACTTATTCTTTTAAATATTTTATTATAAAACTTCTATCTAAGATGATCATTTTCTTTTTTTCAATCTCATCAGAGTCAATCGCATCGCTCATCCAAACTAACCCAAAGTCATTAAAGTTAAAGAGAATTGTTGGATCTTGTTGGCTTTTTCATATAGAAAAAAGTATCTTTACAAGAATCGATTCATGTGATAATAACAATTAGCATAAACTTTGTCAAGCAAGAACTAAGAATACACAACTCTAATTATTGTTCTTATGTTTTTCTTTTAAATGTTGTTTTTGTAGTTTATCTTGTTTCCAAAAATATAATTCCATGGGCCAGCTTAGGTTGGTAACTAGGAAAAACAACTATATTTACTAGACCACTGTCTATTTTTGTTAAAACTTGGGATGGTAAATAACTAATTTAAATAGTTGGGTCCCATCCTAGTGTTGTGGAAGAGCTGTTTGGTTAGAATGATTTGGATTTGTCAAGAAAAAGACAAAAGGGTAAGGGACACCAATAATAATAATAATAATAATAATAATAATAATGATTCTAGACATATTTAACGCTCAAATCAAGAAAATACATATGAAGATAAAAGGTATAAGAGAAAAAATAAAAGAAGTAAATTAGAAAAAAATTTCACTGGAATGATAATGTGAAAAGTGACGTTAGAATTTGCATAAATAATTTTTTGATTTGATATCACATTTATGATCAAGTGTTGAATTGGAAATGTAACTAATGTAACCATAATAAGTGTGTATATATATATATATATATATATATATATATATATATATACACATATACATATATATATACACATATACATATATTAAGTATTAACACAAGTAATATGTTTTCAATGAAATGTCGAAAAAGTAATAGCATTTCATTTTCAGTGGTTCAAATTTTTAACACTTGCAAGCATAAATCGATTTAAGAAGCTTGAACTAGATTTTTAAATTTGAGGTAAATCTAACTTGATCCGAAATTATTAGTATTTTACCAAATAACTAATATAATGCATTTAAATTTTAATTAAAATTACCTTTTAAATTATTATTATTGTCTGTCACAAAAAGTTTAGGAATAAAGGAGGGGTCAGGACATATTAACAACCTACTCTAAAATTTATGAATACATTCAACTTTTATATGTGAATTTTTTGAATTTACAAATGAGAGATTTTGAAAATTCGAATACAAGTCCAAAAGCTTTCTAACCTTAACCATTGTGCCATCCTTTGTTTCTCACTTTTAAAATTAAGATTTATATATAATACACTGACAATGTATAGTTTCATCAGATGTTAACACCTCATCAATAATCGTTTATAAGCAAATTACAAAAAATTATTTATATTTACATTTAAGGGCTTGACATATTTTTTAAATTGTCAATTGATGAGGTATCAACTTCTGATGTATTGACAGTATGTAGAAACTATACACTGTCAGTGTATCATATACATACTCTTAAAATTATTAAAATATCAAAATGAAAACATCTTTTTAACTTCAAGACAAGCCCATTGACCTTAAGCAATTATGCATTACCATTGAGATAGGCCCAAAAATTCCTAATTGGGCTAAATCAAACCCAAATGGTAAAGCTGTACCATAAACCCCAGGCCCAACCCAGAATTTCCTCATCCACCTATATAAACCCTACTTCAGATGCAAAAAACCCTAACTCTAGCATTTGTCTTTCAACTCTGCAGATCTCCAGCCACCCACTCAGCCTCCACCTCCCAAAGCCATGGGCCGCGTCCGCACGAAGACAGTGAAGAAATCGTCCCGTCAGGTAATCGAGAAGTACTACTCTCGCATGACCCTCGATTTCCACACAAACAAAAAGATCATCGAGGAAGTTGCTATAATCCCATCCAAGAGGCTCCGCAACAAGATCGCCGGCTTCTCGACCCATCTGATGAAACGCATCCAGAAGGGTTCCGTGCGTGGGATTTCCCTAAAGCTCCAAGAAGAAGAGCGAGAGCGTCGCATGGATTTCGTCCCCGATGAATCGGCAATCAAGGTCGACCAAATCGAAGTTGATGAGGAAACTCTTGATATGCTTTCGGCTCTTGGGATGGCTGATATTCCCGGGCTTGTTAAGGTTGATCCGGTTGCTGTTCCGGCTCCTCAACTCGCCTTCGGCCGCGGTGGTGGACCCGGGAGGAGGTTTTAAGGGGTGGGTCTCCATGGATTTGATGGGTTCTTAATCTTAAATCTGCTATGTTTTTTCTGGGTAGTTTTCCAATTTTGTGCGTGTGTTTTTTTTTGGAACAATTTTAGCTCTTATCTTAATGGTACTGAAATTTATTAAGTGTGATGTGTACTTTCATTTTGAAGGTATTTGAAATGGGTAATTTTTAGTTTCTGCCATGGTTGATTCCCATTTGTTCTTATTTTCTTTTTTCAATTTCATCTTGGATACTGAGCTAGTGTTTAGCTGTTGACCAATTGAGATTAAGGCCCCATTTGGCATTCCAATTGGGAGCTGCTTTTAATCATAATGCTAGTATTGCTAAATAAGTGAAAATTTTGAGGTAATGAATCTTAATTCTGGTTAAACGGTGTTTGTTTTCAATTACAATTTCTTGTTCTGCAATTTTTCCATGGCAATTGCTAGCAAGAAACTTTAAAAAAAATGATCTTTGCTTTGCTTTATGAAGTTGAAGTGAGGCATGGTGTAATTCCCGGAGCTGTAGTCTCTATGCTGTGGCAATGACATCCATCAAAATGTGGGATTCAATTTAGCCAACTTCCATAACCTTTGGATTCAAATTTTCTGTAATCTTTGTATTCTGTGATCATGGATGGATAGGATATTACATAGGGATAAATACTGCAAAAAACAAAACCAATTAGGTTCCTTAAAGCAGCTTGTAGATTTGTCATTAATTATTTCAGTGTTAGAGCTTGTGACATTGGAAATCTAGAACTGGAATGTGTCTTTAGAATTTTGTATATTTGTGATTATTGCATGCTCAAAGAGGTTGCAACCTTGTAATTCTCCATTCTCCATTTGACAATCATGTAACTGTCCAAGTATTTTATACAAAAAAAAATGAAAATGCTATTTCAATCTGCAGAAAGCCACACCAAGCTTAAAAAATAGTATGATCGGAAAATATTTGACTCAAAACAAACCTTATAAAACACTTAAGACAATGTTCCTCTTTACCGGCCGAGATTGGGGATCCATCATCTTCATTTCTCGCTTTCCTTTGGTGATACTGGTTTTGGTTCTTTGGAATGAGACGATTTACCAGTAATTGCTTTCTTCACCTTGGAAATTGAATGCTTGACTTTTGATCCAACACCTGAGAGTATGTTATGAGATTTCTTATGTGGTTTAGTGTCGGTATCTCTAGGTGCTTCTACCATCACTGGAGCGTCCTGGCCAGAGTCTGTCCTGTTGTGTTCATCCCCTTCCTCTCCTTCATCTTTCTCGTTTTCTGTTTTTGCTTCTTTAACTTTAATGGTTTCTGCTTCTTCTACATGTTGTTCTTCCTTGCATTCTGTTTGTCTTTCTTCAATGGCACGTTCAGCAACTTGCATCTTTTCTTCTGTGGTACTTTGGAGTAAGTCAGACAATGACAGCTTACCCGAATCTGCCGATGCAGGTTCCTGGGATATTTCCACACCTGAATTATCTGTGCTTTTCTCTTCTCCATGATCAATTCCTGCTTCTGAGCAAATCTGTTGAGCTTTTCCAGGTTCCAAGTCTCCTACTTCAGATTTCTCAGAGGCTTCTAGAGCTCTTTCCTGCTTTTCTGTTGGAAAATGTTCCTTGCTAATTGAACTTGCTGTACTGCTTTCAATGGGATCTGCTTTTGCTGGAACCTGCTTGTCAAATATTACGTTAGTCATATATTTCCTGATACAAAATGAAACATACAGCTGTGCTCAACATAATTCTTTTTTTTTGTTAGTTTTTCCTTTATGCAATGGCCTATGATGTTTAGACTATTTGTGGACCTTGAAAAAGATTGAGCCACCAGCTGAAAAAGTGTATTTCTTTCTTTCTTTTGAAATTCCTTAAAACTAGTTTCTAGCTTCAATTTGTTTTGTTGCCTTCCGATGATAATTCTCTTACTAGGCTGTATTCTCACCTCTTCCTTTACAATTGTGGCTTCTTTCATGCCAACTGAAGCTTGTTCTGGATCCTTGACAGTTTTATCTTCAGCAACAATCTCTTTCTCGATGTTGTTTGCAGCATCCTTTACAGTTTCCACAGAGAGCTGTTTGTATACATGATTCAATATCAAAAGAGAGAGGCAAGAAAAGAACAATGGAACAAAGATGAGTGCCTGTGTACTGACCACTCCAGTATGCTCATCTTCTTTGCAGCCATCATCCAAATGAGAAACTGAGTCCTCCTTAATCTGTCATGTTTGCTCCCAAAGTTAGCAGTCGTTGAGTTCATAAATGATTGATTACAGCAAAACAAAAAGAGAAAACAGAACATATAAAGAATGCATGAAATGAATTTTTTAAGGTTTCAATTAGTTCTGCCAACCTCTTTTGATGGAGTCTGAACAGCTTTTAACTCCTTGTTTTCCTCCTTTCCCACTTCCTTCTGTTCCTGTTCTTCTACTGCATCTGCTTTAGTTTTAACTCCAGGTTCTTCTTCTGAAGGCATTTTGGATGATGGAGCTGGAGATTGCTCCTCTGGTTGGAAAGTTTCCTTTGTGGAGCTTTCAACTTCAGCCTTCTGCGAGGACTCTGCGGCGCTGTCCTGCAATTCTATTGGACTCGACATCTCTGTGTTCTCAATGGGATCAAATTCCCTTGGAATCTGGTTATGAGATGCTACATTAGTTGTTTCCTCTGGCTGCTGAGAATCATTAATTTTCTCATTGCCTTCTGCATTGCTGCCTTCTGTCCTTGATTCCTGATAAAAGATGACACATCAAGCTGCTCAGTATGATTATTTCTATCAGTTATTTTCCTTACGTTATGATGTTTAGACTTCATTTATGGCTACTAGAATGATTGAGAGACCTGACAAATAAAAATATAAAATAATAACAAAAACATTGAAGGATAATTCTGAACTTCAAGAATTTTCCTGGCATTTTCTCTTGTATTAGATCCCAGTTATTCTACTGCACTCTCCCCTAATATTTTGATATTTGAAGGTCCTTCATAAGCTTGTTGTAGAGACTCGCATTTAACCTATAAGATATCGTTAGCTTTGATTCAAAAGTTTCATGGTTTTATTTTAAAAAAATCTCATAATTATGAGTTTAAGTTTCCACATATATGTCATATATAATGTGGCACTTAGCTCTCTTAGAATTTTAAAAATAACACACAGTATAGGTATTAGTTTCTACTATTTGTGGAGACTCGTACTCAATTTATTAAGTATAGTTCGTTTTAACTTAAAAATTTTATAATTTTGTCTCATAAAAAACTCTCTTACAAGTATGAGTTAAAGTTTTTACGTAAATACTACAACAAATTCTCACAATATTTCGATGTGGATTGGGCTATTTTATTACTAAAATCTGGAAATTATTTTCATCATTTGAAACGATTCGTGAAATCAAAATGACTGTAGCACTTCCTGTTACAGTCACATTTGCGTAAAAGATTATTTAATGCAAAGTTTGAAAGGAGGATTAATGTAATCTGACCTCATCAGTCACTGTTCCAGTTTCAATCCTGGCAACAGAAGCTTGGGCTGGATTCTCAACACTTCTATCTTCGAAAATGATCTGTTTTTCAATTATCTCGTTTTCACTGGCCTTTTGAGCTTCCACAACTAGCTGTTATAGATTAAAGCTTCAATATCAGATACAAAGAAAGCAAAAGAGCAACGAGATGAATAAAGCTGAGTTTCTGTTTCCTGACCTCTTCAGTTTGACTTTTGGTTTCTAA
This sequence comes from Heritiera fomes, assembly GCA_032173925.1. Lineage (NCBI taxonomy): Eukaryota > Viridiplantae > Streptophyta > Magnoliopsida > Malvales > Malvaceae > Heritiera > Heritiera fomes. Next base: position 7,711,808 of record JAPDPM010000025.1, read on the forward strand.
TGCTTCATTTGTCTTTTCTTCAATCAGTTTATCCTTTAGCTCATCTTCCCCGAAGCCACCTTTCGGCAGCTCTTCTGTGTGGGGAGTTGAATAAGACGTTTCAGTAACTTCCTTGTCCTCCATGACCTGTCAAGATAATACAAATGCGAATGAATGTAAGGAAATACATGAAATTATTGAAGGTTTTGGGCTACTGTCGCTTACCTCTTCTTTTGAAACTTCATTCAGGATGATTTCATTTCCTTCGTTTGTTTTCTCACACTGGTTTTCTTCACCGCCTGTCTCGTCTCTTGCTTGGACAGGTTTCTCCTCGACTGCAGCATTTTCTGATTCAGTGAGTGATTCATTGTCAAAAGCCTTTTCTCGCGTCTCCATTTTAACATTCGAGGTTTCCTCAATCTCTCTTGTTTGCTCGGGAATCTTCTCTGGACTCTCATCTTCTTGCAGTTTTGTTTCCTTTGTTTCATCTTCTTGGACCTCAGAAGGCAATGCAGCGGTTGTAATATGAAGTTGATCTGCTGGCTTCTTTCCTGGGACAGTCTGAGCTGCAGTAGCTCCATCTTCTATGGCACCTTGAAGCTCTCTTGGACATTCTGATTTTGGGCTTATCTCATCTTCTCTTAAAGTTTCATGCACCTGTGATTCCTCTGCTACAACCTGACTAGCAATAGTTTCACCTTCCAACACAGCTTGGGGCACCTTTGTGTCATCCTTTTCAGAGCATATCCCTTCTACCGTCTTTGCTCCAGTAGAATCTTCATTTTGAATTTCTTCTTCCTTTACTTTCTCTTCTTCAGTCTTGTCAACTTTGCTGAAGGTTTCATGCTTATCCTCACCTGATGGCAATGCAACAACTGGTTCTGGAATTTGCTCCTCCGATTTCTCCGTTTGAAGGGTCTGAGAAGAGGCATTTTCATCTTTTGCTAGAGCTTCATCCTCCCGAACTTGTAAGCTTCTTTCAGATTCCTCTTCCTTTAAAGGCAGTGCAGAGGTTGGATTCTGAGCTTGTTCTTCTGATTTCTTTTCAGTGAGAGTGTGATCAGCAGTCACTTCATCTTCTACAGCAGCTTCTAGCTCGATGGACCTTTCCTTTTCTGAGCTTGTCTCTTCCATTGTCCTTGCATCTGAAGCATCTTCTCGAATCTCATTTTTTATGGTTTCCTCTTTGTTTGGTTTCTCATCTTCTGTCTTCTTACTTTCATGCTTTAGTTCTTCACTAGTTACAGCAGAAGTAATTTCTTCTTTTGGAAGTGCATGAAGCTCATTTCTCTCTTCTGTTTCTCTAACTGATGAAACTTCACACTTCTCATTTTCTAGATTTTCTGCTTCTTTTCTTTCCTCTTCGTGGGGCTTCTCAACGGTGCTTATTGTTTCAATCTCCACTGATTTCTCAGTTATTGAAGCCTGGGCAACAGTGATTTCTTGATCCACAACAGCATCGGGCTCCTGAGGTCTTTGTTTTTCAAGCATTTCCACTTCCTTCTCTTTCTCTTCTTCTACCTTATTAACAATGGCTGTAGTTCCATGCTCTAGGCTCTCAGAAGGCAATGCAGATGGCGAAGTTAAAGATTGCTCATTTGGGTCCCCCACCTGGAGAGCCCGAGCAGCAGCAGCTGCAGCAGATTCATCTTTCTTAGCACCTTCAAGCTCCTGAATCTCTTCTCTTTCCAAGCATATCTCTGCTGGTTTTCTTGCATCAGAAGAAACTTCTGAAATCTTGTCTAGGATTTCTGCTTCCTTTATTTCCTTTTCTTCTGTCTTCTCAACTCTGCTTATATTTTCTACCTCCAGTTCCTTAGAAAGCAATGCGGAGCTTGTGCTGTCCTCCTCTGGTTTATTCGCAGAGAGAGTCTGCTCACCGGTTATTTCATCGAGCTTTGTGGTTATGGCTTCAGTTCCATGCTCCCTTTCCTCAGAAGAAGGCAATGTAGAAGATGTGGTCTGAATTAGCTCTTCTGGTTCCTCTTTTTGCAGACCCTGAACAACAATTTTTTCTCCTTCTGAAACAGCCTTAGGCGCCGTTTGTTCTTCCTCTTGCAAGCATACCTCTTCTATTGCCTTTGTGTCAGAAGAATCTTCTTCTATCTTCTCAACTGGAGGTGCAGTTCTGTTCTCTTCATCTTCAGAAGGCAATGCAAAGATAGAAGTTTGAAGTTGCTTATCCGGTTTCTCTTCTTGCAGACTAGTATGGGAACTAATATCATCTTCCGCAATAGTTTCAACTCTTCGAGTTAAGCACTCAGATGATGTTTCCATTTCTTTTGCTGTTAGGCTTTGCTTGGTTTCTGCATCTTGTTCAGCGCCCTTGTCCTCAGAAACATGATCTCCATCCGCAGGTGACTCGGTTTGCTTCAGTTCATCTGCATTTGAAGTTAGGCTTTTCTCAGCTTCATCAATCTTGATTACCTTGGCTTCATCCTTGTCTACAATTTCCACATTTAGACTCTGCTTTTCCACTTCATCATTGTCATTAATCGGGACTTTAGGTGCCAAGTCGGGTGATATTTCTTTGAGTTGCACCTCTTTACTCTCTTGGTTGGCATCACACTCCATAGTTTCTGGACTCGTCTTCACTGAGCTAATATTCGATGTATTTACAAGCTCCTCATTCACCTCAGTGTCATTTAAGCTTGGCTTCAAAGCTTCAATATCACTCTTGTCTTGACAAAGTTTTGACTCATCGACATTGTCCTCTACTTTTTCTTCTGATTCTCTGTGTCCACCGTGCACATTTACAGGGTTTCCGGACTCGTCATCCTGTCTACTTTCTTCTGCTTCTATGATGTGGTATGCTACTATTTGTTCCTTGGAGTCTGCTTCCTTGAGACATTCAGGTGAGACTGTACTGTAATCTTCCTCCATGGCATGTTCTTTGATGTCTTCACTATCATCAGCTTTCTCAACTTCCTTGTCAACCTGCTAAACTAATATTTGTCAATATAACAAAAGCACAGCTCCTTAAGTAATCATGCAGAGAAAAATACTCGAACATGTTCTTTACCTCTTTGGACAAGATGACAGCCTTGGTGCTGGTTTCATCAGCTTGGCTCTTGCTGGATTCAGGTAATGTTTCATTGCTTTGGACTTCAGCCACTGGTTCAGACTCAGACTTGAGCTTTTCTTCCGAACCTGCTAATGCTAGCTCAACATTCTGTTTCATATTCATGATTGCGGAAAAAATTGATCAAAACTGAAATGATATCCATTTTCGTATCTTTAATTTGTTTTTGTTAAGGTTAATGTTTCACTAACCTTCGCTTCATCATTCACATTAACAACTTGGGGAATTTGATCCTGAGATCTGCTTGGCAGTTCTGTTTCTTCTTTTCCTTTTTCAGTATCTTCCTTCAAGCTTTCTGGTTTTACCAAGTTCTTAGCTAAATTCTCTTCTTCTTGGATAGCCTTTTCACCATCCTTCCAAGTACTCGCAGTTTCTCCCAAATCTGTGGAAACCTCCAATGGCTTTTTGTCTTCAGTTTTTTCTGTTTCCAATCCTAAATCCGATGATCGTTCACCATTTGAGACATTGATGACCTCTGATACAGAGCTGCATTTTCCAGACTCCTGTTCTGTCTGCACATTAGGTTCCTCAGCTAAGCGTTCATTTATGTTTGTTTCTTCTGTTTCTGCTGCAGGTGATGCAGAGTCCAACTCATCAGTATTGATACTTCCTTTCACTGAAGTTTCTTCTACAGTGTCATTTTTCAACTCCTCGAGCTCAAAAGAAGAGCTACAGGCAAGGTTTTCTTTGACTTCTATTGGTGCAATTTCTTCTTTTGACTCCTTTACAACATCAAACAGACTAGGATCATCATTTGGCTTTTCTGTTTCCTCAATGTTCGAGTCACTAGCCTGTAAAAGGATGGATTGTGCAAGTTAGCAACTGATAATGGTCAAATATCGAAAACATTGATGGATCTAAATCAACTTTCATTCTGGTTGTGCTGTTTCACTTTGCATGCATGTGTGTGGGAGTGCGAGTAATCATTGTTTGTGCCATTTCTATCGATGGAAGTTTAAGTTCAGAAACAGAGAACAAGTGAGAAGTTCAAAGGTTAGTGAGTCATGTAGTCTGCTTACCTCTTTTATGGACATCATTGCTGCAGCATTCTCTTCTTCAGTAGATTTTGGTGAGTTGTCTATAACAGCACATTCTTCCTTTATGATCGACTTCGGACCTTCAGAAACCTGACTGTGCTGTGATATTATGCAGGTCTCATTAGCAACCTTGGAAATCTCAGGTGATACTATAAAACATTCACCCTTGGAAATTTCAGGATTGCCTTCAGAGGCAGAATTCATGGTTTCAACCCTTTTATTACTAGCTACTTCCATGTTTTCTGCTTTTTCCGAACATTCATCAGTTTCAGTAGGTTGGATGATTCCACCTTCGAGTTTCTTCAAATCACCCTGTAGAAACTCGACAGCTTTGTCACACTGCTCCAAGGTCAGGTCTTTGCTCTCCTCTTCTGTTTTCTGCATGAAGAATAAAGTTTTTTTCATTTGCATAGACAGAATCATGGTAGAAATCTGCGTTTTTACTCTCGTGAAGAATAGATTTCTTCGGTAACATAATTTGATTCAGTAAATTTATCCATTTCTATTCTTAGCTCCTTTTCAGTGTGAACAAATCAGTTTTTCAATTAAACTGTCAAAGGCACAAATGGCATGCAATCAATAGGACTGGTGGTAAAATCAACTTCAAGCTATCAAACTTCAGCATGCTGCAATTTGCTACTCATTTTGAAAATATTTCATAATAACAGAAATCAAATGCAAACGTTTCTCACTAATTTACATTCATACAATCAATTAAAAGAATCGAAGATGAAGAAGAAAGGGTTGGACTTAAAGAATTTTCAAATAAAGATGCATTGAAGCAGTCAGATTGTTATGTCAGAATTAGATTCTTAAAATCTTTACTTACCTTATTCAAGTTTAGGCAGGTAAATATATTTGTCACATTACTATGTCTGTGGATATATTTCTTTTTTAGCAATGCTAAGGCTTGATCAAATAGTATGTGAGGAGTTCGATGCCCGAACCTATTTAGGTAGACTTCTTTCTTGTAATAAGCCAATTTCAGTAAATCAATTTAAGTTATAACTTATGTAACGCTTAGAGTATTAACCACGCAGAAAAGCAAGTACTAGTTTCCTAATATGCAATATTGCTAAGTTTATGCAGGGCTGCAAAAAGTCAAGAACTCAGAAACCCATACTATTTTTTTTTTTTTCGGTTCATCGGGAGGTATAAGGAAAACGAGGATTCGAACCTTAAACCTAATCCTTTCTAAGGTAATGACAGTTAGGCTCTTTCATTTAAAACCATACAGCCATATTAAGTTATGGTAGCTACAAAATTCAGTAAGGTGTAACCAAAGCCAAAGACTCATGTTGATCTTTTCTAGAACTGATGATGCTGGTTTGATTTGTTGACAGCTAAAAAGCTAAACCATGGCTGCCACCAAAGTGACAGAAGTTTCAGTGAAGCAGAAGCAACTGTTCTCATGAATCTTCTGCATCATTCTGGGGATACATTCCATGGATCAAAAGAGAGCAGTAAGCAAAGATACCAAATCTAATGTTGATTTTCAAAACCAACAAGTTTTTTAAAAGGAAAAAGGGATCTAAAAGTAAGGAACGACCAGATCACCTCTTCTTTTGGTCTGAAATGCTTCCTCAGAGATCATCAAGTTTTAAGGGTTTCAAGAACATGAAAAGTGCTGCATGATTCACCTTTTTTCGATTTTTATGTTCTGAAATTGCAGTATCCTTCATGATAGACAAGTTATCTTCCTAACTTCCTATGGTTATGCCATGCATACTATGCAGTGAAGCAGAAAAAGCACTGGTAAAACAGTTAATGGAGCTTTTGTCTGAACACCATAGATCAGATTCAGACCAAACGCAAAGGAAAGAAAAAAGAAGAGTATATACCACTAAAGAAATGGGCCGTTCTGAAATGATCTCTGCTTCAGTTGCCATCTTTTCATGCAGAAAGTAAATGAAGAATCTGCCTACTGATTTCAAACTTTATGATCACTGTGATTTGTGGTGGATTGTTAGATATCTATGCTAATCTGCTGACAGAGATATTGTTTAAAGTAGGCTATAAGCTGACAAATGCCACTTGGGTTTTGCTTATACACATGCTGAGTTGGCCATAGAGGTGAATTGGCCCTACTGATTGGTCACTCACATGGCATGGGATGGCTAATACAGCTCTGTTGAGTTGTTGAAATTACAAAGTATTATCTTTGGGTTAAGATCAATTGATTGATCAAAATGATGAGATGTTTCCACTTACGGACAGAAACTGCCAGACCCTTTTAACAGTTTCTTTCTTGTCTCAAGGCCATGCGATCAGTTGTCTTGTGGGGGTTCCAACGGCTTTTGTAAATTGAATTTGGGACCAATTCTTCACAGCTAACCTTAAAGTTGTGACTTTTTTTTTTAGGATCATTGTGAGATTGTTTGGATTTGATCTTAAATTTTATTATATATCACAATATCTTTTAATCACTCGATTAAAAAATTATTACCTTAATACTCACTTTTTTTTCTCTCAACTTTGCCCTTTGCTTTTTGGCCAGTCAAGCTGTAAAGCCATCTAGACCAAGCTAGGTCTTCTTAGAGTCTTTCCAAAGGAATTTTTTAAACATAATTTTGAAGCAATGATATAGATGGGATTATTCTAGAAGTTCAATATTGAGACAAAAAAGTTAGAAGATTTGCTACAAAACTAAATTGAAGTCCATTCTTTCTCCCATAGCACTGGGGGTGAAAGTAAATCAAAATAAAAACTAACAATCGAAGCTTGTTTTAACAGTTTTTACCTTAAAAAAGATTAAATTCAAAGTGCGAATTTTTCTTCTTTTTGAATCTTCGAATGAAAAAAAAGAAACACACAAAAATTAGCTTGGCATATGATTTCAAGCAAATACAAATCTAATATTCACCTTGAGCATTAGTTGAAATGGTTATATTCTTATCTTTAAAATGTGAATGTTTTGTAAATTTAATATTTGAGTTTTAATTTTTAGTTTTTCTCTTTTCTAAGATTAAAGGCTTTTTAAAAAAAGAAGAAGTTACAAATTTAAAATCTGTTGCCTCCATATTAAGCATGACATTGATTGGAAGGTTTTTCTAATTTACCAACTTGAAACAACGAAAGATATCAATCAAGGTTACTTTGATTGTAAAATTTTCAATATCAAAAGTGGTTGCAAACCAGTAACTATCATGATGAATTTTTGAAAATCATATTACCTCATTATGACAATATAATAATGATATTTAAGAATTTTCAAACCTAAATACTTATCTGCATTAAGCATGGTAAGATTCTTTCTTATATAATTTTAAATATAAATGTCTTACATATATATATATATATATATAATCATAGTTGGCTACTTTGGTGAAGTGAGGTCCCATCATTTGGTGCCCTAGGAATCTGTCTCACTAACTATGAACCTTCCTTATAAATATAAAACTTTCATGGGGATAAAAAGGAAAGAAATGGTGCTCTTTACTTTGAGTATTGATTGAAAATTTGATCCAAAGATGTCTTTTTTATGGAAATGGTAATGCAATTTGCAAAGGAAGGCTGTTGAAATTGAATTGTCCATGAAAGGAACATTAAAGGGATAGCTTGCTTGATATGTCAGACTATGTGCTTGAAACGACTCAAAATGATTTAGTTCAATTTGAAAATTTCTCAAACCGTTGAATTTTGATTAAACAAACTTGTATTCAAATCAATATACTTGATTATTTTTCAATAATATATTATGATAATAAATTAATAATTAAATATTAAAATATGTATTAAAAAAATTCAATTAGATTCACGAATAATTTGAATTAAATGTTAAAATATTCAAATTTAATTTGATTTATTATTCAAGTATTTCAAAATAATTTTAAAAAAGTATCACAATAATCTCAAATAGCTTTCAAATAATTTATTTCCATCGCCAAGCATGCCATTACATTCCTTTGGCAGTTTTCGAGGTTGTGTTATTCTCTGGGCGCATCCGTGCATGTTTTCATGTATGTACATGCATTATCCTAATTACTGTGAGGTTTGAAGTTTTTGAAAATTCCAATCCATTGAGTTAACATTGTTGGTCCAATTTAAGTCATACAAGCAAAGTAATGTTCAAAGTCTTAGTAAGTCTAATCATGTTCATATTTATCAACCAAATTGATCATCAATGAGAAAAATGTCATTGACTTTTAAACGAAATTTTATTTTTTATACAAATGATCAATAATATTATTATTTGATTTCAAAATTCAATTCAATTTTTTCGATAAATGCTAACGTGTAAGAATTCAAGGGCATATCGACTCTTTCAAACCACGTCACCTCCATGTCAGCTGGCAAGTTCCAAGTAGAACGAATTCTAAATTATGTATGTATAATTGTTTCATTCATGTATTTGTTTGAATTTTAAAATAAATATATGTATAAAGTAAACAAAAGAACAATCTCAATCAGACCAACCAAACAGAAAATTATTGTCTTTGTCTGCAGTCCTCGACTTGAATAAACAAAGATACAGTACCACCAGCTTGGGTTTTGCCTTTTGTGCTAATATAATGTTTTTTATGTAATAAAAATTAAAGAAAAAAATTTCTAGGGTGTCATTTTGTTTTGATTAAGTGGTCAAAGCTTGCAAACCTTCTCTAATTTTGATTAAAAACAATAAACAATTGAGAAATTTTTTGGAATTCATTGTTGTTGCAAAGGAGAAGGGACCATTAATTAAACATTTATAAGGTAAATTGTACGTTTAATCATTTTTTTTGAGTAAATACCTTTAATCACTTAAGTTTAGGTGATTTCTTATTTTAGTTACTCAATTATGAAAAGTTACGATTTAATCATTAATGTTTATGAATTTTTTGGATTATCCATTGTTAGAGGCTGATGATATTTATATTGAGAATGTCACCGGACATGTTAGATGATATGATAACATGACGTGGTATGGGATGACAAAAAATAATTTCAGAAATATTATTGATTAAATAGTAACTTTTCATGATTAGTTACTGAAATAAAAAATATTTAAAATTTAGATGACCGTGAAATTTACCTAATTTATAAAGTACTACTCTCAATTTTGATTTTGCCAGAAATTTGAAGGAATTAGCAAATTAATAAAACCAAATTTTTTTTTCTAAATAATGTTATTTGCTTCAATTCCAATTCACTTCTTCCATTTAGAAAATTTTGGCTTTGCCAACCTCTTTACCACATGTCGCATCTCAATTTTGGCTAAGCTTTTTCATTGTCTCTCAGGCTTTCATGGAAGAAAAGAGCTGTTATTATCATTATTTTTGTTTATATTAGCAATTCCAAGTAGAAAAGAGATGGTTTTTTTTTCAACCAAAATTTGTGAATTTTGACAATTAAGGTCATTTTTTTTTGAGTCAAAAGTTATTTTTATTGATATATATAAATTATTTGAAAAAAAATTAAAAATAATAAATTAATAAAATCAACAAAATCTACGTAATTGGACTTGAATTCGAAACCCTAATTAACTTTAAAAATTAATAATAGAACAAGAACATTTGAAACATTTGAACTTGTTGTGTGATTGTGAAGCATATTTCAAATTCAAACAAGAAAAAAAAATGTGTTTGCTCATTTTTTTTTTTTTTTGCACATTAACTGGTTTTATCCACCAATTATGAATTTCCATGGACTTGGCTGCCCATATCACTTTCTCAAATGCAATAAATATAGATAATGAAGGCTTCTCTTTTTGGTCCATCTTGATGTGAGCTTCTCTTTTATCTCTAGCTTGCATGTCTAATTTTGGCAAACCCCTTGGTTAAGGGCTTTGGTTTGATTCCATATTTGAACTAAAGTTGACATAAATTTAATGCAAATAATTGCAATGGTAGATGAATGAAAATGAAATAAACCTTCACTCAAGGGTTGTGACTCAGTTGACAACGTAAGCTGAGTTTGTGGAAAGAGCTCTCGGGTTCGACTTCCACTAAACACATCTTTGGAGAGGGGTGGAGAGCCTTAACTGTGACTAAACCCTGAACAAGATTAGTCTCAGATCGTTAAAACGGACGAAGATACTTGTGGTTTACACCAAAAAAAGAAAATGAAACAAACCTTCATGATTTTTTCTGTTGATTTTGAGTATATACTCACGGTTATGAGATTCGATTTGAATCCAAGATTAAAATTATTATTCTATAAAGTTGACAATCGAGTATTTAACTTTACAAGCAGAGTTTATAGGATGTCATATAATTTTTAAGAATATCTAAAAAATAAAAAAAAATTAATTAAAAAAAGATATATATATATATATATATATATATATATATATATATAAAACCGTTTTTAACTCTACTTGTATATTTATAAAATATCACTGCTAGTACATAAGATAATAATCCAATTAAATTACAAAAAAAATTAAAATTTAACGGATATAAAATAACACTAGTTTTTTCTGGCCATAAAATAACATTAGTTCCATACTCTCATAAACATAACTATTCCATAATAAAATTCGAAAAGAATTATAAGATATGAATTATAAAACGGTTGCTATACTTTGATATCATATTAAATATCATATCTAGATATTTAACTTGAAATTTTGAATATTGAATTTTTTATAACATCGATTTAACACAAACAAGCAACGATTAATAATAAACATCAATCTAATAAATTGAGACATTCAACTTCAAATTTTGAATAATGAATTGGACAGCACCGGTTAATCACCCACAAACAACGATTAATAACAAACATCAATCTAATAAATTGAGACATTCAACTTCAAATTTTGAATAATGAAATTTGGGTAGCACCGATTTAACACCCACAAACAACGACGGATAACATTGGAAAATGAAAGCTTAGAATTAGTAGGTTGGATGAATCGTGAGGACAGTGCTAAAGGATCATTTGAGAATGTCCAAGTTGAATGATCTTGCTAGAAATTGACGAATCAATGCAATCATGTCAATTCAAAAAAGAAAAATAAAATGGTCTAAAACAAAGGAGATGATGTCAGAAAACTTGTGGGTTCCAAAACAAAGAGGGGGCCCAAATGAGAAGACAAGCAAGTGATTACATCCTCGAAGAATATAGGGTGGTGGCGGCCAGCCTAACCGTGTGCATGCGGCCACGTCAGCTCTCTCTTATTTTATTAGAATTAACTTATCTCTACAGCACCAAAAAAAATTAACTTAACCGTAATTTGTGTATAAAATTTATATCGAAATGTTAAATATTAAATCTATTTCGTAGTTTTATTATATTTATATATAATTTTTATCAACTTTTAAACTATATCGCTTTCGTGTCTTTTATTTATATTTTTTCATATCGTGTTTAAGATTATCAGATCTACTTATTTGTTTTTAGATGAATATCTATAATATTAGACGTGGCACAACAATGGGATACAAAAACGATATAAAAAAGATATAGATAAATGATATGAGCTAAAATTTTATTTAAGTTAAAAAAGATATTATATTTAACATGTTTATATAAATTTCGATACAAAATTTTTATATTTTACAAAATACAAATATAAATTTTTAAATAGATAATTATTCCATACACTGTCAGTAAAATATTTTTATTTCATAAGCAATGTTATGATCATAACATGTGTCTTATTTTATTTATATTTTTAATATTTTTATAAAATACGTGTCACGATCTTAAGATTATTTATAAAATAAAAATATTTCACCAACAATTTATGAAAAAATTATCCTTTTCAAATTTTACTCATTTGAGGTACACAAATAAACATATCTACATCATACACATGGGTTGTGGCTTAGTTGGCAACGCAGATTGAGTTTGTGGAAAGAGCTCTCGGGTTCGATCGTCACTAAACACATCTTTGGGAGGGATGAGGAGCCTTAATTGTGATTAAGTCCTGAGTAGAATTAGTCTTATATCGTTAAAACGGATGAAGATACCTGTAGTTAAAACGAAAAAAAAATATCTACATCATGAATGGTGAAGGCTAGTTTGGGCTGGGGCTGGCCCAGCCGTCCATTTGCCAATGGCCACCCCCACCACTGGATGGCAAGAGGGCCTCGGCCAACCTAGTGTCGTTATTTTCGTAACAATGCATTCTTGTTGCTATAAATATGAAATATTAACTTAAAATTTTTAGTTTATAAAAAATATATAGTTTAAAAATACACAAATAAAAATGTTAAGATTTGATTTTTTTATTTAACAAGTTTAACTTGACAAAAAAATTAATTTAATTAAAATTGACTTAAATTTATAACTCTCAAATGTTTTTCTTTGTCAACAAGGATTTGCTTAAGGAAACTTATCTGACATTCACTAATATTGAAAATTTTCAATTTCACAGGTGAAGTTAATAAGATGATGCATTTTGTAAAAAAAATATTTTAAAAATAATAAAAAAGTGAGATATATGATAATTTTTAATCCAATTTTTAATCCTATTGTGAAATTAAAAATTTTAACTGTTAATTGATAGGATAATAATCTTTTATTAATTGATAAATCTATAAATGGTTTTAGAGTCGAAACATATCAGCGATTTCTTTGTTTACATTAATCTGGAATGTATGATTTTTATAAAATATGACTAATCTTGCTTTAAACTAAATATTTTAACTAATTAGTTTGTTAGGTAAAATAAATATTTAAAATTTACGGAATAAAGGTCAATACCATATTTAAATACATGATGCATACTGCATTATCAATGATAAGTTTTTTTTTTTGGGTCTACATGACCAAATATTAGAAGACAAAAAAAATAAAATAAAAATAAACGAAAGTAGTGTGAATTTTGACTGTCTTTTCACTTGCCACATTAATGTTATAATGCAAAGTGAATTATTAAGGGGCTTGAGAATGATGAAGGAAAATGGTGTGAGGATGAGAATAAAAAGCAGGAAATGGCAGTGAAGTATTTCTGTGATCTTTTTGAATCTCAAGGCTAATCAGACTTAAGTGAAATCTTAGAGGCATTAAACGCTTGTGTTACTAAGCAAATGAATGACTATCTCATGCAGGACTTTACGGCAGAGGAGGTCTCGGAAGCCATCAAGCAAATTCACCCTACCAAATCTCCTGGCCCAGACGGTATGTCTGCTTACTTTTACCATAAATATTGGCATCTTATTGGTAATGAGATCACAAATTACTGTCTAACCATTCTGAACAAGGGAGGTAACCTAGACCACATCAACCATACCAACATTGTCCTCATCCCTAAGATAGAAAACCCAAAAAACTTCACCCAATTTCACCCCATCAGTATTTGTAATGTCTTGTACAAAATTATTGCTAAGACATTGGTCAATAGATTGAAAAAGATATTACCAGTGTGTATAAGCAATAATCAAAGTGCATTTGTGTCGGGAAGACTAATCTCTGACAATGTTTTGGTAGCATATGAACTCTTACATGCGCTTAAACTAAAAAAGAAAGGAAAAGAGAGCTATGCTACTATAAAATTAGACATGAGTAAAGCTTTTGATAGAGTAGAGTGGAATTACCTTGAGGCACTCATGCTAAAGCTTAGTTTATGTTCACGCTGGATTGAGCTAATCATGAAATGCATGACAACTGTCTCTTTCTCAATTGTTTTAAATGGAGCATTATCTAATGAGTTTGTTCCAGGGAGAGGACTTCGTTAAGGAGACCCATTATCACCATACCTTTTCCTACTTTGCATTGAAGGTTTATCAGCTTTGCTAAGGAGGAAGCAGCAAATGGGGCTAATCAGTGGTGTTAGAGCTAGCAAGAATGGACCCCGGATCACTCACTTATTCTTCGTCGACGATAGTCTGCTTTTCATAAAAGCGAACCAAGTTGAAGGCGAGAGGGTGAAGGACATGCTAAAGACTTATGAAAAAGGTTCGAGCCAGCAAATAAATTTTCAAAAATCGGGGCTCTTTTTCAGTCAAAATTCCACTGAAGTTGCTAAGTCAACCTTAACAGCTATTTTTGACATTCATGCCATCACCAGTCTAGAAAACTATTTGGGTCTTCCAACCATCATTGGCCGAAACAAGAAAAGGGCCTTTATTGAGATAAAAAACAGACTTAAATCCAGAATACAAAGTTGGAGCTGGCATTTATTGTCACAGGCTGGAAAGGAGGTATTTATAAAATCCGTTTTACAAGCTATCCCCACATATACTATGACCCGTTTTAAACTGTCGTAAGGTTTATGCAATGAATTAGATAGTATCATTAGCAATTTTTGGTGGTGCAATCAATCCAACGACAAAAGGATTCACTGGGTTGGCTGGAAACAATGTGTACTAGGAAGGGGAATGGAGGCATGGACTTTAGGAACTTTGAGAAATTTAATCTAGCACTGCTAGGTAAGAAAGGCTGGCGACTCATTCATAACACCACATCCTTGTTATACCAAGTGCTGAAAGCTCGAAATTTTCCTCGAATGAGCTTTATGGAAGCAAAAATTGGATGGTGTCCCTCGTATACATGGTTGAGTATTATTGCAGGACGTGAGGCTCTAGACGATGGCATAAGGTGGAGAATTGGTGATGGAAGAAACAAGGTGGAGAATTGGTGATGGAAGAAACGTCAATATTTGGAAAGATAGGTGGGTTCCTGGGCTGGAGTGTTTTCAAGTTTCTACACAGTCGATCGAATCATAACACCTAACCTAGGTATTTGACTTGATTGACCACCAATCTATGACGTGGAAGGTAGATGTGCTAAAAGAAATATTAACAGAGCATGAAGTCTCTCAAATTCTTGCAATTCCTTTGGCCAAAGTTAACGTGAAAGATGTGATGGTGTGGCACTGGGACAGAACAGGGCAATATACAGTCCGCAACTCTTATAAAAGACAAGTGGAGGAGATAAGGCCAACGCAGCAGACTGACACAGCAAATGTAGATTAGAGAAGGGCTCTTTGGCAAACCATTTGGGAAACACAAATCCCTAACAAAGTTAAAACTTTTGCATGGAGACTCACCCACAATGCCTTGCCTTGCAACGAAAATCTTTGGAAGAGAAGAATCATGGCTACTGCAACGTGCTCGAGATGTCATAATGGAGACGAGTCAATCATCCATGTGTTGAGGAATTGTGAGAAAATTCAAGAAGTGTGGCCCCTCGCAATGCTAGCAGGAAAGTGGACTGGACAAGACTCACAACCGATGATTAACTGGATCTTGGAATCAATGAAGGAGATGGATAAGCAAGCATTAGAGGAGAGCTTGATCCTTTTATGGGTCCTTTGGAAAAGTAGGAACGACGTAGTCAAAGAAGGTGTAATCAGGTCGTAATCTCATATGCCACTAACTATTTGCAGGAATACAAGCAAGCGCAACTTCAGAATATTACAAGAGCTGGACAATTACCCTCAAAATGGACAGCTCCAACTCCAGGTGTCATCAAACTGAATTTTGATGGAGGCTTTAAACCCAGTGAAGGAGTTGGGGGCATAGGGGTGTTAGCAAGAAACAATCAAGGTGAAATAATAGGAGCATTTCATTCTAAAATTCCAAGAGCCTTGAATGGAGACACTATGGAAGCAATTGCAGCTCTTACAGCCCTGGACTTCGTAGCAGACATAGGGTTCACTCGCATCATCTTAGAAGGAGATTCGTCGGGAATTGTAAGGAAGATGCAACATGAAAATAATGATCTATCCCAATTGGGACGTTGATTGCAGAAGCCTGAGTAAAAGTCAGACGCTTTGCCTCATGTAACATTTCACATGTTAACTGGGATGTGAACAAAGCTGCCCACAGTCTAGCCTCACTAGCCTACTCTTCTAATGAGGACATGTTTTGGACAGAAACTTGCCCGGACATTGTTATGAACATTGCTCTTTTAGATTGTAATAAGCTTTGACATTAATAAAAGCTATTCTATTTTTTTTTAAAAAGTGAATTATTGAAATAAATTAAGAAGAAAGGAGCAAAGAGGATCAGAACTATGGTACACACTAGCTTTTATAATTGAAACAAATTTATTTTTTCTCTGCATTTATTATAATGGAATAATTTCACATTAAATTCTCTTTTTATTATTACATTTCAACATTGATATTTGGTTATAAAAATGATATGACTATGGTGGTTTAACTCAACATGCATAGGATTCCTTATTCCCACAATATGGCATAGACTTGCTTTAGAGTTTAGATTACCATTTTTTTTCTTTTTATTTTTCCTTTTTGGTCCAACCATGCACCCCTATGGATCTCAACAAGTCGAACAATATTTTATTGAAGAATACTTGTTGAATTTCGATATTTGAAATTTTGGAAATTTTAGGTTCATTAAAAAAAATAAGGGTTTTTTTATTGGGTTTTACATGGTTAAATATAGTGTAAAAAAGTTATTAGAATTTTATGCTTCAGTCTTTTTAAAGTAAGACGTTTCAATTGGTTTAACTATTAAATCATTTGGTAAAAAAGATTTGGTGTCGACAAGATTAGAATGCATGCATTACATAAATAAATCAAACACAAATGTATTATATGAATTTATATATAATGCACTAACAATATATAGTTTTCATATATTGTCAATGCACAAGAGATTGACACATTATCAATAAGCTCTTATGAGCAAATTGAAAAAAATTTATTTGTATTTATTTTTAAAGGCTTGACATCTTTTTAGTTTACATAACATACTGATGAGTTGTCAACTTCTAATGTATTGATAGTTTATAAAGATTATATACTGTCAGTGCATCATATATACACTTACATTTGACATGTACATTTCAAAGGTATCATTTATTTGTAAATTTGATAATTTTAAATACGATATGATAACATGATATAAAAACAAAATATAAGAGTGACGTGGGTTAATATTTAATAAAAAGAATATATATGAATTTTGCAAAAGTAAAAAAAAAATTTACTTGATGTATCAATATGAATTCTTATACGATACAAATAAAAAAATACATATGAATTGTCATTTTAAATTATTTGTACTATCCGAAAACATAGTATGATCCAAAGTGGAGACTAAAATTTCATTTACATGGCCAAAAATGTCATTTTATTCAGCACGCTATATTGAACGACGTCGTATTGGTTCCTTCTTCGCCAATACGCCGGTGATTGTGCCCTGACTAGGCGGCATCACTTCCTAGAAACCAATAATGTCAAAACAAAGGGCAAAATGGGAAACTCGGACAAATCCTGGCGGGAAAAAGAGCCGTTGCTCATTAGACTACCAAAATTTGGCGCCAAAAAAATTTTCTTCACTCGGTTTCGGCTGCCCGTAAATTCCCGGGCAGCCAGCCATCTTTCTCTCTCTTAAAAAAAAAAAACAGCTTCTTTTTCTCTCCAATCTCTTTAAGAAATCAAAGCTTAATATAAACTTCTCTTTCTTATTTTCCCTCAAAATCTCTCTTTTTTCTCTCGTTCAAAACTCTCTCCTTTTCTTTTATTCCATTCTCTCTGTTTCTTCATTTGTTTTGAATCCTTTGATCAAAAACTCATCTTTTTCTCTCTTTGTTTTCATTTTCTGCTTGATTTTAGTCAAAGATAACAGCTTTTCCCCTGCTTTGGCTCCGCTTACTTTCACTGGATTGCTCTGTTTTGTTCTGTTTGGAGCCATTCTCTTCAAAAACTACTCATTTTCTCACTTGGGTTGCTTTGTTTTTGCTTCAAAATCCTTTCTTCTGTTCTTTACAAATGGGGTTGTCCAAAAAGCAACAAGTAGAAGGAGTATTAGACTCTGAAGGGAGGAAATGGGTGATAGCCGGTATCGTCATAAGGACTTCATTGAAGCCAATAAACACAAAACCAAGAGGAAAAGATAGCGAAGAAGATGAAGAAGAAGCTTGTTCAACAACCCCAACTTCAAAAGAAGCAAGAATACCAGACAAGTTACCCTGCCCTCCAGCTCCAAGAAAGCGAAGGCCTCCTTTGAGATGTCATTACAATGGAGTTAGGGAGTTCTTCACTCCTCCTGACTTGGAAACAGTGTTCAAGCGCCATGTTGAGAAAGCAAATTGAGTTTGAAGTTAGTTCTTTTTAGAGTAAAAGTTCGAGCTTCTAGGCTAGAAGGTTTTGTTGTGCTTTTTCTTTTCCTTTTTTGGGTCTTTTTGCATTAGTAACTCCTTCTCTAAGCCAAATAGTAGAGAGGAGTAGATGTACAAAGATATGATATTTTATGAAATGAGTAGTGTAGTTTGTTTAGTTTAGTTCAGTTCAGTTCAGTGAAGTTTTCTTTTGGCCATAAGAATTCAAGCTCTTGCTTTAGCTAATACTACTAGCTAGTATTTCATGCTTCATACTTTATCTCTTACTTGGTGCTTGTGTTGTGGAATGGTTTGGATTTGTAACTTCTTGTACTGCTTTAGATGTTTGAATTGAAGCTTGAAGATTATAAGATTGGTGGTGATATTCATATGAAAAGTTTTTTTTTTTTTGGTTAAGATGGTTAGAGGTTTTGGTCATTCAAGTTCAGCTAGAGAATCTTGCACAGGATGCAGTTGCAACTTGCAAGGAAGAAAGTGATTTTTTTTGCAGGTTTAGCCACTGACCAGTGACCACAGTTGCTTCAGAATTTGCTCCATAACAGTCCATAATTCATCCCAAGCTTCTCTAGTTTTGGTCCATCAAATTCTTGTTTCTCTGGTCAGGCCAGGCTCTAAGTAAATGATTGGCAATGGCATAGATAATTTTCAGTAAAAAATGGCAAGGGATCTCTCTTTTTGTGACTCTATACCAAAGTACACACGTGTAGAGTGCATAGGGTTATTTGCATACCCAAGTTCAAAAGTTGTCCCATCAAAAATATTGTAAAGCAAATCTTTTACACGGCTGAGAATGATGCTGCACAGATGTTTCAACCATAGTTTTGCTTAGACATGAGCATGACAATCAGCGGATGTATAAAAAAAAATCGAAATTTTTATTTGTGACTTTTTTGCGTTATGTCTAAAATTGTCAACTCCAGTTTTATGATTGACAGTGACCAATCATTCTCTGAGAGCCCTAGTACCTCTTCTATGCTATGCCAAACCATCTTTAATCTTCCTATATGCCTTAACCAGACCCACCACCCCTTCCCTGGAAGCTCCATGGCAAACCAAACCAAAGTTGCTGCTAAGTGCTAATGCTTTCTCTGATTATAAAAAGACAAAGTAACATTGAGTGGTAGATTAGAATCCAATGTGGGGTTTTTTGTTTTTTTGACAAGAAGAAACTCTTTTAGCTCTTTAGGCCTTAATTTTGGAAGCAGCATCAAGTACCATTCAAATTTAATTATATTTCTTTATGCCAGAAGTCTTTAAGCCAGGAGGTTTCAACCAGGTTGTTCATATTTCTAATGTTTAACATTGAAATTTTGTGTTTTTCAGTCTTTCTTCAACTTAAAACCATGGAATCCAATGCAGGGCTTGAAGAGGGTGTGGGTATTTTTCAAAGCACTTGATGGCAACTACAACTTGTGAACTTAGGCTTTTATTATTTCAAAGCTGATGTGTAAATACAGGATAAGATTTTCAGGTAGGCCTAGATATTTTAGATTAAGTGCGAAAATGATACAAAAAAGATACGAAAGTCACATATCTTAAAATTTAATAAAAATTATATATATTTAATAAAAGTTAAAGAATGTTTGTACTTGATGTATTGACACAAAATTTTTGTATTTTACAATATATATGAATACGATTTTACATGATACAATAAACAAGAATCTTTGGGATTTGTTTTTCTTGTTTAGAAATGGAGTAGACAGAATATCCTGAGCATGATCAAGGGAACTGTCTAAAAGATTAGAATGGAGTGGAGACTGGGAGTTAGACCTTATCTTAAGGTTTTCTTTGCATATTAAACAAAGGCTAGCTTTTCTAGGGATTAGCTTCCTTTATGAAAGCATATAGTAGTAAAGCTGTGTTAAAAAATTTTCAGGTTTCAACTCTGTCAGAATTCTAATGCTACAGTTTTCACCCTAACTCTGTCAACAAATGTCACATGAACTTAGCTTGTTTTGTTTGTATTAGGTTTCTTTTTCTTAATTACTTATGGCTTTTCCTGTTGTCCCAGCATGGGAAGCAACAGATTTTATCTACTAACCTTATTTACATATGTTTTAATATATATAAGATTTCTCCTTTTAATACGAGTGATTGAAATACTCTCTTTGTTAATGTGAACGAAAGGTTACGCATATATTATTATTTTTTCGAGATCTTACAATATAAAAATTTTGTACATTAAAACTACGTACATATGATTTTTTCTAGGTCTCATCAGTGAATTTAATTGCTATCTAACACAAAAAAATTCAATTAAATCTTTAAAAATCTTGAATCAGCTGAAGAATCAAAGGCTTTTTAAGGCTGTCCTTTTGCTTTTTGTGACGATCCAAATTTCAAAAGAAAAGGAAAAGTTTTGCTTGCCACATTCTAGTTTAAAGAAAGGGTTTGATGCAAAATTAAGAAGCAGGGATTGTTTGAGTAATGAAAGTAACTGCTTTTGTCTCATAGTGTTCATCTTAAATGGACTCAGCTAGCAAGCTAAGATCCAGGTGAATGACTTCTGCTTATCCTGATGGCATGCAGCATGCTTGCTTCCCACCAAATCTTAGTCATGGCCAACTTCTTGATTTACTAATATTATTGTCTGCGGGGACCAAATACACAAACACCAGCAACTTGAATACTTGATAAAGACATTAGGATAGCTATTATGACTTGCGAAAGATGCTTCAAGACTTTAAAATTTCATGTTCAAATTTTACTATATGTGAACTTGAATTTGATTATTGAGTCTAGTTATTTATTAATTTTATTAGTTGAATTAAGAGATTTTTGTATGGTTACAAGTTCTATCAATTTGATATTGATTATAATTATAACTTATTATGTAATGCATTGCTTCGAAAAATGATAATATAATCTCAAATAATAGAGCTAGATCGACCAAAGTCACCTGTATAAACTATAAATAAAGTATTTGTCACCAATAATGGTGTTTATCAGTGCTAAAACTATAGATTAATCTTGACATAGGGATATAAAAACAAGGATTATATATCTTTCTTCAAACTTAGTTCTACAAGTTTGAAAGCGCCTAATTTAATTCCAACCTAGCTAGGGCACACCAATCATACGTGTGTTTCTCTTTAACTTGGAATTGATTAGCACTAGTTGGAGAATTATTGTTCCATTGTTTACAATATCCTAAAGTAGTAGTGACTTGAAACACTCAAAACCATTGGGCATCGCTTTCTCTCACAAGGAGCCAATCTTGCCTAGTCATTACCTTTGGAGTGAGGAAGATAGTCCTTATTGGCTAAATAATGTGAAGGGAAATGGTTTATATTTGATACATCGATAGTGTATAGTTTTTATATATTGTTAGTCAATTATAAAGTATTATCTCATTAATGAGTAACATTTAAAAATAGATAGATCTTTAAAAATAAATTAAAAACCTTCTTAATATTTATTTTTAAGAGTTTTCATATATTTTTAACTTTACTTATTAATGAGCTGGTATTTTATAAATAATTGAATCACTGTATCAAATATAAACTTAAGGAAAAATTTGTAAAACCCTTGTGAGCTTCAACCAAATAGTAACATAGACTCTTGGGAATGGTTGGTAGATATCGCATTGTTGACTACTAGGAGAATGTTGATCAAACTTACAAATTTATTTTTGGATAATGTATTAACTTCAGTTTTCTTTTTACAAGTATAATCTTAATTAGTGTTAATGAAACATTCCTCTTTAATGAAAATCTTGTTGGGGTCATAATATTTGCTACCAATCATGGTTAAATGTTTAGATTAGTATGCAAGCATAAAATATGAATCATAAAATGCAAATTAAACCTTCAAAATATCCTTTTACAACTATCTTATTTTTATCTGTCATTCACAAATCCAAATGAGTTGACAATTTGTATTCCAAACATGTTCATATAACAAAAATAGTTATACAAACATATAAGAACCCTTTTTTTCTCTATAAAACTCTCATGCATGAAAATTACAAGCCTTATGAACTAAAAGAAAATATTAAACTTAGGATTCAATCTATTTGATTCAAACAATCTCTGTAAAATTAATTTTCAAAAATTTAAAGTTCAAATCCTCTTATCTACCTATTGTTTTTCTTATACGAGATTAGTTTGCCAATTTTTGAAGGTTCAATTAATGACAAAATCTATTTTCTTTCCTTCCATTCCATTGAGAAAACTCCCAAAAGAAAATTCAAAATCCCCATGAAAATAACTTCAACGTTATTGACTTTATTTGCAAATTTCTGCATTGTAATAACTAGTTTGCACACTTTACAAGATTTTGAAAATTTTTCTTTCCAACAATTGAACTAATTAATGTAGAAAAGGAAGGATAGATTGGTCTAAAAACCCAGCGGAATCCAATGTAAAAAACAAAGAGTAATGGAGTAGACATGTACACATGGACAGACCCAGACAGGAATCCAAAGAGCAAGAAGATTCTGTCCAAATCCAATAAAAATAAAATAAATTTATTATGACATGAGTTGTACCTCTGTTATTTGACAGACCAATCATCGGCTTTCTTTTCTGGTTGGACGCGGTTTTCACTTCTTTTTGTCTGGTCCCCGCCCGGCCCGGCAGCTCCTTGGCTAAGCTGCCCGCCCCTTCTTGGGGGTCTGCCCGGGTTATTTGTTTGGCGGGAAAATTGCCTTGGGTACGAATTTAGGGTTTTTCCCGCCAAAAGATTAGAGGATTTGGCTCGGGAAAAGCCGGTCTATGACGGCTGGGTTATTTTTATCTGGATAAGACTCATGGTTACTGTTTAAGGGCGGCTGCTAATTTGTGGGCTGAACCAGTGGGTCCACTGAGCTTTCAATCTAAACCGTCCAAAGAGCTCACAGTGGGCCCCGTTTAATGCGTTCCATTTGTTTGGAAACGTCCACTTGGTTGACTTTTGTTTCTCTGCGAACTTTAATGGGACTCTGTTCTAGAGCTGATAATTGGTGTATATGTGTAAAACACAAAAATTTAATGTTGATATATTAAATACAAATTTTTTTATCATATTCATATTAACTTTTATTCAATTTTAACTCATGTCATATTGATATTTTTATTTGTGTCATATCATGATATTGTGTTTACAATTGTCAGATCTACATTATTAGCTGATTGATCAAAATTTTGATCTTTTGAACAAAGAAATATATATACTTATATAGAGAGAAATTATTTCATAAAATATTAATTTTATTGATTGAATTAATAAGATGACATATCATTAAAGATATATTAAAAAATTATTATGGTGACAATTTCTTAATCTTATTTATGGAATTAAAAAATTTCATTATTGGTATATTAAAATGAGTTCATATGTACTTATTTATAATTCTATATTTATATTAAACAATGAATGATTCCAATCAATTCTTAAAATAAAGTGATGCATATGACAATAAACACCTTAGTTTTTTTTTTTTGTCTAATTCAAATTGTGGATTAGAGTTTAGTTAATTCTAATCTTTTTTTTTAGGTACAACTAATGGTCATAATCTCATATTTTCAATAGATTGTATGTTGTTGGTACATCGATGTAATTCTGGATAATTTTGTTATTAATATTATCTTTTATTGACAAAAAAAATAATACGTATCAATCATTTATTCGAATTTGTCAAAAGAAAATAATTAACCAATAGCATAAAGAATATTGTTTAATGAGGTATATTTTTGTCAAAAACATGTGCACTTTTACTTTATATTTTTCACTTTGGTATATACTTTTTTATTTTCCTATATGCACGTATATTTTCGCACGTGCAATGTTGAAAACAATTATATAGTCTCGAAAGGAGTCCAAAATATGAGGTTTTCGTAGGTCAAAGAATAAAACGTAGAATGCATAAAGATAATAAGTACTTATTTCATTTTATGTGTTTTTTTGGTCAAACAAGTAAATTATGACCTTTATTTTTAAAAAAGATTACATTAATATAAAATTTAAAAAGATGTTTTCAAAATTTATAAATTTTGTTTTTAATTTTCTTAAAAATAATGATCAAGATTGAGTTTTAATCCCAAATAATAATAATAATAATAAGAATAATAATAATAATAATAATAATAATAATAATAATAATATTGAAGCAGAAGGAGTACTGCTTCATGAAAATATGTTTTTTGTTGGCTTAATAATAAAATATATAATCAATTTTTGCACAATATAGGCTTAATAATAAAATATATAATTAATTTTTTGCACAATATAGATTTAAACAAGACCTGCTCAGGGACCTGACTACCCGCCCAAGCTTAAAGATCCGTCCGATATTTTTGTTGGGTTGGGACAAAAATATTTGATGCAATTATCGGACTTGAACAAAATTTTTAGGCTTGCTTAAAAATCAGGTCGAGCTCAGGCTAAACCTTTCAAAGCCCGGACTCAGCCCGGCTCGAATATTAATATTAATTAAGTATTTTTTAAATATATGTACTAAGTATAATATAATTATATTTATATAAAATATTATTGATTAATAAACATGATCATGTTTGTAAATATTTAATATGAAAATTGACATATAAATTTTGATGAATTAAATTAAAATTTAAAGGGAATAAAAGAAAAAAATAAAAAATAAAAATAAATAAAATAATATTCCAAACAGATCGGACTCGAGCTTATATTATAAAAATCAAAACAAGTCTGAACAAAAAATCA
Organism: Heritiera fomes; assembly: GCA_032173925.1. Classification (NCBI taxonomy): domain Eukaryota; kingdom Viridiplantae; phylum Streptophyta; class Magnoliopsida; order Malvales; family Malvaceae; genus Heritiera; species Heritiera fomes. Next base: position 7,736,534 of record JAPDPM010000025.1, read on the forward strand.
AGCTTGAATTTTCAGCTCAGGCCAAACTTGGACATACACATAAACCGTTATTATCTATCTTGGGTCCAACCATAATCAGGTTTAATCTAAACCCTTTTATGTTTTATTGCATAAAATTAGTCCATTATTTTTGGCAAATAAATTTTAAACATTTCAAAATCATGTAATCAAGTAAAAAATTGTTGAATGACACTAATTCTATTTGAATAGCATACATGGCATGTCACATGATAATTCATAAAGCTATCACAGTTAGTTCCAACGTAGAATATTCAAATAGCAGTTAATATCATTTAATATATTTAATTATGTTATTTTAAAAGTTTAGGAATTTATTTAAAAAATTAAAATTTATATATTGATTTGCATAAAAAAAAACTGATGATATATTTAAAAATTAAGTTGTTTTTTCAAACTCCCATGCTGCCAATGTGTTTTGGAACTTGGAAGTGAAATGAAAACCATGTTGGAGTGCGTTTCGACACCGAAATCATATGTGGGCTGAACAAATGCTCCAATTAATGTTTAGGCTCACATGGGCCAGCCTTTTTAAGCTAAAACGTTGAAAATCGTATGCTAAATTGGGCTTGGCTTTAAGGCCTGGTTCATCAGCTCCTGCTAAGGAGCCGAGCTCTTGCTATTGAGCTGAGCAAAGGCTCCAATCCAATAGATGATCTGGTTCGTTACGAGCCATTTGTTGATGTCAGTCGGTAAAAATCATTAATAATGCGTTTGGACGATGAATTTTAAAATTTTGAAGTATTTTAAATAAAGGTATTATAAAATTTATCATTTTAAAATAATAGCATTTATAATTGACTTGTTTGGATAAAAAAATTTTTAGAAAGAATTTTTAGATACTAAAATTTGATTAAATAAAAAATAATTATAAAAGAAAATAATAATATTATATATTACAAAAAGAAAAATATCAAATAAAATATGCAATATGAGTATCACTAGATTTGTAAAAATGTATAGATATTGTTAATAATATAAAAAATAAAGATATATATTAAATTTAAATAAAACAATATGTTTTTTATTTTTAACTCTATATTTAATAGTGAGCCATGTCTAATAAGTAGGAAAGAATATAAGAAATTTTGAAAAACCACCTTTTTAGATAGATTTTTAAAAGGGAATTTGAGCATTTCAAATTCCCTTTTTAAATCCCTCATAAATTTTCAAATTCTTCCAAATTTTACCAAACAAAAAATTTGCATTTTTGGACTTTTAAATATCTTGATTGAAATGAATTCCCTCCTTGAAATTCCTCATCCAAACACAACCTAAGTGAATCGCAATTACAAAATAATAATAATAATAATAATAAAAAATATTACGTTTAATTCAAATATATATGAAATCATTCTTAAGAGGTCACATTTGAACTTGGAGTAGACCTAAAACTCAGAATAGGTGTATATATTTTATGTTTGTGTTGTGTCAAATTTTTTTTTTAATTTTTGTTAATTTCATAGATGATTTTAACTAATTTTTTTTGTGTAACCACAAATATTCTCATTCATTTTACGGACTGAAACTAATCTTATTCGAATTGAAAATGATAAATAGTAAAGTACTACCAACGGTGGTTACTCCAAGATTTTGAGCCATGCTATTTTCATGTATCATTTTCATATATGTCGGGATTGCTAAATTTATTTAGTGTTTAAATCTTAAAAATTGCAATCCTTCTCTTGTTCTCATATTTCGTCAAGAGAGATAGGAATTGAATAAAAAGGAGGAAGGAGTAGAAAAGATGGCAAGTAGCCAAGATATCTCCTTCATGTTCGATGAAGACATTTATCTACAACATTAACAAGGCATGTACTGTAATTAAAGATAACCCTGAATAAAACAAACAAGATCTCAGTTGAAACCGAGAGGAAAGACATAATAGCCCACCGACCATTCACCGAAAGGATCCATTGAAAGCAACATTTGGGAAAGAAAAACATGTCAGGAGACGGGAATGCAACGAGTCAATTGCAGGGCTTTAAGATGACAGCTGAAGTTTCATCAGAATCCTTACTTGTTAGCAATAAGCATGACAAACTGAATCTAACAAACAAAAAGCCACCAAGAGGCAGTTTATGCTAATGAAGGACTTTGCAACAACCAAATACGAGGACGATCTGCCTTGGCTTCCAAGAAATATGCCCCTCATTGATTCTGAATGAAACATGCCTGATATCCTCACAGAGTAATTCAGAATGTTATAGAATTTAGAGAGAGGGTGATTCCTGGTGCAATGATTAAAGTTGCTCTTTTATAACTCGGAAGTCACAGATTCAAGTCATGGCTTTTCTTTAATGTGGAAGGAAAACTGCATACCCTTCTTAGACCCCACATTGTTTACAGATGATCACAAGAAATTTCTCTCAGTGAACAACCAGAGAACAGGGAAGGATAACTGGCTGCTCTCAATCAACTATTACGAGAACATTTGATTCAAACAAATACCTTGCTCTTCGAGCACTAATTTATTTGATAAATGTTGATTGCTAAAACTATTAACTTGATTGAGTAGATGCAAAAGAGTGCAAGCATTTATACTCAATGACTTCTTCACCATTTCAATTTCCAAATAGAAGAACATTCAAATTCAACTCAGTTATCTAAGTACAACGAAACATTACATTTGTAGAGACATGATTATTTAGAGAGCCATGCAGCTCTTTCTATACCAGAACATGAAGAAATGATATGTTTACTGGAAACAAGCAAGTTTTATGTATATAGCAGTTCTTGTTGGAACTTTAAAAACTTAACTATGTACTTCAATCAGCAATTCATCAACCAGAAGTTACCTCTATAACTTTATGCAATGCCCATGTCTTTGCAATGCCTGAAACCTTGCTCTCCTCAACCTGCATCTGTCTCACCTGTGGACAATTTAAGACAAAGAGCTCAACGGCCGGAGCTTCAATACCGGGACAATTCATAATATCAACGCTTTGCAAACGCTTGCAGGTCTTAGATATAGAAACCAAGGTCATACTAGTTAGCCTTCTGCAGCCTCTCAACTTCAATTCAGTGAGATGATTGCAAGAAACTAGCATAGAAATGACCTCCTTATCAAGCAACATCTCATTATAAGACAAGTCCAATTTCCTCAACGTCCTCAAATTTTGTCCCAGTGTGGCTAGCAAGCCTAGCTCTCTTTCAACGACATCACAGTTTATTAACGCCAATTCTTCTAGACTAGACTGCAAGGCAGTGCCAAGAGTCTTTAGACCTTCACCAGTAACAAGACAACAACTTTGAAGCCTAAGTTTTGAGAGACCTCTTAAATTCATAGCAACAGCTGAGAGGTGATTGTTATTGAGGTCTAGCGGCAATCTAAGGTCAAGTTTCTGCAAATTACACCTGCAAGTGGTTATGAATTCAAGCAAACCCTCTGTGCCACCTCCATCATAAACCAATAGAGAATTCAATGAGGTACAATTCTCTGACAATCTTAGTAACACCCCATCAACGATACTCCTACATTTCCTTAGCTCTACTTCTTGAAGACCTTCCACAAAGCAGATAAACGATGAAAAAGACTCCCCATCACCAATACTCTCACAGCTCTTTAGCTGTAATTTCTTAAGCCGTTTGCAGTTCCTCCATAGCCAACCAACACCCTTATCATCTGACTGAATTCCTGACAGACAAAGACTTTCTAAACCAAATTCTGCATCCAATTCCTCATTTAAACACAACCCAAATCGCCCAACATCATTATCGACACTATCAGTTGAGCATACATATAAACATAACTCTTTTAAACAAGAAAAAGAAACAACCCAGTTGAGAAAAATAGGCCTATTTAAAGAAACGGTAATAGAAGTAAGGTGGGAACAAGCTTTTGACAGAGACAATAAAGAAGAAACAGAAACCGGACCAGCTAAGAACCTGAGATTATGCAGGTTAGAACAACAAGAAGAAACTATGAAAAGCAGATGATCAAAAAAGGCAGTGCTTGAATTGCTGCTGGAGGAGGTGGAATTGGTGGTGGCATCAGATAGAACAAGAGAAAGAGAAGAAAGAGAAGCGTAATAAGGAAGAAGAGAAGCCAAAGAAACAATCACAGAATTGTGTGGAAGAAACCTGAGTGAAAGAGATGTTTTTGAGCTTCTGTAAAGTTTAAGCCAACGCTTGGAAACTAAAGAAACTGATAAAGAAGATGATGGAGTTGATGGCAGCCTTCTGAATATTTCTTGCAGTAGTTCGTCACATAACACGCTATCCGTCATGTCTTTGCAAATTCTTCAAACTTCAGAGCTTTTTGCTGGGTTTTTCTTATTTTTATGTTTCATCAGGCTGAGTTCTTTATTTGGCTTTATTTTGTTTTGTTTTTGTGCTGACAACTGGTTTTGAGGTTGTGATTTAAAGGCTGAATTTTGATGATCAGGTGAGACTTGAGGTAGAAAATTGAGTTGGACTAGAGATGGAGGGATATTGAGGTTTTGGCTAAGCGCAGACTGAAGGGCGTGGAGGACAAGTTCTTGTCTGAGTTTAAGATAAGAAGACATAGCTTCCATGGAGAAGAACTTGGAAGTTACTACATTAAGGGAATATTTTTAATGCTTTTTCAAGCTTTGTATACATTCACATTCAAGTTAATAAGATTTTTTATATTAATTAGTTATTTATTTTAGTCTTTTCATCCTAAATTTAGTGATGAATGAAATAATTAATAATTTTGAAGAATCAAAAATCATATCAATGATATATTTAAATTGTCAAGTATATATATATTTTATTATTTGTTTTTTCTGCATTTTTATAATTTATATTTTTTAAAAAAGTTGACCAAAATTAAAAAAATTAATAATGTTATCTTTTGGTACACTTTGATGACTTATGAAATCGTCCAAAATTTTTAGTTAGACTTAGAGTCAAAGGAAAATAATCCTATTTTATTTTAATTTATTTTCCTATTGGTTTTGGAGGTGGTAAATACACTTACTTTAGCAAGGTGGTAACTACACTTACTTTAGCAAGCGCGTTTTGCATTGGTATTGGCCTCCACGTGTCGCTCCAGCCAGCTTTTCTTGCTATGAACAAGAAAAAGGCAAATATGAAAATTTCGCATATTTCCTCTTTATTTTTTTTTTCCAAAGACCTCTCTGTGTCTAAAAATTACTTTAGATTCCAATTAATCCGAAATCGAACTGGGATCGAACATTTTTCTTCTTTGCGACATCTTCACAATTTATTTGACGTTCTTGTTGCTTTATTTTTTTATAAATAAATATTTATGAATTCTGACTAGAATTGTAACAAAAAAAAAAATCAGACTAGAGTTTCATTCCCCATTTTTTCGGTTTTGTTTTTTTTTTAATCTATTTTATTTGGTATGATTTTGATTTTTTTAGGGCAGCCAACGATTTTTTGGCTACACGTGGTAAATTTTAAGTTTAAGTTCAAATAATTTTAATCTCAAGGCTAAATTGTAAAAATAATTAGTACAATGAAAATTTTAAATATAAAAAATAATACAAGTGTTAGTAAAACTCAAACTGTAAACCTTTAACACTCGGACACAGAAATGAAAATGCGACAACACCAACCCATTTTCCCTCTTCTTAATCTCAATTTCAGGAACTATGATAGTTTGGAACATTTTACCCTCTAATTCATTGCTATTTTAGATTCCCAAATGCAGTTGGGAGTTTAAAAGAGAAATATAAATTAGGTAACCGTGAGGTATTAGCAGGTTCATCAGTCTTTTTCATCTTACAACTTTAATTTCTAATTTTAACCAGAAAAAAGCTAGGTGCTTTGATGTATTCTTGGAGTTTCCTCCGAAAGGGATGTAAATTTCTTGTTTAATATATAGCTTTTGGTAGCAAAGTCAGAGGTCAGAATCTCAGAAGGATTCCTTCCTTTCTTCTCTGCCTCTAGTTCTTGTCTAAATTCTTATTCTTGCAATTCCTTTTGTCCAATTCCAATGATTATTACAGCTTAACAATCAATAAGCTAACACAACATAAAATTTGCAGTTTAATCATACATGTAAGACATTCAGACTCGTGTTCTCGTTTGTGTTCATGTGTGTGTCCTTGCACGTGTATAGAAGGTTTGAGCAGATGCAACAATCATCCTAAATCAGATATCGAAGACATTCAGACTCGTGTTTGTGTGTGTTTGTGCTTGTGCACGTGTATAGAAGGTTCGAGCAGATGCAAGGTCATCCTAAGACTTCATAAGCACAATCAAAGCAATCAAAATGGATGGCGAATGAGAACATTTATAAACCTGTAACTAAAATTCCTCTAGCAGCAAAGAACCAGTAAAACAACCAATTGCAATCTTTATGGAGAATCGCCTTTCCTTTTGTCACAGGGATCCTCAACTTTTCTGAGTGGGTGTTGAATATGATCCTTTGGCATCTCGCATCTTCTTCGCTCAACCATGACAAATTAAACACTTTAACTAGAAAAAGTTGGGAAATAAAACAACAATATTCAGTTGGGAGCTATTGGTCAGCAAGGCATCTAGTCCTTATCGGTTTCTTTCTTCTACTTAAATTAACTTTCAAAAGGAAAAGCGTCAACCTTTTTTAAATGGTACACCATTCGAAGTGGGCAAAACAACAGATGATTCCCTTCAATTCAAAGAAATTATGTAAACATAGCCAATATTATACAATAAAATCTTGCCTAATTCTCTCTTTCTTGACCTATCTTTATCATAGAAGTTTCTACTAGGGGTGCAATCACATTCATGTATGGCAAGCATTCATTTGTGTGTAGTATGCACCTAAATAAGGGCAATCTACATGTAGAGATGCTTCCTAGTTTGAAACCGAAGAGCAAAGTGTACCTCTGTGTTGATGGGCCAGATAAGGTTATTTGCAAGCCCAGACTCTAGCTGGAAGAGGAAGTTTGAAGGAATTCAGCACAAAAGCCATCATAAAGACCTGATCAATCATATTTGTCATACCACCATTTCTTAAAAGACCAATAATAAGTATGTCAAACCTCATTGTAATCCTGCCAGCCAACCAGCTAAATCCAAAGTCAGACCCATAACATCCAAGTTCCAGAATATTGTGTGGCTTTGACAGACAACAATCACATGTCCTCTCCAGAACAAGTCCATTTTTCACTAAAAGTTAGCAATTAGGAAAGAAGGCAAACATTGAACTAAAATGCTCTTGAAGTTCAATTTACAGGTCTGAACAGAATTAAGATGAGTCAACAAGTATGAAGCAAAATGTGAATGCATAATACCCAGCATGGCAAGTGTACCATACCAATGAAGAGATATGTAGCACTGTTCCATGCCCAAAGAGACTCAAGCCACATCCAGAAGTCACCAGCGCTGAGACTACCAAAACCATCAAGCATCCCTTTGAACAGAAAAAAACCAGTTGGAGGAAAAACAATAAGCCCTAAAACCAGATTGCAAATTATCCTAGAAAAACTTCTCAAAGCACTGGTCCTAATATCCAGCTTCAAGGGTCGAGCCAACAAACACATTGGGACCATCAATAAAGCACCAATTTCTGCAGTAGCAAAATTAATGACGGACATGAGCCCCAAACCAATGAACGCTGCTGAGATAGTCACCGATTTCACAAGGGCCCATTCTTGTTCTTGAGATACTTCAGCACAAGATAAAGGAGAGGCCAGAACTGAGTACAGGGTTAGAAAGCTGAGCATTGAAAGCAAAACCCAGATCACAAAGCTGCTTGTTGGGCTGCAATCAGGTATTTGGCAGATGAAATATGGAAGTAATGAAACAACAGCACCCCATAAGTGAACAACAAAAACTAATTTTGCTGAATTAAGCCACCTCCATGATCTGATAGTGATACCATGCTCATTAGTATTAGTGCCTGCAGTTGTTGTGGAGTTACCACTTTCTGAACAGTTGCCCAATCTACTTGCATCAACATAAAGAGAAGCCGCAACCATTGGAAGTGGTGCTATGAGAAGTGCAAATGCAATCATGTAAACCCCTACTGACACAAACTTACTAGGAGATGTTAAGAGGTATAAGAAAAATGATTGATGAAACTTCTCAAGGAGGTTATTTACTGATCGTATAACTCCTTCAATCAACCTGCACCAAGCAACATGAAATTCTTCAGGAAAACGAAAGTCAAAATAACAAAGTTGTATACGATGATCTGCACCGTACATAGAACTTCTTAACTACAATCATTCAAATAACGTGGAGTTCAAAATTTCTAAATAACCTCCTGCTGAAAGCTAATTATTGATGAGAACTACAATAATAAATGGAAATGGAAAGCAATGGGAATGAACACTCACCGGCCACCTCTTAGAAGAATGTCCTTGCGCCTGATTTTATCCAATGAAAATTTAGGTGAAATCTCCAATGTAACTGCATCAACTTGATAATCACGGAAAGCACCATGTGGGCCTGTTGGTAGACCTAGAGCCTAAAACAAAAACAATATGGAGAGTGAGAAAGTAAACTGCTGCTCAATGAACAGAGAGGAGCATTGCATTCAACTACTTAAAATTTTTCTTCATCCATTTGATAGGATTGGAGATAGAGTTGTGACAAATATGAGCCAAAAAAAGGAGGAAAACAATGGATAAATTCAGAGATAACCAAATAAGAATAGTATTCTACCTGATAATACAATGAACTTGCAAGAGTAGCAGTGCCTTCAACATACTCTGTTGCAGGGATGCCAAATTTCCATTCAGGGTTTAAGCTTTTAGCTACTTTTCCAAGAGATTCAAAGATTTCACCCAAAATTTTGAGCCAACTGGAGTTAAGAAGGGACCATAGTTTCTCCACCCTTACATGCAAACCTTGCCTGTGCACCGCCATATAATTTACAACATTGATGAGGTCCAAGTTTGGCATCTGTCCATTAGATGCCTCAGCATAAATGCTAATAGTGTCTTCAAAATGCTCACTTTGATCTCTGACCTTCAGGACCAGCGCAGCGGCCATAGTCCCAGCACGTCTAAAACTATTGGAGGATTTACTTCCAGCAGTAGACTTAACTTTCAACTCATAGAGATAATTAATATCTGGACACATCTCAGCATTTAGAGTACTCAGGCTGCTAAACTTAGGAGTCTGATAATCTCTTAACCAAGCAGCAACTGCTGCATGTTCTCCATATCGTGAATCAGCAACAAGCCATATAATATCCTTGCCCAGCCATGTAACTTCAGTGAGCAAGGAAAATACCGAGTATGCAATGCCCACAGATAAAGCCTCACCAGGACCACTCTTCAGGGCGTTGTATGGTGTTACCAAGACAATAGCCTCCTTCCCGTCACCACGAGGAGCTCTTATGATCCCAACAGTGTTGATACCATATGATGAACAGCTGTAGTTCTCTTTCATCGTACCAGAATCAGGACTAGCAAAAAAGTGCAGTGGGTGAAACTGATTCAACTGAGGATGGAATTTGTGAAAACTAACTTCAGCACCCAAGTCCAATATGTACTGAGCTATGGTTCTTTGACTTTCTCTGAAATGGCAATACACACAAGGTAAACAGAATTAGATCACATCACTTTTATCTAATTTCCATGTATTGTTAAGTCATGTAGGAGTTAACTAAATGCTCATAATCCAACAATACGATCTGAAGAGAAAACATAAATAAACAGCAAATAATCTCCACATACAGAAAACAGAGTATAAAGTGTCTTAACGCTATAAAAGACAAATTGCATGTTTAGTGTGTCACAAGAAAAGGATTCTCAAAACAAACAAAAAGAAGGCAAGTTCTAGTCTATTTTAGATCAAATATATAAGCAGGTTCAGATTCAAGCAGCCTTCATTAAACTCAGGTCAGATAATTTACTGCACTAGAACAAATTTTCAGAAGATTTCATATGCTAATAGGCAGGTTGTATCAGTCAAATTAGCTTAGCCCAGGTTTAGCCAAATGAGGCCTGATTCACAGCAATAAACAAGAACTTGGAATAAAGAGATAATACATCATAGATGAAACGAGAACAGACATGACAACTATAACTTGCCCATCAATATAAAATTCTCAAGCATTCTCTGCAAATGCTACACACTACAACACTCAAACTCTTCGTGCATATGGAAACTAGCAACCATGATTTAAGAACGCATATACACAGAATCAGCCCATACATTCCTGTTTCCGAAGATTTCAAGTCTGAACTAGTTAGGTCCTTCAACAATCTATTTCCATTCGAAACATGCTGATTAGAAAGCATGGGACTCGCAGAACCTGCACAAATAATACCAAAGCCACAAATCAAACATAAATAACACTGATCCGAGAAAATAAAACACTATTATGACATCCATCAATATAAAAAATGAACTTGAATCAGTATTTTCTTTCCATGGATGAATCGAACGTTCCATTTTATCTTTTTTTTTTCATCCAACCAAACAGTTAATTTCACTCAACTTAAATTCAATACAGCTAATAAGCTACTTCAACGGATTTCACTTAAATTATTTAAACTGAAACAGGGAGCACGGAGAGTGGATGAGGAACCTGGCATGAGCGCATTTTCGGAAATGTAAGTGTTTTTAGCAAGAACGGGTAAGAGAAACAGAGCCAAAACCCCAGCAGTGCAGCAAACGATACTGAAATAAACATCAAGAGATTCAAAACAAAAAACCATTAATAACAATCGATTTAAAACAAAAATTGAACAAAAAAAAAGAGAAAATTATATAAAGCGGAAAATAAATTAAATTACCTGACAAGTAAGCTGTGAGAGATGAGGAAGATCCCAAGGCGAACGATTGGCCTGACTCTGGGCTTCGGTTTTTCGTCGGTCTCGCTTTTCTCTTTAGTTTCGGCCATGGTTTCTTCTTCGGAGGAGAGCTTTGATTTGGCGATTTAAATTTTTTTTTTTTGGTTGCAACGATTTAAAATTAATTGAAACTGAGAGATTACATTAACAATCTTCTCAGTGTGAACTGTGAAAAGCTACAATGAGAAAAACGGAGCTCGGAGAAATGGAAATCTTCGAGCTTGGAAGAGAAATGGATCGGATCGGATCGGATCGGATCGGAGGAAACTGACTCTGAAGGTTGTTGGGCTGTTTTTTAGCCCGTTTAGTTTTCAATTTTTTGATGGATATCCAACCGAGTTTGGGCGGGCTAAAGTTGGGTCCATTGACCCAGAAGCAAGCCCAAGGCTTTCTCAGGCCCTTTTATATTTAATATTTAAATATTTCCTTAAAATTATGTTTTAACATTAAATTTACATAAAACGACATCATTTAATGCAGGGCTCACAAAATAGGGATGTAAAAGAACCGAGTGATACATGAACCAGTTACACTTCCGTGGAATTGGAAGCCTGCTAAAGCTTTAACCAAACAAGAATAACAATGGCAAGAATCACGGGATCCATATGAAATTGATCCAGATTTTGACTTTGACAATTATTTGATTAATCTTGATTATGATTTTACTCTAGGAGCAGACAATTCCCATTTGAACCTCTTTCTTGAACATTGTCTTGCTTGGTGATTATGTTGCATGAAAAATGTTTTCTCTGTTTCAGTCCAATGCATGTATAATTATTATGTGTGCAAGTTTCAAGTTCAAAGTAATTCCTATGTGAATATTGTGTTGTCTTCTAACCCACTCCAAGATAAAATATCACATCAAAAAATATTGTACTTTTACTTTTTCATCTTTAGTTTTAGTTTTCCTTCCCGTGAATTTTTAAGTTCATGCATCATATAATAAATCCATTATTATACCCCTTAGTTACTATTTGATGTTCCCTAAACATTACTTGATTACTTTTTCGTGCTTATATAACATAACTCTTTCATGCTAAAGGAGGCAAAATAGATCAAAACGATCAAAGTATTATTATGAAATAGTTTGTGAAATACAAATATAAGTTTTTAAATACTCTCCCTTGGTTGTTTTCCTTTACTCACCGGTATAAATCAGTTCTTAGTTCTATAACAGAGTTTTTTTTTTTAATATTAATCATATTTAGTAAACTTGTTCATTAAAAGATTATATTCTCAAAAATATGATCGTGAATATTAAATTAAACAAATGTGTTTGTGAACATTAAAAGAACACATTCACAAACACACATTTATAAATATTAATCAAACATGTTTATGAACATTAAAAATAAAAAAAGTTAGATAAACAAATTATATTCTCTCGATATATATAATATCAAATTAAAAATATTTACATAAATATATAATTTTAATAATTATATATTAAAATTATTGATAAATAAATATGTAATTTTAACAATTTATCATTATTAAATATTGTTGTTGCACAAAACAATAATAAAGGTATGCTGACGTCGATTTCGTACTTAGTCTCCACGTGTCTCCAAGAAGCTTCTGTAAAACAAGAAAAGTCAGAGAGACGCAAGGGTGGTTCCCTGCGTAGACACTCCGATGCTTAAGTCAGCAAAAAGTTCTTCAGTATTGTGAAGCGTAAAAGCCAGTAGTCAAAAATTAAGAAATAAAATTGTACCTGGGGGCCTATTTATAGGCCAATATTCTAGGTTAATTGCTTGAGGATAAGTCCATCATCTTGCTAAGAGTTTGTGTCCCAATATAACACAAGTTCCTCAAGAATCGGGAGCATTCGGAGCCTGTCGCCGGTGAGAGATTCATACCACGTGGCACATTGTGGCGTCAGGGATCTGTCGCTAGCAAGAGCCGAAATCATGCGCCATATGTCGCCTTATGACTGCAGGCGCCGGAATGGGAGTTTGTCGCCCGGCGATAGGTTAATGCGCCATGTGTCGCGTTATGATCACATGCGACAGGCTTGAAGTCTGTCGCCCATGAAAGGCGTAAAGACCGCCATGTGTCGCGTTATGATTGCAGGCGACAGACTTGGAGTCTGTCGCCCAGCGACAGGCGTAAGGATGCAGTTTTGTATTCTATCGCTTAAGACCACGTGGCCTGGTGATTCTCTGTCACGTGGTGATTTCTGACGCTTTTTGGGTCTGGCCTAACGTGGGTAGACTTTGCCATATCAATTGCTCCCCACTCTCTTGTTGGATTTCTCCAACCAAGAGAGTATAAATATGTGTTTTTGGGCTTTTAGCCCAATGTGAATAGCCCTCTGTTTTTTTGTGATTTCTTTTGGTATTTTTTTTTTGCAAGTGAAAAAATTCTACTCTGCGACAGGCGTAATCAAGCGCAACGTTTGCCATTCCCTGTCGCGGCTATATAAGCTGTTGGGACCCAACGAGAGAACGCAAGAGAAACCTCTGAGTAGCCGTCTTTCGCCCATTTTTCAGCTCTCTCGCCCCAAAAGAGTCTTTTGCTAGGAGTCTCTTGCTTATCTTATCGACAGTAAGTATACATCTGTCGCCTTATTTATTCACCTATCGCACTAGGTTTAGGTCTCCTGCAGGTGGCTTGGTCTTCCGCGTAGAGCTTAGTCTCCCGCAGGTGTCTTGTTCAGTAGATTTGTTGCCCAAAAGGTTTGTCGCCTTTAATAGGTCTGTCGCCTTCCAGGTCTGTCGTCTGTAGAGTCTGTCGCAGGTAATTTTTGCGTTTTTGTCATGTCTTTGCTACGCCCGGGTAAAACACTAAAAATAGGTGGTCTAGTGTGTTCTTTGACAAATGCTGACTTAGAGGATATTAGGACTCGTTTCCCTCTTCCCTCGGGTTATGGCTATAGACTTCCAGTGCAAGGGGAGGTCACGCCCGACTTGGTTAGAAATGGTGTAGCCGTTCATAAGGCTTTTTTGTCTTTCGGTTTTCGCTTCCCTCTTTCAGAGTTTGGCGAAGCATTTCTTAGATACAAGGACATCGTCCCGTGTCAACTCCACCCCCATGCGTGGGCTCAGCTGGTAACGTTTTTCATAGTGTGTCATCACCTGGGTATTATTCCAACGGTTCCTTTCTTAAGCGCCTTTTTCAGAGTTCGCATGTTGAAAGGGTTGATAATGTTCTCTCTTCAACGGTTAATGGTCGACGAGTTTCCTAATAATAAAATCTTCTCGGATCTCCCCAATAAACTGCGCGGTTTTGAGAGCGAGTGGGTCGTTGTTGAGATTCCAAGTAACCTGCGGATTCACTCTAGATGGAATTGTGATACCTCTGACCACTCACAGCGCTCGGAAAGGTTCAGAACCGAAATTTTAAGAGACCAATTTGGTGAGCCTATTCGGAGAATCTGTTCTACTGGGGAGCGTAATTTATTTTCTCTTCTAACCCCGGAGAACATTGCCGCTGCCGGCTAGGGGGTAAGCAGGATCGTTCTCGAAGCTTTTGCTGCCCCATCTAACCTGCCTACAACTCCTCGTTTATCTGATGCTGGTCCTAGTCAGCCATCCTCGGTACTAGTAGCCGAAGCATCCACCCCCGTAGGCCGCCTTGTAGATGAGTCCTCTTCAGATTCGGAGGACGAGACCCCTGAGACTGCGGGTACTAGTGATCATTCAGAGGAGAACCCTGAGTGGGCTCAGGCCGATGCCTTTGGGAGTCCTTTCGTCGATTTTCCTTTCGATTCGAACTTGAGTAGTTTAGAGGACTTTGGTGGTTTTTTAGGTTTCTTATCCCTTTTTACTCTTCGTATGCGTATACTTGGTGTTTTTTACTTGGTTAGCTAATACTTTCTCTTTACATTATGCAGGCATGAACTTCCGAGATTTGATGCGTAGGAGGGATGCCAGTGTTGCTGCTTGAGCGGCTCCTCCTCCTCAGTCGCAAGTTAGAGCCTCATCTGGACCAGCTCGTGCTCCTACTCCTCCTCCACCTTCTGCTGGTGAATCCAGCCGTCCTACACAAGAAGCCGGGAGAAATAAACGAAAGAGGCCTCTTGTCCATGATCGAGGTTCAGGCAATCGCGAGAGCTCCGAGTCTCAAAGGAGTGATTCAGCCCTTCAAGAAGGTGGCTCTCGTGTTGCTGAGGGTAGGTCAGCTCCTCGCCAGCCTAGGCGCAAATACAGAAAGAGGCTGATTATTGAAGCCTCAATGCCCACAAGACCAGTCTTACCCAAGGTGGTCGACCCTACTTTGAGGCGTTATATGGTTGATAGTGGGGTCGTCGTCGGTGGGGAAGATTTCCAGACCTATCCCGGAGTGAACGACAATGACAGTATCGAGGATACCGAGATAGCATCTCGTCTGGCTTGGAGCACCATTCTCCCTCGCGACGAGGCGGGGCTTTTTACAAACATCCCAGAAGCGGAAGATAATTCTGATTATCTTGCTATGAAGGTAAGAGTTTTGTGCTCGTTTGGTGATTAATTTCCTCGTTTTGACTTTTTTCGTCAAGTTTTTTGAGTTACTTCTGTTTTTTGTCTTATCAGTCGGCTCAACAAATTGCGGCTGTCAATGCCCGACACAAGGCTTTCAGGGAGCAAGCCGACAAAGACATTCGCGAGCTTCGAGAGCAAAAAATGGAGCTTTCAAACGAGGTTAGCCAGCTTCGTCCTTACGTTAAAAGGGTGGAGGAGTTGGGAAAAAAGAATGATAATCTCGAGCAAAGGCTCAGAGAAGAGCAGGCGAAGGTGGCTTCTCTTCAAGAGTACCAAGAAGCTTACAATAAGGCCGTCGATGATCGGGGAGCTATGGAGAGGCAGCGGGATGAGGCCATTGAGGAGCTGCACAACGTACTGGATCATCAAAGAGAAGCTCGAATCGAGGTCGTTCGTGAATACCGCTTGTCCCAGCATTGCTTTAACAAGAAAACAGAGTTCGCGACGGGATTCATTAAGTACGGCTTCTACTTGGCTCGTGCTTGGCTGGAGAAGCATCGACCTAGTGAGGCTTTCCTTGAATTGCTCTTTACTGAGGAGGCCAGGTACTACGAAGCTCCTTCTTGGACCAAGTATGAGCATGACTCACAAAGTTCGGAGGCCTATTTAGCGGAGGGAGCTGAGGATGAATTGGACAATCTTGAGGGTCCGTGGCCTCCTCGACATCCACAACGTCAGTCTGAGTCTTCTGAGGCACTTGATCGATCTGAGCCTCCAGCAGCGCGTAACACTTCTGAATCTATCGAGGCAGGCGAGCAACCTGAGTCTATCGAAGCACTGCTGGGGTTAGACAGCGATGATTTCCAAATTTCTGATTCTGCGGCCTTTGATCCCGTGCTAGACTCTGCGGCTGTGGTTGGGCCTTCAGGCGATGTTCGTTCTTCCGAGATGGCTTCTTCGGCTCCCCAGGATCCTGATTCTTCGACTCCTCCAGTTCCTGAGCCTCAAGCTTCTCAAGACGCTAGTGCTGACGCAGTGCCTTCTCAACCAGCTAACTCGATCATTGCCGTAGATTAGAGTTTAGTATTTTTTTTTGTTAACTCCAATGTACAGATACATTTTTAATGAAAAGTACTGTTTCATTATGTAGCTCTTTCTTTCGCTTATGTGAATTCAGTATAATACTTTGTATATCTGTTGCATTACAAAGTTCTGAAGCGATATCAAATAATTCTATTTTTACCTTTATACCATGTTGCTCCCCAAGTTCTACTTTGAGACAGCGTTTTTATTCCTGTGCAAAGATGAACTTTTCTCGAGCATTGTGCCTATCTTGCGCATTTTTTGCTTAAGGACTTTATTGAATAATGACTAAAATGTCAAGGTGTTAACCATGATTTGCTAACTCATTTCAACATATTAGTCTGAAAATTTCAACGTACCTCGTAATACCTGGATATCGCGTTTGTTTGTTGCTGGATGGTTTCTCGGTTTTGCCTTTCTCACGCACTTTTCGTGTTTAAGGACTGGTCTTTGCCCGTCTTGCACTTTTCCGTGCTTAAGGACTTTTAGATGTGCCCGTCTCGCGCATTTTTCGCTTAGGGACTTTGTGTTTGCCCGTCTCGCGCATTTTTCACTTAGGGACTTTTGTGTTTGCCTGTCTCGCGCATTTTTCGCTTATGGACTTTTGTTTTTGCCCGTCTCGCGCATTTTTCGCTTAGGGACTTTTGTGTTTGCCCGTCTCGCGCATTTTTTGCTTAGGGACTTTTGTTTTTGCCCGTCTCGCGCATTTTTTGCTTAGGGACTTTTGTTTTTGCCCATCTCACGCATTTTTCGCTTAGGGACTTTTGTGTTTGCCCGTCTCGCGCATTGTTCGCTTAGGGACTTTTGTATTTTCCAGCTGTTGCTCATTTCAATTCCTGTAACACATAATCTGTCTCACACATTGCATTAGAGAATTATAGGAAATGATGGGCTGGCCTTTATTAATGAATTGCAAAATAATATCTGTAAAGTAACGGAACAATAGATGGAAAAGTAAAGACAAGAATAACCATGATCAGAAAAGAAGTACAACGTTTACTGCCAGTACAGTTTAAGATGGTTGGCATTCCAAGTCTTTGATATCTTCTTTCCTTACAGGGTTTCTAAAGTACATGTGCTAGGTCCGACCATCCTTCTGATTCTGTATGGTCCTTCCCAATTAGCCCAGAGCTTTCCATCCTCCTTTTGGGCATTCGTAATTGCCGACTTTATTAATACGAAGTCTCCTTCTTGCAACTTTCTGTTCTTAACCCGTGCATTGTAATAAGTAGCTACCCTCTGTTGGTAATCAGCCAGTCTCATTTTTGCTTTGTCTCTCAGCTCATCTATCAGGTCTAGATTCTCCCTTAGTCCCTGAGAATTGAACTCCTCGATGTAGGGGACCAACCGGGGTGACTCTGCTCCAATTTCTACTGGGATGAGGGCTTCAGTCCCATACACCAAATTGAACGGTGTTTCCCCTGTCGACACCTTGCTTGTCGTTCTGTAGGCCCATAGGACACTCGGGAGCTCGTTTACCCATGCTCCCTTTGCTTTGTCCAGTCTGATCTTCAACACATGTAGTATAGTTCGATTACTCACCTCTGCTTGCCCATTAGCCTGCGGGTAAGACACAAAAGATATTCTTAGGAGAATGTTCATGCCTTTGCAAAAATCCCGAAAAGCATCACAGTCAAACTGCTTCCCATGGTCTGGATTTATTACACGGGGATCCCAAATCGGCAAATTATGTCCTTCCACACCATTGCTTTTACCTTCTTCTTAGAAATTGTAGCCAAAGGTTCGACCTCTATCCACTTCGTGAAGTAATCCGTGGCCATATGTAAGTATTTCCGTTGTCCTGAGCCTAGTGGAAAAGGTTCCAGGATATCTAGTCCCCACTGTGCGAATGGAGTTTGCTGGAGAGTGTTCTGAAGGGCCGAAACAGGTGCGGTTGTTATTAGAGTGAATTTCTGACACTTTTAGCATCTCCTCACTTTGTCTATGGCATGCTTACTCAGTGTAGGCCAATAAAACCCTGCGCGTAGTATTTTCGAGGCTAAGGCACGAGCCCCTAACTGCTCACCGCATATCCCCTCATGAACTTCAGCTATGGTGTACTCAGCCTGTTGGGGCCCTCGGCATTTCAGCAAGGGCATTGTGAAGCTTCGCTTATAGAGTTCTCCATTTACCACGGTAAACCTGGCACTTTTCAGTTTCAACCTTCGAGCCTCGTCACTGTTAGCTTGGAGTGTGTTCTCCAATATATAGTCTTTGATCGGGATTCTCCAATCATCCCCGATCTCAATATCGCAGACACCTTCTTCTTCGATACTTGGCTTAGCGAGGGATTCCACTTTGATGATACCCCCTTTGACCCCTCTAGAAGAAGCCAGTTTTGAAAGAGCATCTGCATGGTTGTTCTCTGTCCGATTTATCTGAGTCAGTTGGAAGCGCTTAAACGACTGTGCCAATAATTGTACCTTTTACAGATAAGGGACTAAGGCGGGTTCTCGTGCTTCATACTCACTCGAGAACTGGTTTACCACCAATTGTGAATCGCTATGGGCCACTAAGTTGCTGACTCCTAGTTTCTCAGCAAGTTTCATCCCAGCTATCAAGGCTTTGTACTCAGCTGTATTGTTCGAACTTGGGAAATCGAAACGTAGGGAATACTCATAGGTTTCCCCTTCAGGCGATATTAGCACAATTCCAGCTCCACTGCCGTCCATGTTACGAGCTCCATCAACAAATAATTTCCTCCAGACTAATTCAGTTTCCTCTTGGACCTCTCGGCCAGTGCATTCTACAATAAAATCTGCCAATGCCTGTCCTTTTATTGCTTGGCGAGGCTGGAAGTGAATGTCATATTCACTTAATTCGATAGCCCATTTAATTAGGTGCCCGGAGTGTTCTGGTTTCTGCAATATTTGCCTCAAGGGCTGATTCGTTAAGATACTCACCGAGTGAGCTTGGAAGTAAGGCCACAACTTCCGAGTTGCCATTACCAGGGATAAAGCTATTCTTTCAACTAAGGGGTACCTTGCCTTGGCATCTAGCAAGACCTTGCTTACATAATAGATCGGGCAATCCCTGTCCCCTTCTTTCCTTAGTAGGACTGCACTTACAGCTTTCTCTCCTACACCGAGGTACATGAGCAGGTGGTCTCCGGGCTGAGGCCGAGATAATAGAGGCAACTCTTTCAGGTAGTCTTTTAACCTTTCAAAGGCGTCGTTGCACTCTTCCGTCCATTTGAAGTTCTTTCCTACCTTTATCGCCTTGAAAGATGGTAGACTTCTTTCAGCTGATTTGGACAAGAAACGGCTCAAGGCTGCTATCCTCCCTGTCAGCCTTTGAACTTCTCTTACAGTATTGGGTGGCCTCATGTCCAAAATAGCTTGAACTTTCTCGGGATTAGCCTCTATCCCTTGATTAGTAATCATGAATCCCAAGAAATTTTCGGATCTCACCCAAAATGAGCATTTATTGGGATTCAACTTCATCTCGTACTGTCGCAGCATATTGAATACCTTAGTCATTTTCTCAGCATGTGATTCTCCCTGTCGGCTTTTGATGATTATATCATCAACATAAGCTTCCATGGTGTTGCCTAACAAGTCTTGGAACACCTTATTTACCATGCACTGGTAGGTAGCCCCCGCGTTTTTCAAACCGAATGGCATTACTCGATAGTAATATGTTCCACTATCGTTAATGAACGAAGTCTTTTCCTCATCATCTGGATGCATCATGATT
The DNA here is from genome assembly GCA_032173925.1 of Heritiera fomes. NCBI lineage: Eukaryota > Viridiplantae > Streptophyta > Magnoliopsida > Malvales > Malvaceae > Heritiera > Heritiera fomes. The sequence goes on from JAPDPM010000025.1 coordinate 7,756,464, forward strand.
TGGTGGTACCCCGAAAAGGCATCTAAGAAACTAAGCAATTCATGCCCACAAGTTTCATCTACTAACTTCTCTATTCGGGGTAGTGGATACGAATCTTTAAGGCAAGCTTTGTTCAGATCCGTGAAGTCCACACATATTCTCCATTTTCCGTTGGCTTTCTTCACCATCACAACGTTAGCCAACCACTCTGGATAATTAACTTCTCTAATGAATTTCGCCTGTAACAACTTCGAAATTTCTTCGTTTATTGCCTGTTGCCTCTCTTGAGCAAAATTCCTCTCCTTTTGCTTTATCGGCCTTACCCCCGAGACTACGTTCAACCGATGACAAACAACTTCAAGATTAATTCCGGGCATATCAGCTGAGGTCTATGCGAACACATCATTATTCTCTTTTAGGCATCGGATTATTTCTCCCTTCACTTCTTCAGGAAGCTGGCTCCCCACATACACTATTCTTTCTCCATCTTTTTCATCCAACCGAATAGCCTCCATCTCCTCATCAGGTTTTGGCTTAGGCTTTTCTTCAATTGTAAGGGTTTCCTTCCTCCGAGTCCCCTTACATGTGGTGGATGCGATATTACATGTTCTGGCTTTCCTTTGATCTCCCCTCACTTGTCCAACACCGTGAGGAGTTGAAAACTTCATTAACAAATAGCAGGGATGCACCACCGCTCTCATGTCATTTAACAATGGCCGCCCGAAGATCATATTGTAAGCCACAGATGCTGATCTCACCACCATAAACAATACTTGTCGGATGACATCTTTTGAGCTCTCCCCCAATGTAACAGGTAGCTGAATGGCGCCTGCTACCTTTACCTTCTCTCCAAAGAAACCGTACAAGGGTGTAGGTACTGGCTTCAACCTGTTCTCCGTGATATTCATCTTTTTGAAACAGTTCCAGTAGATTAAGTTCACCGAACTCCCATTGTCGACCAAGATTCGACTCACTGGGTGCTTTGCTACCACGACTGTAATTACCATCGGGTCATCATGAGGAACCACTGTATCTCCTCTATCGGCCGGTGTAAAAGTAATGGGTTCCTCATCCTGCTTTTCCTCTATTACTGAGTTGATTTGGTGGGCCTCTCTAGCGTAAGATTTTCGAGATGAGGAAGAAGTACCAGCTGATGATTCGCCTCCGGATATTACGTTAATAGCTGGCCCTGTGGGTTCATTACCTTCCTCTCGATTCCTTCCTTCTATTCTTCTGTCATTATCTCTCCTGTCACCTTCATTTCGTCTCACAGGTCCCCTGTTTTCACCTCTTCTGTCTCTAAATTGATTTCCTCTGTTCCGCGCAGGGTAGTTATTTTTGTCACCTCTCAACACGAAACAGTTTATTTTTCCTTCTCGCACTAGCTTTTCTAGCTGATTCATCAACTCCCTACACTTCTCGGTCATGTGCCCATGCGCTGAGTGGTAATCGCAGTACGACCTTAAATCACAGCCCAAATTCCCTGACGTCTTCTTTGGAGTCTGTATAAGCTCTGATCCTTCAATAGCTGCTAACACTGAGGCCCGAGATTCAGTGAGTGGGGTATAGGAATTGTATTTTAGTGCGGGAGCTTTCTCCAACTTTCTCGGTTGGCTAGAAGATGCTTCAGTGACCTCTCTTCCTCGTTTCCTTCCATCCTTGACCACCATTTTCATTACTTCCTCCTGGGTTACGTACTTATGTGCACGGGAAAGCAGGTCTGAGATGGTGGTTGGCTGTTCTAGCGACAGAGATTCTTGCAATTTCTTAGACCTTGTCCCCTGTAACATAGCTGCCACGGCTATACCGACTTACAGATCTCGCGCCTCTAAAGTAGCATCTCTAAACCGATCCACATAACTGTTCAATGACTCCTTAGCTCCCTGCTTAATAGTGAGCAAATAGGTCGGTTCCTTCCTTCTCTAACTATTCACCGCAAACGCCTTGAGAAACTCACTTCGCAGCTGGTCAAAAGAGAGAATGGACCTTTCAAGCAGGTTATTGAACCATTTCATCGCATGTCCGGATAAAGTTAAAGAGAAGGCCCTACACATTATCTCGTCTTCCCATCCATGTAACAACATTAGGGCCTCATAGTTTTGCATACGGTCGTAGGGGTCCATCTTTTCAGTATATGCGGCCATCTGCGGCATTTTGAACTTTGGGGGCAGAGGTTTTTGCATGATGGTCGTGCAGAACGGTACTCTTTTTCTCTGGCTCTCTTCTGCAGACACTAATTTTTTCTCTTCTAGTACCTGTTCTATCATCTTCTTCATGTCCACAATGGGAGCGAGTTGATTCCTGGCATGAGACGAATCGGGCAGGTCTTCAACAACTATTTCCTTACACCTTCCTTGAGGTGCATCCGTTCGTGCCGTTTGTGTACACCAAGTGGGGTCAAACTTCGACCCGGCTCCCCAAGTGCTTTGGCCGTCATCACCGTTCTTTCCAGCACCTCCGATACCTTGTTCTGCGTTGGTACCAGCAAATTTCGATAAGTCATGGTGGTGGGCGAAAGACCCTGCCGCTCAGTCGACACGCTGTCGCTCAGGCCCGACACCAGGCACCTGTCGCCCGACGCCAGGCACCTGTCGCGTGACCCCTATCGCAGGGTCTAGGGGTGTAATCAAGCCGAGCCGAGCCGAGCCGATATAGTGAGGTGCTCGAGCTCGAGCTCGAGCTCAAAAACTCGTGCTTGATACTCGGCTCGAACTCGATCGAGTTTTAATTTTTGAGCTCGAGCTCGACTCGACATAAAAATCGAGCTACTCGAGCTCGCTCGATTAAGCTCGATTTTCATGCTCGAAATCGTGCTCGATTCAAACGCTCGAACTCGACCTTGATCTTATGCTCGAACTCGTATTCAACACATTTTCATTTTAGGATATATATCATCAAAAACTAAATACACAAAGCCTTTTCTTTATGAGTAATCAAAAACAGAGAAATGTATATGAAAAATAAAGAGAAAATCCAAGAGACTTGGCTATGAACAAGCTTAGATTAAATTACAAGCAAATATAAATTTAATTCATGCTAAAGTCTTACCCAGATGAAAATTTATCATAAAGATGAATTTCAATTTGACAATTTAGGAACTTAAAAACGCAACAGAAGCTACAAAAACAGAGGGAAGAACAATAGAGCCAAAACAACAAACACTTGAGGAACATGGTATCTGCATTCTTCTTTGCTTCTTATGTTCTACAAATACAACCAGTAATACAACGAACAGCTTTAGTTCAGAGTAAATATCTAACAACAGATCAACACATAGAGACACAATAAGCAACGAATTAAAAAATAAATTAAAGAAAATAACTAAGTAATTTCGAGTAGGTCTTAGAAAAGGAAAAGCAAATAAAGAGCAGAGGTGTCGGAAGGGGTCGCTGCTCTCGCCGGAAGGAGTGGCTTCTCTCGTCGGAAGGAGTGGCTACTCTTGCCGGGACGGGATCGAGGCTCGGGGAGAGGATGAGAGAGGAAAAAAGGCGTTGCTCTAGGTAAAACAGTAAAGGAGACTTGGAACATTGAGGGGTCACCAGAGCTTTGGCAAGGCTAGATCTGGTCTGTGGGTGGGTCGCCGGAGCCTTGGTAAGGCCAGATCTGGTTTGTGGGTGGGTCGCTGGAGCCTTGGTAAGGCCAGATCTGGTTTGTGGGTGGGTCGCCGGAGCCTTGGTAAGGCCAGATCTGGTCTGTGGGTGGGTCATCGGAGCCTTGGCAAGGCCAGATCTAGTTTGTGGGTGGGTCACCGGAGCCTTGATAAGGCCAGATCTGGTCTGTGGGTGGGTCGTCGGAGCCTTGGCAAGGCCAGATCTGGTCTGTGGGTGGGTCGTCGGAGCCTTCGTAAGGCTAGATCTGGTCTGTGGGTGGGTCGTTAGAGCCTTGGTAAGGCCAGATCTGGTCTAGGTATCACCCCGTGAGCTTTGGCAGAGGACTTTCGCATCGTGAGATGTGGTCTGGGTTGGGTCACGCTGCGTAGCCATCGAAGAGTTAGAGAGGCTGAGAGAGGGTCTGATGGTCTGTGTGTCGCGCCGGTTGCCGGAGTGTTGACTGAGCCGCTGAGGTCCAGATCAGGTGAGAGTATACTGAGGCTACGGCGATTTGGGTTGGGAGGGATTCGGCTAAAAATAATAAAGATAAATGAGAGTTAGGGTTTTTAGGATGTAGGATAAATATGTAATTTTATAATTTTATAATAATATAAATAAATAATAATATAAATAAAATTAAAAATATATATTAAAATATTAAAAGCTCGATAAAGCTCGCGAGCTACTCGAGCAGAGTAATCTATTGCTCGAACTCGGCTCATTCGATGGCTCGAGTAGCTCGAGCTCGAGCTCGGCTCGACAAAAATCGAGTCGAGTTCGAGTTTTGTTCGAGTCGAGCCCGAGTAGCTTGCGAGTACTAGTGTATCGTTTACACCCCTAGCAGGGTCCAGGCCTGCCGCTTCCTCAGTCTCTCGCTGGTTACCTACGACAGGCCTTCTGCTCCCCTGTCCTGGCGCACCCTGATGAATGTCATGCTCTTCCACATGGGGAGCCTCTCGCCGACGAGAGGGGTCTGCCGCTGTCGTGTCCTCCTGTCGCCCAAATACCTGCGGTGGGACACCTCTACTTGTTCCTCCTACCAAGTTCTGTACGACAAGTGACAGATCCAATGTCAGGAGAACTCCTTGGAACAGATCCACCATGGCTCGCAGCGCCTGGGTAGTTTCTTCGCTCTGTCACCTCAGAGCTTCGAATTTTGACGTCGACATAGTAATTCTTTCTTCCTCCCTGTTCACCTGGTTCATCTGGCGAATCTGCTGTTCAGGGGAGCTCACAGAGTTTTCCTCACTTCCTGTCCTTATATTTGTCTATCTTGTTCTCGCCATCTTAGAAAATCTCGATTGGCTTTTTATACGTTTCCCACAGACGGTTCCAATTGTTGTTGCACAAAACAACAATAAAAGTATGCTAACGTCGATGTTCGTACTTAGTCTCCATGTGTCTCCAAGAAGCTTCTGTAAAACAAGAAAAGTCAGAGAGACGCAGGGGTGGTTCCCTGCGTAGACACTCCGATGCTTAAGTCAGCAAAAAGTTCTTTAGTATTGGGAAGCGTAAAAGCCAGTAGTCAAAAATTAGGAAATAAAATTATACCTGGGGGCCTATTTATAGGCCAATATTCTAGGTTAATTGCTTGAGGATAAGTCCATCATCTTGCTAAGAGTTTGTGTCCTAATATAACACAAGTTCCTTGAGAATCGGGAGCATTCGGAGCCTGTCACCGGCGAGAGATTCATACCACGTGGCACATTGTGGCGTCAGGGATCTGTCGCTAGCGAGAGCCGAAATCATGCGCCACGTGTCGCCTTATAACTGCAGGCGACGGCATGGGAGTCTGTCGCCCGACGATAGGTTAATGCGCCATGTGTCGCGTTATGATCACATGCAACAAGCTTGGAGTTTGTCGCCCACGAAAGGCGTAAAGACCGCCATGTGTCGCGTTATGATTGCAGGCAACAGACTTGGAATCTGTCGCCCAGCGACAGGTGTAAGGATGCAACTTTGTATTCTATCGCTTAAGACCACGTGACCTGGTGATTTTTTGCCACGTGGTGATTTCTGACGCTTTTTGGGCCTAACCCAACGTGGGTAGACTTTGCCATATCAATTATTAAATTAACCCTAAATGATTAATAAAATAAACAAACTTCAAACAAACATAAAACAAATTTGTTCGTAATAAAACACGCTTATGTTGGTAATTGTTCGCTAATGTTAATCAAGTTTAACAAACCACTGACTGAAATAGTTAACGGCTTAACGCTACAAATAAATAGCGCTAGTCGAGAAACCGTTAACGCCATTACGCTACAAATGAATAACGCTAAAGTCAATAACGGCGTGATTTACCGTTGGCCGTTGCTCTGAGAAGTAGAACTATCAGCAAGCTCAAGCTCCCAAGAGCAGATTTGATTTTCCACTTGAAAAAGATATGATTTTGATATCTGAAATACCAAAATCACTCTTTCCGTTTCTCTAATTTTACACCAACATGGCCATCTCTGTCTCCTTCTCCGTTCTCAACCTCATAAGCAAACGCCAGCCTCCGCTCTACCTCATAGTTCCGAAACGACAACGCTTCTGGTCTTCAACACCCCTGGTTTCACCTTCAAGCAGAAATGACAATGCGGATTTCCCAAAATTTCTTTCCGAGAAGTACTCCGGTTATCTGGGAGCCGTCCGGCTACGTGGCAGCTGGTGGAACCTCCCTGATATTGAAGCTCTGAAATCCTCTCCGGCGAAGCCTGTTACTGTTTGGATAGCTCTTAAGCGAATGTGGAGTTTAATCGGAAACGATAAGTGGATCATTTTTCTCGCGCTCGGTGCTTTGATCATCGCCGCAGTTCGTGCAATTTATAACTCAATTGAAAAGCTTAGATTTTTTTTTAAGTTTTATTTATTTCTCAACTTAAAATAAGAAAATCAATTCCAGGTTTCGGAGATTTCGATGCCTAGGATATTGACGGCGTCGATATTTTCTGCTAACAGAGGCGAGTCCGCAGCATTTTTTAGAAGCTCGCGGATGTTGATTTTACTGTTAATTATTTCAGGAATTTGCAGGTATTTTTATGGTTTTTAGCTTCTCAATGTTATTAGCATTCGTTTATATAAGTTATTTGCTTGAAAATTTGAATTTTTGTTTCTTTTTTGTGTAAATTTCAGTGCCTTGCGAAGTGGCTGCTTTGCCATAGCAAATACGATCTTGGTGAGAAAAATTTGACTTGAATTTATAAATTTTAGTGCTACTTTACTCCTTTGCTTTTGAAAGAAAATGGAAAAAAAATGATTTTATGGCATATGGAACTATTATATTTCAATTGTTGACTTCTTTTCTTTCATTTTAGTTGTTTGCTAATGAAAATGGTTTTGCTTTAACTTCCTAGTAAAATCTGAGAAAACAGAAAATAAGTAGTAAAAGTAGTAACCAAATATGACCTAATTATACGATACTTTATTTGCAGGTTAAGCGTCTTAGGCAAAGTTTATATGCATCGCTTGTTTTTCAGGTTCGTCATCTATTTGAGAATCGTTTCTAGTTGCATGTAAAATCATGAATACTGAATGTACATAAGTCTTGTTTATTTGTTTAGTAAAAATACTATCTGCTACTTGTGCTTTTGATGTAGGATATATCATTTTTCAACATGGAAACAGTTGGTAGTTTGACAAGTAGGCTTGGAGCAGATTGCCAGCGACTCTCTCATGTTATTGGGAATGATATTCATCTGATAATCCGCAATGCTATTCAGGTTTTGCTTTTTATTCGATATTATATTTGTTGTGAATGTTTTTTTAATGGTAGAGTTTGATTACTTTTTCCGTTTCAAATGTTTAGGGAACAGGTGCCCTGATCAATTTACTGACTTTATCTTGGCCACTTACATTACCAACATTGATCGTATGTTCTGGTCTTGCTATAATATTTTCCATATATGGCCAGTGAGTATTCTTTCTCTTTTCACTTTAATTAAGCTATCAAATTATTCTTTTCAGCTTATTTAGAAATTAAATTGTTAGTCCAGTTTGAACAAAGGCCTGTCTCAATCTTTTCTGATTTGCATGAGGATCTGAGTTTATAATAGATTGCTCTGTTCTACTGAATAATGCCTATCCAACTATATATATGATTATATGATGTACTTATTATGCTTATGTAATTCCATGGCTGATGGTTTGATAGGTACCAAAAGAGAGCTGCAAAGTTAATGCAGGAATTCAACGCGTGTGCCAACAATGTAAAACACAAAACTTCAGATTGCTCCTAGAGTTCTGCCACTTGAATTACATTCTAATTTATCAGTATCTTAAATGTAGGTTGCTCAAGAAACACTGTCTTTGATGAGAACTGTCCGGGCTTATGGAACAGAAGGAGAAGAACTTGGAAGGCAACATTCTCTCTAGAATTACTCCACTAAGCATTCCAAACTTATGGGTGTACTTTTTCTTCTTTGATTGGCTCATCTTTGGAAGGCATAGAAGTTGACACCCGAGGCTTTCATGTCAGAAAAATGTTAGTTTTTATTGTTGATCCCATTTGGTTTTAGGTACAAGCGGTGGCTGGACGAATTGGCTTTTGTAAGCATTCGAGAGAGTGCGGCTTGTGGAATCTGGAGTATGAGTTTTCTCTCTCTTTACCGTTTAACACAGGTAATTTACCATTCACCCTTTGCCTTTTCCTCTGGTTGCATGAACCACACTGCAATTGTTGAAATGTAGGAAGATGCATCATAGTGACCAAAAAAGAGTTCTAATGTGAAGATTTATTATGACTCTTACTTCTATTCCAAAATCATTTACTGCAGGTTCTCGCAGTGCTGTTAGGAGGAATGTGCATCATGAACTCCCATGTATCACCTGAAGAGCTTACTAGGTACATATTATATTGTGAGTGGTTGATTTATGCTACTTGGAGGGTGGTAGACAATTCATCATCACTATTGCAATCCATTGGAGCATGTGAAAAGGTCATTCAATTGATGGATCTCTTGCCTGCCGATCAATTCTTATCAAAAGGCAAGTATTTGGTGTCTTTTTTTGAGGGGGCATCCTGTAATCTTAGATATTGTTTAGATTAATAGTGTGTTGTCTTGCTTCATTTGGTTTAGCTTTCATCATATGATATGCTGTGAGATCTAGTCTTTTGCACTCTCTCTTGCTTCGTACTATAACTCAAGTTGAGGATTGTACTTGAAATTGTTAAACAGTTTGGAGGAACTTTGCATAATTTTATCTGTATAACTTCTAAAGCGTTTAACCAGAAAGAAATGCTCTCTTATCATTGCTCATGAAAGATGCTGGGAATGGAAAACAAATCATGATAAATTTGAATTTGTGACAGTTCTAAATTCTAGTAATTTGATCTGCTAATTCATTTTTTATTCAGAGCTTTGTTCTAAACCTGTTGTTTTCTTCAAACCAAGTTTTCTTTTAATCAATTAATTTCTTTTAATGGTCCACCACATTGTTTACAGGAGTGAAGCTGCAGAGACTAATGGGGAATGTACGGTTTGTGGATGTTTCTTTTCACTATCCTTCAAGGATCACAGTATGTCTCGTGTCCTTAGAAAATATTGTTTTATGAAATTGTAAATTTTTATTTTGCTTCCTCAGTATGCTATAATTGTCATTATCTTAACTATCATCTTTAAGGTTTTAAAAAAAATTCTTCATTCAACTGGGGAAGGGATTCTAAAGGGAGGCATCCATCATTGAACAATCCAGCCATTATTCAATAAACATTCCACATAACTAAATTTGATCAAGATAAGCTCAACTAACACAGCATTTTGATGCACTTTTTCAATATTCTTGCTTCGTCACCTCCTCTTCTTGATTTTCCCGTGTAATAGAGTGGGTTATGACAAAAAAACATGCTTTTATATTTGAACAGGTACCCATTCTAGAACATCTAAACCTTTCTGTACGAGCAAGTGAAGTGGTTGCAATTGTAAGAAATGCCATTGCATGGTTGTTACTTTTCTTCCATTGGTGTTGAAAAAAGGATTTGAGGTTTGACAACTCATTCTTATCTTGACAAGGTTGGTTTAAGTGGTAGTGGAAAAAGCACATTAGTAAATCTCATGCTACGTCTCTATGAGCCAGTTAATGGTCAGGTCAGCTCTGTCCTTCTCTTACATTATGTTTCTCGATATCATCATTATTTGTTCAGTGATTTGTCATGTGTGTGAAGGTAATTACCGGTTTTCTGAAAGTTGGGGATTACGTGCTAAATGCCTCTAATTGCAGATATATGTGGATGGTCTCCCACTGAAAGAGCTTGACATCAGGTGGCTCAGAGAAAAGATTGGATTTGTTGGACAGGTTAGACTACATATTATTTTTTCCGTGATGCATGCTGGAATATAGGCTGAGCTTTGGTGCAATGGTAAAGGTTGCTCCTTTGTGACATGGAGGTCACAGGTTTAAGTCACATAAACAGCCTCTCCGTTAATGCGGAGGGAAAGCTGCGTAAATATGATATTCTCCAAATGGACCAGACCCCATAATAAGAGAGCATTGTACATTGAGTTTGCCCTTTGTCCTTGCATGCTTGAATATAACCATATAGCATAGTCTAAATCTGTATTTCAGTCAGGACCCCCATCTGTTTAATATGGATATCAAGTCCAACATTAAATATGGTTGCCCAAGAGATGTCAAAGAGGAAGATATAGAATTGGCTGCTAAGCAGGCCTATGCTCATGAATTCATTTCATCTCTTCCTCATGGTTATCAAACCATTGTTAATGATGATTTGCTCAGTGGGGGACAAAAGCAACGAATTGCTATTGCTAGGGCCATTCTAAGAGACCCTGCAATTCTTGTCCTGGATGAAGCCACCAGTGCGCTTGATGCAGAAAGTGAGTACTATATCCAAGTAAGCACTTAAACTTCATTTTCCTGAAAAGATAAAGTAAAACGAAATTTGTCGCAGCTTCAGTAACTAATGCATCTCCTTCTATTACCTTCAGGGGGTTCTTCATGCACTCAGAAATGAAAGTAGAGCAAAAAGAACTGTGATTCTCATAGCACATAGGTTGGTGTTTTTCTTTTTTGGCATAATTGCTCTTTTGGCTCTTGGATTATAACAAAAAGATCATTTTAACTCTCTGTCTTTTATTTGAGTCATTCTAGCCCTTCATACCAGAAAGATAACATAATCTTAAAGTCTGTCATGTCAGATCATCACATCAACCGTCGCATCATAAAAAAAAAATCTGTGGCGATGTCATGAACCAAAAAATTATATGATGATGACATGTTGAATGACTTGGCATAAAAACCCATATGAAAATGAAGTGGCCGGTGATGTGCATCTGACATTGCATGTAATGTAGCTTATTTGATGGTTTCGTTATATTGCTTTTAAAATGTGATTAAATTTATCCAAAACAAAATATGAATGATTAAAATGATCTTTTTATCATAATTCGAGAGCTAAAAGGATAATTGTATGCCTTCTTTTTTTTCAACAACAGTCATTTCAATTTCTATTTTTAGGTCTGATCTTCTTTGGAAAACCCTGCAGGTTGTCTACCATTAAGACCGTAGACAGAATAGTTGTAATGGACAATGGACGAATTGTCGAGGCATGATCTTTTAGCCTATTGTTTTCCAAACGATCATGAATCTTTTAGCATTCACTTCGACTGAAATCAACCAACTTATGCATCTCTTGCTTTATTTGTCTCAGATGGGTGACCACGCTGAGCTTCTACGCAAGGATGGGTTGTATTCACGATTAATCAGAAACCAAGCAGAATCCATGGCTTGATTCTAAAACCCTCGAAGCAGTTTTGGGTGCATTATTCAGTCGCTGACGCTGGGGTGGTGGACGACATCAATTGCCCGCAGCCATCGTCCCGTATCGTAGGAGAGAGATGTTGGCGCCAGTTCTCTGATACGCGGTAAATGTCAGAGTTGAAGGCAGAGGTTAAGAAGCTGACGTGTGAAGCTGACATGGCATTGCAGAAATAAAAGCTAAGCTGGTTATACTTATAGACGTTTGCTGATTGGGCTATGAAAGTTTAGTTTGTTTATAGACAGTCAATTCTGTTAATAGGTAGCTTGTAAACATTCGTTTTCAATTTATAGTTTATAAATACATGTAAATGTACTACTGATAAACCATGAATTATAATAATCAGAATTTTCTCAAAAACTATTTTCTAATATGTATACTAGCTTGTAACTCGTATGATACACAAATTAATTTTACCTATTTAAATATATATGTAAATATATATGTATTTGTAAATTCATGCATGCAAATAAATAAAATTAATTAACCAAAGATTTTTTTTTTTTACAAAAAGAATTTTACTTAGAAACTCAATGTTATAATAAATTTAATCAAAATAAATCAAAACTCATTCCTTTACAATAAAACAATAAAATCTTGCCAGTGAGGTCTTGATGTGGTGCAAGAAAGAGATCATGAGACATTGAGTTTTCAGATATTAGTTTTACCAAATGTAGCTTGAGTTTAATTTAGTTATTTACTAATTTAATTAGTTATAATTATTTACTAGTTTCCATGATTAAAGTGATTTTTACAGTTATTAGTTCATGAAATATAAATGTTGTTTATGATTGTAACTTTTAACAAAAATAAACAATTATTAACAATATAACTCATGTAGTTATGTTTTATTTAATGGTACATCGTCACGATTAGTAAGATGATAAATATCATTTAAGATATATCGAAAAAATTAATTAAAGAATAAGACATGTTATAAAATTTTAATATCCTTCGTGAAATTGAAAAATTGTAACACAAATAAATAAAATAAACTCATTAAATTAATAAGAAAGAAACATTTTTAATTTAATTATTAGTGACAAGTGTTAGAGATGTAAATGAGTAAAGTTATTCTGAGTTATTCGAGTTCAACTTGAAGGTTGTATACTTAACTTAAATTCGTTTATTTTCGTGTCGAGTTCGATTTTAATCTACTTGAGTAACGAGTAGAATTAGGGTATCTTAATACTTTTTTTTTTGTTAACCATGATTTTGGTACGAAGTATCCATCGTCGACAACAGTGATTAATCTCCGTTGGGAATCCTGAGCGCACACAAAGTGGGTAGTCCCCTCCCAGCATAGTTTGCTCCATACCCAAGGCCAGGAATCGAACCCTGGACACATGGTTAAGGGGCGAGAGCCGCTACCACTCACGCCAACCAATGTTGGTAGGGTATCTTAATACTTTACTTACGTGATTTATGAGCTTAATTGAATTTTTAAATATATTTGTATTTATTATTAATTTATTGTTTTACTTTTATAAATATATGATTAAAAAATAATAAATTAAATATTTTAAACGATTTGATTAATTTGTACAGTCAAATTTAAGCTTTAAAAATTAAGCTGAATCCAGCTCAAGCAAAATTTAAGTGCTGAATTTTCCAATCAAGTAGAAATCGAACTTGAAATTAAATTGTCTGAGCTCGATTTGACTTCATTTATGTAAACGTCACAAAAATATATATATACTAGTTAAAAACCCGCGCGATGCTGCAGGTTTATTTTTATTTTGTAATTTTTAAAGTTAATAAAATTGATTATTAGATAAGAGTTGTTGGTCATAAAATTATTTATTTCCTTCATATTATTTAGTACAAAAGAGAAACATATTTACTAAGGATAGAGCTTATATATCAAACAAATGTCCAAAAATAATTTCTAAGAAATTTGGATTAGCTTGGATTTAAAAAAATACATAATACTGAAATTACATAATATGATAAACAGATAATTTATGCTAGAAACAAACAAATCAAGATAATGATGCAACAACAATAAAAACTAAAAGCACCAAAATATATATACGGTATAGTGGTTCAGACAATTTAACAAAGAAGTAAGAAAAATTAGCTCAGTAAGTATTTTTATTTTAAGAATAACTAATTGAACTATTTATATTTACTCCAAAGTATAATATGCAAAGTAAAAGTATTTTTTTCTGCAAGATTTAGAGGTAAAAAAAACCCTTTCATATAATAAATTTCATTCGAAAGTAAAATATATGTAAGTAGAAGAAGTAAATAAATAAAAATATAAAGCAATACCATAAAACAAAAATAGAGGACTGGATTAAAAAACTTAAAGAGCCATATAAAAAACATGTTAAAGATTGAACTAAAAAAATTGTTGAAAAAGAAATAAAGGGACCTAAATAAAAAAAGTTGTTGAGGGCAAAAAAAATAAATTGACAAGTGTCAAGCTATAGGAAAGGAAGAGACAAATATATATATATATATATATATATATATATCAATTTAATAGTCAAACCAGTCAACTCCGAAATGAGCAAGGGCGGTGACTCTTCTGCAAAACGACGACCCGATGAATGCACTCGAATACTCAATACCTCTCTCGGAAACCACGTGACAAGCACAAACCGTTTTGGTAACAAAATCCCTCTTAAACCATATCCTCCCACGTGCCCCAACCGTTCTTCTTCCCCGTAAACCCCTCTTAAGCCTCGCTTCTTACTACTTAGGGCTTCTTCTTCCATTTCCTTCTCATAGAGCTTAACTGTCACCAGATTTTTACTATGCGCAAACTTCCCTAGCTGGCCCTAGCAAAAATTTTGAGGTTAAAGATGATTCGGCTCAGTTTTTTGCTTATTTTAATGGTTTCATTGACAGCGGTGACCGGAACCACGTTGCTTTCGAGCTCCGGTCCTCACATAGCTGACGTCAATATACTTCTACCTCCAAAAATGACGAATCCCGTGGAATATCGACTTCAAGGAAGCGACGGTTGCTTCAAATGGTACTTTTCCGTAGAATACATTTCCAAACATGAGTACATTTCTAAATATACGTAATACGTATTACTTTTTTGATCTCGTTTTTGCAGGTCGTCGGATCATGATGAGATTTTATCAGTTTTACCGGAGAATAATGTTACCAATCATTGCTCAACAAGTGCACGGCTGAGATCAATTGCGCCGTACTCCGGTAGAAAAGAAACGGCTGTTTATGCTAGGGACGTTTACACTGGAATCGTGATTCGATGCAAGGTTTTCATTGATAATTTTGATAGAATTCAAATATTTCATAATTCTATTAAGCTTGATCTTGATGGACTAGCTACGCTCCGCGTTCGTGCCTTTGATAGTGAAGGTAATTTTAAAAAATAATTATAAACAAAAAATAGGCTAGTATTTACTCCATTTGATTGTTGCTTTTATTAGTTAAAGAAAAAAATAATGCCGAAGAATTAGTAGTTTAAAAAAATGTAATTATTCTTCTAACTAAGTGCATGATTTTAGTTTTATATGGAGAGATTTTGTTATATCTGTTGTTGTACTTTAGATTTTAGTCATTTGTTAGTTAATTGTGATTTTGCTTAATTTTAACTTTTAAGGTAGTAAATTGTAACTAGTTGAAAGCAAGTAGTGAGACAACTAACAAAGGTAGCATTATGTTATTTATTCCTTATTTCTGAAGAACATTCATCCTTATTGAATTGGGTTTTTTGGTGCTTATATATGTTTTAGGTTTTATTGTCTTCACCTTTTAAATATGTTGCAGACAATGTGTTTTCGTCGTTGGTGGGTTTACAATTCATGTGGCAGCTGATGCCTAAAATTAGTGGATCGCATCATCACCTTGCCCATGTTCCTTTGAAGGATTCTCCCCTAAGTGACTGTGGTGGATTGTGTGGTGACTTAGATATCCAGATTAAACTTGAAGAAAAGGTAATTGTATGGTACAGATCCAATAGCAATGTGTTGTGATGTAATCTTGCGATAACTCGAAGCTTATTCTGTGACATGTGCTGCAGGGTGTATTTTCAGATTTATTTGTTGTAAAAGGCATTCATATTGGCCATGAGAATGTTTCAGTACAGTTGCTTGAGCCACCGTTAAAGGGCATGGATGATAAGATTGTTCTAACCGTAGCAGAAGCTATGTCACTAGATCCACCGTCACCTGTTTTCATACTCATTAATGCTACCCTTCGTTATAGTCTTAAGGTTATCCGTGGGACTGTTCCTCAAGGTTTTCTTTTCTGAATCCCTTCATTAACACTTTCTAGTGATTGAATAGTGTTGTGAAATTCATGTGGAGTTAACTGGTTGTTTTGTTTCATTGATTGATGTTCTTGGAAAAGGTCTAAGCATCTTTCAACTGGTATATGCAGAGTTAACTCTTCCTTCACCACATCATCGATGGTCTGTCTCAAACTATTTGGTTGCTCAAGTGGACTCTATGATGGGTGTAATTCATGCGCTAACGTTGGGTGAAACAACTGTCATTGTTGAAGATACTAGAGTTGATGGCCATATTCAAGTGTCATCTCTTAATGTGGTATTGCCAGATATCCTGTCTTTATACGTATCACTATTATCCACTTCTGGTGATCCGATAGAAGGAATGGAACCCATTCCATCCATGGCACGTTGGTATTTTGTTTCTGGAAAACAATACCTCATTCAACTGAAGGTTTTTACTCAGGGACCTTACACACAGGAAATCTTCATTACAGAGGTACCTTATGAATTATTTATTTCTCCATTTAGCAGTAATATAGGTGAGCTATGTTGTCTTTGTAACCTTAAGAACTTTTTGGCCTGATGCACTTGATGATTAGGTTCTCATAGTTTCCTTGGTTTATGTTTTTCCATTTTTTTTTTAACAATACTGCGAGGGTCAATAGTTTTCTGGGTTAAAGATTTTGTAGTCATTTTAAGTTGTTAGCTTACTAATGTAATTTGATATGGTAATTAGTTTCTCATTATTTTCTTGGTTATTTTCCACTCAGACTTCCTTTCCTGCATTGCAGAATGATGATATTGAGTTTTATGACAACCAATCTGGGTGCTGGAAAATTGTCCCAGTTTTAGAGCCTATTGCATCCAGATACAGTTGGAGGAGTGCTAGAATTTTGGAAGCAACTTCAGTGGGATTGGGGAACTTGACAGCCTCTTTAGTTTACTATAATGGGCATCATGATACTAAGGAGGTGAGATGTTATTTACTTGCTCTTTTTCATTTTCTTTTCTTCATTCTCATTTAAGAAACAAGACTATAAAAAGCATCATTATGTTTTCTGATTTTATTGTATTCTATCGACTAGTTTTATCTCTCTTGGCCTTGTCATATAGGTTCTCAAGGTTGGGCAAGAGGTTATTGTTTGTGAACAAGTAAAGTTTAGCTTGGAAAAAGTAAGTGGTAAATCTCAAATTATTCTTCTTCCTTGGGCACCTGCTGTATATCAGGAGATGGAGCTAAAGGCTACTGGAGGTTGGTAGCATTTTACTTGTTCAATTTTTGAAATAAATTTTCAAAGTTCTAACATCTTTTAATGGGCTTCAATACTATTATAGGTTGTGCAAAAGCCTCCAGTGACTACAAATGGTTTTCTTCAGATATTACTGTTGTTTCTGTCACTGCATATGGAGTTGTCCAGGCTAAGAAGCCTGGTAAAGCTACAGTGAAGGTGGTGTCAAGTTTTGATTCATTCAATTATGATGAGGTAATGAAATTTGTTTCTTCTACTGCTATCTTTGTTCTTATGATAGGCAAAAATACTAGTGTAGCATAAAATTGATAAAGGTCCTGTGGTATACATGGTTCTGTAGCCGCTTTTGTCATTGATGGTTAAAATTCTAAAATGTGGATAGTCTTGTTTGTTTTTGTACTCTGTAAAAGCTTCCAGTTCCACATGCTCCTTCATTATTTGAAGTTATTTTTTGTAATGTTTTTAATAGGTGGTTGTTGAAGTTTCAATTCCATCCTCTATGGTTATGTTACAAAACTTCCCTGTTGAGACTGTTGTGGGATCACATCTCCCGGCTGCTGTTACGATGAAAGCATCAGATGGTTATGCCACGTTCCAGAGTCTTTTGGAAACTTCTTTTCTTCCCTGCAAACTTTCCTGCTGAAGTTGATTGCCTTTTGCAGGTGCCTACTTTTCTAGATGTGATGCATTTCATTCCTTTATAAAGTGGAAAGCTGGAAGCGAGTCTTTCATTGTTACCAATGCAACAGGGGAGGCACCAGTCTTTAAATTGCAAGAAAATTTAGAACTCCATGTACTAGTAGATGGTCCTCCATGTTCATGGACTTATTTATATGCCTCTGCTTCCGGTCAAGCTATGCTGCATGCAGCATTTTCGAAAGAATATCATCATTTTGATCCTTCTTTCAGTGGGCCTATTGTTTTGGAAGCAACTTCCAGAATTGCAGCATACAGGCCACTTACTTTGCATCAGGCTGGTGACGCGAACCAGTTTGGTGGTTACTGGGTCAATACAGCTGGATCAGAAGCTTCTAATCAACTAGAAGATCAGGATAAGGTATATCTTGTCCCTGGAACACAGTTAGATGTCATGCTCCAAGGAGGACCAGAAAGGTGGGACAAAGGTGTTGACTTCATGGAAACAGTGGAGATTTTTGATGCAGAACATGCACTTGATAATGGGGTTCATATACATCAGATTTCTAGCAGCCATGGCAGTTTGCACAGAGTTTTATGCCAAACACTGGGAACTTATGTAAGTTTCTGTGCCATTTCCTGGAAGGTCCTCTTTAAGTTTGAATTAAAGTCCTTTAACCGACAATTTTTTTTCCTTACATTATGGTCTATCTAATTCAGAATCATGATATATTTGCTTTTGGTGGCTCTTAATTGTTCAGAAACTTGTTTTTAAACGTGGAAATTTGGTTGGAGATGATCATCCTCTTCCTTCAATAGCAGAAGTTTCATTGTCTCTTGCTTGCAGCCTTCCTTCCTCTATTGTGGTAATAGTGGATGAACCTGGTAAATATTATTATTTATTTGGAAAGATGTGAAAGATGCCCTTCAATTCCTCTCCGCCCTGCTTTCTTTTTTTTTCCCCTTTTAATGATGATGTGTGATTTTGGCTGATGCTACAGTTAATGATCGAGATGTTATTCGGACTGCAAATCAAGCAGACCGTAGCCCTGGGCGAATTCATGTCACTCCTATTACCATGGCAAATGGGCAAACTATTAGAGTGGCTGCTGTCAGCATTAGTACCTCTGGAGAGCCTTTTGCAAACTCTTCTTCACTGTGCTTGAAGTGGGAACTGGGCAATTGTGAGAGTCTGGCTTATTGGGACCATGATTATGATTCAGAGAGCTCTAAGAAGTCTAGTTGGGAGAGGTTTCTGGTCTTGCAAAATGAATCAGGATCGGTAATCCCAGGAAGTTGACATTTTTTATTCGTTTCTAGATCTGATTTTTAGTTATGTTTAGCAATATCTTTGCCATGAGTTAACAGTTGAAAAGACATCATATTGATTAAATGCTAAGGGAAGGGATTAGAGGCCATTGTCAATGTGGGGAGGGGGAGGTTTAGCAAAGAGTGAGTGCACTCAAGTACAGTGAGGGTAACTGTGATAATACTCTTTAAATTGAACAAATATATCACAGCACAAATATTAATAGTATATCCCTGTAATAATATCTTAAATTTGTTAGGCATGAAAAGAAAATGTATTTTGGGTTCAAATTGGCTTCAAATAGAAGTTGGTGATATAAACAAATACATTTTTGCATCATTTCAGCATCTAATATTGGTTTCAATTGATTAACAATCAGGTCAGAGGCACATTCTTGCACATTAGGTCATGGGGTAACTGGAGAAGTAAAAGACTACCTGATTGGGGAGCTTGCATCTGCTTCTTTACCCAGTTTTTCACCATCCTATGTGTTTTTATCATCACTTGTATAATAATTATGAACTCTTGGGGCATAATGAGTTTTCCATCGATATACCTGAACAACTATTTTACCTGTTGTGTTTAGAGGTTGTACAAGTTTGATTATTTGGATTCTTTCTAGCTTCTAGTTCTTCTCATTGTTTTATTTGTAAGTATAATATATCAGACATTGTTTACCACTGATGTGTAATATTCTTACTATTTTAGAACTTCTATATTATTTAGATGGTTGGCCTTCTATTTGTTTTTATTCTGTCCTTAAGTATTCAATACTTGATGCAACCTTTTTCTTCTCATGATGTGTTAAGATGAAACAAGATTTTGGTTGCTTTTTTCTCAGTGTATTCTTCGCGCCACTGTTACTGGATTTTGTGGTAGTTCCACAGCTGATCATCATTCTGCTAAATTGCTAGAAAGTTCAAAGAATTTTCTTACAGATGCTGCACGGTTACAGGTAGGTTATTTTGGTGGGTTTATATTCCCATTTTTGTTGCATGAAATTCATTAAATTCCTCCTCCGCCATATTTTCTGCTATGAATGATCAATTCTAAAGAGCTTGGTTCGCCTTTTCTCTCTCTTTCTTTCTTTCTTTTTCTTTTTTAAATTTATTGCTATTAATGTTTTTTTTCTTTGGGGGGTTAACATAAGATAAAAAGTTCATTCTAATATTTTGGTATGTTAACATTTGCAGCTCGTTTCTACTTTAAGAGTCAGTCCGGAGTTCAATTTGTTATATTTCAATCCTGATGCTAAGGTAGAATCTGGCACCATCCCTGCTTTATTCATTTGGTGACTTCAATTGAATATGCACTATGAATAGTCTTTGAGACATTTTTTATGATGTTGATGTGGGACACATTGCTTTTGAAGCTGATTTGATCATTGTCTCCTTATGGTATGCATTGCCTGGAAAACATTTGTTAATCTTTATGTGGCACCTATTCATACACTTTTGGCTTGCCGATGGTTATGTATATGTTGTGGAGTTTGATGAGTGACGAATGGAAGTCTTGCAAATGAATTTAAGTTTTTGCTTTATATTCCTTTAAATGTCTAACAAAATGGTGGCGGTGGCTATCTTGACTTTCTGTTTTCTGGGCCATTATATTTTCGCAGATCTGATTATTAGCTTGGAATAATCTGTTGCTATGGTCCACTTGCTAGTTGTTACATTTGGAATTTTATAATGTTAGCTTGGATTAGAGTGTTACTATGGTTCCCTTCCTAGTTGCTACATTTGGAATTTAATAGATGATGTCTTGGCCAGTGTTTGCTCTTAAGGCCTTCAATAAGGGAGCAAATGAATGGATGTCTGAGGCTTCAAACCGGCAATGATTTTATTACAGTATAACTTTCATCTGTACATGTCTTTTTGATAACTTGGAAAATGATGAATGGTAAAATCTGGGGAAATTATTTTAAATATTATTGCTATCTATGTACACCACCAATGTTAACAATTTTATCCACCCCAAGTCACAGTTGATCTGCCTCTTTCTATTTACCATACTGATCAGTCGAAAAAGACATTGTGCTATGAACAACATTTATGTAATCATTATGAGTTGTGACTCTCATTCTAAGGTTCTTAACAGGATTTAGTGTCTTGTTTGAGCTCCTATTTATTTGTTAATTATGGTGTTTAGTTGAATAGTAGGGCAAACAGGGTTTTAGATTAAAGCGTTATAACTATGTTTAGCGACTCTGATGTTTTGTGGTACCTCAATGTGTAGAGGAGTTTGAGCAGCGCATCTTCAATCCTTCTGAGCCTAATTTATTTTCAAACTAACCCTATGAGTTTAATTTTTTTCCAGCATAAGTACTCGCCATGTATGCTTTCTTTTGGAAATTTTGGCCATTTATAATTATCATACAATGTACTCAATTCATTTTCTCCATTTAGGCAAATTTGTCAATTACTGGAGGAAGCTGTTTCTTGGAAGCAGTTGTGAATGATTCTCGAGTAGTAGAAGTTACTCAGTCCCCAACTGGTTTACAATGCTTACAACTGATGTTATCACCTAAAGGCCTGGGAACTGCAGTTGTGAAAGTTTATGATGTTGGGCTTGCTCCTAATCTTGTGGCTTCTGTTGTGGTAATCTATTACTCCATTCTATTTCTGCTTTATAATTTGTGTAATTTATGGGAATCTTGTATGAAATCCTTTTGTTTTTTCGAAAATGTCATGCTTCAATGAATAGATATTTTCAAGAGAACATCATTTAGAGTACTTATAGTAAGTATTGCTCCTAAAAGTAGGTGCTTTACCTTAAGTCCCAGACTAATTTGAAATACATGATATATTTGGACCTCTAATGTATAAGATTCAATCATGCTACAGTAAATAAATCTTCTTTTTTTATTTACTTAAAGTAAGTATTAGGCTTTCTCTAGCAAAGTTGAAGGAAAGGGAAGTCTGAAGGAAATCCCTTTCCGTGGATGTTGATGCTATTCACTTTTGAAAAATTATGTAAAAGCAACTTGCCTGGACATGTTGCTTTGTTGTCTAGAACATAGATATGTTTTACGTAAGTTCTGACCTGTAAATTCAGTTAAATGAATCCTTTTTTTAGTTAGAGAAACATGTGGAACTATGATTTTTGGATCTTTATCATGGCATGTCCATGCAAAGTAATTACTTGGATCAGTTTAAAGTTTTTTTTCATTTGCTTTGAAATGAAATGCTGGGTTAATATGAAACTACACCATGCTATGTTTTTGGAAGCTCTTATTTACTTCCTTTGTGCCAAGAGTTATGCATTCTCCTACTGGTGATACCCTCATGATTGATATCTCAATTTGCAAATAATTCTCATCGTGGTTACCTTTTTACAGGCCCAAGTTGCAGATATAGACTGGATTAAGATTATGTCTGGAGAAGCAATAAGCCTTATGGTGGGTTCTTCACTACCATTTACTTGACCCTTTTTTCCCACTTTTAACCCAGACTAGCACTTATTGACTGGTAATTTGATATTTAAAGGAAGGTAGTTCACAGTCAATTGGTCTGATGGCTGGGGTTGATGATGGAAGCACTTTTGACTTATCTCAGGTTTGAAATGATTGCCATTTATTATTCTTCTGAAGCTATATGTTCCAGATAATCTTTTGTGGATGCATGTTTTAGACTAAATACTGTAGGAAGTATGCTAGGTATTTAGCCCAGCAGAGTGTAACTGATTCTTGGGTACACATGGAGAGCTAACATCTTCCTTATGTATCTCTCCGTCCTCTCATGCATGGGACTCTACTGTAACATCCTATGATTATCTTAGAAGTAAAAGATATATACTGTACTCAAAATATTTCAATTTCTCATGATAGACTTTGTTTCATTAAGAAGGATATATTTGCTCATGTCAGTTTTTCCTATTTTCTAAAGGTTTCTGATATTTTCTGTCCATTCATCCATGTGTAAGTCATGTTTTGACATTCTTCCTATTACCTTAATGGGATCCTTTCATGCAGTATGTATACATGAATATCCGTGTGCATATTGAGGATGATGTAGTTGAACTTGTGGACAAGGATGATATTTCAAGCCCTAGTGGTGGATATATTGGTGCACAGAATTTCAAAATTAGGGCAAAACATCTTGGCATCACCACTCTTTATGTGAGTGACTTTATCCTCTTGTCAATATCTCTTATGTTAGCATTCCCTAAGGACTCTTTGAGATTTTTCTATCAAGAGTTTGGTTGCATTTCAATATAGATCTTGATATCAGGTTAGTGCTAGACAACATTCTGGACAAGAAATATTGAGTCAAGCTATAAAGATTGAAGTTTATGCCCCACCAAGAATTCACCCACCATATATTTTCCTAGTACCAGGTGCCTCTTACTTGGTATGTTTCTTTCTTATTTTCTTAATTTTTTCTGTTTATATAAATATATATATATATATATATATATATATCTATATCTATATCATGTTATTCTGTTTACAGTTCTTGTATCATATTCAGCTTCATATCCTCCTCCACTTAACTCCTTCTTGCATCCCTATTCATGCTTTTATTTGGAAATTTGACTTTTTTTTTTTTCATGTTTTTAATTGTATCTAGTATCTCATACACTTGTCATGCTTTTAGCTCAATATAAAAGGAGGTCCGACAATTGGTGCCTTTGTGGAATATACTAGTATAGATGATGCCATCGCAACAGTTGACAAAACTTCAGGGCTATCGACTGCAATGTCAGCTGGAAACACTGTAAGATATGAGATTTGATACTCATCTAATACTTAAACTAACAACTATTTTGTTTATCTATAACTAATAATGCAAATGGTGCATAGCTTTTTAACTGTACTCTCATGAAAATTGTCGTTAATGATGCTGGAGTTTGTTGGGCACTTAGGATTTTCAAGTTTTAATAAACTAGATGGTCCAGTTGAATGAATATGGTTTATGATGAATGGAGACCTTTTCTTGTGGGTAGACACTGTTAAATGTTTATATTAACAGCTGCTAGAACTTTACTTTGTTGTAGATGGATTGCATTCTTATTCTTTGCAGGCATTTCTTCCTCTCTCTCAATTTCAACTGCCAGAAACAGAAGTGGAAAATCTCATTTGAACTCAGCAACCTTATTTAATGAATGGAGTGCTCATCAGCTGCTCTTACAATAGCATATATGTGGATATCTAACACGTCTTTGTCAGCTGTTCACGGTCATATTTATAGGGTTAGCCAAAATGGACTAGCTGCCCGTGTGACAGTGGCTTAGATTAGTTCTTTTGCTAAATTTCATCATTTAAAATTCAATTAAGGTCAAACACTTATCACCAGCTTGCTTCATCCCAAGACAGAAAAATGCTAACATTTGATTTTCCTCTTAACATACTGGTTTTAACCATATGAAAAGTTCTTAATTTAGATTGTCTTTTGCTTTTACCATCAGACTTTGCTTGCCACAGTTTATGGGAATGGCGGTGATGTGATTTGTCAAGCATATGGCAGTGTTAAAGTGGGAGTACCATCTTCGGCAATTTTGAATGTACAAAGTGAACAGCTTGCTGTTGGCCGTGAGACACCAATTTATCCTTTATTTTCTGAGGCAAGTATAGAGAGCCTGAAGAAATTTCTCAATCAACTACCTATTTCATTCTGAATTTTGACCAAGTTTTTGTATTTTCAGGGGGACTTATTTTCTTTCTATGAGCTTTGCAAAGATTACAAGTGGACTATACAAGATAAAGAGGTCGAATCAAGTGTTTTGTTCAATTGTATTTGTCTGTGATTTATTAATTTATCATCTGATTGAATTTTGTTAATTTGTTGTATAAAATATTGATTTCTTTTTGTTTTATAGGTGTTGAAGTTTGGGGTCCCACTGGTTGGTTCAGAGGCAGTTCAGCGCTTTAGTTATGTGGATAAGGAAGAACTTGCTTTTGTCAATGTCTTGTATGGAAGGTATACTTGTTTTAATGAAAAAATTAGTTTATGTTTCTTTTGACTTATAGAAACTTATTATTATTATTATTATTATTATTATTATCTAGTACTTCATGTAACAGATAAATCTTGGTTCATCATCATTATCATCATCAGAGCCTTTATCCCAATAGATTGGGGTAGGCTAACAGATAAATCTTGGTTGAATAAAAAAAATATAAAAATATTATGGGTACTGTATGGACATAATTTTGCCCTCTCCAAATAGGTACATGTGATACAACAACCATTGGAAGCACTGTGCACTTGGAATCTTTTTTTTTTGGAAGGCTGGGAAGCACCAAGATTAGTATTGTTGTTTTTGTTCCTACTTCTCAGAAAATTGTTTATCATTAGGAATCCTCTATTAAAGCTTGCTTGAGTTTGAGTGCTTGTAGTTGAGTAGTTTATGCTGCATCTTATTCACACGAGGAATGATTTATAAATGTTTTATTCCACCAAATTTGTTTGATTTTTAGAAGTTATTAAGGAAATTTTAAATTGATGTTGTCTTTAAGTGAAGGTGTTTGATTTAAGTTAAAGCCTTTTGGTTTCTCTGTAAGGTCAACGTGGCAGTATTCTTCTGAATGTCTCTTGGAATATAACTATAGATTGAAATTAGAACAGCCATTCTTTTGAGTCCAAACTCTTGCAAAATGACTTTGGAATAGATAAGACAACGGTAGTGAATTTTGGTCTAGATATTGGATGTTAGTCTGGAGAGGGATGATATCTAGATGATTTTTCTGCCTAAGTTTGCTCTTGAACAACAATGGTTAAGATGTAGATGATCTAGTCTTATAACTGAAATTCAGGGAAAACAGAAGCTTTGGGCTTATTATGGATTTTGACATGATTGGCAACTTATAGGCACATGCTTGTAATGCTTAAGGCACATCCACTTAACCTGAATGGCCCCTTCATTCAGATTCCTAATCTTTGATTGATTAGAAATCAATGCTGGCAAGCTGAATCTTCTTTCTGATCTGACCAAACTATTCAATTACACTAGCTTTGCAAATGAGCAATTATCTCTCTTGTCCAGGGCCCCTGGTAGAACAAATGTTGCAGTTTCATTCTCATGTGACTTTATGTCTTCTGGTTCACTTTTGGAGGCAAAGACTTACAGTGCATCTATTTCACTATTGGTTGCGTCTGATCTTCCCCTGGCACTTGGAGCTCCAATCACATGGATTCTTCCTCCCCATTATACAACATCTAGCATCTTGCCTTCATCAGCAGAATCACATGGGCACAGAGATAGTCAGAGTCGCAAAGGAAACATAATCTATTCTTTGTTAAGAAATTGGGAGGAAGCAACTGAAGTTTCACAGGGTGCTGTTTCTATTGATGGAGACAAAATAAAAACAAAAGACAGCAATAATCTTGCTTGCATTCAAGCAAAAGATCGCATCACTGGAAGAACTGAGATTGCTTCTTGTGTCCGGGTTGCTGAGGTATTTATACAACCTTTTATATATCCCGCTCAAAAACAAAGATATCTAGCAAGTAGCTAATACTCTTTTTCCATTCTCGTTTTGACTGTCAAATGTATCACTGTCCAAATACGTAAAATTTGTATTTGTTACCAAATAAACTAATTATTCGATGTCATCATGCAATGGAGGAAAATGTTAAAAAAGTCTCTCTAGACTTTCCTAATATCTTTTGGAAAAATGATTTTATTTCTGATATTTGCATAAATTAAGTCCGTCTTTCTTTATGACCATCATAGAAGAAGAAAGTGATATAAGCTGGCTGATGGTAGCTCATTTGATTATTTAGTATACTGTATACAGTTTGATCACTTTGTAGTTTTTTGGCAAATGTATCTGATCTTGTGGGTTGATCCTCTTACCATTCCTTTTGTTTCTTTTCCTTGTTTGCATCACCTTTATTGAGATTTATTCCATATTCGAAACTTTCCAGTTCACTCTTAAACTCAGTAGAGCATCTATATTCCTTTCAGGTGGAGCAAATAAGAATAACAAACAAGGAGTTTCCAATTCATGCAATTGATCTTGCTGTTGGTGCCGAAATTGAACTTTCAATAAGCTTTTTTGATGCTCTAGGTAAAATTGTTATCATGTTATTTAAATTATTTGCACTCTGTTATTTTAGATCCTAATAATATTCTCTTGTGATTTTGTATTTGCCAGGAAATCCTTTTTATGAAGCATCTAACGTTATTCTCCATTATGCTGAAACTAATTATCCTGATGTAGTCTCTGTTAACAATACCCGTGATACCAATACAATTCATCTCAAGGTCTGTTAGTCTCTTGAGTTCAATTCAAAACTTAGGGTGACTACTTCAGCAATTTTTATTCTTTTTACTTCTATTTCTATGTGTTTACTGTTTAAGGATCACATTCAAGTGCACAGTGATTTTACCTCAACCGATATCATTTAATCATATGTTCTGCTTGAAGGCAATGCGACATGGTAGAGCTCTTCTGCGAGTATCAATTGACAATCGTCCACAGAAGTCAGACTATATGCTGGTACCTACTTCTGTTTTTCCGAATCACATACTATATTTTAGTCAGATGAACATTTCACAACATGCATCTGCATGTGTGCATGAACTAGATTGAGTTGTTCATGAATGCTATAAAACTTTCGTCAGCTTGATTTACTTGAGCTTTTTCTAAAGAGAAAGGCTTGTTCTAGCATGCTTTTTAATCAAATTCATAACTTCTATTGCAATATGAAAAGCTTTCTACTTTGACCAAAATCTGTTCATTTGTGTTTTTCATTAATTTCTCTCCAGCACATAATAAGCTTTATCCTTCATTTCTTCAGATTTTAGTTGGTGCCCACGTGCATCCCCAAAATCCAGTCCTTCAGAAGGGGAGTTCTATTAACTTCAGTTTAGTAGGTGGGTTTTTGGGAATAGTAATTCTAAGAGGGAATTTATCATGTTTCCTCTAATACTCTGTTTTTTTGTCCATTCTATGTGATAGGTTCTGATGATCAAGCTTCAGGTCACTGGCATAGTGCCAATGAAAGCGTTATAATTTTAGACACACAATCTGGACAGGCAGAAGCTGTTGGGGAGGGATCGACCCACGGTACTAAATAATCGTTAATAATATCTTTCACTGTGTTAAATCTGCTGGTTTTTAGAAAATTGATGTGACATTTTTTTCATTGCTAATCATTTTGATCATTGAGATGCCATTCAACTGATTCAATGTTTGTTATTTCTGAGTAGTTTCTTTTGAAAGTTCTGGTGTCACGCTGCAAACAACGGTCACAGTGCTAACTGGAAGTACTCTTGTTGTGGATGCTCCAAAGGAGATGCTGACAAATGTTCCTTTTCCCTCGCAAGGATATAGCTTCTCCGTGAAGTTCAGGTCTGTAGATTAGTTAATGCTTTTAAGTGTGTTATGCCAACTTGCAACCTGACTCTATGGTTAATGTTTTGGAGGCTGATGGTTATTCTAAAAGTTTATGTGGTTAAGAAGATCCAAACTAGCCCTGAGTCTATTAGATGGTAGTTTCTGGATTTCTAAATCTGTGAGCGTTTACATCTCATCAAAGCAGTGTCGGTGACCTTGATAATCTTCCTTTTCTGAATTTCAATTTTTATTTATTTAACGAAATCATATATGACATTTTTTGGAGTTAGCAGACCATCATCTTTGGTTAAAGCATGTTGTGTATAAATCATGGGACTTACTCTTTTGTGTGAAGGATTAATGGTTATATATCCTGTTGGGTTTTGAGCAAAACAAATAATGATGAATAAGCACAATTTTTTAATGTGTATCTTTACCATACAGCAGTGATACAAATGACAAGACCAACGCTCTTGGAAGCGGTAAAGGAGCACCATATGACTGTAGGGTAGACCCTCCTTTTGTTGGGTATCTCTCTCAACTCTCTTTGTCTCTCATGTCAAATTTGAATGTTAATCTAACATATAATACATTTATTATTTTTTAATGGTTTTGTTCACTGCAGCTATGCAAAGCCATGGATGGATCTTGACACTGGTAACTCATTTTGTCTTTTCTTCCCTTACTCTCCTGAGCATTTGGTGCGCACCATACCCAAGGTGAAGGACATGAAACCATATATTTATGTTTCTGTCAATGCTTCAATGAAAGAACACAGCCATATTTCTGGATCTGCATCTGCTCTTTTTGTCGGAGGATTTTCCATAATGCAAATGGGAAAGGTAATTGGTTGATGATTTAGATTATTTATTCAATTTTTGATATGGACAGGAACTCTAATGTTGAATTCCTTGACTCCTGTATGTGGCATAAGATAATTGAACCATTAATATTGGCTTTATATTTTGAATGTAATGTTTCATTTCTTGTCTTGTGTCCCTTTGCAACAAGTTGGCTGCATTAAACATGAAATATGGATCATGGATGACTTTCTAAATATTTTGTGTGTTTCAGAATATAGTGCAGTTGAATCTGACACCAGACTCTAACAAGACTATCATAACCATCTTGGGAAACACAGGTAAGATGACTTGGGCACACACTCTCTTGTTTTCATCTCCTTACTCAACCTCTCATACCACCCTTCCCCCTTTGTTTTTCATCTCCTTTCTCAACCTCTCATACCACCGTTCCCCCTTTGTTCTAAGTTCTTTTTATATCAACTAGAGGAGTGGACTAGATGCAAGTTTCCTTATACACCCACCGAGACCTAGCAGCTGGTGGCTGTAGAATGAAAATAAGTTCATCAAGGCTATTAATTTATATAAATGAAGAAAGAAAGAAAGTACGGGCGTGTTAGGGAAGAGGAAGTAGCAACTTTCTGAAAATGACCAAAATTTTAAGCTTTATAAACTGATGACGTATATATAAGGTTGACCCTTTTTATTCTACTGAAGTATAAAAGGATTATGGAAGGTTTCTAATGCGATAATATATGCTAGGACTCATATTTGCTAATTGAAACCCCACAACTCATTGCTGGATGATTGCCAGTGTGGCATTCATGTCAAAATTTTAAGCTTTATAAACTAATGACGTATATATAAGGTTGACTCTTTTTATTCTACTGAAGTATAGAAGGATTATGGAAGGTTTCTAATACGATAATATATGCTAGGACTCATATTTGCTAAGTGAAACCCCACAACTCATTGCTGGATGATTGCCAGTGTCGCATTCATGTCAAAAATTTTAAGCTTTTATAAACTGATGACGTATATATAAGGTTGACCCTTTTTATTCTACTGAAGTATAAAAGGATTATGGAAGGTTTCTAATACGATAATATATGCTAGGACTCATATTTGCTAAGTGAAACCCCGCAACTCATTGCTGGATGATTGCCAGTGTGGCATTCATGTCTGACGATGCATAAGATTATTGTTTGTGCATTGCCATCTCTCATCTCCCTACTCTCAGAATAATATCTACTGCTTACATGCCTCTCATGCATTTCCATAGTTCCCTGTGTCAGTCAAATATTATTCTACTCTTTGGTTCGATCTTTGTAGATGTTGAAATCCAGCGGCGTGGCCAGGACTTGTTAATGATCAATCCCATCAATAAAGAAGGATTTGGTGTTGGTGGCCGTATGCAGTATGAGGTGAGATTGCCCATTATTGCTTATGTAAGAACAAATTAAAACTCCTGTATAGAAAATAGTATAATGGTTCAAAGTCCTATTAAGCTCATGTAAGTAGTAAATAAGTCTTGGAGTTGCATAAAGTTAATGTCAGAATTACGATATATGGAATGAACTATTTCGTGGTAGTGCTGTTTCATGATATCACTCTATGTGCAATTTCAGGTAAAAGCATTAAGCGCCAAGCCATTCAACGATAAAATCATTGTCACACTCCCATCCAGTGGTCAGATTAGTCTCGAATCTGATTTTGTTATTATGATGATGACGGCAATGAATGGCTTCTCATCTTTTTTTTTTTTCAGGTCAAAAAGCAGAAGTGGATGTTAAATATGAGCTTGATGAAACAGCAGAATCAAAAGCTACTATTAATATTTCCTTTTGGGCAAAGATTCTTGGAAGTCTTGCCCTATTACTAATCACAGTGACCATCTTTATATGTTTCTTTGGCAGACCTCTTCGATCCCAGCTGCCATCCACTCCTCCTCCCACTTCAAGCATATCGGCACCTGTCACACCTGACCGGAGCACTCCCCTTCTGTTCAAGGACCAATCTCCACGAACACCTCAGCCGTTTGTAGATTATGTGAGAAGAACTATAGACGAAACTCCATACTACAGGAGAGAAGGTAGGAGGAGGTTTAATCCTCAGAACACATACTAACTCTATCATTTGTTACTCATAGATCTTTAGAATTCTCTCTCTCTCTCTCTCGGCTCCTTTTTCTTCTTGTTGTATGTTTAGAAGTTAGAATCTGGCAAAAAGCTTGCCAAATTTTGTTGTATCATGCATACACGGGCAAACGTACAATCTTAAATGTATTGAACTTGACAATGGGATCGTGGCAGACAGTGTGCTGAACTTCGTCTGTGATTTAGTTGCAAGTAGTGTACAAATTTGCACTTAAATTTTCCTAAGGCAGGTTATTAGATCTGACCATTCATCTATATATTTTATGTTGGTGATATGCCAATTCATGTTCTTATTATATAAAAAACAGAAGTCAATATACAGCTTTTATCAAATTTTAATCTTGTTACTTTTGTTTTTCTTCATTTTGTATCGTATCATTATAATGGGTTAAAGATTGTCAGCTCTGCCGATTCTGATGGTGAATAGTGAACGAGTGTTTATGGGGCCAAGGTGGACCAAATCTTTTTAATCGACTGGTTTTTAGTAGAGTCCAAACGAGCCCTTTTGCCTAATGCTCCCTCTTCTATTTCCTTGTTTTTTTTTCTATTAGAAATATATAAAATGTTCTGGTTGTTACGTCTGGTTGTTATTCTTTTTCATTTCTTTTAGCGTCTTTTGCGGGTGAGCTAGTAAAACGCTTGTACCAGCCTCCTATATAAACTCTGTATCTTTTCATTTTTCAAATCAAGACAGTATGCTCAACATACTCTTCATATTCTGAAGCTTCTCTGCTAATATGATATCAGAGCAATTTCCTTCTGTCGTCGTTCTCTGAGTTTTCTTTCTTTCTCTCATGGCTCGAGGAGGCCCAAACAACAATAACAAAGCGGTTATTGGAGCTTCCCACTCTTCTTCCATGGAAGACTCCAGTAGTCCTTATTATCTTAACAATAGTGACCATCCAGGTCTTGTTCTTGTTACTCATCTTCTCTTTGGATCTAACTACAATACCTGGAGTCGAGCTATGGTCATGGCACTCACAGCTAAGAACAAGATCTGCTTCATTGATGGGAGTATTCATCGACCTTCAGCTGACGATCTATTGTTTGGAGCTTGGAATCGTTGCAACAATATGGTTATTTCTTGGATTCTCAATTCTGTCAACAAAGAAATAGCTGATAGTCTTCTTTATATTGCAACTGCCTTTGATATTTGGATCGATCTGCGAGAACGGTTTCATCAGAGCAATGGTCCCCGTATCTTTCAAGTCAAACAGCATCTAAATGCTCTTCACCAAGGATCTCTTGATGTTAATGGCTATTATACGAGGTTGAAAACTCTCTGGGATGAGCTTAAAGATTTCCAACCTGTACATGGTTGTACCTGTGGAGGAATGAGGTTATGGACAGAGTATCAACAACAAGAGTATGTTCTACAATTTCTTATGGGTCTCAATGAATCATTCTCTTCTATTCGTGCTCAGATTCTTCTTATGGATCCATTACCTCCAATCACTAAGGTTTTCTCCTTAGTTCTACAAGAAGAGCGCCAACGTTCTATTTCTCAAAGTTTTCCTTCTGCTTCTGAGACACCTCTCATGAACTCAGTATCTGTGAATGCCTCTACTCATTCCTCCAAACCCAGGCGGGATCGCCCTTTTTGCACTCATTGCAATACTCAGGGCCATACCATTGATCGGTGTTACCAATTACATGGTTATCCTCCAGGTTATAAACCTCGGTTTAAATCTCAAGCTAAAGCTCACGCCAATCAGGTTGCCACCACCACCCCCGTTTCCCAACCTACTCCAACAGAATCCTCACCATCTGCTTTCACCCCTGCCCAGTGCCAACAGATTCTTCATCTACTGCAGTCTCAACTTCAACAAAACAATATGTCCGGGACTCATTCACTGCCCAATATCTCCATTTCCAGTTTTAGTGGTATATTATCTCTATCCTCTTCTACTACTTCTTCTTCCCATACCTCTTCACATTGGGTTTTAGATACAGGTGCTACACACCATGTTTGTTGTTCTCGTGATCAATTTACCTCTTCTTAGTGTGTCACAAATTGTTTTGTCACTCTTCCCACTGGTCACATGGTTCCCATCACGAGTCATGGCTCAGTCACATTGTTTGATAAATTCACTTTATCTCATGTGCTGTTTGTACCCAATTTTAAGTTCAATTTATTGTCTATCAGTGCACTTACTCGTGATCACAATTGTTCTGTTAATTTTTTCTCTAACCATTGTGCACTTCAGGACCAATCCACGGGCAGGATGATTGGGATGGGTAGACGACTGGGAAATCTATATGTCTTGGACACTAATACCCTATTTCCTTTTTCAGTACACACATTACCTGTTTGTAATAATGTCTCTTTGGTATCTAATGCACTTTGGCATTCTCGGTTAGGGCACCCTTCTTATTCTAAATTGGAAACATTGAAATCTGATTTGCATATCAATGATATATCAAATTTTCCTTCTCATTGTGATATTTGTCATCTAGCTAAACAAAGAAGATTGCCTTTTCTTTCTTTGAATAATCTTTCTGCACTGCCATTTGATTTGATACATTGTGATATTTGGGGACCCTTTACTCCTAATTCTGTTGAGGGTTATCGTTATTTTTTGACTATAGTGGATGATTGCTCTCGATTTACATGGATTTATCTTCTTCATGCTAAATCTAAATTTTCTATTGTGTTTCCTACATTTTACACACTTATACAGTCACAATTTGGTACTTCCATTAAGGTTGTTAGAACAGATAATGCCCCTGAATTAGCACTTCCTGATTTCTTTCATACTAAGGGTATACAATCCTTTCATTCCTGTGTCGACCGTCCCCAGCAAAACTCTGTAGTTGAACGCAAACACCAGCATATCCTTAATGTAGATCGTGCCCTTCATTTCCAGTCCAATGTTCCTTTGGCCTATTGGAGTGATTGTGTTCTCACTTCAGTTTATCTCATCAATAGAACACATTCTCCCTTGTTATCCAACAAAACTCCCTTTGAACTGTTGTGCAGAAAGAAACCTTCCTATTCTCATCTACGTACCTTTGGTTGTCTTTGTTATAGTTCAACTTTACCTCGTACCCGTCACAAGTTTTCTCCTCGTGCCACCCCTGCAGTTTTCCTTGGTTACCCACCTGGTTATAAAGGGTATAAGCAGCTTGATTTAACCACTAATGCCACCTACATCTCTAGGGATGTTGTATTTCATGAAGACCTTTTTCCTTTCAAAGCTTCCCATACACCAGCACATCCCTCTTTATTTTCTGATCATGTTTTACCTTCTCAACACTCTACTCCATCTCCCTCTGTCTTACCTGACACAACAACCCAAGATTCCACTAGACCTGTTCGATCAGTCAAACCTCCATCTTATCTCCAAGATTATCACTTGTTTTCTTCTTCACATACTTCCTGTTCTACATCACATCCTTTATCCAACTTCCTCACCTACAATAAACTATCTCCATCCCATCGTGCCTTTGTCAATTCTGTTTCTTCCCACTTTGAACCCATAACCTTTACACAGGCTGCTGCAATACCTGAGTGGCAATCAGCTATGGCTACTGAGTTACAAGCTTTGGAAGCAAATGACACATGGTCTATTGTGTCTCTTCCTGCTGGTAAACACCCTGTTGGCTGTAAATGGGTGTACAAACTGAAATTTAATGCTGATGGTTCTCTTGAGAGGCACAAAGCAAGGTTGGTAGCCAAAGGCTACACTCAACAAGAAGGCATCGATTATGTCGATACTTTTTCTCCTGTTGCTAAGCTCACCACAGTCAGAGTTCTTCTTGCTCTTTCTGCTCTTCATGGTTGGCATCTTACTCAGCTTGACGTCAACAACGCTTTTCTTCACGGTGATCTTCTTGAAGAGGTTTACATGACACTGCCCCCTGGATATCACCGTGAGGGGGAGTCTTTACCTCCTAATTCTGTTTGCAGACTTCACAAGTCCTTGTATGGCCTGAAGCAAGCCTCTCGCCAATGGTTTGCTAAATTTACTAGTGCTCTACTTGATTTGGGGTTCACTCAATCGACTGTTGATAGCTCTCTATTTACAAAGATTACTGAGAACTTCTTCATTTTTCTATTAATATATGTTGATGATATTGTTATTGCCTCTAACAATCAGCAACAAGTGACAACGTTAAAGGATTTCCTGAACAAGCGCTTCAAACTTAAGGACCTTGGAGCATTGAAATACTTCCTAGGCCTTGAAATAGCTAGGTCTAGCAAAGGAATTTCTGTTTGTCAACGCCACTATGCTCTACAGATACTTTCAGATGTTGGATATCTTGGCTGCAAGACCAGAAAAACTCCTATGGATCCCAATGTGAAGTTGTCAAGAGATGAAGGGGACCTTCTTGATGACCCAACTTGTTACAGAAGATTAATTGGTAGATTATTGTATCTCACCATTACAAGGCCTGATTTGTGTTTTGCAATCAATCAATCACTTGAGTCAATTCCTTGCAACACCACGGGTTCCTCATCTTCAGGCTGCATACAGAGTTCTGGAGTATGTAAAGGGTACGGTTGGTCAAGGACTTCTCTATTCCTCTGCTTCAAAACTTCAACTGAAATGTTTTGCAGATTCAGATTGGGCTTCCTGCCCTGATAGTAGGCATTCTATCTCAGGTTTTTGTGTCTTTCTTGGAGAATCTTTGATTTCATGGAAGTCAAAGAAGCAAACTACAGTTTCCCGGTCTTCCGCTGAGGCAGAGTATAGATCAATGGCAAATGCCACATGTGAATTAATGTGGCTTTTCTCTCTTCTTCAAGATCTACACATTAACCATTCCTCACCAGCACTACTTTTCTGTGATAACCAGGCAGCACTCCACATTGCAGCAAATCCAGTCTTCCATGAGCGTACAAAACACATAGAAATCGATTGCCACTTGGTGAGGGAAAAAATCATGGTTGGGAAGTTGAAAACTCTTCATGTGACCACTCAACATCAGATTGCAGACTTGCTCACTAAGCCCCTTTTTCCATCTCAATTTACAACACTTCTCAACAAGATGGGTGTGCATGACATACACTCTCCATCTTGAGGGGGAGTATTAGAAATATATAGAATGTTCTGGTTGTTACGTCTGGTTGTTACTCTTTTTCATTTCTTTTAGCGTCTTTTACGGGTGAGCTGGTAAAACGCTTGTACCAGCCTCCTATATAAACTCTGTATCTTTTCATTTTTCAAATCAAGACAGTATGTTCAACATACTCTTCATATTCTGAAGCTTCTCTGCTAATATTTTCCTTCCGAAAACTACTTATATTTGTTTGGCCAAATACATATTTTAGTCACAGAAAACTTAAATTTGAGATCAAAGAAACAAGTCTTCCTTCTTTAACATGCTAAAAGATTTCACACATTAAAGCTTTTGATCGTATCATACATTTCAAGATAGATTTAACAATCTTAGACAATGGAATTAATAGTATGATTTGAAAGTAAATAATATGATTCAAAAATAATACAAAAAAATACATTTAAAGTTTTGAATAACTGATGAAATTTATATATGGTTTTGATAAAAATGGAAAAATATGTTTTGTATTTGGCATGTAAATGCGAATTGTAATAAGATAATTTTTGTGTTTTATATGTGTTTAACAGGAAATTTCAAGAAAATTTTGGGTTATTTTTTGTTTTGTCCTTTAGTATTGGGCTTTTAACAGTAGATTTTTGGGCTGACTTTGGGCTCAGTTGGGCCTAACAGTTTTGGGCGGGCATCTCCATTATATTAGAATAATTTTTCTGTTTTAAAAACAATAATTTTCTACTACTATGGAGTGGAACTTTTTTTTTTTAAGGAAAAAAAGTGTAATATTTCCTTTTTCCCTCCTCTCTGAAGCTCTGCCAATTTGTTTTTGTTCATCCAATGGAGACCCCAGACGATGATTCGGTTTCTACCGGAGCGAGAAGAAGCCGCGGGTAAGTTCCTCTCTTTCTCCCCTTGTTTGTTTCTCTAGAAAGCGCGGGAAAGTGAAATATATATTCTTTTTATTTTATTGCAGCAAATTTTTCATAGGAGGTTTATCAAAAGAAACAACAAAAGGTTAGTAATTTTTTTCTTTTAATAATTTATATCTTGCAGAAGTTTCTTAATTCTTTTTTTTTTTGCATGATTATTACTGAAGTACAATTTTTCAGTCATTTTCGTAAATATGGTGAAATCAAGGATTCTGTCATAATGTTAGACCCGAGAACTGGGTTGCCACGAGGATTTGGATTTGTAACTCATGAAAATCCCTCTGTAATTGACAAAGTTATTGAGGACACTCATGTAATTAATGGAAAACAAGTAAGCTTTAACTTTAATCTCAATAATAACAGGTTAATTATTTTCTACTCATTGATAATTGAGTTGTTGTCTTAGTTAATTGACATTATTTTTGCGCGGTTTTTGGGGTGTTTTAGGTAGATATTAGGAGAACAATACCAAAGGGAGTTGTTGGGACTAAGGATTTCAAGACTGGAAGGATTTTGTTACTGGGATTCCTTCAAGTCTGTCTGAAGGTAATGTTGAAATTGGAACAACAGTTGTTTTGGTTCGTGTTAAGTGGTATTAATTTGTTTGTTGCTTTGGGTAGATGAGATTAAGGACTTGTTTAAACTCTTTGGAGAGATCAAAGAACACAAGATCATGCGAGGTAATAATGCCACCTGTAATTTTGATGGTTTTTGATTTATTGCTTTTGACATGGTGCAAGCAGTTGATGATGCTCTGGCCAAAGGGAACAAGGTTGAAGTGGCTGGAGGATTGCAGGTGAACTAAATGCATGCCTTTTGTTTTCGCTGAATAAATTCTTGTTGATTGTGTATTGTTGATTTCTTTGAATCGGTAGATTCTATTGCGTAAGGTGTCTACTAGATGGGAACCTCCTACGGGATTCTTCAAGCTCAACTCTGATGGGTATTCTGCTGGTAATCCCGGAGAGGCAGGAGCTGCTGGTATTATAAGAAATGATCAGGGCCAATATATCGTGGAGTACTCCAGAAAATTGGGTCAAGCAACCAGTACTTGTGCAGAACTTTGGGGGTCAGAGATGGATTGCGGTTAATTGTGAAGCGAGGACTTTTCGATCTTATTATAAAAGTAGACTCACATATTGTTTTGGATCTAATCTGTAAATAAGTGGCCCATAAACTAGGCCCTATTATTAAGGAGTGCAGGTCGTTACTTGAGCAGATTCCTAATCACAGGCTCTGCCAAATCAACAGAGGTAGCAATTCTTGTGCTGATAATCTGGCAAGAATGGGAGCAACTATGACCAAAAACTTTGCTGTTTTGGAGTCACTACCAGATTGTATTAAACTGTTATCATTTGCTGAATCCCTGGAACCAGAAGACAATGAGGTGTTACTTGGTTTAGAAACTAATGAGTTTAAACCTTTGAACCGTATAAAGGATGACCAGTCTCTGCCTCAGACCGAATGTGGTGCAAGTCCTGGGTAAATCTCTTTCAGCTTGGTTGGATAAATATTAAATAAAGTACAGGATAATTTTTAAATTTACTTTTCCCATTCCTCAATAACTTGAAGGAAGATCGATGAATAAAAAATAGAAGCACCCAACCTGTGATTCAGCTTTTAACAGAACTCTTGAGACTTTGTCTGGTTAGCTAGAAAAGTGACCATAAATTGAAAAGAAAAGGAGAGGAAAACATGTTCTTTCTTAATTTCTTTTCTATCGTTCTATGCCTTTCCATGTAACTAATTATTTTAAAGCATTCTGACCTATCTTATGTAGAAACCCATATGTAACATTCAATTTTACATTTACCATGGCTTATACTTTGGATTAAAGATTATATATTACTTATTCCTCCTTGAAAAAGGAAACTTCTGGATTGAATATTTTATAATTTTGTTCATCATGTCATATTTGCAGCAAAATCTTCATAGGAGGTTTACCAAGAGATATAACATCTGGTTAGTTCTTTTACTGTATTTTGTTTAATATTGTTGATATTGGTGTGCACTGTTTTTTTTATTACTGACTTGGATCTTGATAATGATTTATGCGGCACAGTTTCTTGAGCATTTTAGCAAATATAGTGAAATTGTCAAATCTGTAATAATGAAGAGGAAAGAAACAGGGCAACATTGTGGATTTGGTTTTGTGACTTATGCAGATCCATCTACGGTTGATGGGACACATATTATTAATGGGAAACAAGTAAGATTTAGTACCAGTGTATATTACTCCGACAGACATGGGTTTGGGGCTCCAGCCATCCAAATATAAGGAAAAACTTAGAAAAAAAATGAACTTAACAATGTTCGACGTATATTCGACACTCAACCTGAGTCCAAGTGAGATAGGACTCAATGTTGAGTTGATAATTTTGCTTTTTTACCTTAAATCAGTATTTACTTCTTTAGTTATTGACTTGGATTTCTTGATATTTGCTTGCGTTTTGTGTTGTATAGGTAGAGATTAAGGAAACATTGCCGAAGGGAACGCTAGGAACTAAGGACTTCAAGACTAAGAGGATAATTGTGGGTGGAATTCCGTCAAGTGTCTGAAGGTAATCTGTGTCTCTGTGCATTCCTTTTTTTAACATGATACCAGATTGTTGTTTAATGAAATCTTGTAAAAAAGTGATTGTGATTCATCTTTTGCCGAACAGCACTGATATATTTATTGCAAATGCCCAGATGAGTTCAAGTACTTCTTTTAACAGTTTGGAGAGGTCAATGAATACCAAGTAATGCAGGATCATACCACTTGTGGTTCTTGTGGTTTTGGATTTGTTACTTTTGACACTGAGCAAGCAGTTGATGATCTCCTGGCCAAGGGGTGCAAAGTTGAGTTGGCTGGAGCTCAGATGACTAGAATGACAATTAAGTTTATTGCATTTGTTAATAAGATAATTATTACAAACACTGACAGTGGAGTTTTTTTACTCCACAAGTAGCGTTAAGATCGTGACACATGTCCTGTTTTATTTATTTTAATATTTTTATAAGACACATGTCATGATCTTAACGCTGCTTGTGGAGTAAAAAAACTCCACTGTCAGTGTATGTAATAATTATCCTTGTTAATATTTCTATATGTCCTTGTTATCAACAGTTGACATC